>BSBM01000643.1:18835000-20272500 GCA_027924585.1 Larix kaempferi
TCAACAGGAGCGCGCATGCGCTAGGAGCATGCAGATGCATCTAATGCCCACGCGCTAGGAACATGCATGAGCATCTAGCACGCATGCGCTAGATGCGCGTGCACATTCCTGTTGAGCATGAATTTCAGAAAACAACCCATGCTATTCTCCCACATTTTTTCTCATTCCACCCATTTTCTTCTTTGTTTTCACGCATAGTTTGACAACCATTTGCATCTTGGAGTGAATTCAGACACCATTTGGTGTTTCTTTGAAAATTTGGATAGAATACACAAGAGTTGGGGCTCTAGTTGGCTCTTTGGATTTGGATACACACCAGTTGGGCTCTATTTGGCTCCTTTGATTGAATACACAACAGTTGGACTCTATTTGGCTCCTTGGATTGAATTCTCATGCTGCTTGGACACACTTGAACTCTTCTTACATATAGTGGATACATCAAAAGAGCATTTTACATTTGAAGCAAAGAGCAATCATAATCCTTGAGGTATGGTGACCTCTTCCTCTTGTTAAATGTATTTTAGTATTCATTCACTTTTTGAATTGTATCTATTTTAGTTTTTCTTCATGAATTGTATGATAGATGTATTTTAGTCTTCTTAATCTTCAACATAGATAAAAAAAACATCTTACCACAAAAAAAACTACAACATGCACCAAACAATGCTTTGAACCTTTCATGAAGATAATAAAAAAAACTTGCTCGCATCACCACCAATAAGGTTTCATAATCAAATAACTCCATCTAGTACACAAACATTTGTTGAATTCCTCATGATTTCAATACAACAACTCACACAAACACCTAAAGAATCAAACTTTTAATCTTTTGGGGCTATTTTCCCTCATCCAAAACATGAAAATGAAGTGAGTAGGAGCTTCTCCTTTTGTAGGAAATGTCATCCTACTAGCATGCCATACCACCATCCAATACCATCCAATTGAGTTCCTAGAGGTGATGTTATTCTTATAGCTAGGGCATTCTCAATAGCTTTTAATATTATATGAAAGCATTCTCACTAGATGTTGTTGGACATAATCAATTGCTACATTGATTTTTAATAATCATGCACATCGAGTTTTAATATCTTATTTGTTGTTCATTCTTGCGGGGGTGATATTGTTGTTTTGTTAAAATTTGAATTGAATATGGGAAATAAATGTAATAATAAAAGAAAGTCTAGAAGGAAGGAGTTGCCCCCTGAAAAGGCCCATGAGATAAGAGAAAAGGCCAAGTTGTACATGGAAAACCGTAGACATCAATATGTTAGTCCCTTAGATCCATCAACAAGAAACGACGAAGTCATTGAAGTCAATCAAATATTGCTTGATGTCGAGTATGAAGGTATGGATGTTGAACAGGTTGTTAATCGGAAACCTCCCCAAGAAGAGCACACACATGTCGAACACACTCCCTTGCAGGACCAAATTGTGAACGAAGGGCCACAACAAACTGGTGATGAGACTCGTACTTCCTTTCCGACTCCCTTACCTCAACTATCAAGTGGATGATGAAGAACTCTGAGACATATTCATGTGGATGAAAGTTAATTTTTAGGACTTGAAGGTAAGTTTCCCAAACGCACTATTGATTTCCATTGTAGCAGGATAATCAAAGAATTTTTTGAATCCAAAACCGATGCAGCAAAATGTCAATTATTTCTGGCTTTGTTAAAATCACATTGTCTAGCTCATATGAGGAGAATTTTGGGCATAAAGTTAGTTAGAATTTCAGAGGCGAATGATCATGTTGTTAGAAATATACAATCTGCATTTAATTTGATTGGGAAAACTTCTTGTACAAAATATTTTAATGCAGCCTATTGTGTACTATCGGAATCGGCTGTAGACAAAGCCACAAGTCAACATCTTCTGCTATCACACACATGTAAAATCTTTAAAGTAGATAGAAAGACTCTTCAAAAGTATTCCACTATTAGAGAAAAACTTGAGACCCCAGGCCAAAAATATTTTTGGGCCTTTGTTGGTAGGTTACCTCGTTCAAACATGAAGCTTATTGATGTTGTTAAAGAACTAGTACAAAAGTTTTGGCATGATAACAATAGACCATCATCAAATCAAAGAGATGTGTTAAAGTTGAGAAAAGGCATTAAGGGGTGTGAACCCCATGTCAAGCACTTCCTTGACATAACACAAATGGAACTCTACGAGAGGTTCAAGAATGAGCACACACAACTGAACTTGAGCCAAAGGTCCTTTGAAAAATGCAAACCCTGGTATGTTAGAATTTGCATTGATCACAACACATGTTGTTGTAGATACCATGTAGAATTTGAGTACTATTATGATACATATAAACATATATTTTGTGATTTGCATACTAACATTGTGTAGGAATGCCCATCATTACAACCACCGAATGCATCCAGAGAATTTATACATAGCATAATGTGTCCAAGACATGAAGAACAAAAATATTATAAAAGATCATGTTTATATGGGACATGTTCTAGTTGTAGTGGATTTTCATTATTGAGCCTATGCATCCATGAAACCGATGAGCACGAATTTGGGAGGATGTCAGTAGAAATGTAGAACTTCTAGTACATAACATATCAAGTATATAGTGCGAAGGAAAGCAAAAAAAATTGCATTGGTGAAGTCACAGGTAATCTAAGTTTGCATACTTTCATACTGTACATGTTGAATTTGTACATATATATTTAGATTGAAAATGTCACGTTGTATTAATGCCCTTGGTTTTGTGGCACCAGGTATAAATTTGTGATTTCATGAAGGAATTCTGCCAAAAGACCGAGCAGTATGTACAACATGTCCATGTAGCACGATGGCAGGATGAACAGTACAGACAGTGCAGGGACACCTTTCCCAATGGCACAATATTGTCGATTGTGGACTTTGCTGAAAACTACACCCTGCAGCCACATAATGAGATTCAAAGTAAATACTACCATTCAGACCAAGTTAGCATAATGGTCCATATCACGTATAGGCATGCGCTAGAGAGCACCAATGACATGAGGATAATATTGAAAGAGACCAACTTCTACATCAGTGACGACAGGTGGCATGACCTGCATTATGTTTAGCATTGCTTTAGAATTTTCTATGATCAGCTGAAGGAGAGAGGTATACAGATGGATCAGCATTGGATATGGTCATATGGTTGTGCAGGCCAGTTCAAAAATGCATGTGTATTCCAGTGGTTGAGTATTTTGCACAAGACTTATGATGTGCTGCATATATGGAACTATTTTGAGACCAAGCATGGAAAGGGAGAGCATGATGGGGTTGGAGCATGTCTCAAAAATTCCCTACAAAGGAAAGAGATGACGTGCATGTAAAACCCTCATATTCAAGATGCAGAATCCATAGTTCGATGGTGATCTGGAAAAATGTCATATTGAACCATGAGCAGCACAGACCAACAGGTAGAGGACATGTTGTCAGAAATTTCTTGCATGTGGTTGATATAGATCGATCACGTAATTATAGTTGTAGTACTGTGCAAGGCACTCGTGGGTTTCATTCGGTTCGAAGCTCAAACAACCCCTTATTTGAAATATGGATGCGAAAACTTGCTTGCTTTTGTGGGAATTACAGCAGTTGTGAGTGGGATGAGTGTGAATCAATGGATTGGGTTGATGAATGGAATCATGTATCACTTGCATTGGAATCACGTGTGGTTGTTGAAACAATCCAGTTAGAGGAAGGCCAATACTCTATTTCGAATGAATATGATCATATATCTAATCTTGTACAACCAGTTAAACATTTCTGCATGCATATCCTGGTTCCCTCCTTGTTTTTGTAATTATCCAAGTTATCAAACCACTACTTGTTGGAATATGACCGTAAAATGCATTTTTGCAGAACACATCTACGCAGTTGTCGCCCCGACAGACAGTGAAATTGGGACGAATTATTGGTTGGCACAATGCATCCAGGGGAAGCAAAGCCTCTTCGCATCATTAACCGATAATGAAGGCATTACCTTTCTGACCGGCTCTATGGTTTTTCAGGGGGAATATCTTACAATAGATGGAAAGGGACCAAAGTACAATGTCTACACATACATGGATTATAGACCAGGTTCACAGGTGTATCACTTTACGCACTTGATCATTGGTACAAACATCCAATTGCAAACAATGTCAACGGTGACATTAAAAAAGGTACGCTACTTACTACCTCATGCAGAGCACGAGAGGTTGTTAGAGACAATAAAAAAACGAGAGGATCCAGAAGGCCTAATTGATTGAGGTACATAGTATAGCCATGTGATTTTTTATTCATGCATGATTAATTTTATTCATGTTAGATAGTTTATTTGATATAGTTATCTTATATCGTTTATTTGATGTTTGAGTTATGATTTATAACAACGTGATTGTTTATTCATGCATGGTCATTGTTATTCATGTTAGATAATTTATTTGATATCGTTATCTTATATCGTTTATTTGATGTTTGAGTTATGATTAAGTTATGATTTATAGCCATGTGATTCGTAACCTCCTAATCATATTTGAATATGCTCATATGGAGGCCAATTCTACCCATTCCATGGATGAAGCGCTGTTGAAACTTAGTCTAGCCCTAGAAACACTAATATAACCCTACAAACCTAATCTAGCCCTAGAAATCCTAGAAAGCGAAACTAGCCCTAGAAACACTAATTTAACACTAGAAAACTAAGCTAGAATACTATAAACCTAATCTAGTCCTATAAACCTAAACTAGCCCTAGAAACACTAATCTAACCCTAGGAAACTGATCTAGAATCCTAGAAACCTAATCTAGCCCTATTAACCTAATCGAGCCCTAGAATCTGTGAACCACCACACGTACCCTCAATAGGGGGTATTTGGACTCCAATTGGGATAGAATCACTATTAGAAGGCTTTGTCACGTCACACAATTACACCACTAGAGAACTCAACTTATAGAATCCAAGTCTACATGTCCATCCTAGTATTTCAATCCTCAAACCCTAGGTCTTATATTCTAGCATCAAACAATAATATGCATTTGGTTGGTGATAAGAATGAGATGCTTTATGTTGGGATTGAACTATTTCAATATTTAGGCCTCTAACATCTCTAAAACTTCTTCCACTACCATGATCTCATATTTCAATGATGTCAGTGGATTGTGATTATGAGATACAAAGGTTGCAGTCATCTCCAAGTCCTTAAATTTGCCTTGCAAATAAATATAAATATTTATTTTTATTGGAATGTTGGGTTACATGCAAGAGCACATGAACATGTTAATATCACACACAAAAAATCTCAACTCTAGACTCCGTTGATGGGTATAACACACATATAATGTAAATCCATCCTTGGCTTTGCAAGAAATGTGGTCCATCTGGATTTACAAGGAGATATAACATGCATGAATCACTAAAAAAAGTGGTCCAATGAAATACATATGCTTCTCTTCTTCTTATTTAGAAAATGCATCTAGGGTTTCATAAAAAAACCTTAATCATAAACCTCGAAGTACAAGAAACGGTGCCAATCTACCATCCTTGGAGATAGGGTTTTACTAAGTGAGGGCCACTCCAAATTCTATGGAGAACCTGCAACAATTAATTAATAAGAATATGTGAAATAATAGAAATGACAGAACTCAGAATCACTTTTATTGATTGCAGGCCACTTCGAGGGGGCAACCTCCTTTGAGAAAGCTCAATACAAATAACTTCACGGTGCCTTCATAGGCCTCAACACACACTTATATACTAATTCTAGGCGCCAATACTATGGGTCAAAACCATGGGCCAATACAAACTATGGATCAACAATACTATGGGCGACTTACAAAGCATATGCGCCAAGCAACAATAACACAACTATGGATCAACAAATACTATGGGACAACTTACAAAGTATATGCATCCAACAACAATATACTAACAAAGCAAAGACATGGGTTCCTAACATCCCCTCCCCCTTAGAAAAATATTTGTCCTCAAAGATTTAGATGTGGAAATTGTTGTTGAATCTGTAGGAGTGGTTCCCATGTAGCATCCTCTGGTTGGATGCCATGCCACTGAATTAAGACCTTTGTGATAGATCAAGAGCGAAGCTGACGAGTGTGCTTATTGAGGATGTCCTCCGGCTCCAAAAGGATGGATCCTTCATTATCCAGTTCGGGTAAAATAATTTGTCCTCTGATGTTGGTGCCAAGAACTTTCTTCAGACAAGACACATGAAATACTGGATGAATGCGGGAAGAAGGAGGGAGTTCCAATTTATAAGCAATAGACCCAATCTTCTAAAGAATCCGATATGGCCCATAGAACTTTGGAGCGAGCTTATGATGCCCTTTGAGTTTCAGGGAGGATTGCATGTACGGCTAGAGACGAAGAAAAACTGTATCACCTGCTTGAAAAGTGTGCTCAGAACGGTGGCCACGCATTCCCGGGATCCCTCAGGAAAGAAATAACCCCCTTGAGCGAATTTCGAATGGCCCTCATTGATAAAAACCCTAGATCTGGAGATGGCACATTGTCACCGTTTCCGGGGGTTGGCGACATGTTGTGGGGGGGCCCCTAGCTGAAACCTGGTGTCCCGGATCCACCGGAATCGATGGTTTCACAATCGAAGCCATGGTTTGGGTGCTGCGGGCATCTTCGTCCGACACCCTGGGGCCATTCAGGGACACTTTGAGGAATTGCTCCTGGGGCACGGAACCCAAACCGACGAGCGGACTTGGATTATGTCATCTCCCATAGGTGCATATTTCCATTGTGGACATGTCGACGGTGGCCACGCACGCCCGAGAGCCCTCGCATGAGAAATTCCCCCCTTGAGCAATATTTGAAAGGCCTTCACTGAGTAAAACCCTAGCTCCAGAGATGGCACATTGGCACCATTTTTAGGGGTTGGCAGCATGTTGTGGGGGGTCCACTGGCTGAAACCCAGCGTCTCAGATCCACCAGAATTGATGGTTTCATGACTGGAGCCACAGTTTGGGTGCTGCGGGCATCTTGGCCTGACACCCTGAGGCCATTTAGGGACAGTTTGAGGAATTGCTCTAGGGACACGGAACCCAAACCGATGAGCGGACTTGGGTTCCATTGTCACGTCCCCTCCCATCCAACTAGCTAGATGGAGAGGATCGTGAGGTTAAACCGAGCATCTAGCCCCACACTTAGAAATTTATCATTCAATTTAAGAAGGAGATGAACATATGTGATTTCATAAACACTTGAAAACAAAGCGGAATTAAAATCATCTAACCCATCCACATACATTCATAATATTCATCAAATGGTAATTGCAATTTAACACAAGAGAATACTTATCTTATACAAAAGTAGTCCCAAACAACCAGTTACGCTTCTGCAACGTTCCACCCAACCGTAGGCCAGTGTGCTCCTTAATCTCTCAGCACCACTGCCACCCCCCGAGCTGGGCACGATCTCCACAAGGAAAAGGGGAAACAGGCTCTCACATAGCCAAAGATATGCCAGAATCAGCCAAGCCAACTAGCAGTTGGGTTTCTCAGGCTGCTAAGAGGTGGGCAGAGGTGAATTACTAGGCTAGTGGCTCAACCATGGAGCTATGGATACACCATTGGGCTCATCCAGCCAAATCTGTCCTCTTCCACTCTTGAAGCCCCTGCTCACAGGTCCAAATCTAAAACGGGATGCACTGAACAACAAAACCACAATTACTGGGCATGAGGAAAACGATTTCCACAGTGGGATGCATGAGATGGGGTTTCAACTCACTCAGAAAAACGTGGGAACACACAAAAACGAAATGGGAAGATGGGGAACAACCCTGGGAAGCCAATCCGTTTTTAGAAAAACGTCCTTGGACATTTGAGGGCAGAAACGACCTCCATACAGTCCCCAAATCGTGGCTCTCCTCTCCCAAGCTATTGCATATGCAAAAACGAACTCCCAGGCATGGAGAAATGCAGGATTTGGATGAAAAACGTGTAGGGAAAGACCCAGCTAGCTCCAACTGCGTGAATGAGTGAAGACTGCCTATTCAGGATGGCTTTGGGCACCATTTCGTGGGTGATTTCTTGCCCAAGGAGACAAAACACGAATTTCCAGGTTGATGGCTTGCCCATGCACGAAAATGGCTTGCCCATGCTTCTTCATTTCCAAGGCATTAACTGCCTTAACCAATTTCTTGGGAGAATTAAATGATTGGGTGCATGAGACAAAATGGGTAGTTGGTGATTTTATGGGTTTCCTCATTGACACATGGATTAATACCATTGGCTCAAGGGTTTGAATAATTTCCCTCCCTCTTCCTTGTAAAGATCGTGCCCCCATCTCTTTTGTTGCATTGCGTAGCTGGTTGTGGGTTTTTTTTTCATTAAAATTGCATATTTATATGATGTCCGATTTTACATTGTGCACTGCTAGCACAAGAACCGTATGCATCTATTCTAATTGCCGATACATAAAACGATAAGTCAGTGGCGGGGCCTTGGCCTTGAGCTCCTCACCATGACTAAATGACAATATTTACATCATTTACAATATTAATGCAATAGGGTTAAGCTGGGGACGTTACATTCCCCTCCCCTTGGAATAACACCGTCCTCGGTGTTCCAACACTTCGGAAAATAGATACCCACTTTACATATGTCCAAAATTCACAAAAACTTTGCAGATCTGCCCTGCATTCTGTTCTTTACCTTGAACTTTCAGGACCTAGTCCTTTGATCTTCACGAGCTGCTCCTGCTGATTCGGATCTTCTAGCTCACCCATAAGTCTGAAAACTTTATGGCCGCTACCCTCTTGAGGTTCTCTGGTTGGACAGTTGCGGAAGTAATGATTCCCCCCACATTTCCAACACTTCACGGGTTGCTTCATCTTTACCTGCTCAATTTCCTTTGAGTCTTCCCACCTGGAGCGTTTCTTAATCGGACGATTGGATGAATGCTTCTTCACTGATCCACTTTTCCTTCCCTTGATTATTGCTTTCATAATACTTTTTACCTCTTTCTGCAGACGAATAGAGTCCTGCAAGACCTTGTGGTTCATCTTGTTCTGCTGTTTTTGCATCTTGAGCATCTCTTCAAGATTTTCTTGGGTCTTGGCAATTGTTTGAAGAAGACTTCCAGCCAATTTTAATAGCCCTTGGTCTGCCGCCATGGTCAATGGAACGATTGACCACACTTTGCTTACTAGCAACACTTGCCTGCACCGGCTGCAACCAATTGATTCAATTTCCACTTGTGAAATTCATCATTACAATTCTCGTTAGGCCAAGCATAACCCAAACATTAAAATCAGTCAATGGTTTTCCCCGGTTGACATGGATAGCCCATGCCTTACTCATGAGACTTCCACACTTTTCATGCTTTCCTAACATACACATGAATTCCTTCATGTTCATCCATTCACAAGAAATTCATTAATTAGCATTCACAATTCACTTTAATCAAATAACACACTTTTACTTTCAGTCATGCATGCATTCAACAACTTTCTAACTCTATAAATGCATCAATAAAAGGAAAGAGAGAGAGCCGTAAGAGTTTCTCCTCTTAGTTTTGTTCCGGTCTGGAATCCCACACCACCACTGTGGTTTTCATGCTCCTGTCCTCTTTCACTTCACGTGAATGCTCGACTTTCCCTTCTTCGCTATGACACGTAGTGTCTATGGTCTATTCCAGACCTTTCAACCATGGAGTCCCTCCACTTGGTTGGTCTAAATCTTGGCTGCTAGGAGTCACACAGTTCTACTAGCCCCATCTTTCATTACTGCTCATGCTGAGCTCTTCAAGGTGGTTACATATCCACTTGCATTCTTAAGATGCTTCAAGGTTCTTGCTTCCAACAATACCTGCGTTGGATGTCTTCACTTTATCCCACAAGATCCTTCTTTGCTTTCCAAGAATTGGATTTCCCGTGGATACAACAATGAATGTTGGGCCAGCACGCAGGCTACTCCACAACCATTTGAATAGGCAATGCCAAGCCAGTACGCTGGCTGGTTTTATCAATTGTTCAAGGGAATGTTTGGCCAGCACGCGGGCTGCTCCACAACATCAAGTGGTTAATGTTCCCACCAACTACCCTCTGAATTTACCGAGAATTTTATAGTTCCAACCAGTTACTCTCTGGCTTTACCAAGCATTTATAGCTCTTTCCAAGGTCCTTGTTTCCTGTAATGGCCAAGGTTTCCAACAAGGAAACAACAGTGTATTAGCTGGGTTACAATAAGTTTCGTACCCGAAATCTTCATTATTCCAAACAAGAATTAAATGAAAATGAATACTTATCTGTATTGTGCGTTTCCTCGCTACTCCACAGGTTTCCTTCTCTGCTTTACAAGCCTTGGATCACCTGTGGGGTGGATGCTTGGCCAGCACACATGCTGCTCCACAACATCATCCGAATAGGCAATGCCAAGCCAGTGCGCCGACTGGGTTTATCAGGCATCCCACCAATCAGTATGCTAAGCCAGTACACCGACTTGGTTTATCAAGCATTTCAAAAATCAGTATGCTAAGCCAGTACGCCGACTGGGTTTATCAAGCATTTCAAAAATCAGTATGCTAAGCCAGTACGCCGACTGGGTTTATCAAGCATTTCAAAAATCAGTATGCTAAGCCAGTACGCCGACTGGGTTTATCAAGCATTTCAAAAATCAGTATGCTAAGCCAGTACGCCGACTGGGTTTATCAAGCATTTAAAAAATCAGTATGCTAAGCCAGTACGCCGACTGGGTTTATCAAGCATTTCAAAAATCAGTATGCTAAGCCAGTACGCCGACTGGGTTTATCAAGCATTTAAAAAATCAGTATGCTAAGCCAGTACGCCGACTGGGTTTATCAAGCATTTCAAAAATCAGTATGCTAAGCCAGTACGCCGACTGGGTTTATCAAGCATTTCAAAAATCAGTATGCTAAGCCAGTACGCCGACTGGGTTTATCAAGCATTTCAAAAATCAGTATGCTAAGCCAGTACGCCGACTGGGTTTATCAAGCATACAATAACCATTTCCAAGCCAGTTCTCCGACTGGGTTTGTCAGGAAATAACACCTTTTCACCAATACTTCCACATCATGCAAGTAACTGATGCCAAGCTAGTACACCGACTGGGTTTATCAGGCATCCAGCAACCTTTCGCCACAACTCCCCAAATAACCAATGCCAAGCCAGTACGCCGACTGGGTTTATCAGGCATACAAAAACCATTCGTCACAACTCCCAAATAACCAATGCCAAGCCAGTACGTCGACTGGGTTTATCAGGAAATATGAACAACATAATATGATTACATGGCTCCTTCCCTTGTGCAACCAGCGGTTCCCTCCAGGAACTCCATAGGTGACTCACTTGACTGCAGGCTAGCATGGCCCCACAATACCCACTCACACTACACAAGGATGATACCCCTTTTCTGCAACACATCTCCTCGGGCCTATCCATCCCTTCTAGTGTCCTTTAGTGTGAGCGTAGAAAGGTTACCACTGCCCATACAGTCCTCTTTGAGCACCCTTCTTCACTTTGCCTCTTACGTGCAACACCAAGTTGCATTTGTGTAAGCTGTTAGCACAAGAAGGATAAGCAGGCTCATCAGTATTACTGCCCAAAAATTGTAATCATATTTCATATCATTCACTATCAAGTGTTGAAACACCAGGAATGCGTCCATTCCCTTAGGGTGTAGTCAATATTGAAAACCCTACCATGACCCAGCACCAGAAACGGTGTGCACCCCCTTTCTGATGTGCGCCATGTAGGCCCTAATCATACTCAAGCAGTCTAGAACAATAATGAAATAATAAAACATGCTCTGCATATTAAATCTAATAATTTAGACATGCATGTTCTTGTTTAGGGTCACAAAATACTCATTCATTTTGCATATGTGTCTCACATGCCTTCTGGGCATAGCTTTACCATCTCACTTACATGGTTTACCGACATGCTGTTTGGTTGAGACAATGGCGTTTCACCCGAAACCCATTTCCAAAGCATGGAATCCTTCCTATCTAGTTTGGCTTCTGCAGGCCATCACACATGATCTTCCTACAATGTGTCATCCTGGCACACTTTATCAAATAGCCAAACAGTCAGCAACATTTAGCAATAAGCTTCAAATATGATTGTTCCATAACCAATCAATAGCATTAATAATTAAATTCAATATGAATTTACAATTCTGTCTACTACAGAAATTGGTTTTCTTATCCATGAGGCTATCCTCATATGGTTTTGCTCCTGTAAGGGACACCACTCTGCCCGTTATGGTCTTGTTCCTGCTGCCATACATGAGCATCCACTTACAGCATGTCCTCCTGACACATTTTCATATAAGCCAAACAGTCATTAGCAATTATTAGCAAAATTTCAAATCCGAAATATTTACCAATCTGAGGTTTACAACTGTTCTTACTAACAGAACTTAGAGCTCTCAACCATGAGATTACTTCTCATAAGCTCTAGATCCAATTTCACAGTCATATCATTCATACAACTCTGTCTTTCCACAGAGCATTCTAGCAGCCCATCGATCATGATTGGGATCTTCATGCACTTACTATTCTGCATTCATAACAGCCCATGAAATGGTCCTAGAATTATCATCAATTCATCATTTCATTCATTATTTATTTTGCAATGACATATGTATCACCCTTATACATTCATACAATGCATCACAAGATTTATAAAATCTCCTAATGCACATCTACTCAATGCTACCTTGCATTGTTTCATGAGTACTATGCATTCAAGCATATTATGATCGAAACATGACTATCTCATATAACCTGCATTACCATAGTTAGGACCACCAGTCCTCACTTGCTTGGGTTATTAAGCACATAACCAGTCATACGCATGGCATGATATAAATTCACATGAATGCATTGAGATTTCTAAACAGTCATAGGGTGTAAGGGTCATCCTCTTCACTTACCCACACCTCACCAAGCTTGGTAGGTTAACAGCCCCAGTCGATATTCAATATTACACGCAAATTAGCTCAACATAGCTCAAACATAGTTGAAGAGATCTTACCAAATCCCCTTTCAACATTCATGCAATTTATGCACCAATAACCATTACCTGTATGGCTGTCGTTTACATCACTTGACGTTACCTGACCAGTTGGCCTCTTACCAATGCTACACAGTCCTTTTGCCAACCTCGTGATCATAGGTTTGTTGCGCCATCATTTCCGCATAAGGTTGTTTGGCTTCATGCAACAACATCCTCGGCACCTTTAGCCATGCTCTCTGTTATCTTTGGTCCTACAACCAATACCAACATCAATAGTGATTATCAATCACAATATTCTCCATTAATGGTTCATTGCATAAGCAGACTCCATTATTCTACCAATATGCAATATCCCATTTATGCACAATCATTTCTCATATGCACTATGCAATATTTGTTAAGATGCCATCTAGTGCATATACCTCTATGTAATCCCTTATATTTCTAACATTTTTATGCCATATGACAATTTAGTAATTATAAGTATAATAACAAAATAGGGGTTTAAGGAATTCTTCCCTTTCCGGTCCCTCTTCGTAACATGGAATTCCCCTTCCATATCCTGCAACAAGATTTGTTTGTCAAACAGCCGTTGGCACTCTTCTGCACTAAATGTCTATGATATATGTAGACCTCCTTCAAACTCTGGTCATGCATCATTGTTCCCTGCTGGACAAGCTTTCCAATGCCTGTCTTCATGTTCCATTCTGACATCAGGTGCGGGAACTGCATCCTTTCAAAAATGACAACTTTCACTCCCATTCTGCACATTTTACACAGTTGCATTATATTCTCTGAAATTCACAAATTACTTCATGCACGTGGGAAGAATGCCATACTGACAATTCGTCAAATCACAATCAAAGACACAGGAGGGGGAAAAAGAAAAGGGGTCAAGGGGGCTTGCCCCCTTGTGGCTTCCGCCACTGCAGGGCGGGTCGAGGGCAGCGCCCTCGTTTTTTTTTTTTTTTTTTTTTTTTTTTTTTAGGAATCACGCCCCATCGGTCGGTTCGCGAAATCCTGCCGCAACGGGCAGTTCGCTGAATCCTGCCGCGATGGGCGGTTCATTCATTGCTCCCGCAACTGCGGGGCGGTTCACGGTAAGCTTTCGCAATAAGCGGGCCGGTTGACTGAAGCCCTCCGCAATTGCGGGGCGTTTGGCTGAACCCTTCCGAAATTGTGGGGCGGTTCGGCAATGGCTTCCGCAATTGCGGAGCAGTTCGCCGAATGCTTCCGCAATTGTGGAGCAGTTCGCCGAACGCTTCCGCAATGGCGGGGCGAATCGCCGAACGCTCGCGCAATTGCGGAGCCATTCGGCGAAGGCTTCCGCAGCTTCGGAGCCGTTCGCGGAATGCTCCCGCCGTTGCGCGGAATGCTTCTGGGGGTTTCGGGCAATTTTTGCGAAATGCTTTTGCAGAAAGACTTGCGGAATGCTTCCGCAATTTCGGAACGATTCGCCGAAGTCTTCCGCAATTGCGGAACGATTCGGCGAAGTCTTCCGCAGTTGCGGAACGATTCGCCGAAGTCTTCCGCAACTTCGGAACGACCCGCCGAACTCTTCCGCGTTTGCGGAACGATTCGCGGAATCCTTCCGAAATTTCGGAAGAGAATTCCTTCTGCAATTTCGGAAGAGAATTCTTTCCGAAATTTCCGATACTTAGAAAATTTTTCACTTAAAAACATTTTCTCCGCTGTTTCGGAGCAGTTGGCTGAATTCTTCCGCAATTGCGGGAAGGTTCGCCAAACGCTTCCGCAATTGCGGGAAGATTCGCGGAACTCTTCCGCAATTGCGGGAAGGTTTGCGGAACCTTTCCGCAGTTTCGGGAGGACTCCCCGAAACAGACTCAAAATCAAAATTTCCAGAAATAGGCTTAAACCAAAATTTTTCAAAACTGTTAAGGAAAAATTTAAAAATCTTCCCTTCTAATTGCTATCAGATTTCGCCCATAGAGGCCCAATGCTGCAACGCAGCTCTGATACCATTCTGTCACGTCCCCTCCCATCCAACCAGCTAGATGGAGAGGATCGTGAGGTTAAACCGGGCATCTAGCCCCACACTTAGAAATTTATCATTCAATTTAAGAAGGAGATGAACATATGCGATTTCATAAACACTTGAAAACACAGCGGAATTAAAATCATCTAACCCATCCACATACATTCATAATATTCATCAAATGGTAATTGCAATTTAACACAAGAGAATACTTATCTTATACAAAAGTAGTCCCAAACAACCAGTTACACTTCTGCAACGTTCCACCCAACCGTAGGCCAGTGTGCTCCTTAATCTCTCAGCACCACTGCCACCCCCGAGCTGGGCACGATCTCCATAAGGAAAAGGGGAAACAGGCTCTCACATAGCCAAAGATATGCCAGAATCAGCCAAGCCAACTAGCAGTTGGGTTTCTCAGGCTGCTAAGAGGTGGGCAGAGGTGAATTACTAGGCTAGTGGCTCAACCATGGAGCTATGGATACACCATTCGGCTCATCCAGCCAAATCTGTCCTCTTCCACTCTTGAAGCCCCTGCTCACAGGTCCAAATCTAAAACGGGATGCACTGAACAACAAAACCACAATTACTGGGCATGAGGAAAACGATTTCCACAGTGGGATGCATGAGATGGGGTTTCAACTCACTCAGAAAAACGTAGGAACACACAAAAACGAAATGGGAAGATGGGGAACAACCCTGGGAAGCCAATCCGTTTTTAGAAAAACGTCCTTGGACATTCGGGGGAAAAAACGACCTCCATACAGTCCCCAAATCGTGGCTCTCCTCTCCCAGGCTACTGCATATGCAAAAATGAACTCCCAGGCATGGAGAAATGCACGATTTGGATGAAAAACGTGTAGGGAAAGACCCAGCTAGCTCCAACTGCGTGAATGAGTGAAGACTGCCTATTCAGGATGGCTTTGGGCACCATTTCGTGGGTGATTTCTTGCCCAAGGAGACAAAACACGAATTTCCAGGTTGATGGCTTGCCCATGCACGAAAATGGCTTGCCCATGCTTCTTCATTTCCAAGGCATTAACTGCCTTAACCAATTTCTTGGGAGAATTAAATGATTGGGTGCATGAGACAAAATGGGTAGTTGGTGATTTTATGGGTTTCCTCATTGACACATGGATTAATACCATTGGCTCAAGGGTTTGAATAATTTCCCTCCCTCTTCCTTGTAAAGATCGTGCCCCCATCTCTTTTGTTGCATTGCGTAGCTGGTTGTGGGTTTTTTTTTTCATTAAAATTGCATATTTACATGATGTCCGATTTTACATTGTGCACTGCTAGCACAAGAACCGTATGCATCTATTCTAATTGCCGATACATAAAACGATAAGTCAGTGGCGGGGCCTTGGCCTTGAGCTCCTCACCATGACTAAATGACAATATTTACATCATTTACAATATTAATGCAATAGGGTTAAGCTGGGGATGTTACATCCGTTAGCTCCCGTACGTGCATAAAGGAGATTTCAAACTACCATATAGGACCTTGGGTGGTTTTCCTATGCGAATCATGGAAAAACACACGTGCACCATCCTATATAATTGAATTTAGATGCCGAGATCTGTTTTTATGCCCTAGAGGCATATCACCAAGTGTCCTTGAAAGGATTTCGGAGGTGACCTGCAACTCGCCATAAAATGATGAGGATGTCCTTTGGAGTGTGCCTGGTGTGTCCATGTCAAGGATGTACAAACACACATGGAATATCTTATGAAATTCAATTCCGATGCGGCGACCTACAAGTTGCCATAAAATAATGACAATGAATCATATTGATGACCCATCAAATCCGTTGGGTCCATAACAATGCATTTGATCTAGGGGAACCTCTCTCACATGGTTCAATTTCCTAATGATCATCTTTCTCATGGATATAAAAAACTAGGGTTTAGCTTAGTAAGTGACTATACACTTATGCATGAGATGGCGGAACCCAGGTCTGCTTGCCAGTTGGGGTATGAACTAAATTGAGGAGATTCGAACCTGTGACCTATGTCTAGTCCCAAGGCTACCACCTTCAATCTTGAAGCGCATCTGACAATAGAAGACACAGGTGTAGTTTATTACCACCATGCGAATATCATTTGACCGTATCAATCAATTTCGATTGCCATTTCCTCTCATACGACGTCCCACAGCCATTTCTCTTGCCACCCACTCTTCATTCATTCTGCATGCATTTCACTATACAACCGTCTCAAATTCTCACTGCGTTTTTCGTCAATTAGTTTCTCAATTCAGTATGATCCACGCCCGTCGTCCGAGGAGTGTTTCTAGCGGTCTTGAGTTTTAGCCCTGAAATGGTGATGATTCATGCTATTACATTTCCCTTTGGCTGCAATATGGCAAACTCATAATTCACTATGAAGGTTTTTCTGACAAATGTGACGGTTTGGGTTCTGTGACCCCAGAGCAACTCCTCAAAGTGTCCCTGAATGGCCCCAGGGTTCCAGAACAAGATTCCCACAGCACCTGAACTGTGGATCTGGTCACAAATCCATCAATTCTAGTGGATATGGGATGCAGGGTTTCATCTAGGCCCCCCCCCACAGCGTGCCACCAACCCTCAGAAACGGTGATATTGTGCCATCTCTGGAGCTAGGGTTTTGCTTAGTGAAGGCTTTTCGAATATTTCTCATGGGGGTCATTTCTTGTCCGATGGCTCCCGAGCATGCGTGGCTACTATGGACACGTCCGCAATGGCCATATGCACATGTGGGAGATGATGAAACCCCATTCCGCTCGTAGGTTTGGGTTCCGTGCCCCTAGAGCAATTCCTCAAAGTGTCCCTGAATGGTCTCGGGGTGTAGGACCAAGATGCCCGCAACACCCAGACCGTGGCTTGGATCATGAAGCCGTCTATTCCGGTGGATTCAGGACGCCAATTTTTAGCTAGGGCACCCCCCACAGCGTGCCTCCAACCCCAGAAAATGGTTTCAATGTGCCATCTCTGGAGCTAGGGGTTTGCTCAATGAAGGAGCTAGGGTTCACTGAGCAAAACCCTAGCTCTGGAGATGGCACATTGACACCGCTTAAGGGGATTGGAGGCATGTTGTGGGGGATCCCCTAGTTGAAACCTAGTGTTCCAGATCCACCAGAATTGACGGATTCATGACTGGAGCCACAGTTTGGGTGCTATGGGCATCTTGGTCCAGCATCCCGGGGTCATTCAGGGACACTTTGAGGAATTGCTCTAGGGGCACGGGACCCAAACTGGCAAGCGGAACGGGGTTCCATCAGCTCCCACATGTGCGTATGGCCATTGTGGACGTGTCCACGGTAGCCACGCATGCCTAGGAGCCTTCAGACGAGAAATGAGCCCCTTGAGCAAGATTGGCATGGCCTTCATTGGGTAAAACCCTAGCCCTGGAGATGGCCTAATAACACTATTTTTGCGGTGGGGGGTACCCTAGCTGAAACACAGTGCCCCAGATCCACCAGGATTGACGGATTCGTGACCGGAGCCATGGTTTGGGTCCTGCGGTCATCTTGGTTCGGCACCCCGGGGCCATTTAGGGACACTTTGAGGAATTGCTCCGGGGTCATGGAACCCAAACCGTCACATTTGTCAGAAAAACCTTCATAGTGAACTATGAGTTTGCCATATTGTAGCCGAAGGGAAACACAATACCATGAATTGTCATCATTTCAAGGATGAAACTCAAGAGCACTGGAAACACTCCTCGGACGGTGGCCATGCGTCATACTGAATTGAGAAACTAATTGAGGGAAAACGAAGTGAGAATCTGAGACGGTTGCATAGTGAAATGCATGCAGAATGAATGAAGAGTGGGTGGTGAGAGAAATGGTTGTGGGATGTTGTATGAGAGGAAATGGTGATGGGAATTGATTGATAAGGTCAAATTAAATTCGCACGGTGGTAATAAACTACACTTGTGTCTTCCATTGTCAACTGCACTTCAAGCTTGAAGGTGGTAGCCTTGCGACTAGACATAGGTCGCAGGTTCAAATCTCCTCAGTTAAGTTCGTACCCTGTTATTTTTTTGCTGCAAATTATATGTTTTCTTTAATTTCCTTCGTCAACTTTACTTATCCCTTTATATGTTTTCTTTAATTTCCTTTGTCAACTTTATGTATCCCCTTGTGATAATGGGGATTATTAATATCGAGTCACTGGGTAATTTAAGTACACTATTGTTAATATCGAGTCACTGGGTCCCCTAGCTGAAACTCAACGTCCCGAATCCACTGGAATCGATGGATTCATGATCCGAGCCACGTTTTGGGTGTTGCGGGAATCTTGGTCCGTCACCCTAGGGCCATTCAAGGACACTTTGAGGAATTGCTCTGGGGCCACAGAACCCAAACCGACGAGTGGACTTGTATTATGTTGGCTCCTATAGGTGCTTATTTCCATTGTGGATGTGTCCACAATGGCCATGCATGTCTAGGATCTTTTGGATGAGAAATGGACCCCTTGAGCAAGATTGGTATGGCCTTCACTGAGAAAAACCCTAGCTCCTTAGATGGAACAATAGCATCGTTTCTGGGGGTTGGAGGCATGCTGTGGGGTGACCCATAGATGAAACCCGGTATACCAGAACCATCGAAATCAACGGATTCACGATCCGAGCCACGGTTTGGTACTACGGGCACCTTGGTCCGGCACCCCGGGGCCATTCAGGGACACTTTGAGGAACTGCTCCAGGGGTAGGGAACCCAAACCGGCAAGTGGAATTGGGTTCCGTCAGCTCCCATACATGCGTATGGCCATTGTGGACATGTCCATGGTGTTCACAGACACCCGGGGGCCCTCGGAAGAGAAATGGCCCCCTTAAGCAAGATTGGCATGGCCTTCACTAAGCAAAACCCTAGCTCTAGAGATGGCACAATAGCACTGTTTTTCGAGGGTTGGCGGCATGCTCTGTGCGGTCCCCTAGCTGAAACCCAATGTATTGGATCCATTGGAATTGATCGATTCATGATCCGAGCCACAGTTTGGGCACTGCGAGCATCTTGGTCCGACACACCGGGGCCATTCAGGGACACTTTGAGGAATTGCTCTGGTGGCACGGAACCCAAACCGGCAAGCGGGCTTAGGTTCCGTCAGCTCCCACACGTGCGTATGGCCATTGTGGACATGTCCACGGTGGCCACGGATGCCTGGGATTCCTCAGACAAGAAATGGCCCCCTTGAGCAAGATTGGCATGGCCTTCACTGAGAAAAACCCTATCTCCAAAGATGGAACAATAGCACCATTTTCGAGAGTTGGCGGCATACTGTGGGTGGGGGCCTAGCTACAAGAATCTTGGTCCGACACCCCGGGGCCATTCAGGGACACTTTGAGGATTTTCTCTGGGGGCACGGAACCTAAACCGGCGAGCGGACCTGGGTTCTATCAGCTCCCGCACGTGCATAAAGGAGCTTTGAAACTACCATATAGGACATGTCTTAGGTTTGTTTGGATCCTATAAAATATTCTCAAAATTCCACACTCAATTAACTTACATGCCTACCTAATATTACAGTGGTAAGTCCTCTTTGACAAGACTTTACCCGCATTTGAATTTCCAATTGTGGATGGCTCATAAGGTTTCAAATTATTAACATTCAATATCAAGAAAATGCGCATTCATATATGGATTTTCATCAACGTTCATATAGCCATCTCATAATAATAGTATTGGTTTTCTTTGTTAATAGCTATTAGTACATTGCAGTTGACCTAGATAGTTATCGTGTGATAAGCACTATAGCTAATGTTGTCGACCAAATCTAATGCTGAAAACCCTAGTTCAGAAAACTTAGGTCTAGATAAGAACATGTTGATATTTGCAATGAGAAGCTTGAAATAATAATGCATGCATGACCATATAAAGTTGTTTGCAACATAAATTTCATGTTTGATACTTTCTTACAATCATGAATTGAGACATGGATCAATTGTAGTGGTCTTTAATTTATGAGTTGAAAGGAAAAAAACACATTAAGACACCTTAGTGCAAAAATATTTACTATACCATATTAATCTTAAAACATAGTAGACGAATACATTATTGATCCCATAACTAGTGTAAAGTGGTACATTTATAATCATATGGAGGAATATAAGTGTTCATTGACATGTAATTATCACTTCCCCCCATATTTGACTAATACATTATTTTAGTGGTTAAGGTGGTCAAAACACTTCCATGCTTATGCTAATTTGGTTGCATCAATTACGACACCAATACATTAGTTCTTTAGTTCAATGAGATGTTGTATGTGTTTTTTTTTCCTCAACCTAGACCAATAGGAACACCATTTATATCTAGGAATTGTCACTACATTGTGAAAAACTATGAGGAAAAATAGAAACATAGTGGAAACGCTTCCAAAAATTAAAGAACCTCATGCATCTCATGTCGTTCTTACCATAATTTTATCATGGGCTTCCCAGTTACTCCCATTAAGAGGAACTTCTCTCCCATGGGTCCATCACCCAATGCTTGTCTTGCTTGATTGATTGAGGAACGGAACGAGCAATAGAATGATGACCGTGGCTCGAATCGACAAACCGTTGAATCCGTTGGATTCAGAACGTCGGGATAGTGCTAGGGTTGCCCCTCTCCTCCGGTCCCATGGCCCGGGTGTCATCTTGTAGGTCCATTTTGGAAACTAGGGTTTTGCTCAGTGAGGGAGTGTGCAATTTTTGCACATTAGGGTCAAATTTTCAAAATCGTCGACCAAGCACTTATGGCTAGCATTCCCAACTGGAACATTCTTAGACACACTTGCAAGACTCCCCGGAACCCGGTTTTGTTGCACGGTTGGAATTCTATGCCCCCGGTAGGTATCCAGCAGGTGTCCCCAAAGGCCTTTTGGATGCAAGACGAAACAAGCCATAGAATGATGATCGTGGCTTGGATCGACAAACTGTTGACTCCGTTGGATTCAGGATGTCGGGATAGTGCTAGGGGTGCCCCTCTCCTACGGTCCCATGGCGAAGGTGTCATCTTGTAGGTCCATTTTGGAAACTAGGGTTTTGCTCAGTAAGGGAGTGTGCAATTTTTGCACATTGGGGCCAAATTTGCAAAATCGTCGACTAGGCACTTATGGCTAGATGTTGATGAGGAACCTAGAGATGACAATGATGATGAAGATGATGATGATGGTGATGATGATGATAATGTTGATGATGATGGTGATGATGATGAAGATGATGATGATGGATATGTTGATGAGGAACCTAGAGATGACAATGATGATGAAGATGTTGTTGATGATGATGGTGGTGATGATGATGAAGGCGTTGATGATGATGGTGATGGTGATGAAGATGATGATGATGATGAAGAAGAAGAAGAAGATGATGATGATGGAGATGTTGATGAGGAACCTAGAGATGACAATGGCACCATGATGATGATGATGATGATGATGATGGTGATGATGATGAAGAGGTTGATGATGATGGTGATGGTGATGAAGATGATGATGTTGATGATGATGAATATTATGATGATGGAGATGTTGATGATGATGGATATGTTGATGATGTATATGTTGAGTTTCATGATAGTGGCACCATTGTGGAGAGGGTGAAGAGGTAGTGTTACTTGTAGGGAGATTAGGACATATTGGAGGAAGTATCTAAAGGGTACAGAGGGTTTAGTGTGTTGGTGTTGTCACCATTTTGATCAGTAAACATGCTTTGGTTGGCGTTATTCTTATCATTTTGATATGATAATTAATTCTTTTTGTGATTTAGAGCATCAATAAAACCCAGGTACGAACCTATTTTCATATCACATGAATCTTGGTTAAATATCATCATTTTTATGGTTTATTTACAATTATCTCACATTTCTAAACGTGCTTGGCATTTAGTTTTTGTTCTACAGGTTGTGGTCGTCATTCAGACCTTCATTCAGACACGCGTTCATGCTGAAGATGCCCAGTTTCATTCGAACCGTCGTTCATCCCTCCATTCACACCTGCGGAATCATTGGTTGAGATATTTCGGGGGCAGTAAAGACAAAAACGATGATGTGGGTTCTGTTGGGGGCGTGTCCCTCATGGTTCATGAGCCTCCATTCTAGAATATATGCTCTCTTTTCCTCCTATCTTGACATCGCATCATCTTCCCACATCAAGGATAACCAATGCACAACTGCCCGCGTGAAATAAATCAACGCCCGTGGACTCAGGAAGATGGCCTGTGTGTTGTCGTAAACCGTCCTATAGCCGTTCTACATCTATTAAGACCTCTAGTTTTAGAGAGGTCGACCACTAAAGGGTCGAACTCCTCTCTTATTTGTAAAAACTTATATAAAGATGTCTCTTGTGGAGAAACGAAGCACATATGATAGCATGTAATAGTTTTTAGCAGTAGTTGGAGAAAAACGCAGAGTTAGAAGACGCTTTGTAATCTTTTTCAGTTAATGGAATTTTTTGGTTCTTAGCTGGAGAAAAACGCAAAGTTAGAACACGCTTTGTAATCTTTTTCAGTTAATGGAAGTTTCTAGTTCTTAGCTGTTGATGTTCTGTTGGTGGTGAATAATTTGAGTTAGCTTCAATCCCTGATTGCTGAGAAGGGCCCCTCAACAACCAGAGGTATTATTGTATATATTCTGCATTTCTTTTTTGCAAGTAAATAGTTTATTTTTCAATAATCATATTTAACTTTGTTTTTCCTATAGATGTTGTTTTATTTCTTGTAATTCATATCTTGCTGTTAATTTAATTTACATTCTTAGAAGTTAAAGTGACTGGTCATGCATAGTTTCTTAGTTTGCTTTCAGTCTTTTCATTTGAAATTAGATAAGGTTAATTAGTTAATGTTTCAAGTTTAATTTGTGATTAGATACATTTCTATTAATTTTTCCTATAGTTGTAGATTAGTTCCATTTATATTTCATCCTTGTTTTATCATGCAATAGAAATAGTTTGTTTCCTTAGATAATGATTAGTATAAATGGCTTCTTGTTATTTCAGCTCTAGACAGTCTATTTACTGCTTGCCTTGCACTGTAGGTTCATATGAATCAACCAGCTGGCGTTAAGATAATTTAGTTTGCTCATTTTATTAATTTATATTGTTTTTTGTCATCCGGACTATCATTCGGACTATCTTTCAGACTGTCATCCAGATTGTCATATGGAATTTAATATTTCCTGCATTGTTTTTATGCTTGTTTAGATTTTAATTTCTTAGATATTTTTTTTTTGTAAGTAAGCTTGAGTCCTTTTATTACTTGAAATAAAAAATTAGTACAAAATAGGATTACAAATGAGCATCACAGGCTCATACCACACCGAAAGATCTTGGCGTGGCCGACTTCACTGAAAATGTAAGAGTAGAATTGAAATATACAAAGCATTCCAGGGCCAAACCCAAAAGAGGCATGTAATTGGGACCAAACACGTCGGGATAAAAAATTAACAGAATCTAAGATGCTCGCTATTCCATCTAACCATCGAAACAATCAACAAAAAACTAAGACCCAATGAAAACACCTGAGACGAATCCCAAGGAAAAGAGAGCCTATGCTCCACTCTAGCATCCCCAGGGCCTTCAAATACCGGAAGAACGTTGACCACTACCTGTGAACAGACTTAAAAAGGAACCGCCATCTCCAAAGCCGAGAAACGACCAACCAAATCGCAAAAACCAGGGAAACCAACTACACAGGCCCATCAGGGAGTCGAGTTCTCCTCAGTGGGCACCTCAATCTCCCCTTGAATACCATCTCTGGAGGACTCCATAAATTCCTTAAGCGCGGCCTTCATCAACCGAACCCTGTAGGAGTTGGATTGCTGACCCCCCTTCATAATTTGGAGAGCCTCACGTAGACCCTGCACCAGCTGATTACGGGCTTGAATTTCTCACACTAGAAGAAATTGCACTATCCAGAACAGACTTTCCACCACCCTCTGACCGAGTCGAGCCTCAAATTCCTTAACCAGAGCAATCTCCTTACATGCAATATAGGAATCAATGTTGGAAGGAGTTTTCTCCAGGTACTGCGCAGTCCAGTTGAACGGATGGCGTTCAGATGAATCCCATTCCTTTGAATTATGGTGTGATGAGGAGGCGCTAGCATCCCGACCCTCACCCCTCAAATGCGTAGAACTGCCACTCCACCTTCCACATATGTGGATGCATGCTCTCATTCACGGGGCCATACTACCATTCAGATCAAGTAACCGAACACAACCAGCCCATGAAGAAGACAGAGGAAAAAGAATGACAATAACACAACAGATACACCGCTGAAACAGATAATGCCTATAGATATGACCAATACCTACGTAACGACCCATACTTATAGTAACACTCCAGGGAGGACCAATTATAGCCCACCTAGGGCCATGATAAGAATCCATCAAGTCCACAGACGTTGGATTTACCCTTGATGGCGTAGTATAGCCTCCTTAACCATTATCGCATGTAATGGTGCTTTCCCACACTTGAAAACTGAAAATCACGTACCTCCACTTTTGTGAAGTACTAACCACATTACCTTCTGGAGCACGGAAGTGGTTTATTACCACAGGGATCATCTTCCAAGGAGAAGCAATAATGAAGAAGACATGGGAAAAATAAGCGATGGGAGAAGAACTTACCCCAGCTTTAATGAGAATGACAGCCCCGTTCCACCAACGTATCCATCCCCGTTATCATTCCGATCCCTGAATTGACACTTCTGGAATGGAGAGTACTAGTGGAATCCTACGTGGCTACATCATGGATCCTATTCACCTCTTTCCTGCTGTCGAAATTCCTCCCTCCATAAATGACCTCTAGCTGGGTGTGGTGCGATCCTCTAGTAGTCCCATCTACGACACAGTGGAGGGCTGCATTAGAGATCGAAATCCCAGGCTAGGCTAGGGGTGCCCTGTTGTTCACTTGACAGGTACTATCCATGCAACTACTCTGGATGCCTCCCTCCAGGTGTCCCATATCCTCTATAGCCAACTTCATACAATTCACTTTGAATCCCTCATCTGCCATTTCCGAGATAGTTTCCCCATGAAACGAAATATCGGTGTTAACACCTTTGTTGGCTATGGAATCCGCCACCTTATTTCCTTTCCTCCGAATATGCATGAAATGAATGGTTGAGTAGTCATTCATCAGATTGCACAGGTCCCTAAGACGACTTTCCCACCTCCAATTACTAGCAATTTTGTCTATGTACGACCCGCACTGCAACCTTTTCTCCATGGAAATGATGATAAGATAGTCCCCTTTAGCTTCTAGCAGAATCCATCCCTTCTGCAAATCGCACCTGCAACCACTGAGCAAGTCGTCCAACTCTGCCACATTAGTCGTGTTCTCTCCCAAATCCCCCTAAAAGACATCGAGGATACCACCTACATCATTTCTAACGACACCCCCGAACCTGGCCGCACTAGGGTTTCCCATCACAGCCTCGTCAAAGTTGAGTTTAAACACCCTAGCAGGAGGAAAAATCCACAGCTCCGAACTAAGAGGCCGAGACACCAACTTACTAAAACAAAGTATGCTTACATGTGTGTTATAAATTCCCCAGTCGTTTAAGATTATTCTCTCCGATATTTAATTTTTCATAACATCCTGGTTCCACTTGCTGAGAGTAAGGGGTTCCTTTATATGTTTTTCCAGAAGGTTCCATATTCCTTCAGAGGTGCGATGTTTTCCTTCAAAGATGCGATCGTTTCGCTCCTTCCTTGTCTCCCACACCACAAAACCACGGAAAAGCTCCCAAATCCTATTCAAGATTTCATTTTTGAAAGATTTAGGAGGCCAGTTAGCTATAGAGAGATTCGGTCTATCTCGAACCCTGGCTGTCTTGCAAAAGCATTCGGCCCTGTTTTCCCATAGAAGGGAGGCAAATAGGCATGCGTCTAGCAAGTGGTTTATAATCTCTAAATTCTTTCTGCACATTGGGCATATGGAGGGTCCTATGAAACCCCGTTGCAACAGGTTTTCGTAGGTAAAATCTTCCTGTGGATAAGAAGCCAGCAGAAGATGACAACTTTGGGCCACCATTGGCCCTTCCAAATCTTTTTCCATTTTCCCCCTGCCTCCAAAAAATGAGTACTCGTCAATATACCCAGAGCTTCTTTTATGTTGAAGTTACCCGAGGTGGTATAACCCCATATGACCTTGTCGGCACCATCCAGAATCAGAATTATGTGCTTAGAAAGCTCCAAATATAAATCCTCAATATTCTCACCCGGAGCAAGGGCTTTCCACCAATCCTTCGTTTCCAAACCTTGAAGTGAACGTCCTCTGTATTAACTTCCTAGAAGTCCTTCACATACTTTAGAGGATCATTTTAGAGATATAAGTGAAGGTTGGGGCTATTTATCAGGTTTCCAAGACTGGGCAACTGTTTCCAGGCATCCTCACTGAATCGAGCAGAGGCCCTATCTTTGATTTCCCAAAATTTGTGCTTGTGGATAATTCCCCTATTCTCCTGAGCCGCCTTCCATATATTTGATCCCAGACACTCCACATTGAAACGGATGAGCAGTTGCTTCATCCAGCGAGGGGCGTATTTCATGTGCCATAATCTACCCCAGGATTCCACCATGTAATTGATCCACTTCCACCAGATTTTACTTCCCATGATGCTATTGGAGCTAACAGGGTCGCGAAGTCCTAATCCTCTAGCCACTTTTGGCCTACATGATGTATCCCAATCCACCAAATCCCATTTTCGATTCCCCTCGGTGCCACCCCAAAGGAAATTTCTCTTGATGGTGTGAATCTACTTAAGAACTGCCTTTGGCGCTGCCAAGATGGAAAACAAATAAATCGACATTTCCTGGAGAACAAACTTAACTAGAATGATACAGCTAGGGAGGTTCAGCGTTCTATAGGTCCAATGATCAAGCTTATTCTTCAGTTTATCTAGCAAATCTTTCCATAAAATCTGTCTTATGGTAGATTCCACTAGGGGAGCCCCCAAATACTTGGAAGGCAAAGTCCCTTCCGTGAATTCAAGGATTCTAATGATATTTCTTCTGGTAATTCTCGGGGTATTGAAGAAATAAGCTTGGGATTTGTCCTTGTTTATCTCCAATCCGCTTGCTAGCAAGAACAAATGCAACCCTTCCTTGATCCCTCTGTATTTTTGTACACTAGGGGGACCCATCAGCATGGTATCATCAACAAATTGCTAGTGAGTTTGGGGTTCCAGTCCCTCATAGAGAGTGAGTCCATGATATCTTCCACAGCCTTACATTGCCTTTAGCAGGCGACCTAGCCCTTCCGCAACTATGATAAACAAAAAAGGGGACTGGGGGTCCCCCTGCCTGATACCTCTGGAAGCCTTGAAAGGCTAAGAAGGAGTACCATTAACCAAGATGGAAAAAAAGGCAGAAGAGACCAGACTCATCACCCAGTTAGTCCAATCACTATTAAACCCAAATTTACTTAGGACTTTGTCAAGGAACTGTCAGTTTAACCTATCATAAGCTTTAGAGAGATCAAGCTTGCGTAACAAACTAGGGATTTTCTCCATTTTTAGGGAGTGAATTATTTCATGCACCAAAATAATACCATCCGTGATCTGACGACCTTCCAAAAAACCCACTCCGGGGAAATACGTAGCGGGAGGAGGGGACGTAATATGTTTGCTATTACCTTGGTGATCATCTTGTAGATCACATTACAAAGGGTGATAGGTCAAAACTTCCCCACGTATTCCATTCCCGACTCCTTCGGGATGAGCAAAAAATGGGTGGCGTTGAGAGCTTTCAGGATAGTCCTTGATTTTCTAGAGTTCTATACTAGAGCTTGTTAGGGTATCTCATCATTCAGTTATGTACTTTACATGCACTTTGCATGCATGCATGCATCCGCATGCAGCCCAGTCACCAGTTTGATGCCTCCAGCACCTAGTCCCCAGTCTGCCAGCACCCGGGAGCTTCCTTCCACTCAGTTTTAGCCCTCCTAGTGCTTAGTGCGCCCAGCATGCACCTATCACTTGACAGGGGTGCCTTTTCTCACCTACCACTCAGTTGGCTCCGATTCTCCTTGATTTGAGGCTAGTTTCACTCCTGATTGACTGTTTCACTCCATTGGACCTCCAGATTGACTAGATGACTTGTTCTGACTTCATTTAGCCTCCCTTGCGCCCTCCACTGAGCCTTCTTCCCTATATCAGTGCTACACACTTCAGTTACACTAGTTACACTCAGTTAGAGTTAGATTGACACCTTGATGACTGGTTCTTGTGCATTGATGACCACCACTGATTGATGATGAGGAATCCTAGTTGGAGCCAAGCTACACCATGCATTTAATTCAAATGACCTCCTTAGTCAATTCGAATTGCTGAGTCATTGTGACATTATTGTATTGTATTTTCACCCTTATTGGGATATAGAGCACTGATGCATGTTTTTGCACAGTTTACACCATATTTTCTGAGTTTCATCTATTGTGATTGATTTACTTGTTCATTAGATCTGTTGTGACTAATTTTACATGGTATCAGATCCATGGTAGGGACAAGACTTCTTTTCTATAGGTGTTCTACATGAAGATTGAGCAATTTTTGCTCACTTTGCAACAGTTTTCTGCAGTTGTAGCTATTGCTCCATAATGGTTCTTGTTTGCTTGTGATTTGCAGGTTTCTTACTTCCTCCATTTGCATTCGCTATTGCATAGATGGAATATTCTTCTTCACAAAATCTTCTTACTCCATTCAACTATGATGAATGGAAACCAACGATGATTGCATGCTTGAAGAGACAATGCTCTTTGATATGTGTATTGGTATTACAAGAGATTTTATTTCCAATGAAGAGGAGAATGATTGGCTTAATGATTGTGATAGAGATTTTGGGACAATATGTCTTGCTATGTCTCGTATGCACTACCTTAGTACTACTGCTGAAAATCCAAGAGATTTATGTGCTCAACTGAATAGAGAATTTGGAAAGTAGGAAGAAGAGGATTATGCTAGCCTTTTGGAGAACAAGCCTAGTCAGATCTCCTTATGTGCTCTCTCCAATTATGTCTTGGCCTCATCCATTGTTCAAGACAAAGAAGAAATTGTATATTCAACAATCATTCTCTCAAATTCTTCTATTTCGAATTCTGAGCAAGATAAACCAGCTCACACTCTAGATTTCGAAGAGGTTCTTGAATCCTCTCTTTCACATGAGTTTGTCGACATGCAGAATAATGATCTACTTGATGTTTTGGAGGTAAAATCTTATTTTGGAGGTGAAGCATTCTTCCTCCTTGATTGCATGCCTCCTATAAACTTTTGTTCTATCATTTGCACATTTTCTCAGAGTTTTACTGAAGATGAAGAGCACTACCATTCGCTTGAGTTCAATTCTCATGCAATTTTGGCTGATTTTGGTTTTGATCTCACCCCTGTTGGTTCAAAGGAGATCTCAAGAAACCATTTCTCAAATATTGGAGCTGATTTAACTTCAACTAATAAGAAGTTCAAGTTTCAAGATCTATTTGATCTCATTGGAGCTATTCCTACCTCACTTGGTTCGAATCACACGTTCCAGGATCATCCTCATATTTTCAGATTTGTTCTCACCATTTTCGATATAAAGAGCAAGTTCATAAAGTCTCCAGATTCGCTTGCATCCATTGATGGAGAATGTGATGAACCTGCAATAATTAATTAATGCAAATACACGAGATATCAGAAATAATAGAACTCAGAATCACTTTTATATTGATCACGGGCCACTTCGAGGAGGCAACCTCCTTTGAGCAAGCTCAATACAATTAACTTCATGGTGCCTTCATAGGCCTCAACACACACTTATATACTAAGTCTAGGCGCCAATACCATGGGTTAATACTATGTGTCAATACAAACCATGGGCTAAGTCTAGGCGCCAATACTATGAGTCAAAACCATGGGACATATAATACTATGGGGCAACTTACAAAGCATATGCATCCAATACTATGGGTCAATACTATGGGCTAATATAAACTATGGATCAACAAATACTATGGGACGACTTACAAAGCATATGCGTCCAACAACAATATACTAACAAAGTAAAGACATGGGTTCCTAACATCCCCTCTCCCTTAGAAAAAGCTTTGTCCTCAAAGTTTTAGATGTGAAAATTGATGCAGAATCTGAAGGAGTGGGTCCCCTGTAGCATTCTTGGGTTGCACCCCGATCCATTGGCGCCTTTGGAGTTTCAAGGAGGATTTCATGGAAGGATGTAGCCGAAGAAGAACCATATCAGCGATGTGAAAAGTGCGCTCAAAACAGTGCTAATCGGCTTGTTGTTTCAGTCAAATTCTTGCCATGTGAAAATTGTCATGCAGAATGAGAAGAAGCTGATCACGGTTTCAAAGAATTGAGTCAATTTCCTGAACTGGGGAGCTACTGAAGGTGCATGGAAGAAGAACTAGTGGTGCCTGTCCAGAGACTGCTTCATATGGTGTCCTTTGAGATGTGGTACTATACCACTGGAGCGCTTCTAGGAAATCCATAGAAATAGTTGTCCAAATCTATGGAGGGATTGGCAAGGGTTCGAGCAGTCGCGAAAGGAGGGTCATTTCACCCTTGCTGACCTGGAAAGTATCACAGTCAACCACCATCCATTGAATTGTCCATTTGAGTCCTTGCCAAAAGAAGTTACATTGTTCCTGGTCATATTTTTTGAGGAACCCAAAGTGCCCTACTGATGAAGAAGCATGGAGTTCATAGAAGAGATAGCCCTGTTGAACAAATTGCAACCAATTTGGAACAAGTAGAGAAATAGCTGTAAGAGAAACTGGGTCATCAAATGTGCGAGGAGGAGCATCTTCCACCATATTGTCCTTACCCTTCTGGTAAGTGGTCGCATAGTCATAACCCATGAGTTGGATAACCCATTTCAGGTGTGTTGGGGAGGAGACCCGTTGTTCCGGGAAAGTTTCCAGACTCTGGAGATCAGTCTTGATGCAAAAATAATTCCCCAATAGGGATGGCTGCCACTTCTGTACTGTATGCAAAATATGCATCATTTCCTGCTGAGAGGTAGATGCGGCTAAATTCTTACCGGAAAGGTATCTTGAAGGCAACAAGCTCATTGGTTCAACAAAGACACCTGCATATCTATCTAAGGAATTAGTGGATACTATTGATGGGTGCATCTGAATGGAATGGAGCTGAGCGATGACACCATGTGAATTCTTCTTAAGTATTTTTTCCAGGCGATGTGAACTGATGATGTAGAGAGACCTTGGTTGTAAGCCCATAAATTTTTGTTGTGCCCCATTGACTGAAAACTGCATCCAAAGTTCAGCAAAATCCCATAAGATGGGGCCAAGTGTACGTAACCATTGAACGCCCAAAACCACATCACATCCGCCTAAGGACAAGGCAAACATGTGAGAGCGCAGGTTATAATCTTCCATAGAGATATGCACATTGTGACACTTCCCCTTGCAAGGTAAGGTGCCCCATTGGCAACCATGACTTCAAAGTTGGAGCAAGGATGGACAAAACAATCAACCTGTTTGGAAATCTGAGGATTAATGAAGTTATGAATGCTACTAGAATCAATGAGTATGGTAAGAGGTAGCTTCTTGAAGTATCCCCTGACTCGCATTGTTTGTGGGGTGGTGACACCGGTTACAGCATGGAGAGAGATCTTGGGTGGGTCATCCTGAGATGGGGTGTCAACAGGAGGGTGTTGAATGTCAACCTGATCATCAACTGTATCTGGAGCTTCTTCATCAAGTTCTGAGGTAGGCAGAGAATCCACATCCAAGAGATAGAGCTTTTGTTGAACACATCTATGTCCCCGAGTGAATTTATCATCACAATTATAACAAAGCCCTTTTTCTCGGCGTGCCTGCATCTCCGTTTCAGACAATTGCTTGATAGGAGTTGGTTGAGGAGCAGGTGTGATGGGAGGTCATTGGGAACCCATATTTCTGAAGGGAACAAAGGTGGGTTTGGAGCGTTGTTGAGCTGTGATCTTGTCCTCAGCTAGCTTAGCCAACCCTAGGACTTCCATCATTGTGTTGGGACAAAACATTTTGACCTCTGAGCGGATTTCATCCTTGAGACCATTGATAAAACAACTCCTGTAGAATTCATTTGACAATCCTTCTGTGTGATTGGCTAATTTCTCAAATTCCGTTTGATACTCTCTCACTGTGCTAGTTTGGTGAAGTTTAGTGAGTGCTCCTATGAAGTCGTCGAAAGCACTAGGACCAAATCGTGGCAAAAGGAGTTGGCAAAAATCTGTCCAGTTTGGCTCGGGATGAGATTTGATATACCCACGGTACCATTGAAGGGATTCCTGTTCCAAATGAAAGGATGCAAGTGGAACTTTTTGGACATCAAAAGTATTATGCAGACTGAAATATTGTTCTTCTCGGTATATCCATCCAGTCAGATTAGTACCATTGAAGCGAGGAAAATCAAGCTTCGGCCCACGAAAATTGCTGGAAGAAGAGAACCCGGTGGCTGCAAAAGATTCTGGCTGTCGGTTATTGTTCATGGCTGAATGTTGAAGATGGAGGCTGAGAATTTTTTCATCCAGATCTTGGAGTTTGGTTTGGATGGCTGCAAGTGCTTCCTCCATGGTGTTTGCTCCTGTGCGAGTGACAACCATAACCAGTAATTTTTTCTTATTTTTATTTTTTTTGTGGGGGGGGGGGAATGGATAGAAAAACACAAACACAAGCTTATTTAGTAAGGGGAAATTTGGATTTGGGAAAAACTTGGAGGGGTAATTGGGGTTTGACTAGGTTTTCGACACTTTCTGAGGGACAGGGAAGAAAAAAATGGGGATTTCAGAAGCAGGAACTCTATGGTAAAATTTGAAGGCAATCGGGTGAAAATTGAAGAAGTTATGGCAAACCCTGAAAAGAGACAAATGTGGGATTTCTGGTCTTGGGAAGTGGAATTTGGGATAGGGTCTTCATGAATGAAATATGTAGAATGGGATTGCAAGGATGTCAGTGAAGTTTCAGGGAAAACAGAGTTGAAACAAGGGAGAAATGGCCGAAAAACAGAGTTTCTGGTCTTTTTTTTTTTTTTTTTTTTTAATTCAGAAATGGATCGGCAATAGTGGCGTGGAAGGGATCCACAATAAATGGATCTGCAACGGTGCGGAAGGGATCGAAAACAATTGGATCTGAAATTGCGACTGGATCTCGAACGACTTTCAGAATAGATCTGAAACGGCTGGATCTGGAGCGGAAGTGATCGGCAACAGTTCAACTGAAAATAGATATGGACCCCAGGTATGTACGACTTCCTAACAGTTCAGGTGTTTCACTTGGCCACCAACACTGTATGACGGCTTGCGTATTGGGGCAGTACCCCTCACTCCATGTCTCAGGTAAAACTGATAACCGCTTTGCCACAAACGACAGCTCTTGGTTTACCTCACGGGTGGAAACTAGTCAATCAGGTAGGGGTCGTTGCCCTTTTCGCTGGCAGGTCCTCTCAATGGGCCAACTACTTTTGGGTTCCTCTGGTACTCCTCACAATGAGTTTTAGGGCTTATGCCTAAGTACTTCCCACAGTTAAGCGGATAGGGATTATTCCCAAATCCGAAGCTGCAATAGATGCGAAAAAACAATTTGGCACAAATTCCACCCAACGAGCCCAAGAAAGTGCTCTGATACCAGATGTGATGAACCTGCAATAATTAATTAATGCAAATACACAAGATATAATAGAACTCAGAATCACTTTTATATTGATCACGGGCCACTTCGAGGGGGCAACCTCCTTTGAGAAAGCTCAATACAATTAACTTCACGGTGCCTTCATAGGCCTCAACACACACTTATATACGAAGTCTAGGCGCCAATACCATGGGTCAATACTATGTGTCAATACAAACCATGGGCTAAGTCTAGGCGCCAATACTATGATTCAAAACCATGGGACATATAATACTATGGGGTGACTTACAAAGCATATGCATCCAATACTATGGGATAATATAAACTATGGATCAACAAATACTACAGGACGACTTACAAAGCATATGCATCCAACAACAATATACTAACAAAGTAAAGACATGGGTTCCTAACAGAGAATTCAAGCACACATTTTTGGAGCATGATCCATTTACTCCCAAGAGTAAGATACCTCCAGACATATCTATTTGAGTTTGGGGCAGTTAAATCTTTTGGTGTGTTACAGTCCATTTTGAGGGGGGGGTTTCCCATGGGGTTTTCTCCATTTCCTCAGTTCATGGATTGTTCTTTATTTGGATTATTATCGTATTGGGGTGACCTTTGGTCTTATTTACCAGGGCCCTATCATTTATTTTCTACATCATAATATAGCTTGAGGGGGCATTTTAGGATATCTCATCATTTAATTATGTACTTTGCATGCACTTTGCATGCATCCGCATGCATCCTAGTCCCCAGTTTGATGCCTCCAGCACCTAGTCTCCAGTCTGCCAGCACCCGAGAGCTTCCTTCCACTCAGTTTTAGCCCTCCTAGTGCTTAGTGCACCCAACATGCACCTACCACTTGAGAGGGGCGCCTTTCTTCACCTACCACTCAGTTAGCTCCGATTCTCCTTGATTTGAGGCTAGTTTCACTCCTGACTAACTGTTTCACTCCGTTGGACTTCTAGATTGACTAGATGACTTGTTCTAACTTCAGTTAGCCTCCCATGCGCCCTCCACTAAGCCTTCTTCCCTATATCAGTGCTACACACTTCAGTTACACTAGTTAGACTCAGATTGACACCTGTATGACTGGTTCTTGTGCATTGATGACCACCAATGATTGATGATGAGGACTCCTAGTTGGATCCAAGCTACACCATGCAGTTAATTCGAATGACCTCCTTAGTCAATTTGAATTGCTTAGTCATTGTGACATTATTGTACTGTATTTTCACCCTTATTGGGATATAGAGCACTGATGCATGTTTTTGCACAGTTTACTCCATATTTTCTGAGTTTCATTTGATTGATTTACTTGTTCATTAGATCTGCTGTGACTAATTTTACAAAGCTAACACTTATTCCTTAATCCATGCCCAACAAGCATGAAAGAAGTTAGTGGTAAAGCAATTCAGGCCCGATGCTTTATCCTCTGCCATATGCTTGATCGTTTCCTCCAACTATTCCATCTCAATAGGTTTCATAAACATGAGGTTGTGATCTTCAGTAATCACCCTCGGAATAACCTGCAGGACTTGGGATTGGGCCTCTTCCCTATCCACCACGGGTTCTTCCAGGAGGTCCTCAAAGAACTCGTTGAGAGTGGTTTCCAGTTTTTCCTGGGATTCGGCGAGTGTGTTTTCCCCTCTTTTATGACTCACCACGGGATTCACATGTCAATGTTGGATGGCTGCTTTGTGAAAAAATTTAGTATTACGCTCCCGTTCTTGCAACCAATGGTTTCTAGATTTTTGTTTCCATAGGATTTATTCCTATTGCTCCCGGGAGTTAAATTCAAAAAGTAGAGTCTACTCTTGCTTTTTTAACTCCTCCGAGAAACCTTGAGAAATTCCTTTCTGCTGTACTTCTTTCATTTTAATATCCAACCGCGATTTTTCTTGGAAGATGTTCCCAAACGATTCCAAGTTCCAATGCTTGATTTTACCTTTTAGGGCCTTTAACTTTTGTTGGAACCTGTACATCAACGTTCCCTCGATATACAAGATTTCCTTCCACCACTGTTTGAGTTTTTTGGGGAGCTCCTGATTGAGCAACCAAAATTGTTCAAATATGAAGGGTCTACGTAGTTTCTCACCGATCCTTGACCATTCCAAACTCACCATCCAATTATCAGAGCCCGTCGAAGGGAGAATCACCGTCGTTAAATCCCCACTTGCCATCATAGTCGATTCCGTAACCAGGAAGCGGTCCAGCCGACATGCAATACTTCTGTCCCCCGCCCTTTTATTATTCCACGTATAAGTACCCTTTGTCACTCTGGTGTACACCAACACCAGAGCTTCAATAGTATCATTAAAGTGGTTGTTGATGGGGCTTTATTGGTGAATACCACCTTTTTTCTCATCCAGAGTACGAATCAAGTTGAAGCCCCCCTAAGAGCCGGGGATTAGTTCCAACCTGGTCCTTAAGAGACTGTAGGGAGTTCAAGAAAGAGAATTTCAGGTTATGAGTTGCTGGCCCATACACGTTGGAAATGAATCCTCGGGTTTTCATCCCCAACACATGGAAGTCTGTCGACAGATGAAACTGGGAGGCAAAGAAGCCCGAAAGAACAACCTTTCCCGGGTTCCACGGGATTCCAAAACCACCAGCCGCACCTCTGGCTCCTACAACCATAACCTCACATTTATGCCACACTTTCCTACCAATATATTTGAGCTCTTCCATAGAGCACTTCATCTCTTAAAGAAACGTGATCATGCATTTTTCCATCTCTATTTTCCTTTTCAGAAGCCGGATCTTCAGAGGGATTTTACGACCTCTAATGTTCCAGGTTGTAATCCGCATTAGATAACTACTTGGGGGTGGTCACAAGAGCTGCGAGAATGGTAGGGTATTGTCCTAAAGTAACCAATTGAGAACCTAACAGTTGGATCCTCTGTGCATTGTTGTGCCTTCCTTGTTTATCCTTCCTTCTTTTCTTTCCCCCCCCCTCTGTTTCTTTCATGGGGTCCGAGATAATTACTAAAACTTTGGTTTGCTTAGTTTTGAGTATGGCTTTCACTAACAGGGAGATTTGAGTTTGCGAGAGAGGATTTGGATCCTTCATCAAGGAAACCGCCTACGGGATTTCCAGGTCTAGACCTTCGAATGTCAGCTCCTCCCCTTCTTCTTCCCATATTTCAACTTACTCCATTTCTACTTCCGTTGCTGGTTCTGGAATAGGTGTAACCTCCAAGCCAAGGTTTTCTTGAATTTGATATTCTTGAGGGATTTCACATCCCTTTCCGGACTGCAAGACCTCAAATATATTGTGGGTTTGAGTTTTTTTATTCATATCTGGTCCGACTGGCCTTTTGGCTGATCTGTTCTTGTTAATGACTTTGGTGAATCCGTCTTCTTGTTTCTTGTCCTGATTGCTAGCAGTTCCTGGGTTTTTATTAAGGGGGAATTCCCGAAAGAGATGGCCATGTTCATGACAATGCCTTCATCTGAATGGTATTTTCTCATAATCAATAGCTTGAAACCACTCCTCATCTTCACAGGATAACTCAATCCCTTTCAGCAGATCCTGAGAAATGTCCATATACAAACAGATTCTAGCATACAAAGTGTATCGCATTTGTTTCATCTGTTTAGACACCTTAACAAACACCCCCAACATGTTACCAATATCAGTGAGGATCTCTTCCTTCCAATATTCCGTCGGAAGGGAGTACAAACATATCTAGATCGGTGCTATCGTGAGGTTATCCTTGTTCGGATTGAAACATTATTTCCACGACCTCAGATACAGGCTTGCTGAATGAAAGAAGTACGGACCATTATCGAAAATCCTAGTACGGTCAATTTAATTAAAGAAGATCACTGTAAAGAATCCTTTAGCTCCAAGCTGGAGATTGAAGTGACCTTGGGGTTTCCATGTGGTATTGATCCACCATAACAAAGCCTTTTCAGCTGGTCAAATTCTAACGAATTTTTCGGTTAGAGCTTGCTCCTTCATGTATTGTATGTCCTCTCTAATCCGTTCAGATCGGATCTGCAGTCTTAGTACCCTCTTTGACTTTGGCATGCATTGCCCTGGTTTCCGGGTTGCCGAAATTAGGAATATCTCTTTATTTACTCCACTGTGCCTGGCTTAACCCTGATCTGCAGGAGATACCGAAGCTTCAACTTTCCCTTTTCCTTTATCGATGTCCATTTCGAGGGTACGAAGCGGAGCTTCCCCACCCACCGTCACGTCCATTAAGTCTGAACCCTGCTTCAGCAGGGGATCCAGGGCCAAGCCCGAACCTTCCCTACACCCTCTGAGTCTGACTATCACACCTTACACCTCCGTAAAACCTTCCGCCTTCATCACTCCAAGAAACCTCCCACCAACCAATCTATCAACAAGATTCGTAAATTGAGATAATTTCTTAGATATTTGAATTGTAATCTTTCTTGTAATTGATCATCATTCATATATGTAATTAGGACCTTGTTCTGCACCACATAGAGTTTTAATTTAGCTTCATATTCATTCGTAGTTTTCATTACATTTCCTTAGCTTTACTTTAGTTTGCTTTTCAAATCATGTTTCTTTATCTCTGATTTCCTAACTTGTTACTGTTCTAGCACTTGTTAATTTCATTCTTAGTTTAGTTACTTCATTCATATTAAGATTGATTTTGGATTAAACTTAGTAATTTAATTCTCCAAAGTACATTAGTTTTGATAGTTTCTTAGTTCGAGTATAGGATTTATTTTTCCCATTCACACAATTAATGAAGATGTTCATAGAATAGGATTTGACTCAGAAATAGGATATCTTTATCAAGTTTTCTACTTGCTTCTAGATCAAATTCATTTTCAAGTAAATATATTTATCAAGTTTTCTACTTGCTTCTAGAGTACATTTGTTCCATGTCATTTGCTTATGGATAAAGAATAGATACAATGTTTAAAGTTAGTTGTAATTGGACACTCTTTAGTTTACATCTCTTTGTAGAAGTTAAACTAGATTTGCTTCCGTTTTGTTTCCTTGTCACATTTGAAATTCATTTTGATACATTCTCTCCCATTCCTATTACATTTGATACATTTCCTCAGAATCCTCAAGGAGAATGGAAATAGGTAGTTTAGTTTAGAGTATTAATTGAATGCATGAATAGTTCTACTATTGAATTTATTAAGTAGTTTGTAATTTTGCTTCAAGATAATGTAGTTTCTTGTTTCCATAGCTAGTTGTCAATTGAATCATTTCATAAATAGGTTTCTAAACTCATTCACAGTTGTTTTCTAATTCCTAGATTAGAGTTTGAATCATTAATTAGTAATTTCCATTTTCATCAAAGTAGTTATGCTTTTGATCGAGTGCTACGAACATAAAATAAGATCATAATTAAATAATTAATAATTAGGTTAACTAAAGTTAGGTTATGAAATGAGGTGTCTCCTCAACATCAAATGCCCGAGCCATATTTAAGGCAGGGCCATCATTGTAACATATCATCTTTTATATCATCAATCAAATATATTATTCCTATTTATTATTCAATATGAGAGTCGGATTCGACTATTAACTTAGTGAACGGATACGTTCACTGCATCGAGTCTTGTTCCATAGAATAATATTTGTTGTTTTTATCTTTTCAGATTTTGTTTATAGAAGTAGAGTAGTATAGATTGATACTATTTTGATTTATTTTGTTTAGTTAGGTCTAATTAGTTTAGTAGTTGTATTTTTGAAGTTTGAATCGGTTTTTCATTTTGAAATATCTTTCAATCTTTTCATTATTAAACATTTCCAAGGTCAGTTGAGTCGATGTATTAGGTACCATTCTACCTCAGCATATACTATGCCACAACTCTAAGATTACCATCCCTGGTTGATAATTAAATATTTGGTGATTCCTTAAGACAGTAAATACACATAACATTTTGGCGTTGTTGTCGGGGAGTTGTAGATAGGTGGAATTCAGTTGTAGATAGGATTTTCTCTTAAAACTTAGTGATAGATTGAATTTTCCTTTTTGAAACTTAGAAATAGGCTAGTGGCGGGTGAGCGGTAAGATGAGAGGTAAGAACTTGCGCATCTGTTATAATAGGCATTCCCAAAACCTAGCAATAATAATAGTAATGCAATTAACATATGTTTCAGTTATAGTTTTGTTTTCATGAATAGGTCTAGAGACTCAAAAGGTAGATACATTAAAACTAGCCTTCCTACTAAAATTCCTACTAACCTATACGGGGGGTGTGCCACCCCAACTACTAACTCAATAGAAAGGTATCGGAAGACACCTAAAGGGGATAGTCCTACTTGGAAAGCTAAGGAAATCCTTTCTGGAAACCATTTAGGGGGAACCATAGAGACATCCGAGAAGTATGTTCATAAATAAATACCATTAGAAGAACCTCAATCTCATATTGAGACTGAACTTAGACAAGAGGAAATTCAAAAGGATAAAACATTAGAACCTCTCAACCCTCCATTCGCTCAAAATTTCAAAGACGCTACCTTTTTTATAGTAGGTGGTCCAAACCTAGTAGACTTTGTTGATGTTGCACAAGTAGACGCTCTTTTTGAAAATTCTATGAACATAGTTGTCTCATAGATTGAAAAAACAACTGTAGGAGCTTCAAAACTGGGCTCCCACATAGCTGGTAATTCTTCTCCTAAAAAGAGGAATACTCCCTGAAACAGAGCATTGGGACATCCCATATTCACCAAGAAAGGAACCACCTAGGTACACTCTCTTTGGAAATCAAGTCTTCATGGAGGATGAAAATGAAGATCATGTCTGACAAGATGAAGAGGAGGGAGAGGTTATAACTGAAGGTACTTTTGGGTTCCCTATTTTAGACACTGCACAAGATGTAACCATGAAAAACATCCCTCCATACTCACTACCGACCTTTTATGGAAACAGTAGTGAGGATACGGATACATTCTTTTTCGAATTTGACATTTTGTGTAGGAGCTATAACTACCCACAAGATGGCCAAAAAAAAAACTTTTTCCTGCCACATTAAAAGATTCTGCTTTTTGATGGTTTATGGGATTAGGAGAATCCAATATTAGAACTTGGGAAGACATGAAGAATGCATTTCTATGGAAATATCAATATTACTGTAAACCTAAGGACTCTTGTAATGATATTTTCAAAATACAACAACTTGAAGATGAGATCCTAGAAGACTATCTCGAAATATTTAACTATGTGTTACATAAATCAAAGTATAGCGATCTTCGAGAAGACCCAGTAAGAACACTCTTCCTCAAGGGAATCTCAGAAGAATTCTTAGAAAACCTTAATCTCATGGTAGCAGGAGACATATCTCATAAGTCTTTCACATAGATTTGTGAGCTATGTAGGAATTATTCTAGGAGCAGAGGGAAAAGTGGAAGACATTTTCTAGAATCTTATACTAGGAATCTAAAAGGAAATACATCCAATATTGGTGGAGTTACAAGGGTAGAGTTGGGAATCCTATTGGAAAATTTCAAAACATATATCTTAGGATCCATGGGTTCCCAATTAGATGCATTATAAGCTAATAAGAGACAGGATGAAGAGTGGGCAACAATGAGTGTTTTCTATCCTAGCTATAGAACTAAACATCCCCAACGGGAGTGTCCATTGAATGATGTTTCAATTTTTCACCTTTGTACAGAAGAACATCCAACTGATAATTCTCCATCATTGCTTGGGTTGCAAGCTGTATATAAGAGTGGAAGCTTTGGTGAAACATCTAAAAGGCCTTGGAAACCTAGAGATCAACCATCATATCAAGATACACCATTACAAATTCCACCCTATTACCATCCTTATCAACTTCCTCAACAATGGAACACTTCGGGTTGGAAAAATTGGCCACCGCAGTACCCTCCTCAGAATGCTCAACAATAGCAATGGCCACACGGCTGGAGAGGACAAGCTTATGCTCAACCACCTCCCCCTATGCCTAACTATCCTTACCCACCTAATATCCAACAACTCTTGCCGGGATTTGTACCTCCTTCACTACCCCTTATCACAAATCAACCTCACCATTTCCAAAACATGAATCCCCCAACACCCACAATATTACCTGCACAACCGATACCAAATCCTAACAACAAGCCAACCCAAGCTCTTAACAACATTGGGTTTCTACCTCTTCCATCATATTCCATTTCGACCGCACCAATACATGAGATTCAACTGCGGTCTGGAAGAGTTATGCAAGATCAGCCCAAATCATCAGTCATTATCCAAGAAGAGAATGAAGAAGAAAACAAACCTAGTGAAATTTTTAATGATGCCATTCTTGAAGATGTGTTTATTCCTAAATTTTCAACACACAACCATCCTCATAAAGAAGTAATTACAGGAGAAAAATCACCCCCGTATGCGGAGCGTCTAGTAATAGAAAAACCTGTAACTTATCTAGAGTATGATATCATTAACGAATTGAAAAATATTTGTATCAACATCCCTTTTTTACAAGCCATTAAAGATATACCAATCTATAGTAAAGTGATAAAGGAACTTTATATTAAAAGAATAGAAAAGAGAAAAAAGACCCTCTGACAATTCATGTCATAGGCGAAATGTCAGAATACATAGCAAACCAACCTAGAATTCCAAAGTATACAAATCCAGGAAAACCTGTGGTAATTGTTATCATCAATAACACCGCCATAGGAAACACACTTATTGATCTAGGAGCTTCTATTAACCTGATGACTACCACAGTTTTAGAAATTCTCCATTTAGGATAGTTCCTCTGCCCTACCCCAACAATGCTAGAATTAGCAGATCGCACTATGGTGTAGCCTGCTGGGATCTTAGATGATATCATTGTATCAGTGGCTTCATGGGAATATCCCATGGAATTTATGGTCATAGAATCAAAGGACCCTTCCAAAGGACACCCCATTATTCCGGGAAGACCTTGGTTGGCCACTGCTAATGCATTTATAGGATGTAGGGATGGAGAGATGATTATCTCTAATGGGTTATCTATAAGAAAACTAGCTTTATACTCACCAGCATAGCCAGTAACTGAAAACTTGTTTTGGTTAGATTGTCCTTTCAGGGATGAGAACTTGGAAGAAATTTCCCTCGTTAGTGATTTCTCCTGGGCACTTCAAGAACAGAATACCGAGAATGTGTTGAACCGATTTGTTTCTTCCACAACATGTATAGACTTGCCTCAGTCTTTTTCCCAACTTGACCAAATATTTGGAGATGAATTCCAAGAAAACATGAGCCTCTAAACATTTACGAGTACACCGTGTGTCTTCTCAATCGAAGAACATATAGGATCCTATACCATACCTTGTGAGGTTTGTTCTGAAAAATTTCTACATGTAGATGCAGGTTTAGATGAGAGTCAACAAAAACAATTACTAAAAGTTCTCACGAGTCAAACTGGAGCATTTGCATGGGAATACACTGATATGAAGGGTATACACCTAGATACTTGTATTCACCACATTTACACAGATTCAAATATACCTCCTGTCAGGCAGCCCAGAGAAGAATGAATCCAACCTTAAAGGATATAGTTAAGGATTAATTACAAAAACTCCTTAATGTTGGTTTCATCTACCCAATTTCTAACAATAAGTGGGTATCTCCTCTGGTAGTAGTTCCAAATAAAGTTACAGGGAAATGGCGTATCTGTGTTGAATTTCGAGAATTGAACAAGGCCACTCTTAAGGACTACTTCCCTTTACCTTTCATTGATAAAGTGTTAGACACCTTGTCAGGAAAAAATTACTTCTCCTTCCTTGATGGGTATAGTGGATACAACCAAATATTAATAGCACCTGAGGATCAAGACAAGACAACCTTTACTTGTTCTTGGGGGACGTATGCCTATCGAGTGTTTTCATTTGGCCTGTGCAATGCACCTTCCACCTTCCAGCATGTAGTCTTAGGAATCTTTGTTGACCTTATACATGACTGTCTAGAAGTTTATATGGATGATTTTACAGTTTATGGTAATACCTTCTAAGAAGCCCTTGATAACCTCGAAACAGTTCTTATTTGGTGCCAAGAAATGAGCTTAGCCCTTAGTCATGAAAAGTGTAACATGTTACTAACCGAGGGCATAGTTTTGGGACATCATGTCTCTCTTCAAGGTATCAAGGTGGACCCTGCCAAGATAGAAATAATTGTTAATATTCCTCCTCCAAAAGCTCCGGAGGTACGAAGTTTTCTTGGCCATGCAGGTTATTATAGACGTTTTATTGAAAAATTCACTAAGATAGCCACACCTATGTTCAAGTTACTCATGAAAGACACAGAATTTCAATGGACTGAACCTTGTCAACATGCCTTTGAAACTTTGAAGGAAAAGCTATCAGTGGCACCAATACTCAGGGGCCCCAATTGGTCCCTTCCCTTCCATATATCCACTGATGCTTCCGACATGGCTATAGGAGAAATCTTAGGTCAAAAAGACGGACAAACATCACATGCCATCTATTTTGCTAGTAAAAAATTGACTCCTGCATAATCAAAATACACTGTTACCGAAAAAGAGTTTCTGGCAGTAGTCTATGCCATCAACAAGTTTCATCATTATATCACAGGATATGAAGTTTTCGTACACACAGACCACTCCGCCATTAGATTTTTAATGAACAAACCTATCACTAATGGCAAGGTGACCTAGTGGCTTCTTTTGTTAGAAGAATTTAACATCACTGTTGTTGATCGTCCCGGTCGAGAGAATGTGGTAGCAGATTTTCTCTCTCGAATTCAAATTGATGATAATTCCAGTCATGTCGATGAGAGCTTCCCAGATGAACATTTGTTCGCTGTGTCTATTCGAACCCCTTGGTTTGGAGACATAGCCAATTATCTAGCAACTGGAAAGCTACCAAACCATCTCTCCCCACCCGAGAAACGTAGGATCTCTTTCATACTAGTCTTGATCTTATTATTAGATGATGTGTACGAGAGGATGAGATGGTAGAGATCCTTCATGCATGTCATGGTGGACCTTGTAGTGGGAATTTTTCTTATAAGAGAACAACATACAAAGTGTTGCACTGTAGATATTATTGGCCAATCATTTTTAAGGATGCTACCAAGTATGTCAAGGGATGTGACAGTTTCCAAAGAATGGGTATACCTACACCATCCGATGAGATGCCCTTATAGCCCCAAGTGATGATTGACCCTATTGAAAAATAGGCTCTAGATTTCATTGGGCCAATTTCCCCTATGTCTCACAAGAAGAAGTACATCCTAGTCTGTAAAGACTATGTCACCAAGTGGGTGGAAGCTAAAGCCTTATTTCGAGCCACAAAGAAATCTGTGGTAGAGTTTATATATGAAGAAATATTTACCTGATTCAGTGTACCTAGGGAAATTGTAACTGATCAAGGATCTCAGTTTACCTCCAAATTAATGAAATAACTTACTGAAAAATATGGTATTAGACATTGTAAATCTTCACCATATCACCCGTAAGCCAATGGTCAGGTAGAGTCTACCAACAAAGTATTAGAAGCCATCATGACTAAGACTATCCAGTTACACCACAAAGACTGGGCAGATAGGCTTCCAAAATCCTTGTGGGCTTATAGAATAACTTGGAGGAATACCACTGGCCACACACCTTATGAACTTGTTTATGGTAAACAAGTTCTTCTACCCATTGAATTTCAAGTCAAAACCTTTCGCATGGCCACACAATTAGGGATGGATCTGGAAGAAGCACAGAGACAATGAATCCTGCAAATAAATGAATTAGACGAGATTAGGCAAGATTCCATTGAACACACAATTTTAATACAAAACCAACGTAAAAAGTGGCATGATAAATACATTAAACAAAAACTATTCAAAATTGGAGACTGGGCATTACTTTTTGATTCAAGGTACAAAAAATTTAAAGGTAAATTACCTACTTGTTGGATGGGCCATATGAAATTGTTACAGCCTTTGATAATGGATCTGTTAAGATTAAGACAATCGATGATTCACAAATTTCCTTTATTGTAAATGGACATGGACTTAGACTTTATCAACAACCAATATCTAAACAAGATTTTTTTCAGAATGCCTTACAACAGGAGGAGATGGGGCTGGTAGAAGAGGAAGTCATTCCTCCTTCTCCTGGTTCTTGAAATTATATTGGGTTATCTTCATTTGTATATATGTAAATTCATTTTTGTTTTTTTAATAATAAGAGTAATTTCTAACAGCAGATTGCATTTATATAGGAAACTCATTTTTATTATCAGCTTATGGAATTTTGTCTATTAAAACATGAAGACTCTTTTCCTTTTCCTAATTTTGATGAATTTCATAGGACTTTTCTTTGTACATATGTTGTTGTTGTTAATAAATTTGAATCATATAACAAGTGGTTTTGCAATTTGATTACAAGAACCTTATCTCTATAATTAGCTTATGAAATATTATCTGAAAAGGGAAGTGCTCTAAAAAAACTCATAATGCATCTTAACTCCTTCTCTTTTGATTATTATTGACAATTGAAAATTTATAGTGAAAATTTAAAGTATTATTTATATCATTTCTTACCACTTTCTTCTATGATTCTTTTTTATTAATTTCATTTTTATGCTTTTATATATGGTATTTGATTCAGACATGCACATTTCTGATTTATCATTAGAACAATTGCTTAAGACCTATTTTAATCATCATGATTTTCAAAAGTTCTATCTTACACCTATGGACTACTAGTTCATCCTAGACCCATTATCAAAACTTGTCTCTTAAGCATTTTTTTTTTAAAGGTAGCCCAAGAGTAAGTGATATTTTCTACTTGTGGGGAACATTACTGATCTTTTATGAAGAAGATAGACTGAGAGGTCAAGGAACAACTTTAGGTTATTCTCTTTTGACATGATTTATATTCCAGGCTATTATAAATTAAGTTACTCATAAGGTTCGCTCTAAAAATTTGAATTATGTGTTTAGCAGGCTTAGCACACTCTAGTGCCAACCGGCTTCCTCATACTAAAAATCATTATACAAAGCAAACCCACCATGGTACTGAACAAGCTCGCTGGTAGCGGATCCATGCTAAGTAAAATCTTAAACAAGGAAGCTCGGTAAATTCAAGTAACCCCGTCGGGGTATTGAATAGGCTCACTGGAAACGGGGCTATGCTTGCATGGTACCAAGATAAACCCGTCGGGGTACTGAACAGGCCTGCTGGAAGCGGGGCAATATCGGGTAAAAGAGGTTTGGTTAATGCATCACTATACACATGGCTCATCTAAAAAAACAAAAAACCTGAGTATACGAATACATGTTTAGGCCAATTATTTATACTGTCATTAGAGAATGGTTGTAAGTTGGACTTGGACCCTGTCATCTAATTCAAACAATACTTAGGATATGATTATCCTAGAAATGGGACCCATAACTGTAGAAATGTCACAAACTCAGGGGTGAAATTTATCTATATTCTTTAGATGACAAGAGATCTTTAAAGTGAGTCATGGATGACTGGTTTTTCTATGGCATTTTTCGCATCAATCGTACTATCATTATTCATATGGTCTTCCTAAGCAATGTTATTATTTTTTTAGATAAATGTACATATCTGAATCATCTCCATTTATTAGTTAGTATTTTGTTTTCTTACGAAAAATAATCACAGCATTTTAGAGCTATTGGATAAACTATTAACTGAAAATATTTGAATACCAATCAATTTTTCTTTGATGGCTTGAGGACATACCATATTTTTAGTTTGGGGGAGGTTCAGAACTGTCTTTGTTTTCTGATTATTTACCAAAAAGTTCATTATCCTTGATAAAATGATATGTGTTTCACGAATAATGCAAATAGCAGAAGGACGATTGTTTTGACCAATGACAAATAAAGAAGAACGTGACTAAAGTTCCAGAAAAGCAAGTTTACAACATCTCTTGTGTGCTAGTAGCCTCAGAAATTCTCTACAGAATCGGCATAAGTTAGGTTCAGCAAGCATATCTTGTATAGATAAAAGGTTTGTATGAAGGGTTGAATGAAGGGTCGAATGACGTGACGAATTAGGAAAATGAACGACGATCTAAATGAAGTGCCGAATGAAGTACCGAATAAAACCATAGCTTATACAACATGATTAAGTGTGTTAAGGGATCTATTTTTTGAATTCTGCTGGTAAAATCTAATTGACTAACCATAGTAGGGATTGATCAAATAAAATTTCTGCATTCGATCTCATTCCCTTACTCATTTCGATTTCATCAAATGAATTGGTTAATCATACATTATTGCGATTTTCAGAATCATTTTATGGCTATCATATGGTTTTAACTCTTTATTAAGTTATATGCATGCGATCTGTCATTGTATTAATTAAAATCATCATGTTTTTAGGTACCTATGCTTATACTCTCATGATGAAAATTACATTCAACCTATCCAAAGTTTACTTTGGACATGGTTGAATATATCATAACCATATGAATTCACCAATGCACACATTTTCATGATGGCACATGATTCAAGATTTTGCATGATAGCATGATCATTCGAGCGTGCAAAATCCCTGCTCACGATCATTCAACCGTCCGAACGGATTATGTTGTAAACCAATGCCTGCGTGAAATCTGCCTCATTATGCTTTCCCTTATCTCTCCGGATTCTATCAAGCCGTGTCTCTTGCAATTTCTTGCATCCCTTGCATCCATTTGCATCCCTCGACTTCTGCTTAACAATGCCAATCTGCTACGATCCTGGAAACTACCAGGATTTGCTCCGCATTCCTGAATTCAAAGTGTGTTGTGAAGTGTTTCTGAAGCGGGTTGGGGTCCATTCCTTCATCTTCTTGAGGGCCACAACAATGAGATTTCACTACTATTTTCCAACGGATTCGATGGCAAAACGGCTAAGGTTGTCCATCTCACCTTTCCTGTAACAGAGGAGTCTATTTCGTTGGCCACAAAACTTCCCAGGGAGGGTGCCCATTGGCACAAACACCTTTTCCTTCCACGGACGACTCATGAATTCACTCTCAGGGACGAATACCAACACGTTGCAAACACAAAAGGGTTCCACAGGGAATGGGTTAAGCTAGAATATCTCGAGCCCTTGACTGTCATCATCTGGTTGATCACCTGTGAAGGTAAGTTCACCATTTTCAAAGCCTGTCACTTTAGATTATTGGCACATTTCATTGATAATCAGGCCCTAAATTTTCCATTTTATTTTCTAAAGAGACTAGAAAAGATGTCTATCCAGGTTAGGAAAAATGTAGTTAACCCTGCTGGCAGTTTATACCATCACTGTCTCATAAAGATCCTGATCACCCACCAGTTGAAGGAAAAGGGGAAAAAATGGGATAGCTTTGTGTTTGAAACACTAAACGCCCATTTGGTCAAGAAAACCCTTGTCAAAGCCTCTGCCTCTCGCAAGCGTCACCGATTCCAATCTCGTGCTAATGAGCCCGTTCAAACACCTGCCCAAGCAAAAAGGGACACCAAGTCTGTACAATTTAGTGAGGATGCCTCAGGAGAAATGCACCTTGTTCATTCATCCTCTCCTGATCCTGTCCATGAGGACACGACCACAAAACCCCCATTATTTTCACCAATACCCACAAAGTGAAGAAAAGCCAATTGTGACCAGTCTGTCGACCAGTCTATTGATCATTCCGTCATTCAGCCAATGCATTCAGATAGTCTTGATGACCATACGGACGATCCTATCCTTGAATCACCCCTTCTTGTGTTAGCCAATATATCTTCCCGTTTGCTTGAAGATCTCGTCTTGGAACCTGCCCCTACACACATTAAAGATAAGGTTCATGAGGAACACATTACATCTGTTGATCTCGAACCATTTCTAAAGGGATCAAGCCCTCAAAAAAATTCCGAGTATTTTGCAGAAGCATCTACTCCACTCCATCAGTCTATGAATAGATTAACCCAAGACATAGCATAGTTAAAAATCCAGAATGTGAAGTACGTTGAGATAATCTCTAGGCTTCGTGAAGAGAACAAAGAATTACGCTTGCAATTAAAGAGTGTTGAAGATTTGAACAATGCCAAAACAGTTTCCCACACTTCTCTTTGGTTGAAGCATGACGCCTTGAAGGATCAGTTCAAGAATCTTAGGGCTAAATCCACTTCCTCTTCCGAGTCGAAGGCAGCTGCTACTGCAGCTCAGACTTCTTCCTAATTTCTTCTCTGATTGCTCAGTGGGACTTGTCATATCTCCAGTTTGGGGGAATGTTGGTGTCCATTTTTGTCACCATTTTGATTAGTAAACATGCTCTAATTGGTGTTATTTTTACTATTTTGATATGATAAATAATTCTCCTTTCCATTCAAAATGTTAATCAAACCCAGGTATGAATATATTTGCATATCACATGAATCTTGGTTAAATATCATCATTTTTATGGTTTATTGACAATTATCTCACATTTCTAGACGTGCTTGGCATTTAGTTTTTTTTCTACAAGTTGTGGTCATAATTCGTACCTTCATTCAGACACGTGTTCACGCTGAAGATGCCCAGATGCATTCGAACCGTCGTTCAACCCTCCATTCACATCCGCGGAATCGATGGTCGACGTATTTCGGGGCAGTAAAGACAAAAACGATGATGTCGGTTCTATTGGGTATGTGTCGACCTTCATGGTTAATGAGCCTCCTTTCTAGAAGATATGATCTCTTTTCTGCCTAGATTGACATCGCATCATCTGCCCATGTCAAGGATAACCAACGCACAACTGCCGACGTGAAATAAATCAACGCCCGTGGACTCAGGCAGACGGCCTGTGCGTTGTCGTAAACCATCCTGCAGCCATTCTACATCCATTAAGACCTCTATTTTTAGATAGGTCGACCACTAAAGGGTCAACCTCCTCTCTTATTTGTAAAAAAATATATAAAGACATCTCTCGTGGAGAAACGCAGCAAGTACGATAGCATGAAATAGTTTTTAGCAATAGTTGGAGAAAAACGCAAAGTTAGAAGACGCTTTGTAATCTTTTTCAGTTAATGGAAGTTTCTGGTTCTTAGATGTTGATGTTCTGTTGGTGGTGAATAATTTGAGTTAGCTTCAATCCCCGATTGCTGAGAAGGGCCCCTCAACAACCATAGGTTTTATTGTATATATTCTGCATTTCTTTTCTACAAGTAAATAGTTTATTTTTTAGTAATCGTACTTAACTTTGTTTTTCCTCTAGATGCTATTTTATTTCCTGTAATTCGTATCTTGCTATTAATTTAATTTACATTCTTAGAAGTTAAAGTGACCCGTCATGCATAGTTTCTTAGTTTGCTTTCAGTCTTTTCATTTGCAATTAGATAAGGTTAATTAGTTAATGTTTCAAGTTTAGTTTGTGATTAGATACAGTTCTGTTAATTTTTCCTGTAGCTGTAGCTTAGTTCCATTTATATTTAAGCCTTGTTTTATCATGCAATAGAAATAGTTTGTTTCCTCAGATAATGATTAGTATAAATGGCTTCTTGTTATTTCAGCTCTAGACATTCTATTTATTGCTTCCCTTGCACTGTAGGTTCATATGCATCAACTAGATAGCGTTAAGATCATTTAGTTTGCTCGTTCTTAATTTATATTTTTTTCTATCATCCAAACTGTCATTTGGACTGTCTTTCAGACTGTCATCCGGATTGTCATACGGACTTTAATATTTCCTACATTGTTTTATGCTTGTTTAGAATTTAATTCTTAGAGCTTTAAATTGTAATCTTTCTTGTAATTGATCAACATTCATATATGTAATTAGGATCTTGTTCTGCACCACATAGAATTTTAATTTAGCTTCATATTCATTCTTAGTTTTCATTCCATTTCCTTAGCTTTGATTTAGTTTGCTTTTCAAATCATGTTTCTTTATCTATGATTTCCTAACTTGTTATTGTTCTTGCACTTGTTAATTTCATTCTTAGTTTAGTTTACTTCATCCATATTAAGATTGATTTTGTATTAAACTTAGTAATTTCATTCTCCAAAGTACATTAGTTTTGATAGTTTCTTAGTTCGAGTATAGGATTTATTGTTCCCATTCACATAGTTAATGAAGATGTTCATAGAATAGGATTTGACTCAAAAATAGGATATCTTTATCAAGTTTTCTACTTGCTTCTAGATCAAATTCATTTTCAAGTAAATATCTTTATCATGTTTTCTATTTGCTTCTAGATTACATTTGTTCCATGTCATTTTCTTATGGATAAAGAATAGAATATTTGGACACTCGTTAGTTTACATCTCTTTGTAGAAGTTAAACTAGATTTGCTTCCATTTTGTTTCCTTGTCACATTTGAAAGTCATTTTGATACATTCTCTCCCGTTCCTATTACATTTGATACATTTCCTCAGAATCCTCAAGGAGAATGGAATTAGGTAGCTTAGTTTAGAGTATTAATTGAATGCATGAATAGTTCTACTATTGAATTTATTAAGCAGTTTGTAATTTTGCTTCAATATAATATAGTTTCTTGTTTCCATAGTTAGTTGTCAATTGAATCATTTCATAAATAGGTTTCTAAACTCATTCACAGTTGTTTTCTAATTCCTAGATTAGAGTTTGAATCATTAATCAATAGTTTTCATTTTCATCAAAGTAGTTCTGCTTTTGATCGTGTCTTCTTCCCTAGAATAATATTTGTTGTTTTTATCTTTTCAGTTTTTGTTCATAGAAGTAGAGTAGTATAGATAGATATTATTCTGATCTATTTTGTTTAGTTAGGTCTAATTAGTTTAGTATTTTTATTTTTGAAGTTTGAGTCGGTTTTTCATTTTGAAATATCTTTCGATCTTTTCATTATTAAAAATTTCTAAGGTCGGTCGAGTCGATGTCTTAGGTACCATTCTCCCTCAGCATATACTGTGCCACAACTCTAAGATTACCAACCCTGGTCGATAATTAAATATTTGGTGATTCCTTAAGACATTAAATACACCCAACATAGTGCTAGGCCCATGGGGGAGGGTTAGGGTTAGATTTATAAAAGGAAATTGAATTAGGTCATTTCTCTATTGTACATTTTATATTAATGGTATGGCTTGGTCTAAGGTGGTGCTCTCAAATATCTATTTCATTATGAAATATTTAACAAGACATGAATTAAATTTAAGATAAGTATTTCTTTAGAATCCTAAATTTAGTAAGAGATTAGTAAAAACCTCCATGTATTTTTGTATACTTTGTCTATAATCCTATCACAATTGGAACCACCTATTTATTAAGTTTGATTCATAACCTAGAGGATAAAAATTGTCTTTTCAAATCATAACACAATGCATCCCATGTAGTGTGTCATGGTGAAGATCACTAGTGGATTGTTCCTCATTGATTTTGTTGTAGATATTTGTAGTGTGGGACTGGCATAGGCTTGGACAAGTCCCTCTAAGTGGTTTTCTATAGGAATCAAGCATCAATCTTCAACCATAAATGAGCATGTTTTAAAATAAATTGTTAGGATACATATCTAATAGTCTAGAAGATCTCTATGCATTTTTCCACCAAATTTGGTCAAGGTGATTCTGGTATCTAGTTAGAATATGTTAGTGGAAACCCTGGGTTGATGACACAATGCTTTGATAAGGGAAAAAACCCAAAATCTAGCTAGATTTGGGTGAGCATTGAGCATGGGGAACCAAATCTATGAATATGTGTATTGTTAAATATAAATTTGTTGGGTGAAGCTAATAACCAACATAATGAACATAATATAAGAGTTTTTTGGGTTGGGGATATACGTCAAGGTACCCAAAGCATGAAAAAAGTTTGGGTGGGCACAAAACCAAGAGAACAAAAAATGTTGAAGAGGACATGTGTGGTGGGAGGTCGACCTCCAAAAATTGAAGCATTGATATGAGTGAGGTAGGTCTAAAGCAAATTCTCTCATACCAAATGAGAGAAGTGGTAGGTAGGTCTCTAGGTCTCTAAAGCAACTTCTCTCATACCAAATGAGGTAGGTCTAAAGCAACTTCTTTTGTGGAGTGGTGTTGCATTTTGAAGTTCCCTTGGCCATTGTGTTCTAGTAGCATTGTTGGTTTTGGCTATTTGTTCCCAATGTTAGGAGTTTTTCTTGTTTTTTCTTTAACTTGTGTGTAGAGCTCTAGGCATCAATGGTTGTTCGGTGTATCTCTAGTGGTTCTATTCACATTTCCTTCCAAAGTGCTTGGCCACAATAAATGCAATATGTTATCCTTCGGTGGTTGTGCTTTGGTCACCTTGGTGGTTTTCGCTCAGTGATCCCCGTGTTTGAAGTTCTTCCTCTATTTTAAGAGGATTAGGCATCAATTGTTGGTGGTTGCATCCTCACTAATTTTTTTCTCATTGCCTTTCGATTTTGGTTCTTTACATTGTGGGGTCACTTGTGTTTTCGAGGACTACATTGGTGGTTTTGGAGGACTTGTTCCATGGCCATTGTGTTGTTGTTGTTGTCGATTGTTGTTCACATTGTGATCTTGCCTCTAAATCAATGCATGGAAGGGCCCTTGTGTGTTTTTTCTGATAACTTTGTGGTTCATGTTGCTTGTGTTGTGGGTGGTTGTGAAACATGCAAGTAAGGGAGTCAATATAGAGTGTTTAGTGCTCTTTTTTTATCTCAAGGTTCCTTGTTATGTAAGGATTAATAAACCAATTTATACTATAATTTATATAAAGTGAATTTCTTTAGAATTATTGGACACCAAAATGACCATTAAATGAAGGCATGCAAGGATCACAAGATCAAAGCATGCATCACTCATCTACAACATTCCCATGGATTGTTGAGATCCATAATTTAGTCTTTACATGGTTTTCTATGTGTTTAACTCCAACACCCCAAAATTGATATGTTCTCCTCTTAAGATAAGTTGTTGTGAACATTGTGTTGTGGGTAGTTATAGAGTGAAAAACACTAGAGTGCATTGATTACACATCCAAAATTACACCTTGTTTGAAATATTGACCTTAATAATTGTTGTCATTATAATAAAAACCCTAAAATGGTACTCTAGGTTTCATCCAATATTGCCATGACATACATTTGAATCCAAATCATTATACGCATATATAGAACAAAACTCGAACAAAACTATATATAAATCCATGAGATAAAACCATAGTGGAACAAAACTCAAACAAATATATAAATTTTCAGGCAAATAGTGCAACATGGTTCCCATTGTACATACAATGGAAACTCGTGCCCTATACAAAATCCGACAACTCATGTCGTAAATCCAAAATACATGGCAACTAGTGCCCTATACAAAATATGACAACTCGTGTCGTAGATCTAAAATACATGGAAACCTGTGCCATAAATACAAAGTACACGGCAACTGGTTCCCAAAGATGCCACATCGTGGCTAATGTAGATAACATGGTGTGTCAAGCATTGTGACCACCCCGATCACTCCCTGGTGCATCTCCAAAATCGATCTTTCTCTTCCTGGAGCCATTGCTACCTGGGGTCTTCTTTCGTCTAGGAGAAGACCGTCTCTCCACGCTCTGAAACAAATGATATAAGGTACCATTAGTTTCAAGCATTTGTAAAATTTACCACATTTATAAAATGAATGTACAATTCAAATCTTAAATAACTCACCGTTAATGCGAGTGGGAGACATGAAGTAGATGTCCTAGATCTGCTGAGCCTCTTAGCAATTCCACCCTACAACATTTACGACAATCATTTCATTGAAAAATAATAATTGCTTAAATTAATTTTGACTAATGCATAAAAAAAAATTCATAAATTAACTTGATTCTCATCGTGAACAACCCAAAAAATGGAGGAGGCTGAGCTTCTGGGATAGTAGGTGGAGCAGTTGGTTGGACAACCTACTCCGATGCAGTCATGGGGCCGACAGAGATGTAGATGCAGCAACTATGGGTTCAACCACGGTAGACACATGGGAATATAATGGAATAGTGGTTTCCACAATAGTGGCGAGAAGTGGAGATGATATGGTGGAAGAGGACATGGTGGTATGGGGTGGAGGAGGATGTCGTGGATGATGAACCCCTACCAGTTGTATGATAGGGGGTATCGACCCAAAAGGGATAGGGGGGATGTTGAGGTGTGGTGAATGGGGGGGGCGGTATTGGATGGAGGGAGGAGGATGGATAGAAGGGAGGTTTTGGACAAATAAGGGAATCTGGATGGAAGGTGGGCGTGGACGAATGGGGGAGGCTGGAAAGAGGGGGGAGTATGGATGGAGAGGGGAGGGTGGATGGAACAAACGGGGTGGATGGAAGCGAGGGGGGCGACTCATGGGAAAGGGTGGAAACATGGGACTAAGGTGGCCTGCAACTGTTGGCGGCCCCTACATACAAATTTGTAATATCATAGTTTAGTAAACAAAAATCAAATTAAACCATAGTATGTCATAACATTTCAAATTAAAAGCATGCTTTTAACTACACATTGTACTTGTGTATATGGAGATCTACCGATCCTTGGCGGAGATGGTTGGTTAGAGTACTGTGTGCATACCCGTGGACACCAAAATGCATGCACGTTGTAAACACATTAAACAAGTAATTATTCAGTCAATCAAAACATTAAAAAATATTGTACGAACTATCATCATGTATGTCATAAATATAAATACATAAAAGTAGAAATGCCATAATTAATAACAATATTGTGTGGGGTACTGAAAATACCTCCATGTGAGGTGCCGCAATTTCAGTTGCAGTTGTCATTGTTGCATCCAGGTTGGGAGATGATGCATTCTTCCATGATGGCGTCTCAGCTCTAAATAGATGTACATTGAAATAATAGTTTAAGTCAAGCACAAATACTTTAAAATTATTTTACAAATTATCAAGTGATGATTGAAAACACATTAAAAAAAGTGCTAACCTGCTCCATATAGCAGCCCTCGCTCGGGCCAAGGAAAGTGTGTCTGCAATGGGGACAAATATGTGGCATTTCCCCCGTGGAACTAGAAGGCCCAACATGGCTACCATCAGCCACATGTCTATCCTGACTTTGTACTGAAGGCCCTACACCTGTGTCTTTATCAAGGTTAACCTGTCTCTCCACTATAGTAGCTGCTACAAAGGCAGTATGTCTAAGCAGTCCCCGTGCAACACTCCTCATCACGCCCTCGATCTGATCAAGTTTGTGGGGTAACTGAGGCGGCTGGGGAGAGGGGTTGGGCTCGTTCCTAGGAGGTGGTGGCCCTCTCAGTGGGTTTCTCCTAGCAGTAGGTCGATCTTGGGCAGAGCCACGCACAACACCCTAGAACTCAGTTATGTCAAAGTAGTTGACATGTAAACCGAGTTGAAACTTGGCCCACATTTGCCAAAGAAAGTACTATGGAACCTCCCTATTATTGCAGGGAGGTTTATCATAAACCATGAACCACCTCTGCATCCAATTGTCCCTCCATGGTTGGAAATGACACCAATCCATGCAGACACATGGCTTTCTAATCTTGGGTGGTTTTTGTGTTCTTGGATCGATGAACATACTGTACAATTGGGCCTTTGTAATATTCAAATCTTTTATTTCCTCCTTGGAAATGCCCATGGAATAATACTCCCGCATCCTAGCTCTATAATCAGTCATGTCAATGAATTAGCGATGTGCATGGATGAGGGAGTCAATTGAGCTCTCAATTGAGGTGGTAAGGGACACTCGAGATGGTTCCCTAGTGTTTCTTAGATCTCGAGTGTGCACTCTCATTTTATTTACATAATAGTTCAATTCATCTTAGTCAACATTTGGTTGGGGGTTTTGATTTTCTTGGGCATTTGGATTTTGTTGAGGGTTTTCATTGGTTCTAGGATTAGTGTTTTCTTGTGTTCCACTGGACTCCATGCTAAAATTTTGTTCATTCATTGTGTGGGTTTACAATCTGCAATTGAAAATTTCTCTATTGTTTTAATAATTTGGGAATTATTACAAATTTAAAAAACAAAAAACAATGAATTAAATGACAAAAACAATGAATAAAATGACAAAAAGAATGAAATTTACTTACCAATTGACATGTTGACGAGTTGGTGGATGGATTTGGATCGTTGTGGAGTGCAAAGAGTGAGTTGGGTGGCTTGTAATGACGTGCTTGCGAAGAAACAATTGTGCTCGACTGCAAACGGTGGAATGACAAACATTTTGCCTTGATTTTTTTATAATTTTTAACAGGATCGCGTGTGCTCATCTAAGCACACATGCACCCCGATTTGGTACCGAATGTAGCAGCGCGTGCGCGCATCCATAGGCGCATTCCCATGGTCATTTTCTTCCCGCTAGTGCGCCCCCATTGCAACACTTTTGGGGAACATCTTTGTGCCCCCTATAATTTGAAAAGAATTATGTCTTTTTTCCATGGATGCTTACTGTCTCTTTTACTACTCGATTAATTTTCCTCATTAATGTAACTCTATATCGAAAATCAAAGGTGTAGAGATGGGATTTTGTAATGTTTTGATTTATATATGTATTATTTTGTAATAAATTTTGTTTTTTTACAATTGTATTTGATATATGTTTTTAAAGGTATACGTATTGTGATTGAAATTTTCATATAAATATCTCCTATTTTTTTTTGGGTTTGTGGGTGGAAGGCGAGGGGAAAGTTGAGTTTAAAAATTAAATAAAAATTTCTTAAATTGAATGTTGTTTATCTTTAATTTGCAGCAATGATATTTAATGGACATGGATTTAGTAACAGTAATCACGGTGCACGAATGCATTTTTTTCCTTGAGTCGATGCCACATACTAATCGCGTAGTTGACTTTAAGCTGGCATGTTTACACTACATGCCACATACTAATCACGTAGTTGACTTTACGTTGGCATGTTTAAATTTTTGTTGATTGAGCGAGAAGAAATGAACAGGATAAATAATGTTTCTGTCGGCCAGTTATTTTATCTTTGATGTGTAATTTTTCCTGTGTTCATCCTGGGGTTGATATATATATATATTTTTTAAATTAATAAAATATTATAAAATTAATATGTTGGTTTAAAATAGATTTAAAATATTTACAATTATATATATAAAACTATATAAATTAGATAAATTAAAATGATTCCTTAATATTTTCACTCTAAGAAGGGGTTTGCACTTTGAGAAATTTACTTCCTTTCAACGGTTAGTATATCCCCTTTTAAAATGGATCTATGCTAATAATACTTAAAATGTCAACTAATCATATTATTATATTAATCTCTATAATACCCATGGAACCATCATTTCTTCTTAAGTTTTTTCTTTTAAATATTTATCAATATTTTTGTACAATAAATTCTTATAAACTAATGCCAAATATATTTTTAAAAACATAGAACACATATCAATGCATCCTAAGCCTTCTTGCAATCATATGTATATTTTGATGTAGGAATGAGTCAAATGTTTTTCTATTGACCTCAAAAGATAGATGGTAATCTTTTTCCTGATTAGAACATCAAGAAGACGTATGATATATCAAAAACATTCGTGTTTAAATATTAGCACAAGCCACTTGATTGCTTGATAAATGTGGGCAAATTGCTGAAGTTTTATGAAACTATTACTTAGTGCTTCTTGATTTTCATTTAGCATTGATTAACTAGGATGGCTTAAGCATAGTTATTTTTTAATTTATTTGTAATTTTATATTTATGTCTAAACATAATATGCTTTTTATTTTATTTTTTTCTAAAACGATTTTTAAAGTAAAATGCATTATAGGGCACCAAGAACATGTATTTTCCATAAAAAAAAATTCATGGTGAAACCTAGGATCTTATGGACTTACAATGCTTATATGGCTGCATGAAGTTGCATACCATAATACAATCTCTTTGTAATCTATTATTTTTGCAAGATACAATTTTGTATGTAATTCTAAAGTCTATGATACCATGGATAGGTATCCTAGTTTATAATAAAGAATTAGACCAAAAAAAAACAGGATCCTTTGTACATTGAAATTTTTTTAAGTTATTTGTATTTGTATTAAATTATACGTAAAATGTTGTTTTCATTTGGTGGATTGCATCAATAAAAAACCTTGGTGGGATGATCGAAATTGTGAGGTCATAAATTATGATTTTTTATTCAAATCCAAAATTCATCCTGCATTGCTTTGGAGTTTTACACTATGTCTATTGGAATATGCTACAAAAACACTAAGAACATGTCTTCTGATAACATATTCTTATAAAATGAAACCTAGGATCTTATGCACTAACAATGCTTATATGGATTATGTGACATACATGAAGCCTCATGCCATGACCAAATACCTTTTCAACGCATTGTTTTTCTCATGAGACATTTTTATCTATGATGGCTTTGTGTAACAAGTTTTTGGTACATTAAGTTCTTAAGAACTAGTGCCATTTTTTTTAAACAAAGAATTGTTGAACATTGGTTGTCATTGATATCAACTAAAGATGATGTCAAGTGTTGGAATGTCATCTAATGTCAAAGAGGATGCCAACGGATTCAATATGAGTCATTGATATCAGCCTAAGTCAAAGTAGATACAACATTCCAACATAAGTATGGAGAAGCCACTTTGAGGTAGTCTATGTGCATGATGAAGAAAGCATGAACACCAAGAGTATATGTGCAAATGGCAAAGGTAACATATATGTATGCAAATTGGGAGTATATCTAAGAGTGCATTCTATATGAAGATGTATATCAATGATACGACACTCAAACAAATTTGGAGTATATCTAAGAGTGCATCAAGGATACATCTTGTAGGTCAAGTTTGAAGAAATACATAAGATGATACATCATGCAAATCCAGAAGATACTTCATGAAGATCCAGTTCAAGAAGAAACACAAGTAATGGATCCTAAATCACGTGGCTCTTGTGCAGAAATCAAGTCCACCAAGTCATACTCTCTAATGCCAACAAATTGAAGGATTTGGTTGGACAATGGTACAAGTGCTCAAACTGCCAAGAATTTGGTTGAACAAATGGGGCAAATAAAAAATAAATCCTAAACATTGATTGGTTGATGGTTGGGAGTGTACGGGAAGAAAGGAACAACAGATGGTTGGGAAATCCTGAAAGTGCGTAAGCATATCCAATCAGAAGATACTTTTAGTAAGTGGAAATCGCACAAGTTCCTATGATGATACAATAGTTGAAGACTATCTATGAGAAAATTCCACAGCTGACGCAACAACAGGTGCACAAGTCCCACACATGATGAAAAATCATAAGTCAAAATCCCACCAAGTAAAAGTCGAAGTATGCGCAGAGTCCGTAAAGTATCACTACATCAAAAGCACATCACCCAAATGCAAGGATGAAGAAATGATCATAATCCCACTTAGTAGAAGCTGGAGAATGTGTAGATTACGTAGAGTATTGATATCACAAGGGTGCATTACCCACAAAGGATGGTACAACAAAGGTTTTGGACATATCAAGATAAAGTGGAAGATTGCACACATATCAAAAGGAAATGGTACATCAAGAGCGCAATGGTACACCACCAAGGTGTAAAGTCCCTTTGAGTTGTGGACCTTGAGGGTGCTTGGTACATCATAGATGGAACATCAATAGAGAAGATGATGACATGCGGCATATGCATAATCTGTGAAGTATGGAAGAAGGAATTCCATGACCGCAAACTTATAATCCGTGCAGGACATGTGTAAATAGAAATGCGAGTTGAATATTTGATGTAATCTTGATAGCAAGAACATAAGTTTTTGTGTGAAAGTTTCTGTTTGTTTTTCGGGGCATCAAGGGGCTCATGGATAGAACAGAATGATCTAGTGAAGATTCGAATGCGCACATGCAGTAGAACAAAGTTTTTGATGGTGTGCAGAAAGATGTTGTAGACCTGTGGAAGTTGCACACAAAATGAAAGAAAGAGATACTGAAGAATGCGCAAGTGATGGATATCTCAAAGGACAGTGTCACACTCAGCACGTCGATGGTCGCAGAAGTTGAAGAGACAAAAGTGCAGAGACAAAACCAAAGTTTATCATATATTGTGTTGATGTCTAGTTGATGCATATGAATAGAAGTGAAAGTGTGCAAAGTTGAAGACTCCATATAATGTGCAACAACATAACTCGATAGGCGCATCACGATGCAGATGATCTCAGACAAGTGTGTTAAACTAAACATACCAACTATTTGATGCACAGGACGTCGCAGATTATCTGAGAGACTACAACACTTAATTAGAATGGACACATTAGAATGTGAGCAGTTCCATCTGTTACGAGTGCTTCACTTTGAACATAAAACTATCAATTGAAAGCACTATATCAGATGATCGTAGCAGCCACACAGAGAAAAAAATTGAGATAACAAAGAATCATACTGCAGTATCAACAGAGCACACAATCCATGAAGTAAGTCATCAACATAAGTATAATTTGAGAGGAATGAGAAGTCACGTGATGTATGCAGAGCAATAATAGATTATAGTTTGCATATGAAGGTTACACATGGAAAAATCAGCATCAGAAGACCTGAAGAAGCGTGCAGAGTTAAAATTCAGTAAGGTAGTAAAATATATCGAAAATCAGGGCGGTTGGATGGGGCAAGGAGACAAGGAGTTGGTGCTTCTTTTAGGTTGGTTCCTATAAAACAATAAGGAGACAAGGAGTCACAACTTCCTTCAGGTCGGTGCCTGTAAAATAAAGCGATAGGGGGTCATTTACCCCTTCCAGTTGGTGCTGGAGAAAACACAGGCGGTTGGTGCATCCTTCCAGTTGGTGCTAGTAAATACAGGAATATGGTGCTTCCTTGAATGCATTCTTTCTCACTATAAAGAAGCATTCTGTGGTTTTCTCCCATTTGGGTTTCCACGTAAAATTTTTGTGTGTTATGCGTTGATGATGTGGTGCATATATGTGTGAATGTTGATTTACTAATGCATAACAAAATATAAATATTAAGTAAAGGTTAGTATGTTAAAGAAGGTAAAATATGCTAATAACTGCGCTAATATTGATTCACCCCCCCTCTTAGTATTAAATCGATTCCAACAAGAATATATATCATTGTATCCTAAGTCTTCTCACATTGTTATGGGTACATTCCAATATATGAATGAGTCAAATGCTTTTCTATTGTGCTCAAAAGATAAGTTGTAATTTTTTTCTTGATTAAAACATCAATAAGATTTAGTACCTCTATAAAAAAATTGTTGTTTGCATTTTGGAACAAGCCAATTGAATGCTTTATAGATGTGGGAAAATTTCCTAGTTGATGCTATGGGGGCTTGTGTAATGTCCCTTGTTAGGAATTTTATTAAAATGGCAATTTTTCACTTTTTTAACTAGTTAGACCTTTGACTAGTTTTGATCTCTAGGTCCCAATTTTGCCCCAAATGATCCCAAATCTTCTGAGAAGGTATATGAATGGTATTAGAACATAAATATGTGTTTCAGGGATGCCTTTGGACCTTTAAAATACTTCTGCAAATCCTCTTTCAATTCTGATCAATGTAGGTAACTTTACTAGTGATTTTCCTTTGACTAGTATTGGTCTCTAGGTCTCAAATTGACTCCAAATGCCTTCAAATCTTCAAGGAAGGTGTATGAATGATATTATAACTTGAATATGATGTTTATGGATGACATATGTCCACCAAAAGACCTCTGCAAACTCTCTTAAGATTCTGAACCAATTATGCAATTTTACTAGTAATTTGGGGTTCAAATCCCCCTGGGGTAAGCACTGAAAATGGCTTCCCAAATGCCTCCAAACCCACTCAAATTTATGAACAGAGGTATGTAATGTGTTAAGTATTTTATTAAAGTCTCATATGCACCATTAATGGATTATTACAACTGTTCTCACCCTCTCCCATTCAACTGCAAAAATCCCCAATTCGACCCTTGGGGAAATGGCACTATTTCACCTCCCAATACAACTAAACTGAATAAAAATGCTTCAAATGCTCAAGTACAGTACATGAAACTTGTAGAATACATCCATGGCATTATATTGATCACAAATATATCAGAGAATCATCCATTCATTCGAAATCATCATCAATACATTGGCTCACAACAAGGTAGTGGGGAAATGGCATTGTTCTTCCATTAAAAATGAGATTTATACATTTCTACTTGGAATTTCGACCTGAAACTTTTTGGAGATGAAGAACAGAGTATTTACTTCATATTACAAAATAAATGGGGCATTAAAAGCTTCCCCAAAGAGTACAATAGCTCACCAAAAACGCCCTCCCTCAAGGATCAAGAATATGCCATCAAAACTGGAAATGGTTGAAGGAGTGAGCTGCAATAGAAGAAACCATGAGCTGCCCTGTAGCTTACACCTGCAAATAAAGACTCCATTAAAGCTCCAAATGAAAGGTCTGAATGGCCTTTCCAATTACCAACTTGGATGGGAATCTTTCACCCTCGAAATTGGCTAAGGCAAGAAACTAGTCATCCACTAGCTCTCCCTCTTCACAAATGCAATTGCAAATTCTACAAATGATCAAAAGCTGGTTTCATTCTTTGTTATTGACATTTATAAACTTCTAATGTCCTCCATGGGTCGAATTCATTCCAAGAGACTCATGCCAACTCATGTTGGGAAGAGATTCCAAAGAACGCCACTTGTACAACAATTCCTAGTCTCCCACTTCCACCAAATCACATGTGGAAGCATCTTAGCTGCCCTAACACCCTTGAGCGCCCTCTTGGAGTCTATTTTTAGCCCTGACATGTCATATATGTCATATGTCAGCCTTCAGGTCTGATTTGTGTCATAGGTGTCATAGCATCTTCATCATTGTTGTCATAGAGCTAGGGAATCTAGCCCAAGTGTCTCACTAGCTCCAAATTGCCTCTTCCTCTTCCATGGGAGTTACTCTTCCTCTATATTTCGACCTTGGATGAGTCATGCAATGAATAATACCTTTTGGACTCCCCCAAGTATGTTACCATTCACCTTGAATTCGAATTGGTGAGAGAATGATGCCAAGTGTAGTGGGGAAATCTAGCCATATGTGGGTCCCACTTCCTCCATGTGTCTTCATGATGAAATGCCACTTTGATTTTCACTTGTATATATTTATTTAGCTCCTTTATTAAATATTTATGCCATTCTAATGTTCAAACATCATTTATTACCCCCATTATTCCAAATCCCAAAGCTTCCACCCCAAACCTAGGAAACTAGTAATTTTCCTCATTGGCAATTATTTGACCTTTAGCATCAATTTGACAAACTCTAATGAATAGGGCCAATGTGATTAGGCCATTGTGACCCAATACCAAATTTGGGACATGACAAATCCTCCCTTCCCAATATTGCTTGTCCTCAAGCAATTTTAAACATGGGTGTTGAAGAACCTGCTTTCTGTATAATTCTTTGAAGTTGCCATTGAATTGCCCAACCTTGAGTCTTTGAGTTTCCATGAAGATTTTAGAGAGGAACCACCATGCTTGCTGCTGCACTACTCTGATAAAAATCACTTTATTAAGTGGGGAAATCCATATCCCATACTGCTTGTTTCCCCAAAAAATTTGAAACCAATGAGATAAAAATTATTCCAGGGTCCCATTGCTTGTATTGCACCCCAATAATTAAGAGTGCTCTCCAACCCACACCATTAGTTAAGAGGATTCCTGGATCCCATTTTCTTGTATGCATCCTTCCAAACATCATGAGTACCAAATATATATCATCAAAGTACATAACAACATAATGAAAATGTACATCAAGGATATGCTTAATCAAAGAGTCATGAAGGTGCTTATACCTCCAAGCAAGTAGACCACCATTTTCCAAGTGCATACAAGCTTCAAGTGACCAATCAAATCTACTCCAATGACATAGGTGAGGATCCCATGTCCTATAATGCTGCTCCAAAAGGATGTGATATGCATCAAAATATTCAACCATGTATTCTTTCATCCAAGAAGTGAATGAAGAATCTCCACTAAAATCTGAACCAAATAATGAGCGGAAAAAACAAGGAGACTTCAAATGACTCAAAGAAGTCTCACCCATACATCCATGAATGTGAGAATCATAAAGATGTAACAAAGTATGTGGCTGCCAACAAAAATGTTCTCCCATCATAAATCTATTCACCCAAGTGTTGGATGAAGTTCCTCTAACATAAAATGAACCCAGTGTTGAGCAAGAAAAACCATGAGTCTTCAAGTGACTCAAATCCATATCATAGGTACATCCATGTAGATGTGAATCATCATAAAGTGACAAATGATGCTGCTGCAAATGTGAATAAGAATGTGCTCCAACCATGTCATCATAAAAGTTAAATCTAGGAGTTCCATGCTCCTCATGTGGCACCATCAAAAAGAACCCTTTCACCCATACTTCATTGAGACTAATGTTGCAAAACATGGAATTGTAGGAAGTAGGAGAATGAACTAACTCACCCAAATGATCAAAAAGTGCAGAAGTTTCATCATGGGAAGGATCCATATGGGTAGTATCATGCAGCTCCTTCAAAAGTGTGAACTCTTTGTCATAGTTTGGTTCCAATGTAGAGGAATCATGCTCTTCTTTAAAAATTGCATAACCTTCATCAAGAGGCAATTCAAATTCCTCTTCCACCACATCAAGTGTTTGGATCTCTTCAAGTTCATCTTCAAACACATCAAGAACATTCAAATTTTCACATTTCTCATGATCCACCATGTCATGAGAATCCTCCAAACAATCTACCATTTGACAATCTGAAACATAGGAGGAAAAACAAGTATCTTGCAACTTTTCAAGAAGTTGCTCATTTTGAATTGTGAGCTTATGAATATCCTCATTATTCTTCAAGTATGCATCATGTAACAATTCATTAAGCTCAAACAAATGGTTTCTATCAAAAAGCAAAGACATGAAATTACCTTTGATGTGGCACATTGCTCTTTGAATCTTCTCCATGTCTTCAAGGAAGGATGTTTCCTCCAATGAAGTAGCTCTCCAACAAGAATTTGACACCAATGCTTGAGTGTCATGGAGAATGCTGAGGGACTCTTGGATCTTCTTTTCATTCATCTTTAAGGACCCTTCAAGAAAATGAGGCTCTTGCAAATGAACCTCCTCATCTTCTTCATTTTTTCTTGGACCAACTTCATGAAGCTCAAGTGGTGATGGGGAAGTTGATCTTGGTTCTTCTTCAACTGCTGCAAGGTCTTCGTTATCATGCTTAATGGAACTTGGGCTTGCAGCAACATTTTCAAAAGTGATCTCTATGTTACCAACATAGAGGTGTGAGCACCCATCAATAGGTACTCCTTCATAGTTTAAGCATCCATCAGTAGATGCTCTTTGGTTCATGTCTAAGCTAGAAGGTGTCTCGAAATGATCTTCCATATTTTCAATAGAATATTCTTCACTATCTTGTGATGTCTCTTCCTTTTGCTCCTTCAAGCAAGCTGTTGCATTTTGCCCCTTGGTTTCCTTAAAATCAATAATTTTTTCCACAAGTTCGATAGAAAACAATTCGAATCCTTCCTTAATTTGCTTGGTCATATCTTCAAATATTGTTTTCATAATTTTTATATGCTCCTCACCATCATATGAGGCTCCCTTTTCATCCCTAGTCATAGTTCCCTCAAAAAATTTGCTCTTCTTCTCCTACTTTTTTTTTTCCTCTTCAACAAAAGCACTTTTGGTTTCAATATATAATGGTGGTACCTAAATTCTTTTCCTCATAGATATTATACCACATCAGGTGCCAAGATCATGCTCTGATACCACTGTAATGTCCCTTGTTAGGAATTTTATTAAAATGGCAATTTTTCACTTTTTTAACTAGTTAGACCTTTGACTAGTTTTGATCTCTAGGTCCCAATTTTGCCCCAAATGATCCCAAATCTTCTGAGAAGGTATATGAATGGTATTAGAACATAAATATGTGTTTCAGGGATGCCTTTGGACCTTTAAAATACTTCTGCAAATCCTCTTTCAATTCTGATCAATGTAGGTAACTTTACTAGTGATTTTCCTTTGACTAGTATTGGTCTCTAGGTCTCAAATTGACTCCAAATGCCTTCAAATCTTCAAGGAAGGTGTATGAATGATATTATAACTTGAATATGATGTTTATGGATGACATATGTCCACCAAAAGACCTCTGCAAACTCTCTTAAGATTCTGAACCAATTATGCAATTTTACTAGTAATTTGGGGTTCAAATCCCCCTGGGGTAAGCACTGAAAATGGCTTCCCAAATGCCTCCAAACCCACTCAAATTTATGAACAGAGGTATGTAATGTGTTAAGTATTTTATTAAAGTCTCATATGCACCATTAATGGATTATTACAACTGTTCTCACCCTCTCCCATTCAACTGCAAAAATCCCCAATTCGACCCTTGGGGAAATGGCACTATTTCACCTCCCAATACAACTAAACTGAATAAAAATGCTTCAAATGCTCAAGTACAGTACATGAAACTTGTAGAATACATCCATGGCATTATATTGATCACAAATATATCAGAGAATCATCCATTCATTCGAAATCATCATCAATACATTGGCTCACAACAAGGTAGTGGGGAAATGGCATTGTTCTTCCATTAAAAATGAGATTTATACATTTCTACTTGGAATTTCGACCTGAAACTTTTTGGAGATGAAGAACAGAGTATTTACTTCATATTACAAAATAAATGGGGCATTAAAAGCTTCCCCAAAGAGTACAATAGCTCACCAAAAACGCCCTCCCTCAAGGATCAAGAATATGCCATCAAAACTGGAAATGGTTGAAGGAGTGAGCTGCAATAGAAGAAACCATGAGCTGCCCTGTAGCTTACACCTGCAAATAAAGACTCCATTAAAGCTCCAAATGAAAGGTCTGAATGGCCTTTCCAATTACCAACTTGGATGGGAATCTTTCACCCTCGAAATTGGCTAAGGCAAGAAACTAGTCATCCACTAGCTCTCCCTCTTCACAAATGCAATTGCAAATTCTACAAATGATCAAAAGCTGGTTTCATTCTTTGTTATTGACATTTATAAACTTCTAATGTCCTCCATGGGTCGAATTCATTCCAAGAGACTCATGCCAACTCATGTTGGGAAGAGATTCCAAAGAACGCCACTTGTACAACAATTCCTAGTCTCCCACTTCCACCAAATCACATGTGGAAGCATCTTAGCTGCCCTAACACCCTTGAGCGCCCTCTTGGAGTCTATTTTTAGCCCTGACATGTCATATATGTCATATGTCAGCCTTCAGGTCTGATTTGTGTCATAGGTGTCATAGCATCTTCATCATTGTTGTCATAGAGCTAGGGAATCTAGCCCAAGTGTCTCACTAGCTCCAAATTGCCTCTTCCTCTTCCATGGGAGTTACTCTTCCTCTATATTTCGACCTTGGATGAGTCATGCAATGAATAATACCTTTTGGACTCCCCCAAGTATGTTACCATTCACCTTGAATTCGAATTGGTGAGAGAATGATGCCAAGTGTAGTGGGGAAATCTAGCCATATGTGGGTCCCACTTCCTCCATGTGTCTTCATGATGAAATGCCACTTTGATTTTCACTTGTATATATTTATTTAGCTCCTTTATTAAATATTTATGCCATTCTAATGTTCAAACATCATTTATTATCCCCATTATTCCAAATCCCAAAGCTTCCACCCCAAACCTAGGAAACTAGTAATTTTCCTCATTGGCAATTATTTGACCTTTAGCATCAATTTGACAAACTCTAATGAATAGGGCCAATGTGATTAGGCCATTGTGACCCAATACCAAATTTGGGACATGACAGCTTGTCCATGGGGTCTTCACTTACTGAAACTATCCCATAGCGCCTTCATTTATGGAATATGAAAGAATACCCCTAATTTCACTAGATATTGATAAATTCCTTCCAAAATCCTTTTGTTGAGTCCCCCTCCCAATACATAGTTCCAATTAAAAAAAACCTATTTTACTGCATATTCCCTATTTTTACTAGATACCTCTTTTTAAACATCCCCAATGCATATAAATCCCCCATACCCTCCCCCCCCCAATACCTACTATATATTGACCTTACTTTTCATAATTTAAAAACACCCCTTTATGAATGACCATGATAAGATATTATCAACATGGTGAATCCCCTGTGGGATTGTCCTTGGGATCAAATGTTCTATGCAGCTATTACTCAACCCTTATTTGATTTTCATTTAGCCCTCATTATTTGGGATGGCCTAAGCATAGTCACCTTTCCTAAGAATAAAATTTAATATGTTTATTGATTTTATATTCATATCTAGACTTGCTATACATTTTTTATTTTATGTTATAAAACAATTGTTAAAACTAGAATAAATACGATATAGGACACAAAGAACATGTCTTTGCTAAGATATATATATATATATATATATATATATATATATATATATATATATATATATATTCTGAAACATAGGATCTTATGGACTAATAATGCTTACCATGGAAAATTTTAGTGGTGAAATTAAGCCTAAGGGCTAATTTTCAATATATTTTTTTCAAGAAAAGAATTGTTATTTTTCATTCTTTTTTCTAAAATGATTCACCCAAATTCTATAGGGTTATTCTTTTTTACTATAAACATCGACAAAATTGTCCAAAAGCTATATTAAATCCATATAAATTTGAATATTTTATAAAAATATTGTCAAACATTTTATGGTTGGAAATTTAAGATTCACCAAGGTTTCTACACTTTAAGAAAATTATGGATCCTTGAAATTTTCCTAAATTTCTTGCATGGCATATGTGACATGCATGAAACCTAATACCATGAATCAATCCCTTTGTAATCCATTGTTTTCTCAAGAGAGTTTTGAATTTAATTCCAAAGTATATGATAGCATATATAGGTCACAGGGAGGTTAGTTTCTAGGCAATATCCCATCATGTCCATTCATATTAGGGGATAAATAAGGTCAACAAATTAAAAAATATATTGCCCCGTATTAAGGGGGCAAGGGATGTTTACAATGAAAAATTGCAATATGAATATTTAGGGATTTGTTTATTATATTTTGAGGAGAAGCAGTGGAGAGCAGGTGGAGAGAAACTATGATCATAAAAAGGTCACAACTAGGAAGACCAAGGTGAGGGAACAGTGAGGGACTTGAGCTCACTTGGAATGACTATGATGAGGGCCCGTTGAGGTATTTATGAGGGATTCAAGCTTGCTTACAATGACATGGGTAAGGGCATAACAGGCGATTCATGAGGGATTGAGCTTGTTGTTTGAAGACACTTTGTCTATGTGGACAAGGATGAAGCTCTCTATCCTAAATAATGTAGATCTAGAACAAAACACAACAGAAAACATAAAATTTCCTATATTAATCAAATTGCAAAGAGTGTAGAGGAATTACTTACCTCAATATTATGGTGATGTCTACTCGTTTGATGTAGTCTCCGAAATTCAACTACAAAACAACATACAACAAACAAGTAAGAGCATGATAATAATGATAAGAAATGTTGATAAATCTAAACATGTGGTCAAGGAAACAAGTTCTAAAGATTCAACATAGATGATCTTTATGGAAAGAATATATATTACTGTATCAAAGCAAGTACAAAGGGAGATATTACAACTGTGCCTTGACATCGCAACTTATTCCAACAATCCTGTTGCCTCAAAGACCCAACCTTGTTCCTAATAGAGAAGGGACACTTAGTTCTAAGACGATTTCAGTAGCATTTGGATGCTTTCACTTCTCCTCCCTAATCCATGAAACTGAGCTTTCATTTATAGGTCAAAGAGGATAGAAAGAGTTGAGGATTCTATGGAGAAGGTTAGGGGATCATCCCAAAGGGTGAGGGTTCGATTGCCACCTATGCAGATTTGTAGGGATAAGCCTCCATGAAAGCTTCGTTCTAGAAGACTCTAAAAAAATCTATTGTTTTCCTTTTAACCAACATTGATGCACCCTATCAACTAGCAACCTGCGCCATTGAGGGGTGACGCATGTTGCATGATGGAAACATGAGCCATCGATGTATTCTATCAACATGTAAAGTGCATCATCAAGACTCTGACACATGTTGTGAATAGGGAAAGTGAGTAAGTGCTCCAAATCTAGGAAGGAGGAAGGAAAAACCTTTTCTCAAGTCATTTGGCATTTGAAACTTTAGGGATTGTGGTTAATCTAGATATACACACCTCATTATCCAATTGATGATGAGATTTTGGTGTAATAGATTGCCCCCAAAATTATGAAGCTAGAGGAACAGGATAGGTGAGATACTTTGACAGATGGAAATTGAGGCAAAAAATCGTCAGTTGAAATGTTGAACAAGGATTATATAGTACAATATATTCTGATACATGTCCCAAATGACATATCACATGGATGTCGACCAATACATTGCAAATTCATGTTAGTATTGACTAACTGAGCACAATCATGGCTACTAAGATACAATCATTGATTTATGATGATATAATTACACAACCACGATCAATACAAGAGTGGATCCATGTGATATGACTCAAAAACTATCCATCGCAACTTGGTTAAGATACATAACACAAGTATCCTAGGGTCTTCATTTCCAACCCAGAATGATACGAATATAACCATGTGATTACAATGTGTTGAAGTCGAACATGGTAGAAACCACTTGATTACCAGTCAGTGATGTAAACCATTAACAGGTGCAAGGGAAATCACCATTGGTGTCAATGATTCCTAAGGTATCATAATACATCTTGATGAATGTGAATCAATGAGTTGAGTTGAGGTCAAACATTTGGTGGAATATTTCAATCATAAGTCAATGATGTAAACTTACTGTTAAAAGAGAGGTAACTTGCCATTGAGGTATACAGGATCAAGGTACTTAACTAGTTCCTAGGTCTAATCCTTGGATGATTTGTTGGACTCGAGAAGGATAGAGCCATTGAAGGAGGGCCATGGTGTTTCCCTCATCATCTACGTGAAACAAGATCAAATATTTATTGGAGCAGATCAAACTGAGAAGTGACTTCAGTACTGACTAAGAGGTAATAGATCAAAAGGAATATGACATGACTGTAAAAGGTTAACTTAATATGATAGACCTCCCTTGAACACTTAACGAAACAAAAAATGACTAGGCAACATTGATTCAATGAGGTGGAAACCAAAACATAGTGGTATTATTTGGATGAATCGAAGGAGTAACACAATGAAATGAATTGACCTTACTCAAAGACAAGCTGATTATATAATTGTTTGAACAAGATAGGGGTAGGTGTCGTACTCAAGGGTGAACATAAGCTACCATTAATACAAGTGTAAATACATATTCTTTCCTTAAATTTCCCCACCATGACTGATGAGTACCTCTTTGTTTTTTTATGAGTTGGAAGAAGGTAACAAATGCTTGTTATAGCTCATCCTTCAAATGAGTCCAATCCCACATGTTTTACAAACATGAGATATGAATGGTTCATCCCTAGAAGGGTCCTTCAATGTTAAGTTTTAATGACTCCAAAGAAGGTAAAATTGACTTCATTTCATGTTTAGAGAGTCTGAAATAATCCAAAGAAGACTCGGAGATGAAATTTTTCGTAAAAGTTATTCCCTATGCCTAAAAAAGTATAAAAGAATGCCTGAAGGAAATCTTGTAGTCAAATATAGACTAGAGTATTCGTTTTTCATAAATAGCCCAACCGGTCCGAAAAAGGGGTAAACTATCACCAGAGAGACGACCTTTCTAATACTTTTACAAGCGTGAAATAATCAAGTTCGCTTGGTGATCTTTTCCTATTTAGGGCATCTAAAAAGAGCTTAAAGGAAAATCCGAAGGTATTTCTTTTTTGTACACAATTTACGAGCCCAGAAAATGATAAAAGTATACTCGATACCATTTTACTAGGTTTTTAACGAACACTATCATGGTATAAAAATCGTCCGAAAGCTTTTTCATATTTAATCAAGAGCATTAAAAAATAAAAAATGAGCTCCACCATAGTCAATTTGTTATTAAATTTAACCTGCAGTCTCCACAATAAAAATTAGAAGCAAGTTTGACTTGAAATAATGGTGAGAAATGACTAAATTGGTAAAATGACTTAAAATAATGAAATAAAATATAAGAATATTATATTCCAAATACATAAAAGGGGTAAAAATTAAAAGAATTTTACCATTATGTTTTTTACCAATTAAGTGTGACTGAACGATCCCTTTCTAGTACAAACTTGCTGCGGAGATTGTGGGAGAACTAGGCATCCATTCTCTATTCTATCATGTCCATGTAACCACTCTCCTCATGCCCTTCATTACTATGTTTGTTTTTTCAGATTTCATACCAAAATTTTTATTTTTTGAGGTCATTTTGGGGGGTTGAATGTGCACCCTGGTCGATGCACTTTTCTCTTTCGAGAAGTGCGCCATCCCAGGAGTGACGCGCATCATGAAAGGGGAAAGTGTTTTGATGACACCTTGTGAACAAAATCAGGGTGTGTTAGCTCAGGAACAACCCAAAAAAAAAAAATGGGAGCAAATAGTTGGGATTTTTTCCATGGAACTTCTTCTAACACCCTCCTATTTTTTGTTCATGCAGGTTTGATCTAGGAAAATGGTGCAATGAAAGAAATAGAGCATGAATTAGAATATTCCCAAGCTTTTAATGACCCAAATGCAGTGTTGGATTTGAGAGAGTGTGGGATCTTGAAGTTCTTCCAAGTTCCTAGGATGAGATCCCAAGTTCTCTTATTGGACCACTTAATATGGATGTGGGACCCTGATCAACAATATTTCCAAGTTGGGACTCATATCCTCACCTTGGAGGTGGAAGACATATACTTCCTCACAGGCTTTTCGAGACGAGGAGTTCCTGTTTCAATTTCTGGACCTAGAGGTGGTGAGGTGACCATCGAGGATCTCATTGATCAATACTACACTCCCGAGACCCAAATGAAAGGTGGGCATATCCCCATCAAGCATGTATGAGTTTGTCCTTTGAGTATAGTCTTATTTATTATTAAGAGGGTAGTAGGTAGTAGAGAAGCTCATTAGACCACGATGGATCACATGCTCTATGCTATAGAGTGCATGGCTCCCACAGTGTTTAACTAGTGTGAGGGTGTCCTGGTGAATGTGAAAGAACAACTAACAAAGTATAGGAGAGGGGAACTAAAAAAATTTGGCCATGGATTGATCATAGTATCCTTCTTCTTAGAGCGGGTCCCTCTCCTCCGCCCATAGATAGATATCACTAACCTAGAGCCACGAGACCCATGTATGTTGAGTTGGGTGGAGGTGATGGCTCGTCATGATGGTGTTAGACCTATTATAACTTCTGGGCTTGCATTCTTCAGATGGTTGCGCAATCAACTACTTATGGTAGAAGACTATGAATATGCTGGCACAAATTTTAGGGGGGATCCAGATCTAACGCTCTCAGAAGGAGATAAATGGGGCGATCTAGGTAAGAAGGAATTTGTTTTACCTTTTTACCTTTTTATGTATATTATCATATTCCATTTTTTTTGTTGTACTGAGGCCTCGTGTATTTTCATAGAGATGTTGGGCCTTTGAGACTAGCTGGATCTTCTCCTATCAAGAGGTGAGGAGTAGTTAGAGAGATAATAGTCGTTAACCGAGATGCAGTAGAAGAGCTTGATGAAATTGAGGAGAACCTCCAGCGGTTGACCATGGACATTCCTGACATTTCTATAGATGACTTGCCACGACGTTATCAATGCCAGATCACTGGAGTTTCTTGTCGTTTCGGTTGATTGCTATGTTGGGTAAGGAGGGCCATTGTGTGTTACCATGAGCATCACTAGTAGTCATATTAGATGTAGTGATGTACTAAAATCCATGAGCTTCAGATTTTGTCAGCATTATATACTGAAAGCTATGAGCTTCAAATTTTTGTCTCAGTACTTTTTGTGAAACTTTTTATCACACTTAATATAAAAACTATTTATAGTGGTTTCATATACAATGTGTCTTATGATAATTGTGGATCTCCGGTGGACTACTTACTTATATGTGAATTATTTATATGTTTTGCTTATTTACATGTTTTAATGATGAAATGTTTAAGTCTAATGTGATATGTACCAATGTAACATGAAATTGGCCAATGAATCGACAAATGATGAGCCCAACTTAGAGGTATCCTATAGCCTTTTTGGCCATAGTAAAGCACAAGATATGATGAAGGAAATACACATGTTTTGTGGGAAAATGCATTTACTTTGATTATTTAATAAGGATGTTTAGAGATTATTATTTTTATGTTAAAAGCATTTTTACGTGCTAACCTTGGGAATGAGCAGGCATAAACAGGGTGTGAAGGTCTTGAGGTATCAACGAGAGTCAAAGCTCGAGGACTGCAGATAATACAGGGGCTCAATGCTCATATCTCCCTAAGTTCTAGCAGAAGCCTTGATTAAGAGGATCGACAATTATGATCTTAGACTAGGTTAGAATTAGAGACATATATATATGGACCTCTCAGGTAGCGAAGGGGTCCTGTTGCTATTTTGTAGAATCAATCGTCTATGCAATTTTGTACTGTGAAGACAATTTATGTTAAAGACTTTTCCTGAACCATGAAGTTACTATTTTAATAAGAAGACTGATGTTACTTTCAAGCCTGCGTTTATAAGTTTTCCATACTCCTGAGTACAGGTTGGGGAGGGCCCCTCCAACACGTAAGTCAGGAGTTTTACTTTGTTTTCAGGTATTTTCCATATGTGTTGTACATTGATTTAATCCCTATCGTATATGAAAGTATTTTGATGGCAGTTGAATAACATGGTTTTATTTCAGTATTAAAGCGATCATTTTGATTCAGCATGATTCCTGTAGTTGGGTAAAGCACATTCCGTAGTTTGGTAAAACTTTGTCCGTAGTCCTGTAGCTGCATTCTGCGCAAGCATAGTTTGACATCTATTCTCATGCATTCTTATATTAGTTCTAAAACAATGATTCAAATCTAGGAGCTCATGCATATTTCCCTTATCAGAGTTAGATCATAGAGGTTAATTACTTTCTATTCTTTGGTTTAATTAATGATCATCACTTTGAGTGTATAAAGATAGGATTGGTTATTTCTCAGCATTGGACATTTACGTTCTGGATTTAGTTTTCTCATTTTCAGTATTTAAATTTTTAGATTAGACTTTCAATATTTAGCACTTGATTTTCCCTATTCAATTCTTAGATTAAACTCCCAGCTTTCAGCATTTTATTTCTATACTAATATTACCAAGCTTTCAACATTTTACTTCTTAGTATAGATTGTAGTTTTCAGCATTTAACTTCTTAGCATAGGAATTTGTCATTCATAGATTCACAATCTTTTTCAGCTCACTTTATTCTTTGATTAGAGAGACCTTTAGGATATATACCAATACCCCAAACACGACGAAGACTATCCTATAGAGCACATACAGTGCTAGCACCTATGAAGTTTGTATGCTCCCTTGTCGATAATTAAAGTATGCTCCTGGTCTAGCTTCCCTAATTAGGCATCCATTCCTGGAGACCACCACTTTTGGCGTCATTGACGGGGAGGTACTTAATCCATAGGAGACATCTTTGAATAAAAAACACACACAAAATAACCAAAAACATAAAATTTTACCATGGATGCCTAGATGATGGAGAGATAGATTTGGACGCTTTCTTCCTGCCTGCCCTATGAGCAACAACAGTTCTGATAACTCTCAATTTGAATTCCTTAACCCAGAAGAAGAGGCTGACTCTAGCTACGACCCAAACCTAGATAACTTCTTTGTTAGCTCTAGCTCAAACAACACTATGGCAGAGGAAGAGGATGAACCTAGAGAGCTATTCACCTTTCCAATCAGTGTACCTCTTGGAGATGCCAGGATGAAAATATCAACCCCAATAACGTACCAAACTTCCATGGCCTAACCTTTGAGGACCCTGAAACATTCCTATTTTAGTTTGAGGTAGTATGTAGTTCATTTGACTACACCACTGATGCACAAAAACTAAGACTCCTCCCTTCCACATTGAAATATCTATCACTCAGATGGTTTATGAGCCTTGAAGGCAACACATTTTTATATGGTACCAGATGAAACAAAATTTCCTAGAAAAATACAGGGACTAATGTAAGGAAAAAGATACAAGAGATGAAATCTTTAGAATGCAACAAGGAGAGAGAGAAACCTTAGAAGATTATGCGCAAAGATTTCAGCTCAGCTACAAATGAGCTAGTCACTGCACCTTAGATCAAGAATCACTGAAACTTGTCCTTCTTAGGGGGATAAAAGAGGAAAATATAGAAGTTTTGAACCTTCTGGGAGATGGAGATATATTCCAGAATACTTATGACCAAATCCTACAAATCTTCAAAAAGTATTCTAGATCTAGGAAAGGTAAAAGTGGAACAAGGGATTCACACCCATTTACTGGGGGATCAACATCTTCATGACCAAACCTTACAAATTCAGATTTAGGGAACCTTTTAGATGACATGAAGACCAATATCGTACAATCTCTATCCATGCAACTTGATGCACTTCAAATCAAGATCAAACAAGACGAAATAAACCAAGCCTTGGCAGTCTTTTTTCCTCACTGCATAAAGAAGCATGAGAAGGGGCAATGCATGTTGATGTATTTGTAACTTAGGAAGATATTCACTTGTATATTGTATGTATTACATTTGTACTTTATTGTATCTCCAACGGAGATGTATTATTCCTCCGATTGGAAGTATCGTTAGTTGTACTTGCAAGTGTTGCAAGTTATATTGTAAGTGTGGTAACTTATACTTGATGGGTTATTAGACCACCTTGATGGGGTCGGCCCTATATGAGTCATGTGGGTTAAAGGGTTATTAGACCACCCTAGTGGGGTCGACCCAGTCAGTATTATGTTAAGTGCTTAAGTTGCGGCCAACCTAGTTGAGTAAAGGTCAAGTGAAAGTAAAAGTATAAATAGAGACTGTGACTCTCTCATTTCACATATTCTATTATTCACTCACTTCGCATTAGTGAGAGAGAGGAGGAGTGTGCATAAGTGGAGGAGGAGTATGCTGCTGAAGATATATATCTCTTGGGTTTCATCATTGTGATCCTTGTATTGGTGCTTACTCTATATCTGAGGAAGTTGCAGGGTTTTTCACCTTCTTGGTTTTCCCTAGTGAAATGTTTTGTGTCTCTTGTCTCTTGTCTCTTATACTTGATATGCTATACATGTTGTTATTTCAGTTAAGATCCTAGATATATTGAATTAAATGATGAAAATATAACATGGTATCAGAGCTATACTGAAGGAAGGCATGGTAGGGCATTTATGAGACTTGTTGCACTTGCGACAAATTGGAAGCTAGGGCTTGATATAGAAAAAACCAGTCATTGTGGCACTTTCGCTATAAATCTATTTTGGTGAAGGTTCATGTTCTAAAACTTCTACTGGTCATAGATAACATCCCCATGTACATTTTTTCCGAAGCACATCATCTAATTCGTTGTAATTTCAGTTTTATGACCTCTACAATCTAGGGTTTCTGCCTCTTCCAGATCTCAGTCATAAACATGTGACCTAAGAAAAAAGGTCACAACTTGGGCTAGGAAGCTCCAAATGAAATTTCGTAAAAAGTGACAGGTAGGGAATGAACTGTACTTTCACAGGTCCACTTTTTAGAGGCCGAAGTCGAACCAATGACATGTGGCATGCCGTACAAGTTTTATCTCCTGTTTTATCCCATAAACAAGTCACATTGCAACACTTGGCATAACTCTCTCTCAAAGAATCCAATTGAGGACAGACCTATGGGGTTACAAAGATGATAGGTCAGGATACCACAAACCAAAGTTTCAAACCCTGTGGATTCATAATTTCATATATGCACCAGAAACAATCAAGTGCATATTTCTGTCAAAACAGAATTGGATTCTGAGCACCTTCATTCTTGGCTTGTCACTGCTATGGGAATTTAGGGCTTTGGAGAAAGTTGGAATTTTTGGAATCAGATTCCATGGCTAAATGATCCTCATCAAAATCAAAATTTAGAGACCAAGATCGATTTTTTTGGTTGGGCAGAAGGCCGGGCTTGATGAAACCCTAGTTCGGGATTTTGATCAGAAAGGTGGAAAATCAGGGTTTCTGCAAAAGTTGAAAATTTTGAAATCTGAGACCATGGATGGAAGCTCCTAAGAAAAATCAAAGTTTAGAGTACAAGATCGAACATTTTGGTTGGGCAAAAGACCGGGCTTTATCAAACCCTAGTTCGGGATCCTATCCAGAAGATCCGGAAGTTTCAAAGGCAATTTTGAGGAGTCAAATTTTAGAGATTTCAAAATTGAAGTATACCAGCTTGATCAGCTCAGCAAGGTACATCTTTTCATCCATTCAGAAGTTTGAAATTCAAAATTTGAATTTTTAGGGTTTCTCTGACAAACCCTAATCCAGCTCTAGACCCAGTTTCAACAAATCAAAGTGGATTGGGTTAATCCTAGAAGAGAATGAATTGGACACTTGCATAAGTGGAGAAGTTCCAGTTCCAGAGGGAGATGAGGCTAAGGCCTCACATACGAAGACTACAAGCAATCTCGACAAGTATGAATCATACAGGTTTGTTTTGAAATATGTTCATGATTAAATCTTGATTAATGTTAGACTTGTCTTACCGCACTAGTAAAAGTATGAATGCATGTGAATGATAGAAGACATTCATTGGTTAGGGTTATGACACTTATGATTGTACTAATGCAATTTGGTGTGGTATGATATGGATGTTGTCCGCTAACATGAAGATACATCAAGAAAGACAAATCAAGTTCTAGATCAAGAACATATGACCATGGTGACATGAAGACAAAGACTCATCCATAGCCCTTATAGAAGCTCTACCTACAAGGTATGTATATTTTGGTTCTACAATGGTTAACTTATGAGTTATGCAGGTTACTAGAACAAGTCATTAAAGAGAACAAGAAGACATTATGTGGATATGTTAGACATAACCAGCCAGCATGACAATCCAGGTATGTTTTTCCTATATCAAGTTAGAATCCTACCTTGTGTTAGGATCTATTATATAAGTATATTTGTCATGATTGATTATGATTATTCTTGAAGTTAGAAGGTTAAGTAATCAAGGGTTTATGCATATTATGTTTCTTACTCTGATTGATGACATTACAAACCAGAAGAGTCCCATGATCAAATAAGAATACGCATGAGTAAAAAAAGTCTTCCTTGAAACCTTGAATACTAAGGCTTATTAACTATGTATGAAATGATCATGCCATACATATTTAAGATTATTTAGAATCAAAATGTTTTGATAGTATTGAGATTATACGAATGGATGTATGATTATCTATGAGATCTTGAGGATGACACAACATGAAACTAGTGCACACTTAAGCATACATAGTGGTCCAGGATGGATATAAGTTCAAAGATAGGTAATCCAAGAAGCAAAGATCAAGAGGGAGCACACTCCAATAGTTCCTGCAAGGAAGAAAATATCAAGAGGGAGCACTCCAGGAAGCAAAGATTGAGAGGGAGTCCACCCAACAACTAAACAAAGATAAGTATTTGAATTATCATTTCTTATATATATGATTACTTAAATGATGTTTTATAGCCATGTACATAGTTATGTTCCTAGATTTAGGATGTATATTATGCATATTAGAAAAATTGCATTAACGAACAAGATACTACTAATATGCAAGTAATGGGTAAGTGGCCTATCGTACTGTACAACATTCCATTACTAATTATCTATAATGAAACCTCTTTGCTAACATGTTGGGAGTTGTGCACACTCTTAACAAATGTTCTGGTAGAGATGGAAGGCATCTAGAAAGTTACTGTGTGAATACGAGATATGGTTAAATGTTGTATTGAAGCATTGGCTAAGATAATTGCATGACTGTATGACATATGTACTTATCTGTAAAGATTTTGTTCTGAAAATGTGAGAAGTTTCTAATCATGAAATTGAATTTGACTTGTAGGAAATATCGTATACAATCACCTACAAAAGAAGGAGAACAACATTTGTTCCAGCAACGAAGTTCAAGAAAAATTTCTATTGAAGATATTGAAGAATCTAAATTTTCCAGGATATGGGATGCAGTAATGGAAGGATGCCATGATCGAGGAGTAGTAGTCAATCATGAAGAATGATGTATGGGATGTGGTCCCGAGACCAGAAGGGAAGTCTGTTGTGACTTCAAAGTGGATCTATAAGATCAAGCATGTTGCAGATGGCAGCATAGAGAAATGCAAGGCAAGGTTTGTAGCTCGTGGCTTCTCCCAGAAGGGAGAGGATAGGTTGATTGTCGACACGAAGAGGAAGCTTGTTGTCGAGTTCAAAATGAAGGACTTGGGTATGATGCATTACTTTCTAGGTATGGAGGTGTGACAGAGTGCAGATGGAATCTTCCTTGGACAAGGGAAGTATGCGGTAGAGATCCTAAAGCGGTTCGGGATGATGGACTGCAAGGCCATGGACACACCTATGGCATTGAACCTGAAGCTATTGTGTGATGCTTCTTTAGATTTGGTTGATGCCACGATGTATCGTAAGATGATTGGGTCCTTGATGTACCTGATGAACATGAGACCATATATTTGCTTTGCGGTGAACACATTGAGCCAATTCTTGATGGATCCTAGACATGTTCACCTGATTGATGTAAAGCATATTCTGAGGTACCTAAAGGATATGGTTGATTATGGGCTCAAGTATGATGCAAATCAAAAGTTTAACCTAGAGGGTTATGTTGATTCAGATTGGGAAGGTAGTGTTGCAGATAGGAAGAGCACTTCGGGGTGCTGCTCAAGTATGGGATACGGTGTGATCTCTTGGTTTAGTAGGAAGCGGTCCTGCTTAGAACTGAGTACAGCCAAAGCAGAGTATGTCACAGCTTGTTCAGCCAGTTGTGAGGCAGTATGGCTGAGGAAGCTACTGTCTAAGTTATTTGATCTCCCATTGGATGATACCTGTATCTTCTATGACAACCAAATTTGTGTGAAGTTGTCTGAGAACCCAGTTTTCCATGACAGGTCAAAGCACATTGATATCAAATATCACTATATCAGGGATATGGTGCAAATAGGAGCAGTGAAGCTCCTGTATGTTGTGATGAATGAGAATATTGTAGATGTGTTGACCAAACCACTAGCCAAAGTGAAGTTCGAGTACTTCAGAGAAAGGCTTGGTGTACTTCAGATCTAGGTTCCTTCCAAGGGGAAGTGATGACTCCAGAAGACGCAGATACACATGGGATTTTTTGACATGGTTGTAGATGTGTTCTCCCATGGTTGTGATGTAATTGCTGAGCCATTTTTTCACATGGTGGTAGATGTGTTCTCCCATGGTGAAAAAGTAAGGGTTGGAGCCTTCCCCGAATGGTGGTAGATGTGTTCTCCCATGTCGGTGGTGTAAGTGTTCTATGATGTGCATTTGGGTTGTGCTCCGTGGACAATGATATGATATGAAGAAGACGATGCTATGATGATCATGTGTGATGAGCATCAGGATGATGCTCCAGATGATATGAATCAGAACGATGCTATGATGATGATCAGGATGATCATGTGTGATGAGCATCAGGATGATGCTCCAGATGATATGCATCAGGATGATGCTGTGTATATGATCAGGGTGATCATGTGATGAAGATGTGCATCAAGATGATGTACTATATGATGATGATAAATATGATCATGAGTATCAGGATGATACTCCATGGCCATGGAAAGATTGTCTAGGTAGCATGTAACAGATCCCTGGGAGATCCTATAGTTTGTGCTAGGATGCTCTTGCAAGGTTTTTCTACAGGTTGGTTGTGAACAGATTGTGCAGGTAGCATGTAATAGCTCCTTGGGAGATCCTATAGTCTGTGCTAGGATGCTCTTGCGAGGTTTTTCTATAGGTTGGAAGTGGACAGGTTTTGCAGATAAGCATATAATAGCGCCCTGGGAGATTTGAAGATACTCTTGCTAGGTTTTTCCTATGGCATATAATAGCTCCCTAGGAGATCTGGAAAATGCTCTTTCGAGGTTTTGCTTGGGAGGACATATAATAGCGCCCTGGGAGATTTGCAAATACTCTTGCTAGGTTTTGCCTATGGTATATAATAGTTCCTTGGGAGATCTGGAAAATGCTCTTTCTAGGTTTTGTCCTATGGCATGTAATAGCGCCCTGGAAGATCCGATAGGTTGAGCTATGTGCTTGTAATCAGTCCTGGGATGCTCTTGCTAGGTTTTTCTAGACCACATGTAATCAGTCTTGGAGATCCGATAGGCTGTGCTAGGCATGTAAAAGTCCTAGGATGCTCTTTAGAATTCTTGTCAGTCGTGCTATGCACATAAACGTTCATGGGACACTCTTTTAAGGTTTTGTGGTGGTCACATCTAATAGCTCCCTGGGAGATCCAATAGGTTGAGCAGTAAGCTCGTAATCAGTCCTAGGATGCTCTTGCTAGGTTTTGTTGATGCATGTAATCAGCCCTGAGGATTCCACAGGATGGCCAGCTCGCAGAGATGATGAAGACCTACAGGAGGCTAGGCTTACATCCAGCATGAAAAAGGGCTAGCTCTATAATTCTGATGACGAGTACAACAACAATGATGATGATACTCCATGATCCAGTGACGATGATCCAGCTCCAGAATTGAATACTTGTGGCGCTATGTATTGATGACTTGTGTCAAGAGAATACCTTCCTAGTTAAGAGGGAGTGTTGATGTATTTGTAACTTCGGAAGATATTCACTTGTATATTGTATGTATTACATTTGTACTCTATTGTATCTCCAACGGAGATGTATTATTCCTCTGATTGGAAGTATCGTCAGTTGTACTTGCAAGTGTCGCAAGTTATATTGTAAGTGTCGTAAATTATACTTGATGGGTTATTAGACCACCTTGATGGGGTCGGCCCTGTATGAGTCATGTGGGTTAAAGGGTTATTAGGCCACTCTAGTGGGGCCGGCCCAGTCAGTATTATGTTAAGTGGTAAATTGGGGCTGACCTAGTTGAGTAAAGTTCATGTGAAAGTAAAAGTATAAATAGAGAGTGACTCTCTCATTTCACACATTCTATTATTCAATCACTTTGCATTAGTGAGAGAGAGGAGGAGTGCGCATAAGTGGAGGAGTAGTATGATGCTAAAGATATCTATCTCTTGGGTTTGATCATTGTGATCCTTGTATTGGAGCTTATTCTATCTCTGAGGAAGTTGCGGTGTTTTTCACCTTCTTGGTTTTCCTCGGTGAAATGTTTTGTGTCTCTTGTCTCTTGTCTCTTGTGCTTGATATGCTATACATGTTGCTCTTTCAGTTAAGATCCTAGATCTATTGAATTAAATGATGAAAATCTAACAATGCACACTAAACACCATAGAAATATGTGGCCTCTGCACTGACGATCACTCCATTGATAAATGTCCTTTGCTGCCCTCATGCAAAGCTGCTATTCAAGAGCACACAACTGAAGGTGTAATAGAACAACTCTGTTTTGTAAATCAAAGGAGAAATAACTTTGTCATGCCTTTCCAACCTAACAACCAAGCCTACTTTAATTTGACAAATAATCAACAAAATTGGAACTCAGTACCTGCCCCATGGAAAAATCAACCAACTCAAAACCAATGGCGGAAAAACTAACCATATCAACAGTGTTATTACCCACAATCTTACTCTCCATACCCCCCACCTTTTTCTCAACCAACTATGAATTATGGGAATCAATATCCTTATTCATCGAATTGGAGAGCTCCATTGTAGCAGCAACGACCACTCATCATGCCACCACCACGAAACCAACCACCCCCCAGACCTCCACCAATTCCTGCCCAACCAATTCCAAACCCTAACAACAATAGGCCAGGACAACAACAAGCCTACAATACTGAAATGGTGTAGTTTCCAATTTATGTTGTGGATAGACTGGAGATAAACGAAATTAATCTTAGGTCTAGGAAAACATTGCAAAACAAACACACACAAAATAATCAAGAAGTTGAAGCTCATGATCGAACAACACAACCTGAAATTCAACATCTAGACGAGCCAGGCCCTCAAGAAGACGAAATTCGGCCACAAACACAAAATAGAAACCCTCCATTCCCTGAAAAACTTGTACGAAATACTAAAGAAGAAGAGGAGAATGAAATTCTGAACGAATTGAAACACTTGAATATCCAAATTCCAATTTTACAGGCCATCCAAGATGTGCTTATCTGTAACAAGTTTATTAAGGAGAATTGTTTGAAAAGACCTGGTAGAAGAAGACATGACCCACCCATGATAAACATTGTAGGCTAGTTGGTAGATTTAATGCTAGGTGTTGTTGTTAACCCCAAGTATCTTGATCCAGGTAGCCCAGTAGTTAACGTAACCATCTACAACAAACATATCCCCAGCAACCTAATTGATTTAGGGGCCGCAATAAACATAATGACTAAGGATACCATGATAGCCCCAGGACTACAATTGATGGTCTGACCAACAACTACAGTCATACAGCTAGATGACACATCGACGGTATAACCTGAAGGGATGCTCGAAGACATAATCATCAACATAGAGTCCTGGAAATACCCAACTGAATTTATAGTCATTGAAGAAAAGAGTAAACTTAGTGGATACCCAATAATACTAGAGAGACACTGGCTGGAAACTGCAGATGCTTACATAGGGTGCAGATCGGGCAACATGACAATCACCAGTGGCCAAGCTAGGAAGAAAATCAAGATTTATCCTCCAACTAGGAAGTCTTCAGACCGAGAATATCAGAACTGGATAGACGATTATGATGACACATCAAAGCAAAACATACGTCTTGTCCTTACAATTGAATTTTCCCTATAACTAAAAGCCATTGATGAAGATAGTTATTTAGATAGGTTTGTTCAAAATGCTTCTTCTAATCAGAATATGTTTGAATATTTTCTTGGCACAGGTCAACAGCAAGGAGAGGAAACATTAAACCATGATCCTGACAGAATGTGGGAAGATGTACTCACACCTGACCAACATCCAATTCAAATAAAAATAGTTTAGATAATGCCTGGAAGGATAGTTAATATTAACTCCAATTTGGAGCCAGGACAAGAACAACAATTACTGAAGGTACTGTCAGACAACGACAAAGCCTTTGCATGGACATATACTAACATGAAGGGTATCCACTCAGACATCTGTAAGCACTATATCTATATAAAGGAAGGTGTTGTTCCTAGCAGGCAACCACAAAGAGGAATGAACCCAACATTAAAGGACATAGTTAAACTGGAATTACAAAAGCTGTTAGATGCAGGGTTCATATACCTTATCTCAGATAGTGAGTGGGTATCACCATTGGTCATAGTTCCTAAAAAGGAGGAAAGTAGAGGATTTGTGTGGACTACAGAGAGCTCAATAAGGCAACCAAGAAAGATCATTTCCCTCTCCCATTTTTAGACCAAGTGTTGGACACATTAGCTGGGAACAAATATTTCTCATTCTTGGATGGCTTCAGTGGGTACAACAAAATCCTCATTCACGCAGTTGATAAGGACAAAACAACATTCACATGCCCATGGGGCACTTATGCATACAGAGTGCTTCCCTTTGGGCTCTGTAATGCCCCAGCAACGTTTCAAAGAGAAATCTTAAGCATCTTCTATGATTTTATTAATGACCAAATGGAGGTCTACATGGATGACTTCACACCCTATGGCCAGAATTTTGAGCAAGCACTAAAACGTCTAGAATTGGTTTTGAAAAAATGTATTGAAATGAGCTTATGATTGAGCAACAATAAATGTATAATTCTCATGGAGGAAGGCATCGTGCTCGGACACCATATCTCATAGAGAGTAATTGAGGTTGATCAGGAAAAAGTCACATTTATCAGAACACTACCACCACCTGTGAAACAAAGAGATGTGAGAAGTTTTCTTGGACAAACAGGATACTATAGAAGATTCATTGAGAGTTATAGCAAAATTGTTGCACCAATGTTTTCTCTACTCACAAAAAACACATAATTCATATGATCAAAAAATTGTATGCTATCATTTGACAAACTCAAAGAGAAAACAATTACAGTTCCAGTACTCCAAGGACCATATTGGGCACTTCCATTCCACATCCAGTCAGATGCATCAGATAAGGCCATTGGATCTGTCCTTGGACAAGCAATAGAGAAGAATCCCTATGCTATATATTATATCAGTAAAAATTTGGCAGGAGCATAATTAAATTATACTGTCACAGAGAAGTAGTTTTTGGCTGTCATACATGACATTAACAAATTCAGGCACTACATAACAGGAAACCAATTTTTTGTCCACACAGACCATTCAACAATCAGGTATCTCATGAAAAAACCTAATACAAGTGCTCAAATCATTAGGTGGTTACTCCTCCTACAAGAGTTTGACATCACTATTCTTGATAAGCCAAGCAAACACAATGTAGTGGCTGATTTTCTGTCTAGGCTCACCCATGGACAAGACAATGAAGTGGTAAATGGCAATTTTCCTAATGAGCATCTTTTTACAATCTCTACAAGAAGCCCATGGTTTGCTGACATAGCAAACTATTTAGTGTCTAGGAAATTTCTAGCACATTACAACTACAAAGAAAAGAATAAATTCATAAGACAAAGTGCCACTTACACACGGATAGAGGGAATGTTATTTAGAAAAGGGCCAAATCAAATATTAAGAAGATGCATTAGAGAAGATGAAGTGCATGACATAATGCATGCCACTCACAATGAGCCATGTGGAGGACACTATGCTGCAAAAAGGACAGCCAATAAAATTTTGCAAATAGGGTATTATTGGCCAACACTCCATAAGGATGCCTATGAATATGTTTCGCATTGTGATGACTGTCAATGAATGGGAAGCCTACACAAAGAGAAGAAATGCGTCTAAATCCACAAATCTCCTTAGAAGCATTTGAGAAATGGGGATTTGATTTCATTGGTCCAATCAACCCACAATCAATTCATAAAAGCTACATTCTAGTATGCACTGACTACCTTACAAAGTGGACTAAGGTAGCAGCACTTGCTGTAGCAAATGAAACCAATGTTGCAAAATTTTTCACTGAGCAAATCTTCCACAAATTTGGAGTCCCAAGAGAGCTAGTTTCTGATCAAGGCCCACAGTTTACGTCAAATCTAATAGAAGACTTGCTTCGAAGAAACAATGTTAATCACAGACAATCCTCCTCCTATAAACCTCAAGCTAATGGTGAAGCTGAGGTAACCAACAGAGAATTAGAAAGGATTTTGATGAAGACAGTGAAACTCCACAAATGAGATTGGGCAGACAGATTAAGTGAAGTAGTTTGGGCTTATAATACCACATGGAAAACAACAATAGGCTTCACCCCATATGAGCTAGTTTATGGAAAGAAAGTTATGCTGCCCATTGAATTTGAAATCAAGACATTGAGAATTGCAGATCAGTTAAATATGGAAGTTTCAGACATCCAACAAGAACACATGCTACAATTAAATCAACTGGATGAGCAACACCAGCAAGCACTTGGCCATACTGAAATCATCCAGCAGCAAATGAAGAAGAGGCATGAATCTCACATAAAGCATAAAAAGTTCAAGGAAGGTGAGTGGGCACTACTCTATGACTCTAGGTTTCACACTTTCAAAGGAAAACTAACAACTAGATGGCTCGGACCCTACATCATTGAAAAGATCTATGAAAATGGATCGATCATAATTACAACAATAGATGAAGAAAAATTCCCCATGTTGGTGAATGGAAACAGATTAAAAATCTACAAGACACCACAGTCCAAAGAAGAATTCACAGAGATACTCTACCAGCAAAGTCTAATGTTGATAGAGAGCATCAAATGTAATTGATCTGCAGTTACTAAAAAAATGAAAAAATGAAAAGAGAAAAAATAAATGAAAAAAAAGAGAAAAAATAAATGAAAAAAGAGAAAAATGAAAAAGAGCAAATGAATTGGAAATGAAAAATCGAAAAAATGATCCACTCAAGGTTATCACAAGTGAATTACAGGAAATCATATATCCCCATGAAGAATCAACATACATATTACAAGTAGAGAAAATCAAGCAAGCCAAGTAGCAATATTCAAGCAAGCCAGAAATCTAATCAAGTGAGACAGAAATCTAATCAAGTGAGCCAGAATCTAATCAAGTGAGCCATAAAATAATCAAACACTACAGAAATCAAGTGAGCCAGCCATCTGTTCAAGTGAGCCAGAAAAATCATGCATTACAAAAACCAAGTTAGCAGGTTCAGGAAATATTTCGAACTCAATGTTGAGCATAAGAGCAAAGTCAAATAAAAAATTTGACACAAAAATCAAAGCATGCAGATACAACATTTTCAAAAGAACCAGCTGAATGAAGGCATACACACGTAACTACTGACACACCTGAAATAACTACAGACAATGCTGAAATCTACTACAGAATATAATTCCCATGAAATCAAGCCATGTCATGCACTCAGGTACGCTAAGCATAACCAGGTAATCCCTAAAACTCTTTGTTTTATTTTCAAGGTCAAATCATCATCCCACAAAACGGTTATTTCTGAAGCTGGGGACAACTATTAAGTTAAATCGGTGGCAAGGTTCAGATTACCTCACAGAATCGTGATTACCCACCTTCGGCATGTCAGAATAACAATCTCCGCATCCAGCCATTATATTCCCCCAAATGATCAAAGCAACGGCACAAAGTAAACTATGGAAGGAAGAGTAGGGTGAAATAATGCAAAGGAATGGTTGAATTAGCAAGTGCAATGCACAATGATCAGGATAAGTGGATAAAAATAGCTAAATAAGGCAGCATAGTCTATCCGAGAACCCAATTTGTCAATACAAAGTAGTTTATGAAACAAGAAAGCTAGAAGCTTGTATTGATCACTCAGTCTGCAAGATGCCTTTGAACCTGTGAATCAATCCCGGCTAGTTGAGGTAAGTCAACCAAGCTCAAACTTTTTGGTTTGTTGATTATAGTAAAATATTTCAAGGTGGTGAAGGGGTTCAAAAAGAGTGAGTCGAAGGTTCACACAGCCATTTATTAAAACCCAAGGGTTCTATCAATCCTCCATAATGCGGGATGGATGCCCTTCATCTCATGGCTAAGAGGATCTAATACATAGGTGGCTTTAGAATTCACAAGAAACTTGAAGCACATCAAAGATGAGCAGTTCGTCACCCGGGTTATGGGACTACGTATCAGAGTGGATGAGGAGGAAATTGCAAAATACACAGGGCTACCCATGGGTCTACACTGGGCCAGGGAAGATAGGGAATCCAACTAGAGTGCAAAGGCAGCTTTCTTCGAACCTGGAGAATTTTATCAAGAAGACAAAAATGGAGTCAAGAGGGTCACTATGCTAGCACCTTGGGACGAAGTAGCTGCTGTCGTTCATAAATATGTAACATGTACAGGGAGGCTGAGCTATGTCCCTCTCTTCCACTTCTGAATTCTGGATCTTTTGAGGCACATGATCCATATCACACCGAATAACAACATCAACATTCCTTATTATCTTCTCCTGTATTTGGGAGAAATGAGCTAAAAAGTAGTTGAAGGAAAAGAATATGCGTTATCCCACCATGGGCTAATCAAATTGATAATTCAGGAAGAGTTAACAGTACAGGTTCCAAAAATTTCATGTGAGGAGTTTGTTGTAATTTTAGCAGATGATGTGCAGAGAATGAGGGGTACACCCAATGTAGGAATACCCCTAGCTTCCAGGTCAAAGGAAAAATCCACTTCTGTATTAGGGGCCAAAAGAAAGATCGACCTGGATAGTGACAACAAAGTGATGGTCGATACCCTAATTCGAATAAAACATTCAAAAGACACCTCCTGCCAAAAGGAATCAGGGGGCTCCACTAGTAAGCAAGTGGAAAGACAACGAAGTAGGAGGATCCCACAATAGCCCAAGAACGAGCAGGCAAATAAGGAAGAAAAAATGCCCAGCCCCATAATCCAAAATTTATCTGACGATGATGACGAGTGGGTGGACCAAAAGGACCCAACTACACCAAAAGAACAAGATGACTACCAATGGGACCCCACTGATCAAAATGTAAACCCAACCGATTAGAATGTAAACTCTATTGATCAGGATATAAACCGTGGAACCACTGACTGGCTAGCTGAGGCACTGATGGAACTAGCAAAGGTCAAGGAGGAGTTAGGAGCATTAAAAAATGAAGCAAGTATCCTGAAAATCCAGCCAGCTCCCACAATGGCCCCACTCTTTGCACATGAGAAAACCCAGATATTGAAGATGCAACACGCAGGGGAATTGAAGCTGGCAGAACAACAAAATGTGACACTGAGGGAGAAATTTGGCCAAGCTCAGACAGAATTGGCTCAGAAAGACTAGAAAATCCAGCAATTAGAGGACACATTGACTTCCACTACAAAAATCAATGATGAAATATTGCAACTCAGAACACCATCCATAATATATGCGCTCTACTTAAAGGAAAAGTGGGGAAGGTTCCAGCTATAGAGGTTAAAACAAGACATGTCTCTGGAATTGAATACTATAAGGGAATTTGTGGACACTCCCCTGGACTGCACAGAGTTGGAAAAGGATCAATTGTGCGAGTTTTTCTTGCACAACTTTGTGGTGCCGAGCTCACCTAACTGGTCACCCAATCCCTACGTAGGTGACTTCTAGCTAAGAGCATTATGCTCCTGGATGAACAATTAGGTAGAAAAGGCACAAGATGATCATATATATCTTGCAGAGAAGTGGCAAAATCCATTATGGATCAGGGCCGAGGCATCTCACCCTGAAAAGTTAATTCAGGCCCACCAAACTATCACCATTGATGAATAAATAATTCATATCTTGCTTGAAACATAGCAGGAGGCAGTCACACATTTTCATCTCACCCTTCAATACACATACAAAGAGGTACAGGAGACCATCAATGATAGGTGGGCAAGGATTGGAGATGATTTGAAGAAGAAGGAACCTCATTCCCCTCTCAGGCTAGAAGATGCTCTCGTAAAATCTAAGCTATACAAAGAATCCTTGATCAAGAATCAGCTGAGATGGATTGGCATGAACCTAAATCCTCCATTTTTCCTTCCTCTAATTATTAAAGAGTATATTAATGAGGAAGAAGAGAAAATAATATGGGCCAAGAATGACCAGAGCATGGGTTACTATAGGCAGGCAGGGAATCCCAGAATGGTCGCATCGGACATCAGAGAAGTTATCGAAGAGCCATGTGTGTCAACCAAGGATGGGTGAATCCTTCAAGCACAAGGGAGATGATGAGCCCAAATTAGAGGTATCCTATATCCTTTTTGGCCACAGTAAAGCACAAGATATAATGAAGGAAATACACATGTTTTGTGGGAAAATGCATTTACTTTGATTATTTAATAAGGATGTTTAGAGATTATTCTTTTTATGTTTAAAGCATTTTAACATTCTAACCTTGAGAATGAGTAGGCATAAACAGGGCATGAAGGTCTTGAGGTATCAACGAGAGTCAAAGCTCAAATATTGCAGATAACAGAGGGTCTCAGTGCTCATATCTCCCTAAGTTCTAGCAGAAGCCCTGATTAAGAGGATCGACATTTATGATCTTAGACTAGGTTAGAATTCGAGACATATATATATATATATATATATATATGGACCTCTCGGGTAGTGAGGGGGTCCTATTGCTATTTTGTAGAATCAATCGTTTATGCATTTTTGTACTCTAAAGACAGTTTGTGTTAAAGACTTTTCCTGAACCATGAAGTTACTATTTTAATAAGAAGACTGATGTTACTTTCAAGCCTGCGTTTATAAGTTTTCCATACTCCTGAGTACAGGTTGGGGAGGGCCCCCCCAACACGTAAGTCAGGAGTTTTACTCTGTTTTCAGGTATTTTCCATATGTGTTGTGCATTGATTTAATCCCTATCGTATATGAAAGTATTTTGATGGCAGTTGAATAACATGGTTTTATTTCAATATTAAAGCGATCATTTTGATTCAGCATGATTCCTATAGTTGGGTAAAGGGCATTCCATAGTTTAGTAAAACTCGGTCTGTAGTCCTGTAGCTGCATTCTGTGCAAGCATAGTTTGACATCTGTTCTCATGCATTCTTATATTAGTTCTAAAACAATGATCAGATCTAGGAGCTCATGCATATTTCCCTTATCAGAGTTAGATCATAGAGGTTAATTACTTTCAGTTCTTTGGTTTAATTAATGATCATCACTTTGAGTGTTTAAAGATAGGATTGGTTATTTCTCAGCATTGCATATTTACGTTCTGGATTTAGTTTTCTGGTTTTCAGTATTTAAGTTTTTAGATTAGACTTTCAATATTTAGCACTTGATTTTCGGTATTCAATTCTTAGATTAAACTCCCAGCTTTCAGCATTTTATTTCTAGACTAAGTTTACCAAGCTCTCAGCATTTTAATTCTTAGTATAGATTTACAGTTTTCAACATTTAACTTCTTAGCATAGGAATTTGTCATTCATAGATTCACAATCTTTTTCAGCTCACTTTCTTCTTTGATTAGAGAGACCTTTAGGATATATACCAATACCCCAAACATGACGAAGACTATCCTATAGAGCACATACAGTGCTAGCACCTCTGAAGTTTGTATGCTCCTTGGTCGATAATTAAAGTATGCTCCTGGTCTAGATTCCCTAATTAGGCATCCATTCCTGGAGACCACCACTTTTTGGCACCGTTTCTGGGGATGTGCTTAATCCATAGGCGACATCTTTATAAAAAAAACACACAAAAATAACAAAAAACATAAAAAATTTACCATGAATTCCTAGACAGCAGAGAGATAGATTTGGACGCTTTCTACCTGCCCACCCTATGAGCAACAACAGTTCTGATAACTCTCAATTTGAATTCATTAACCCAGAAGAAGAGGTTGAATCTAGCTACGACCCAAACCTAGATAACTTCTTTGCTAGCTCTAGCTCAAACAACACTATGGAAGAGGAAGAGGATGAACCTAGAGAGTTGTTCACCTTTCCAATCAGTTTACCTCTTGGAGATTCCAGGATGAAAATATCAACCCCAATAACCTACCAAATTTCCATGGCCTAACCTCTGAGGACCCTGACACATTCCTATTTGAGTTTGAGGTAGTATGTAGGTCATTTGACTACACCACTGATGCACAAAAACTAAGACTCATCCCTTCCACATTGAAAGATCTATCACTCAGATGGTTTATGAGCCTTGAAGGGAACACATTTTTATATGGTACCAGATGAAACAAAATTTCCTAGAAAAATACAAGGACTAATGTAAGGCAAAAGATACAAGAGATGAAATCTTTAGAATGCAACAAGGAGAGAGATAATCCTTAGAAGATTATGCGCAAAGATTTCAGCTCAGCTACAAACGAGCTAGTCACTGCACCTTAGATCAAGAATCACTGAAACTTGTCCTTCTTAGGGGGATAAAAGAGGAAAATCTAGAAGTTTTGAACCTTCTAGGAGATGGAGATATATTCCAGAATACTTATGACCAAATCCTACAAATCTTCAAAAAGTACTCTAGATCTAGGAAAGGTAAAAGTGGAACAAGGGATTCACACCCATTTACTGGGGGATCAATATCTTCAGGACCAAAACTTACAAATTCAGATTTATGGAACCTTTTAGATGACATGAAGACCGATATCGTACAATCTCTAGCCATGCAACTTGATGCACTTCAAATCAAGAAGAAATAGGATGAAATAAACCAAGCCTTGGCAGTCTTTTTTCCTCACTACAGAAAAAAGCATGAGAAGGGGCAATGCACACTAAACACCATAGAAATATGTGGCCTCTTCACTGACGATCACTCCACTAATAAATTTCCTCCGTTTCCCTCATGCAAAGCTGCTATTCAAGAGCCCACAACTGAAGGTGCAATAGAACAACTCTATTTTGTAAATCAAAGGAGAAATAACTTTGTCAGGCCTTTCCAACCTAGCAGTGAAGCCTACCTTAATCCGACAAATAATTAGCAAAATTGGAACTCAGTACCTGCCCCATGGAAAAATCAACCAACTCAAAACCAATGGCAGCAAAACAAACCATATCAACAACCTTATTACCCACAATCTTACTCTCCATACCCCCCACCTTTTGCTCAACTAACTACGAATTATGGGAATCAATAACCTTATTCATCGAATTGGAGGGCTCCATTATAGAAGCAACAGCCACTAATCATGCCACCACCACAAAACAAACCACCCCCCAAACCTCCACCAATTCCTACCCAGCCAATTCCAAAGCTTAACAAGAACAGGCTAGGACAGCAACAAGCCTACAATACTGAAATGGTGTAGTTTCCAACTTATGTTGTGGATACACTGGAGATAAACGAAATTAATCTTAGGTCTGGGAAAACATTGAAAAACACAAACACATGAAATCATCAAGAAGCTGCAGCTCATGATTGAACAACACAACCTAAAATTCAACATCCAGACGAGCCAAGCCCACAAGAAGAAGAAATTCAGCCACAAATACAAAGTAGAAACCCTCCATTCCCTGAAAAACTTGTACAAAATACTAAAGAAGAAGAGGAAAATGCAATTCTAAACGAATTGAAACACTTGAATATCCAAATTCCAATTTTACAGGCCATCCGAGATTTGCCTATCTGTAACAAGTTTAATAAGGACAATTATTTGAAAAGACCTGGTAGAAGAAGACATGACCCACCCACAATAAACGGTGTAGGCCAGTTGGCAGATTTAATGCTAGGTGTTGTTGTTAACCCCAAGTATCTTGATCGAGGTAGCCCAGTAGTAAACATGACCATCAACAACAAACATATCCCTAGCAACCTAATTGATTTAAGGGCTGCAATAAACGTAATGACTAAGGATACCATGATAGCCCTAGGACTACAATTGATGATCTGAACAACAACTACAGTCCTAAACCGATAAGCGCGACTGCGGTGAAAAGTTTCCATGGACTTTCCACTTTCTACAAGAAATTCATCACGAGATTCAGTCGAATTTGTGCACCGTTGATAGAGTGCATGCACAAAGGGGAGTTCAAATGGACAGAAGCAGCCTAGTGAGCTTTCTACAAGTTGAAGGAAAAGGTCAGTGATATCCCAGTGTTGGCGCTCCCAGATTTCAAAAAAGTTTTCCAGGTCGATTGCGATGCAAGTGGAATAGAAATTGGAGCAGTGTTGAGCCAGGAGGGCCGACCAATTGCATTCTTCAGTGAAAATTTGGATGATGCGAAGCGTAAATATTCGTTCTATGACCAGTAATTTTATGTTATTGTCCAAGCATTGAAGAAGTGGAGGCATTATTTGTTTCCCAAGGAATTTGTGTTGTACACAAATCACCAAGCACTGAGGTATCTGAATACCCGGTCGAAGTTAAATCAGTGGCACATGAAATGGGTCGAGTTCCTACAGGGATACACGTTCATGTTGCGACATAGGTCGGTCAATTCGAACAAGGTTGTCGATGCGTTGAGCATAAGGTTTGCATTGATGAACAAGATGAAAGTTCAGGAAATAGGAATAGAGTCGGTGAAGACAGAGTATGCTACTGACAAGGATTTTGCGAAAGCATGGGAAGCTTGTCGCAAACCATGGAGTGTCGACAGAACTCTATATTTGTATTATTTCATCCAAAATGGATATATGTTCATGGGACAACAGTTGTTTGTTCCCAAAGGATCAGTAAGAGAGAACCTAATCTGAGAGTTGCATAGTGGCAGGTTAGCAGGTCATTTTGTCATCGACAAGACCAAGGCATTAGTCGAAGAAAAGTATTATAAGCCAGGGATGGCGACAGATGTAGGAAAGTGGGTTTGACAATGCAGAGTTTTCCAGTTGGAAAAATGGAAAAGTCAGAACGCGGGGTTGTATACACCGTTGCCGGTACCGAATACCCCATGGGAGCACCTGAGCATGGATTTTGTGTTAGAAAAATGGCATCGCAGAGCAATAAAAATAAATAGAAATGCAAATATAGTCACACATACACATTACAAGAGAGACACAGATATATTGTGGTTCACCTAAGATGGGATACGTCCACACTAAAGTTGCCAGTCCTTATTATTATACCGTCCAGCAAAGTGAAGGGATACAACCTGCAGCATAGCCACTGCACTTCCTCTTCACTGTCTCACAGCCTCTCTTCTGATCTCAGAGATCCTTACAAAGCATAAAACCTAATACATCAAGCCTAGCCGTGTTACAATGAATTTTTTTTATAAGGTAAATACAATGGGAAAATACCATAGGTTACCCAAAAACCATGGTCCTGAAATCTGTTGGTGAAACAGTCCAAACAAATTTCTCAGGGGTGCCCCCAAACCCTCGACGGGGGCCCGCTCCCCCTGAACCCGCTGGGGATCGTGCTGGGATCATAACCAACCTGGGTTTCAAACACGGCTAAATCATCATCTATGAGACTGGAAGATTAGGCTCCACAATGAGCAATCTCCCACTTGGAGACTAATCACAGCAACTCCACCGCTGCTGCACTTGCTGGACTTGGACTTGGAAAATTTCTCCTCTTAACCTTCATGCTAGAAGGCCAACTAAAACTGAGCAAGAACTTAGTTTCTCTCTGGTCACTACCTTTGTGAACATGTCTGTATGATTCTGGCTAGTGTGTATATTTTCCAGCTTCAATAGTTTATCTTCTAGAACAAAGCATATGAAATGGTACTTGAGCTGTATATGTTTAGTCCTCGAATGGAATGCTGAGTTCTTTGCAAGATGAACGGCACTCTGGATATCACTATACAACTTGCTATTATTTTGCTTCTTACCCAATTCCTCGATAAATCTCTGTAAACAAATCATCTCTTTACTAGCCTCTATAACAACAACATACTCTGTTTCTGTTGTTGAAAGTGAAACAACCTTCTGCAGTTTCGAAATCCAACTTACTGTTGTTCCACCTACAGTAAACACATACCCTGTGGTGCTCCTCCTGCTATCCTTATCACCTGCCATATCTACATCAGCATATCCCTATAGAACACTATCTGAACCTCCAAAACATAATGCCTAAGTGGTGGTACCTCTCAAATACCTGAGAATCCACTGTACTGCCTTCCAATGTTCTTTACCTGGATTGTTCATATATCTACTCACAACTCTCACTGCTTGTGCAATATATGGTCTTGTGCAAACCATCACATACATCAAGCTACCAACTACTGATTGATAGGGAATATTGGACATGTCTGTCTCTTCATGTGTCTTGGGACACATTTCTTTACTTAGATTGAAATGGCTGGCCAAAGGTGTACTTACTGGTATTGCATTCTGCATTCTGAACCTCTCCAACACCTTTTGTATGTACTCACTCCGAGACAATGTCAATTTGCAATTTTTTCTGTCTCTCATTATTCTCATACCAAGGATTTGCTTTGCAACACCCAAATCCTTCATCGCAAATAAATTAGCTAGCTTTCTTTTGAGTACATTTATATCCTGCATGTTAGACCCTGCAACAAGCATGTCATCCACATACAATAACAATATAATATATCTTTCATTGTCTAGCTTCTTGAAATAAACACAGTGGTCAGAATGACATCTACTATAACCCTATTATGTCATAAACCTGTCAAATTTTAAATACCACTTCCTTGGAGCTTGCTTCAAGCCATACAAACTCTTTTTCAACCTGCATACCAAGTTCTCCTTACCTTGGACCTCATATCCTTGTGGCTACTGCATATATATCTCTTCCTGCAAATACCCATGGAGAAAGGTTGTTTTTACATCTAACTATTCAAGATGCAAATATTCTACCGCCACTAGACTTAAAATAGTCCTAATTGAAGTCATCTTAACAACAGGAGAAAATATTTCATCAAAATCTATACCTTTCTTCTGTGCAAACCCCTTTACAAAAAGTATGGCCTTGTACTACTTCTTGCCTCCTTCTTCTTCCTTCAACCTGTAAATCCATTTGTTCTGCAATGCTCTTTTACCAACAGGAAACTGAACCAAATCCCAAGTCTGGTTTCCTACCAATGAGTCCATATCCTCATTCATGCCTTGCTCCCAATTCTTTCTAGTTTCCACCTGCATTGCTTCTTCATAACATTCTGGTTCACCAACATCAGTCATTAACAAATAATACATTGAAGGAGAGTATCATTCACGGAGTCTACTTAACCTGGTAGATCTTCTTGCAGTTGCAGCAGTTTCAGGTACTTGCTGTTGTTCTTGATTTTCTGGCACCTTTGGAACTTCATTTTCTTGAATTTCCTCAAGTATTGTGTACTATGTGGTTTCTTTTTCCTATTTCTTTTCCTGCAACTAATCTTTATACATGACCTTTTCATTGAATATCACATCTCTACTCCTGATGATTTTTTTTATTTTCATAAACCCATAAACGATAACCAAAATCATCAACCCCATATCCAATAAAGGTACATTTCTTGGATTTAGCTTCAAGATTTGTTCTATTGTCTTTATCAATATGGACAAATGCTTCACAACCAAACGACTCAGGAATGAGTAGTTTACCTTTTTACCTATCCATGCCTCCTCTGGAATACCACCATCCAAAGCACTTGAAGGCCCTCTGTTTATTAAATAAACAACAGTATTTACAACATCCGCCCAAAACTGTAAGGGAAACCCTGCATGCAATCTCATACACCTTGCACGCTCCATGATCATTCTGTTCATCCTTTCTGACACACCATTTTCTTGTGGTGTTCCTGGGACTGTCTTCTCTCTACGAATCCCATGGTATGAACAGTAACTATCAAACTCCTTGCTGCAGTAGTTACCTCCATTATCAGATCTGAGACACTTCAATCTTTTTCCTGTCACATTCTCAACCAAAGCTTTCTACTTCTTAAAAGTAGCAAACACATCATATTTCTATCTTATGCAATAAACTCAAGTTTTCCTAGTTGCATAATCAATAAATGTAACATAATAGTGAGAGCCACCAATAGATTGTACCTGAGCTGATCCCCATACATCTGTATGCGCAAACTCTAACTTTTCGTTCTTCTTCCGTTTCCCAACCCTGAGAAATCTGACTCTCTTCTGTTTTCCATAAACACAGTTCTCACAGAATTCCAAACTTACCTACTTCAAATCTGGCAACAACTTCCTTGAGTGGAGAATCTGCATCCCCTTCTCACTCATGTGGACAAGTCTATGATGCCACAATGTTGTATATGTTCCTGTGTAAGCTAAAGAGATAGAATGGTCAGTATTATAAGGACATAAATACAACGTACCTACCCTATCTCCTTTTTCTATCACCATTGATCCTTTAGTGATATTCCACCACTTTTCTCCAAATGTAGATAGACAGTCGCCATCTCCCAACTTCCCTATTAAGATCAGATTTCTTTTCATAGCAGGAATATGCCTTACATCTTTTAATAGCCAATCAGTTCCATTCTTAACTTTTATCCATACCTTACCCATTCCAACAATTTTATATGGCTCATCATCACCCAATAAAACATGTCCAAAATCGCCTGGAACATAATAATGAAAGTATTTCCTATGGGGTGTAGCTTGACATGAAGCCCCTGAATCTACTACCCAATAATCACTAGTATTATCTATGCAAGAATCAAAGCATATTGTAACACATCACCTGCTACATTTGCTTCCTGGGTAGTTTCTTGCTGTGCATCTCCTTTCTTCTTTAGAGATCTGCGGTCTTTCTTTAGATGTCCTTTCTTTCCACAGTTTCAGGACTCTATCTTTCCCAGTTTGGACTTGGATCTTCCCGTTTTAGACTTGCCACAATTACCTTGACTCTTTCCTCTCTCATTTTGTCTTCCCCTGATCTCCATGGTCAATGCATTACCTGATGTCTCACCTGCATTTCCTCACTAAGAATAACACCAATAACATCATCAAATTTCAAGGTGTTTGAACTAGAGACAGATTTACTTACAGCCATGACCAAGTTATTCCAGCTTTCTGGAAATGAACACAAGATTAGAAGATCCCTAACCTCATCATCAAAGTTCACACTTACAGAACTTAGTTGATTTGTAACCATATTAAACTCATTTAAATGATCAGTAACAGATCCACCTTCAGCCATATTCATATTAAATAAATGCTTCATTAGAAATACCTTGTTGGAGACCGAGGGTTTTTCATACTGCTTACCCAATGCGCTCATCAAACCCTCCGTTGTCATTTCTTTTGGGATATTGAAAGCCACCGATGAAGCCAAGGACAACTATATTGTTCCCAGTGCCTTTCTTTTAAGAACCTCCCATTCTTCATCCTTCATGGCCGCTGGCTGCTTTGCTCTTCCTCCCAATGGTAGGAATAGATCCTTTTAGTACAGATAGTCCTCCATTTGCATCTTCCATAACTAGAAGTTTTTCCCATTAAAATTCTCGACCTTAAACTTTCCTTCTTTTGCCATTTCTCCCACTCGAACCAGAAACCCTAGCTTCCTGCGAGTTTATCTGCCAAGTAGACCTTTGGCTCTAATACCAATTGTCAGAAAAACAGGATCGCAGAGCAATAACAATAAACATAAATGTAAATATAATCACACATACACATTACAAGAGAGACATAGATATATCGTGGTTCACCCAAGATGGGATACATCCACACTAAAGTTGCCTATCCTTATTATTATACCATCCAACAAAGTGAAGGGATACAACCTGCAGCATAGCTACTGCACTTCCTCTTCATTGTCTCACAATCTCTCTTCTAATCTTAGAGATCTTTACAATGCATAAAACCTAATACATCAAGCCTAGCCATGTTACAATGACTTTCTTTTATAAGGGAAATATAATGGAAAAATACCACGGGTTACCCAAAAACCATGGGCCTGAAATTTGTTGGTGAAACAGCCCAAAACAATTTCTCGGGGGCTTCGCCCCCGAAACCCCATTTTCTTCAGGGTGTTTCTCCCAAACCCCCTTTCTCAGGGGTGTTGGCCCCCGTTATCCCCAGCTAGGGGTGTGTTAACACCCCTTCGGACCCCCTAGGGATCGTGTTGGGATCATAACAAAAGCTGGGGTTCAAACACAGTTGAATCATCATCTATGAGACTGGAAGATTAGGCTTCAAAACCAACATTTTGTGCTAGGATTGCCGAAGACACAGCAAGGAAGCGACTCAATATTTTTTGTAGTCGACAGATTTTCAAAAATGGAAAACTTTATTCTGTGTCGAAAGACAAGTGATGCCACAGGCATTGATGTACTATTCTTCAAGGAAGTAGTCAAATTACATGGGCTGTCGAAGAGTATCATGTCGGATAGAGATACCAATTTTATGGGTCATTTCTGCAGAACCCTGTGGAAGAAACTAGACACGAAGTTGCATTTTAGCTTGGCATACCATCCGCAGATAGACGGACAAACCGAGGTGGTGAACAGAATTTTGGGAAACCTTCTGAGGTGTTTGATGGCCGAGAGACCCAAGCAGTGGGAGAACGTGTTGGCACAAGCGGAGTTCACATACAACAATTTTGTGAATCGGTCAATAGGTTTGAGCCCATTCTAGATTGTTCAACGAAGAAGCCCACATGGAGTGGTGGATTTGGTCGAGTTATCGACAGAAACCAGGAAAAGTGAAAATGCAGAATCATTTGCGGAGCACATGCAAGAAGTTCATGAAGATGTGTGAAAGCGTATAGAAAAGAGCAACACGGCATATAGGTTGAGAGCCGACAGGAAGAAGAGACTACATGCATTCAGGGAAGGAGACTTGGTCTATGCTTATTTGCGGAAGGAGAGATTTCCGATAGGGACTTATAACAAGCTGAAGCTGAAGAAGATTGGACCATGTAAGATTCTAAATAAAATTTCGGACAACGCTTATGTGTTGGAGCTTCCGAATGACTTGAGCATTTCATCAACATTCAATGTCTCAGATTTGTACAAGTTCGAAGAAGGTTCAAGCAGCAGAAGCACAAAAGTGTCGAACATCGGCTGGACAGTGCAGATTCCAGATCGACACAAGGAGGAGATCATAGAATTAATAGAGGAATGCAAAGTTGAGCATACATGCAGTTCGCGAAGGAAAGAATACTTGGTGTGATGGAAGAATGAAGAGTTGCAGGAGGCGACATGGATTTCCGAAGAAGAGTTCAGAATACTGATGGAGCAGTTGAGTTCTTTTTCACCTAGGGAGTCTGATGCAGGAGCATCAGAGCCTACGCAGATCAGTTGAAGTTGATCGACATGAGGAGACCAACCAGAGGGAGTGCCAATGACCACTGGTGCGGATGAGCAGGTTGGTTGTTGAAGTCAACAAGTCGAGCAGAAGTTGTTGAGGTAGTCGACAAGAGGAAAGAGGTAGAGAGTCGACATGTCAAAGTCGACATACGACAGTTGATAGTCGACATGTCAATGTCGACAGGAGACAAGTTGCCATAGAGTCATAGTAAGGTCTACATGTTTTCGGGAAGCGACATCGACAGGTTTGGGCATTAGCCAAGCGAGGAGGAAGGGGCGGACTAGCAAATCCTAACTGCAGAGTGAAGCCGACAGGTGAGTTTAAGCTGACAAGAAGTATGGCCGAGATGATGATTTACTGTAGCATGTCAGGAGGATGCATGGAAGTCAAGGAGAGTACTTGGAAAGAGTTCAGAGTTGCCGAGGAAGTTAATGGCAGTTATTGCAGGTGGGTGAAGACATGACATATGTCGTCATAGGAAGAGGCTGTGCAACATGGTTGGGGAACTGACAGTTGCAGGTCTGCGGGATCATGGAAGGATCGGCTGATAGAGGAAGTGTCTCTCGAGGATCGCAGTGGTATTGGCAACAACAACAGTAGAGTAGAAGACTTGTGCGCAGGCACAGAGTGAGGGATTGAGTTCTATTGTGTGGGAATTGTAGAGCAGATTTCGGGGAGAGGATTGGTAGACTGCAGAAAACAGTTACACAACTTCTGAACTAGCGAGATCGAGCCATAGCTCAGAGTTCCATGGAGAACCAGGAGAGGGTGAGGTCGACACACTGAGAGAACACACCGCAGTTACTTCTATATTGTAACGACTGAGGCCAACAGATAGTTAGTTGTTTGTATTTACAATTATTCCGCATTGTAACCGATTGGTAGAAGTAATATAAGCCACTTCTGGCATCCTATTTTACACATTGTTTGTGTGAGAGTTGTGGTTGTGTCGTGTGTAATGTTAAGCAAGAACCTTTAGTCATAAGGCGTCTTGCATCAGAAACACTCAACGCAGTTTATCAATGCACAACATGGAGTCCCATGCTATCTCAGAGCACTAATATATATAGTTTTTCCGAACTCTTGTGGCATCCCACTCAAATCTTCAATTGATCCTTCAATCCCTATGATTTAGGATTTTGTTTGGTAGTTGATATTTTAGAGTGTATTTGATTGGTAAAAATATCCCTTTCTTTGTTTACACATGTTCTATGTGCCATGGTGGTGTCCCCTCATTTAGTTGAATTCCCCAAGTGCCTTTTTCTTTTATTAAATAATAAAATCAATAGTTTGTTGTGCAAAGTGTCACTCAGTGTTTTTGAGTTTTAAATAACTCTTACAAAAATAATTGTCCAAATATTAAATCAAAATAAATAATAATGTCTTGGGGTATCACGTTTATCCCCCATTATTCTTAACACCATCCTCGGTGTTCTTTATTCTGAACTCTCTTGCTCATTTCAGAACATGGAGGGATATGCCTCTCACACTTTATCCTACATTTTCCATGTTTTCTCTTCAGGAATGAAGTGTTTCCATTGCACTTTTATTTGAACAATGTCTCGATGTCGTAGCATACTTTCTTTCATGTCTAGGATGCAGAAAGGTTTGGTCTAGAACTCACACTCGGTTTCTAAAAGGTTTGGTCTAGAACTCACACTCGGTTTCTACTTGAATCATATTCCAATCAATTACATGAGTAACATCATGTACATATTTTTTAACAAAGAAACATGAAATACATCGTGTACTTTTATAGTAGGGGGGCGTGCAAGATAGGCTACTGGCTCTATCTTAGCTAACACTTTGAAAGGCCCACAATACCTGAGCACTAGCTTGAAACACCTTCCCAAGGTCAAGGTAATATTCTTTGGTTTTACCTTTAGATATACATGATTGCCAATGTTGAACTCTCTTGGAGTTCTTTTTAAATCCGCATAACTCTTCTGTCGATCCTGGGCAACTTCTTTCACCATATGTTCCATCTCCTTTAACATGTCATGTCCTAGAACAATCCCGTCAACATGGTTATCCCAACACATAGGCATGTGGCATTTTCGACCATACAATACTTCAAATGGACTCATTTTTAATGAATCTTGATATCCATTTTTATAAGAAAATTACACTAAATGAAAATATTCTTCTCATTTACCTGGTTTATCCATTACATACATTCACAACATATCTTCTAACACTTGGTTAGTTCTTTCAATTTTCCCATCCGTTTGAGGTTGATAAGAAGTACTAAAATTCAGAAATCACAACTTTTGGAATACACAGCAAACATTAAATTTCTTTCATAAAAATATCAACTGTGTTAATTGCTTTAAAGGTAGATTTCACAGGTATGAAGTGTGCAACATTACTTAACTTATCGACAAATACCATTATTGAGTCATGTTGTTTATTCATTTTAGGTAATCTTGTTATAAATTCCATGCTTATTATCTCTGACTTCCATTCTAGAATAGGTGAGGGTTGAATTAGCCCGATAGGATGTTGATGTTTTGTTTTTACATGTTGACATTCAATGCATCTAGCTAGGTAATTTGCATCATCATTCTTCATTTTAAGCCAATAATAACTTCTTCTTATATTTTTTTATCATATTTTGGCATCTCAGATGTCCAAAATACAATTTCTTATGTAACGCATTCATGATTAATTGCTTAACTTCTTCATAATTTGGTATATATAATCGATTTTTATAGACTAACAAGTCTTCTAATCTTATAGAGTAGACTGAATTCATTTCCGTTAATATATTTTTTCCAATTGTTCTTTAATTTTTAAATATTTATCTTTTTTAGATGTATCTTTTATTAAATCTTCAATATTTGTCTTATAACTGCTAAAAGCAGCCGAACAATGTGGAATGCCATTCTTACTTAGGGCATCCACCACGTTGTTCTCTTTTCCTTTAATGTGTTTAATTTCAAAATCATACTCGCTCAAGAAGGATAACCACCTTGCTTGGCGAGCATTTAAAATTTGTTGATCAAATAAGTATTTTAAGATTATGTTATCAAACATTAAAGTGATTATTTTTCCTATTAATTAATGTCTCCACATTCTTAATGCATGTATTATAGTAGCTAGTTCTAAGTCATGTGTTGCATAGTTACAGCCATGTTCTTTACGTTTTCTTGACTCATAGATTATTACATAATCATCTTGCAGTAGCACGCCACCTAATCCCTCTAAGAAGGAATCCGTACATACAACGAAGTCCTTGTACGGATCCACTATTCTTAGAATAGGTGTAGTGGTCAGCAAATGGTTAATATTTTCAATTATGTCTTGACATTTATTAGACCATATGAATTTAGTTCCTTTATTTTGAAGTGAAGTTATCAGGTAAGCAATTCTGGAGAACCCCTTAATGAACCTACGGTAGTAACCAGTGAATCCCATAAAGGATCAAATCCCGGTTACATCCTTAGGAATTGTCCAATCAATGATCACCTTGATTTTATCCGTGTCTACATAAATGCCTTCCTTAGATATTACATGACCTAGGTATTGAATTTTATCTTGAAAGAAATCACATTTACTAAACTTTGCATAAATTTTATGTTCTTAAGGTTTGTAAGACTAACTTTAAATGTTCTTTATGCTCTTCCTCATTTTTAGAATATATTAAGATGCCATCAATAAATACTATTACAAACTTATCTAAGTAGTTATGGATAACATTGTTCATTAAACACATGAACGTGGTCAGAGTATTGGTGAAACAAAATGGTGCAACCAAGAACTTTTAATGCCCGTACCTTGTTCTAAATGTTGTTTTATGAACATTCTCATCCTTAATTCTTACTTATAGTACCCAGACAGTCAATCTTAGAGCATACCACCGTTCCCCATGCTTGATAAAACATGTCATCAATGTGGGGGAGAGGGTATCTATTTTTAATTGTCATTTTATTTAATTATTTGTAATCAATACAAATTCTTAGTGTGCCACCTTTCTTTTTAACAAACAAAATTGTTGCTCCCCACGGAGACACACTCGGTCTTATATATTCTTTATCTATTAATTCTTGCAATTGTAATTTTAATTCCACCAACTCAGGTGTATTCATTCTATAAGGAGCCTTTGAGGAAGGCACTGCTCCTGGCACCAACTCAATGGTAAAGTCAATATCCCTCCTTGGAGGTAATCTAGTTATCTCCTCTGGAAAAACATCTTTAAATTCATTTAAAAGAGGAAATTATTCCAAAGTAGTTTTGTTTTTTCTTCATTATTTTCGATGATATGGACAACAAACAATATACATCCTTTCCTAGCACACGTTTTCAATTGCAAGGCAAATATTTTCCTAGTGTTGGAGAAGAGGTAGTTCTTTGCATGAAGCCTAAGCTTTCATCGTTCATCTCTAGAGAAAGTCAACGTACACTTCAAAGTATGGCTATATATTAAAATGTCTCCATACCATGGATCATAGGTTGCAATGAGGAAGATATGTTCATCAGGAAATGATGAATCTTCTTCAACACACGTTACATCACTAGGAAAGTCAGATATGATTTCTGCGAACACCAAAGACTTTTTTGACTTAGCAGATTGAAAGGTAAGATCAAATTATTGCAGAATCACAATCCATTTATTGAATTTAACCCCGATGATACGTCGGGTTAAAACATATTGGAAAGGATTCACTTCCACTATCACAGTGGTGGTTCACAATAAAATATCGTGATGTAATATTTGTAAGACATACACAACAGCTAGTGCCAATTTCAAGATGTGAGAGTACTTACGTTCAGGTGTTACGAGTGCGCGAGAGAGGTAATAAATTTCATGCACTTGGAGATTCTAATCCTCTTGAACCAAGACTATTCCAACGGTGGAATCAGATGCAACTAGATATAAAAGCAAATATTGTGTATAATCTGGAAGACTCAACAAGGGGGCTAACAATAGTGTTTTTTTGAAAGCATCAAATCAGTTTTGTGCAGCCTCGTCCCAGAAAAAAATGGGTGTGTTTTTTAATAAGTCACATGAAACCTTTGGCAATATTTGAATAGTTGATGATAAATCGTCTAAGAATATTGGAAATGCCTTGTAAAGTTTGAAGTTTTTTGATAGCGCGAGGAGGAGGAAATTTCACAATGGCCTCAACTTTCAATGGATCAACCATGATCCCTCGATTGGAAACAATGAAACCTACTAAACATCCAGACATGAAGAAAAATACACGTTTGTTGGGGTTTAACCAAATTTTGTATTATTTTCATCGTTCAAACAAGAGCTATAAGTGTTCAGGATTATCTCTTCTCTTTCGAGATCGCGCAGGTAAATCATCCAAGTAAGGTTCAACTACGTGCTTGATATCATGAAAAGTGAAGTTCATAGATCGCTAGAAAGTAGCCCCAACATTCTTCAATCCGAATGACATTTTCATATAGGAAAAGGTACCTGTTATCACCAATCTTGTAGTTTCCCCTATAGGTGGATCCAATGTGGATGATAGAGGGGATAGGCAACTAAAGTGGTGAACCAAGAGCGCCTTCGTTCCCAAAAGGATGGTTGTCACGCCAACCAAGGCACTCTTTGCTTTAGCTATCAAAGCCAAGATAGCAAGGGGGAGACCCAAACCTACTCTCGATAGGAGAGATCAACCCAATCACTAGATCAAATCAATCTAATGAGGTACGTAAGGTTACAGGTATGGAACCCTAGAAATAAGGAATTAAGACCACTATAGAGGCTTGGGAAAGGTGTAATATGACAATGAAAGATAACACAGAGTGATTCAATGATTAGGTATCATTCTAGGATTCAGAGCTAGTTTCAAATGGTCAAAATCAACTACCTTGGGAAATTTGACCCTTAAAATAGGGAAAGTGTCCCAAATCAGAGATCTGACAATTAGGGCTTTCAAGCTATGCTTGATGAAAGGATATGATACTTTCAAGGTGTTTCAATCAACAAGACAAAGATCAAGCCACAAGATAACTCAACAATCTAGGAAAGTTGAATTGACTTAGAGAAGATTAGTGCCTTGGAAATTGGGCCAAATGGAGTCGGATGCCCACCAAATTGTAGATCTGGAATGTTGAGGTGTTGAGGTAGGTGGATCTTGAAAATTAAGGTTATCCAATGGCTAGATATCAGTAGATCTGAGATTGAAATGTGCCACAAAGTGACCCAAGTGGGGCTCAACCCTCAAAATGAGCAATGGGGCCCACAAGGTCAAAATCACTGAAGTGACACACTAGGGGTAGGTTATCAATTATGGAGATCAAGGATCAAGTGGGATCTCACCTACCCAGGTGCTAGATCCTTGCAAACTAGCCCCTCCTAGGAAGTACGACCTCTCTTGGAGAGACTGTTTTGCATTGGGAAAGGGGTCGAATGAAGGCCAAATCACACCAAACTATAGACCCGAATTGCCATGGATACTGTAGAGGTGGGTTTTAAATTTTATACTGAAACACCAAGTGGATCTAACTAGATCTGAGAAAATGTAAAATGAGGGTTTGTAAATTGAGGGTTTTATTAATGAAGTAGCTATGTCAATGGATTGGAGCCAATACAAGAAGAACAAACCTGTGGATCTTACCTGGATAACCTTGTAGGTGCCTTGATGATGATGATCTATGCAAACCCGATCAATTTGGAGCGATTTGAGGTAGTTTTCTATGAAGTCGAATTGCCCAAGGAAGCCAATGCAACCTCTCTCCTGCACAATAAACGTTAACAATATCATATTTACTGCGAACAAGAGATAAGACTAATGCCACAAGAGAAATAACAGAAATATATCATAGATCACAATGATACTAATGATAACCCGCTAATACAAGCGAATGCCAAGTGGAGCGAGTTGAAGAAGCCTTGCAAAAACGCCCAAGTGAAGTCGCCCTCCTGTAGACAAGACAAAAGTTTCCAAAAAGATAGATCTTACCACAAATACCCAAATGCTAGGATGCAATAGACTTTCCAATCACCATCTAAAAACACCAAATGCAAAGGATACCACAAGAAAGTTTTTCTATATCAAGATTTCAAGATCCAAAGACCCCTTTATAATGAGAAGTTCTCTCCTTTAAATAGGAAGGAGTGAGTCCACAATCTAACCACTTTTTAAATGAGTGGCTAATATTAAAAGATCAAAAGATCTAATCAATGGTTGAGATGAGCTCAACAATACAATACATGGATCACTAATAAAATATAACAATAAGTGTACAAAATCACCCTAGGAGAGGGGATCCCACCAAATCATGATGAAAAAACATAAAGTATAGCTCATGGTGGGTCCAAGGGGTAATTTATAACACCCTTGGTCAATCCCCATGGCACAATATCCAAGAATAAAAGATCTAGACACCAAATAGTGTCTCTCTGGGAAAGTCATGAGCCTTAGGAGGCTCCAAAAATCATCAAAAAGTGCCATACGTGATGGATGTGGGTCCCGATGAAGCTAAAACTGCTGGAGAAGGTGTGGAAGACATCCCACTCATCATCATTGATCATCCCATGTCATAAAATTGCCTCAGCAGCCCAAATTGAATTCCTCTGTAGCCATTTTTACCATTTCTGGACTGCCTTGGGAGATGTGAAACTGCCCAAACTGCCTCCTGGAGTGCCTGCGCTATCAAGGTGAGCTCACCAATGAGTCTGGGAGGGGGTTAATATGGTAATAACAAGTGGTTGGACCACCCCCTCCATGCACATCTGCCTAGGTGAACCAAGTAAATCTCATCAATGTTCGGACAGGGCCTCCGACAGACCAAAACTGCACTAGGATAGCCACTTGAGGCTCAATCATCACTGTAACTGCCTGGAACATAAAACAGGCTGTCTCATTGGACTTAGAAGTTCCAAATCCATCTAAGATGTGTACTCATACACCATATAAACCTCTGCATGGTCCAAAATAAATACTCATCATATCCGGCAGACCAAATAATAATAATCTGTAAAAGTGCTGAAAAGAACAAATCATCATCATAAGAACGAAACCACTACATAATCCCACCATGGTGAACTGTACTAGACCATATATCATCTATCTGTAACATCTGAGGTCCACTACCTCATGTCCTGTGGTTGACTTTTGGTCAAACTGATGTTTGACCAAGTCAATATGACCAAAATATGTCTCAAACTGTCATCAAACTGCTGCAAGGTGCCAAGGGTTAAAACATGCTTTACAATCCATTCACATAGAAATTATAACAAGTAGCAATCATTACTGGCAATCTAAATCCAAATATAATATGTCATTAATTATTATTAATTACTCAGACAAGACTTTCAAGGTCATACTCACTTCATAGTTGTGATCAATTTGCTAGTGATGGGTGAAGGCTAAGAAACAATTGGCTAGGTCAAAGGATGACCTACTGACTTAACACTGTGACACTTTGGAAATGGAAAAGGGAATACACACCATAGCATATAGTGGATAAGAAACAACAAAGGGAATGGCGGTGTCTCACAAATGGATAAGTTGTTCAAAGGGTGTTTATTCACCTTACAGAGATGCGCACAATCCATAATACAAATGAGGCCAACAATATTTTTGATATAGAGTTTAAGTGCCATTGCTTTTTTGGGCTTAGAGTTTCCATTGCCTTTGATCTATGTGTGTTTATAAACACATTGCATAGATTTACATTTAATTTAGGCTTCTTGCTGCAGGTGTGTTTCTAAGGCACTTGTTTACCTAAGCACTTCTAGGTGTGTCACAGATAGCTTGTTTACCTAGTTATTTACATTTCACAATAGATATAGCATTTGATATTTCATAGCCATTTTCATTTGGCTTACTTTTCACACAAGATATAACATTTGATTTCCATACTTTGTATTCATGGCGGCACTAAAAGTTTCAGGTTTAGCCAACAACATCTTTAGTGACTAGGGGGACTTCTCAAGGAAATCCAACTCACAATAGGTAAGTTTTGTCACCAACTCAGAGCCGAGACACAATAAACAGGGAAGTTTATCCAATATAGAGGCTACAGTGGGGAAAAGTCCTCCATGCACTAGTCAAGTAGTAAGTCAAGGAAATGAACAAACTAGGTAAGTCATGGATGGATGAAGATAGTGAATAATGAAACCAACACTAGCAAGCCAAAGTATGGTGGGAATGATCACCTCTATTCTCCCTAAGGAGGGTAAAACCAATGAGTATAGGCCAAGAACTTCTAAGTCTGAGTAGGGACAAATATGATATATATATAGTACAACCAGGTCCACATATCTATATGATCACCAGATCATGATACTAAATGCTAAGACATGCTAAGAAAATGGAAATAAAAGCAATATAGCCACAATACCATCATATACCTACTGAATCATATACCTGAAAGATCATCATCTGAACCATCATCTGTCCTCTACAACTGCTGCTGTAACTCTAGGCACTACTGACTTCTCTATATAAATGGCTAAATAGCTACATCGGTCATCTCTCCTAGTGTCCTGAAACTCAGTCATGGCATGGGGAATAAAACTGCTTTCCAATATCTGATAATGATCCATAGTAGATGCTCATCTCAGCATCTCAATGCACGGGAACTAGGTGTACTGGAATCAGAAAAATAACATATGGTAGCCCGGCTACTATATATGTGATAACATCTGGCTTTGGCTGGGACAACTGCTTTGCTGAAAAGAGCGCTTGAGAACCTCAGAATCTCTGGTTCTCGAACTCTGCTACTTGAATCCTTGATCTAGTACTCTACCATTTTGCTTTCAACTTTTTATTTTATTTTGCACTTTATTTTGCACCTGTATCTGCATTCACAAACATCAAAATACCTCATGCAACACATATGGGAAAAAATATAAAATCAAACTGAAATAAAATCTATTCTATAACAGAAATTTAAATGCATGGAATATAACAATAGAAAATAAATTTAATCTACTAACATAACTTGCAAAGTTTGAAATTTATTGTGCAGGAAAAGAAAAATGACAAGTACTCAGTTAAACTAGGAGCTTCAAAAGGAGCTTAGGAAAAAACAAACAAAAGTGCCAAACTCAATGGATGAAAAGACTAACTACTGCCCAAGTAGGCTTATTCAGTTCCTACCTACTCTAATCTAACTAGTTAGCACAAATGCTAGGTAAAATCATAAATCCAGTGTAACCATTCATCAAATAGGTTAATGTTTCTTCTTTGATTTTCGTTCATAGAACAAGTCAAGGTTGGGTTAAAGATTGATAAATTTGAAAGAACAAACTTCTTGATTTGTTCAAAAATTGATGAAGGGTTTTAATGGTGCAAAATGAAATCATGCCAAGGAGAAGACTGACTGATGCAAACATCCTCCATCAAAGAATCGATAGGATCATAAAATTTATGCAAGCTAAACTTTGAGATGGATGGAGGAAAAATATGTGATGAAAAATTTGACTTTATATTTTCTTTATTCACCTCTTTCACATATTCGATTTGGTTCTCCCTGGGATTAATGATCAAATAGAAACCAAGTGGGGATAAATTAAAGTTTGAAAGATGGAAAATCAAAGTCAGACCCACTTGATGCTCAAAAATGGAGAAAAAATAGAATTGATCTTTAAACACCTTTTCTAGCCACCAAGAGTGATTGATATCTTGACAACAAGCATTCTGGTTCCAAAGTGACTGAAAAGGGAAATGAAGTACTTTTTTCCAAACATGCAATCATGCTTAAACTTCTTATTGAAAATTTCAAAAGGAAAAGATTGACTAGACCACCAACCCCAAAAAGATTGACAAAGATGGGCGGAGAGGGTGGATGCATTTTCTTCTAGATGGATAGAAAAATTTTGCCTTGGATTTTGACAAAAGGAAAGGCCTTTTAAAGCAATGCTATTTATTCTAGGAATGATAAACTTTTGACTAAGCTTAATATTTACAAATTGGGGACAAGATTCAAATTTTAAGAAATGGATGTAGCTATCTTGACTAAGGATGGAAAAATTTGAAGACTCATTATAAGAAATGGAACAAAGATTAGAGCATCTAGTGTGATTCACTAATTCATCCTCATCTTGAGATTGACCTTTAATTGACTCATCATTAAATTCACATGAGGATAAATGATCATTTTTATTTAATTTGTCAGGGAGAAAATTAACAAGTTCATTTAAAACATCCTGACTATTTGCACAGTTATCATGTGAAATTACCACTAAAGGATCTTGGTCAATGTCCCCCCTTTTTTTTTCTTCAATAACGAGATAAGGAGTTGAATGATCATTAAAGATAGAATGACTAATGAGTTCCTCTGAATGAAGAACTTCAGTAGACCTATTGACTAAAGGCTCATCCTCAGAAATTTCCTCAGGATCAGGACTAGGGCTACCTAAAAAGAAATTTGAAAACTTATGGTTTGTACAATGATTAAAGATTTGACTTTCGATTGACTCAAAAGTAGAAGACTTATCCTCAAAAGAAATTGGGCAGGATGGGTCATCTCCGGATGTTGACAAATCACTTGATATTTGATTGTTAAATGATTCAACAATACGATCGGAAAAGGGAAAGTTTTGATCTTGGATTTGATTTGAAAGATGCATATCATCGAATTCACTTCCCCATTCTTCTAAGAATTTATTTTCAAACATGTCATATCCGGAAATGCTATTGGGTTTCAAATTCGAAATCCAGAGCCTAGCTCTTTCTTTGAAAGATGAAGCCAATAGTTTCATACACACATCCTCATGGGTTATGGATAACTCATTAAGAAATTCCCTAAAGCTTTCAAGGTGCCTTTTAGTAGATATTTCATAACTTCAATAAAAAATAGGCAACCTTTCATAGGCTTGATGAGGAATATGATGAGGATACCCAACAATTTTTGGGAAGTTAAAAACTTTTAAACAAACGAAAGTTCTAGGCCGCTCAGAAGCAGCCATGGATGGTGAATTTTATTTTTTAATTTAGCTATTTTTTTTTTAATTTTTAATTTTTTAGATTCAAGAACCTGAAAACAAAATGATGCACCCCATGGGTTCTAGACAATGATAGGATCAATCACCAATGGAGTCGCTTATGTGGAGTCACCAGGTGAACCACACAGTAATTCACCGAAATGAAATGTATTGTAAGGATGCAAATGAGCTCGCTCCTCAGCGGAGTTACGATTCGGAGTTGCCAGGTAGAATTTAAAAATCCTCTACCAAGATGTATGTCGTTTGAAGTGCAGGGAGAGATTAAGTGAAACACAGATGGATATGGTTTAATTAAGGATTGAAATAATACCCATCTAGATTAATCCGGATGCGATAAGATATGAGTTATGCATGGATAATCGCAGACACCTAAGGTAAGCCTCTACCTCCCCAGCAGCGACGCCAAAATGTTATCACTAATCTTGAAGTTGCCCCTATAGGTGGATCCAATGTGGATGATAGAGGGGATAGGAAACTAAAGTGGTGAACCAAGAGGGCCTTCGTTCCCAGACCTACTCCCGATAGGAGAGATCAACCCAATCACTAGATCAAATCAATCTAATGAGATACGTAAGGTGACAGGTATGGAACCCTAGAAATAAGGAATTAAGACCACTGTGGAGGCTTGGGAAAGGTGTAATATGACAATGAAAGATAACAGAGAGTGATTCAATGATTAAGTATGGTTCTAGGATTCAGAGCTAGTTTCAAATGGTCAAAATCAACTGCCTTGGGAAACGTGACCCTTAAAACAGGGAAAGTGTCGCAAATCAAAGATTTAACAGTTAGGGCTTTCTAGCTATGCTTGATGAAAGGATATGATAGTTTCAAGGTGTTTCAAGCAAAAAGACAAAGATCAAGCCACAAGATAACTCAACAATCTAGGAAAGTCGAATTGACTTGGGGAAGATTAGTGCCTTGGGAATTGGGCCAAATGAAGTCACATGAACACCAAATTGTGGATCTGGAATGTTGAGGTGTTGAGGTAGGTGGATCTTGAAAATTAAGGTCATCCAATGGCTATATCTCAGTAGATATAAGATTGAAATGTGCTACAAAGTGACCCAAGTAGGGCTTAACCCTCAAAATGAGGAATGGGGCCCACAAGGTCAAAATCACTGAAGTGACACACTAGGGGTAGGTTATCAATTATGGTGATCAAGGATCAAGTGGAATCACCTACCCAGGTGCTAGATCCTTGCAAACTAGCCCCTCCTAGGAAGTGTGACCTCCCTTGGAAAGACTATTTTGCCTTGGGAAAGGGGTCGGATGAAGGCCAAATCACACCAAACTACAGATCCAAATCACTGTGGATATTGTAGAGCTGGGTTTTAAATTTTATACCCAAACACCAAGTAGATCTAACTAGATCTGAGAAAATGTAAAATGAGGGTTTGTAAATTAAGGGTTTTATCAATGAAGTAGCTATGTCAATGGATTGGAGCCAAGACAAGAAGAACAAACCTGTGGATCTTACCTGGATAACCTTGTAGGTGCCTTGATGATGATGATCTATGCAAACCTGATCAATTTGGAGCGATTTGAGGTAGTTTTCTATGAAGTCGAATTGCCCAAGGAAGCCAATGCGCCCTCTCTCCTGCGCAATAAACGTCAACAATATCAGATTTAATGCGAACAAGAGATAAGAATAATGCCACAAGATAAATAAAAGAAAGATATCATAGATCACAATGATACTAATGATAACCCCCTGATACAAGTGAATGCCAAGTGGAGCGAGTTGAAGAAGCCTTGCAAAAACGCCCAAGTGAAGTCGCGCTCCTGTAGACAAGACAAAAGTTTCCAAAAAGATAGATCTTACCACAAATAACCAAATGATAGGATGCAATAGACTTTCCAAACACCATCTAAGAACACCAGATGCAAAGGAGACCACAAGAATTTCCACAAGAAAGTTTTTCTATATCAAGATTCCAAGAGCCAAAGACCCCTTTACAATGAGAAGATCTCTCCTTTAAATGGGAAGGAGTGAGTCCACAATCTAACCACTTTTTAAATTTTTGGTTAAGATTAAAAGATCAAAAGATCTAATCAATGGTTGAGATGAGCTCAACAATACAATACATGGATCACTAATAAAATATAACAATAAGTGGACAAAATTGCCCTAGGAGAGGGGATCCCACCAAATCATGGTGACAAAACATAAAATATAGCTCATGGTGGGTCCAAGGGGTAATTTCTAACACCCTTGGTCAATCCCCATGGCACAATATCCAAGAATAAAAGATCTAGACACCAAATCATGCCTCTCTCGGAAAGTCGTGAGCCTTAGGAGGCTCCAGAAATCATCAAAAAGTGCCATAAGTGATGGATGTGAGTCCCGATGAAGCTGAAACTGCTGGAGAAGGTGTGGAAGACATCCCACTCATCACCACTGATCATTCCATGCCATAACATTGCATCAATAGCCCAAATCGAATTCCTCTGTAGCCATTTTTACCATTTCTGGACTGCCTCGGTAAATGTGAAACTGCCCAAACTGCCTCTTGGAGTGCCTGCGCTGTCAAGGTGAGCTCACCAATGAGTCTGGGAGGGGGTTAATATGGTAATAACAAGTGGTTGGACCACCCCCTCCATGCAAAACGCCTTGGGTGAACCAAGTGAATTTCATCAATGTTCGGACAGGGCCTCCGACAGACCAAAACTACACTAGGATAGCCACTTGAGGCTCAATCATCACTCTAAGTTCCTGAAACTCAAAATAGACTATCTCATTGGACTCAGAAGGTCCAAATGCATCTAAGCTGTGTACTCATACACCATATAAACCTCTGCATGGTCCAAAATAAGTACTCATCATATCCGGCAGACCAAATAATAATAATCTGTAAAAGTGCTAAAAAGCACAAATCCTCATCATAGGACTGAAACCACTACATAAACCCACCATGGTGACCTGTACCAGACCATATATCATCTATCTGTAACATATGAGGTCTGCTACCTCGTGTCCTGTGGTTGACTTTTGGTCAAATTGATGTTTGAGCAAGTCAACATGACCAAAATATGACTCAAACTGTCATCAAGCTGCTGCAAGGTGCCAAGGGTTCAAACATGCTTTACAATCCATTCACATAGAAATTATAACAAGTAGAAATCATTGTTGGCGATCTAAATCCAAATATAATATGTCATTAATTATTATTAATTACTCAGACAAGACTTTCAAGGTCATACTCACTTCATAGTTGTGATCAATTTGCTAGTGTAGGGTGAAGGCTAAGAAACAATTGGCTAGGTCAAAGGATGGCCTACTGACTTAACACTGTGACACTTTGGAAATGGAAAAGGGAATACACACCATAGCATATAGTGGATAAGCAACAATACAGGGAATGGTGGTGTCTCACAAATGGATAAGTTGTTCAAAGGGTGTTTATTCACCTTACAGAGATGCGCACAATCCATAATACAAATGAGGCCAACAATCTTTTTGATATAGAGTTTAAGTTCCATTGCTTTTTTGGGCCTAGAGTTTCCATAGCCTTTGATCTATGTGTGTTTATAAACACATTGCATAGATTTACATTTAATTTAGGCTTCTTGCTACAGGTGTGTTTCTAATGCACTTGTTTACCTGAGCACTTCTAGGTGTGTCACAGACAACTTGTTTACCTAGGTATTTACATTTGACAATAGATATAGCATTTGATATTTCATAGACATTTTCATTTGGCTTACTTTTCATAAAAGATATAACATTTGATTTCCATACTTTGTGTTCATGGCAACACTAAAAGTTTCAGGTTTAGCCAACAACATCTTTAGTGACTAGGGGGACTTCTCAAGGAAATCCAACTCACAATAGGTAAGTTTTGTCACCAACTCAGAGTCGGGACACAATAAACAAGGAATCTTATCCAATATAGAGGCTACAATGGGGAAAGGTCCTCCATGCCACTAGTCAAGTAGTAATTCAAGGAAATGAACGAACTGGGTAAGTCATGGATGGATGAAGATAGTGAATAATGAAACCATCACTAGGAAGCCAAAGTATGGTGGGAATGATCACTTCTATTCTCCCTAAGGAGGGTAAAACCAAAGAGTATAGGCCAAGAACTTCTAAGTCTTAATAGGGACAAATATGATATATAAATAGTACAACCAGGTCCACATATCTATATGATCACCAGATCATGATACTAAATGCTAAGACATGCTAAGAAAATGAAAATAAAAGCAATATAACCACAACACCATAATATACCGGCTGAGTCATATACCTAAAAGATCATCATCTAAACCATCATCTGTCCTCTAAAACTGCTGTTGTAACTCTGGGCACTACTGACTTCTCTGTATAAATGGCTAAATAGCTACATCGGTCATCTCTCCGAGTGTCCTGAAACTCAGTCATGGCATGGGGAATAAAAATGTTGTCCAAAATCTGATAATGATCCATAGTAGATGCTCATCTCAGCATCTCAATGCATGGGAACTAGCTGAATAGTGTACTGGAATCAGAAAAATAATATATGGTAGCTCGGCTACTATATATCAGGATGACCAACCTGAGATATATCTCCAGGCTTTATCTAGCATCACCACCCCCCAAATAATGCGGTTTAGGGGTTACTTCAAGAAGCTTCCTCTTACAATACGCATTGATTCTGGTATCACTCATAACTTCATTGACCCTCGGATTGCCAAACAGGATGATTGTTTTGTCTATCCTTTCTCCAACTTTGATGTCATGGTTGTCAATGGGGGCACCTTACCTTGCAAGTGGAAGTTCCACAATGTGTGTATCTCTCTAGAAGATTATAACCTGCACTCTGCCATGTTCTCATTGTCCCTGGGAGGATGTGATGTGGCTTTGGGAATTCAATGGTTACGCACACTTGGCCCCATCTTATGGGATTTTGCTAAACTTTGGATGTAGTTTTCAGTCAATGGGAAACAACACAAATTTACAGGCTTACAACAAGGGTCTCTCTGCATCATTAGTTCACATCACCTAGAAAAGATCCTTAAGAAGAATTCACATGGTGTCATTGCTCAAATCCATTCCATTCAGATGCACCCATCAACAGTCTCCACTACTTCATTGGATAGATATGCAAGTGTCTTTACTACACCAGTGGGATTGTCGCCTTCAAGAGACCTTTCCGGTAAGAATTTAGATGAATCTACATCTCAGAAGGAACTAATGGCTATTTTGCATGTAGCACAGAAGTGGTCGCCATCCCTATTAGGGAATTATTTATGCATCAAGAATGATCTCCAGAGTCAGGAAAATTTCCTAGAACAATCGGTCTCCTCCCCAGCACACCTAAAATGGGTTATCCAAGTCATGGGTTCTTCCTATGCGATCACTTAAAAGAAGGGTAAGGATAATCTGGTGGCAGATGCTCCTTCTTACACACTTGATGACCCAGTTTCTCTTACAGCTATTTCTCTGCTTGTTTTACATTAGTTGCAATCTGATCAACCGGGATATCCCTTCTATGAACTCCATGCTTATCCATCGGTAGGGCACTCTGGGTTCCTCAAAACGTATGACCGGGAACAATGTAACTTCTTTTGGCAGGGACTAAAAATGAAAATTCAACAGATGGTGACTAACTGTGATACTTTCCCGGTCAACAAGGGTGAAACGACACTCCTTTCAGGACTGCTCAAACCCCTGCTCATCCCTACACAGATTTGGACAGCTATTTCTATGGATTTCCTTGAAGCGCTCTAGTTGTACAATACTACACCTAAAATGACACCACATGAAGCAGTCTATGGACAGGCACCACCAGTTCTTCTTCCATACACCCTTAACAGTTCCCCAGTTCAAGCAATTAAATCGGTTCTTCGAAAGCGCGATCAGATTCTTCTCATTCTGCAGGACAATCTTCACATGGCCATAATTCGACTAAAACAACACGCCAATCAACACCGCTCTGAGTGCCATTTTCACACAACTGATATGGTTCTTCTTCATCTACAACCTTCTAAGCAATCCTCCGTAAAACTCAAAAGGCGTTAGCTTCTCTCTCACTCTATCACAACGACATTAATTCAGTGGCACAGAATGCAACCCGAGGATGCTACAGGGGAACCACTCCTTCAGATTCTGCATCAATTTTCACATCTAAAGCTTTTCAAATCATTTTCAAAGGGAGAGGGGATGTTAGGAACCTGCGGCAACCCTTCTCTTTACTTTGTTAGTATATTTTTATTGGACGCATAGGCTTTGTAAGTCGCCCTGTAGTATTTGTTGATCCATAGTTTGTATTAGCCCATGGTAGTATTGGATGCATATGCTTTGTAAGTCGTCCCGTAGTATTATATGTCCCATGGTATTGACCCATAGTATTGGGCATAGACTTAGTATATAAGTGTGTGTTGAGGCCAATTCAAAGGAACCGTGAAGTTATTTGTATTGAGCTTGCTCAAAGGAGGTTGCCCCCTCGAAGTGGCCTGTGATCAATAAAGCAATTATGAGTTCTATTATTTCTGCTATCTCGTGAATTTTCATTAATTAATTGTTGCAGGTTCTTCACATCCCTCTAACAATTATATTTCACCATTTTCATCAATCAAAGTAATTTACTACAACTCTATGTTTGTCTAGCCAATCCATGCCAATTAATACATCATATGATCCTAATGGAAAAATATTCAATTCTACTTTTGTAACAAAATCTTGCATATGAACTTCACAACTAGAAATAAAAATGGTTACCTTTCTTTTTGTCCCTATGGCTAATTGCACTGACCACAAATTTTCAAAATCATACTTTTTCATTTTACATAAATCTATTAGCTTAGGAGATATGTAACTTAAAGTAGATCCATAATCAATTAACATATAAATAGGTTTGTCAAAGATCTTACCATCTACCTCGATCATGGAAGGTTGATAATCCGCTTGATGATTGTCCAAGGCTGCGATTATCTTTGATATGTTCCTAGCAACCTCTCCAACTATGGTTTCTTCCCTGAAAGTGTGAATATTCCATTTATCCTTCTTATGAGGACAATCCCGATAGAAATGACTCTCCCCATAACCCCAACACTATAAAGGTTCTCTTTTTATTTCTTCTTTCTTCTTATTAAAAATATTATCTGTATACTCAGTTCTTATTGGTTGTTTAAACTCAGTTATTATTGTTTATTGTCTATCCTTAAAAGTATTCATCTGGAAATTATTATGTTTATTGAAAGGTTTGAATTCTCTTCTTTTAAAATTAATCCCTTCTCTTTTTTTTAAATGATAAGGATTTTAATTCTTACTCTTAGATTGATCATAAGTTAATTTGGATTTCCTCATTGCTTCATATAAAGTTTTTGGTTCATCAAACTCTAATTTATCTTTATAAAAGCTAGGTAAGAAACCTAGAAATCTCTGAATTTTAGGTTTTCCTTTATGGTTTAGGTAAGGAACGTATCTTAACAAGGATAAAAATTTAGTACATAAGTCATGCATAGACATTGATCCCGGTATTAAATCATAAAACTCCTTTGCCTTCCCCTCATAGTAATACTTTGAGAGGTATTCCTTTTTAAATTCCTTTTTAAACCAGTTCCAACTTACTTTTCTATCATTTATTATTTTTTCTCTTTTTAAGTCTTGCCACCAAATATCATCCTTCCCGACTAGATTGAAGATAGTCATTTTTCCCTTCATAGAGTTGGAATAATTATACATAGTAAAGTAATTCTTCATCCTAGATAGCCAAGCCTCAGCTTATTCTCCACTTTTGACTTCACTGTCAAAGGTAGGAGGCTTTATTTGTTTAAATTATCCTATTATCTCATCTTTATATTTTCTCTTCTTCCTTCGTCTGCCCTCGGAGATATCACTAGAATCTTCCAATTCACTAGATATAGGTCTTTCGTCAAAAGACGAACAATCAGATGATGAGTTTTCTCGTTTACGTTTATTTTTATTTTTATCATTAGTTATGTCATTCATTTTATATACTAAGGCTTCATTTAAGTCTTCCTAGGTTTTCAATACCCTCTCATGTTCAGTCTTAAAGTTAATCAATTCAGCCTAGATAAGTCTCTTATTGTTTGCAAAATCTCATTATTAACATTGTTATTCTCATCATTAAGTTCTACCGAAACATGTGAGGTAGGGGATCTTCTTCCGACCATTTCTTTTTGCAGTTTTAATAAAACAAATTTCTTCTATACAAGTAAGAATAACAACATTTAAACATCATTATTTTTCTCATAACACGAATAGACACCATAAGGCCAACTATCGTAATCTAATATCTAATACCACAATGTCGCATACCTCAAATTCTTACTTTTATTAAAATTTAAAAAATAATTTGATCTAAACACATATTTTAACCAAATTTGTTTCAATTTACAACTACAAGTATAATACAACTTCTAGCATATAATGCATGATCCTTTTTTTTAAGCACGGTTTTTTCCTAACCTCAAAAACATAAAAGACAAATGTCATAATTTGACCATCATATTGAGAATACTATATTATCCCTTTTATGTAAACAATTATAATGTACAATTCTTCCTATAAAACTATTATTCCTTTTCTCTATCTTCATATGCAAGTACAATTTTATACATGGAAAAAAACTTAATATAAAATTTCATCATATACTATAATAAGTATTTCTAATAATAAGTCTTTAATTTAAAAACATGATTTACATTATACAAATCCATCTTAACTACAACTATCTACAAATGTTTCCATTGGCTATCCATTTTATTATAATTGTCGATAACCATATTCAAGTTCATTCCACATTAAGTTTAGCTCACATTATCATATTCATAAAAATAACTTTATACACGTGCATTATTTATCATAAACACTTTCAAATTTATATGTATATTTATATATACATGTGGTCATATATAGGTGATTAAGCACAATATTACAAATACTATTAAAATAATTTTCAATTCCCATGAATATATATATATATATATATATAAGGGTTGTCTCTCTATGCTTTGGATCGGGACATATCTCTCAGCCTTTTTGTTTGGTTATCACCACACTTTAAAAACAAACATTTATGACGTGGGAGAATATTAAAATTTTTTTTAAATATTTACACAAAAACCCTCCATTTATTTAGACATAAAAATTTATGACTTCAAGAACTTCAACGACAGAAGGTGGAAAGACTCAAAGTTAAACTATAATTTTCCTTCACATAACACATGCTCGATCAACCTATCATACCGACATAAGAGTTAACGAACTACTCTTTCATTGTTCAAGCATACGTAAGAGTGATTTCCCAATCCAAGTCGCGGAAGGAGATTCGATCTTAGATCAAGGATAAATGCTCATTGTGGTTTGTATTTAAGTCGATGCCATGATCTCTATCACTCCACACTCAATAATAACGTATTGGAGAGTATCAACACGTAGTCTAAAGTTTAGTGTTTCAACAGGGAGTAGGGGTGCGATTGTTACGAGCAGAGTTTTAAGAGCTATTAAGTATGGAAACATTTCGCTTAATTACTGAAGGAAGCATACTTCCGCACTGAAATGACGCCTTTACCCAGAGTAAACAATACGTACTACCACAATCTTGATAAAGAATTTGGCACGTAGATCTTCAAGGGTAGGTCCTGTTAAGTTTCAACCATTACACTTAACTATAAAACAAGGACAATCGTTAAACCATGAATGAAGTGATATTTACAAGGATCGAGACTAATACTCGATATATAGAATTTGAGAAGACATTCCTTCGAGATCGAATATTACTCATTCCAAAAAAGCCAAAATAATATTTTATAGAGATCAAGCATAATACCCAATACACAGAGATGAATATCGTGATCCTAAGAGATCAAACATAATATTTATTTTGCAGAGAAATCATTCCAAAAAGATTAAGGTAATAATCAACCTACAGAGATCGAGACTAGTATTTATTCTACTGGGAAATCGTTCCACAAGGATCGAGATAATAATCGATCTTCAGAGATTGAAACTAGTATTTATTATACTTGCCGATAAGCAGTGTATCTTTATAATCGATATGACGTTGACCACCTATTAGTCACTTTGACTACCTGTTAATTTTGTGATCATTTCACAATTTTAACCAAAGTATGCAAAATTATTTTTCATGCAATGCCATTATCCAAAGTTTTTATTCAAATTATCTGTTTTCTATTGGTCGATAGATTGAAAGTGTTATTGCCGAGCCCACAGCGGGCATCTCGGTATTGAAGAAGGTTTTAAAGTTTTTTAATCTTAGATGATGGCTTCACCGCCATCGTCACAGCCACTGCTCCAGCATTTCTTCTTTCTGTCTTCTCAACACCGTCTTCTGCATCAACTATCTATTCTCCATCGCCTTCTTATCCATTCTCCACTGCCTTCTTTTCATCACCGCCTTCTTCATCTTCTAAATATAGGATGATTAGATTGGTAATGGTAATGTTGACATTATTGCTCTTCCATGATATCATGAGGTTGGGAAAGCATACCTGAGAATCGAACCCACCTGTAGCAGCCTGCTAGCAATATCTAAGAATCAAGCCCACTTGGAGTGCTACTTCAACTATTGGCTCCGTGGAACCATTATCTCGAGTTGCATCCAGTGTTGTAGTCTGCTCATAATTTCTCCCTCAACCTGCAACAATATATTCCTCCTGCACAAGTAAAAGTAATATATTCCAAGACCTGCACAAGTAAAAGTAATGTATTCAAAGCGTGAATTTTCATTATGCCATCAATATTGAATATTGTGTTCTTCCAATCAGCTTATATTTGCAAAATGTCTTTTTGTATCATATCCTGTAGCATATCTGGTAGCTTCTTGGCATGGTATTAACATCAAATCTTTCGATAGGAGCATGTCATGTATAATTGATGCTACTGTATATGTGAAACTAACAATGTAAAAACACGGTATATGTGAAATCAACAATGTAAAAACTGCACGGATAAATAATGTTTATATGCTTTCTGTCCTTCACTGTCTAATATAACAGTAACATGCTAACCGCATGAATTGCCTTATGTTTTCTAATGCTACTGCTATATGTAAAAACTAAATGAAAATACACATCTGCTGAAAATGGATAGCTAGTTAAGTAATTATGATATGAAACCCCAAAGCTGTAAAATCCATAACACGATGAAATGCATTATAATATTGAATATATACAATGCAATGACATACATTCATACCTTGTTCTCTGTTCAGCCTTCTCCTCCAAGATTTCCATCGCTGTTAAGACCCAGTTGCAGGTTCTGTACAGAGAGTCACAAGGTAAGGTTGTTCTTTCATTTTGAATGTAGCTTCTCACCAGGTAAAGGTTGAATAAATACATCTTTTCCGGATTTAGCATTTCTAGGGACAAATAGAAAGGCCTTTTAGCAGAAGAAATCTCGGCCACATATATGAACTTCTGGCCATCAGGGACACGCTCTGCACAGCTCCCTGGCATGAACTATGCAAACATTGCCATAGCTGAGCATGACAAGTGAGTCCCTTCTTTCTTCCGGTAGAAAATTTGGAAAATATATGTTTAAAACCCCAAATATCAATGGATTCAAACACATCTATTTGATTCGAACCAATATTATATAGACAGTGTTGGAATGTTTACAAAGAAATTTGTTAATGCTTGCATTTTGAACATAAAAGAACAAGGTTGAATGTAAGACATGATGAGCATTAAATATACTTCATTGTTGGATTGATAAATGATATCCAGAAAGAATTTGGTAAATACCGTCATTAATACATAAATCAACTATATTTGTGCTCTTGAATCATCTACATGCATGGCCAATGATGCCTCATCAGGGTTGTAATTATGTCTCAAATTAGTTGTTTGACACTCTAATTAGAGGGCTTCTAACACGGGGGCTTCACTCAATAAACCACTATCATAACACGTTCGTTCATGGCATATGAAACAATACCCCTAATTTCACTAAATATTGGAAAATACCTTCCAAAATCGTTTTTTTTACCCCCTTCCAATATGCCTTCCCAATTTAAAAAAAAAAACCCTATTTTCACTAGATATTTTATGTATCAATTTTTTCATTAACATTTTTTATACCCCTTTATATTTCTACATAGTATATTGATATGATACCCCTCTTATGACCCCACATGCATTCTACAGTGCACCTTGCTTCTTTCGATGTATATTGTGGATGCACATTACTTCACCCACAATGCAATTACTCAACCACATATCATTATGATTTGAAACATCTAATGGTCTAATGAAGAGATATGAGATCACTTCTTGTATGTCACTAGAGCCAATGCACATAGTAGAACATTTAGATTACATGTTGCAGTTCCCCAATCGCTGACTAAGCCTGTTGTGGGCTAGGTATCCAAGCCCCCAGGGTCTTTAACAAGCTCTAGGAGGCTGACTAAACCTCCCAAGGCCTGTAGTAGGCATGATTAATTGGGTATTCAAGCCCCCAAGGCCTATCGAGGGCTTATAACAGGCCCTCGAGGCTTGGATCCTCCCAAGGCTATTGGAAACAACTGGCTGAGTGCTATTGGTAACAATTGGCTATCAATGACCACTGTCTCTCGACTATGATCGACTGGAAACCCACTTCACCACGAAACCCCCTGGCCTCAAGCATGCCTCAAGACACAATTTCCATGCGTACTGGTAAGCCCGAGCCTTGCCTCAACCCGATTTCTCATCTGGTTGTGATCCCTCCATCTCCATTTGGTGGATATTTGTCAGCCCACCCATATAAAAAAGACCCCAAAGTATTTTTGTATTGTTACATTAAATAAAAAAAACCCTTCGCCCCTTAATATATAAGCAATATAATTTTTAGGTTTTCATGAATATTTAATACCGCAATATGAATGAATGTGGTATTATATTGCCTTCTAGTGAAGCCCCCGTGGCTACTAATTCATCTACTTGCTTTTGCAACCACTAACAATTACAATTTACACTATATGCAGATAATGCAACGGTTAAAAGCAAACTTTTGAACACCAAAAATTGATTCTAACACTAAGGATCCCATGCTGCTGTAACTAAAAATAATACAAATCCTCCCGTAAAATTGCAACTAAAAATATTACAGATCCCATAGTGTTGTAACTAAAAATAATACAGGGCTATAATAATTAATGCTGGTGTAACTAAAAATAATACAGGGCTATAAAAGGCAGGCAATCCATACCGTTGCATGCCACTGTTTGCCTTAGAACATATATTTCACTCTTTTTTTGTGCTAGGAGAGCATTTAGTCTCTTTGCTTTATTTTAATCCATAGACATCGTTTGAACTGCTCCTGCTAACTGTTATGGAGTAGATGTACTCACTGATCCAGGATACTTCATTAGAGCAGCCCTCTCAGCCTCTAAACCGGTGATTTTATTTTGTTTCCTTTCAAATTTCTGTTGAGCTTCCTTCAGCACTTTCATGAGCTTCTCCTTTGGTGTTTTACAGTAATAAGCTCCAGAGTTGGAGCTCCAATGCATGCATGTTGAAGCTAATGTAGCCTTATTCTGTAATAGTTTCATCTAGTCTAGTGACCGAACTCATTCGCCAACATCGCTTTTCTGTATCTCAAACGGTTGGCAGAAAACGGAGGCACGTTAGATGTAGTTGTTACATAATAGAGATGCAGCTGTTAAAAACTAAAGATTTTACTTAACATAGATCTACTGCATGGCTTAACAAATAGAGATATAATGCATGGATGCCAGATGTAGAGTGTATTGAAATGTTTGCAACACATTCACTTATTTGGCTTTTCACAAAAGTTAGATTGGTTGCTTAACTTCTCAACAAATAAGCGCAGACAAAAAAAGTTAAACAGATATCAGGCATTTTATAAAAGAATTGACCTTTCTTAAGGGAAGTCTCCCTTGATTTTGAAGGATACAATCATTGCCGAGTCAGTAAATGCCAATTCCTAACTGCCATATGCCGAATCGAGTGGTTGTTAAGCCATTTTTTAAAAAATCTTTGCATCGAGTTCTCGTTCTAAAGTTTTCATTACACCTACCGATTGTCTTTTCTGGACTGTTGTAGTGGATTTCCACGTGCCCTAAGCCATGATCTAGACATACTACCCAACCTGTGTTCTACAATATCCATGTGGCCATACATTTATCTCAAGTTGTGGACACATAGCTTATCCATGGTTTGGGGTTGGTCCTTCATATGCAGTTCGATTTAGCAGTGACTTGGCTGGGACTTATACTATGGATTATAACACAATTCAAGGTCACAACTCTGTCATGGCAATGGAACAGGAAAATTAAGAGCACACAGCTCCTCTATACAAGGATTGAGTTTCAATTTTAGCAATGGTAGTTTGCTATTGTAGCGTATGGATATGATCATAAGGAACTGGATAACGACCACGAGCATCAGACTCTCGATCAAGAAAAAAGCTATGTTGCATTTCTCATGAAGTTGACTACTTAGGGAGCAGGCAGAAGAGCAGATATTTAAATGCATACAAGCTACAAGAATAGTCTTAGCTCTTAAGGATTTTCTTTCTTGTCTTGCTAGCTGGTAGAGAGCCGTTGGTCCTGGAGAAACAACCGGTTATGCAAGGGACAAAGAAAATTATATAGCATCGCAGGTAATAGCAAAAATAGATTCAAATTTTATACGCATTTATCGATATATCATATCAAATAGTAAATATAGCAAAAACATATGCAAATTTTAATTGCATTTATGCATAACATCAACAGGTATTGGATACCATGTAGCTTGTTTTATGGAGAAATCATTCCACAAGGATTAGGATAATAATCGATCTTTAGAGATCTTAACTAGTATTTATTTTACAGATAAACTTTTTGACAGATAAATCATTCCAAAAGGATCGAGATAGTAATCGATCTACATAGATCGAAACTAGTATTTATTTTACAAAGAAATCGTTTACAGAATAGAGAAATCATAATTGATCAAAAATAGTATTTATTAAACATAGATCACATTTCCTTATATACTCATCCAACATAGCAGAGATTTATTTCAATTTTTAGGTCGAACATGATGTAGTCTGACAAGGATAATTTTAAGGACCCATACTTATTTAAAAGTGCATAAACTTTAACGAACCTTATTAATTTTTAAAATGTGAACCAAAGCGATATTTTTCTAAAATTATTTCAATTTCTAAGGATTTTATATAGTTTATATAATAATTTGGTGATTTTTAGAGTGATCAAAATTGGACTAAATGGGGTTTCAAAAAATGTAAATTGGTAAATCTTTTTGGGAAAAAAATGAAAAATAGCCCATGGGCTAAATTTTGTCCCTAAAATTATCCTTGGATGCAAAGTAAAATAAAAATATCCAACAAACATCCATATGAATACGATAGGTAATAATGGATCCAATCCTCTATCAACCTGTCAAATAAGTGCATTTAAGCAACATAAATTCATATTCAATTATTCAGAACATAAACAATATATTCTTACGACATTCAAAGGAAAATAAAGCTGGGACCGATCCCCATATTACTCAAATTAAATTATACTCTTTATTCTTTGATAATATAATATAAAAGAAAAAACAACTACAACCTTGAATAATACCGCCAAGATTTAAATATTTGATCCCAGAGACTCCACATTGAAACGGATGAGCAGTTAATTTATATTGTTTTTTGTCATCCGGACTATCATTCGGACTATCTTTCAGACTGTCATCCAGATTGTCATATGGACTTTAATATTTCCTGCATTGTTTTTATGCTTGTTTAGATTTTAATTTCTTAGATATTTTTTTTTTGTAAGTAAGCTTGACTCCTTTTATTACTTGAAATAAAAAATTAGTACAAAATAGGATTACAAATGAGCATCACAGGCTCATACCACACCGAAATATCTTGGCGTGGCCGACTTCACTGAAAATGAAAGAGTAGAATTGAAATATACAAAGCATTCCAGGGCCAAACCCAAAAGAGGCATGTAATTGGGACCAAACACATCGGGATAAAAAATTAACAGAAACTAAGATGCTCGCTATTCCATCTAACCACCGAAACAATCAACAAAAAACTGAGACCCAATGAAAACACCTGAGACGAATCCCAAGGAAAAGAGAGCCTACGCTCCGCTCTAGCATCCCCAGGGCCTTCAAATACCGGAAGAACGTTGACCGCTACCCGTGAACAGACTTAAAAAGGAACCGCCATCTCCAAAGCCGAGAAACGACCAACCAAATCGCAAAAACCAGGGAAACCAACTACACAGGCCCATCAGGGAGTCGAGTTCTCCTCAGTGGGCACCTCAATCTCCCCTTGAATACCATCTCTGGAGGACTCCATAAATTCCTTAAGCGCGGCCTTCATCAACCGAACCCTGGAGGAGTTGGATTGCTGACCCCCCTTCATAATTTGGAGAGCCTCACGTAGACCCTGCACCAGCTGATTACGGGCTTGAATTTCTCACACTAGAAGAAATTGCACTATCCAGAACAGACTTTCCACCACCCTCTGACCGAGTCAAGCCTCAAATTCCTTAACCAGAGCAATCTCCTTACATGCAATATAGGAATCAATGTTGGAAGGAGTTTTCTCCAGGTACTGCGCAGTCCAGTTGAATGGCTGGCGTTGAGATGAATCCCATTCCTTTGAATTATGGTGTGATGAGGAGGCGCTATCATCCCGACCCTCACCCCTCAAATGCGTAGAACTGCCACTCCACCTTCCACATATGTGGATGCATGCTCTCATTCACGGGGCCATACTACCATTCAGATCAAGTAACTGAACACAACCAGCCCATGAAGAAGACAGAGGAAAAAGAATGACAATAACACAACAGATACACCGCTGAAACAGATAATGCCTATAGATATGACCAATACCTACGTAACGACCCATACTTATAGTAACACTCCAGGGAGGACCAATTATAGCCCACCTAGGGCCATGATAAGAATCCATCAAGTCCACAGACGTTGGATTTACCCTTGATGGCGTAGTATAGCCTCCTTAAACCATTATCGCATGTACTGGTGCTTTCCCACACTTGAAAACTGAAAATCACGTACCTCCACTTTTGTGAAGTACTAACCACATTACCTTCTGGAGCACGGAAGTGGTTTATTACCACAGGGATCATCTTCCAAGGAGAAGCAATAATGAAGAAGACATGGGAAAAATAAGCGATGGGAGAATAACTTACCCCAGCTTTAATGAGAATGACAGCCCCGTTCCACCAACGTATCCATCCCCGTTATCATTCCGATCCCTGAATTGACACTTCTGGAATGGAGAGTACTAGTGGAATCCTACGTGGCTTCATCATGGATCCTATTCACCTCTCTCCTGCTGTCGAAATTCCTCCCTCCATAAATGACCTCTAGCTGGGTGTGGTGCGATCCTCTAGTAGTCCCATCTACGACACAGTGGAGGGCTGCATTAGAGATCAAAATCCCAGGCTAGGCTAGGGGTGCCCTGCTGTTCACTTGACAGGTACTATCCATGCAACTACTCTGGATGCCTCCCTCCAGGTGTCCCATATCCTCTATAGCCAACTTCATACAATTCACTTTGAATCCCTCATCTGCCATTTCCGAGATAGTTTCCCCATGAAACGAAATACCGGTGTTAACACCTTTGTTGGCTATGGAATCCGCCACCTTATTTCCTTTCCTCCGAATATGCATGAAATGAATGGTTGAGTAGTCATTCATCAGATTGCACAGGGCCCTAAGACGACTTTCCCACCTCCAATTACTAGCAATTTTGTCTATGTACGACCCGCACTGCAACCTTTTCTCCATGGAAATGATGATAAGATAGTCCCCTTTAGCTTCTAGCAGAATCCATCCCTTCTGCAAATCGCACTTGCAACCACTGAGCAAGTCGTCCAACTCTGCCACATTAGTCGTGTTCTCTCCCAAATCCCCCTAAAAGACATCGAGGATACCACCTACATCATTTCTAATGACACCCCCGAACCTGGCCGCACTAGGGTTTCCCATCGCAGCCTCGTCAAAGTTGAGTTTAAACACCCTAGCAGGAGGAAAAATCCACAGCTCCGAACTAAGAGGCCGAGACACCAACTTACTAAAACAAAGTATGCTTACATGTGTGTTATAAATTCCCCAGTCGTTTAAGATTATTCTCTCCGATATTTAATTTTTCATAACATCCTGGTTCCACTTGCTGAGAGTAAGGGGTTCCTTTATATTTTTTTCCAGAAGGCTCCATATTCCTTCATAGGTGCAATGTTTTCCTTCAAAGATGCGATCGTTTCGCTCCTTCCTTGTCTCCCACACCAAAAAACCAGGGAAAAGCTCCCAAATCCTATTCAAGATTTCATTTTTGAAAGATTTAGGAGGCGAGTTAGCTATAGAGAGATTCGGTCTATCTTGAACCCTGGCTGTCTTGCAAAAGCATTCGGCCCTGTTTTCCCATAGAAGGGAGGCAAACAGGCATGCGTCTAGCAAGTGGTTTATAATCTCTAAATTCTTTCTGCACATTGGGCATATGGAGGGTCCTATGAAACCCCGTCGCAACAGGTTTTCACAGGTAAGAATCTTCCTGTGGATAAGAAGCCAGCAGAAGATGACAACTTTGGGCCACCATTGGCCCTTCCAAATCTTTTTCCATTTCCCCCCTGCCTCCAAAAAATGAGTACTCGTCAATATACCCAGAGCTTCTTTTATGTTGAAGTTACCCGAGGTGGTATAACCCCATATGACCTTGTCGGCACCATCCAGAATCAGAATTCTGTGCTTAGAAAGCTCCAAATATAAATCCTCAATATTCTCACCCGGAGCAAGGGCTTGCCACCAATCCTTCGTTTCCAAACCTTGAAGTGAACGTCCTCTGTATTAACTTCCTAGAAGTCCTTCACAAACTTTAGAGGATCATTTTAGAGATATAAGTGAAGGTTGGGGCTATTTATCAGGTTTCCAAGACTGGGCAACTGTTTCCAGGCATCCTCACTGAATCGAGCAGAGGCCCTATCTTTGATTTCCCAAAATTTGTGCTTGTGGATAATTCCCCTATTCTCCTGAGCCGCCTTCCATATATTTGATACCAGAGACTCCACATTGAAACGGATGAGCAGTTGCTTCATCCAGCGAGGGGCGTATTTCATGTGCCATAATCTACCCCAGGATTCCACCATGTAATTGATCCACTTCCACCAGATTTTACTTCCCATGATGCTATTGGATCTAACAGGGTCGCGAAGTCCTAATCCTCTAGCCACTTTTGTCCTACATGATGTACCCCAATCCACCAAATCCCATTTTCGATTCCCCTCGGTGCCACCCCAAAGGAAATTTCTCTTGATGGTGTGAATCTACTTAAGAACTGCCTTTGGCGCTGCCAAGATGGAAAACAAATAAATCGACATTGCCTGGAGAACAAACTTAACTAGAATGATACAGCTAGGGAGGTTCAACGTTCTATAGGTCCAATGATCAAGCTTATTCTTCAGTTTATCTAGCAGATCTTTCCATAAAATCTGTCTTATGGTAGATTCCACTAGGGGAGCCCCCAAATACTTGGAAGGCAAAGTCCCTTCCATGAATTCAAGGATTCTAATGATATTTCTTCTGGTAATTCTCGGGGTATTGAAGAAATAAGCTTGGGATTTGTCCTTGTTTATCTCCAATCCGCTTGCTAGCAAGAACAAATGCAACCCTTCCTTGATCCCTCTAGATTTTTGTACACTAGGGGGACCCATCAGCATGGTATCATCAACAAATTGCTAGTGAGTTTGGGGTTCCAGTCCCTCATAGAGAGTGAGTCCATGAATTCTTCCACAGCCTTACATTGCCTTTAGCAGGCGACCTAGCCCTTCCGCAACTATGATAAACAAAAAAGGGGACTGGGGGTCCCCCTGCCTGATACCTCTGGAATCCTTGAAAGGCTAAGAAGGAGTACCATTAACCAAGATGGAAAAAAAGGCAGAAGAGACCAGACTCATCACCCAGTTAGTCCAATCACTATTAAACCCAAATTTACTTAGGACTTTGTCAAGGAACTGTCAGTTTAACCTATCATAAGCTTTAGAGAGATCAAGCTTGAGTAACAAACTAGGGATTTTCTCCATTTTTAGGGAGTGAATTATTTCATGCACCAAAATAATACCATCCGTGATCTGACGACCTTCCAAAAAACCCACTCCGGGGAAATACGTAGCGGGAGGAGGGGACGTAATATGTTTGCTATTACCTTGGTGATCATCTTGTAGATCACATTACAAAGGGCGATAGGTCAAAAATTCCCCACGTATTCCATTCCCGACTCCTTCGGGATGAGCAAAAAATGGGTGGCGTTGAGAGCTTTCAGGATAGTCCTTGATTTTCTAGAGTTCTATACTAGAGCTTGTTAGGATATCTCATCATTCAGTTATGTACTTTACATGCACTTTGCATGCATGCATGCATCCGCATGCAGCCCAGTCACCAGTTTGATGCCTCCAGCACCTAGTCCCCAGTCTGCCAGCACCCGGGAGCTTCCTTCCACTCAGTTTTAGCCCTCCTAGTGCTTAGTGCGCCCAGCATGCACCTATCACTTGAGAGGGGTGCCTTTTCTCACCTACCACTCAGTTGGCTCCGATTCTCCTTGATTTGAGGCTAGTTTCACTCCTGATTGACTGTTTCACTCCATTGGACCTCCAGATTGACTAGATGACTTGTTTTGACTTCATTTAGCCTCCCTTGCGCCCTCCACTGAGCCTTCTTCCCTATATCAGTGCTACACACTTCAGTTACACTAGTTACACTCAGTTAGACTTAGATTGACACCTTGATGACTGGTTCTTGTGCATTGATGACCACCACTGATTGATGATGAGGAATCCTAGTTGGAGCCAAGCTACACCATGCAGTTAATTCAAATGACCTCCTTAGTCAATTCGAATTGCTGAGTCATTGTGACATTATTGTATTGTATTTTCACCCTTATTGGGATATAGAGCACTGATGCATGTTTTTGCACAGTTTACACCATATTTTCTGAGTTTCATCTATTGTGATTGATTTACTTGTTCATTAGATCTGTTGTGACTAATTTTACATGGTATCAGAGCCATGGTAGGGACAAGACTTCTTTTCTATAGGTGTTCTACATGAAGATTGAGCAATTTTTGCTCACTTTGCAGCAGTTTTCTGCAGTTGTAGCTATTGCTCCATAATGGTTCTTGTTTGCTTGTGATTTGCAGGTTTCTTACTTCCTCCATTTGCATTCGCTATTGCATAGATGGAATATTCTTCTTCACAAAATATTCTTACTCCATTCAACTATGATGAATGGAAACCAACGATGATTGCATGCTTGAAGAGACAATGCTCTTTGATATGTGTATTGGTATTACAAGAGATTTTATTTCCAATGAAGAGGAGAATGATTGGCTTAATGATTGTGATAGAGATTTTGGGACAATATGTCTTGCTATGTCTCCTTGAATGCACTACCTTAGTACTACTGCTGAAAATCCAAGAGATCTATGTGCCCAACTCAATAGAGAATTTGGAAAGTAGGAAGAAGAGGATTATGCTAGCCTTTTGGAGAACAAGCCTAGTCAGATCTCCTTATGTGCTCTCTCCAATTATGTCTTGGCCTCATCCATTGTTCAAGACGAAGAAGAAATTGTATATTCAACAATCATTCTCTCAAAGTCTTCTATTTCGAATTCTGAGCAAGATAAACCAGCTCATATTCTAGATTCCGAAGAGGTTCTTGAATCCTCTCTTTCACATGAGTTTGTCGACATGCAGAATAATGATCTACTTGATGTTTTGGAGGTAAAATATTATTTTGGAGGTGAAGCATTCTTCCTCCTTGATTGCATGCCTCCTATAAACTTTTGTTCTATCATTTGCACAGTTTCTCAGAGTTTTACTGAAGATGAAGAGCACTACCATTCGCTTGAGTTCAATTCTCATGCAATTTTTGCTGATTTTGGTTTTGATCTCACCCCTGTTGGTTCAAAGGAGATCTCAAGAAACCATTTCTCAAATATTGGAGCTGATTTAACTTCAACTGATAAGAAGTTCAAGTTTCAAGATCTATTTGATCTCATTGGAGCTATTCCTACCTCACTTGGTTCGAATCACACGTTCCAGGATCATCCTCATATTTTCAGATTTGTTCTCACCATTTTCGATATGAAGAGCAAGTTCATAAAGTCTCCAGATTCGCTTGCATCCATTGATGGAGAATGTGATGAACCTGCAATAATTAATTAATGCAAATACACGAGATATCAGAAATAATAGAACTCAGAATCACTTTTATATTGATCATGGGCCACTTCGAGGAGGCAACCTCCTTTGAGCAAGCTCAATACAATTAACTTCACGGTGCCTTCATAGGCCTCAACACACACTTATATACTAAGTCTAGGCGCCAATACCATGGGTTAATACTATGTGTCAATACAAACCATGGGCTAAGTCTAGGCGCCAATACTATGAGTCAAAACCATGGGACATATAATACTATGGGGCAACTTACAAAGCATATGCGTCCAATACTATGGGTCAATACTATGGGCTAATATAAACTATGGATCAACAAATACTACGGGACGAATTACAAAGCATATGCATCCAACAACAATATACTAACAAAGTAAAGACATGGGTTCCTAACATCCCCTCTCCCTTAGAAAAAGCTTTGTCCTCAAAGTTTTAGATGTGAAAATTGATGCAGAATCTGAAGGAGTGGGTCCCCTGTAGCATTCTTGGGTTGTACCCTGATCCATTGGCGCCTTTGGAGTTTCAGGGAGGATTGCATGGAAGGATGTAGCCGAAGAAGAACCATATCAACGATGTGAAAAGTGCGCTCAAAACAGTGCTAATCGGCTTGTTGTTTCAGTCAAATTCTTGCCATGTGAAAATTGTCATGCAGAATGAGAAGAAGCTGATCACGGTTTCGAAGAATTGAGTCAATTTCCTGAACTGGGGAGCTACTGAAGGTGCATGGAAGAAGAACTAGTGGTGCCTGTCCAGAGACTGCTTCATATGGTGTCCTTTGAGATGTGGTACTATACCACTGGAGCGCTTCTAGGAAATCCATAGAAATAATTGTCCAAATCTGTGGAGGGATGGGCAAGGTTTCGAGCAGTCGCGAAAGGAGGTTCATTTCACCCTTGTTGACCTGGAAAGTATCACAGTCAACCACCATCCATTGAATTGTCCATTTGAGTCCTTGCCAAAAGAAGTTACATTGTTCCTGGTCATATGTTTTGAGGAACCCAAAGTGCCCTACTGATGAAGAAGCATGGAGTTCATAGAAGAGATAACCCTGTTGAACAAATTGCAACCAATTTGGAACAAGTAGAGAAATAGCTGTAAGAGAAACTGGGTCATCAAATGTGCGAGGAGGAGCATCTTCCACCATATTGTCCTTACCCTTCTGGTAAGTGGTCCCATAGTCATAACCCATGAGTTGGATAACCCATTTCAGGTGTGCTGGGGAGGAGACCCGTTGTTCCGGGAAAGTTTCCAGACTCTGGAGATCAATCTTGATGCAAAAATAATTCCCCAATAGGGATGGCTGCCACTTCTGTACTGTATGCAAAATAGGCATCATTTCCTGCTGAGAGGTAGATGCGGCTAAATTCTTACCGGAAAGGTATCTTGAAGGCAACAAGCTCATTGGTTCAACAAAGACACCTGCATATCTATCCAAGGAAGTAGTGGATACTATTGATGGGTGCATCTGAATGGAATGGAGCTGAGCGATGACACCATGTGAATTCTTCTTAAGTATTTTTTCCAGGCGATGTGAACTGATGATGTAGAGAGACCTTGGTTGTAAGCCCATAAATTTTTGTTGTGCCCCATTGACTGAAAACTGCATCCAAAGTTCAGCAAAATCCCATAAGATGGGGCCAAGTGTACGTACCCATTGAACGCCCAAAACCACATCACATCCGCCTAAGGACAAGGCAAACATGTGAGAGCGCAGGTTATAATCTTCCATAGAGATATGCACATTGTGACACTTCCCCTTGCAAGGTAAGGTGCCCCATTGGCAACCATGACTTCAAAGTTGGAGCAAGGATGGACAAAACAATCAACCTGTTTGGAAATCTGAGGATTAATGAAGTTATGAATGCTACTAGAATCAATGAGTATGGTAAGAGGTAGCTTCTTGAATTATCCCCTGACTCGCATTGTTTGTGGGGTGGTGACACCGGTTACAGCATGGAGAGAGATATTGGGTGGGTCATCCTGAGATGGGGTGTCAACAGGAGGGTGTTGAATGTCAACCTGATCATCAACTGTATCTGGAGCTTCTTCATCAAGTTCTGAGGTAGGAAGAGAATCCACATCCAAGAGATAGAGATTTTGTTGAACACATCTATGTCCCCGAGTGAATTTCTCATCACAATTATAACAAAGCCCTTTTTCTCGGCGTGCCTGCATCTCCGTTTCAGACAATTGCTTGATAGGAGTTGGTTGAGGAGCAGGTGTGATGGGAGGTCATTGGGAACCCATATTTCTGAAGGGAACAAAGGTGGGTTTGGAGCGTTGTTGAGCTGTGATCTTGTCCTGAGCTAGCTTAGCCAACCCTAGGACTTCCATCATTGTGTTGGGACAAAACATTTTGACCTCTGAGCGGATTTCATCCTTGAGACCATTGATAAAACAACTCCTGTAGAATTCATTTGACAATCCTTCTGTGTGATTGGCTAATTTATCAAATTCCGTTTGATACTCTCTCACTGTGCTAGTTTGGTGAAGTTTAGTGAGTGCTCCTATGAAGTCGTCAAAAGCACTAGGACCAAATCGTGGCAAAAGGAGTTGACAAAAATATGTCCAGTTTGGCTCGGGATGAGCTTTGATATACCCACAGTACCATTGAAGGGATTCCTGTTCCAAATGAAAGGATGCAAGTGGAACTTTTTGGACATCAAAAGTATTATGCAGACTGAAATATTGTTCTTCTCGGTATATCCATCCAGTCAGATTAGTACCATTGAAGTGAGGAAAATCAAGCTTCGGCCCACGAAAATTGATGGAAGAAGAGAACCCGGTGGCTGCAAAAGATTATGGCTGTCGGTTATTGTTCATGGATGAATGTTGAAGATGGAGGCTGAGAAATTTTTCATCCAGATCTTGGAGTTTGGTTTGGATGGCTGCAAGTGCTTCCTCCATGGTGTTTGCTCCTGTGCGAGTGACAACCATAACCAGTAATTTTTTCTTATTTTTATTTTTTTTGTGGGGGGGGGGGAATGGATAGAAAAACACAAAGACACGCTTATTTAGTAAGGGGAAATTTGGATTTGGGAAAAACTTGGAGGGGTAATTGGGGTTTGACTAGGTTTTCGACACTTTCTGAGGGACAGGGAAGAAAAAAATGGGGATTTCAGAAGCAGGAACTCTATGGTAAAATTTGAAGGCAATCGGGTGAAAATTGAAGAAGTTATGGCAAACCCTGAAAAGAGACAAATGTGGAATTTCTGGTCTTGGGAAGTGGAATTTGGGATAGGGTCTTCATGAATGAAATATGTAGAATGGGATTGCAAGGATGTCAGTGAAGTTTCAGGGAAAACAGAGTTGAAACAAGGGAGATATGGCCGAAAAACAGAGTTTCTGGTCTTTCTTTCTTTTTTTTTTCTTTTTTTTTTAATTCAGAAATGGATCGGCAATAGTGGCGTGGAAGGGATCCACAATAAATGGATCTGCAACGGTGCGGAAGGGATCGAAAACGATTGGATCTGAAATGGCGACTGGATCTCGAACGACTTTCAGAATAGATCTGAAATGGCTGGATCTGGAGCGGAAGTGATCGGCAACAGTTCAACTGAAAATAGATATGGACCCCGGGTATGTACGACTTCCTAACAGTTCAGGTGTTTCACTTGGCCACCAACGCTGTATGACGGCTTGCGTATTGGGGAAGTACCCCTCACTCCATGTCTCAGGTAAAACTGATAACCGCTTTGCCACAAACGACAGCTCTTGGTTTACCTCACGGGTGGGAACTAGTCAATCAGGTAGGGGCCGTTGCCCTTTTCGCTGGCAGGTCCTCTCAATGGGCCAACTACTTTTGGGTTCCTGTGGTACTCCTCGCAATGAGTTTTAGGGCTTATGCCTAAGTACTTCCCACAGTTAAGCGGATAGGGATTATTCCCAAATCCGAAGCTGCAATAGATGCGAAAAAACAATTTGGCACAAATTCCACCCAACAAGCCCAAGAAAGTGCTCTGATACCAGATGTGATGAACCTGCAATAATTAATTAATGCAAATACACGAGATATCAGAAATAATAGAACTCAGAATCACTTTTATATTGATCACGGGCCACTTCGAGGGGGCAACCTCCTTTGAGCAAGCTCAATACAATTAACTTCACGGTGCCTTCATAGGCCTCAACACACACTTATATACGAAGTCTAGGCGCCAATACCATGGGTCAATACTATGTGTCAATACAAACCATGGGCTAAGTCTAGGCGCCAATACTATGAGTCAAAACCATGGGACATATAATACTATGGGGTGACTTACAAAGCATATGCATCCAATACTATGGGCTAATATAAACTATGGATCAACAAATACTACATGATGACTTACAAAGCATATGCATCCAACAACAATATACTAACAAAGTAAAGACATGGGTTCCTAACAGAGAATTCAAGCACACATTTTTGGAGCATGATCCATTTACTCCCAAGAGTAAGATACCTCCAGACATATCTATTTGAGTTTGGGGCAGTTAAATCTTTTGGTGTGTTACAGTCCATTTTGAGGGTGGGGGTTTCCCATGGGGTTTTCTCCATTTCCTCAGTTCATGGATTGTTCTTTATTTGGATTATTATTGTATTGGGGTGACCTTTGGTCTCAGTTACCAGGGCCCTATCATTTATTTTCTACATCATAATATAGCTTGAGGGAGCGTTTTAGGATATCTCATCATTTAGTTATGTACTTTGCATGCATCCTAGTCCCCAGTTTGATGCCTCCAGCACCTAGTCTCCAGTCTGCCAGCACCCGAGAGCTTCCTTCCACTCAGTTTTAGCCCTCCTAGTGCTTAGTGCACCCAACATGCACCTACCACTTGAGAGGGGCGCCTTTCTTCACCTACCACTCAGTTAGCTCCGATTCTCCTTGATTTGAGGCTAGTTTCACTCCTGACTAACTGTTTCACTCCGTTGGACTTCTAGATTGACTAGATGACTTGTTCTGACTTCAGTTAGCCTCCCATGCGCCCTCCACTAAGCCTTCTTCCCTATATCAGTGCTACACACTTCAGTTACACTAGTTAGACTCAGATTGACACCTGTATGACTGGTTCTTGTGCATTGATGACCACCAATGATTGATGATGAGGACTCCTAGTTGGAGCCAAGCTACACCATGCAGTTAATTCGAATGACCTCCTTAGTCAATTTGAATTGCTTAGTCATTGTGACATTATTGTACTGTATTTTCACCCTTATTGGGATATAGAGCACTGATGCATGTTTTTGCACAGTTTACTCCATATTTTCTAAGTTTCATTTGATTGACTTACTTGTTCATTAGATCTGCTGTGACTAATTTTACAAAGCTAACACTTCTTCCTTAATCCATGCCCAACAAGCATGAAAGAAGTTAGTGGTAAAGCAATTCAGGCCCGATGCTTTATCCTCTGCCATATGCTTGATCGTTTCCTCCAACTATTCCATCTCAATAGGTTTCATAAACATGAGGTTGTGATCTTCAGTAATCACCCTCGGAATAACCTGCAGGACCTGGGATTGGGCCTCTTCCCTATCCACCACGGGTTCTTCCAGGAGGTCCTCAAAGAACTCATTGAGAGTGGTTTCCAGTTCTTCCTGGGATTCGGCGAGTGTGTTTTCCCCTCTTTTAAGACTCACCACGCGATTCACATGTCAATGTTGGATGGCTGCTTTGTGAAAGAATTTAGTATTACGCTCCCCTTCTTGCAACCAATGGTTTCTAGATTTTTGTTTCCATAGGATTTATTCCTATTGCTCCCGGGAGTTAAATTCAAGAAGTAGAGTCTACTCTTGCTTTTTTAACTCCTCCGAGAAACCTTGAGAAATTCCTTTCTGCTGTACTTCTTTCATTTTAATATCCAACCGCGATTTTTCTTGGAAGATGTTCCCAAACGATTCCAAGTTCCAATGCTTGATTTTACCTTTTAGGGCCTTTAACTTTTGTTGGAACCTGTACATCAACGTTCCCTCGATATACGAGATTTCCTTCCACCACTGTTTGAGTTTTTTGGGGAGCTCCTGATTGAGCAACCAAAATTGTTCAAATCTGAAGGGTCTACGTAGTTTCTCACCGATCCTTGACCATTCCAAACTCACCATCCAATTATCAGAGCCCGTTGAAGGGAGAATCACCATCGTTAAATCCCCACTTGCCATCATAGTCGATTCCGTAACCAGGAAGCGGTCCAGCCGACATGCAATACTTCTGTCCCCCGCCCTTTTATTATTCCACGTATAAGTACCCTTTGTCACTCTGGTGTACACCAACCCCAGAGCTTCAATAGTATCATTAAAGTGGTTGTTGATGGGGCTTAATTGGTGAATACCACCTTTTTTCTCATCCAGAGTACGAATCAAGTTGAATTCCCCCTAAGAGCCGGGGATTAGTTCCAACCTGGTCCTTAAGAGACCGTAGGGAGTTCAAGAAAGAGAATTTCAGGTTATGAGTTGCTGGCCCATACACGTTGGAAATGAATCCTCGGGTTTTCATCCCCAACACATGGAAGTCTGTCGACAGATGAAACTGGGAGGAAAAGAAGCCCGAAAGAACAACCTTTCCCGGGTTCCACGGGATTCCAAAACCACCAGCCGCACCTCTGGATCCTACAACCATAACCTCACATTTATGCCACACTTTCCTACCAATATATTTGAGCTCTTCCATAGAGCACTTCATCTCTTAAAGAAACGTGATCATGCATTTTTCCATCTCTATTTTCCTTTTCAGAAGCCGGATCTTCAGAGGGATTTTACAACCTCTAATGTTCCAGGTTGTAATCCGCATTAGATAACTACTTGGGGGTGGTCACAAGAGTTGCGAGAATGGTAGGGTATTGTCCTAAAGTAACCAATTGAGAACCTAACAGTTGGATCCTCTGTGCATTGTTGTGCCTTCCTTGTTTATCCTTCCTTTTTTTCTTTTCCCCCCCCTCTGTTTCTTTCATGGGGTCCAAGATAATTACTAAAACTTTGGTTTGCTTAGTTTTGAGTATGGCTTTCACTAACAGGGAGATTTGAGTTTGCGAGAGAGGATTTGGATCCTTCATCAAGGAAACCGCCTCCGGTATTTCCAGGTCTAGACCTTTGAATGTCAGCTCCTCCCCTTCTTCTTCCCATATTTCAACTTACTCCACTGCTACTTCCGTTGCTGGTTCTGGAATAGGTGTAACCTCCAAGCCAAGGTTTTCTTGAATTTGATATTCTTGAGGGATTTCACATCCCTTTCTGGACTGCAAGACCTCAAATCTATTGTGGGTTTGAGTTCTTTTATTCATATCTGGTCCGAATGGCCTTTTGGCTGATCTGTTCTTGTTAATGACTTTGGTGAATCCGTCTTCTTGTTTCTTGTCCTGATTGCTAGCAGTTCCTGGGTTTTTATTAAGGGGGAATTCCCGAAAGATATGGCCATGTTCATGACAATGCCTTCATCTGAATGGTATTTGCTCATAATCAATAGCTTGAAACCACTCCTCATCTTCACAGGATAACTCAATCCCTTTCAGCAGATCCTGAGAAATGTCCATATACAAACAGATTCTAGCATACAAAGTGTATCTCATTTGTTTCATCTGTTTAGACACCTTAACAAACACCCCCAACATGTTACCAATATCAGTGAGGATCTCTTCCTTCCAATATTCCGTCGGAAGGGAGTACAAACATATCTAGATCGGTGCTATCGTGAGGTTATCCTTGTTCAGATTGAAACATTATTTCCACGACCTCAGATACAGGCTTGCTGAATGAAAGAAGTACGGACCATTATCGAAAATCCTAGTACGGTCAATTTCATTAAAGAAGATCACTGTAAAGAATCCTTTAGATCCAAGATGGAGAATGAAGTGACCTTGGGGTTTCCATGTGGTATTGATCCACCATAACAAAGCCTTTTCAGCTGGCCAAATTCTAACGAATTTTTCGGTTAGAGCTTGCTCCTTCATGTATTGTATGTCCTCTCTGATCCGTTCAGATCGGATCTGCAGTCTTAGTACCCTCTTTGACTTTGGCATGCACTGCCCTGGTTTCCGGGTTGCTGAAATTAGGAATATATCTTTATTTACTCCACTGTGCCTGGCTTAACCCTGATCTGCAGGAGATACCGAAGCTTCAACTTTCCCTTTTCCTTTATCGATGTCCATTTCGAGGGTACGAGGCGGAGCTTCCCCACCCACCGTCACGTCCATTAAGACTGAACCCTGCTTCAGCAGGGGATCCAGGGCCAAGCCTGAACCTTCCCTACACCCTCTGAGTCTGATTATCACACCTTACACCTCCGTAAAACCTTCCGCCTTCATCACTCCAAGAAACCTCCCACCAACCAATCTATCAACAAGATTCATAAATTGAGATAATTTCTTAGATCTTTGAATTGTAATCTTTCTTGTAATTGATCATCATTCATATATGTAATTAGGACCTTGTTCTGCACCACATAGAGTTTTAATTTAGCTTCATATTCATTCTTAGTTTTCATTACATTTCCTTAGCTTTACTTTAGTTTGCTTTTCAAATCATGTTTCTTTATCTCTGATTTCCTAACTTGTTACTGTTCTAGCACTTGTTAATTTCATTCTTAGTTTAGTTACTTCATTCATATTAAGATTGATTTTGGATTAAACTTAGTAATTTAATTCTCCAAAGTACATTAGTTTTGATAGTTTCTTAGTTCGAGTATAGGATTTATTTTTCCCATTCACACAATTAATGAAGATGTTCATAGAATAGGATTTGACTCAGAAATAGGATATCTTTATCAAGTTTTCTACTTGCTTCTAGATCAAATTCATTTTCAAGTAAATATATTTATCAAGTTTTCTACTTGCTTCTAGAGTACATTTGTTCCATGTCATTTGCTTATGGATAAAGAATAGATACAATGTTTAAAGTTAGTTGTAATTGGACACTCTTTAGTTTACATCTCTTTGTAGAAGTTAAACTAGATTTGCTTCCGTTTTGTTTCCTTGTCACATTTGAAATTCATTTTGATACATTCTCTCCCATTCCTATTACATTTGATACATTTCCTCAGAATCCTCAAGGAGAATGGAAATAGGTAGTTTAGTTTAGAGTATTAATTGAATGCATGAATAGTTCTACTATTGAATTTATTAAGTAGTTTGTAATGTTGCTTCAAGATAATGTAGTTTCTTGTTTCCATAGCTAGTTGTCAATTGAATCATTTCATAAATAGGTTTCTAAACTCATTCACAGTTGTTTTCTAATTCCTAGATTAGAGTTTGAATCATTAATCAGTAATTTCCATTTTCATCAAAGTAGTTATGCTTTTGATCGAGTGCTACGAACATAAAATAAGATCATAATTAAATAATTAATAATTAGGTTAACTAAAGTTAGGTTATGAAATGAGGTGTCTCCTCAACATCAAATGCCCGAGCCATATTTAAGGCAGGGCCATCATTGTAACATATCATCTTTTATATCATCAATCAAATATATTATTCCTATTTATTATTCAATATGAGAGTCGGATTCGACTATTAACTTAGTGAACGGATACGTTCACTGCATCGAGTCTTGTTCCATAGAATAATATTTGTTGTTTTTATCTTTTCAGATTTTGTTTATAGAAGTAGAGTAGTATAGATTGATACTATTTTGATTTATTTTGTTTAGTTAGGTCTAATTAGTTTAGTAGTTGTATTTTTGAAGTTTGAATCGGTTTTTCATTTTGAAATATCTTTCAATCTTTTCATTATTAAACATTTCCAAGGTCAGTTGAGTCGATGTATTAGGTACCATTCTACCTCAGCATATACTATGCCACAACTCTAAGATTACCATCCCTGGTTGATAATTAAATATTTGGTGATTCCTTAAGACAGTAAATACACATAACATTTTGGCGTTGTTGTCGGGGAGTTGTAGATAGGTAGAATTCAGTTGTAGATAGGATTTTCTCTTAAAACTTAGTGATAGATTGAATTTTCCTTTTTGAAACTTAGAAATAGGCTAGTGGCGGGTGAGCGGTAAGACGAGAGGTAAGAACTTGCGCATCTGTTATAATAGGCATTCCCAAAACCTAGCAATAATAATAGTAATGCAATTAACATATGTTTCAGTTATAGTTTTGTTTTCATGAATAGGTCTAGAGACTCAAAAGGTAGATACATTAAAACTAGCCTTCCTACTAAAATTCCTACTAACCTATACGGAGGGTGTGCCACCCCAACTACTAACTCAATAGAAAGGTATCGGAAGACACCTAAAGGGGATAGTCCTACTTGGAAAGCTAAGGAAATCCTTTCTGGAAACCATTTAGGGGGAACCATAGAGACATCCGAGAAGTATGTTCATAAATAAATACCATTAGAAGAACCTCAATCTCATATTGAGACTGAACTTAGACAAGAGGAAATTCAAAAGGATAAAACATCAGAACCTCTCAACCCTCCATTCGCTCAAAATTTCAAAGACGCTACCTTTTTTATAGTAGGTGGTCCAAACCTAGTAGACTTTGTTGATGTTGCACAAGTAGACGCTCTTTTTGAAAATTCTATGAACATAGTTGTCTCATAGATTGAAACAACAACTATAGGAGCTTCAAAACTGGGCTCCCACATAGCTGGTAATTCTTCTCCTAAAAAGAGGAATACTCCCTGAAACAGAGCATTGGGACATCCCATATTCACCAAGAAAGGAACCACCTAGGTACACTCTCTTTGGAAATCAAGTCTTCATGGAGGATGAAAATGAAGATCATGTCTGACAAGATGAAGAGGAGGGAGAGGTTATAACTGAAGGTACTTTTGGGTTCCCTATTTTAGACACTGCACAAGATGTAACCATGAAAAACATCCCTCCATACTCACTACCGACCTTTTATGGAAACAGTAGTGAGGATACGGATACATTCTTTTTCGAATTTGACATTTTGTGTAGGAGCTATAACTACCCACAAGATGGCCAAAAAAAAAACTTTTTCCTGCCACATTAAAAGATTATGCTTTTTGATGGTTTATGGGATTAGGAGAATCCAATATTAGAACTTGGGAAGACATGAAGAATGCATTTCTATGGAAATATCAAGATTACTGTAAACCTAAGGACTCTTGCAATGATATTTTCAAAATACAACAACTTGAAGATGAGATCCTAGAAGACTATCTCGAAATATTTAACTATGTGTTACATAAATCAAAGTATAGCGATCTTCGAGAAGACCCAGTAAGAACACTCTTCCTCAAGGGAATCTCAGAAGAATTCTTAGAAAACCTTAATCTCATGGTAGCAGGAGACATATCTCATAAGTCTTTCACACAGATTTGTGAGCTATGTAGGAATTATTCTAGGAGCAGAGGGAAAAGTGGAAGACATTTTCTAGAATCTTATACTAGGAATCTAAAAGGAAATACATCCAATATTGGTGGAGTTACAAGGGTAGAGTTGGGAATCCTATTGGAAAATTTCAAAACATATATCTTAGGATCCATGGGTTCCCAATTAGATGCATTATAAGCTAAGAAGAGACAGGATGAAGAGTGGGCAACAATGAGTGTTTTCTATCCTAGCTATAGAACTAAACATCCCCAACGGGAGTGTCCATTGAATGATGTTTCAATTTTTCACCTTTGTACAGAAGAACATCCAACTGATAATTCTCCATCATTGCTTGGATTGCAAGCTATATATAAGAGTGGAAGCTTTGGTGAAACATCTAAAAGGACTTGGAAACCTAGAGATCAACCATCATATCAAGATACACCATTACAATTTCCACCCTATTACCATCCTTATCAACTTCCTCAACAATGGAACACTTCGGGTTGGAAAAATTGGCCACCGCAGTACCCTCCTCAGAATGCTCAACAATAGCAATGGCCACACGGCTGGAGAGGAAAAGCTTATGCTCAACCACCTCCCCCTATGCCTAACTATCCTTACCCACCTAATATCCAACAACTCTTGCCGGGATTTGTACCTCCTTCACTACCCCTTATCACAAATCAACCTCACCATTTCCAAAACATGAATCCCCCAACACCCACAATATTACCTGCACAACCGATACCAAATCCTAACAACAAGCCAACCCAAGCTCTTAACAACATTGGGTTTCTACCTCTTCCATCATATTCCATTTCGACCGCACCAATACATGAGATTCAACTGTGGTCTGGAAGAGTTATGCAAGATCAGCCCAAATCATCAGTCATTATCCAAGAAGAGAATGAAGAAGAAAACAAACCTAGTGAAATTTTGAATGATGCCATTCTTGAAGATGTGTTTATTCCTAAATTTTCAACACACAACCATCCTCATAAAGAAGTAATTACAGGAGAAAAATCACCCCCGTATGCGGAGCGTCTAGTAATAGAAAAACCTGTAACTTATCTAGAGTATGATATCATTAACGAATTGAAAAATATTTGTATCAACATCCCTTTTTTACAAGCCATTAAAGATATACCAATCTATAGTAAAGTGATAAAGGAACTTTATATTAAAAGAATAGGAAAGAGAAAAAAGACCCTCTGACAATTCATGTCATAGGCGAAATGTCAGATTACATAGCAAACCAACCTAGAACTCCAAAGTATACAAATCCAGGAAAACCTGTGGTAATTGTTATCATCAATAACACCGCCATAGGAAACACACTTATTGATCTAGGAGCTTCTATTAACCTGATGACTACCACAGTTTTAGAAATTCTCCATTTAGGATAGTTCCTCTGCCCTACCCCAACAATGCTAGAATTAGCAGATCGCACTATGGTGCAGCCTGCTGGGATCTTAGATGATATCATTGTATCAGTGGCTTCATGGGAATATCCCATGGACTTTATGGTCATAGAATCAAAGGACCCTTCCAAAGGACACCCCATTATTCCGGGAAGACCTTGGTTGGCCACTGCTAATGCATTTATAGGATGTAGGGATGGAGAGATGATTATATCTAATGGGTTATCTATAAGAAAACTAGCTTTATACTCACCAGCATAGCCAGTAACTGAAAACTTGTTTTGGTTAGATTGTCCTTTCAGGGATGAGAACTTGGAAGAAATTTCCCTTGTTAGTGATTTCTCCTGGGCACTTCAAGAACAGAATACCGAGAATGTGTTGAACCAATTTGTTTCTTCCACAACATGTATAGACTTGCCTCAGTCTTTTTCCCAACTTGACCAAATATTTGGAGATGAATTCCAAGAAAACATGAGCCTCTAAACATTTACGAGTACACCGTGTGTCTTCTCAATCGAAGAACATATAGGATCCTATACCATACCTTGTGAGGTTTGTTCTGAAAAATTTCTACATATAGATGCAGGTTTAAATGAGAGTCAACAAAAACAATTACTAAAATTTCTCACGAGTCAAACTGGAGCATTTGCATGGGAATACACCGATATGAAGGGTATACACCTAGATACTTGTATTCACCACATTTACACAGATTCAAATATACCTCCTGTCAGGCAGCCCAGAGAAGAATGAATCCAACCTTAAAGGATATAGTTAAGGATTAATTACAAAAACTCCTTAATGTTGGTTTCATCTACCCAATTTCTAACAATAAGTGGGTATCTCCTCTGGTAGTAGTTCCAAATAAAGTTACAGGGAAATGGCGTATCTGTGTTGAATTTCGAGAATTGAACAAGGCCACTCTTAAGGACTACTTCCCTTTACCTTTAATTGATAAAGTGTTAGACACCTTGTCAGGAAAAAATTACTTCTCCTTCCTTGATGGGTATAGTGGATACAACCAAATATTAATAGCACCTAAGGATCAAGACAAGACAACCTTTACTTGTTCTTGAGGGACATATGCCTATCGAGTGTTTCCATTTGGCCTGTGCAATGCACCTTCCACCTTCCAGCATGTAGTCTTAGGAATCTTTGCTGACCTTATACATGACTGTGTAGAAGTTTATATGGATGATTTTACAGTTTATGGTAATACCTTCTAAGAAGCCCTTGATAACCTCGAAACAGTTCTTATTTGGTGCCAAGAAATGAGCTTAGCCCTTAGTCATGAAAAGTGTAACATGTTACTAACCGAGGGCATAGTTTTGGGACATCATGTCTCTCTTCAAGGTATCAAGGTGGACCCTGCCAAGATAGAAATAATTGTTAATATTCCTCCTCCAAAAGCTCCGGAGGTATGAAGTTTTTTTGGCCATGCAGGTTATTATAGACGTTTTATTGAAAAATTCACTAAGATAGCCACACCTATGTTCAATTTACTCATGAAAGACACAGAATTTCAATGGACTGAACCTTGTCAACATGCCTTTGAAACTTTGAAGGAAAATCTATCAGTGGCACCAATACTCAGGGGCCCCAATTGGTCCCTTCCCTTCCATATATCCACTGATGCTTCCGACATGGCTATAGGAGAAATCTTAGGTCAAAAAGACAGACAAACATCACATGCCATCTATTTTGCTAGTAAAAAATTGACTCCTGCATAATCAAAATACACTGTTACCGAAAAAGAGTTTCTGGCAGTAGTCTATGCCATCAACAAGTTTCATCATTATATCACAGGATATGAAGTTTTCGTACACACAGACCACTCCGCCATTAGATTTTTAATGAACAAACCTATCACTAATGGCAAGGTGACCTAGTGGCTTCTTTTGTTAGAAGAATTTAACATCACTGTTGTTGATCGTCCCGGTCGAGAGAATGTGGTAGCAGATTTTCTCTCTCGAATTCAAATTGATGATAATGCCAGTCATGTCGATGAGAGCTTCCCAGATGAACATTTGTTCGCTGTGTCTATTCGAACCCCTTGGTTTGGAGACATAGCCAATTATCTAGCAACTGGAAAGCTACCAAACCATCTCTCCCCACCCGAGAAACGTAGGATCTCTTTCATACTAGTATTGATCTTATTATTAGATGATGTGTACGAGAGGATGAGATGGTAGAGATCCTTCATGCATGTCATGGTGGACCTTGTAGTTTGAATTTTTCTTATAAGAGAACAACATACAAAGTGTTTCACTCTGGATATTATTGGCCAATCATTTTTAAGGATTCTACCAAGTATGTCAAGGGATGTGAAAGTTTCCAAAGAATGGGTATACCTACACCATCCGATGAGATTCCCTTATAGCCCCAAGTGATGATTGACCCTATTGAAAAATAGGCTCTAGATTTCATTGGGCCAATTTCCCCTATGTCTCACAAGAAGAAGTACATCCTAGTCTGTAAAGAGTATGTCACCAAGTGGGTGGAAGCTAAAGCCTTATTTCGAGCCACAAAGAAATCTATGGTAGAGTTTATATATGAAGAAATATTTACCTGATTCAGTGTACCTAGGAAAATTGTAACTGATCAAGGATCTCAGTTTACCTCCAAATTAATGAAAGAACTTACTGAAAAATATGGTATTAGACATTGTAAATCTTCACCATATCACCCGTAAGCCAATGGTCAGGTAGAGTCTACCAACAAAGTATTAGAAGCCATCATGACTAAGACTATCCAGTTACACCACAAAGACTGGGAAGATAGGCTTCCAAAATCCTTGTGGGCTTATAGAATAACTTGGAGGAATACCACTGGCCACACACCTTATGAACTTGTTTATGGTAAACAAGTTCTTCTACCCATTGAATTTCAAGTCAAAACCTTTCGCATGGCCACACAATTAGGGATGGATCTGGAAGAAGCACAGAGACAACGAATCCTGCAAATAAATGAATTAGACGAGATTAGGCAAGATGCCATTCAACACACAATTTTAATACAAAACCAACGTAAAAAGTGGCATTATAAATACATTAAACAAAAACTATTCAAAATTGGAGACTGGGCATTACTTTTTGATTCAAGGTACAAAAAATTTAAAGGTAAATTACCTACTTGTTGGATGGGCCATATGAAATTGTTACAGCCTTTGATAATGGATCTGTTAAGATTAAGACAATCGATGATTCACAAATTTCCTTTATTGTAAATGGACATGGACCTAGACTTTATCAACAACCAATATCTAAACAAGATTTTGTTCAGAATGCCTTACAACAGGAGGAGATGGAGCTGGTAGAAGAGGAAGTCATTCCTCCTTCTCCTGGTTCTTGAAATTATATTGGGTTATCTTCATTTGTATATATGTAAATTCATTTTTGTTTTTTTAATAATAAGAGTAATTTCTAACAGCAGATTGCATTTATATAGGAAACTCATTTTTATGATCAGCTTATGGAATTTTGTCAATTAAAACATGAAGACTCTTTTCCTTTTCCTAATTTTGATGAATTTCATAGGACTTTTCTTTGTACATATGTTGTTGTTGTTAATAAATTTGAATCATATAACAAGTGGTTTTGCAATTTGATTACAAGAACCTTATCTCTATAATTAGCTTATGAAATATTATCTGAAAAGGGAAGTGCTCTAAAAAAACTCATAATGCATCTTAACTCCTTCTCTTTTGATTATTATTGACAATTGAAAATTTATAGTGAAAATTTAAAGTATTATTTATATCATTTCTTACCACTTTCTTCTATGATTCTTTTTTATTAATTTCATTTTTATGCTTTTATATATGGTATTTGATTCAGACATGCACATTTCTGATTTATCATTAGAACAATTGCTTAAGACCTATTTTAATCATCATGATTTTCAAAAGTTCTATCTTACACCTATGGACTACTAGTTCATCCTAGACCCATTATCAAAACTTGTCTCTTAAGCATTTTTTTTTTAAAGGTAGCCCAAGAGTAAGTGATATTTTCTACTTGTGGGGAACATTACTGATCTTTTATGAAGAAGATAGACTGAGAGGTCAAGGAACAGCTTTAGGTTATTCTCTTTTGACATGATTTATATTCCAGGCTATTATAAATTAAGTTACTCATAAGGTTCGCTCTAAAAATTTGAATTATGTGTTTAGCAGGCTTAGCACACTCTAGTGCCAACCGGCTTCCTCATACTAAAAATCATTATACAAAGCAAACCCACCATGGTACTGAACAAGCTCGCTGGTAGCGGATCCATGCTAAGTAAAATCTTAAACAAGGAAGCTCGGTAAATTCAAGTAACCCCGTCGGGGTATTGAATAGGCTCGCTGGCAACGGGGCTATGCTTGCATGGTACCAAGATAAACCCGTTGGGGTACTGAACAGGCCTGCTGGAAGCGGGGCAATATCGGGTAAAAGAGGTTTGGTTAATGCATCACTAAACACATGGCTCATCTAAAAAAACAAAAAACCTGAGTATACGAATACATGTTTAGGCCAATTATTTATACTGTCATTAGAGAATGGTTGTAAGTTGGACTTGGACCCTGTCATCTAATTCAAACAATACTTAGGATATGATTATCCTAGAAATGGGACCCATAACTGTAGAAATGTCACAAACTCATGGGTGAACTTTATCTATATTCTTTAGATGACAAGAGATCTTTAAAGTGAGTCATGGATGACTGGTTTTTCTATGGCATTTTTCGCATCAATCGTACTATCATTATTCATATGGTCTTCCTAAGCAATGTTATTATTTTTTTAGATAAATGTACATATTTGAATCATCTCCATTTATTAGTTAGTATTTTGTTTTCTTACGAAAAATAATCACAGCATTTTAGAGCTATTGGATAAACTATTAACTGAAAATATTTGAATACCAATCAATTTTTCTTTGATGGCTTGAGGACATACCATATTTTTAGTTTGGGGGAGGTTCAGAACTGTCTTTGTTTTCTGATTATTTACCAAAAAGTTCATTATCCTTGATAAAATGATATGTGTTTCACGAATAATGCAAATAGCAGAAGGAAGATTGTTTTGACCAATGACAAATAAAGAAGAATGCGACTAAAGTTCCAGAAAAGCAAGTTTACAACATCTCTTGTGTGCTGGTAGCCTCAGAAATTCTCTACAGAATCAGCATAAGTTAGGTTCAACAAGCATATCTTGTATAGATAAAAGGTTTGTATGAAGGGTTGAATGAAGGGTCGAATGACGTGACGAATTAGGCAAATGAACGACGATCTAAATGAAGTGCCGAATGAAGTACCGAATAAAAACATAGCTTATACAACATGATTAAGTGTGTTAAGGGATCTATTTTTTGAATTCTGCTGGTAAAATCTAATTGACTAACCATAGTAGGGATTGATCAAATAAAATTTCTGCATTCGATCTCATTCCCTTACTCATTTCGATTTCATCAAATGAATCGGTTAATCATACATTATTGCGATTTTCAGAATCATTTTATGGCTATCATATGGTTTTAACTCTTTATTAAGTTATATGCATGCGATCTGTCATTGTATTAATTAAAATCATCATGTTTTTAGGTACCTATGCTTATACTCTCATGATGAAAATTACATTCAACCTATCCAAAGTTTACTTTGGACATGGTTGAATATATCATAACCATATGAATTCACCAATGCACACATTTTCATGATGGCACATGATTCAAGATTTTTGCATGATAGCATGATCATTTGAGCTTGCTAAATCCCTGCTCACGATCATTCAACCGTCCGAACGGATTATGTTGTAAACCAATGCCTGCGTGAAATCTGCCTCATTATGCTTGCCCTTATCTCTCCGGATTCTATCAAGCCGTGTCTCTTGCAATTTCTTGCATCCCTTGCATCCATTTGCATCCCTCGACTTCTGCTTAACAATGCCAATCTGCTACGATCCTGGCAACTACCAGGATTTGCTCCGCATTCCTAAATTCAAAGTGTGTTGTGAAGTGTTTCTTCAAGCGGGTTGGGGTCCATTCCTTCATCTTCTTGAGGGCCACAACAATGATATTTCACTACTATTTGCCAACGGATTCGATGGAAAAACGGCTAAGGTTGTCCATCTCACCTTTCCTGTAACAGAGGAGTCTATTTCGTTGGCCACAAAACTTCCCAGGGAGGGTGCCCATTGGCACAAACACCTTTTCCTTCCACGGACGACTCATGAATTCACTCTCAGGGACGAATACCAACACGTTGCAAACACCAAAAGGGTTCCACAGGGAGTGGGTTAAGCTAGAATATCTCGAGCCCTTGATTGTCATCATCTGGTTGATCACCTGTGAAGGTAAGTTCACCATTTTCAAAGCCTGTCACTTTAGATTATTGGCACATTTCATTGATAATCAGGCACTAAATTTTCCATTTTATTTTCTAAAGAGACTAGAAAAGATGTCTATCCAGGTTAGGAAAAATGTAGTTAACCCTGCTGGCAGTTTATACCATCATTGTCTCATAAAGATCCTGATCACCCACCAGTTGAAGGAAAAGGGGAAAAAATGGGATAGCTTTGTGTTTGAAACACTAAATGCCCATTTGGTCAAGAAAACCCTTGTCAAAGCCTCTGCCTCTCGCAAGCGTCACCGATTCCAATCTCGTGCTAATGAGCCCGTTCAAACACCTGCCCAAGCAAAAAGGGACACCAAGTCTGTACAATTTAGTGAGGATGCCTCAGGAGAAATGCACCTTGTTCATTCATCCTCTCCTGATCCTGTCCATGAGGACACGACCACAAAACCCCCATTATTTTCACCAATACCCACAAAGTCAAGAAAAGCCAATTGTGACCAGTCTGTCGACCAGTCTATTGATCAGTCCGTCATTCAGCCAATGCATTCAGATAGTCTTGATGACCAAATGGACGATCCTATCCTTGAATCACCCCTTCTTGTGTTAGCCAATATATCTTCCCGTTTGCTTGAAGATCTCGTCTTGGAACCTGCCCCTACACACATTAAAGATAAGGTTCATGAGGAACACATTACATCTGTTGATCTCGAACCATTTCTAAAGGGATCAAGCCCTCAAAAAAATTCCGAGTCTTTTGCAGAAGCATCTACTCCACTCCATCAGTTTATGAATAGATTAACCCAAGACATAGCATAGTTAAAAATCCAGAATGTGAAGTACGTTGAGATAATCTCTAGGCTTCGTGAAGAGAACAAAGAATTACGCTTGCAAGTAAAGAGTGTTGAAGATTTGAACAATGCCAAAACAGTTTCCCACACTTCTCTTTGGTTGAAGCATGATGCCTTGAAGGATCAGTTCAAGAATCTTAGGGCTAAATCCACTTCCTCTTCCCAGTCGAAGGCAGCTGCTACTGCAGCTCAGACTTCTTCCTAATTTCTTCTCTGATTGCTCAGTGGGACTTGTCATATCTCCAGTTTGGGGGAATGTTGGTGTCCATTTTTGTCACCATTTTGATTAGTAAACATGCTCTAATTGGTGTTATTTTTACTATTTTGATATGATAAATCATTCTCCTTTCCATTCAAAATGTCAATCAAACCCAGGTATGAATGTATTTGCATATCACATGAATCTTGGTTAAATATCATCATTTTTATGGTTTATTGACAATTATCTCACATTTCTAGACATGCTTGGCATTTAGTTTTTGTTCTACAAGTTGTGGTCATAATTTGTACCTTCATTCAGACACGTGTTCACGCTGAAGATGCCCAGCTGCATTCGAACCGTCGTTCAACCCTCCATTCACACCCGCGGAATCGATGGTCGACGTATTTCGGGGCAGTAAAGACAAAAACGATGATGTCGGTTCTATTGGGTATGTGTCGACCTTCATGGTTCATGAGCCTCCTTTCTAGAATATCTGATCTCTTTTCTGCCTAGATTGACATCGCATCATCTGCCCATGTCAAGGATAACCAACGCACAACTGCCGACGTGAAATAAATCAACACCCATGGACTCAGGCAGACGGCCTGTGCGTTGTCGTAAACCATCCTGCAGCCGTTCTACATCCATTAAGACCTCTATTTTTAGATAGGTCGACCACTAAAGGGTCAACCTCCTCTCTTATTTGTAAAAAAATATATAAAGACATCTCTCGTGGAGAAACGCAGCAAGTACGATAGCATGAAATAGTTTTTAGCAATAGTTGGAGAAAAACGCAAAGTTAGAAGACGCTTTGTAATCTTTTTCAGTTAATGGAAGTTTCTGGTTCTTAGATGTTGATGTTCTGTTGGTGGTGAATAATTTGAGTTAGCTTCAATCCCCGATTGCTGAGAAGGGCCCCTCAACAACCATAGGTTTTATTGTATATATTCTGCATTTCTTTTCTACAAGTAAATAGTTTATTTTTTAGTAATCGTACTTAACTTTGTTTTTCCTCTAATGCTATTTTATTTCCTGTAATTCGTATCTTGCTATTAATTTAATTTACATTCTTAGAAGTTAAAGTGACCTGTCATGCATAGTTTCTTAGTTTGCTTTCAGTCTTTTCATTTGCAATTAGATAAGGTTAATTAGTTAATGTTTCAAGTTTAGTTTGTGATTAGATACAGTTCTGTTAATTTTTCCTGTAGATGTAGCTTAGTTCCATTTATATTTAAGCCTTGTTTTATCATGCAATAGAAATAGTTTGTTTCCTCAGATAATGATTAGTATAAATGGCTTCTTGTTACTTCAGCTCTAGACATTCTATTTACTGCTTCCCTTTCACTGTAGGTTCATATGCATCAACTAGATAGCGTTAAGATCATTTAGTTTGCTCGTTCTTAATTTATATTTTTTTCTATCATCCAAACTGTCATTTGGACTGTCTTTCAGACTGTCATCCGGATTGTCATACGGACTTTAATATTTCCTACATTGTTTTATGCTTGTTTAGAATTTAATTCTTAGATCTTTGAATTGTAATCTTTCTTGTAATTGATCAACATTCATATATGTAATTAGGATCTTGTTCTGCACCACATAGAATTTTAATTTAGCTTCATATTCATTCTTAGTTTTCATTCCATTTCCTTATCTTTGATTTAGTTTGCTTTTCAAATCATGTTTCTTTATCTCTGATTTCCTAACTTGTTATTGTTCTAGCACTTGTTAATTTCATTCTTAGTTTAGTTTACTTCATCCATATTAAGATTGATTTTGTATTAAAATTAGTAATTTCATTCTCCAAAGTACATTAGTTTTGATAGTTTCTTAGTTCGAGTATAGGATTTATTGTTCCCATTCACATAGTTAATGAAGATGTTCATAGAATAGGATTTGACTCAAAAATAGGATATCTTTATCAAGTTTTCTACTTGCTTCTAGATCAAATTCATTTTCAAGTAAATATCTTTATCATGTTTTCTATTTGCTTCTAGATTACATTTGTTCCATGTCATTTTCTTATGGATAAAGAATAGAATATACAATGTTTAAAGTTAGTTGTATCTGGACACTTGTTAGTTTACATCTCTTTGTAGAAGTTAAACTAGATTTGCTTCCATTTTGTTTCCTTGTCACATTTGAAAGTCATTTTGATACATTCTCTCCCGTTCCTATTACATTTGATACATTTCCTCAGAATCCTCAAGGAGAATGGAATTAGGTAGCTTAGTTTAGAGTATTAATTGAATGCATGAATAGTTATACTATTGAATTTATTAAGTAGTTTGTAATTTTGCTTCAATATAATATAGTTTCTTGTTTCCATAGTTAGTTGTCAATTGAATCATTTCATAAATAAGTTTCTAAACTCATTCACAGTTGTTTTCTAATTCCTAGATTAGAGTTTGAATCATTAATCAATAGTTTTCATTTTCATCAAAGTAGTTCTGCTTTTGATCTTGTCTTCTTCCCTAGAATAATATTTGTTGTTTTTATCTTTTCAGTTTTTGTTCATAGAAGTAGAGTAGTATAGATAGATATTATTCTGATCTATTTTGTTTAGTTAGGTCTAATTAGTTTAGTATTTTTATTTTTGAAGTTTGAGTCGGTTTTTCATTTTGCAATATCTTTCGATCTTTTCATTATTAAAAATTTCTAAGGTCGGCCGAGTCGATGTCTTAGGTACCATTCTCCCTCAGCATATACTGTGCCACAACTCTAAGATTACCAACCCTGGTCGATAATTAAATATTTGGTGATTCCTTAAGACATTAAATACACCCAACATAGTGCTAGGCCCATGGGGGAGGGTTAGGGTTAGATTTATAAAAGGAAATTGAATTAGGTCATTTCTCTATTGTACATTTTATATTAATGGTATGGCTTGGTCTAAGGTGGTGCTCTCAAATATCTATTTCATTATGAAATATTTAACAAGACATGAATTAAATTTAAGATAAGTATTTCTTTAGAATCCTAAATTTAGTAAGAGATTAGTAAAAACCTCTATGTATTGTTGTATACTTTGTCTATAATCCTATCACAATTGGAACCACCTATTTATTAAGTTTGATTCATAACCTAGAGGATAAAAATTGTCTTTTCAAATCATAACACAATGCATCCCATTTAGTTTGTCATGGTGAAGATCACTAGTGGATTGTTCCTCATTTATTTTGTTGTAGATATTTGTAGTGTGGGACTGGCATAGGCTTGGACAAATCCCTCTAAGTGGTTTTCTATAGGAATCAAGCATCAATCTTCAACCATAAATGAGCATGTTTTAAAATAAATTGTTAGGATACATATCTAATAGTCTAGAAGATCTCTATGCATTTTTCCACCAAATTTGGTCAAGGTGATTCTGGTATCTAGTTAGAATATATTAGTGGAAACCCTGGGTTGATGACACAATGCTTTGATAAGGGAAAAAACCCAAAATCTAGCTAGATTTGGGTGAGCATTGAGCATGGGGAACCAAATCTATGAATATGTGTATTGTTAAATATAAATTTGTTGGGTGAAGCTAATAACCAACATAATGAACATAATATAAGAGTTTTTTGGGTTGGGGATATACATCAAGGTACCCAAAGCATGAAAAAAGTTTGGGTGGGCACAAAACCAAGAGAACAAAAAATGTTGAAGAGGACATGTGTGGTGGGAGGTCGACCTCCAAAAATTGAAGCATTGATATGAGTGAGGTAGGTCTAAAGCAACTTCTCTCATACCAAATGAGAGAAGTGGTAGGTAGGTCTCTAGGTCTCTAAAGCAACTTCTCTCATACCAAATGAGGTAGGTCTAAAGCAACTTTTTTTGTGGAGTGGTGTTGCATTTTGAAGTTCCCTTGGCCATTGTGTTCTAGTAGCATTGTTGGTTTTGGCTATTTGTTCCCAATGTTAGGAGTTTTTCTTGTTTTTTATTTAACTTGTGTGTAGAGCTCTTGGCATCAATGGTTGTTGGGTGTATCTCTAGTGGTTCTATTCACATTTCCTTCCAAAGTGCTTGGCCACAATAAATGCAATATGTTATCCTTCGCTGGTTGTGCTTTGGTCATCTTGGTGGTTTTCGCTCAGTGATCCCCGTGTTTGAAGTTCTTCCTCTATTTTAAGAGGATTAGGCATCAATTGTTGGTGGTTGCATCCTCACTAATTTTTTTCTCATTGCCTTTCGATTTTGGTTCTTTACATTGTGGGGTCACTTGTGTTTTCGAGGACTACATTGGTGGTTTTGGAGGACTTGTTCCATGGCCATTGTGTTGTTGTTGTTGTCGATTGTTGTTCACATTGTGATCTTGCCTCTAAATCAATGCATGGAAGGGCCCTTGTGTGTTTTTTCTGATAACTTTGTGGTTCATGTTGCTTGTGTTGTGGGTGGTTGTGAAACATGCAAGTAAGGGGGTCAATATAGAGTGTTTAGTGCTCTTTTTTTATCTCAAGGTTCCTTGTTATGTAAGGATTAATAAACCAATTTATACTATAATTTATATAAAGTGAATTTCTTTAGAATTATTGGACACCAAAATGACCATTAAATGAAGGCATGCAAGGATCACAAGATCAAAGCATGCATCACTCATCTACAACATTCCCATGGATTGTTGAGATCCATAATTTAGTCTTTACATGGTTTTCTATGTGTTTAACTCCAACACCCCAAAATTGATATGTTCTCCTCTTAAGATAAGTTGTTGTGAACATTGTGTTGTGGGTAGTTATAGAGTGAAAAACACTAGAGTGCATTGATTACACATCCAAAATTACACCTTGTTTGAAATATTGACCTTAATAATTGTTGTCATTATAATAAAAACCCTAAAATGGTACTCTAGGTTTCATCCAATATTGCCATGACATACATTTGAATCCAAATCATTATACGCATATATAGAACAAAACTCGAAAAAAACTATATATAAATCCATGAGATAAAACCATAGTGGAACAAAACTCAAACAAATATATAAATTTTCAGGCAAATAGTGCAACATGGTTCCCATTGTACATACAATGGAAACTCGTGCCCTATACAAAATCCGACAACTCATGTCGTAAATCCAAAATACATGGCAACTAGTGCCCTATACAAAATATGACAACTCGTGTCGTAGATCTAAAATACATGGAAACCTATGCCATAGATACAAAGTACACGACAACTGGTTCCCAAAGATGCCACATCGTGGCTAATGTAGATAACATGGTGTGTCAAGCATTGTGACCACCTCGATCACTCCCTGGTGCATCTCCAAAATCGATCTTTCTCTTCCTGGAGCCATTGCTACCTGGGGTCTTCTTTCGTCTAGGAGAAGACCGTCTCTCCACGCTCTGAAACAAATGATATAAGGTACCATTAGTTTCAAGCATTTGTAAAATTTACCACATTTATAAAATGAATGTACAATTCAAATCTTAAATAACTCACCGTTAATGCGAGTGGGAGACATGAAGTAGATGTCCTAGATCTGCTGAGCCTCTTAGCAATTCCACCCTACAACATTTACGACAATCATTTCATTGAAAAATAATAATTGCTTAAATTAATTTTGACTAATGCATAAAAAAAATTCATAAATTAACTTGATTCTCATCGTGAACAACCCAAAAAATGGAGGAGGCTGAGCTTCTGGGATAGTAGGTGGAGCAGTTGGTTGGACAACCTACTCCGATGCAGTCATGGGGCCGATAGAGATGTAGATGCAGCAACTATGGGTTCAACCACAGTAGACACATGGGAATATAATGGAATAGTGGTTTCCACAATAGTGGCGAGAAGTGGAGATGATATGGTGGAAGAGGACATGGTGGTATGGGGTGGAGGAGGATGTCGTGGATGATGAACCCCTACCGGTTGTATGATAGGGGGTATCGACCCAAAAGGGCTAGGGGGGATGTTGAGGTGTGGTGAATGGGGGGGCGGTATTGGATGGAGGGAGGAGGATGGATAGAAGGGAGGTTTTGGACAAAGAAGGGAATCTGGATGGAAGGTGGGTGTGGACGAATGGGGGAGGCTGGAAAGAGGGGGGAGTATGGATGGAGAGGGGAGGGTGGATGGAACAAACGGGGTGGATGGAAGTGAGGGGGGTGACTCATGGGAAAGGGTGGAAACATGGGACTAAGGTGGCCTGCAACTGTTGGCGGCCCCTGCATACAAATTTGTAATATCATAGTTTAGTAAACAAAAATCAAATTAAACCATAGTATGTCATAACATTTCAAATTAAAAGCATGCTTTTAACTACACATTGTACTTGTGTATATGGAGATCTACCGACCCCTGGCGGAGATGGTTGGTTAGAGTACTGTGTGCATACCCGTGGACACCAAAATGCATGCACGTTGTAAACACATTAAACAAGTAATTATTCAGTCAATCAAAACATTAAAAAATATTGTACAAACTATCGTCATGTATGTCATAAATATAAATACATAAAAGTAGAAATGCCATAATTAATAACAATATTGTGTGGGGTACTGAAAATACCTCCATGTGAGGTGCCGCAATTTCAGTTGCAGTTGTCATTGTTGCATCCAGGTTGGGAGATGATGCATTCTTCCATGATGGCGTCTCAGCTCTAAATAGATGTACATTGAAATAATAGTTTAAGTCAAGCACAAATACTTTAAAATTATTTTACAAATTATCAAGTGATGATTGAAAACACATTAAAAAAAGTGCTAACCTGCTCCATATAGCAGCCCTCGCTCGGGCCAAGGAAAGTGTGTCTGCAATGGGGACAAATATGTGGCATTGCCCCCGTGGAACTAGAAGGCCCAACATGGCTACCATCAGCCACATGTCTATCCTGACTTTGTACTGAAGGCCCTACACATGTGTCTTTATCAGGGTTAACCTGTTTCTCCACTATAGTAGCTGCTACAAAGGCAGTATGTCTAAGCAGTCCCCGTGCAACACTCCTCATCACGCCCTCGATCTGATCAAGTTTGTGGGGTAACTGAGGCGGCTGGGGAGAGGGGTTGGGCTCGTTCCTAGGAGGTGGTGGCCCTCTCAGTGGGTTTCTCCTAGCAGTAGGTCGATCTTGGGCAGAGCCACGCACAACACCCTAGAACTCAGTTATGTCAAAGTAGTTGACATGTAAACCAAGCTGAAACTTGGCCCACATTTGCCGAAGAAAGTACTATGGAACCTCCCTATTATTGCAGGGAGGTTTATCGTAAACCATGAACCACCTCTGCATCCAATTGTCCCTCCATGGTTGGAAATGACACCAATCCATGCAGACACATGGCTTTCTAATCTTGGGTGCTTTTTGTGTTCTTGGATCGATGAACATACTGTACAATTGGGCCTTTGTAATATTCAAATATTTTATTTCCTCCTTGGAAATGCCCATGGAATAATACTCCCGCATCCTAGCTCTATAATCAGTCATGTCAATGAATTAGCGATGTGCATGGATGAGGGAGTCAATTGAGCTCTCAATTGAGGTGGTAAGGGACACTCGAGATGGTTCCCTAGTGTTTCTTAGATCTCGAGTGTGCACTCTCATTTTATTTACATAATAGTTCAATTCATCTTGGTCAACATTTGGTTGGGGGTTTTGATTTTCTTGGGCATTTGGATTTTGTTGAGGGTTTTCATTGGTTCTAGGATTAGTGTTTTCTTGTGTTCCACCGGACTCCATGCTAAAATTTTGTTCATTCATTGTGTGGGTTTACAATCTGCAATTGAAAATTTCTCTATTGTTTTAATAATTTGGGAATTATTACAAATTTAAAAAACAAAAAACAATGAATTAAATGACAAAAACAATGAATAAAATGACAAAAAGAATGAAATTTACTTACCAATTGACATGTTGACGAGTTGGTGGATGGATTTGGATCGTTGTGGAGTGCAAAGAGTGAGTTGGGTGGCTTGTAATGACGTGCTTGCGAAGAAACAATTGTGCTCGACTGCAAACGGTGGAATGACAAACATTTTGCCTTGATTTTTTTATAATTTTTAACAGGATCGCGTGTGCTCATCTAAGCGCACACGCACCCCGATTTGGTACCGAATGTAGCAGCGCGTGCGCGCATCGATAGGCACATTCCCATGGTCATTTTCTTCCCGCTAGTGTACCCCCATTGCAACACTTTTGGGGAGCATCTTTGTGCCCCCTATAATTTGAAAAGAATTATGTCTTTTTTCCATGGATGCTTACTGTCTCTTTTACTACTCGATTAATTTTCCTCATTAATGTAACTCTATATCGAAAATCAAAGGTGTAGAGATGGGATTTTGTAATGTTTTGATTTATATATGTATTATTTTGTAATAAATTTTGTTTTTTTACAATTGTATTTGATATATGTTTTTAAAGGTATACGTATTGTGATTGAAATTTTCATATAAATATCTCCTATTTTTTTTTGGGTTTGTGGGTGGAAGGCGAGGGGAAAGTTGAGTTTAAAAATTAAATAAAAATTTCTTAAATTGAATGTTGTTTATCTTTAATTTGCAGCAATGATATTTAATGGACATGGATTTAGTAACAGTAATCACGGTGCACGAATGCATTTTTTTCCTTGAGTCGATGCCACATACTAATCGCGTAGTTGACTTTAAGCTGGCATGTTTACACTACATGCCACATACTAATCACGTAGTTGACTTTACGTTGGCATGTTTACATTTTTGTTCATTGAGCGAGAAGAAATGAACAGGATAAATTATGTTTCTGTCGGCCAGTTATTTTATCTTTGATGTGTAATTTTTCCTGTGTGGTTGATATATATATATATATTTTAAATTAATAAAATATTATAAAATTAATATATTGGTTCAAAATAGATTTAAAATATTTATAATTATATATATAAAACTATACAAATTAGATAAATTAAAATGGTTCTTTAACATTTTCACTCTATGAAGGGGTTTGCATCTTGAAAAAATTACTTTGGACAGTTAGTATATCCCCTTTTAAAATGGATCTATGCTAGTAATACTTAGAGTGTCAACTAATCATACTATTATATTAATCTCTATAATACCCATGGAACCATTATTTCTTCTTAAGGTTTTTTTTTGAAATATTTATCAATATTTTTGTGCAATAAACTTTTATGAACTAATGCCAAATATATTTTTAAAAACATAGAACACATATCAATGCATCCTAAGACTTCTTGCAATCATATGTATATTTTGATGTAGGAATGAGTCAAATGTTTTTCTATTGACCTCAAAAGATAGATGGTAATCTTTTTCCTGATTAGAACATCAAGAAGATGTATGATATATCAAAAACATTCGTGTTTAAATATTAGCACAAGCCACTTGATTGCTTGATAAATGTGGGCAAATTGTTGAAGTTTTATGAAACTATTACTTAGTGCTTCTTGATTTTCATTTAGCATTGATTAACTAGGATGGCTTAAGCATAGTTATTTTTTAATTTATTTGTAATTTTATATTTATGTCTAAACATAATATGCTTTTTATTTTATGTTTTTCTAAAACAATTTTTAAAGTAAGTAAAATGCATTATAGGGCACCAAGAACATGTATTTTCCATAAAAAAAATTCATGGTGAAACCTAGGATCTTATGGACTTACAATGCTTATATGGCTGCATGAAGTTGCATACCATAATACAATCTCTTTGTAATCTATTATTTTTGCAAGATACAATTTTGTATGTAATTCTAAAGTCTATGATACCATGGATAGGTATCCTAGTTTATAATAAAGAATTAGACCAAAAAATAGGATCCTTTGTACATTGAAAATCTTTTAAGTTATTTGTATTTGTATTAAATTATACGCAAAATGTTGTTTTCATTTGGTGGATTGCATCAATAAAAAAACCTTGGTGGGATGATCGAAATTGTGAGGCCATGAATTATGATTTTTTATTCAAATCCAAAATTCATCCTGCACTACTTTGGAGTTTTACACTATGTCTATTGGAATATGCTACAAAAACACTAAGAACATGTCTTCTGATAACATATTCTTATAAAATGAAACCTAGGATCTTATGCACTAACAATGCTTATATGGATTATGTGACATACATGAAGCCTCATGCCATGACCAAATACCTTTTCAACGCATTGTTTTTCTCATGAGACATTTTTATCTATGATGGCTTTGTGTAACAAGTTTTTGGTACATTAAGTTCTTAAGAACTAGTGCCATTTTTTTAAACAAAGAATTGTTGAACATTGGTTGTCATTGATATCAACTAAAGATGATGTCAAGTGTTGGAATGTCATCTAATGTCAAAGAGGATGCCAACGGATTCAATATGAGTCATTGATATCAGCCTAAGTCAAAGTAGATACAACATTCCAACATAAGTATGGAGAAGCCACTTTGAGGTAGTCTATGTGCATGATGAAGAAAGCATGATCACCAAGAGTATATGTGCAAATGGCAAAGGTAACATATATGTATGCAAATTTGGAGTATATCTAAGAGTGCATCAAGGATACATCTTGTAGGTCAAGTTTGAAGAAATACATAAGATGATACATCATGCAAATCCAGAAGATACTTCATGAAGATCCAGTTCAAGAAGAAACACAAGTAATGGATCCTAAATCACGTGGCTCTTGTGCAGAAATCAAGTCCACCAAGTCATACTCTCTAATGCCAACAAATTGAAGGATTTGGTTGGAAAATGGTACAAGTGCTCAAACTGCCAAGAATTTGGTTGAACAAATGGGGCAAATAAACAATAAATCCTAAACATTGATTGGTTGATGGTTGGGAGTGTACGGGAAGAAAGGAACAACAGATGGTTGGGAAATCCTGAAAGTGCGTAAGCATATCCAATCAGAAGATACTTTTAGTAAGTGGAAATCGCACAAGTTCCTATGATGATACAATAGTTGAAGACTATCTATGAGAAAATTCCACAGCTGACACAACAACAGGTGCACAAGTCCCACACGTGATGAAAAATCATAAGTCAAAATCCCACCAAGTAAAAGTCGAAGTATGCGCAGAGTCCGTAAAGTATCACTACATCAAAAGCGCATCACCCAAATGCAAGGATGAAGAAATTATCATAATCCCACTTAGTAGAAGCTGGAGAATGCGTAGATTACGCAGAGTATTGATATCACAAGGGTGCATTACCCACAAAGGATGGCACAACAAAGGTTTTGGACATATCAAGATAAAGTGGAAGATTGCACACATATCAAAAGGAAATGGTACATCAAGAGCGCAATGGTACACCACCAAGGTGTAAAGTCCCTTTGAGTTGTGGACCTTGAGGGAACTTGGTACATCATAGATGGCACATCAATAGAGAAGATGATGACATGCAGCATATGCATAATCTGTGAAGTATGGAAGAAGGAATTCCATGACCGCAAACTTATAATCCGTACAGGACATGTGTAAATAGAAATGCGAGTTGAATATTTGATGTAATCTTGATAGCAATAACATAAGTTTTTGTGTGAAAGTTTCTATTTGTTTTTCGGGGCATCAAGGGGCTCATGGATAGAACAGAATGATCTAGTGAAGATTCGAATGCGCACATGCAGTAGAACAAAGTTTTTGATGGTGTGCAGAAAGATGTTGTAGACCTGTGGAAGTTGCACAAAAAATGAAAGAAAGAGATACTGAAGAATGCACAAGTGATGGATATCTCAAAGGACAGTGTCACACTCAGCACGCCGATGGTCGCAGAAGTTGAAGAGACAAAAGTGCAGAGACAAAACCAAAGTTTATCATATATTGTGTTGATGTCTAGTTGATGCATATGAATAGAAGTGAAAGTGTGTGAAGTTGAAGACTCCATATAATGTGCAACAACATAACTCGATAGGCGCATCACGATGCAGATGATCTTAGACAAGTGTGTTAAACTAAACATACCAACTATTTGATGCACAGGACGTCGCAGATTATCTGAGAGACTACAACACTTAATTAGAATGGACACATTAGAATGTGAGCAGTTCCATCTGTTACGAGTGCTTCACTTTGAACATAAAACTATCAATTGAAAGCACTATATCAGATGATCGTAGCATCCACACAGAGAAAAAAATTGAGATAACAAAGAATCATACTGCAGTATCAACAGAGCACACAATCCATGAAGTAAGTCATCAACATAAGTATAATTTCAGAGGAATGAGAAGTCACGTGATGTATGCAGAGCAGTAATAGATTATAGTTTGCATATGAAGGTTACACATGGAAAAATCATCATCATAAGACCTGAAGAAGCGTGCAGAGTTAAAATTCAGTAAGGTAGTAAAATATATCGAAAATCAGGGCGGTTGGATGGGGCAAGGAGACAAGGAGTTGGTGCTTCTTTTAGGTTGGTTCCTGTAAAACAATAAGGAGACAAGGAGTCACAACTTCCTTCAGGTCGGTGCCTGTAAAATAAAGCGATAGGGGGTCATTTACCCCTTCCAGTTGGTGCTGGAGAAAACACAGGCAGTTGGTGCCTCCTTCCAGTTGGTGCTAGTAAATACAGGAATATGGTGCTTCCTTGAATGCATTCTTTCTCACTATAAAGAAGCATTCTGTGGTTTTCTCCCATTTGGGTTTCCACATAAAATTTTTGTGTGTTATGCGTTGATGATGTGGTGCATATATGTGTGAATGTTGATTTACTAATGCATAACAAAATATAAATATTAAGTAAAGGCTAGTATGTTAAAGAAGGTAAAATATGCTAATAACTGCGCTAATATTGATTCACCCCCCCTCTTAGTATTAAATCGATTCCAACAAGAATATATATCAGTGTATCCTAAGTCTTCTCACATTGTTATGGGTACATTCCAATATATGAATGAGTCAAATGCTTTTTCTATTGTGCTCAAAAGATAAGTTGTAATTTTTTTCTTGATTAAAACATCAATAAGATTTAGTACCTCTATAAAAAAAATTGTTGTTTGCATTTTGGAACAAGCCAATTGAATGCTTTATAGATGTGGGAAAATTGCCTAGTTGATGCTATGGGGGCTTGTCCATGGGGTCTTCACTTATTGAAACTATGCCATAGCGCCTTCATTTATGGAATATGAAAGAATACCCCTAATTTCACTAGATATTGATAAATTCCTTCCAAAATCCTTTTGTTGAGTCCCCCTCCCAATACATAGTTCCAATTAAAAAAAACCTATTTTTACTGCATATTCCCTATTTTTACTAGATACCTCTTTCTAAACATCCCCAATGCATATAAATCCCCCATACCCTCCCCCCCCCAATACCTACTATATATTGACCTTAATTTTCATAATTTAAAAACACCCCTTTATGAATGACCATGATAAGATATTATCAACATGGTGAATCCCCTGTGGGATTGTCCTTGGGATCAAATGTTCTATGCAGCTATTACTCAACCCTTATTTGATTTTCATTTAGCCCTCATTATTTGGGATGGCCTAAGCATAGTCACCTTTCCTAAGAATAAAATTTAATATGTTTATTGATTTTATATTCATATCTAGACCTGCTATACATTTTTTTATTTTATGTTATAAAACAGTTGTTAAAACTAGAATAAATACGATATAGGACACAAAGAACATGTCTTTGCTAAGATATATATATATATATATATATATATATATATATTCTGAAACATAGGATCTTATGGACTAATAATGCTTACCATGGAAAATTTTAGTGGTGAAATTAAGCCTAAGGGCTAATTTTCAATATTTTTTTTCAAGAAAAGAATTGTTATTTTTCATTCTTTTTTCTAAAATGATTCACCCAAATTCTATAGGGTTATTCTTTTTTACTATAAACATCGACAAAATTGTCCAAAAGCTATATTAAATCCATATAAATTTGAATATTTTATAAAAATATTGTCAAACATTTTATGGTTGAAAATTTAAGATTCACCAAGGTTTCTACACTTTAAGAAAATTATGGATCCTTGAAATTTTCCTAAATTTCTTGCATGGCTTATGTGACATGCATGAAACCTAATACCATGAATCAATCCCTTTGTAATCCATTGTTTTCTCAAGAGAGTTTTGAATTTAATTCCAAAGTATATGATAGCATATATAGGTCACAGGGAGGTCAGTTTCTAGGCAATATCCCATCATGTCCATTCATATTAGGGGATAAATAAGGTCAACAAATTAAAAAATATATTGCCCCGTATTAAGGGGGCAAGGGGTGTTTACAATGAAAAATTGCAATATGAATATTTAGGGATTTGTTTATTATATTTTGAGGAGAAGCAGTGGAGAGCAGGTGGAGAGAAACTATGATCATAAAAAGGTCACAACTAGGAAGACCAAGGTGAGGGAATAGTGAGGGACTTGAGCTCACTTGGAATGACTAGGATGAGGGCCCGTTGAGGTATTTATGAGGGATTCAAGCTTGCTTACAATGACATGGGTAAGGGCATAACAGGTGATTCATGAGGGATTGAGCTTGTTGTTTGAAGACACTTTGTCTATGTGGACAAGGACGAAGCTCTCTATCCTAAATAATGTAGATCTAGAACAAAACACAACAGAAAACATAAAATTTCCTATATTAATCAAATTGCAAAGAGTGTAGAGGAATTACTTACCTCAATATTATGGTGATGTCTACTCGTTTGATGTAGTCTCCGAAATTCAACTACAAAACAACATACAACAACCAAGTAAGAGCATGATAATAATGATAAGAAATGTTGATTAATCTAAACATGTGGTCAAGGAAACAAGTTCTAAAGATTCAACATAGATGATCTTTATGGAAAGAATATATATTACTATATCAAATCAAGTACAAAGGGAGATATTGCAACTGTGCCTTGACATCACAACTTATTCCAACAATCCTGTTGCCTCAAAGACCCAACCTTGTTCCTAATAGAGAAGGGACACTTAGTTCTAAGACGATTTCAGTAGCATTTGGATGCTTTCACTTCTCCTCCCTAATCCATGAAACTGAGCTTTCATTTATAGGTCAAAGAGGATATAAAGAGTTGAGGATTCTATGGAGAAGGTTAGGGGATCATCCCAAAGGGCGAGGGGTTCGATTGCCACCTATGCAGATTTGTAGGGATAAGCCTCCATGAAAGCTTCGTTCTAGAAGACTCTAAAAAAATCTATTGTTTTCCTTTTAACCAACATTGATGCACCCTATCAACTAGCAACCTGCGCCATTGAGGGGTGACGCATGCTGCATGATGGAAACATGAGCCATCGATGTATTCTGTCAACATGTAAAGTGCATCATCAAGACTCTGACACATGTTGTGAATAGGGAAAGTGAGTAAGTGCTCCAAATCTAGGAAGGAGGAAGGAAAAACCTTTTCTCAAGTCATTTGGCATTTGAAACTTTAGGGATTGTGGTTAATCCAGATATACACACCTCATTATCCAATTGATGATGAGATTTTGGTGTAATAGATTGCCCCCAAAATTATGAAGCTAGAGGAACATGATAGGTGAGATACTTTGACAGATGGAAATTGAGGCAAAAAACCGTGAGTTGAAATGTTGAACAAGGATTATATAGTACAATATATTCTGATACATGTCCCAAATGACACATCACATGGATGTCGACCAATACATTGCAAATTCATGTTAGTATTGACTAACTGAGCACAATCATGGCTACTAAGATACAATCATTGATCTATGATGATATAATTACACAACCACGATCAATACAAGAGTGGATCCATGTGATATGACTCAAAAACTATCCATCGCAACTTGGTTAAGATACATAACACAAGTATCCTAGGGTCTTCATTTCCAACCCAGAATGATACGAATATAACCATGTGATTACAATGTGTTGAAGTCGAACATGGTAGAAACCACTTGATTACCAGTCAGTGATGTAAACCATTAACAAGTACAAGGGAAATCACCATTGGTGTCAATGATTCCCAAGGTATCATAATACATATTGATGAATGTGAATCAATGAGTTGAGTTGAGGTCAAACATTTGGTGGAATCTTTCAATCATAAGTCAATGATGTAAACTTACTGTTAAAAGAGAGGTAACTTGCCATTGAGGTATATAGGATCAAGGTACTTGACTAGTTCCTAGGTCTAATCCTTGGATGATTTGTTGGAATCCAGAAGGATAGAGCCATTGAAGGAGGGCCATGGTGTTTCCCTCATCATCTACGCGAAACAAGATCAAATATTTATTGGAGCAGATCAGACTGAGAAGTGACTTCAGTACTGACTAAGAGGTAATAGATCAAAAGGAATATGACATGACTGTAAAAGGTTAACTTAATATGATAGACCTCCCTTGAACACTTAACGAAACAAAAAATGACTAGGCAACATTGATTCAATGAGGTGGAAACCAAAACATAGCGGTATTCTTTGGATGACTCGAAGGAGTAACACAATGAAATGAATTGACCTTACTCAAAGACAAGATGATTATATAATTGTTTGAACAAGATAGGGGTAGGTGTCGTACTCAAGGGTGAACATAAGCTACCATTAATACAAGTGTAAATACATATTCTTTCCTTAAATTTCCCCACCATGACTGATGAGTACCTCTTTGTTTTTTTATGAGCTGGAAGAGGGTAACAAATGCTTGTTATAGCTCATCTTTCAAATGAGTCCAATCCCACATGTTTTACGAACATGAGATATGAATGGTTCATCCCTAGAAGGGTCCTTCAATGTTAAGTTTTAATGACTCCAAAGAAGGTAAAATTGACTTCATTTCATGTTTAGAGAGTCTGAAATAATCCAAAGAAGACTCGGAGATGAAATTTTTCGTAAAAGTTATTCCCTATGCCTAAAAAAGTATAAAAGAATGCCTGAAGGAAATCTTGTAGTCAAATATAGACTAGAGTATTCATTTTTCATAAATAGCCCAACCAGTCCGAAAAAGGGGTAAACTATCACCAGAGAGACGACCTTTCTAATACTTTTACAAGCGTGAAATAATCAAGTTCGCTTGGTGATCTTTTCCTATTTAGGGCATCTAAAAAGAGCTTAAAGGAAAATCCGAAGGTATTTCTTTTTTGCACACAATTTACGAGCCCTGAAAATGATAAAAGTATACTCGATACCGTTTAACTAGGTTTTTAACGAACACTATCATGGTATAAAAATCGTCCGGAAGCTTTTTCATATTTAATCAAGAGCATGAAAAAATAAAAAATGAGCTCCACCATAGTCAATTTGTTATTAAATTTAACCTGCAGTCTCCACAATAAAAATTAGAAGCAAGTTTGACTTGAAATAATGGTGAGAAATGACTAAATTGGTAAAATGACTTAAAATAATGAAATAAAATATAAGAATATTATATTCCAAATACATAAAAGGGGTAAAAATTAAAAGAATTTTACCATTATGTTTTTTACCAATTAAGTGTGACTGAACGATCCCTTTCTAGTACAAACTTGCTGCGGAGATTGTGGGAGAATCAGGCATCCATTCTCTATTATGTCATGTCCATGTAACCACTCTCCTCATGCCCTTCATTACTATGTTTGTTTTTTCAGATTTCATACCAAAATTTTTATTTTTTGAGGTCATTTTGGGGGGTTGAATGTGCACCCTGGTCGATGCACTTTTCCCTTTCGAGAAGTGCGCCATCCCAGGAGTGACGCGCATCATGAAAGGGGAAAGTGTTTTGATGACACCTTGTGAACAAAATCAGGGTGTGTTAGCTCAGGAACAACCCAAAAAATAAAAATGGGAGCAAATAGTTGGGATTTTTTCCTTGGAACTTCTTCTAACACCCTCCTATTTTTTGTTCATGTAGGTTTGATCTAGGAAAATGGTGCAATGGAAAGAAATAGAGCATGAATTAGAAGATTCCCAAGCTTTTAATGACCCAAATGCAGTGTTGGATTTGAGAGAGTGTGGGATCTTGAAGTTCTTCCAAGTTCCTAGGATGAGATCCCAAGTTCTCTTATTGGACCACTTAATATGGATGTGGGACCCTGATCAACAATATTTCCAAGTTGGGACTCATATCCTCACCTTGGAGGTGGAAGACATATACTTCCTCACAGGCTTTTCGAGACGAGGAGCTCCTGTTTCAATTTCTGGACCTAGAGGTGGTGAGGTGACCATCGAGGATCTCATTGATCAATACTACACTCCTGAGACCCAAATGAAAGGTGGGCATATCCCCATCAATCATGTATGAGTTCATCCTTTGAGTATAGTCTTATTTATTATTAAGAGGGTAGTAGGTAGTAGAGAAGCTCATTAGACCACGATGGATCACATGCTCTATGCTATAGAGTGCATGGCTCCCATAGTGTTTAACTAGTGTGAGGGTGTCCTGGTGAATGTGAAAGAACAACTAACAAAGTATAGGAGAGGGGAACTAAAAAAATTTGGCTATGTATTGATCATAGTATCCTTCTTCTTAGAGCGGGTCCCTCTCCTCCGCCCATAGATAGATATCACTAACCTAGAGCCACGAGACCCATGTATGTTGAGTTGGGTGGAGGTGATGGCTCGTCATGATGGTGGTAGACCTATTATAACTTCTGGGCCTGCATTCTTTAGATGGTTGCACAATCAACTACTTATGGTAGAAGACTATGAATATGCTGGCACAAATTTTAGGGGGGATCCAGATCTAACGCTCCCGGAAGGAGATAAATGGGGCGATCTAGGTAAGAAGGAATTTATTTTACCTTTTTACCTTTTTATGTATATTATCATATTTCATTTTTTTTGTTGTACTGAGGCCTCGTGTATTTTCATAGAGATGTTGGGCCTTTGAGACTAGCTGGATCTTCTCCTATCAAGAGGTGAGGAGTAGTTAGAGAGATAATAGTCGTTAACCGAGATGCAGTAGAAGAGCTTGATGAAATTGAGGAGAACCTCCAGCGGTTGACCATGGACATTCCTGACATTTCTATAGATGACTTGCCACGACGTTATCAATGCCAGATCACTGGAGTTTCTTGTCGTTTCGGTTGATTGCTATGTTGGGTAAGGAGGGCCATTGTGTGTTACCATGAGCATCACTAGTAGTCATATTAGATGTAGTGATGTACTAAAATCCATGAGCTTCAGATTTTGTCAGCATTATATACTGAAAGCTATGAGCTTCAAATTTTTGTCTCAGTACTTTTTGTGAAACTTTTTATCACACTTAATATAAAAACTATTTATAGTGGTTTCATATACAATGTGTCTTATGATAATTGTGGATCTCCGGTGGACTACTTACTTATATGTGAATTATTTATATGTTTTGCTTATTTACATGTTTTAATGATGAAATGTTTAAGTCTAATGTGATATGTACCAATGTAACATGAAATTGGCCAATGAATCGACAAATGATGAGCCCAACTTAGAGGTATCCTATAGCCTTTTTGGCCATAGTAAAGCACAAGATATGATGAAGGAAATACACATGTTTTGTGGGAAAATGCATTTACTTTGATTATTTAATAAGGATGTTTAGAGATTATTATTTTTATGTTAAAAGCATTTTTACGTGCTAACCTTGGGAATGAGCAGGCATAAACAGGGCGTGAAGGTCTTGAGGTATCAACGAGAGTCAAAGCTCGAGGACTGCAGATAATACAGGGGATCAACGCTCATATCTCCCTAAGTTCTAGCAGAAGCCTTGATTAAGAGGATCGACAATTATGATCTTAGACTAGGTTAGAATTAGAGACATATATATATGGACCTCTCTGGTAGCGAAGGGGTCCTGTTGCTATTTTGTAGAATCAATCGTCTATGCAATTTTGTACTGTGAAGACAATTTATGTTAAAGACTTTTCCTGAACCATGAAGTTACTATTTTAATAAGAAGACTGATGTTACTTTCAAGCCTGCGTTTATAAGTTTTCCATACTCCTGAGTAAGGGTTGGGGAGGGCCCCTCCAACACATAAGTCAGGAGTTTTACTTTGTTTTCAGGTATTTTCCATATGTGTTGTACATTGATTTAATCCCTATCGTATATGAAAGTATTTTGATGGCAGTTGAATAACATGGTTTTATTTCAGTATTAAAGCGATCATTTTGATTCAGCATGATTCCTGTAGTTGGGTAAAGCACATTCCGTAGTTTGGTAAAAATTTGTCCGTAGTCCTGTAGCTGCATTCTGCGCAAGTATAGTTTGACATCTATTCTCATGCATTCTTATATTAGTTCTAAAACAATGATTCAAATCTAGGAGCTCATGCATATTTCCCTTATCAGAGTTAGATCATAGAGGTTAATTACTTTCTATTCTTTGGTTTAATTAATGATCATCACTTTGAGTGTATAATGATAGGATTGGTTATTTATCAGCATTGGACATTTACGTTCTGGATTTAGTTTTCTCGTTTTCAGTATTTAAATTTTTAGATTAGACTTTCAATATTTAGCACTTGATTTTCCGTATTCAATTCTTAGATTAAATTCCCAGCTTTCAGCATTTTATTTCTAGACTAAGATTACCAAGCTTTCAACATTTTACTTCTTAGTATAGATTGTAGTTTTCAGCATTTAACTTCTTAGCATAGGAATTTGTCATTCATAGATTCACAATCTTTTTCAGCTCACTTTATTCTTTGATTAGAGAGACCTTTAGGATATATACCAATACCCCAAACACGACGAAGACTATCCTATAGAGCACATACAGTGCTAGCACCTATGAAGTTTGTATGCTCCCTTGTCGATAATTAAAGTATGCTCCTGGTCTAGCTTCCCTAATTAGGCATCCATTCCTGGAGACCACCACTTTTTGGCGTCGTTGACGGGGAGGTACTTAATCCATAGGAGACATCTTAGAATAAAAAACACACACAAAATAACCAAAAACATAAAATTTTACCATGGATGCCTAGACGATGGAGAGATAGATTTGGATGCTTTCTTCCTGCCTTCCCTATGAGCAACAACAGTTCTGATAACTCTCAATTTGAATTCCTTAACCCAGAAGAAGAGGCTGACTCTAGCTACGACCCAAACCTAGATAACTTCTTTGCTAGCTCTAGCTCAAACAACACTATGGCAGAGGAAGAGGATGAACCTAGAGAGCTATTCACCTTTCCAATCAATGTACCTCTTGGAGATGCCAGGATGAAAATATCAACCCCAATAACCTACCAAACTTCCATGGCCTAACCTCTGAGGACCCTGAAACATTCCTATTTTAGTTTGAGGTAGTATGTAGGTCATTTGACTACACCATTGATGCACACAAACTAAGACTCCTCCCTTCCACATTGAAAGATCTATCACTCAGATGGTTTATGAGCCTTGAAGGGAACACATTTTTATATGGTACCAGATGAAACAAAATTTCCTAGAAAAATACAGGGACTAATGTAAGGAAAAAGATACAAGAGATGAAATCTTTAGAATGCAACAAGGAGAGAGAGAAACCTTAGAAGATTATGCGCAAAGATTTCAGCTCAGCTACAAATGAGCTAGTCACTGCACCTTAGATCAAGAATCACTGAAACTTGTCCTTCTTAGGGGGATAAAAGAGGAAAATCTAGAAGTTTTGAACCTTCTGGGAGATGGAGATATATTCCAGAATACTTATGACCAAATCCTACAAATCTTCAAAAAGTACTCTAGATCTAGGAAGGTAAAAGTGGAACAAGGGATTCACACCCATTCACTGGGGGATCAACATCTTCAGGACCAAACCTTACAAATTCAGATTTAGGGAACCTTTTAGATGACATGAAGACCAATATCGTACAATCTCTAGCCATGCAACTTGATGCACTTTAAATCAAGATCAAACAAGACGAAATAAACCAAGCCTTGGCAGTCTTTTTTCCTCACTGCAGAAAGAAGCATGAGAAGGGGCAATGCATGTTGATGTATTTGTAACTTCGGAATATATTCACTTGTATATTGTATGTATTACATTTGTACTTTATTGTATCTCCAACGGAGATGTATTATTCCTCCGATTGGAAGTATCGTTAGTTGTACTTGCAAGTGTTGCAAGTTATATTGTAAGTGTCGTAACTTATACTTGATGGGTTATTAGACCACCTTGATGGGGTCGGCCCTATATGAGTCATGTGGGTTAAAGGGTTATTAGACCACCCTAGTGGGGTCGGCCCAGTTAGTATTATGTTAAATGGTTAAGTTGAGGCCGACCTAGTTGAGTAAAGGTCAAGTGAAAGTAAAAGTATAAATAGAGACTGTGACTCTCTCATTTCACATATTCTATTATTCACTCACTTCACATTAGTGAGAGAGAGGAGGAGTGTGCATAAGTGGAGGAGGAGTATGCTGCTGAATATATATATCTCTTGGGTTTGATCATTGTGATCCTTGTATTGGTGCTTACTCTATATCTGAGGAAGTTGCAGTTTTTTTCACCTTCTTGGTTTTCCCTAGTGAAATGTTTTGTGTCTCTTGTCTCTTGTCTCTTATACTTGATATGCTATACATGTTGTTCTTTCAGTTAATATCCTAGATCTATTGAATTAAATGATGAAAATCTAACATGGTATCAGAGCTAGACTGAAGGAAGGCATGGTAGGGCATTTATGAGACTTGTTGCACTTGCGACAAATTGGAAGCTAGGGCTTGATATAGAAAAAACCAGTCATTGTGGAACTTTCGCTATAAATCCATTTTGGTGAAGTTTCATGTTCTAAAACTTCTACAGGTCATAGATAACATCCCCATGTACATTTTTTCCGAAGCACATCATCTAATTCGTTGTAATTTCAGTTTTATGACCTCTACAATCTAGGGTTTCTGCCTCTTCCAGATCTCAGTCATAAACATGTGACCTAAGAAAAAAGGTCACAACTTGGGCTAGGAAGCTCCAAATGAAATTTCGTAAAAAGTGACAGGTAAGGAATGGACTGTACTTTCATAGGTCCACTTTTTAGAGGCCGAAGTCAAACCAGTGACATGTGGCATGCCGTACAAGTTTTCTCTCTTGTTTTATCCCATAAACAAGTCACATTGCGACACTTGGCATAAATCTCTCTCAAAGAATCCAATTGAGGACAGACCTATGGGGTTACAAAGATGATAGGTCAGGATACCACAAACCAAAGTTTCAGACCCTGTGGATTCATAATTTCATATCTGCACCAGAAACAATCAAGTGCATATTTCTGTCAAAACATAATTGGATTCTGAGCACCTTCATTCTTGGCTTGTCACTGCTATGGGAATTTAGGGCTTTGGAGAAAGTTGGAATTTTTGGAATCAGAGTCCATGGCTAAATAATCCTCATCAAAATCAAAATTTAGAGACCAAGATCAAATTTTTTGGTTGGGCAGAAGGCCGAGCTTGATGAAACCCTAGTTCGGGATTTTGATCAGAAAGGTGGAAAATCAGGGTTTCTGCAAAAGTTGAAAATTTTGAAATCTGAGACCACGGCTGGAAGCTCCTAAGAAAAATCAAAGTTTAGAGTACAAGATCGAACATTTTGGTTGGGCAGAAGACCGGGCTTTATCAAACCCTAGTTCGGGATCCTATCCAGAAGATCCAGAAGTTTCAAAGGCAATTTTGAGAGTCAAATTTGGAGATTTCAAAATTGAAGTATACCAGCTTGATCAGCTCAGCAAGATACATCTTTTCATCCATTCAGAAGTTTGAAATTCAAAATTTGAATTTTTAGGGTTTCTCTGACAAACCCTAATCCAACTCCAGATCCAGTTTCAACAGATCAAAGTGGATTGGGTTAATCCTAGAAGAGAATGAATTGGACACCTGCATAAGTGGAGAAGTTCCAGTTCCAGAGGGAGATGAGGCTAAGGCCTCACATAAGAAGACTACAAGCAATCTCAACAAGTATGAATCATACAGGTTTGTTTTGAAATATGTTCATGATTAAATCTTGATTAATGTTAGACTTGTCTTACCGCACTAGTAAAAGTATCAATGCATGTGAATGATAGAAGACATTCATTGGTTAGGGTTATGACACTTATGATTGCACTAATGCAATTTGGTGTGGTATGAGGTTGATGTTGTCCGCTAACATGAAGGTACATCAAGAAAGACAAATCAAGTTCTAGATCAAGAACATATGACCATGGTGACATGAAGACAAAGACTCATCCATAGCCCTTATAGAAGCTCTACCTACAAGGTATGTACATTTTGGTTCTACAATGGTTAACTTATGAGTTATGCAGGTTACTAGAACAAGTCATTAAAGAGAACAAGAAGACATTATGTGGATATGTTAGACATAACCAGCAAGCATGACAATCCAGGTATGTTTTTCCTATATCAAGTTAGAATCCTACCTTGTGTTAGGATCTATTATATAAGTATATTTGTCATGATTGATTATGATTATTCTTGAAGTTAGAAGGTTAAGTAATCAAGGGTTTATGCATATTATGTTTCTTACTCTGATTGATGACATTACAAACCAGAAGAGTCCTATGATCAAATAAGAATACGCATGAGTAAAAGAAGTCTTCCTTGAAACCTTGAATACTAAGGCTTATTACCTATGTATGAAATGATCATGCCATACATATTTAAGATTATTTAGAATCAAAATGTTTTGATAGTATTGAGATTATACGAATGGATGTATGATTATCTATGAGATCTTGAGGATGACACTATCATGAAACTAGTGCACACTTAAGCATACATAGTGGTCCAGGATGGATATAAGTTCAAAGATAGGTAATCCAAGAAGCAAAGATCAAGAGGGAGCACACTCCAATAGTTCCTGCAAGGAAGAAAATATCAAGAGGGAGCACTCTAGGAAGCAAAGATTGAGAGGGAGTCCACCCAACAACTAAACAAAGATAAGTATTTGAATTATCATTTCTTATATATATGATTACTTAAATGATGTTTTATAGCCATGTACATAGTTATGTTCCTAGATTTAGGATGTATATTATGCATATTAGAAAAATTGCATTAACGAACAAGATACTACTAATATGCAAGTAATGGGTAAGTGGCCTATCGTACTGTACAACATTCCATTACTACTTATCTATAATGAAACCTCTTTGCTAACATGTTGGGAGTTGTGCACACTCTTAACAAATGTTCTGGTAGAGATGGAAGGCATCTAGAAAGTTACTGTGTGAATACGAGATATGGTTAAATGTTGTATTGAAGCATTGGCTAAGATAATTGCATGACTGTATGACATATGTACTTATCTGTAAAGATTTTTTTCTGAAAATATGAGAAGTTTCTAATCATGCAATTGAATTTGACTTGTAGGAAATATCGTATACAATCACCTACAAAAGAAGGACAACAACATTTGTTCCAGCAACGAAGTTCAAGAAAAATTTCTATTGAAGATATTGAAGAATCTAAATTTCCCAGGATATGGGATGCAGTAATGGAAGGATGCCATGATTGAGGAGTAGTAGTCGATCATGAAGAATGATGTATGGGATGTGGTCCCGAGACCAGAAGGGAAGTCTGTTGTGACTTCAAAGTGGATCTATAAGATCAAGCATGTTGCATATGGCAGCATAGAGAAATGCAAGGCAAGGTTTGTAGCTCGTGGCTTCTCCTAGAAGGGAGAGGATAGGTTGATTGTCGACACGAAGAGGAAGCTTGTTGTCGAGTTCAAAATGAAGGACTTGGGTATGATGCATTACTTTCTAGGTATGGAGGTGTGACAGAGTGCAGATGGAATATTCCTTGGACAAGGTAAGTATGCGGTAGAGATCCTAAAGCGGTTCGGGATGATGGACTGCAAGGCCATGGCCACACCTATGGCATCGAACCTGAAGCTATTGTGTGATGCTTCTTCAGATTTGGTTGATTCCACGATGTATCGTCAGATGATTGGGTCCTTGATGTACCTGATGAACATGAGACCATATATTTGCTTTGTGGTGAACACATTGAGCCAATTCTTGATGGATCCTAGACATGTTTACCTGATTGATGTAAATCATATTCTGAGGTACCTGAAGGATATGGTTGATTATGGGATCAAGTATGATGCAAATCAAAAGTTTAACCTAGAGGGTTATGTTGATTCAGATTAGGAAGGTAGTGTTGCAGATAGGAAGAGCACTTCGGGGTGCTGCTCAAGTATGGGATAAGGTGTGATCTCTTGGTTTAGTAGGAAGCAGTCCTGCTTATAACTGAGTACAACCAAAGCAGAGTATGTCATAGCTTGTTCAACCAGTTGTGAGGAAGTATGGCTGAGGAAGCTACTGTCTGAGTTATTTGATCTCCCATTGGATGATACCTGTATCTTCTGTGACAACCAAATTTGTGTGAAGTTGTCTAAGAACCCAGTTTTCCATGACAGGTCAAAGCACATTGATATCAAATATCACTATATCAGGGATATGGTGCAGATAGGAGCAGTGAAGCTCCTGTATGTTGCGATGAATGAGAATATTGTAGATGTGTTGACCAAACCACTAGCCAAAGTGAAGTTCGAATACTTCAGAGAAAGGCTTGGTGTACTTCAGATCGAGGTTCCTTCCAAGGGGAAGTGATGACTCCAGAAGACGCAGATACACATGGGATTTTTTGACATGGTTGTAGATGTGTTCTCCCATGGTCGTGATGTAATTGCTGAGCCATTTTTTCACATGGTGGTAGATGTGTTCTCCCATGGTGAAAAAGTAAGGGTTGGAGCCTTCCCCGAATGGTGGTAGATGTGTTCTCCCATGTCGGTGGTGTAAGTGTTCTATGATGTGCATTTGGGTTGTGCTCCGTGGACAATGAGATGATCTGAAGAAGACGATGCTATGATGATCATGTGTGATGAGCATCAGGATGATGCTCCAGATGATATGAATCAAAACGATGCTATGATGATGATCAGGATGATCATGTGTGATGAGCATCAGGCTGATGCTCCAGATGATATGCATCAGGATGATGCTGTGTATATGATCAGGGTGATCATGTGATGACGATGTGCATCAAGATGATGTACTATATGATGATGATCAATATGATCATGAGTATCAGGATGATACTCCATGGCCATGGAAAGATTGTCCAGGTAGCATGTAATAGATCCCTGGGAGATCCTATAGTTTGTGCTAGGATGCTCTTGCAAGGTTTTTCTACAGTTGGTTGTGAACAGATTGTGCAGGAAGCATGTAATATCTCCCTAGGATATCCTATAGTCTGTGCTAGGATGCTCTTGCGAGGTTTTTCTATAGGTTGGAAGTGGACAGGTTTTGCAGATAAGCATATAATAGCGCCCTGGGAGATTTGAAGATACTCTTGCTAGGTTTTTCCTATGGCATATAATAGCTACCTAGGAGATCTGGAAAATGCTCTTTCGAGGTTTTGCTTGGGAGGACATATAATAGCGCCCTGGGAGATTTGCAAATACTCTTGCTAGGTTTTGCCTATGGTATATAATAGTTCCTTGGGAGATCTGGAAAATTCTCTTTCTAGGTTTTGTCCTATGGCATGTAATAGCGCCCTGGAAGATCCGATAGGTTGAGTTGTGTGCTTGTAATCAGTCCTGGGATGCTCTTGCTAGGTTTTTCTAGACCACATGTAATCAGTCTTGGAGATCCGATAGGTTGTGCTAGGCATGTAAAAGTCCTAGGATGCTCTTTAGAATTCTTGTCGGTCGTGCTATGCACATAAACGTTCATGGGACACTCTTTTAAGGTTTTGTGGTGGTCACATGTAATAGCTCCCTGGGAGATCCAATAGGTTGAGCAGTAAGCTCGTAATCAGTCCTAGGATGCTCTTTCTAGGTTTTGTTGATGCATGTAATCAGCCCTGAGGATTCCACAGGATGGCCAGCTCGCAGAGATGATGAAGACCTACAGGAGGCTAGGCTTACATCCAGCATGAAAAAGGGCTGGCTCTATAATTCTGATGACGAGTACAACAACAATGATGATGATGCTCCATGATCCAGTGATGATGATCCAGCTCCAGAATTGAATACTTGTGGCGCTATGTATTGATGAATTGTGTCAAGAGAATACCTTCCTAGTTAAGAGGGAGTGTTGATGTATTTGTAACTTCGGAAGATATTCACTTGTATATTGTATGTATTACATTTGTACTCTATTGTATCTCCAACGGAGATGTATTATTCCTCTGATTGGAAGTATCGTCAGTTGTACTTGCAAGTGTCGTAAATTATACTTGATGGGTTATTAGACCACCTTGATGGGGTCGGCCCTATATGAGTCATGTGGGTTAAAGGGTTATTAGGCCACTCTAGTGGGGCCGGCCCAGTCAGTATTATGTTAAGTGGTAAATTGGGGCTGACCTAGTTGAGTAAAGGTCATGTGAAAGTAAAAGTATAAATATAGAGTGTGACTCTCTCATTTCACACATTCTATTATTCAATCACTTTGCATTAGTGAGAGAGAGGAGGAGTGCGCATAAGTGGAGGAGGAGTATGATGCTAAAGATATCTATCTCTTGGGTTTGATCATTGTGATCCTTGTATTGGAGCTTATTTTATCTCTGAGGAAGTTGCGGTGTTTTTCACCTTCTTGGTTTTCCTCGGTGAAATGTTTTGTGTCTCTTGTCTCTTGTCTCTTGTGCTTGATATGCTATACATGTTGCTCTTTCAGTTAAGATCCTAGATCTATTGAATTAAATGATGAAAATCTAACAATGCACACTAAACACCATAGAAATATGTGGCCTCTGCACTGACGATCACTCCATTGATAAATGTCCTCTACTTCCCTCATGCAAAGCTGCTATTCAAGAGCACACAACTGAAGGTGCAATAGAACAACTCTGTTTTTTAAATCAAAGGAGAAATAACTTTGTCAGGCCTTTCCAACCTAACAACCAAGCCTACTTTAATTTGACAAATAATCAACAAAATTGGAACTCAGTACCTGCCCCATGGAAAAATCAACCAACTCAAAACCAATGGTGGCAAAACCAACCATATCAACAGTGTTATTACCCACAATCTTACTCTCCATACCCCCCACCTTTTTCTCAACCAACTATGAATTATGGGAATCAATATCCTTATTCATCGAATTGGAGAGCTCCATTGTAGCAGCAACGACCACTCATCATGCCACCACCATGAAACCAACCACCCCCCAGACCTCCACCAATTCCTACCCAACCAATTCCAAACCCTAATAACAATAGGCCAGGACAAAAACAAGCCTACAATACTGAAATGGTGTAGTTTCCAATTTATGTTGTGGATACACTGGAGATAAACGAAATTAATCTTAGGTCTAGGAAAACATTGCAAAACAAACACACACAAAATAATCAAGAAGTTGAAGCTCATGATCGAACAACACAACTTGAAATTCAACATCTAGACGAGCCAAGCCCTCAAGAAGATGAAATTCGGCCACAAACAAAAAATAGAAACCCTCCATTCCCTGAAAAACTTGTACGAAATACTAAAGAAGAAGAGGAGAATGCAATTCTGAACGAATTGAAACACTTGAATATCCAAATTCCAATTTTACAGGCCATCCAAGATGTGCTTATCTGTAACAAGTTTATTAAGGAGAATTGTTTGAAAAGACCTGGTAGAAGAAGACGTGACCCACCCATGATAAACATTGTAGGCTAGTTGGTAGATTTAATGCTAGGTGTTGTTGTTAACCCCAAGTATCTTGATCCAGGTAGCCCAGTAGTTAACGTAACCATCTATAACAAACATATCCCCAACAACCTAATTGATTTAGGGGCCGCAATAAACATAATGACTAAGGATACCATGATATCCCCGGGACTACAATTGATGGTCTGACCAACAACTACAGTCCTACAGCTAGATGACACATCGACAGTAAAACTTGAAGGGATGCTCGAAGACATAATCATCAACATAGAGTCCTGGGAATACCCAACTGAATTTATAGTCATTGAAGAAAAGAGTAAACTTAGTGGATACCCAATAATACTAGAGAGACACTGGCTGGAAACTGCAGATGCTTACATAGGGTGCAGATCGGGAAACATGACAATCACCAGTGGCCAAGCTAGGAAGAAAATCAAGATTTATCCTCCAACTAGGAAGTCTTCAGACCGAGAATATCAGAACTGGATAGACGACTATGATGACACATCAAACCAAAACATACGTCTTGTCCTTACAATTGAATTTTCCCTATAACTAAAAGCCATTGATGAAGATAGTTATTTAGATAGGTTTGTTCAAAATGCTTCTTCTAATCAGAATATGTTTGAATATTTTCTTGGCACAGGTCAGCAGCAAGGAGAGGAAACATTAAACCATGATCCTGACAGAATGTGGGAAGATGTACTCACACTTGACCAACATCCAATTCAAATAAAAATAGTTTAGATAATGCCTGGAAGGATAGTTAATATTAACTCCAATTTGGAGCCAGGACAAGAACAACAATTACTGAAGGTACTGTCAGACAACGACAAAGCCTTTGCATGGACATATACTGACATGAAGGGTATCCACTCAGACATCTGTAAGCACTATATCTATATAAAGGAATTTGTTGTTCCTATCAGGCAACCACAAAGAGGAATGAACCCAACATTAAAGGACATAGTTAAACTGGAATTACAAAAGCTGTTAGATGCAGGGTTCATATACCTTATCTCAGATAGTGAGTGGGTATCACCATTGGTCATAGTTCCTAAAAAAGGAGGAAAGTAGAGGAATTGTGTGGACTACAGAGAGCTCAATAAGGAAACCAAGAAAGATCATTTCCCTCTCCCATTTTTAGACCAAGTGTTGGACACATTAGCTGGGAACAAATATTTCTCATTCTTGGATGGCTTCAGTGGGTACAACAAAATCCTCATTCACGCAGTTGATAAGGACAAAACAACATTCACATGCCCATGGGGCACTTATGCATACATAGTGCTTCCCTTTGGGCTCTGTAATGCCCCAGCAACGTTTCAAAGAGAAATCTTAAGCATCTTCTATGATTTTATTAATGACCAAATGGAGGTCTACATGGATGACTTCACACCCTATGGCCAGAATTTTGATCAAGCACTAAAACATCTAGAATTGGTTTTGAAAAAATGTATTGAAATGAGCTTATGATTGAGCAACAATAAATGTATAATTCTCATGGAGGAAGGCATCGTGCTCGGACACCATATCTCATAGAGAGTAATTGAGGTTGATCAGGAAAAAGTCACAGTTATCAGAACACTACCACCACCTGTGAAACAAAGAGATGTGAGAAGTTTTCTTGGACAAACAGGATACTATAGAAGATTCATTGAGAGTTATAGCAAAATTGTTGCACCAATGTTTTCTCTACTCACAAAAAACACATAATTCATATGGTCAAAAAATTGTATGCTATCATTTGACAAACTCAAAGAAAACAATTACAGCTCCAGTACTCCAAGGACCATATTGGGCACATCCATTCCACATCCAGACAGATGCATCAGATAAGGCCATTGGATCTGTCCTTGGACAAGAAATAGAGAAGAATCCCTATGCTATATATTATATCAGTAAAAATTTGGCAGGAGCATAATTAAATTATACTGTCACAGAGAAGTAGTTTTTGGCTGTCATACAAGACATTAACAAATCCAGGCACTACATAATAGGATACCAATTTTTTGTCCACACGGACCATTCAACAATCAAGTATCTCATGAACAAACCTAATACAAGTGCTCAAATCATTAGGTGGTTACTCCTCCTGCAAGAGTTTGACATCACTATTCTTGATAAGCCAAGCAAACACAATGTAGTGGCTGATTTTCTGTCTAGTCTCACCCATGGACAAGACAATGAAGTGGTAAATGGCAATTTTCCTAATGAGCATCTTTTTACAATCTCTACAAGAAGCCCATGGTTTGCTGACATAGCAAACTATTTAGTGTCTAGGAAATTTCCAGCACATTACAACTACAAAGAAAAGAATAAATTCATAAGACAAAGTGCCACTTACACACGGATAGAGGGAATGTTATTCAGAAAAGGGCCAAATCAAATATTAAGAAGATACATTAGAGAAGATGAACTGCATGACATAATGCATGCCACTCACAATGAGCCATGTGGAGGACACTATGCTGCAAAAAGGACAGCCTATAAAATTTTGCAAATAGGGTATTATTGGCCAACACTCCATAAGGATGCCTATGAATATGTTTCGCATTGTGATGACTGTCAATGAATGGGAAGCCTACACAAAGAGAAGAAATGCGTCTAAATCCACAAATCTCCTTAGAAGCATTCGAGAAATGGGGATTTGATTTCATTGGTCCAATCAACCCACAATCAATTCATAAAAGTTACATTCTAGTATGCACTGACTACCTTACAAAGTGGACTAAGGTAGCAGCACTTGCTGTAGCAAATGAAACCAATGTTGCAAAATTTTTCACTGAGCAAATCTTCCACAAATTTGGAGTCCCAAGAGAGCTAGTTTATGATCAAGGCCACAGTTTACGTCAAATCTAATAGAATACTTGCTTCGAAGAAACAATGTTAATCACAGACAGTCCTCCTCCTATAACCCTCAAGCTAATGGTGAAGCTGAGGTAACCAACAGAGAATTAGAAAGGATTTTGATGAAGACAGTGAAACTCCACAAACGAGATTAGGCAGACAGATTAAGTGAAGTAGTTTGGGTTTATAATACCACATGGAAAACAACAATAGGCTTCACCCCATATGAGCTAGTTTATGGAAAGAAAGTTATGCTTCCCATTGAATTTGAAATCAAGACATTGAGAATTGCAGATCAGTTAAATATGGAAGTTTCAGACATACAACAGGAACACATGCTACAATTAAATCAACTGGATGAGCAACACCAGCAAGCACTTGGCCATACTGAAATCATCCAGCAGCAAATGAAGAAGAGGCATGGATCTCACATAAAGCATAAAAAGTTCAAGGAAGGTGAGTGGGCACTACTCTATGACTCCAGGTTTCACACTTTCAAAGGAAAACTAACAACTAGATGGCTCGGACCCTACATCATTGAAAAGATCTATGAAAATGGATCTATCAGAATTACAACAATAGATGAAGAAAAATTCCCCATGTTGGTGAATGGAAACAGATTAAAAATCTACAAGACACCACAGTCCAAAGAAGAATTCACAGAGATACTCTACCAGCAAAGTCTAATGTTGATAGAGAGCATCAAATGTAATTGATCTGCAGTTACTAAAAAAATGAAAAAATGAAAAGAGAAAAAATAAATGAAAAAAAAAAGAGAAAAAATAAATGAAAAAAGAGAAAAATGAAAAAGAGCAAATGAATTGGAAATGAAAAATCGAAAAAATGATCCACTCAAGGTTATCACAAGTGAATTACAGGAAATCATATATCCCCATGAAGAATCAGCACGCATATTACAAGTAGAGAAAATCAAGCAAGCCAGGTAGCAATATTCAAGCAAGACATAAATCTAATCAAGTGAGACATAAGTCTAATCAAGTGAGCCAGAATCTAATCAAGTGAGCCATAAAATAATCAAACACTACAGAAATCAAGTGAGCCAGCCATCTGTTCAAGTGAGCTAGAAAAATCATGAATTACAAAAACCAAGTTAGCAGGTTCAGGAAATATTTCGAACTCAATGTTGAGCATAAGAGCAAAGTCAAATAAAAAATTTGACACAAAAATCAAAGCATGTAGATACAACATTTTCAAAAGAACCAGCTGAATGAAGGCATACACACGTAACTACTGACACACCTGAAATAACTACAGACAATGCCGAAATCTACTAGAGAATACAATGCCCATGAAATCAAGCCATGTCATGCACTCAGGTACGCTAAGCATAACCAGGTAATCCCTAAAACTCTTTGTTTTATTTTCAAGGTCAAATCATCATCCCACAAAACGGTTATTTCTGAAGCTGGGGACAACTATTAAGTTCAATCGGTGGCAAGGTTCAGATTACCTCACAGAATCGTGATTACCCACCTTCGGCATGTCAGAATAACAATCTCCGCATCCAGCCATTATATTCCCCCAAATGATCAAAGCAACGGCACAAAGTAAACTATGGAAGGAAGAGTAGGGTGAAATAATGCAAAGGAATGGTTAAATTAGCAAGTGCAATGCACAATGATCAGGATAAGTGAATAAAAATAGCTAAATAAGGCAGCATAGTCTATCCGAGAACCCAATTTGTCAATACAAAGTAGTTTAGGAAACAATAAAGCTAGAAGCTTGTATCGATCACTCAGTCTGCAAGATGCCTTTGAACCTGTGAATCAATCCTGGCTAGTTGAGGTAAGTCAACCAAGCTCAAACTTTTTGGTTTGTTGATTATAGTAAAATATTTCAAGGTGATGAAGGGGTTCAAAAAGAGTGAGTCGAAGGTTCACAAAGCCATTTATTAAAACCCAAGGGTTCTATCAATCCTCCATAATGCGGGATGGATGCCCTTCATCTCACGGCTAAGAGGATCTAATACATAGGTGGCTTTAGAATTCACAAGAAACTTGAAGCACATCAAAGATGAGCAGTTCGTCACCCGGGTTATGGGACTACGTATGAGAGTGGATGAGGAGGAAATTGCAAAATACACAGGGCTACCCATGGGTCTACACTGGGCCAGGGAAGATAGGGAATCCAACCAGAGTGCAAAGGCAGCTTTCTTCGAACCTGGAGAATTTTATCAAGAAGACAAAAATGGAGTCAAGAGGGTCATTATGCTAGCACCTTGGGACGAAGTAGCTGCTGTCGTTCATAAATATGTAACATGTACAGGGAGGCTGAGCTATGTCCCTCTCTTCCACTTCTGAATTCTGGATCTTTTGAGGCACATGATCCATATCACACCGAATAACAACATCAACATTCCTTATTATCTTCTCCTGTCTCTGGGAGAAATGAGCTAAAAAGTAGTTGAAGGAAAAGAATATGCATTATCCCACCATGGGCTAATCAAATTGATAATTCAGGAAGAGTTAACAATACAAGTTCCAAAAATTTCATGTGAGGAGTTTGTTGTAATTTCAGCAGATGATGTGCAGAGAATGAGGGGTACACCCAATGTAGGAATACCCCTAGCTTCCAGGTCAAAGGAAAAATCCACTTTTGTATTAGGGGCCAAAAGAAAGATTGACCTGGATAGTGACAACGAAGTGATGGTCGATACCCTAATTCGAATAAAACATTCAAAAGACACCTCCTGCCAAAAGGAATCAGGGGGCTCCACTAGTAAGCAAGTGGAAAGACAATGAAGTAGGAGGATCCCACAATAGCCCAAGAACGAGCAGGTAAATAAGGAAGAAAAAATGCCTAGCCCCATAATCCAAAATTTATCTGACAATGATGACGAGTGGGTGGACCAAAAGGACCCAACTACACCAAAAGAACAAGATGACTACCAATGGGACCCCACTGATCAAAATGTAAACCCAACCGATTAGAATGTAAACTCTGTTGATCAGGATATAAACCCTGGAACCACTGACTGGCTAGCTGAGGCACTGATGGAACTAGCAAAGGTTAAGGAGGAGTTAGGAGCATTAAAAAATGAAGCAAGTATCCTGAAAATCCAGCCAGCTCCCACAACGGCCCCACTCTTTGCACATGAGAAAACCCAGATATTGAAGATGCAACACGCAGGGGAATTGAAGCTGGCAGAACAACAAAATGTGACACTGAGGGAGAAATTTGCCCGAGCTCAGACAGAATTGGCTCAGAAAGACTAGAAAATCCAGCAATTAGAGGACACATTGACTGCCACTACAAAAATCAATGATGAAATATTGCAACTCAGAACACCATCCATAATATATGTGCTCTACTTAAAGGAAAAGTGGGGAAGGTTCCAGCTACAGAGGTTAAAACAAGACATGTCTCTGGAATTGAATACTACAAGGGAATTTGTGGACACTTCCCTGGACTGCACAGAGTTGGAAAAGGATCAATTGTGCGAGTTTTTCTTGCACAACTTTGTGGTGCGGAGCTCACCTAACTGGTCAGCCAATCCCTACGTAGGCGACTTCCAGCTAAGATCATTATGCTCCTGGATGAACAATTAGGTAGAAAAGGCACAAGATGATCATATATATCTTGTAGAGAAGTGGCAAAATCCATTATGGATCAGGGCCGAGGCATCTCACCCTGAAAAGTTAATTCAGGCCCACCAAACTATCACCATTGATGAAGAAATAATTCATATCTTTCCTGAAACATAGCAGGAGGTAGTCACACATTTTCATCTCACCCTTCAATACACATACAAAGAGGTACAGGAGACCATCAATGATAGGTGGGCAAGGATTGGAGAAAGAAGAAGGAACCTCATTCCCCTCTCAGACTAGAAGATGCTCTCGTAAAAGCTAAGCTATACAAAGAATCCTTGATCAAGAATCAGCTGAGATGGATTGGCATGAAGCTAAATCCTCCATTTTTCCTTCCTCTAATTATTAAAGAGTAGATTAATGACGAAGAAGAGAAAATAATATGGGCCAAGAATGACCAAAGCATGGGTTACTACAGGCAGGCAGGGACTCCCAGAATGGTCGCATGGGACATCAGAGAAGTTATCGAAGAGCCATGTGTGTCAACCAAGGATGGGTGAATCCTTCAAGCACAAGGGAGATGATGAGCCCAAATTAGAGGTATCCTATAGCCTTTTTGGCCACAGTAAAGCACAAGATATAATGAAGGAAATACACATGTTTTGTGGGAAAATGCATTTACTTTGATTATTTAATAAGGATGTTTAGAGATTATTCTTTTTATGTTTAAAGCATTTTAACATGCTAACCTTGGGAATGAGTAGGCATAAACAGGGCATGAAGGTCTTGAGGTATCAACGAGAGTCAAAGCTCAAAGATTGCAGATAACAGAGGGTCTCAGCGCTCATATCTCCCTAAGTTCTAGCAGAAGCCCTGATTAAGAGGATCGACAATTATGATCTTAGACTAGGTTAGAATTCGAGACATATATATATATATATATATATATATATATATGGACCTCTCGGGTAGCGAGGGGGTCCTATTGCTATTTTGTAGAATCAATCGTTTATGCATTTTTGTACTCCAAAGACAGTTTGTGTTAAAGACTTTTCCTGAACCATGAAGTTACTATTTTAATAAGAAGACTGATGTTACTTTCAAGCCTGCGTTTATAAGTTTTCCATACTCCTGAGTACAGGTTGGGGAGGGCCCCCCCAACACGTAAGTCAGGAGTTTTACTCTGTTTTCAGGTATTTTCCATATGTGTTGTGCATTGATTTAATCCCTATCGTATATGAAAATATTTTGATGGCAGTTGAATAACATGGTTTTATTTCAATATTAAAGCGATCATTTTGATTCAGCATGATTCCTATAGTTGGGTAAAGGGCATTCCATAGTTTAGTAAAACTCGGTCTGTAGTCCTGTAGCTGCATTCTGTGCAAGCATAGTTTGACATCTGTTCTCATGCATTCTCATATTAGTTCTAAAACAATAATCATATCTAGGAGCTCATGCATATTTCCCTTATCAGAGTTAGATCATAGAGGTTAATTACTTTCAGTTCTTTGGTTTAATTAATGATCATCACTTTGAGTGTTTAAAGATAGGATTGGTTATTTCTCAGCATTGCATATTTACGTTCTGGATTTAGTTTTCTGGTTTTCAGTATTTAAGTTTTTAGATTAGACTTTGAATATTTAACACTTGATTTTCGGTATTCAATTCTTAGATTAAACTCCCATCTTTCAGCATTTTATTTCTAGACTAAGTTTACCAAGCTTTCAGCATTTTAATTCTTAGTATAGATTTACAGTTTTCAACATTTAACTTCTTAGCATAGGAATTTGTCATTCATAGATTCACAATCTTTTTCAGCTCACTTTCTTCTTTGATTAGAGAGACCTTTAGGATATATACCAATACCCCAAACATGACGAAGACTATCCTATAGAGCACATACAGTGCTAGCACCTCTGAAGTTTGTATGCTCCTTGGTCGATAATTAAAGTATGCTCCTGGTCTAGCTTCCCTAATTAGGCATCCATTCCTGGAGACCACCACTTTTTGGCACCGTTTCCGGGGATGTGCTTTATGTTTTTTGTTATAAAAAAACACACAAAAATAACAAAAAACATAAAAAAATTTACCATGAATTCCTAGACGGCAAAGAGATAGATTTGGACGCTTTATACATGCCCGCCCTATGAACAACAACAGTTCTGATAACTCTCAATTTGAATTCATTAACCCAGAAGAAGAGGTTGAATCTAGCTACGACCCAAACCTAGATAACTTCTTTGCTAGCTCTAGCTCAAACAACACTATGGCAGAGGAAGAGGATGAACCTAGAGAGCTGTTCATCTTTCCAATCAGTTTACCTCTTGGAGATGCCAAGATGAAAATATCAACCCCAATAACCTACCAAATTTCCATGGCCTAACCTCTGAGGACCCTGACACATTCCTATTTGAGTTTGAGGTAATATGTAGGTCATTTGACTACACCACTGATGCACAAAAACTAAGACTCATCCCTTCCACATTGAAAGATCTATCACTCAGATGGTTTATGAGCCTTGAAGGGAACACATTTTTATATGGTACCAGATGAAACAAAATTTCCTAGAGAAATACAAGGACTAATGTAAGGCAAAAGATACAAGAGATGAAATCTTTAGAAAGCAACAAGGAGAGAGAGAATCCTTAGAAGATTATGCGCAAAGATTTCAGCTCAGCTACAAACGAGCTAGTCACTGCACCTTAGATCAAGAATCACTGAAACTTGTCCTTCTTAGGGGGATAAAAGAGGAAAATCTAGAAGTTTTGAACCTTCTAGGAGATGGAGATATATTCTAGAATACTTATGACCAGATCCTACAAATCTTCAAAAAGTACTCTAGATCTAGGAAAGGTAAAAGTGGAATAAGGGATTCACACCCATTTACTGGGGGATCAATATCTTCAGGACCAAACCTTACAAATTCAGATTTAGGGAACCTTTTAGATGACATGAAGACCGATATCGTACAATCTCTAGCCATGCAACTTGATGCACTTCAAATCAAGAAGAAACAGGATGAAATAAACCAAGCATTGGCAGTCTTTTTTCCTCACTACAGAAAAAAGCATGAGAAGGGGAAATGCACACTAAACACCATAGAAATATGTGGCCTCTTCACTGACGATCACTCCACTGATAAATTTCCTCCATTTCCCTCATGCAAAGCTGCTATTCAAGATCCCACAACTGAAGGTGCAATAGAACAACTCTATTTTGTAAATCAAAGGAGAAATAACTTTGTCAGGCCTTTCCAACCTAGCAGCGAAGCCTACCTTAATCTGACAAATAATTAGCAAAATTGGAACTCAGTACCTGCCCCATGGAAAAATCAACCAACTCAAAACCAATGGCAGTAAAACAAACCATATCAACAACCTTATTACCCACAATATTACTCTCCATACCCCCCACCTTTTGCTCAACTAACTACGAATTATGGGAATCAATATCCTTATTCATCGAATTGGAGGGCTCCATTATAGCAGCAACAACCACTAATCATGCCACCACCACAAAACCAACCACCCCCCAGAACTCCACCAATTCCTACCCAGCCAATTCCAAAGCTTAACAAGAACAGGCCAGGACAGCAACAAGCCTACAATACTGAAATGGTGTAGTTTCCAACTTATGTTGTGGATACACTGGAGATAAACGAAATTAATCTTAGGTCTGGGAAAACATTGAAAAACACACACACACGAAATCATCAAGAAGCTGAAGCTCATGATTGAACAACACAACCTGGAATTCAACATCCAGACGAGCCAAGCCCACAAGAAGAAGAAATTCAGCCACAAATACAAAGTAGAAACCCTCCATTCCCTGAAAAACTTGTACAAAATACTAAAGAAGAAGAGGAAAATGCAATTCTAAATGAATTGAAACACTTGAATATCCAAATTCCAATTTTACAGGCCATCCGAGATTTTCCTATCTGTAACATGTTTAATAAGGAGAATTATTTGAAAAGACCTGGTAGAAGAAGACATGACCCACCCACGATAAACGGTGTAGGCTAGTTGGTAGATTTAATGCTAGGTGTTGTTGTTAACCCCAAGTATCTTGATCGAGGTAGCCCAGTAGTAAACATGACCATCAACAACAAACATATCCCTAGCAACCTAATTGATTTAAGGGCTGCAATAAACGCGATGACTAAGGATACCATGATAGCCCCAGGACTACAATTGATGATCTGAACAACAACTACAGTCCTAAACCGATAAGCGCAACTGCGGTGAAAAGTTTCCATGGACTTTCCACTTTCTACAGGAAATTCATCACGAGATTCAGTCGAATTTGTGCACCGTTGATAGAGTGCATGCACACAGGGGAGTTCAAATGGACGGAAGCAGCCTAGTGAGCTTTCTACAAGTTGAAGGAAAAGGTCAGTGAGATCCTAGTGTTGGCGCTCCCAGATTTCGAAAAAGTTTTCCAGGTCGATTGTGACGCAAGTGGAATAGAAATTGAAGCAGTGTTGAGCTAGGAGGGCCGACCAATTGCATTATTCAGTGAAAAGTTGGATGATGCGAAGCATAAATATTCGGTCTATGACCAGTAATTTTATGTTATTGTCCAAGCATTGAAGAAGTGGAGGCATTATTTGTTTCCCAAGGAATTTGTGTTGTACAAAAATCACCAAGCGCTGAGGTATCTGAATACCCAGTCGAAGTTAAATCAGTGGCACATGAAATGGGTCGAGTTCCTACAGGGATACACGTTCATGTTGCGACATAGGTCGGGCCATTCGAACAAGGTTGCCGATGCGTTGAGCATAAGATTTGCATTGATGAACAAGACGAAAGTTCAGGAAATAGGAATAGAGTCAGTGAAGACAGAGTATGCTACTGACAAGGATTTTGCAAAAGCATGGGAAGCTTGTCGCAAACCATGGAGTGTCGAAAGAACTCTATATTTGTATTATTTCATCCAAAATGGATATATGTTCAAGGGACAACAGTTGTTTGTTCCCAGAGGATCAGTAAGAGAGAACCTAATCTGAGAGTTGCATAGCGGCAGGTTAGTAGGTCATTATGGCATCGACAAGACCAAGGCATTAGTCAAAGAAAAGTATTATAATCCAGGGATGGCGACAGATGTAGGAAAGTGGGTTTGACAATGCAGAGTTTGCCAGTTGGAAAAATGGAAAAGTCAGAACATGGGGTTGTATACATCGTTGCCGGTATCGAATACCCCATGGGAGCACCTAAGCATGGATTTTGTGTTAGAAAAATGGGATCGCAGAGCAATAAAAATAAATAGAAATGCAAATATAGTCACACATACACATTACAAGAGAGACACAGATATATTGTGGTTCACCTAAGATGGGATACGTCCACACTGAAGTTGCCAGTCCTTATTATTATACCGTCCAGCAAAGTGAAGGGATACAACCTGCAGCATAGCCACTGCACTTCCTCTTCACTGTCTCACAACCTCTCTTCTGATCTCAAAGATCCTTACAATGCATAAAACCTAATACATCAAGCCTAGCCATGTTACAATGAATTTTTTTTATAAGGTAAATATAATGGGAAAATACCACGGGTTACCCAAAAACCATGGTCCTGAAATCTGTTGGTGAAACAGTCCAAAAAAAATTCTCGGGGGTGCCCCCAAACCCTCGACGAGGGCCCGCTCCCCCTGAACCCCCTGGGGATCATGCTGGGATCATAACCAACCTGGGTTTCAAACACGGCTGAATCATCATCTATGAGACTGGAAGATCAAACTCCACAATGAGCAATCTCCCACTTGGAGACTAATCACAGCAACTCCACCGCTGCTGCACTTGCTGGACTTGGACTTGGAAAATTTCTCCTCTTAACCTTCATGCTAGAAGACCAACTAAAACTGAGCAAGAACTTAGTTTCTCTCTAGTCGCTACCTTTGTGAACATGTCTGTAGGATTCTGGCTAGTGTGTATATTTTCCAGCTTCAATAGTTTATCTTCTAGAACAAAGCATATGAAATGGTACTTGAGTTGTATATGTTTAGTCCTGGAATGGAATGCTGAGTTATTTGCAAGATGAACAGCACTCTGGCTGTCACTATACAACTTGCTATTCTTTTGCTTCTTACCCAATTCCTCCATAAATCTCTGTAAACAAATCATCTCTTTACTAGCCTCTGTAACAACAACATACTCTGTTTATGTTGTTGAAAGTGCAACAACCTTCTGCAGTTTTGAAATCCAACTTACTGTTGTTCCACCTACAGTAAACACATACCCTGTGGTGCTCCTCCTGCTATCCTTATCACCTGCCATATCTGCATCAGCATATCCCTATAGAACACTATCTGAACCTCCAAAACATAATGCCTAAGTGGTGGTACCTCTCAAATACCTGAGAATCCACTGTACTGCCTTCCAATGTTCTTTACCTGGATTGTTCATATATCTGCTCACAACTCTCACTACTTGTGCAATATATGGTCTTGTGCAAACCATCACATACATCAAGCTACCAACTACTGATTGATAGGGAATATTGGACATGTAATCTGTCTCTTCATGTGTCTTGGGACACATTTCTTTACTTAGATTGAAATGGCTGGCCAAAGGTGTACTTACTGGTATTGCATTCTGCATTCTGAACCTCTCCAACACCTTTTGTATGTACTCACTCTGAGACAATGTCAATTTGCAATTTTTTTTGTCTCTCATTATTCTCATACCAAGGATTTGCTTTGCAACACCCAAAGCCTTCTTCGCAAATAAATTAGCTAGCTTTCTTTTGAGTACATTTATATCCTGCATGTTAGACCCTGCAACAAGCATGTCATCCACATACAATAACAAGATAATATATCTTTCATTGTCTAGCTTCTTGAAATAAACACAGTGGTCAAAATGACATCTACTATAACCCTATTATTGCATAAACCTGTCAAATTTTAAATACCACTTCCTTGGAGCTTGCTTCAAGCCATACAAACTCTTTTCAACCTGCATACCAAGTTCTCCTTACCTTGGACCTCATATCCTTGTGGCTGCTGCATATATATCTCTTCCTGCAAATACCCATGGAAAAAGGTTGTTTTTACATCTAACTATTCAAGATGCAAATATTCTACCGCCACTAGACTTAAAATAGTCCTAATTGAAGTCATCTTAACAACAGGAGAAAATATTTCATCAAAATCTATACCTTTCTTCTGTGCAAACCCCTTTACAAAAAGTCTGGCCGTGTACTACGTCTTGCCTCCTTCTTCTTCCTTCAACCTGTAAATCCATTTGTTCTGCAATGCTCTTTTACCAATAGGAAACTAAACCAAATCCCAAGTCTGGTTTCCTACCAATGAGTCCATATCCTCATTCATGCCTTGCTCCCAATTCTTTCTAGTTTCCACCTGCATTGCTTCTTCATAACATTCTGGTTCACCAACATCAGTCATTAACAAATAATACATTGAAGGAGAGTATCGTTCACGGAGTCTACTTAACCTGGTAGATCTTCTTGCAGTTGCAGCAGTTTCAGGTACTTCCTGTTGTTCTTGATTTTCTGGCACCTTTGGAACTTCATTTTCTTGAATTTCGTCAAGTATTGTGTACTATGTGGTTTCTTTTTCCTATTTCTTTCCCTGCAACTAATCTTTATACATGACCTTTTCATTGAATATCACATCTCTACTCCTGATGATTTTTTTTATTTTCATAAACCCATAAGCGATAACCAAAATCATCAACCCCATATCCAATAAAGGTACATTTCTTGGATTTAGCTTCAAGATTTGTTCTATTGTCTTTATCAATATGGACAAATGCTTCACAACCAAACGTACTCAGGAATGAGCAGTTTACCTTTTTACCTGTCTATGCCTTCTCTGGAATACCACCATCCAAAGCACTTAAAGGCCCTCTGTTTATTAAATAAACAACAGTATTTACAACATCTGCCCAAAACTGTAAGGGCAACCCTGCATGCAATCTCATACACCTTGCACGCTCCATGATCATTCTGTTCATCCTTTCTGACACACCATTTTCTTGTGGTGTTCCTGGGACTGTCTTCTCTCTACGAATCCCATGGTATGAACAGTAACTATCAAACTCCTTGCTGCAGTAGTTACCTCCATTATCAGATCTGAGACACTTCAACCTTTTTCCTGTCACATTCTCAACCAAAGCTTTCCACTTCTTAAAATTAGCAAACACATCATATTTCTGTCTTATGCAATAAACTCAAGTTTTCCTAGTTGCATAATCAATAAATGTAACATAATAGTGAGAGCCACCAATAGATTGTACCTGAGCTGGTCCCCATACATCTGTATGCACAAACTCTAACTTTTCGTTCTTCTTCCGTTTCCCAACCCTGAGAAATCTGACTCTCTTCTGTTTTCCATAAACACAGTTCTCACAGAATTCCAAACTTACCTACTTCAAATCTGGCAACAACTTCCTTGAGTGGAGAATCTGCATCCCCTTCTCACTCATGTGGCCAATTCTATGATGCCACAATGTTGTATATGTTCCTGTGTAAGCTAAAGAGATAGAATGGTCAATATTATGAGGACATAAATACAACATACCTACCCTATCTCCGTTTTCTATCACCATTGATCCTTTAGTGATCTTCCACCACTTTTCTCCAAATGTAGATAGACAGTCGCCATCTCCCAACTTTCCTATTAAGATCAGATTTCTTTTCATAGTAGGAATATGCCTTACATCTTTTAATAGCCAATCAGTTCCATTCTTAACTTTTATCCATACCTTACCCATTCCAACAATTTTATATGGCTCATCATCACCCAATAAAACATGTCCAAAATTGCCTGGAACATAATAATGAAAGTATTTCCTATGGGGTGTAGCTTGACATGAAGCCCCTGAATCTACTACCCAATAATCACTAGTATTATCTATGCAAGAATCAAAGCATATTGTAACACATCACCTGCTACATTTGCTTCCTGGGTAGTTTCTTGCTGTGCATCTCCTTTCTTCTTTAGAGATCTGCAGTCTTTCTTTAGATGTCCTTTCTTTCCACAGTTCCAGGAATCTATCTTTCCCAGTTTGGACTTGGATCTTCCCATTTTAGACTTGCCACAATTACCTTGACTCTTTCCTCTCTCATTTTGGCTTCCCCTGATCTCCATGGTCAATGCATTACCTGATGTCTCACCTGCATTTCCTCACTAAGAATAACACCAATAACATCATCAAATTTCAAGGTGTTTGAACTAGAGACAGATTTACTTACAGCCATGACCAAGTTATTCCATCTTTCTGGAAATGAACACAAGATTAGAAGAGCCCTAACCTCATCATCAAAGTTCACACTTATAGAACTTAGTTGATTTGTAACCGTATTAAACTCATTTAAATGATCAATAATAGATTCACCTTCAGCCATATTCATATTAAATAAATGCTTCATTAGAAATACCTTGTTGGAGGCCTAGGGTTTTTCATACTGCTTACCCAATGCGCTCATCAAACCCTCCATTGTCATTTCTTTTGGGATATTGAAAGCCACCGATGAAGCCAAGGACAACTATATTGTTCCCAGTGCCTTTCTATTAAGAACCTCCCATTCTTCATCCTTCATGGCCGCCGGCTGCTTTGCTCTTCCTCCCAATGGTAGGAATAGATCCTTTTAGTACAGACAGTCCTCCATTTGCATCTTCCATAACTGGAAGTTTTTTCCATTAAAATTCTCGACCTTAAACTTTCCTTCTTTTTCCATTTCTCCCACTCGAACCAGAAACCCTAGCTTCCTGCGAGTTTATCTGCCAAGTAGACCTTTGGCTCTGATACCAATTGTCAGAAAAACAGGATCGCAGAGCAATAACAATAAACATAAATGCAAATATAATCACACATACACATTACAAGAGAGACATAGATATATCGTGGTTCACCCAAGATGGGCTACGTCCACACTAAAGTTGCCAATCCTTATTATTATACCATCCAACAAAGTGAAGGGATACAACCTGCAGCATAGCTACTGCACTTCCTCTTCATTGTCTCACAGTCTCTCTTCTGATCTCAGAGATCTTTACAATGCATAAAACCTAATACATCAAGCCTAGCCATGTTACAATGACTTTCTTTTATAAGGGAAATATAATGGAAAAATACCACGGGTTACCCAAAAACCATGGGCCTGAAATTTGTTGGCGAAACAGCCCAAAACAATTTCTTGGGGGCTTCGCCCTCGAAACCCCATTTTCTTCGGGGTGTTTCTCCCAAACCCCCTTTCTCAGGGGTGTTGGCCCCCGTTATCCCTAGCTAGGGGTGTGTTAACACCCCCCCCGGACCCCCTAGGGATCATGTTGGGATCATAACAAAAGATGGGGTTCAAACAAAGTTGAATCATCATCTATGAGACTGGAAGATTAGGCTTCAAAACCAACATTTTGTGCTAGGATTGCCGAAGACGCAGCAAGGAAGCGACTCAATATTTTTTGTAGTCGACAGATTTTCAAAAATGGAAAACTTTATTCTGTGTCGAAAGACAAGTGATGCCACAGGCATTGATGTACTATTCTTCAAGGAAGTAGTCAGATTACATGGGCTGTCGAAGAGTATCATGTCGGATAGAGATACCAATTTTATGGGTCATTTCTGTAGAACCCTGTGGAAGAAACTAGACACGAAGTTGCATTTTAGCTCGGCATACCATCCCCAGACAGACGGACAAACCGAGGTGGTGAACAGAATTTTTGGAAACCTTCTGAGATGTTTGATGGCCGAGAGACCCAAGCAGTGGGAGAACGTGTTGGCACAAGCGGAGTTCACATACAACAATTTTGTGAATCGGTCAATAGGTTTGAGCCCATTCTAGATTGTTCAACGAAGAAGCCCACATGGAGTGGTGGATTTGGTCGAGTTATCGACAGAAACCAGGAAAAGTGAAAATGCAGAATCATTTGCGGAGCACATGCAAGAAGTTCATGAAGATGTGTGAAAGCATATAGAAAAGAGCAACACGACATATAGGTTGAGAGCCGACAGGAAGAAGAGACTACATGCGTTCAGGGAAGGAGACTTGGTCTATGCTTATTTGCGGAAGGAGAGATTTCCGATAGGGACTTATAACAAGCTGAAGCTGAAGAAGATTGGACCATGTAAGATTCTAAATGAAATTTTGGACAACGCTTATGTGTTGGAGCTTCCGAATGACTTGAGCATTTCATCAACATTCAATGTCTCAGATTTGTACAAGTTTGAAGAAGGTTCAAGCAGCAGAAGCGCAAAAGTGTCGAACATCGGCTGGACAGTGCAGATTCCAGATCGACACAAGGAGGAGATCATAGAATTAATAGAGGAATGCAAAGTTGAGCATACATGCAGTTCGTGAAGGAAAGAATACTTGGTGTGATGGAAGAACGAAGAGTTGCAGGAGGCGACATGGATTTCCGAAGAAGAGTTAAGAATACTGATGGAGCAGTTGAGTTCTTTTTCACCTAGGGAGTCTGATGCAGGAGCATCAGAGCCTAGGCAGATCAGTTGAAGTTGATCGACATGAGGAGACCAACCAGAGGGAGTGCCAATGACCACTGGTGCGGATGAGCAGGTTGGTTGTTGAAGTCAACAAGTCGAGCAGAAGTTGTTGAGGTAGTCGACAAGAGGAAAGAGGTAGAGAGTCGACATGTCAAGGTCGACATCCGACAATTGATAGTCGACATGTCAATGTCGACAGGCGACAAGTTGCCACAGAGTCGTAGTAAGGTCGACATGTTGTCGGGCCGTGACATCGACAGGTTTGGGCATTAGCCAAGCGAGGAGGAAGGGGCGGACTAGCAAATCCTAACTGCAGAGTGAAGCCGACAGGTGAGTTTAAGCTGACAAGAAGTATGGCCGAGATGATGGTTTACTGTAGCATGTCAGGAGGATGCATAGAAGTCAAGGAGAGTACTTGGAAAGAGTTCAGAGTTGCCGAGGAAGTTAATGGCAGTTATTGCAGGTGGGTGAAGACATGACATATGTCGTCACAGGAAGAGGCTGCGCAACATGGTTGGGGAACTGACAGTTGCAGGTCTTCGGGATCATGGAAGGATCGGCTGATAGAGGAAGTGTCTCTCGAGGATCGCAGTGGTATTGGGAACAACAACAATAGAGTAGAAGACTTGTGCGCAGGCACAGAGTGAGGGATTGAGTTCTATTGTGTGGGAATTGTAGAGCAGAGTTCGGGGAGAGGATTGGTAGACTGCAGAGAACAGTTACACAACTTCTGAACTAGCGAGATCGAGCCATAGCTCAAAGTTCCATGGAGAACTAGGAGAGGGTGAGGTCGACACACTGAGAGAACACACCGCAGTTACTTCTATATTGTAACGACTGAGGCCAACAGATAGTTAGTTGTTTGTATTTACAATTATTCCGCATTGTAACCGATTGGTAGAAGTAATATAAGCCACTTCTGGCATCCTGTTTTACACATTGTTTGTGTGAGAGTTGTGGTTGTGTCGTGTGTAATGTTAAGCAAGAACCTTTAGTCATAAGGCGTCTTGCATCAGAAACACTCAACGCAGTTTATCAATGCACAACATGGAGTCCCATGCTATCTCAGAGCACTAATATATATAGTTTTTCCGAACTCTTGTGGCATCCCACTCAAATCTTCAATCGATCCTTCAATCCCTATGATTTAGGATTTTGTCTGGTAGTTGATATTTTAGAGTGTATTTGATTGGTAAAAATATCCCTTTCTTTCTTTACACATGTTCTATGTGCCATGGTGGTGTCCCCTCATTTAGTTGAATTCCCCAAGTGCCTTTTTCTTTTATTAAATAATAAAATCAATAGTTTGTTGTGCAAAGTGTCACTCAGTGTTTTTGAGTTTTAAATAACTCTTACAAAAATAATTGTGACAAATATTAAATCAAAATAAATAATAATGTCTTGGGGTATCACGTTTATCCCCCATTATTCTTAACACCATCCTCGGTGTTCTTTATTCTGAACTCTCTTGCTCATTTCAGAACATGGAGGGATATGCCTCTCACACTTTATCCTACATTTTCCATGTTTTCTCTTCAGGAATGAAGTGTTTCCATTGCACTTTTATTTGAACAATGTCTCGATGTCGTAGCATACTTTCTTTCATGTCTAGGATGCAGAAAGGTTTGGTCTAGAACTCACACTCGGTTTCTAAAAGGTTTGGTCTAGAACTCACACTCAGTTTATACTTGAATCATATTCCAATCAATTACATGAGTAACATCATGTACATATTTTTTAACAAAGAAACATGAAATACATCGTGTACTTTTATAGTAGGGGGGCGTGCAAGATAGGCTACTGGCTCTATCTTAGCTAACACTTTGAAAGGCCCACAATACCTGAGCACTAGCTTGAAACACCTTCCCAAGGTCAAGGTAATATTCTTTGGTTTTACCTTTAAATATACATGATCGCCAATGTTGAACTCTCTTGGAGTTCTTTTTAAATCCGCATAACTCTTCTGTCAATCCTGGGCAACTTCTTTCACCATATGTTCCATCTCCTTTAACATGTCAGGTCCTAGAACAATCCCGTCAACATGGTTATCCCAACACATAGGCATGTGGCATTTTCGACCATACAATACTTCAAATGGACTCATTTTTAATGAATCTTGATATCCATTATTATAAGAAAATTACACTAAATGAAAATATTCTTCCCATTTACCTGGTTTATCCATTACATACATTCACAACATATCTTCTAACACTTGGTTAGTTCTTTCAGTTTTCCCATCCGTTTGAGGTTGATAAGAAGTACTAAAATTTAGTTGAGTATTTATACCTTTAAACAAAGACTTCCAAAATTTACTTGTAAATTTTGCATCTCTATCAGAAATCACAACTTTTGGAATACACAACAAACATAAAATTTCTTTCATAAAAATATCAACTATGTTAATTGCTTTAAAGGTAGATTTCACAGGTATGAAGTGTGCAACTTTACTTAACTTATCGACAAATACCATTATTGAGTCATGTTGTTTATTCATTTTAGGTAATCTTGTTATAATTCCATGCTTATTATCTCTGACTTCCATTCTAGAATAGGTGAGGGTTGAATTAGCCCGACAGGATGTTGATGTTTTGTTTTTACATGTTGACATTCAATGCATCTAGCTAGGTAATTTGCATCATCATTCTTCATTTTAAGCCAATAATAACTTCTTCTTATATTTTTTTATCATATTTTGGCATCTCAGATGTCCAAAATACAATTTCTTATGTAACGCATTCATGATTAATTGCTTAACTTCTTCAGAATTTGGTATATATAATCGATTTTTATAGACTAACAAGTCTTCTAATCTTATAGAGTAGACTGAATTCATTTCCGTTAATATATTTTTTTCCAATTGTTCTTTAATTTTTAAATATTCATCTTTTTTAGATGTATCTTTTATTAAATCTTCAATATTTGTCTTATAACTGCTAAAAGCAGCCGAACAATGTGGAATGTCATTCTTACTTAGGGCATCCACCACGTTGTTCTCTTTTCCTTTAATGTGTTTAATTTCAAAATCATACTCGCTCAAGAAGGATAACCACCTTCCTTGGCGAGCATTTAAAATTTGTTGATCAAATAAGTATTTTAAGATTATGTTATCAAACATTAAAGTGATTATTTTTCCTATTAATTAATGTCTCGACATTCTTAATGCATGTATTATAGTAGCTAGTTCTAAGTCATGTGTTGCATAGTTACAGTCATGTTCTTTACGTTTTCTTGACTCATAGATTATTACATAATCATCTTGCAGTAGCACGCCACCTAATCCCTCTAAGAAGGAATCCATACATACAACGAAGTCCTTGTACGGATCCACTATTCTTAGAATAGGTGTAGTGGTCAGCAAATGATTAATATTTTCAATTATGTCTTGACATTTATTAGACCATATGAATTTAGTTCCTTTATTTTGAAGTGAAGTTATCAGGTAAGCAATTCTGGAGAACCCCTTAATGAACCTACGGTAGTAACCAGTGAATCCCATAAAGGATCAAATCCCGGCTACATCCTTAGGAATTGGCCAATCAATGATCACCTTGATTTTATCCGAGTCTACATAAATGCCTTCCTTAGATATTACATGACCTAGGTATTGAATTTTATCTTGAAAGAAATCACATTTACTAAACTTTGCATAAATTTTATGTTCTTAAGGTTTGTAAGACTAACTTTAAATGTTCTTTATGCTCTTCCTCATTTTTAGAATATATTAAGATGCCATCAATAAATACTATTACAAACTTATCTAAGTAGTTATGGATAACATTGTTCATTAAACACATGAACGTGTTCAGAGTATTGGTGAAACAAAATGGTGCAACCAAGAACTTTTAATGCCCGTACCTTGTTCTAAATGTTGTTTTATGAACATTCTCATCCTTAATTCTTACTTATAGTACCCAGACCTTAAGTCAATATTAGAGCATACCACCGTTCCCCATGCTTGATAAAACATGTCATCAATGTGGAAGAGAGGGTATCTATTTTTAATTGTCATTTTATTTAATTATTTGTAATCAATACAAATTCTTAGTGTGCCACCTTTCTTTTTAACAAACAAAATTGTTGCTCCCCACGGAGACACACTCGGTCTTATATATTCTTTATCTATTAATTCTTGCAATTGTAATTTTAATTCCACCAACTCAGGTGTATTCATTCTATAAGGAGCCTTTGAGGAAGGCACTGCTCCTGGTACCAACTCAATGGTAAATTCAATATCCCTCCTTCGAGGTAATCTAGTTATCTCCTCTGGAAAAACATCTTTAAATTCATTTAAAAGAGGAAATTATTCCAAAGTAGTTTTGTTTTTTCTTCATTATTTTCGATGATATGGACAACAAACAATATACATCCTTTCCTAGCACACGTTTTCAATTGCAAGGCAAATATTTTCCTAGTGTTGGAGAAGAGGTAGTTCTTTGCATGAAGCCTAAGCTTTCATCGTTCATCTCTAGAGAAGGTCAGCGTACACTTCAAAGTATGGATATATATTAAAATGTCTCCATACCATGGATCATAGGTTGCAATGAGGAAGATATGTTCATCAGGAAATGATGAATCTTCTTCAACACACGTTACATCACTAGGAAAGTCAGATATGATTTCTGCGAACACCAAAGACTTTTTTGACTTAGCAGATTGAAAGGTAAGATCAAATTATTGTTGAATGACAATCCATTTATTGAATTTAACCCCGATGATACGTCGGGTTAAAACATATTGGAAAGGATTCACTTCCACTATCACAGTGGTGGTTCACAGTAAAATATCATGATGTAATATCTGTAAGACATACACAACAACTAGTGCCAATTTCTCAATGTGAGAGTACTTACGTTCAGGTGTTACGAGTGCGCGAGAGAGGTAATAAATTTCATGCACTTGGAGATTCTAATCCTCTTGAACCAAGACTATTCCAACGGTGGAATTAGATGCAGCTAGATATAAAAGCAAATATTGTGTATAATCTGGAAGACTCAACAAGGGGGCTAACAATAGTGTTTTTTTGAAAGCATCAAATCAGTTTTGTGCAGCCTCATCCCAGAAAAAAGTGGGTGTGTGTTTTAATAAGTCACATGAAACCTTTGGCAATATTTGAATAGTTGATGATAAATCGTCTAAGAATATTGGACATGCCTTGTAAAGTTTGAATTTTTTTGATAGCGCGAGGAGGAGGAAATTTCACAATGGCCTCAATTTTCAATGGATCAACCATGATCCCTCGATTGGAAACAATGAAACCTACTAAACATCCAGACTTGAAGAAAAATACACGTTTGTTGGGGTTTAACCAAATTTTGTATTATTTTCATCGTTCAAACAGGAGCTGTAAGTGTTTAGGATTATCTCCTCTCTTTCGAGATCACGCAGGTAAATCATCCAAGTAAGGTTCAACTACGTGCTTGATATCATGAAAAGTGAAGTTCATAGATCGCTAGAAAGTAGCCCCAACATTCTTCAATCCGAATGACATTTTCATATAGGAAAAGGTACCTGTTATCACCAATCTTATAGTTTCCCCTATAGGTGGATCCAATGTGGATGATAGTGGGGATAGGCAACTAAAGTGGTGAACCAAGAGCGCCTTGGTTCCCAAAAGGATGGTTGTCACGCCAACCAAGGCACTCTTTGCTTTAGCTATCAAAGCCAAGATAGCAAGGGGGAGACCCAAACCTACTCCCGATAGGAGAGATCAACCCAATCACCAGATCAAATCAATCTAATGAGGTACGTAAGGTGACAGGTATGGAACCCTAGAAATAAGGAATTAAGACCACTGTAGAGGCTTGGGAAAGGTGTAATATGACAATGAAAGATAACACAGAGTGATTCAATGATTAGGTATCATTCTAGGATTCAGAGCTAGTTTCAAATGGTCAAAATCAACTACCTTGGGAAATGTGACCCTTAAAACAAGGAAAGTGTCCCAAATCAGAGATCTGACAATTAGGGCTTTCAAGCTATGCTTGATGAAAGGATATGATACTTTCAAGGTGTTTCAAGCAACAAGACAAAGATCAAGCCACAAGATAACTCAACAATCTAGGAAAGTTGAATTGACTTGGAGAAGATTAATGCCTTGGAAATTGGGCCAAATGGAGTCGGATGCCCACCAAATTGTAGATCTGGAATGTTGAGGTGTTGAGGTAGGTGGATCTTGAAAATTAAGGTTATCCAATGGCTAGATATCAGTAGATCTGAGATTGAAATGTGCCACAAAGTGACCCAAGTGGGGCTCGACCCTCAAAATGAGCAATGGGGCCCACAAGGTCAAAATCACTGAAGTGACACACTAGGGGTAGGTTATCAATTATGGAGATCAAGGATCAAGTGGGATCTCACCTACCCAGGTGCTAGATCCTTGCAAACTAGCCCCTCCTAGGAAGTACGACCTCCCTTGGAGAGACTATTTTGCATTGGAAAAGGGGTCGAATGAAGGCCAAATCACACCAAACTATAGACCCAAATTTCCATGGATACTATAGAGGTGGGTTTTAAATTTTATACCGAAACACCAAGTGGATCTAACTAGATCTGAGAAAATGTAAAATGAGGGTTTGTAAATTGAGGGTTTTATCAATGAAGTAGCTATGTCAATGGATTGGAGCCAATACAAGAAGAACAAACCTGTGGATCTTACCTGGATAACCTTGTAGGTGCCTTGATGATGATGATCTATGCAAACCCGATCAATTTGGAGCAATTTGAGGTAGTTTTCTATGAAGTCGAATTGCCCAAGGAAGCCAATGCAACCTCTCTCCTGCACAATAAACATCAACAATATCATATTTACTGCGAACAAGAGATAAGACTAATGCCACAAGAGAAATAACAGAAAGATATCATAGATCACAATGATACTAATGATAACCCGCTAATACAAGCGAATGCCAAGTGGAGCGAGTTGAAGAAGCCTTGCAAAAACGCCCAAGTGAAGTCGCCCTCCTGTGGACAAGACAAAAGTTTCCAAAAAGATAGATCTTACCACAAATACCCAAATGCTAGGATGCAATAGACTTTCCAATCACCATCTAAGAATACCAGATGCAAAGGATACCACAAGAAAGTTTTTCTATATCAAGATTTCAAGATCCAAAGACCCCTTTATAGTGAGAAGATCTCTCCTTTAAATAGGAAGGAGTGAGTCCACAATCTAACCACTTTTTAAATGAGTGGCTAATATTAAAAGATCAAAAGATATAATCAATGGTTGAGATGAGCTTAACAATACAATACATGGATCACTAATAAAATATAACAATAAGTGTACAAAATCACCCTAGGAGAGGGGATCCCACCAAATCATGATGAAAAAACATAAAGTATAGCTCATGGTGGGTCCAAGGGGTAATTTCTAACACCCTTGGTCAATCCCCATGGCACAATATCCAAGAATAAAAGATCTAGACACCAAATAGTGTCTCTCTGGGAAAGTCATGAGCCTTAGGAGGCTCCAGAAATCATCAAAAAGTGCCATACGTGATGGATGTGGGTCCCGATGAAGCTAAAATTGCTGGAGAAGGTGTGGAAGACATCCCACTCATCATCACTGATCATCCCATGTCATAAAATTGCCTCAGTAGCCTAAATTGAATTCCTCTGTAGCCATTTTTACCATTTCTGGACTGCCTTGGGAAATGTGAAACTGCCCAAACTGCCTCCTGGAGTGCCTGCGCTATCAAGGTGAGCTCACCAATGAGTCTGGGAGGGGGTTAATATGGTAATAACAAGTGGTTGGACCACCCCCTCCATGCAAATCTCCCTAGGTGAACCAAGTAAATCTCATCAATGTTCGGACAGGGCCTCCGACAGACCAAAACTGCACTAGGATAGCCACTTGAGGCTCAATCATCACTGTAACTGCCCGGAACAGAAAATAGGATGTCTCATTGGACTTAGAAGTTTCAAATCCATCTAAGATGTTTACTCATACACCATAGAAACCTCTGCATGGTCCAAAATAAATACTCATCATATCCGGCAGACCAAATAATAATAATCTGTAAAAGTGCTGAAAAGAACAAATCATCATCATAAGACTGAAACCACTACATAATCCCACCATGGTGAACTGTACTAGACCATATATCATCTATCTGTAACATCTGAGGTCCACTACCTCATGTCCTGTGGTTGACTTTTGGTCAAACTGAGGTTTGACCAAGTCAATATGACCAAAATATGTCTCAAACTGTCATCAAACTGCTGCAAGGTGCCAAGGGTTAAAACATGCTTTACAATCCATTCACATAGAAATTATAACAAGTAGAAATCATTGCTGGCAATCTAAATCCAAATATAATATGTCATTAATTATTATTAATTACTCAGACAAGACTTTCAAGGTCATACTCACTTCATAGTTGTGATCAATTTGCTAGTGATGGGTGAAGGCTAAGAAACAATTGGCTAGGTCAAAGGATGACCTATTGATTTAACACTGTGACACTTTGGAAATGGAAAAGGGAATACACACCATAGCATATAGTGGATAAGAAACAACAAAGGGAATGGCGGTGTCTCACAAATGGATAAGTTGTTCAAAGGGTGTTTATTCACCTTACAGAGATGCGCACAATCCATAATACAAATGAGGCCAACAATCTTTTTGATATAGAGTTTAAGTGCCATGGCTTTTTTGGTCTTAGAGTTTCCATTGCCTTTTATCTATGTGTGTTTATAAACACATTGCATAGATTTACATTTAATTTAGGCTTCTTGCTGCAGGTGTGTTTCTAAGGCACTTGTTTACCTAAGCACTTCTAGGTGTGTCACAGATAGCTTGTTTACCTAGGTATTTACATTTCACAATAGATATAGCATTTGATATTTCATAGCCATTTTCATTTGGCTTACTTTTCATACAAGATATAACATTTGATTTCCATACTTTGTATTCATGGCGGCACTAAAAGTTCCAGGTTTTTCCAACAACATCTTTAGTGACTAGGGGGACTTCTCAAGGAAATCCAACTCACAATAGGTAAGTTTTGTCACCAACTCAGAGCCGAGACACAATAAACGGGGAAGCTTATCCAATATAGAGGCTACAGTGGGGAAAAGTTCTCCATGCCACTAGTCAAGCAGTAAGTCAAGGAAATGAACAAACTGGGTAAGTCATGGATGGATGAAGATAGTGAATAATGAAACCAACACTAGCAAGCCAAAGTATGGTGGGAATGATCACCTCTATTCTCCCTAAGGAGGGTAAAACCAATGAGTATAGGCCAAGAACTTCTAAGTCTGAGTAGGGACAAATATGATATATATATAGTACAACCAGGTCCACATATCTATATGATCACCAGATCATGATACTAAATGCTAAGACATGCTAAGAAAATGGAAATAAAAGCAATATAACCACAATACCATAATATACCTGCTGAATCATATACCTGAAAGATTATCATATGAACCATCATGTGTCCTCTACAACTGCTGCTGTAACTCTGGGCACTACTGACTTCTCTATATAAATGGCTAAATAGCTACATCGGTCATCTCTCCTAGTGTCCTGAAACTCAGTCATGGCATGGGGAATAAAATTGCTTTCCAAAATCTGATAATGATCCATAGTAGATGCTCATATCAGCATCTCAATGCATGGGAACTAGGTGTACTGGAATCAGAAAAATAACATATGGTAGCCCGGCTACTATATATGTGATAACATCTGGCTTTGGTTGGGACAACTGCTTTGCTGAAAAGAGCGCTTGAGAACCTCAGAATCTCTGGTTCTCGAACTCTGCTACTTGAATCCTTGATCTAGCACTCTACCATTTTGCTTTCAACTTTTTATTTTATTTTGCACTTTATTTTGCAATTGTATTTGCATTCACAAACATCAAAATACCTCATGCAACACGTATGGGAAAAAATATAAAATCAAACTGAAATAAAATCTATTCTATAACAGAAATTTAAATGCATGGAATATAACAATAGAAAATAAATTTAATCTACTAACATAACTTGCAAAGTTTGAAATTTATTGTGCAGGAAAAGAAAAATGACAAGTACTCAGTTAAACTAGGAGCTTCAAAAGGAGCTTAGGAAAAAACAAACAAAAGTGCCAAACTCAATGGATGAAAAGACTAACTACTGCCCAAGTAGGCTTATTCAGTTCCTACCTACTCTAATCTAACTAGTTAGCACAAATGCTAGGTAAAATCATAAATCCAGTGTAACCATTCATCAAATAGGTTAATGTTTCTTCTTTGATTTTCGTTCATAGAAAAAGTCAAGGTTGGGTTAAAGATTGATAAATTTGAAAGAACAAACTTCTTGATTTGTTCAAAAATTGATGAAGGGTTTGAATGGTGCAAAATGAAATCATGCCAAGGAGAAGACTGACTGATGCAAACATCCTCCATCAAAGAATCGATAGGATCATAACATTTATGCAAGATAAACTTTGAGATGGATGGAGGAAAAATATGTGATGAAAAATTTGACTTTATATTTTCTTTATTCACCTCTTTCACATATTCGATTTGGTTCTCCCTGGGATTAATGATCAAATAGAAACCAAGTGGGGATAAATTAAAGTTTGAAAGACGGAAAATCAAAGTCAGACCCACTTGGTGCTCAAAAATGGAGAAAATATAGAATTGATCTTTAAACACCTTTTCTAGCCACCAAGAGTGATTGATATCTTGACAACAAGCATTCTGGTTCCAAAGTGACTGAAAAGGGAAATGAAGTACTTTTTTCCAAACATGCAATCATGCTTAAACTTCTTATTGAAAATTTCAAAAGGAAAAGATTGACTAGACCACCAACCCCAAAAAGATTGACAAAGATGGGTGGAGAGGGTGGATGCATTTTCTTCTAGATGGATAGAAAAATTTTGCCTTGGATTTTGACAAAAGGAAAGGCCTTTTAAAGCAATGCTATTTATTCTAGGAATGATAAACTTTTGACTAAGTTTAATATTTACAAACTGGGGACAAGATTCAAATTTTAAGAAATGGATGTAGCTATCTTGACTAAGGATGGAAAAATTTGAAGACTCATTATAAGAAATGGAACAAAGATTAGAGCATCTAGTGTGATTCACTAATTCATCCTCATCTTGAGATTGACCTTTTATTGACTCATCATTAAATTCACATGAGAATAAATGATCATTTTTATTTAATTTGTCAGGGAGAAAATTAACAAGTTCATTTAAAATATCCCGACTATTTGCACAGTTATAATGTGAAATTACCACTAAAGGATCTTGGTCAATGTCCCCCCTTTTTTTTTCTTCAATAACGAGATAAGGATTTGAATGATAATTAAAGATAGAATGACTAATGAGTTCCTCTGAATGAAGAACTTTAGTAGACCTATTGACTAAAGGCTCATCCTCAGAAATTTCCTCAGGATCAGGACTAGGGCTACCTAAAAAGAAATTTGAAAACTTATGGTTTGTACAATGATTAAAGATTTGACTTTCGATTGACTCAAAAGTAGAAGACTTATCCTCAAAAGAAATTGGGCAGGATGGGTCATCTCCGGATGTTGAAAAATCACTTGATATTTGATTGTTAAATGATTCAACAATACGATCGGAAAAGGGAAAGTTTTCATCTTGGATTTGATTTGAAAGATGCATATCATCGAATTCACTTCCCCATTCTTCTAAGAATTTATTTTCAAACATGTCATATCCGGAAATGCTATTGGGTTTCAAATTCGAAAGCCAGAGCCTAGCTCTTTCTTTGAAAGATGAAGCCAATAGTTTCATACACATATCCTCATGGGTTATGGATAACTCATTAAGAAATTCCCGAAAGCTTTCAAGGTTCCTTTTAGCAGATATTTCATAACTTCCATAAAAAATAGGCAACCTTTCATAGGCTTGATGAGGAATATGATGAGGATACCCAACAATTTTTGGGAAGTTAAAAACTTTTAAACAAACGAAAGTTCTAGGCCGCTCAGAAGTAGCCATGGATGGTGAATTTTATTTTTTAATTTAGCTATTTTTTTATTTTTTTATTTTTTTTATTTTTAGATTCAAGAACCTGAAAACAAAATGATGCACCCCATGGGTTCTAGACAATGATAGGATCAATCACCAATGGAGTTGCTTATGTGGAGTCGCCAGGTGAACCACACAGGTAATTCACCGAAATGAAATGTATTGTAAGGATGCAAATGAGCTCGCTCCTCAGCGGAGTTACGATTCGGAGTTGCCAGGTAGAATTTAAAAATCCTCTACCAAGATGTATGTCGTTTGAAGTGCAGGGAGAGATTAAGTGAAACACATATGGATATGGTTTAATTAAGGATTGAAATAATACCCATCTAGATTAATCCGGATGCGATAAGATATGAGTTATGCATGGATAATTGCAGACACCTAAGGTAAGCCTCTACCTCCCCAGCAACGACGCCAAAATGTTATCACTAATCTTGTAGTTGCCCCTATAGGTGGATCCAATGTGGATGATAGAGGGGATAGGCAACTAAAGTGGTGAACCAAGAGGGCCTTTGTTCCCATACCTACTCCCGATAGGAGAGATCAACCCAATCACTAGATCAAATCAATCTAATGAGGTACGTAAGGTGACAGGTATGGAACCCTAGAAATAAGGAATTAAGACCACTGTGGAGGCTTGGGAAAGGTGTAATATGACAATGAAAGATAACAGAGAGTGATTCAATGATTAAGTATGATTCTAGGATTCAGAGCTAGTTTCAAATGGTCAAAATCAACTGCCTTGGGAAACGTGACCCTTAAAACAGGGAAAGTGTCGCAAATCAGAGATTTAACAGTTAGGGCTTTCTAGCTATGCTTGATGAAAGGATATGATAGTTTCAAGGTGTTTCAAGCAAAAAGACAAAGATCAAGCCACAAGATAACTCAACAATCTAGGAAAGTCGAATTGACTTGGGGAAGATTAGTGCCTTGGGAATTGGGCCAAATGGAGTCACATGCCCACCAAATTGTGGATCTGGAATTTTGAGGTGTTGAGGTAGGTGGATCTTGAAAATTAAGGTCATCCAATGGCTATATCTCAGTAGATCTGAGATTGAAATGTGCCACAAAGTGACCCAAGTGGGGCTTAACCCTCAAAATGAGGAATGGGGCCCACAAGGTCAAAATCACTGAAGTGACACACTAGGTGTAGGTTATCAATTATGGTGATCAAGGATCAAGTGGGATCACCTACCCAGGTGCTAGATCCTTGCAAACTAGCCCCTCCTAGGAAGTGTGACCTCCCTTGGAAAGACTGTTTTTCCTTGGGAAAGGGTTCGGATGAAGGCCAAATCACACCAAACTACAGATCCGAATCACCGTGGATATTGTAGAGTTGGGTTTTAAATTTTATACCCAAACACCAAGTGGATCTAACTAGATCTGAGAAAATGTAAAATGAGGGTTTGTAAATTAAGGGTTTTATCAATGAAGTAGCTATGTCAATGGATTGGAGCCAAGACAAGAAGAACAAACCTGTGGATCTTACCTGGATAACCTTGTAGGTGCCTTGATGATGATGATCTATGCAAACCCGATCAATTTGGAGCGATTTGAGGTAGTTTTCTATGAAGTCGAATTGCCCAAGGAAGCCAATGCGCCCTCTCTCCTGCACAATAAACGTCAACAATATCAGATTTACTGCGAACAAGAGATAAGAATAATGCCACAAGATAAATAACAGAAAGATATCATAGATCACAATGATACTAATGATAACCCCCTGATACAAGTGAATGCCAAGTGGAGCGAGTTGAAGAAGCCTTGCAAAAACGCCCAAGTGAAGTCGCGCTCCTGTAGACAAGACAAAAGTTTCCAAAAAGATAGATCTTACCACAAATAACCAAATGATAGGATGCAATAGACTTTCCAATCACCATCTAAGAACACCAGATGCAAAGGAGACCACAAGAATTTCGACAAGAAAGTTTTTCTATATCAAGATTCCAAGAGCCAAAGACCCCTTTACAATGAGAAGATCTCTCCTTTAAATGGGAAGGAGTGAGTCCACAATCTAACCACTTTTTAAATGAGTGGTTAAGATTAAAAGATCAAAAGATCTAATCAATGGTTGAGATGATCTCAACAATACAATACATGGATCACTAATAAAATATAACAATAAGTGGACAAAATTGCCCTAGGAGAGGGGATCCCACCAAATCATGGTGACAAAACATAAAATATAGCTCATGGTGGGTCCAAGGGGTAATTTCTAACACCCTTGGTCAATCCCCATGGCACAATATCCAAGAATAAAAGATCTAGACACCAAATCGTGCCTCTCTCGAAAAGTCGTGAGCCTTAGGAGGCTCCAGAAATCATCAAAAAGTGCCATAAGTGATGGATGTGAGTCCCGATGAAGCTGAAACTGCTAGAGAAGGTGTGGAAGACATCCCACTCATCATCACTAATCATTCCATGCCATAACATTGCCTCAATAGCCCAAATCGAATTCCTCTGTAGCCATTTTTACCATTTCTGGACTGCCTCGGTAAATGTGAAACTTCCCAAACTGCCTCCTGGAGTGCCTGCGCTGTCAAGGTGAGCTCACCAATGAGTCTGGGAGGGGGTTAATATGGTAATACAAAGTGGCTGGACCACCCCCTCCATGCACAACACCTTGGGGAACCAAGTGAATTTCATCAATGTTCGGACAGGGCCTCCGACAGACCAAAACTACACTAGGATAACCACTTGAGGCTCAATCATCACTCTATGTGCCCGGAACTCAAAATAGACTATCTCATTGGACTCAGAAGGTCCAAATGCATCTAACCTGTGTACTCATACACCATATAAACCTCTGCATGGTCCAAAATAAGTACTCATCATATCCGGCAGACCAAATAATAATAATCTGTAAAAGTGCTAAAAAGCACAAATCATCATCATAAGACTGAAACCACTACATAAACCCACCATGGTGACCTGTACCAGACCATATATCATCTATCTATAACATATGAGGTCTGCTACCTCGTGTCCTGTGGTTGACTTTTGGTCAAATTGATGTTTGACCAAGTCAACATGACCAAAATATGACTCAAACTGTCATCAAGCTGCTGCAAGGTGCCAAGGGTTAAAACATTCTTTACAATCCATTCACATAGAAATTATAACAAGTAGAAATCATTGTTGGCGATCTAAATCCAAATATAATATGTCATTAATTATTATTAATTACTCAGACAAGACTTTCAAGGTCATACTCACTTCATAGTTGTGATCAATTTGCTAGTGTAGGGTGAAGGCTAAGAAACAATTGGCTAGGTCAAAGGATGGCCTACTGACTTAACATTGTGACACTTTGGAAATGGAAAAGGGAATACACACCATAACATATAGTGGATAAGCAACAATACAGGGAATGGCGGTGTCTCACAAATGGATAAGTTGTTCAAAGGGTGTTTATTCACCTTACAGAGATGCGCACAATCCATAATACAAATGAGGCCAACAATCTTTTTGATATAGAGTTTAAGTTCCATTGCTTTTTTGGGCCTAGAGTTTCCATAGCCTTTGATCTATGTGTGTTTATAAACACATTGCATAGATTTACATTTAATTTAGGCTTCTTGCTACAGGTGTGTTTCTAATGCACTTGTTTACCTGAGCACTTCTAGGTGTGTCACAAACAACTTGTTTACCTAGGTATTTACATTTCACAATAGATATAGCACTTGATATTTCATAGCCATTTTCATTTGGCTTACTTTTCATAAAAGATATAACATTTGATTTCCATACTTTGTGTTCATGGCAACACTAAAAGTTTCAGGTTTAGCCAACAACATCTTTAGTGACTAGGGGGACTTCTCAAGGAAATCCAACTCACAATAGGTAAGTTTTGTCACCAACTCAGAGTCGAGACACAATAAACAAGGAAGCTTATCCAATATAGAGGCTACAATGGGGAAAGGTCCTCCATGCCACTGGTCAAGTAGTAATTCAAGGAAATGAACGAACTGGGTAAGTCATGGATGGATGAAGATAGTGAATAATGAAACCATCACTAGGAAGCCAAAGTATGGTGGGAATGATCACTTCTATTCTCCCTAAGGAGGGTAAAACCAAAGAGTATAGGCCAAGAACTTCTAAGTCTTAGTAGGGACAAATATGATATATAAATAGTACAACCAGGTCCACATATCTATATGATCACCAGATCATGATACTAAATGCTAAGACATGCTAAGAAAATGAAAATAAAAGCAATATAACCACAACACCATAATATACCCGATGAATCATATACCTAAAAGATCATCATCTAAACCATCATCTGTCCTCTAAAACTGCTGCTGTAACTCTGGGCACTAATGACTTCTCTGTATAAATGGATAAATAGCTACATCGGTCATCTCTCCGAGTATCCTGAAACTCAGTCATGGCATGGGGAATAAAACTGTTGTCCAAAATCTGATAATGATCCATAGTAGATGCTCATCTCAGCATCTCAATGCATGGGAACTGGCTGAATAATGTACTGGAATCAGAAAAATAATATATGGTAGCTCGGCTACTATATATCAGGATGACCAACCTGAGATATATCTCCAGGCTTTATCTAGCGTCACCACCCCCCAAATAATGCGGTTTAGGGGTTACTTCAAGAAGCTTCCTCTTACAATACGCATTGATTCTCGTATCACTCATAACTTCATTGACCCTCGGATTGCCAAACAGGGTGATTGTTTTGTCTATCCTTTCTCCAACTTTGAAGTCATGGTTGTCAATGGGGGCACCTTACCTTGCAAGTGGAAGTTCCACAATGTGTGTATCTCTCTGGAAGATTATAACCTGCACTCTGCCATGTTCTCCTTGTCCCTGGGAGGATGTGATGTGGCTTTGGGCATTCAATGGTTACGCACACTTGGCCCCATCTTATGGGATTTTGCTGAACTTTGGATGTAGTTTTCAGTCAATGGGAAACAACAAAAATTTACAGGCTTACAACAAGGGTCTCTCCGCATCATTAGTTCACATCACCTAGAAAAGATCCTTAAGAAGAATTCACATGGTGTCATCGCTCAACTCCATTCCATTCAGATGCACCCATCAACAGTCTCCACTACTTCATTGGATAGATATGCAAGTGTCTTTACTACACCAGTGGGATTGTCGCCTTCAAGAGACCTTTCCGGTAAGAATTTAGATGAATCTACATCTCAGAAGGAACTGATGGCTATTTTGCATGCAGGACAGAAGTGTTCGCCATCCCTATTAGGGAATTATTTATGCATCAAGAATGATCTCCAGAGTCAGGAAAATTTTCTAGAACAATGGGTCTCCTCCCCAGCACACCTAAAATGGGTTATCCAAGTCATGGGTTCTTCCTATGCGATCACTTAAAAGAAGGGTAAGGATAATCTGGTGGCAGATGCTCCTTCTTACACACTTGATGACCCAGTTTCTCTTACAGCTATTTCTCTGCTTGTTTTACATTGGTTGCAATCTGATCAACTGGGCTATCCCTTCTATGAACTCCATGCTTATCCATCGGCAGGGCACTCTGGGTTCCTCAAAACGTATGACCGGGAACAATGTCACTTCTTTTGGAAGGGACTAAAAATGACAATTCAACAGATGGTGACTAACTGTGATACTTTCCCGGTCAACAAGGGTGAAACGACACTCCTTTCGGGACTGCTCAAACCCCTGCTCATCCCTACACAGATTTGGACAGCTATTTCTATGGATTTCCTTGAAGCGCTCTAGTTGTACAATACTACACCTAAAATGACACCACATGAAGCAGTCTATGGACAGGAACCACCAGTTCTTCTTCCATACACCCTTAACAGTTCCCCAGTTCAGGAAATTAACTCGGTTCTTCGAAAGCGCGATCAGATTCTTCTCATTCTGCAGGACAATCTTCACATGGCCATAATTCGACTAAAACAACACGCCAATCAACACCGTTCTGAGCGCCATTTTCACACAACTGATATGGTTCTTCTTCATCTACAACCTTCTAAGAAATCCTCCGTAAAACTAAAAAGGCGTTAGCTTCTCTCTCACTCTATCACAGCGACATTAATTCAGTGGCACAGAATGCAACCCGAGGATGCTACAGGGGAACCACTCCTTCAGATTCCGCATCAATTTTCACATCTAAAGCTTTACAAATCATTTTCAAAGGGAGAGGGGATGTTAGGAACCTGTGGCAACCCTTCTCTTTACTTTGTTAGTATATTGTTATTGGACGCATAGGCTTTGTAAGTCGCCCTGTAGTATTTGTTGATCCATAGTTTGTATTAGCCCATGGTAGTATTGGATGCATATGCTTTGTAAGTCATCCCATAGTATTATATGTCCCATGGTATTGACCCATAGTATTGGGCATAGACTTAGTATATAAGTGTGTGTTGAGGCCAATTCAAAGGAACCGTGAAGTTATTTGTATTAATCTTGCTCAAAGGAGGTTGCCCCCTCGAATTGGCCTGTGATCAATAAAGCAATTATGAGTTCTGTTATTTATGCTATCTCGTGAATTTTCATTAATTAATTGTTGCAGGTTCTTCACATCCCTCTAACAATTATATTTCACCATTTTCATCAATCAAAGTAATTTACTACAACTCTATGTTTGTATAGCCAATCCATGCCAATTAATACATCATATGATCCTAATGGAAAAATATTCAATTCTACTTTTGTAACAAAATCTTGCATATGAACTTCACAACTAGAAATAAAAATGGTTACCTTTCTTTTTGTCCCTCTGGCTAATTGCACTGACCACAAATTTTCAAAATCATACTTTTTCATTTTACATAAATCTATTAGCTTAGGAGATATGTAACTTAAAGTAGATCCATAATCAATTAACATATAAATAGGTTTGTCAAAGATCTTACCATCTACCTCGATCATGGAAGGTTGATAATCCGCTTGATGATTGTCCAAGGCTGCGATTATCTTCGGTATGTTCCTAGCAACCTCTCCAACTGTGGTTTCTTCCCTGAAAGTGTGAATATTCCATTTATCCTTCTTATGAGGACAATCCCGATAGAAATGACTCTTCCCATAACCCCAACACTATAAAGGTTCTCTTTTTATTTCTTCTTTCTTCTTATTAAAAATATTATCTGTATACTCAGTTCTTATTGGTTGTTTAAACTCAGTTATTATTGTTTGTTGTCTATCCTTAAAAGTATTCATCTGGAAATTATTATGTTTATTGAAAGGTTTGAATTCTCTTCTTTTAAAATTAATCCCTTCTCTTTTTTTTAAATGATAAGGATTTTAATTCTTACTCTTAGATTGATCATAAGTTAATTTGGATTTCCTCATTGCCTCATATAAAGTTTTTGGTTCATCAAACTCTAATTTATCTTTATAAAAGCTAGGTAAGAAACCTAGAAATCTCTGAATTTTAGGTTTTCCTTTATGGTTTAGGTAAGGAACGTATCTTAACAAGGATACAAATTTAATACATAAGTCATGCATAGACATTGATCCTGGTATTAAATCATAAAACTCCTTTTCCTTCTCCTCATAGTAATACTTTGAGAGGTATTCCTTTTTAAATTCCTTTTTAAACCAGTTCCAACTTACTTTTCTATCATTTATTATTTTTTCTCTTTTTAAGTCTTGCCACCAAATATCATCCTTCCCGACTAGATTGAAGATAGTCATTTTTCCCTTCATAGAGTTGGAATAATTATACATAGTAAAGTAATTCTTCATCCTAGATAGCCAAGCCTCAGCTTATTCTCCACTTTTGACTTCACTGTCAAAGGTAGGAGGCTTTATTTGTTTAGATTATCCTGTTATCTCATCTTTATATTTTCTCTTCTTCCTTCGTCTGCCCTCGGAGATATCACTAGAATCTTCCAATTCACTAGATATAGGTCTTTCGTCAAAAGACGAACAATCAGATGATGAGTTTTCTCGTTTACGTTTATTTTTATTTTTATCATTAGTTATGTCATTCATTTTATATACTAAGGCTTCATTTAAGTCTTCCTAGGTTTTCAATACCCTCTCATGTTCAGTCTTAAAGTTAATCAATTCAGCCTAGATAAGTCTCTTATTGTTTGCAAAATCTCATTATTAACATTGTTATTCTCATCATTAAGTTCTACCGAAACATGTGGGGTAGGGGATCTTCTTCCGACCATTTCTTTTTGCAGTTTTAATAAAACAAATTTCTTCTATACAAGTAAGAATAACAACATTTAAACATCATTATTTTTCTCATAACACGAATAGACACCATAAGGCCAACTATCGTAATCTAATATCTGATACCACAATATCGCATACCTCAAATTCTTACTTTTGTAAAAATTTAAAAAATAATTTGATCTAAACACATATTTTAACCAAATTTGTTTCAATTTACAACTACAAGTATGATACAACTTCTAGCATATAATGCATGATCCTTTTTTTTTAGCACGTTTTTTTCCTAACCTCAAAAACATAAAAGACAAATGTCATAATTTGACCATCATATTGAGAATACTATGTTATCCCTTTTATGTAAACAATTATAATGTACAATTCTTCTTATCAAAACTATTATTCCTTTTCTCTATCTTCGTATGCAAGTACAATTTTATACATGGAAAAAAACTTAATATAAAATTTGATCATAAACTTCCTCATAGACTATAATAAGTCTTTAATTTAAAAACATGATTTACATTATGCAAACCCATCTTAACTACAACTATCTACAGATGTTTCCATTGGATATCCATTTTATTATAATTGTCGATAACCATATTCAAGTTCATTCCACATTAAGTTTAGCACACATTATCATCTTCATAAAAATAACTTTATACACTTGCATTATTTATCATAAACACTTTCAAATTTATATGTATATTTATATATACATGTGGTCATATATAGGTGATTAAGCACAATATTACAAATACTATTAAAATGATTTTCAATTCCCATGAATATATATATATATAAAAGGGTTGTCTCTCTATGCTTTGGATCGGGACATATCTCTCAGCCTTTTTGTTTGGTTATCACCACACTTTAAAAACAAACATTTATGACGTGGGAGAATATTAAAAAATAAATTAAATATTTACACAAAAACCCTCCATTTATTTAGACATAAAAATTTATGACTTCAAGAACTTCAACGACAGAAGGTGGAAATACTCAAAGTTAAACTATAATTTTCCTTCACATAACACATGGTCGATCAACCTATCATACCGACATAAGAGTTAACGAACTACTCTTTCATTGTTCAAGCATACGTAAGAGTGATTTCCCAATCCAAGTCGCGGAAGGAGATTCGATCTTAGATCAAGGATAAATGCTCATTGTGGTTTGTATTTAAGTCGATGCCATGATCTCTATCACTCCACACTCAATAATAACGTATTGGAGAGTATCAACACGTAGTCTAAAGTTTAGTGTTTCAACAGGGAGTAGGGGTGCGATTGTTACGAGCAGAGTTTTAAGAGCTATTAAGTATGGAAACATTTCGCTTAATTACTGAAGGAAGCATACTTCCGCACTGAAATGACGCCTTTACCCAGAGTAAACAATACGTACTACCACAATCTTGATAAAGAATTTGGCACGTAGATCTTCAAGGGTAGGTCCTGTTAAGTTTCAACCGGAATTGCCTGATACGAACTCAATGTCAACCATTACACTTAACTATAAAACAAGGACAATCGTTAAACCATGAATGAAGTGATATTTACAAGGATCGAGACTAACACTCGATATATAGAATTTGAGAAGACATTCCTTCGAGATCGAATATTACTCATTCCAAAAAGGCCAAAATAATATTTTATAGAGATCAAGCATAATACCCAATACACAGAGATGAATATCGTGATCCTAAGAGATCAAACATGATATTTATTTTGCAGAGAAATCATTCCAAAAAGATTAAGATAATAATCAACCTAAAGAGATCGAGACTAGTATTTATTCTACTGGGAAATCGTTCCACAAGGATTGAGATAATAATCGATCTTCAGAAATTGAAACTAGTATTTATTATACTTGCCGATAAGCAGTGTATCTTTGTAATCGATATGACGTTGGCCACCTATTAGTCACTTTGACTACCTGTTAATTTTGTGATCATTTCACAATTTTAACCAAAGTATGGAAAATTATTTTTCATGCAATTCCATTATCCAAAGTTTTTATTCAAATGATCTGTTTTCTATTGTTCTAGAGATTGAGAGTGGGCATCTCCTTATTGAAGAAGGTTTTAAAGTTTTTTAATCTTAGATGATGGCTTCTCCGCCTTCGTCGCAGCCACTTCGCAGCCACTGTTCCAGGATTTCTTCTTTCTGTCTTCTCAACACCCTTTTCTGCATCAACTATCTATTCTCCACCGCCTTCTTATCCATTCTCCACCGCCTTCTTCTCATCACCGCCTTCTTCATCTTCTAAATATAGGATCATTAGATTGGTAATGGTAATGTTAACATTATTGCTCTTCCATGATATCGTGAGGTTGGGAAAGCATACTTGAGAATCGAACCCACCTGTAGCAGCCTGCTAGCAATATCTAAGAATCAAGCCCACTTGGAGTACTGCTTCAACTATTGGCTCCGTGGAACCATTATCTCGAGTTGCATCCTGTGTTGCAGTCTGCTCATAATTTCTCCCTCAACCTGCAACAATATATTCCTCCCGCACAAGTAAAAGTAATATATTCCAAGACCTGCACAAGTAAAAGTAATATATTCAAAGCTTGAATTTTCATTATGCCATCAATATTGAATATTGTGTTCTTCCAATCAGCTTATATTTGCAAAATGTTTTTTTTATCATATCCTGTAGCATATCTGGTAGCTTCTTGGCATGGTATTAACATCAAATCTTTCAATAGGAGCATGTCAAGCATAATTGATGCTACTGTATATGTGAAACTAACAATGTAAAAACACGGTATATGTGAAATTTGTTAATGCTTGCATTTTGAACAGAAAAGAACAAGGTTGCATGTAAAACATGATGAGCATTAAATATACTTCATTGTTGGATTGATAAATGATATCCAGAAAGAATTTTGTAAATACAGTCATTAATACATAAATCAACTATATTTGTGCTCTTGAATCATCTACATGAATGGCCAATGATGCCTCATCAGGGTTGTAATTATGTCCTAAATTAGCTGTTTGACACCTCTAATTAGAGGGCTGCTAACACGAGGGCTTCACTCAATAAACCACTATCATAACACGTTCGTTCGTGGCATATGAAACAATACCCCTAATTTCACTAAATATTGGAAAATACCTTCCAAAATCGTTTTTTTTACCCCCTCTCAATATGCCTTCCCAATTTTAAAGAAAAAACCCTATTTTCACTAGATATTGTATGTATCAATTTTTTCATTAACATTTTGTATACCCCTTTATATTTCTACCTAGTATATTGATATGATACCCCTCTTATGACCCCACATGCATTCTACAGTGCACCTTGCTTCTTTCGATGTATATTGTGGATCCACATTACTTCACCCACAATGCAATTACTCAACCACATATCATTATGATTTGAAACATCTAATGGTCCAATGAAGAGATATGAGATTACTTCTTGTATGTCACTAGAGCCAATGCACATAGTAGAACATTTAGATTGCATGTTGCAGTTCCCCAATCGCTGACTAAGCTTGTTGTGCGCTAGGTATCCAAGCCCCCAAAGCCTTTAACAAGCTCTAGGAGGCTAACTAAACCTCCCAAGGCCTGTAATAGGCACGATTGGTTGGGTATTCAAGCCCCCAAGGCCTATCGAGGGCCTATAAAAGGCCCTAGAGGCTTGGAGCCTCCCAAGGCTATTGGAAACAACTGGCTGATTGCTATTGGTAACAATTGGCTATCAATGACCACTGTCTCTCGACTATGATCGACTGGAAATCCACTTCACAATGAAACCCTGTGTCCTCAAGCATGCCTCAAGACACAATTTCCATGCGTACTGGTAAGCCCGAGCCTTGCCTCAACTCGATTTCTCATCTGGTCGTGATCCCTCCATCTCCATTTGGTCAGCCCACCCATATAAAAAAGACCTCAAAGTATTTTTGTATTGTTACATTAAATAAAAAAAAACCCTTTGCCCCTTAATATATAAGCAATATAATTTTTAGGTTTTCATGAATATTTAATACGGCAATATGAATGAAAGTGGTATTATATTGCCTTCTAGTGAAGCCCCCATGGCTACTAATTCATGTACTTGCTTTTACAACCACTAACAATTACAATTTACACTTTACACTATATGCATATAATGCAACAGGTAAAAGCAAACTTTTGAACACCAAAAATTGATTCTAACACTGAGGATCCCATGCTGCTATAACTAAAAATAATACAGATCCTCACATAAAATTGCAACTAAAAATATTACAGATCGCATAGTGTTGTAACTAAAACTTATACAGGGCTATAATAATTAATGCTGGTGTAACTAAAAATCATACAAGGCTATACAAGGCAGGCAATCCATACCGTTGCATGCCAATGTTTGCCTTAGAACATATATTTCACTCTTTTTTTGTGCTAGGAGAGCATTTAGTCTCTTTGATTTATTTTAATCCACAGACATCGTTTGAACTGCTCCTGCTAACTGTTATGGAGTAGATGTACTCACTGTTATGGTTATGTACTCACTGATACTTCATTAGAGCAGCCCTCTCAGCCTCTAAACCGGTGATTTTATTTTGTTGCCTTTCAAATTTCTGTTGAGCTTCCTTCAACACTTTCATGAGCTTCTCCTTTGCTGTTTTACAGTAATAAGCTCCAGAGTTGGAGCTCCAATGCATGCATGTTGAAGCTAATGTAGCCTTATTCTGTAATAGTTGCATCTAGTCAAGTGACCGAAGTCATTCGCCAACATCGCTTTTCTGTATCTCAAACGGTTGGCAGAAAACGGAGGCACGTTAGATGTAGTTGTTACATAATAGAGATGCAGCTGCTAAAAACTAAAGATTTTAGTTAACATAGATCTACTGCATGGCTTAACAAATAGAGATATAATGCATGGCTTCCAGATGTAGAGTGTATTGAAATGTTTGAAACACATTCACTTATTTGGCTTTTCACAAAAGTTAGATTGGTTGCTTAACTTCTCAACAAATAAGCGCGGACAAAAAAAGTTAAACAGATATCAGGCATTTTATAAAACAATCGACCTTTCTTAAGGGAAGGCTCCCTCGATTTTGAAGGATACAATCATTGCCGAGTCAGTAAATGCCAATTCCTAACTACCATATGCCGAATCGAGTGGTTGTTAAGCCATTTTTAAAAAAATCTTTGCATCGAGTTCTCGTTCTAAAGTTTTCATTACACCTACCGATTGTCTTTTCTGGACTGTTGTAGTGGATTTCCACGTGCCCTGAGCCATGATCTAGACATACTACCCAGCCTGTGTGCTACAATATCCATGTGGCCATACATTTATCTCAAGTTGTGGACACATAGGTTATCCATGGTTTGGGGTTGGTCCTTCATATGCAGTTCGATTTAGCAGTGACTTGGATGGGACTTATACTATGGATTATAACACAATTCAAGGTCACAACTCTGTCATGGCAATGGAACAGGAAAATTAAGAGCACACAGCTCCTCTATACAAAGATTGAGTTTCGATTTTAGCAATGGTAGTTTGCTATTGCTGCGTATGGATATGATCATAACGAACTGGATAACGACCACGAGCATCAGACTCTCGATCAAGAAAAAAGCTATGTTGCATTTCTCATGAAGTTGACTACTTAGGGAGCAGGCATAAGAGCAGATATTTAAATGCATACAAGCTACAAGAACAGTCTTAGCTCTTAAGGATTTTCTTTCTTGTCTTGCTGGCTGGTAGAGAGCCGTTGGTCCTGGAGAAACAACCGGTTATGCAAGGGACAAAGAAAATTATATAGCATCACGGGTAATAGCAAAAATAGATTCAAATTTTATATGCATTTATTGATATATCATATCAAATAGTAAATATAGCAAAAACATATGCAAATTTTAATTGCATTTATGCATAACATCAAAAGGTATTGGCTACCATGTAGCATGTTTTATGGATAAATCATTCCACAAGGATCAGGATAATATTCGATCTTCACAGATCTTAACTAGTATTTATTTTACAGATAAACTTTTTGACAGATAAATCATTCTAGAAGGATCGAGATAGTAATCGATCTACATAGATCGAAACTAGTATTTATTTTACAAAGAAATCGTTTACAGAATAGAGAAATCATAATCGATCAAAAATAGTATTTATTAAACATAGATCGCATTTCCTTACATACTCATCCAACAAAGCAGAGATTTATTTCAATTTTTAAGTCGAACATGATGTAGTTTGACAAGGATAATTTTAAGGACCCATACTTATTTAAAAGTGCATAAACTTTGACGAACCTTATCAATTTTTAAAATGTGAACCAAAGCAATATTTTTCTAAAATTATTTCAATTTCTAAGGATTTTATATAGTTTATATAATAATTTGGCGATTTTTAGAGTGATCAAAATTGGACGAAATGAGGCTTCAAAAAATGCAAATTGGTAAATCTTTTTGGGAAAAAAATGAAAAATAACCCATGGGCTAAATTTTGTCCCTAAAATTATCCTTGGATACAAAGTAAAATAAAAATATCCAACAAGCATCCATATAAATATGATAGGTAATAATGGATCCAATCCTCTATAAAACTATCAAATAAGTGCATTTAAGCAAGATAAATTCATATTCAATTATTTAGAACATAAACAATATATTCTTACGACATTCAAAGGAAAATAAAGCTGGGACCGATCCCCATATTACTCAAATTAAATTATACTCTTTATTCTTTGATAATATAATATTAAAAAAAAAACCAACTACAACCTTGAATAATACCGCCAAGATTGTATAATAAATTTTCAAAATGAAATACATCTCAAGCAACCATACTTAGAATTAGAAACCCAAATAATCATAATACATTTACTTGAATAATGAAAATGGTTGTTTGGAGAGTCAGCTCCTCTCTAGAGCAAGGTTAGCCCAATTCCACCCTCGAGCTGATCACCACCATGCACACTCTCTCTCAAAGTCCGTAACACCCCCGAGCTGATCACCACCATGCACTAGAATGCCAAGCAACACTTCCATGCAACACTCTCTCTCAGAGTCTGTAACAATTAATGATCGACTTATGAAAGAGAGAAATAGTTAACACAGTTTCTCAATGCACAACATGGAGTCTCGTGCTATCTTATTGCACCAATATATATAGTTTTGTCAAGGTCTTGTGCCATCCCAATCAAATCTTCAATTAATCCTTCAATACCTATGATTTAGGATTTTGTCTGGTAGTTGAGATTTTATATTGGATTTGATTGGTAAAAATCTCCCTTGCTTGCTTGCTAAATACACATGTTCTTTGTGCCATGGTGGTGTCCCTGAATTCTCCAAGTGCATTTTTTTAGTTAAATAATAAAATCAATAGTTTGTTGTGCAAAGTGTCACTAAGTGTTTTTAAGTTTTAAATAACTATTACAAAAATAATTGTTACAAATATTAAATCAAAATAAATAATAATGTCTTGGGGTATCACAATAAAGATTTAAAACTCAATCAAACTTTTAAATTCCAAAAACTGAAAATAACTAGTAAGATTTTGTTTTAAATTTTTTATTAAACACAAAATCTCAATCAAGCTTTAAAGCTCAAACAAGTGTTAAGAAATCCCTTGATCAACGATCGAAGGTTTTCTTAACCCTCAGACTTACAATTACCTTCCCCTTTTCTTACTCTTTCAAGCCTTAATTAATAGCAATCTAATGAAGAAAGTGAGAACCCTCTTAAATTGAAATTCAAATCAAAAAAACTTTACAACTACTCATTGGTGAATTTTCACCATAAGAATTATACCAAATATAAGCATATTATAGTTTTAAATGATGCAATACATTAAATATTTTGACCTTAATGGATATGGATATTAATTTATTCCACATTTTTTTAAATTCAATTAATTATTTAATGTATGTATATATTACTAAAACGTTTACCTATATTTTTTTAAATAATAGAAAACATTCTTTTATTAAAAAAGAAAGGAACTAAATCTATTTTAAGAATAATTATTAAATTTTTAATTATTTTAAAAACTATTATTGAATTGATTAGAATGTGTTGGTACAAATACCAAACAAACATAACTAGATAAAACTAAAAAAAAAAGTATTTATAAACAAATTAAAACTAAAAACTAAAAATATTTATAAACAAATTATGTAAACACAAAATAAGAATTAAAACAAAAAATTAGAGTATTTAAAAGTAACCATAAGGAATTTAAGATGGCGAGATCAAAAGTATTTTAATGGTTACTCTTAAGCATGCGATAAACTTGAGCTTGGAGTTGTGATCTTTAACCTATTAAACCTGAAGGGTGATCGGAGTCTCTTTTTAAGGAGGCAATTGATGATGCAATCTTCGAGAAACTATTATTTTTCAGTTTTTTCTAATAATAAGAAAATAAATTTTTAATTGATTTGAAATTTAAAAAGGAATTTTTAAACTAATGGAATGGCTAATTTATGTTATATAGATATCTCACAATCTATGAGTTTGAAATGATTCCCACTATTCCAATCTCCCAAATGTAAATCGTTATGAAATCTCTACAATTTTAACAAAATAAATCATTATGAAATCTTTTATCTCTTGTCCACGGAATTAAGTTCCTTTTATAGTAATAGCCAAAGGGTACAAATAACTCTGAGATTTAATTTGTAAGCACATATACGTGGTAGATAGTGTAGAGGTGGTAGATAGTGTTTGTCATGAGTGGGTATGTCACTTGTATTCCCTCAATCCAGTCAAGCAAGTAAGTAGGGTGAATATGGAGGTGGTGGATCGTGTTCGCCAACAATTGATGGCCAACTTTATATGTATCATTCCATGAGCACACAAATCGCCTCAAATTTCAATTCCGTGCATTGATGGATGATTCTTAATATGTCATCTTTGATTCCGTTTATATTTATAAGTCCTATATCATCATTTTTTATGTAATTTTAAGTCAAAGGTTTTACAATTATTATAAATGGGGTATTTTAAATATTTTATGTTTTCAATTTTTTTAAACTCAATCCAAAACAACCTGCATAGCAAGTCTTCAACTGAATCAAATACCTTATGTAAATGAGTAACACCTACAAAATCATAATTTCCTGTATTATATTCTGATTGAGGACACATATATAAGATGGACTTGTCCACTTCAGCCACCACATCATGAAGTTTATCAGTGGTTAGTTGCAATTTAACAACAATCTTTTTTTAAAAGAATTTATTTGGAGTTCAATTGGAAATCTTTAATAAATAAACTACTTTTTATGATAAATGCATTTTAATTATGATACAATAATATTATTATTAAAATTATTAAAATATATTTTAATGTTAAGATAATTCGTAGAACAAGATTGCAGGGTTAGAATCTAGAATGAATAAATAGGTATGAGAGTTCATAAAGCTATGAATATCATGTTATTGGATTATTTCTAATGACTTATGTAGAAATTATATTATTTATTTACCAAGGGTACTAGGTGTCCCTACTTAAAATTGATATTCAAGTATTAATATGAATCAAGAAAACATGTAGTAGGTGTCCCTACCTAAAATTGATATTCAAGAATTAATATGAATAATGAAAACATTCTTGTAAGTCTAGTTTTGAAGGGCGCATAAATGGAACCCAAGTTGTTTGAAATTGATATCTAAGAATACACATAATTATTGAAAACATTCTTGTAAGATTGGTTAAGAAGGAAAAGAGGAACGGAACCAAAGTTGTTCTAAGTTTTAAAATTAATATTTGACTAAAAGATTTGATTTGTTAATATATTTTTAGTGGAGCCCTTCTTCTTCAAGTGATTTAGGTCTCCTTAGGTGTTTGCAAAAGAAGATTTTACTATATCTTAAGTTAGTGATAAATCCTTTAAACATTTAAGGTTGTCTTGCGGCTGTAACCTGATTTCCAAAATTTCATAAAATTAGTGATGAATCTTTTAAACATTTAAGGTTGTGTTGTAACTGCAACTTGACTCTAAAAATTTCATAAAATTGTAGGCCCCTCCTTTATTTTGAATTTACTCAGAGTTTTGTTTCATCTTTTATCAGCTTATTTTTCTTGACACTATGATTTTTTTTTGAATCAAAAGAAAACTAGTTTTTTGAATCAGGAGACTTATCATTTTTTCGCCGAAATGATCGGGAGAGTTATAATTTTTTTGCCGAAACAACTGGGAGAGTTATCTGTTTTACGCTGAAACAGGCAAAGAGCATTACGGTTTTTGTGATTTTTTTGAAGAAGAAAACCTATTTCGGAGCAGAATGGGATTCTGCACCGAAATAGTCGGATATGATCGAAGTTTGGAATTGATTGAGAAAAAATAAAATTTGGCCGAAATAGTTAACCTTGGGCTAAATCGGAGCAAAAGTGATTTCTATGCCGAAACGGTCAGAGTAAAACCATGTTTCCTTCTGAAACGTTTCAGCGCCTTAATAAGTTTTACTAGATCTTCACCAGTTTGGCATTATGCTGAACTTTGGAAAGAAATCGACCATGGCCAAAAGTAAAGAAATCTTGGTGCCAAATAAAAATTATCCGAAATGAATCGGTGCACAATGGAGAACTTGAAAGGAAGATCTGAAATGGGGTTTGATGCCAAATCAAAAGAATCACTTTGAAATACAATCGGTGACAAATGATAAAGTGCTTTGAAACACATCGGTGCCAAAGGAAATAGTCGCCTGAAACAGGATCGGTGCTGAAAGGAATGTTGCTCCGAAACATGCCCAAACACTTTTCAGCGTAAATTAAAAAAAGTAATTCAAAAAGGTGTGATTTGACCCTATTAATGCATTTATTGAGTAGCATTTATTCCTAGGTTTATATTTCGTATATACAAGGGTTTCCATTTTCCTTTTGCAACATTGTTTGTAACGTCGTTTAAAATTGAAGCAAACATCAGATGATAGGGAACCCCGTTGGACATTTTATTCGGACCACTCGCACGCCTCTAGGTAGGCTTTTTCCATACCATTTTTTTCCATATTATGAGTGTGTATCCGTTATGCTTTATTTAGTTTAAACAATTTTATTCTTTTAATTCTTTTTCCCTAGTTTTGAAAACGACCTTGAGCCTCTAACCGTATATATATTTTGAGAATAGAGAGGTTTTGCCACCAACAAATTTCGAGTAAGTGAAGACCGGTCATCCCATTGGCTCGCTAGTTTTAGTGCTCTTATCATGCCCTAGTTTCAGTGTTAATATCAATTAGGGGGAGGGAGGAAATAAGGTGCTACATACAAAGTATGATCAACTAAGCACTGAACTCAAGCAAATGAAAACAAAAACCGTTCTCTCAAGCTGTTAATGTTCTGCTGCAATATGGGCATAGCAATAAGTGCAGAGATCAAGGTAGAGCTATTAGGGAGGGCCATTCAGGTCGTGGAGGGAATGTAGTTTCCATTCACGCTAGGAAGGTTGTTTCTTTCATGCAGGTCAGAAGGTGGTTCTAGTTAAGGAGGTGAACCTATATTAAAAAGGGGCATTGGGACATTTATGAGGAGGGTGTCTAGCCCTGGGTAGCATGGGACAACTTGGTTGCTAACATATATACTTATGCTTTACTTGAGGGGACTTGGGTCTAGGACCACCCATGAAGGTGTTGTAGACCCGTAGTGTTGAAATATTGTAACTTCTAAGAATATTATATTTGTACTATTATTCCAGAGATGTTCCATTCCTCCGAGGAGACCCTATTGTATATCCGGAGATGTTTATTCCTCCGAGAGATCGTGGTAACTAGGGTTATTATACCTCCCATGTGATTTCAGCGTTGAGTTAGTTGTTTAGGGGTTATTAGACTCTTCTGGAAGAAGTCGGCCCCATTAGGGTGAAAATTCAGTTAGAAAATGAGTATAAATGGAAGAGGTGTGTTCCTCATTTATCTCATTCATTCACTCACTTGTGATTGGCGCATAGGAGAGAGAGAGGTCTTCTTAGGAGGAGAAGGAGCTCTTGTTTGGGTACTGCATCTTGTATTGGTTGATTATCTATATTGAGGAAAGCTTTGCTGGGTTTTCTACCCCATGAGGGTTTCCCAGGGTAAATCTGTGTCTATCTTGTGATTGTGTTTCTTTCAGTGATCTTTCTTGTGAAATTAGGCTAAACTTAACATTGTATCAGAGCTAGGCTGAATAGGACATCTTTCACAAGGTGAAAATACCTCTCTCTCCTCCTCCGGTGAAAATTAGGGTTTCTGCAAAAGTTGGAATTTTTGGAATATGATTGCATGGCTGGATAGCCCTCCTAAAAATTGAAGTTTTGAGCCTTAGATCGAACTTTTTGAGTGGGTAGAAATCTGGGAAAGTCAAACCCTAGTTTGACCAAAAGTTTAGAAAACCAGAGAACCAAAAAAACTACGCACCTGTGCACTAGTGAACCAGAAAAGCTGCGAACCTGTGCACCAGAAAACCAGAAAAGAAAAGACCAAAAACCAGAGAACCAGAAAAAATGCGCACCTGTGCACCAGTGAACTAGAAAAGCTGCGAACTTGTGCACCAGAAAACCAGAAATTCTGTTGCAGATCTGAAAGGTGAAAAGTTGAAGTTTCCAGAAGCAGAACACACCAGTATTCTCAATTTAATCAAGCTCATCTCCTGGTAAGTGTTATTCTATCTCTTGAGAAACTTCAATCTCTTTGACCCCTGGATAAGATGGCTCCAAGCACTAAGCTTGAAGACAAGCTAGAAGGTATAGAAAATTTTCGGGCATGGAAATATAGAAATGGTCTCGTTCTTGAAGAGAATGATCTTGTCCAATATATTAAAGATGAGGTTTCAGAACATGAAGAAGATTAAGCCAAAGAGAAGTATAGGAAGGACCTGATTAGGGCAAAGAGAATCATTGTTGATTCTATCAAAGACGACTTGATTCCCCAAGTGGCATCGAAGAAGACCCCAAAGGAAATGTATGATGCTCTTTCCAGAATGGATGAGGGAAAGAACATCAATAGGAAGATGAACCTGAAAGCTCAATTGAAGAGAAACAAGATGAATAAAGGAGAATCTATTCAAGACTATTTCTCAAGGGTTTCCCAGTTCAAGGAACAAATAGATGCCATTGGAGATACCCTTGATGAAGATGAACTAGTCATGACTGCTCTAAATGGTCTAACTAGACCTTGGGAGTCATTCATCCAAACTATGTGTGCAAGAAAAGAAAGTATGAAGTTTGATGTGGTATGGGAGGATTGCATTCAAGAAGAGGCTAGGGTAGCCAATAGAGAAGCCCTGCTCAAAGAAGATGACCAAGATTTGGCCACTCACAGTAGAAGAAGAAGGATTCATTACAACTCCATGAAGAATGGCCATAAGAAATCTCACCCTCCACATATATTTCAAAAGAAAGAAGGAGTAAGCTTAGAAAGAGACCTCTCCTCAGTTAAGTGTTACAGTTGTCACAAACTAGGACACTTTGCTAGAAATTGTCCTTCAAAGAAGAAGAAGAATTTTCACAAAAGACATCATGCACATCTAGCAGAAGATGATAGTGAAGAATAAGAAGAGGTGAGGCCTAAAAGGAAGAGGACCAAAGTAGAGGAAGAAGATGCAGAAGAATATGTTCTATTCTCTGCACTCTCTGGGTCAGTAACACCCAGAGAAGATACATGGCTCATTGATAGTGGTGCTTCAAAGCACATGACAGGTCAAAAGAAAACTCTCTCAAATATGGAAGAAAAGACCTCTCCTCAAAAGGTATCCTTGGGATATCATTATCAATATCCCATCACGGGAATTGGTGAAGCAAGCTACAAGCTTGAATCTGGAACTCCATTGAAGATGAAGGAAATATTATATGTACCAGGTTTGAAGAAGAACTTACTTTCTATCTCAGCACTAGATAAGAAAGGCTATAGGGTTGCATTCATAGATGGACAAGTACTCATGTGGTCCAAAGGAAAATCAATTGAAGATGCAATTATTATTGGTGAAGAGGAAGGAGGTCTATACAAACTCAAAGGCCATCCAGAAGCTGCCCTTGTTCATGAATCCACTAGCCCAAGTGAGCGATGGCATAGAATTCTTTCTCACATTAACTACAAAGCACTACCTCATGTGAGCAAGGTAGTCATAGGACTACCAGACTTAAAGATTGATCATGATGGCACTTGCAAAGGTTGTGAAAAAGGAAAGAATATCAAGAACCCATTTACAAAGAGTGAAACAAAGACTAAGGGTACATTGGAATTGATCCATTCAGATGTATGTGGACCAATGCCATCCACATCCTTGAGTGGATATGAATACTACCTTACATTCATTGATGACTACTCAAGGAAGACTTGGATATATTTTCTGAAGGGAAAAGATGAAGTCTTTGGAAAATTCAAGGAATTCAAAGCCTTGATAGAAAACCATTTAGAAAAGAAGATTAAGACACTCAGGACAGATAATGGTGGAGAATACACTTCAAAGGACTTTGAAGTATTTTGTAAAGAAGCTGGGATAAAGAGGGAGCTAACCACTCCCTACAATCCTCAACAAAATGGTGTTGCGGAGAGAAAGAATAGAACCATCATGGAAGCTGTAAAGACAATGATACATGATCAAGACCTACCTATGTATTTATGGGCTGAAGCAGCCAGGACAACAGTCTATGTACATAATAGACTATATCATAGTGCTCTTGATTTCAAAACCCCAAAAGAAGTGTTCACAGGAAAGAAGCCCGAGGTAAGCCACCTCAAGATATTTGGATTCCCAGTATCCATTCACATTCCAAAAGAAAAGAGGACCAAGCTAGATCCTTCTGGGAAGAAAGGAATAATTGTTGGATATTGTGAAGCATCCAAAGCATTCATAATATACATCCTAGGATTCCATCATATGGAAATAAGTAGGGATGTGACATTTGATGAAGAGGCAGCTCTCCAGAGATCTAGGAAGTGCCAGTATGAAGAAGTAAATGAGGAAGATGCACCTTCCAGAATTACAGAAGCTGCACCAACCCTTGAAGAGGCAACACCTGAAGACCATAACATGATTGAACCACAAGAACCCCCTGTCATGGACATATCAAGGAAGAGAAAACCAGCATGGGAAAGAGAAATTATTCTAGGAGCATAAAAGTATGGAGCTCCTAAAGGCTCCACTAGGGTGAGCAAGAAACCAAAGACATTCTCCAACTATGTGGCCCTAATGTGTGATCTTGTAGATCAAGAACCCACTAGTTATGAAGAAGCATCTCATAAGAAAGAGTGGGTGGAGGCAATGACGGAGGAATACTAGTCAATAATAAAAAATGATGTTTGGGATATAGTCCCCAAGCCAAAGGACAAGAGTGTGGTATCCTCCAAATGGATATACAAGATAAAGCATGCTGCGGATGGCAGCATTGAAAATATAAGGCAAGGTTTGTGGCCCGAGGATTCTCTCAGAAAGAGGGAATTGATTATGAAGAAACATTTGCACTAGTGGCAAGGTACACTTCCATTAGAACCATCATGGCACTTGCATCCCTGATGAAGTGGGAATTACACCAGATGGATGTAAAGACAACTTTCCTGAATGGTGTGATTGAGGAGGAGGTGTACATAGAACAATCACAAGGATTTGAGGTGGAAGATGGAAGAACCCATGTGTGCAAACTAAAGAAGGCCTTATATGGACTGAAGCAAGGTCCCAGAGCTTGGTATGGAAGAATTGACAGTTTCCTGACAAGCTTGGGCTTTACCAAGAGTAAAGCTAATCCTAATCTTTATCTCAAAGTTATGGATGATGAACCTGTCATATTGTTGCTATATGTGGATGATCTATTTCTGACTAGAAATGAGAAACAGATTATCGAGTGCAAGAAGAAGCTCTATTGTCTAGGATCTGCCATGATCTCCAATATAATATAGTCCAATATGGCAGATCAGGGTTCTATTGTCTAGGATCTTCCATGATCTCATGGTTCAGCAGGAAGCAGTCTAGTGTGGCTCTCAACACAGCTGAAGCGGAATATATAGCTGCTTGATCTGCTAGTTGTGAAGCAGTTTGGCTTCGGAAACTGTTGTCAGGACTATTTGACTTAGAGATGGACCCCACTGTGATCCTGTGTGACAACCAAAGTTGTATCAAGATGATAGAGAATCTAGTGTTCCATGATAAGTCAAAGCACATAGAGATATGATATTTCTATATACAGGATATGGTGTAGAAAGGAGCTATCAAGCTCGAGTATGTAAGAACTAACGAACAAGTTGCTGATATATTGACCAAACCTCTATCTCGAGTAAAGTTTGAGTATTTCCGAGACAAGCTTGGTGTAGTTCAGAAGGACCCTCCTCGAAAGAGGGAGTGATGTGGTCACTAATGATGAGATTGCCTGCATTAATAGTGAGGTCGATGATGTGGATACCTGTATTGGTGATACCGACAGTAAGGTCGATTATGTGGATACTTGTATTGGTGATATCGACAGTGAGGTCGGTGAATGTTCCTTAGACTGGGTCTAAGTTGACAAGTGGATTGTATCATCCTTGAACACATGTTCTAAAAGAGATCCGTAGACATATGTCTCCAAGAAAGAAGTCCCTAGTGGATGAAAGGGATTGCATCATCCCTGGAATTCGGTCCCCTGAATTGATCTGTAGACATATGTCTCCAAGAAAGAAGTCCCTAGTGGACGAGAGGGATTGCATCATCCCTAGACTTCAGTCCCCTGAATTGATCCGTAGAAATATGTCTCCGAGAAAGAAGTCCCTATTGGACGAGAGGGATTGCATCATCCCTAGAGTTCGATCCCCTGAATTGATCCATAGACATATGTCTCCGAGAAAGAAGTCTCTAGTGGATGAGAGGGATTGCATCATCCTTGGACTTTAGTCCCCTGAATTGACCCGTAGACATCTGTCTCCGAAAATTGATGATAGGACTGCATCGTCCCTGAGCGTTTAGTTCAAAATGTACGTGATAAATCCTAGATATGATCTAGGTCACATCTAGTATGAAAAAGGACTGGCTCTATGGTGGTAAATACTAGATCTAATATAGGTCACATCCAGTATGAAAAAGGACTGGCACTGTGGTCGGGACTGTATCGTCCCTAGACATGAGATTTGTCTTAAAAGGATCATGGACTGCATCGTTTCTAGACATGAGATTTGTCTTAAAAGGATCATGGACTGCATTGTCCCTAGACATGAGATTTGTCTTGAAAGGATCATGGACTGCATTGTCCCTAGACATGAGATTTGTTTTAAAAGGATCATGGACTGCATCATCCTTAAACATTTGATTTGTCTTAAAAGGATCATGGACTGCATCGTCCCTAGACATGAGATTTGTTTTAAAAGGATCATGGACTGCATCGTCCCTGGACATGAGATTTGTCTTAAAAGGATCATGGACTGCATCATCCCTAGACATGAGATTTGTCTTAAAAGGATCAAGATTGATCATCCTGTAAGTAGATCTGGATTGTATTGTCCATAGACATGAGAGATGTCTTAAAGTAAGAAGGATTGATCATCCTGGAATTAGATTGTGTGTATTGCAGATGATCCAGATGCTGTAGATCAAGATGATCCAGATGCTATAGATCGAGATGATACAGATGTTGTAGATCAAGATGATCCAGATACTGTAGATCGAGATGATCCAGATGCTATAGATCGAGATGATCCAGATGCTATAAATCGAGAGATCCAGATGATGATATTGTAGCTGTTCGGGTGTTGCAGAAGATGAAGACTCAGTACTGAAGATGCTGATGTTCTAGTATTGAAGATCTTGAAGATGTTCCAGAAACTGTTTGAGTTACTGATGATGTATAAAGAAAGCTTCCAATGATTTATATATATATCATGTACCATGTAGTTGATGACTCCTTGCTCCTGCAGATGTTGTTATAATATCCTTCTCGTTAAGGGGGAGTGTTGAAATATTGTAACTTCTAAGAATATTATATTTGTATTATTATTTTGGAGATGTTCCATTCCTCCGAGGAGACCCTATTGTATATCCGGAGATGTTTATTCCTCCGAGAGATTGTGGTAACTAGGGTTATTAGGCCTCCCATGTGAGGTCCTCCCTGAGTTAGCTATTTAAGGGTTATTAGACTCTTCTGGAAAAGGTCAGCCCCATTAGGGTGAAAAGTCAGTTAGAACATGAGTATAAATAGAGGAGGTGTGTTCCTCATTTATCTCATTCATTCACTCGTGATTGGCGCATAGGAGAGAGAGAGGTTTGCTTAGGAGGAGAAGGAGCTCTTGTTTGGGTACTACGTTTTGTATTGGTTGATTATCTATATTGAGGAAAGCTTTGCTGGGTTTTCTACCCCATGAGGGTTTCCTAGGGTAAATCTGTGTCTATCTTGTGATTGTGTTTGTTTCAGTGATCTTGCTTGTGAAATTAGGATAAACTTAACACGTAGGAGCACATGGCTTAGGCAGTAGCAGTTGGAACATTTGGTACTTTGGAGTAGAGCATCGGACCTTGGTCTTGTGGAGTGCTAACCTTGAGACCCTTGCACTCTAGGTTTTGACACTCTTGGACCCTTCTACCATTACTCTTAGAGGATACAAAGGATACGATGGTTCTTTTGACTCTTCCCTACGAATCTCCCAAAGAATGGTAAGACTAAGGCTTTCACCTAAGGTAGGTAATATAAAGAAAAAAGTGTCCAAAGGGTAGTCTAGTGGGCTATAAGAAAGACTTGAAACTAGTGTCCCATCGCGATTATAGAATGAGTAGAAGTAGTCATCAATCCAGGAGATATGAGAAAAGTTTGGACCAATAATTTGACTAAGTAAGGTATCAAAAAAATGGATTGCTTCGCAAGAGTTCGGTTTTTCTAAAGACGTTTGTCATTAAATTACCCTCACTATTGGTGGTTTTATTTTATTAAATACATTTCCCTCATTAGATTAATAGGGTGTTAGGTTTATGTGAGATCCAAGTAGATCAGATACTTTTCTTAAATAGTTGACAAGAGTGCTTAAATTGGTAGTTAGTATGGCACAGAAGGATTTGGGAAATAAGAACAAATTGTTTGGCAGTGTGGTACCAAGAGTAAGATAATTGTTTCATTCCAGATCCAATAATTCGCACATATCTAGCATTAAGTGAAATAAGATTTTAAGTTTTTTCTAAGAATTCAATCACTAAGAATGAAGAAATCTACGTGACAGTGCATGAGGGAGTCCTCAAGACAGATATTCAGAACCAAACACACTTGATGTCATGGAAGTATGAATCTCCTATTTTAGTTTCTTATAAATAATATTGACAAATTATACGTCTGCATTTTGATTAAAAGATTGTTGCTTTAACATTGAATTATTCTTATACATTGACTTTGTTTCACCTCAGGACTCAAAAATGCAAAGAAGAGCTTCTAAGCACAAGGCCAAGGTAACATAGTCTGATTCTGACATTCAGGTTGTTCCAGAAACTACGATGGAAACCCAATATGAGGACACCATAGAAGTAACATGAATCATTCCTAAATATAAATGCGGTGAACTATATCACCTCATCTGAGATCTAAACGTGCCATATGCATTCATTGAAGAGATGATGGTGTATCATAATATTAAAATATCAAGTCTTCATAAAGTTGCCACCCATCCAAATCTTTTCCCATGTTGAGAATTAATTGGATGGATTTTACCTCATGTGGATGTCGGCACATGAATCATAGCTAGGGCGAATGGAGTAGGATTCATGTCATTTCATCCCATTCATATTAGCGCAGCATATAAGTTAACCTCTCCTAAAGTTATGATGACAGAATACTAGATAAAGGGAGTCAACATAGATCACTCTTAGTATTCTAAGAAAATGTGGATTCTTGGAAAGTAGTTGAAACAATGGGAAAGGGGGGAACACGATACCAAAATTTGAAAAAACCATTCAGAATCATAGCTTTAATGTTAAGTAGAATATTTGGTAGAGCAAATGAAAATATCTACAAGCTCACTTGGGTACCTCTCATGTATCATATTTCCTCCCATGGTACCATTGTCAATTGGGTGGAAATTATCTCTAAGAGTATGGCATCAACGATAGGAGCATCCTAAGGAGGGATAACCCAAAAGAAAGTGGAATTCTTTATGTCTTCCTACCTTATTGACTGCATCTTAATTAGACACCCATTCCACAATTGGGGGTGTTATTGGGTCCCAACTGAGACCCCTCTATATGTGGATTACCAAATAATGTGGGCTCATAAATATACAAGCTTCTACAAGCTCATCTGTGAGAAATTCATAATTCCTTCGTATCGGTTAATATTGAACGAAGAACCAAATTTCCTGTCAAGAAACACAATGGCAGTCATCGATGAATATGGAGACTTCTACTCTACCCCAGAGGGAACGTATATCAAAATGTATGGGTGAACCAAAGCTTCGTCTCTAATGCCAAAGTATGCTACAGATTATGTAGTACACAAAAAGGAGACAAGTCTTCGTCAATGGATTAGGCCACTTTTTAAATGAAAATAAGAAGGCTTCCTATCCACCACTTCCCTTTTTCATCGGAGCATATAAATTCCCTAAGGTGAAATGAACAAAAAAATTTATAAAGGACTTAGAAGAATTTCATTTTGGAGAGAATATTTTTGTTAGAAATGAAAACCCACAAAAGGCCATCCAACATTGTGTGTCTTGTAAAATTCACTTTGAATACACAGATCACTTCCTTAAGTATGAGGAGGTATATCTGAGAGAAAATAACATGACAGAGTTGAATAGGCGATTTGGCTGGAAAAGTGGCGCAAGCTCCCGTCATACTATGGATATTTCTAAAGAGGCAGAACTGCAGAAGTCTAGAGAGGAATTTATGGCAACAGAACAAGAAGAAAAGAAAAAAAGAGAAAAAGAAAAAAAGAGAAAAAGAAAAAAAGAAAGAAGAAGCAGAAAGACAACAGAGAGAAGAAGCGGAAATAAAAAAGCAGGAGGAAGAACAGAAGAAGAAATAAGAGCAAGAAGAAACGGATAAAGCAACAGAGTTGGAGACACAACAGGAAGAAGAAGATAAGCTCAAGAAATTTGTGGAAGACAAAGAAGCCCAAGAAAGATACCATAGTCTTCAAGACATGGACATAGATCCACCTGACGTCCTCGGAATCCCACTTACAGGAGGACATCTTCCATTTTTCAAGATTAGAATCACAACTTTTACTCCTTCGAAGAAGCATTCAGTAGCAAAACTGGATACAATAGTTTTTGACCCAAAGCGGAAGACAATTTTAAGAAGAATAGAGAAAAGGCTAAGAATGGGCACACAACCAAATGTGGTAACTATTCAAGAAAGCACCATAGTGGAAGGTACTCAAAAGTATCCCAAATTCACCGTGTCAGTAAACATAGCATATGCTTAGGCGAATGTTGATAATGTGGATAAATTGATGAATGGCTTGGAGCGAAGCAAAGAAAAAATGTTGAAGCTGAAAGATAACTTAGTAAAAGAAAGGGATGAAGGGATTGAGTTAAAGAAGAAACAAGATGTAGTAGAAGCAAAAAAGAATAAATTACTGTTGGATTAGACCATAACTTGGAAAATCAAAAGGATGGTTTGAATGTACAACTTGTAATTATGGAAGGCGAGCGAAGTGATTTCTACTCTCGCATCAATGAATTGGAAGGAAACGAAATGAGGTCAAACCGATAGATGGAATCTTTAACCAGTGAAAAAGAATCTTTACAAGTGCACATAGATGAGATGATAGTTGAGAAAGAAGGTTTGCAGTCCCAGGTGAACGAGTTGGTTAGAGAAAAGGAATCTCTGTTAGAACAGGTCAACATGGATCAAAATCAGAAGCAGGATATGATCCCATTTTATGAGCAGGCCTGCAAACTATATGAAGAAATCTGCCACTCATAGGAATTGTTAATTGAAGAAATTTATAAAATGAATAAGATGATAGAAAGAATGAAGGAGATTTCTGTATGCACTTTTTCTGTAAGACATAAATTAGTCATTAATTTTAAAAAATTGAAAAGGTTGATGACCTGGAAGGTAGAAAATCCAAACTTTCCTGACCACCTTCCAAACAAGACGGCTGTAGAACTCAAGTTAGACATATCTCTTCTAGAAAGTTGCAGGAGAGCTTCCAGGAAGATGCAGGTAGAAGTACAAGAGTCCATCACAAAATGTGAAGAAATTGACTAAGAAGATTTTCAAGTACATGAGAAATGTCATATCTCAATGGCTCTAGATACGTACGAGTTTCCTACCAAGGATCAGCATTTAAAAGAATTGAAAGGTGGTATAAAAGAAGACCTGGAATACATCAGGAAACTAGATGTGCTAAATGAAGAAGATCTCAAGCAACACATTGGACAAGCATCTGTAAATTCTTATTTCCTTCAAGAAAGTTACAAAGAAGCCACTAAAGTATTGATAAGTGTGGAAAAATAATTATATGTTCATGAAATTTATCAAAAGTTATTAGAGCCTCTACAATGTAATACAATATTTCATGAAACAGACTTGTGGGATGATTATATTTCCAATTTATAGGTCCCACCGGAAGATTAATTTAATTTGTAATTTTGTGGTTATGCAAACGCAAAAGAAAATTTTTAGCATCCCAAGAGTCAGGGTAGGTGAAACAATTAGTCATATGAAGACAAATTTTCTTGTAATTTAAATAAGGGGGAGATGGATGAGAACTGGGGGGATTTTTCTAGTGAAATAGATGCTGAAGACATTTTGTAAGAGAACTACTTTTCTGCCAATGATAAAGACCTATTTGCCGGGTAAAGCTTGCATGGATATTTGTTTGGAATGTGTTGAATGACAGATCGAAATTATTTCTTCTTGTGTTCATAATCATTCTAGGAGATCTTTCTAACTTTATTGAATCATTTTGGTGGTGATGAATGATTTTTCTTGTCTATGCAAATGTTTGTGTTATACTGGAGTAATAAATGGATATAAATGTTAACAAAGCTATATTTATATCTTTTCTATTGTGAATGTAAATACTTTATCTTAATGGTTATCTGTTGGATTTGAATAAGCATTCTCAGATATTACTCTCATTAAAACTCGCTCCTTGCAAGGATAGGCTATTTGATTTAGAATAGGGTTAGCTTATTGATAAGGTAGAAGTGATAAGATGTGAGGTAAAAACCTATGCATCACTTGTGAGGCTTCTTCCTGTCATTTATAGGTTTTGCATCGGTTATATTAGGGCATATACATTACTCATAATTAAACAAAATATGTATGGTGGGTCGGGTCGCAACCGGTAAATTCAACAAACACATCTACGGTAGCAGATCATTAACTGGATGGATTCCCCATTTCAAAAAATGAATAATCTAGTTGGGATTATTCATTGGGGAGAATCCCTACTATCAATGCTAGTATTTTCCAGGCATCAACAGGTTGCAAAACAAGATTTTAGTATACCTCAAGTTAGTGATAAATCCTTTAAACATTTAAGGTTAATGGTTGTTGAAAGTAATTAAATGCTAAGTTATATCAACTAAATATAATGAAAAGCAATATAAGAACGAGAAAAATGTAGCAATGAAACATATACATAACCACTATCTAAAGAAAAAGTTTCTGCAAGTTTCAATGAAGCAAACTAGTCAACCTAAAAAATTAGAAGACATTCAAATCATAAGGTACAGAGAGAATAGAACATATTCCTAATACATGATTTTATTAAAAAGTGTGATGCTTAATTGCCATGTGTGATAGACATGCTTGATCATTGGTTAGGATCCAAATGACTAGGAGGTTATGAAATCATGTGTTACTCATAACAACATGTAATCAAGCAAGATAAGCTTCAAATGATGAAGACTTTAGGGTGTTCAAAATAAGTTGATGGTAAAAAAAGTGGCAAGGGGTGTGTAGGAAAGCATTCACACAAGAATGAAAATGTGTTCTTAAAAATAAACACATGTTTCCTTTCTTATAGCTTTGAGCCCCTCTGAAATGACACATAGGATTTTGACTATCCTACTATGTCATAACTTGAAAGAACACATGCACGTTTTTAGGAATGTGCATGCATTAAAAATGCGTGTGTGGACCTCTGTATATTAATTAAAAAATGGTAGCTACTTGTATTTTATTTCCAAAGTGTGCATCACATTTCTAGATGAAGGAGATGCAACTTGAGGAATGAAATTATGCATTTAACCACCACAAGGACAAGGAAGATTACCATCACCCATATTCATAAGTGCTTGCATTCATTTGAGGTAGGTTTTACTTAGAATTCTTTTATCTCTTATATTTCATAAACTTCTTTAAAAATATTTTTATCCTTGTTTAAATGCAACATATAAATTGCGTTATCATGGACTTGCATATGAACATAAGCTTAACCCACCATCACCCAAATGAAGAAACACCCAATACTAACCCCCAACCACTAGATGCTAACACTAAAGTTGGAAATGGTCTTGTGTCACTGAGAAACCTAATTGTTTCTTTTAGAAACACTAGAAATCCATCATTTATTTCTCTCACTACATCACTTGAGACCATTGTATGTTCCATTGCCAATGCCCAAGGCCAATTATCTAATATTTTTGAATACAGGGCTATGATGTTTGAGTATTATGCAAAGTGGTTATGTAGAAACTAGGTGAGATATTTGCAAATTTTAAAATAGTTTATGATGAACTTGTTTACTAAACCTAGAATTGGTTTACACCTTCCTATTACAAATAATGTATTTGGATGGATTGCTACACATACTGGAAATTTAAAAACCATTATATTGTAGGTGGTTTATGGTTTTTGACAAACCTCCCTATAATGAGTTGCCATTGTATTTTCTTTGAAAATCACTAGAAAAATTTGTTTTAGTTCACTATTTCATTTACTTTGAAATTATTGAAATCCAAGGGGTAGGTCATGGGTATGTAAAAAATATGTGTGACCCATTGGGAGGGACTCATCCTCCTAGGTGTAAGCCTAATCCCCTCTCCCAATATCTTTCATTTCCAAGTAACATTCGCTAAACCCAAGCCTTGATTTTCACCTTGATTCGTAGGTTACTACAACATAGCACATTCATTGTTTTATGTCGTTAAAATGGGTCTTTAGATTATGGTGTCATGTCCCTGACCATTAATCCAACACAACTAGTGGGACATGAATGATTTACAGGGATTCTAAATTTTGGCCCAATGGCCAAATTACGAAATTCATAAACATCTAAATACATGTGTAAATGCATAATAAAATTAAAAAATAGAAAATAAATTCATTCCACACACATAGAATGCATATAACAACATATTCATCACATACATAATAATAATAATCGTTCACATTCAAAAACAACAATAAATTAACAAGTAAACACTTTTTTTTTAATGAAGTTTCCCAAGTAACTGGCTATGGAAGAGCAATGTTCCACCCAACCGTAGGCACTCCGTCCAGCACTTTATCTCTATGCCAAGAGGGCACCCTTGATCTAGGCTATGTATCCACTACAAAGTAACTACACAGGATCACTCACATCCATATAAATAGACACTCATTCTAAGAATGCACACAACTGGGTTTATGAAGCATGCAGAGAGAAAAGGAGGGAAAATACTAAACAAGTGAGCTCAACCATGGAGCTACATGCATCTCAATTTGTCCAAGACAATATTGGCACCCATAGTACCTACTACACCCAACACAAGGAAAGTCGCCTTCTCTGTTACACAGTCCTTGAGGTGCCCCTTCCCTCTAGTGATATTCAGGGTGGGCATAGAAAGGTACAAGTTGTTATACCACCAAAGGTATTTCCTACACTATATTTATCAAGTAATTTCAACCTCTAATCCCTCCTAGACTTCAATTGTCTCTTGAATTATCTGATTTATGGCCACACTAATTTTCTTCCATGAAATTCAATTTCCAGGATTCCAAATATGGGTTCTCCCATGGATTTTTGGGCTTTGACATGCTCAAATTCACCCCGGGGTTCACATATATGGACCTCCCACTAGATTTCACAATCCACAAAAATTTTGGGCATTTTTGACACTTTAAAACATGGATTCCTATCTAGTTACGATTGTGAAAATCAATTCATGGACTGATCTTGAAAAGAAAACAATTACTCTCAAAAATTGTCTTGCAAAAACTATTCATAGATCACTCAAAACAATCATTGAATTAATGCACACAATACAAGTTTATTGAATAAGAGTACATCAGCCAAAAGTTCCAAGGTAATTTCTTTCCAAAAATATAATTACATCATATATTTGAAATCCAAAAAATGAATTTGAAATCCTCACAAAAGTAGGCTTACTAAATTTCTAAAAAAAACCCTACGTGACAAAATCACTTTCCAAATCACTCCGAAGGCTCACGAATTGGAAAAAGAAGACATGTGAGGTGTTGAATGATGGAAAAGCAACTAAATCATGGATTTTGGAGAGAAGAAAAATAAGTAGGGTGAGTTGGCCAAAAAGGTCAAGTTTCCAAGTCAAACTAGCTTTACCTTATCCACTAAAAGAAAAAAAAGTAGAGTAAAGATGTCTAAAGCAGGAAGGCGCACTTCTATTCTAGGAATAACATAAAATCAAACCTAATCAGACAATATCTTATCCAAAATGTATCCAAGTGCGCCCCTATGACTCATGAGGGCATGTGGTGGAATAATAGGCCAAAATTAGGCCAACTACCTAGTCAACACCTAGGAAATTAATAAGAAATTACTAATAAACGATACCCTAAGTATGGAGTGGGTTTTTAATGTTCTAAAACACCCCCTTAATCCTGAATTTATGTGGTAAATATAAAAAATATAGGGCCCAACAACAAGGATTCGTCACACTTTACATACTGGTTGTCCACAAAACAAGGAAAGAAGGAAAACCTCATGGGAAAAAATATCCCCTCAAAACATGGACATGAAAAATATTGAATTTTTTTCTTTTCAATCCTTCTTAACCATATCTTCACCCATCCCAAGAAGTGATCTGAGATGGATGAAATTATTCTCTGAAAAATCTTTCCTGAATGTGTCTGCAACTTGCTTAGAAGATGGGAAAACTATAGAGCAATGATCTGATCATGCACTAGAATTCTGATGTAGTGCATATGAATCTCTATATGCTTGTTTATTTTCCTCTGTATTGGGTCAGTTTATATCCTTATAGCACTCTGATTCTCACAAAATATGACTGTGGAAGTGCTAAAGTCATTCCCAAACTCTGAAAGTATACCTTACAACCACACACACTAAATAACAACATTCACTGCTCCTCTATACTCGGCCTTTGTTGAAGAGACTGAAATGGAAATTTTATTTTTAATTGAATAGAAAATTGATCCTCCTCCAAGCATGAAAACAAATCTGGAAGTTGATTTCTAGTCTGAGCTATCACCAACCCAATTAGAGTTTGAAAAACCATGAAGATTCAAGGAAGAATATGTAACATAATGAATCCCATGAGACTTGGTGCCTTACACATAATTCAAGATCATTTTGGTGTCCCTCCAATTAATCTCATTTGGCTTCTCCATGTACCTTTATGCACTACACTCATTGCATATGCAATATCAGGTCAAGTGTGAGTAAGATACAACAAACTGCCAATTAGTTCTCTACACAAGGTGTTGTTCACCAAAGGGGTAGATTTTGCATCTTCAACTCTTACTCTTGAAAGGAAGGGAGCCTTTGTAGGATTTCATTCATCCATATTGAATTTATTTAGAAAATATGATGCATATTTCGAATAGGATACTTTAATTCTCGAGTTGGACTGAGTGATATCAAGTCCCAGAAATTGTCTAAATATTCCCAAGTGAGACATGAAAAAAGCATGATGCAAAGTCATCTTCAATGAAGAAATATCATCAATGGATCTTCCTATGATCAAAAGGTCATCAACATATAACAAAATAATCAAAATAGAACAATTGATTAGCTTCATGTACACATTTGTATCTGTTGAAACTTTGTGACAAGAGAAAACTATCCATTTTGGCATACCAAGCTCTAGGAGCTTGCTTAAGCCCATGTAGTGACTTCTTAAACTTTTACATAAGATTAGGATCATAAATATAACCTTATAGATACTGCATATAGATATACTCCTCAAGTTATCCATGGAGGAAAGCACTTTTTACATCCATGTGATACACTTCCCAGCGCTTGGATGCAGAAACTGCCAGAACTAGTCTTATTGAATCCATCTTTGCAACTAGTGCAAAGGTCTCATTTTTGTAAAGGAATTGGACTTGGGATAATCCATTAGAAACTAACCTTTATTTCTAGTTAATTTCACCATCAACAACAAACTTTGTTCTGAAGATCCACTTACACTTTACCAATTTTATGTCAAGTGGAAGCTTGACTAGCTCCTAAGTTCCATTCTTTTGAAGAGAATGAAAATCCTCATCCATGGAAGCATTCCGTCTTAATTCATGTGAATATTCTTCATATGATTTAGTATCATATTAAACCATCAAAAAACACTTCTTAGGAAGGAAAGGATATTTTACAGAAAGAGTATTCTCAAACTGAGATCTAGTCCTCTTAGGATCTTGAGAATCACCCACAAGTTATCCAAATGCTTCAAGAGTTTTTGCAGACCACTTAGACCTTGTAGGTGATATTGTATCTGCAATCATGTGGTATTCATCATTATAATATCATAATCATAAATTTCATGAGAATCTTCACTTACTTCAACATGTGGTGGTTCAGAGGATTAATCTCCAATTTCAACTGCTTTCTAGGGATCTTCTTCGAATTGAACAATCCTTTCAATGAAATATTTTTGAGTGGTCATATTTAGCATCTTGTAACCCTTATAGTCTTCTTGATAGCTAAAAAATATGGATGGTTGTATTTGGGGATGCAAATCCCTTCTCTTGTTAGGTGGAATTCTATCCCATGCCTTAGAGCCAAAATTTATGGAATGAGATACGTTAGGCTTGTGCCCACTCCAAGCTTGAAAATGAGTGATTCCTTTCAAGGATTTATGTGGCACCCTATTCTGAATATAGTATACATAGTTGATGAATTCAACCCAAATTCTTAGAGACAAAGACTTAGACTCCAACATGCAAGTAGCCATCTCCTTGAGAGATATATTCTTTCTCTCAGCAACACCATTTTTTTGAGGTGTGTATGGCATTGTATGCTGCATCTGGATGCCAACATCATAACAGAGTTGTTGAAAATCATATTTGATGTACTCCCGACCATTATCAGTTCTGAGGGATTTGATCTTCCAAATAGACGGATTCTCTACAAAGGCTTTAAAAATCTTGAAAATTCCAAAGACATATGACTTGAATTTGAGAAAGAAGACCCAATAGGGTGATTCCAAGAAGATGGGTAACTCTTTTTGGCCAAATATGGCGATGAAAAATGAAATTTTTACCCATATATTAAATTGAAGCCCTCGAAACTCATATTTTCCATATGAATTTTGACATGCGGTTAAAAAACGAAATGTAGAGAATTATGTTGGCTTTCCAATGATATTTTTTTTTAAATATAGCAATTTCATTTATCGTGTCAAATTTTCATATAATGAAATGTGTGTCCTTAAAAATTTGAAGAGCAATTAACAAGTGGCTTGTGTGTGTGCAAAATAATTTAATATTAAAGAAATAATTTTAAAAAATGAAATATGTGAACATGATCTAGACAAAATGCACTAATGCATACATATTTTTCTTTTAATTTTCCTCGAAAAATTATTTTTATTATTATTTTTTGAAACTGGCCAGTGAATATTTCAGTCGCATTTTGCACACATGTGCCTGTGTGCGCCAAATCTTTTGATTGTCTAAATAATTTGTAAGACTAAAAATACTATTTTGAAGAGGACACACTGATGTAGTTCTTGTATATTTTTTCAATTTTTTTGGATGTGTATTTTGATTGTTGTTGATTTATCTTTGAGCTCATTCGAAGTTGTCGACAGGGTTGTTTAGAGTAAGCTTTAGCAGAAATTAAAACAAAATGACATACTGAGATAAAAATTTGTAAATTATATGTATATGGATAGAGGATTCATTGATGAATCCAACAGTATCAAGTACGCCCATTAATGTGCATTTAATGACATAGTTTAAGCTTGTGAAAGGCAAACCATTTTTTTTTGCAGTGAAAAGGGCTTTTGGCCTATTTTTAAGCCCTCGATCAAGGGATTGAGAGAGACCTCGATCGAGGTCTTGTAAAGCCCTCGATCAAGGTTCATTGCTCGATCGAGGTTTCAAAAAAGACCCTCAATCGAGGATTTGTCTGTGTAAATAAAACATAAAAAGAAACCCAGGAAAGGAGTTGGACAATTAATGTTTCCAACCACCATTCCCACATAAAAACAACATGAAACCTCTATATAATCACCTATCAATTGCCAAACAACACTTATGTAATTCATTGCTAATTTACTTGCAAGTAGCTATGTGATTTTGATGTTGTTCAATTATAATTCATTAGACATGTAAGAAGTATTATTGTTGTTCAATTCCATATTACATATTGTTGTTTGTTATAACAATTTGAAAAATTCTTTGTTTGTTTTCATTGTAGTTTGATGGGGAGCAAAAGAAAACAACAAAGGAAGCATGCTCGTAAACAAAACGAGCATGAAGAGCGTGAGAAGAATAGGGAAAGAATGAGACAACAAAGAGCAATATTGAGAGAACAAGAAGATGCATCTTTGGTGCAACAAATTCCAATTTAGGACAACCAAGGTAAATTTTTGAATTATATGCTACCTAATTTAAATTTCATATTTTATCTTTTTCTACTAATTTGTTATATATACTAACTATTTTCTTTTTCATTTTAGCCTTACTATATTTTGTCTATAATAAGATTTTTAACAATTAGTTATTTATACTACAAAATTAGTAACAATTTTTTAAAAAATAACTATTTCAAAATCTAATTTATTTAATAAATTTGTTTGTAACGAGATTCTTATTTATTTCATAACTTTGTTAATTGTATTTCAAAATTTGTAACAATTTTCATGTTAAATGAATAATTTTTCAAGTGACTAACAATTTTCAATGTTATTGGAACAATTTTCAAATTAAATGTACACTTGGACACTATTTTCAAGTTAAAATGTACATAATTAACTAATTGCAATTTTCTAAGTTACTAACAAGTTCAAGTTAAATGCAATTTCAATTTTTGTTTTGTTATTTGTTAAAAAAATATAAATGTTAGTTAGAAAATTCAATGTGAAAACAAATGAATGCATATTTTGATAGTTATGTAATAGATGTAAAATTCAAGGACAACAAATAAAATGAACATTGTGATAATTATGTAGTATTTGAAAAATTCAATTATGTTATTTTTAATGTATTTCCAATTCATGTACCCATTTTTTCTATGCATGAATGTAGGGATAAGTTAGCTTTTTTTACTATAGTAAATATATATATTATTTATATTTCAAAATTTGTAACAATTTTCAAGTTAAATTGATAGTTATGTATTAGTTGGAAAATTCAATTCACACTCAAATTTCAATTTGTCAATTTCCACATCAAATTTCAAGTTACTAAAAATTTTAAAGTTCAATACACAACTATCAAGTTATTAATAATTATCAAGTTAAATATATATACTTGATTTTCAAACTTTACTAGCAATTCTCAAACGAAATGTACAATTTCAAGTTACATACATATTTAGTTATTTTGAAATTAAGTTACAAAGAATTTTCTTGTTTTTAATGTATTTTCAATACTTGTACCGATTTCTTCTCAAGTCACTAGCAATTTTCAAATTGTTAATTTACATGTAACAAATTTCAAGTTACTAGTAATTTTAAAGTAAATGTACAAGTTACTACCAATTTCAAAGTTTACTAGCAATTTCAAAGTTTACTTAGAACAATTCTCAAGTAATTACTAGCAATTTCAAACTTTAGTAGCAATTTCAAATTTCAAGTTATTAGCAATTTAAAATTTTACTTAGAACAATTCTCAATCTAAATGTATTAGTTGGAAAATTCAATTCACACAAAATTTTCAGTTTTTCAATTTCCACATCAAATTTCAAGTTACTAGCAATTTTAAAGTTCAATGCACAACTATAAAGTTTTTAATAATTTTCAAGTTAAATATATACTTGATTTTCAAAATTTACTAACAATTCTCAAGTTAAATGTACAATTTCAAGTTACATACATATTTAGCTATTTTGAAATTAAGATAAAAACAATTTTCTTGTTTTTAATGTATTTTCAATACTTGTACCGATTTTTTCTCAAGCCGTGACTAGCAATTTTCAATTTGTTAATTTACATGTAACCAATTTCAAGTTACTAGCAATTTTAAAGTTAAATGTACAAGTTACTAGCAATTTCAAACTTTACTTAGAACAATTCTCAAGTAATTACTAGAAATTTCAAGTTACAAACAATTTCAAATTTACTAGCAATTTCAAATTTCAAGTTACTAGCAATTTTAAACTTTACTTAGAATAATTATCAAGCTAAATGTACAACTTCAAGTTAAATGTGTACATATTTAGTTATTTTGAATTCAAGTTACAAACAATTTTCTTGTTTTGAAAGTATTTTCAATTCCTGTACCAATGCATTTCAAAACACTTCAATTTGGCACTTTAAAATTAACCTCCTTGTATAATACATTTCTAGTTGAAATTCCCTTCACATGAATTTTGATTGTGTACGGAGAGATTATGGCCATCCATCAAATCATGGTGATCAAGAATCACATTACCCTGTGCCCCCTCATGATCCTGATCAGCCATCACATGACACCTTTCCCTCTCACATTTCAAGTATAATTGGGAGTTGCAGTGGGGTTGGAAAGGGTGGAAATTGTCTAGACAATTGTGCAGTTGTTTCTGCATGAGAAGACATTGGGAGCTCAATCCCTAATCGACTAGTTAGAGAGCATGTCAGTAACATAATTAAGTCATATTTTGAACAACATTCAACAATGGCACAAGCTCAAATCCTACATGGGTTGATAAAACACAAAAAATTGAAACGTGCCACAAAGTTGTTGGGTTTTGAAGATGCTAAAACAAAAAAAGACATGCGAGAATGCAATAGAAAATGTAAGAACGACATTATCTTCGTTTGGAAAATCAATAAATAATGATATCCGATCTTCTCGTAGGGAAATTACGATGGTTTTTGTGGCACAAAGCACCTCAAGAAATCAAATGGTATCAACAATGGCATCATTGCTCAAAGTTTCAAAAAGAACATTGTTCAAATATACTAAATTTAGGGTCTGGATAGATGAAAATGATGAAGCTGCTTGTTGGGATCTTATTTGTAGGGAACCCTATCGAGGCAGGATGGGAGAGGGCATTAGAGAGAAGGTAATAGAGTTTTGGTATAGTCATTCCCGTGCTATTCCAGATCGAAAGCATGTCCTGCGACAATGTTTATCCAGATGCATTTATCAGGAGCACTGTAAGCATGTGATGGAGATGACGGGAGTTGCACTTTACTAGGAATTCCAAGAAACCAATCCCAGTGTTCAAATATAATTTAGCATGTTCAACAAATTGAAACCGTGGTATATTAGGCCGAATACGATTCGCGACACTTGTTGCTGCTAGTACCACGTTGAATTTCAACTATACTATGACACATTTCTGGATTTTTGGAAAAGGCACTGGAATGGTGAACTAGCTCCTCACACAGTGCAAGATTTTATTTGTATGATACTATGCAACAAGAATCCTGAACAAGTGTTTTTCAATAAGAGGTGTGTAGGTGGGAGAAGATGCCCTAAATGCAGTGATTTGACATTGTTCCATATGAAATTTCCTATCGATCCAACACACTCTAGATTGTTAGATATCATAGTTATGTTGAAGAGGTACGAGTATGTCTCCATGAATCTATCATCTTCTTCATCTATGCCATCTAAGAGAATCGACTTGCTCGAGGATGAGATTCTTGTTTCAGATTTCATGGAGAAGTTTCAAATTCAGATTTATAAATACATAAAGCACTCCCAAAGGTCCAGGTTGCAAGATTAAGAATTCAAACATTCTCGTGAGGTATTTGAGCCAAGCACAATCTTATCAGTGGTAGACTTTGCTAAGAACTACACATTTGATCCTCAGAGAGAGATACAAAATGAGTACTATCACTCCGACCAGGTGTCTATCTTCGTACATGTGTTGTACAGACATGCTCAGGAAAGCATTGATGGTATGGATAGCACTCCTCATTCACGTGAAGTGATCAAGGAGTATCATTTTTATGTCAGTGATGATCGTGAGCATGACACATTGTTCGTTCAACACTGCTTTGGGTTGATTTATGATTCATTCAGGAAGCGAGGCATATCATTTATTGAACAATGGATTTGGTCAAATGGGTGTGCAGGGAAATTCAAATCGGCACGCTCTTTTTATTGGTTGAGCCGCCTTCATAAAGAGAAAGGAGTCCGACACACTTGGATCTTTTTTGAAACAGGGCATGGAAAGGGTGAACATGATGGCGTAGGTGCATGTGTGAAACGAGCACTTCGGAGGTACCAGATGAGTCATGGTGCAACCCAACTCAAATGCTCCGGGGAAGTAGTTGATTGGTGCACACGTCATTTGGGACATCAAGGTCACGAACAAGCAAGGTAGGTGTGCAGGTAATAAAATCCAAACTCAATTAATAAGCTAATAACATTCAATATCATCATTTCCAAAAGAACGCCTACTTAGTAGGAATTTATATATGACAAATTGAATTCCATGCAGATTATCTTGGGATGTTTCCCTTGGTGATGTGAATAGATCCATGCCGTGGTATTGTGAGACCATACCTGGTATGAGGGAATTACATTATGTTCGGATTAAATACATGGGTGACATATTTTCCATTGAAACGAGGAAGTATGTTTTTTTTTAATTTTTGCATTGATGCAAATGGATGCGGGCTTCATCACTATGAAAATGATGTATATGTGAAACCATGGATAAATGCCCCTCTTAATCCAAAGGGCCCACATCCAATTCCAACATGGAAAGAGATGTACACTAACGAGGAAATGGTATCACTAGATCATGATTGAGTTTTTGATGTGGTTAGGGAAGGTACAATACTTCATTAATTAGTTCACTATATATAGTTAATTAGTTCACTATATATTACACTTATACAAATCTTGTAGAAATGCAAGTCGGACATTTGAATAATATTTGTAATGTATCTCGCATGTGATGTATTCGTTGTCATTGCACCCCCCCACAATCAAGAAAATGTGGAATATTATTTGATGCAGTGAACACAAATTAAAAGTAGGTTGGTGCGACCCTATCAAGATGGAGAGTTCACATACCAAATTGGAGACCTGGTTCTAATGGGACACTTTTTTGAAAGAGTGAAAAAATAGGGTGCTTATATTATTTACCGAGATTTAATGCCTGAATATATATCATGCCAATATGGTCATTTGGTGGTGGCAGATCGGATACATCTAACAAAGATCAAGGTGAAGAGAGGTGAACGAAAGAGATGGAAGATGACAGAAGCTGACCATGATCGTATTATGGAGACTTGCATTCCTATCACCCATTGGCCAGATGAATGAGTTACATGTATGTCACGTGCATCATTGACATATATGTCAGGTTGTCTTGTTGAAGATATTATTGGAGTTTTTGTGGAGGTTGTTTTTTCCTCATTTATATAGGGTTTGTTTTGCGAGGTGACCAATAGTTTTATAAATGCATTTTTTTAGATGCTTTAATGCCAAGATTAAAATTACTATATGGGAGGTTTTTTTATAAAATTGGGTCATGGTTCTCCAATGTGACAATCACATTGATACTTTGAATACACTTGAATGTATGGTCAGTGCTCCATGAACTTCCTCAATATCTACGATAAACATGTGTTAAATAGTCATAATCTCTAAAAACCAAGTTTTTTTTTTTTTTTGTAAGTAAGATGGACAAAATTCTATTAATAAGATCCAATAGTACAAAAAGTTACAAAGAGCCCACCAAGGAGCTCAACGGACCCAAGCACATCCTCATGGAGACAGGATGGCCAACTCAGAACTTTAACTTCAAAATTACATATACATCAACTGTCCAGAATCACTTATACATCAACCATCCAGAGGTTCTCACAAAAAGCTTAAAAAACTAAAAGAAAGTAACGGCAAAAAATGATATGCATCGTGACTTTAGAGCCCAGGAGAAGAGGGGAATCCTTTCTTACGGCCTTCCTGGCAGGAAGCTTGTCAGACAAACAAAAATGACAAATACTAATAGAGACCACTGGTAACAATTATTCAGACCTCGACGTCCCATGCTCCTCGCTTCTTGCAGCTGGTGGGGACTACATGCTGAGGTCATTCATGAGAGATTCTAGGGTGCAAGTGTTTTCCATTTCGCTTTGTTGAAGATTTTTCAGACTCTCAATTATCTCTTTCATCTGGTTCACAGTGCTCTCCTGAGCTTGAATTTCCCTGGCTAGGAGAATTCTGCACGCCCAATAAGGGTTAGCAATAATCTGGTAGCCCAAATTATTCTCAATCTCATCCTGCAGAGATAACTCCAGATGGGCAATCTGGCTTCCAATGGTCATTGGCGTTTCCTCTGCATATAAGTGCACCCAGTCAAAATGCGAGGGGGTGGAGTCCTCATGGGTGCTAGCCTAAGGTTCAGAGCTAGGCCCTATGTGTCGTCCCCGACTCCCGGGATTTCTACTGGAGCCTTGGCAACTTGACAGACGAATACGAGGAGCCATAATTTGCAGAAAGAATGTCCCCAAGGAGGAAGAAAATCCACCAGCTATGTTAAGCCAACTAAGGCGTAGGTGAAACCAAACCAACATAACCAAAATATGGGAGAGACGAACGGATTTAATGGTGCATAATGGGATGCCCTCATCACCTTCCATGAATTTATAAACCATAACCCTGCATCTGGATATGGAATATGTACCATCCCATAAATTCCCATTAGTTCCAATAATACCCTTTATGTGCTTGCCAGAGCTCTCGCATGCCCGGAACATGATAAGCCTGTTGAACTGGCTACTAACAGTACCATCCCATCCACTGAAAACGAGGCTTCCATCACCTCTAAAATTCATCCTGTGGGGGAAATAAAGCTTACTCTGGTCTTTCCCATCGTCCTGGAGTGAACGACGTAAAATAATAATGCAGATGTGACTGGGCATGCGCGGTAATGAAAGCCGCTGCTTAGCCATATTAATTACCACCTCAGTGAATGACCACCCTTTAGTACGTAGCTTCCTCAGAAACTTGATCGATGCCATGCGTCAGTGGATTAGCTGCATGTGTCTCTTCCACTCTATCAACATGTGGGATTTCATCTGTGTGTTGTAGGGGTTCTTCCCGAGGGAGAAGATCAACAACTGCGATCTCCTCAAAGCGGCGATGAGCCACGTGATCGCAGAACTCAATTAAGGAGCCAGCTTTGAAGGTAGACCGATCCATCACCCCCTTGTTGGCTAGCGCATTAGCCAGTTTATTGCCATTATGTCGAATGTGTAAAACATTTATGGCCGGAGATGTTTACAAAATTTGCTGGAGCTGGTTTAATCTACACTCCCATCTCCAGTTGCACGAGACCTTGGAAACCATCACCCCCCTCTGGATGCGTCCCGCCGCAGTTATCAAAATGTTGGAATCCCCTTCCACTATCAGAGGCATCCATTTCTTCAATAATTCCCATCTAATGCCATTGACCATGCCTTCGAGTTTTGCAACATTATTGGTTGTTTCACCCAGGTTCCCCCAGAAAACACCCATCACAGAGCTGAAGTTGTTCCTTACCGCTCCCCCAAAACCAGCTGGGCCTGGATTACCTTTTGCAGCTTCGTCAAAGTTCAGTTTCAGGGTTCCCATCGGAGGATTTCACCATGCGTCAGAGCTCAGAGTTTTAGTTCTGATTCCGATCTACTCCGCTGGTTCTCGAGGTAACCTGAAAATACCCCAAGCATTCAAAATGATAATTTCTGTAGGATCAACATGGCCCTTTTCAGGGTGAAAATTTCTAATGCTTATGGTTTCCTTAAGGTGTAATTCAATTGTTAACCAAATGGTTTCCATATTTCTTTGCTTGTTTTTGAAGATTCTGAGGTTGCGTTCCTTCCAAATTTCCCAAACCACAAACCTTGGAAACAGTTCCTAGAGCCTATTGAGAATTTCATTTTTGAACTAGTTAGCCGGCCAGTTTGCCAAGGTTAAATCTGGGGGACCACACGTGCTGGCTGTCTGTTTGAATCTCTCCTCCCCCCTTTCCCAAAGAGTCGAGGCCAGCGGGCATTCATCCAGCAGATGGTTGATAGATTCGCTTTCATGCAGGCAAATGCTGCATCATGAGGGTCCTGAGAAACCTTTTTTCCTAAGGTTTTCCCAAGTTAGAATACGACGGTGAAGTAGTAACCACCCAAAGGTGGCGATTTTGGGCCAATGATTGAGCCAAACCTTTTTCCATCTTTCCTCCTATGGCCTACGGTCATAACCCTCCAAGAGGGCTACCGCTTCAGCGCTGGTAAAGTTCCTCGTATTTGAATAGCCCCATCTGATTTTGTCCTGGCCTCTAGTCACAGGGATTTGGCGTTTGAGCAGCTCCTCGAAATTTTTTTCTAGATTTTCTTCTTGGGTTAGATTTTGCCACCATTGCAACGGTTTCCATGGTCTGACTTGATTTTCCTCGAGGCCCCTTTCCTAGAAGTCCCTTACTTTCTCCCATGGGCTGCTCTGTAACTGCTGGACAAGCTCCTGGTTATCCTGCATTTCTACCAATTTAGGGAATTGTTGCCACGCATCGTGCAGAAAGGATGTCAAAGCTCCATCTTTTATTTCCTAAAAACTATGCCTCTTTACCAGCTCTCGATTCATTTGAGCCAACTTCCATATGCATGAGCTAGACTTATCCTCCATGAAGCAGATAAGATCCTGCTTGGGCCATAAGGGTGCATATTTCATGTGCCATAACTTCGCCCAGGGTTCCTCTCTGTGCATAATCCATCTCCACCAAATTTTGGCCCCCAACACTTTATTTGTACACAGGGGATCCCTAAGACCGTGGTCCCCCACTCCTTTTGGAGTGCAGACCATTTCCCATTTCACCAAGGCCCATTTTATTGGGTCATGAGTACCACCCCACAGAAAATTCCTTTGAATATTATGAATTTTTTTTCAGAATAGCTTTGGGTGCAGCTAACACTGAGAATAGATAGACCTGCATCGCTTGGAGGACCAATTTTACCAAGATGAGCCAGCTAGGGAAGTTCAGGGCCCTGTGCGTCCATAGTTCCAATTTGTTCTTGAGTTTATCAAGCAGGTCTTTCCAGGATATTTGACTTATAATGGATTCCGTCAGAGGTGCCCCCGGGTATTTAGAAGGTAGCAATCCTTCAGAGAATTCAAAAATTCTTAAGATACTATGGCGATTAATTCTGGGTGTGTTGAAGAAATAAACCTTCGATTTTTCTTTATTAATCTCCAGGCCACTGCTTCTAAGGAAGATGTTTAGGATGTCCTTGATATTTTTTTCTTCCTGCATCGAGGAAGGTCCCATAAGCATTGTATCATCCACGAACTGTTGATGGGTTTGGGGAGTTAACCCATTGCATAGATCAAGACCACGAATGACATTACTATTCTGAGCGGACCGTAACATTCTACCCATGCCTTCTGCAATGATAATAAAGAGAAAAGGTGATAGCAGGTCCCCCTGTCTAATCCCACGGGATGCTAGAAAGGGTTGAGAGGGGGTTCCATTCACCAGAACAGAGAAGAAGGGGGAGGAGACTAGGCTCATAACCCATTCAGTCGATAAATTGCTAAAGCCGAAGGCTTTTAACATCCCTGCAAGGAAAGTCCAATTTAGCTTATCATAGGCTTTTGATAAATTCAGTTTGAGAAGCATACCTGGGATTTTCTCCTTTTTCACTGAATGGATAGTTTCATGCACCAAAATTATGCCATCCAAAATTTGTTGACCTTCCACAAATCCAGCTTGTTCTGGTGAGATGATCAAAGGGAGAAGGGGGCGGAGCCGATTAGCTATGACCTTAGTTATGATTTTATATATAACATTGCAGAGGGCAATAGGTCGAAATTTGTTGGGGTCCTCTATTCCCATTTCCTTAGGAATGAGAGTAATAAAGGTGGCATTGAGGGCTTTTAGGATTCCCCTGGTCTTACGGGAATCTTCAACAATGCCCAAAACCTCCGTTTTCATCCAGTCCCAACAAGAGTGAAAAAAGTTGGTGGTGAAACCATCTGGTCCGAGGGATTTGTCATCTACCATCTATTTAACCGCTTCATCAAGCTCTTCCATTTTGATATTCTCCATAAGGAGTTTGTTGTGTTCTTCCATAACCAAGCTCGTAATATGCCTGAAAACTTGCTCCCTTTCTATGCTTCTATTGATATTAGGTTCCTAAATCAAGTCTTGAAAGTGGGCATTCAGAGTCTGCTCCAACTCAGGTTGAGTTTCCACCATGCTGCCATCCTCTTTTTTTAGCCTAACCACCCTATTCCCATGGCGATGTTGGATGGATGCTTTGTGAAAGAACTTGGTATTCCTTTCCCCATCTTTCAACCAACGACTCCTGGGTTTCTTCTTCCAAAGGAGCTCTTCTTGGTGATCTTTGAGGTTAAGTTTTTGTAGGAGATTATGTTCTCCTTCTTTTAGCTCTGTTGAGTGGCCATGCATCATAGCCTCCATTTGAACCTCTTGAAGTTTACGATCGAGCAACTTCTTAGCTTGGAATATGTTCCCGAAGGTTTCTTTATTCCATTTCTTGATTTTACCTTTTAGGTATTTTAACTTTTGTTGGAATTGGTACATCCTGGTGCCTGTGTTATGTGGAATTCTGCCCTACGGATAAGTCACAATTCCCTTAGGCTAAAGCAGACTTAGACTAACTCTAGGCTAAGAACAAAACGAAACAAATGCAACCTTGAATCCCTAGATCTAACAAACATCTCAGTATTAAAATGCTGAAGAGAATAGAAGGAGTTTAACTGACCTTATGTCCAAATGCTTATGTGGAATTCTGCCCTACGGATAAGTCACAATTCCCTTAGGCTAAAGCAGACTTAGACTAACTCTAGGCTAAGAACAAAACGAAACAAATGCAACCTTGAATCCCTAGATCTAACAAACATCTCAGTATTAAAATGCTGAAGAGAATAGAAGGAGTTTAACTGACCTTATGTCCAAATGCTTGTTTTTGATATTTGCTCCAAGCTCCAAGTCCTCACCAATGAACCTGTCAAAGAGTAACCAAAATACAAGTATGCACTATTCTCTGGCAATCTGAAACATGAGTTAGGATCTAAATCTATGAGAGATACAAATCATATCATTAAAACAAGATTAACACAAATGATTTGGGAAAACAAGACAAGTTATTCCATTACAACTTGAAGATTACTTACAAAGGGTGCTTGATGTCCAAGCCAAACCTCCAACTCCAAGTGTCTTCTCCTCTAGCTATCTCCACAATGCTGCAAGACCATAAGTTTGGTGCTCTCAAGAGTCCCCCCCCTTTTCCAATGGCATGCCTCTCTTTTATAGTGAATGGTGAGGTTAACCAACAAGAGAGATGGGTGGATCTAAGGAGGGATAAGTGGATCAGGGTTTCTAATCGAAGGAGATGAGTTGAGATCGAATCAAGGAACCCAATCTTCCATTATCTTCGAAAATCCAAAATCCCACAAGCCAAGGGAAAAAAACTATTAAAAGGGTGCCGCGTTTTGCAAAGTCTGCAGAACGCGGCACTGCCGCGCTTTGAGGAAAAAGTAGCACGCGGTAGTGTCTAGTACCGCGTTTTGGGAACATAGCAAGGCGCGGCAGTGTGTAAAAATAAAGTCCAAGGTGGGTCAAAACTTGCCAGGGTGGATTTACCTTCAAGGTTGACTCATCATCTGTCTCTTCTGGATGGTTCAAAACAGTAGGGAAAGTGTCTTCAACTTGTTTTGTGATGGGGATGCGACACCGTGAAATATAGAGGTATAACAGATGCCCCCTAAAGTGTGAGGTCAGAAGGGACTGATGGCCGAAAGACTTTACGAAAATAATGTGCGGAGATAGCATCGAGGAGAGCAACACGGAGCTGAAATAGAAACAAAGTGTTAGATATACCACCGAGGCGGGCATTCCCATGCTCGGAAACAAATGACTCAAAGCATGGCTGCCGACCAATACATTGCAGATCCATGAGTACTGAGATAATGTAAACTGTGGACAGATCATGGCTACTATGAACAATCGTAGATCCATGAGACAATAACGACACAGCCACGACCAATACAATAAGTGGATATGTGTGACAATACAAGAGACATCTCCATCGCAGCCTGGACGCAGTCAAGATACAGTGATATGCCCAGGGTCTTCTACTCGATCGTATAAAGATACGAATCTAACCATGTGATTACAATGTGTTGGAGTCGAACATGGAAGAAACCATTTGATTACCGGTCAATGATGTGGACCGTTAACAAATGCGAGGGAGATCACCAACAATGACAATGATTCCCAAGGTATCAATAGTACATCTCAACGAAATGCGAATGAATGAGTTGATGTCGAGCATCCGAGAGATTGCTTGATCAGAGGTCAATGAGGTGAACCTGCTGTCAAACATGAGGAAACCTGCCATTGAGGCATGCAGGTACCAAGGTACTAATGGTTGATTCCTAAGTCTAATTCCCGGATAGTGATTTGGTGTCGACAGGAATAGACTCGCCGAAGGTGGGCCATAATGATTCCCACATCATCGACACGAAATCGGCACATATAATGGAATGATGAGGTAATGGAGTATGTACTGACACAGCGGAGGCCTGACACAATGAATGACTCGATACAATGCAACCCTTTGAACATATAACGGCATGTAACAAGACTTGGCAGCAGGGATTATTGATAAATAGAGAATAAACACCGGATGAGTGGACTCGTGGCCAGGGAGACGACCCATGATGATGACTATGAATCAATGAAAGACGGATACCCAAATATAGACAAGAGATGGACACATGCCATGTTCAAAGGTAATGACTGACAAGCTGCCATAGATAAACTTGACTTGTTTCCCCATATTTCCCCGACATGATGGACGAGTACCTCTTTCTTGTTTTACGAGCTTGAAGAGGATAACAGATGCTCGGTATAGCTCATCTTGTGGATGAGTCCAATTTCACATGTTTTACGAACCTGAGAAAGGAGGGGTTCGTCCCAAAGTGGGTCCTTCAATGTTAATATTTTAACGAGCCCAAGGAAGGAAAACTCGATAGTTTTTCATATTTAGAGAGCCTAAAAAACTTAAAGGAAGCTCCATAATGTACTTTTTCGTAAAATTTAGTCCCTCGATCCCGAAAAAGTGTAAAACAATTCCCGAGAGAACTCTCCCAGCCGAGATTGACTGAGGTATACCTTTCTCGTAAATAGTCTAGACGGGCCGAAAAAGGGGTAACCTATCACCGAATAGACGACCTTTCAAATACTTTTACAAGTGTGAAAGAGTCAAGATCACTTGGCAATCTTTTCAATTTTAAGGAGTCTGAAAAGAGCTTAACTATGGACTCCTATGGTCTTTTTCGTAAATTTTAAATTATTCTGGTCCGAAAAAAGAATAAAATGCAACCAGGATAATACTTTCCTCATCGTTTAACGAGCATGAGTAAAGTTGACTGTACTCGACACCGTTTACTTTGCGTTTGACAAGCACGAGACAGGTGTGAAAGCGCTTGGAATCTTTTTCAAGTTTTAAATCCAGAGCACGAAAAAGATAAAGTGGGCTCAATATGAAGGTTAAACTACGAACAAATACCAGTATGAATGCATCCCATTTCTACCGCAGATCCTGTCAATAAATGCTCAAAAATCGGGCATTAGCAATACGAATAAGGGTTTATTAATTTGAAATAGTAATTAATTAATTAAAAAATGTGAAAAAATGCTATATAAGGCATGGTAAAAATAGAAATTACTATTCATTTGTGATTTTTACCCAAAGGAGACATTTTTACCCATTTTGGAGCAAAATTTCAAGGATCGATACCGAGAGTTCTGGGACACCATTTCGATCGCCGTCTGCGCCAGGTAAGAGTGCTTGAGCCCCTCTTTCATTTCATGCAAGAAATTTTTGTTTTCACCGGGAAAAATTTAATTTTTTGGCAAGCCCTTTTGGCAAGAATCGCCTGCCGTACTGCCGCGCGGGTCCCCTATCGAAAAACGCGGCACTGTTGAACAGTGCCGCGCTGTAACCTCAAAATGAGGCACGGCACTGTGGACTGCCGCGCGGCAGGGTGTCCTCCAGGCGCGGCACGTGCGAAATTTGAGTTCAAAAAATCAAATTTTCCTCATTTTTTTGCTGGAAGTAAGTTGTTAAATAGTTACTAATTACTTTGTTTGCCCTTTTGCAGGGATTTGCAACTTATTTGGAGCAAAATGGTGAGTTGGAAAGAGAGGGAGCATGAAGCGGATGATTTTGCAGCCGAAAATGACCTACCAACCGTGACCGCATTGCGAGAATGTGGTTTGCTAAAGTTTTTCAAGACTAAAGGGATCCGCCAACAACCTAAGCTCCTTACTCACCTTGTTCAATTGTGGGACCCCGATATCGAAGCTTTCCGAGTGGGAGAGCATGTGCTTGAAATCCAACTTGAAGACATCTACTTTCTCACGGGCCTCTCGAAAAGAGGGGCCCGGCCGATTCTTACCGAGTATAGTGCTTCAGACTCAAGCACGGATGATTTGATTGCTCGATATTGTCAGGCGGGTTCGAGTAAGAAGAGTGGGAAAGTGGCCATAAAAGAGGTCACAAATCTTCCTTTTAAAACCTTGCTATTCACTATTACACGTGCAGCAGGAAGCGTGAGCCCACATCAGGAAACCCGCACACAGGTAAATCTCGCAGCAGAGTGCATGGGAGGAACAGTCTTCAACTGGTGTGATGCAGTGTTGTCCAACATGAAGGAACAGGTGCACAAATGTAGAACTGGGAAAAATACCCAGTTTGGCTATGGGAGTATCTTGGTCACTTTCTTCCTGGCAAGGGTGCCATTACTGCGTCCGCAGATATCTATGCGTCCTCGCCCACCTACTGAGCCATGGATGGCTCGATGGAGCGACTACGCCGGGCGCCTTGGAGGACCTCAGCGGCTAGCCTTTGGAGAGGACTTTTTCTCTTGGCTAGAGGAGCAGATAGTCATGATCGACGACTATCCCTATTCAGGGGTAGATTTCCGTGAGGATATTGACTTGGCTTTGCCAGAGGATGATGACTGGGACAACTCTGGTATGACCTTCATGGATATGTATTTTTCTTTTTGAATATTTAATTTTTTAATGCTTTTTTAGAATGTGTAAAAGACTTCTAATGTATATTCGCATGCATGTTGCAGACTGTGGACCACAGAGACCAGCTGGATACTCTCCACTACGTCGTGGCGGTGTAGATCGTCAAGCTGATCCTGTCGAAGAAGAAGATGAAGACGAGGAAGGAGGTGTCCGGGACATTGAGAGGAACCTGCAGGGATTGACTCATGGTATCCCTGCTATGCGGATGGATGATGTCCCCTACCACCTCCAGAGGCATACCGTGGGTGTACCTGGACGTATTAGTCGACTTCTTCGCAAGGTGGTTCGAGCTGTGATGTGTTACCACCATCAGCAGGAGGAGTCCGATGAGGGACATGATAGGTCTCCTAGATCTCCATAGATGGTCTTTAGATCTTTTTGCGGCATGTACACGATATGTAGGCTTTGAGGGCCAATTTTTGTATATGGGATTTAATCCCCAATTTTGTCTTTGACACAAACTTTATGTATTTTGGAAAAAACACTTTTATATACAGTGATATGGACCTATTTATGATCTAAATATTTACAATGACTTGTGCATTTTATTTTTTATAATGTGTTTATGTATGGGCAAGATGTCAGTCCAAAATGTAATTAGCCAATGAATCGGCAATACAATTGAATTCTCTCGGTATGTGTTGATATGTGATAAAATCAAATGACCGTTCCAAGAGGCGTACTCTTCGAAATAAACGAAGTAATGTAGGATCGCGAACTGTGTAAACATGGTTTAGATGAGAAACCACGAGTTGGGAATCTAAAAAGACCGATAAGGAGTCAATCCCGAGTGAAGCAACCTCTGTCAAGAGACCAATGACTGCATGGTACTCTGCGATATTGTTGGTTGCGGGACCTAAACAAATAGCTCCTGAATAAATCAACTCGCCAGTGGGGGAATAAATCACCCATGCTGCGGAAGCGAGATTCCGGGTATGTCGGCTTGCACCGTCAGCGAATCCAAAGTAGGTAGACATCTGCGCATAAAGGCACGAGTCAAAGTAAGAGTAGATACATGAGATCCACGCGCATACTAAAAATAAAGCAAAAAGAAAACTAAGTACATTATGTACAAGAATTAACCCGCGTGGGGTAACCTCACGCGTAGAAACGCTTGAGGTATAGCCCGTTGCGGGGCCGTGCCAATGGCGTACCATCACAATCAACTAGTTCATAGGCTCCTTTTTCTAAGACACGTTTTACAATGAAGGGGCCGTACCACATAGATTCAAGTTTACCTTTACCAAGCTTATCATGCATCTGATCATATGTGAGTACGAGGTCACCCTCATTGAAGATCCGAGGTTGAACGGATTTGTCGTATTGAGCTTTGACGCATTTTTTGTGAGCTTCATTAGCCAAAGCGGCGTCGCGGCGGGTTTCATCTAGCTTAGCTAGGTATAGAAACCGTTCTTCTTCGGAAGTAGTGTGTGGGAGTAGCTCTATGGCTATCTTGAGTGATGGAATTTCACATTCAATCAGGAGAATGGCTTCCAGGCCGTACACCAATTGAAATGGTGTAAACCCAGTAGCACTTTTCACTGAGGTTCGGTATGCCCACAGTGCTGAGAACAGGGCTGAGTGCCAATTAGATTTTTGGGTACCCACAATGCGCTGAATCATTCGTTTCAGGACCTTATTGATGGATTCAACTTGGCCATTAGCTTGTGGGTAATACGGGGTTGAGTTTTCGTGGCGAAAACCCAGTTTGGCACTTAGTTCTTCGATCATATGATTCCTAAAATGGGAGCCATGATCGGTCACAATAGATTGTGGGACACCGAATCTAGCTATGATATGATTGAATATGAACTGCGCTGCTGTTTTTCCGTCTTCAGCATATGTAGGCATCGCTTCAGCCCATTTTGTAAAATAGTCCACAGCTACTATGACATAGCTATGCCCCCCGGCTGAAGTGGGCTTACAGTGCATAAAATCGATGCCCCATTTGGAGAAGGGGCCGACGGCAATGACAGGATGGAGTGGAGCAGGGTGCGAGCGTGCTTTGCTATGAAAGAATTGACATGGCGGACACTTCTTGACTGTTTCAATGCAGTCTTTGAAAATCGAGGGCCAGAAGTATCCCGCTCGCAGTATTTTCTGGGCCGTAGCCATCCCAGAGAGATGACCACCACATGCTCCAGCGTGGCAGTCATTGAGAACGCGTTCCGCCTCATCTAAGGTCAAACAGCGTCGAAGGACAGTGTCGACACCACGTCGATACAAAGTATCGTTCACTATAAGGTAGTATTTTGCGTGATGTCTGATACGTCATCGTTCATCGCGGTTGAGATCGGGACGGAAGCGTTGGGTTTGGAGATATAAGAGAATATCCCCATACCACGGATCAGACGTGCTAATGAGGAACAATGATTCGTCGGGAAGAGAATCAATGGGCTCGGATTGCTCAGTAGCACGGGGCAAGTGACAAATTAACTCAGCAAAGACCAGAGATTTCTTAGACTTGGCCTTGACAAATTCCAAGTCAAACTCTTGAAGGATGACAATCCAACGGGAGTACTTGCCTCCAAGCACTTGTCGTGTGAGGATATAGTACATTGGATTGAAATCGGCGATAACGGTGGTCCGGCGGAGTAAGATGTAGTGACGGAATCTCTGGACAGCAAATACTGTTGCCAGAGCCAACTTTTCAACATGTGAGTAGCGAGTTTCAGAGTCGAGAAGACTCTTGCTGAGATAGTACACCACATGTTCTATGCCGTTGTGGTCTTCCTGGACTAACACCATACCAATGGTGGAAATCGAGGCTGCGAGATAAAGGATGTAGTCCTGTGTGTAATTGGGGGGTTGAATCACAGGATCTTTGGTTAAGGCTTCCTTTAAATTATCAAAGGAGCGTTGGGCTTCATCATCCCATATGAAGGGAACATTCTTTTTGAGAAGCCGCATGTAGCCTTTTGTTATCTCGGACAGATTACAGATAAAACGGCGTAGAAAGTTTGCATGCCCTTGCAAACATTGAAGTTCTGGAATATTGGTAGGTGAAGGCAGGGCTATGATAGCTGCTACCTTTGCGGGATCTAGACGTATCCCGTCTTTGGAGACTATGAATCCCAACAGTTTTCCGGCTTCTACACAGAAGACGCACTTATGCGGGTTCAAACGTATATTGTAGCGCCGGCACCTTTCGAAAATGGCACTCAAGTGATCTGGATGTTCTTCCCGAGTTCGAGAATGAGCGGGAAGGTCATCGAGATATGGCTCTACAATATGTTTGATGTCATGAAATGCGTAGGACATCGCCCGTTGGAAAGTTGCCCCGGCATTTTTTAGGCCAAAAGGTAACTTCCGATATGCAAAGATCCCCCAAGGGCAGATAAAGGCCGTTTTGTGCTGGTCGGCTGGGAGGATATCGATCTGATTATAGCCAGAAAATCCATCCATAAATGAAAAAATAACACTTCCGGCACAGTTATCGATGATCTGGTCAATAAACGAAGTTGGGTAGTTGTCCTTGGGACAAGCTTAGTTCAAATCACAGTAATCAACACAGACTCTGATCGTTCCCTGTTTCTTGGCTACAGGGACGATGTTGGATACCCATTCTGTCAATGGGACAGGATAGATAAAACCAGCACGCAAAAGTTTTTCAACTTCTGCTTTAATGGCGGCTGCCTTACGAGGATGAACGGGTCTAAGCTTTTGCCGAACAGGTCGGGCGCCAGGAAAAGTTGGAATTTCGTGGACCACAATCGACGGGTCGATTCCTGGCATCTCTTCATAACTCCAAGCGAAAACATCGCGGAAAGTTTTAAAGTAGGCATTATAGAACTCCGTCTCGAGAGGAGTACATGTTTTTCCAATGTGTACATTTTCCACGATACCAGGCTTTACTGAAATGTCGATGGGAGTGGTTGCCATAAGATTGGCCAAGTTGCCTTCAGAAAATACTTCGTCCAGGGAAGTGGGGAACTTGGTTTGAACCATCCCAAGTGAAGCACTGGATTTGGTGTCAGGCTCAAGTGACTGAATGGTGGGGAATGAAGATCGATGATGAAAATCTCCCCATGGTGGCTCATTACCGCACATAACCTCTATGATTGATTCGTCGGTGGGAAAAATCAAGTTGAGAGGATCAAACAATGGTGGGTGTGTATGAGTTTCAGTCGAGAGCTGTGCCACTGTGTGATCAGTAGAACAGTCGACCCAATCTGTGGCTGATTGGATCGCATCATATGCTGCAAGGTTTCTGTTCAAAGGCATGGAATTGCCATAGCCTTGGATCTGAGTAGGACTCGGGATCACCCATGAATCATCGGAAGGGGTGACATGCGATGAAATCATGTTGACTGGTTGAAGATGGGTTCCCAGCTCGGGAAAAACTCCAATGAGGGATGAATCCTTCATGAGACCAACACCTATGTCTTGGAACCGGTACCGTGGTTGATCCAATAACGGAACGGTATTGGTGGAGTTCGGATGGGAGTCTGGGATACAGTAATCCAATTGATCAATAGTGACAATTTTCCCTTCATGAGGAAATTGTACAATCCGGAAGACTGTAGATGCTATGGCAGTCATGGCATAGAACCAGTTCCGACCAAGTAGGAGGTTGTAGTCCAAAGGTGCATCTACGACTTCGATGTGTACGGATACTGTTTTGCCCCCCAGTTCAACAACGATTGAGGGGATGAGTCCGTATGGTTGAAAACCATGTCCATCAAACGCTCTAAGAGTAGTGGGAGAAGTTGTGACCTTAGGCGAGCCGAGGGCTCTCCAGCAGTTCAAAGACATAATCGACGTGGAAGCACCCTCATCTAACACTGTGCGGTGGATAACATTTCCACAGATTTTCGTATGCACCTGGAAGGCTAACTGGTGAGAAAGCCTAGGTTTAGCGTGCTCCAAGTTAAACATGATGGAGTTTGAAGTATCTGGGTCCAATGCCCCCAGTGCTGAAAGTAGGGTTCTACGCTGCGTGGGGCAGTGTTGGAGAACCTCGAGAGTTGACATAGCGCAAGGTGCTTGAGCCAAATCTTCAACAATGTTGTAGTTTTGGGCAGCTCGCGCATTCGGATTGAATGTTGCCTTTCGTATGGTGCCCTTGGGTGGGCGTAGCACTGTATCCATAAGTGGTCTCTCGATATGGAGATGACCATTAGGGGGGGGAATAGGAATCGGATCTTCAACAGGAGACTTGCCTTTGGCTGTCTCCGATTGTTTGTTTGAACTTGGGGGACTGTCATACGTCTTTGAACGAGTGGTGATATTAATCTCCTCATTACTTGTCATTAGGATTTCGCGGTTTGTGGACGTCTCTCCACGGGAAGGATTGGTCGGGTTGCCCCCTTGTGGGGTTTCTTGGGAAACCATTTGCTGTTGCTGTTGGGGGAAAGGGTCAGTTAGCACTGCCGGTCGAGAGGATCCTTTAACGAACTTATGGACCTCGTCCTTGTAGGGACAGTCACGCGTATAATGATTGTCTTGACAAATCAAGCAGGGAAACTTAGCTTTTCGACGTGGTTTTTGGTCATTCTGGGTAGGTTGTGGTTTGGGGTTCTCCTGCTGGTTCTTCTTAGGTTTACCACGATTGTTTTTCTTCTTTCCTCCGGATGGTTGCGATGTAGATTGGACTGCATTCACTTCGGAGGAAACAGCAGGAGAGGTGGAATCTTTTGAAGCGGCCTGGGTAAAAGCGGGGGAAGCAGAAGCTTGTTGCCCCGTCGAGTTGGTAGCAGGCTGAGCCTTAACTGAACCAACGATACCATCAATGGGTGGTTCAGTAGTAGGCTTTGTAGGATCAGTGTGAACGCGGGAAGTATGTGGAAGAAGTTGATGTAAAGTACCGGATTGAGTATATACTAAATCCATGTATTGTGCTGCCGAGATGGCTTGTTCTTCCGTAACTGGTCCGCGCATAGCAATATCTCTGGCTATGGGAGGCAAAAAGGATTTTGTAAACCAATCAGCAAGTAGTTGATCTGGAATAGGTGCCTTTATTAGCCTACGGCGTCTTCGCCACTCGTGGATGTGATCCGAAATGTGTGTGGAAGTGGTTTGACGCAGTGAAGTTAGCAGTTCTGTTCCAGTCTCATACCGGATGGGAAGCTGGAAATGTGTCAGAAACTGCATAGCCAAAGTGTTGAAATCACGAAAAGAGTGCTGTGGCAGCTCGATATACCATTTTGCTGCCGTTCCGGTAAGCGTACGTTGGAAGAGCCGAAGTCGGATGGAATCATCCATCAAGGAGTTTGATGAACACCAAAGATGGAAGGTCATCACGTGCTTCTTGGGGTCTTCCCCGGGCTTGGCATCGAACTTGGGAATGTCCGATGGTAGTTTGGCTGGGATAGGTGGCCAGTGAGGTTCGTGCCATATAGGATCGTTGATAAGCCTCGACAAATCTGGTAAGTCAAGTGTGGCCAAGAAGGGAAGTTGACGGTTGGTCTGCGGGTATGAGTAATAACCATGCGGTGCAGAGAACCCTGGAGGGCCCTGCATGGCATGCTGCTGTGTGTTATACCAATATGTGTTTCCCGCGGGATACTGCTGGAAGTTCTGCGGATAGTAAGCCATCTGGTTAACCGGTTGATTGTAAGCAATCGGTTGATAAGTGTTCTGCTGAGTGGGTATAGTACCCTGAGGCTGTTGATACCCAGGAATGGTTGCTGTTCCTTGTTGGGGAAAAGTTCCTTGGAATTGTTGTGTTCCAGGGATGTTGCCACCATACTGTGTAAGTGGAGGATTTCCCATAGCAGGGTTGGGGGGTCGCTGCGACGGTGGCGTCCATGGAAGACTCGTTCCTGCTTGAGGAACGAGTGGAAATTGAAATGACGGGTTCCATGGAGTTGTAGTAGCCGAGGGGTAAGGTAAGCCAGAATTCAAGTTGGGGGAAATCTGAGATTGCCCCCCAGCTTGGTTCCAGTTTCCAAAAAGTGAGTACCCCCCACTCTGTGGGATTTGATGATCCCAAGAAGGAAGCATACCTGACAGGGGTGGTTGAGAGTAAGGCCCGGTTGGAACACCGGAATAAGGTTGCCCACTGCCAGGTGGATTGTACATACCGAACTGAGTAGACACTGCTGGTTGGGAAACTTGTTGGAGCGAGCCAATAGGTTGTCCGCCAGCAGTTAGGTTGGATAGCCCTATGTGAGGAGGCTGTAGACTGGGAATTGGGTTCCCAGCAAAAGGTTGTCCTCCGACTGGTTGGGTTGATGGCCCACCAGTTGGAGGTTGTTGACTAACAATGGGGTTCCCAACAAAAGGTTGCCCCCCAGCTGGTTGGGTTGATGGCCCACCAGGGAGGGTTTGTAAGTTGGAGTTAGGGACCATTGCAGTCGGTTGTCCACCTCCTGAAATAGTATAAATGGTGGCTGAAGGTGATCCTCCGGTCGAAACGGAAGATCCAGCAGTATGACTAGGTGTTCTTCCGCCGCTAGCCAAATATGATAGCATGGATTGGCCAACGGCGCCAAAAGTACCGATTTGCGGAGGAGGTCGTCCATATTGGACAGGTGAGGACGGAGAAAAAACTGGGTTATCCCTCATGGAATGTGCACCAAACATAGGTGATGACAGCAAATGTGGGGAATTTAGCCCAGGGGTATCAGCGTCGTCCATCACGTGTTCAATGATAGGAGGACCAACGAGAACTGGGTCCGAGTTCATGTCCTGGAAAAGATTTTGGGGATCCGGCAGGAACCTAGGTGTAGTAAAGTCCGAAGGTCCTGAGCCATCTGCAAAAGAGTGATGAAATTCTGTGCTACACGGAACGTTGGGATCCCTATAGTCAGAAGGACGAGAAACAGGGGGGTATCTAGACGCTGTCGAAAGCATTTGCTCTGTGTTGCGTCTAAATTGTGCCAATGCTAACGGAGAGTTCGCTAGGCTAACCATGCTAGACTGGATGGAAGCCATGATTTCGTGTCCCGGTGGGATGTTGGGTAGATGTAAAGTGCGAGGTATGTTGCTAGAAGAACTTGTCTCCTGAGGATGAACACTGGGTGACGTAGTAATAACAGGCGGAAGTTCCGTCTGGGAAGTAATGAAGACATAATCAGGTTCAAAAGGTGTGTCAGGTAGACGAGTATCTTCAATGATCTCAACGTATCCGCCTGGGACTGAAATTAAGCCAGGTATGTCCTGGTCGGACCCTTCTGTGGTGCCAATAGATCCGTCTATATCATCGTGAAAAGTGTGTGATGGACGAGAAGTGTTGGCATCCGGTAGAAGGATGACCTCTGGTCTAGTACTCTGGGTCATGCTAGGTTCAGCTGCTGTAACTGTGCCCACTGTTACAGATAAATCTGGAATGACAGTGGGTGAGGTGACAGTGGAGGCCTCAGACATGCTAGTGGTCATAGAAGCTGCAATAGATTCTGAGACTGTGCTGTGTGTGGGAGTTACGGGCGTAACTGAAGATGTTGTACGTATCGGTGGTGGGATGTTGCCTCGACCAGCACCGCGGCCAGGAGGAGAAGGAATGCGTGATGCAGGCAGACCAGAAGTCCGTGGCGGTGGTGGTGGTGGAGGGCTTAGGCCCTGTTGTCTTCGTGATCTTCGTTGTTGATCTGACATGATGACAGGAAAATGAAAATCGGGGGCAGTACCGTAAACAAAGAACTCAAAAACTCTAATGCAGCCGAGTGTGCAAAAGAGGAGCTAGAAAAAGCAAGGCTCACAGGCCAAAAAAGCAAGCTCTAAAATCTATACTGAGACCGGTGTCTCAATAAGCGAGCTAATCAACAAAAATGGCCAGAATGCCAACAAGCAGTCCCTACAAAGAAAAAATGACCCTCTATAAAGATGAGACGCCAAGCAAACTCCTAACTAAGAGCTGGAGACCTCAACAGGCTGTATCCTTCGCAAGGTGATGAAATCCAAGTCGAACAATACAACATGAGAGACCGATATAAGAAGGATATCCCTCTACCGAAAGGGATCCTGGGTAAAAGAGCCCTAGTAGAATAGATACTAAGCCACCTCGTTCATGACACGTCGGAAAAGGTTTTGGGCACTTCAGCCTTCCGAAGAAGACAGCGATCGATGTTGCCTTAGGGCTAAGTGGAGTGCGGTATTCCACAGAGTCCGTCCGGTTCTCAATCTCGCGGCCGTTTAACCCCTGAACAGTTGGAAACAGTCAGGAGGCCCCTCCACAAACTAGCTGTGACCGTGTCAATAAGTACTAGAGGATTTTAGTTCCCTAAAGACAACGACTATGTCTCAGATGAAAATGACAAGGGGGAATCATTTTGATGCCTATCCACGGTGTCCTACCTAACTACCAAATTCTTTTGATTTCCTCAAGTGAGGTTAAAGTTGGTTTAATTAGGGTGATTAATTTTAGTGGCTGTCTTTACTCAATCGGGTAGTGGACGTGAAACTTGATGGTGTTATGACGACTCAAACCATGCAAATGAGAATGAATCACAAACAAGCCTTTGTCTTCGATGAAATCTAGCTAAGGTAAAGATAGAGGTTCTTGGATCAAATATGCATAACAATTTTCACAAGCAATCAAAGTAAAAGATTTTTCTTTTCTTTTTGATTTATAAACAAAGCCAAACTGAAGTAAATACTCTTTTCAATGCACTGATTTTACAATCTACAATGCTTCTATAATGAGAATTTCTATGGCAAAATTAATGGTTCATTTCTCTATGCAAAATACCACTAGACTTTTTCAATTTAAACAACAAAATTTGCTCTCAACCAATGATCTTTTTAATTTACTGATAATGATAATGACAATATGACTGTAAAACTACAGTGTTCAGTAACAGAAGACAGTGGTGTTGAGTTGGTTGTGGGGAAAAAGTCAAGTCAAATGCAATCAAATTGAAAAATGACCAATATGTCAAAAGTGCCACTTAATTCAATCAATCAATCAAAGTCACAAACTAGGTGATAAGCAGACCATACAGATTGGGAATTAACCAGGATTCTAACAAGCAACAGTAAAGACTATCTGAGGCAGGGAGAAACTCAGGAAACCAAGCAAAAATTAAAAAAAAATTACCCACTTGCAGACACTACCGCGGGCTATAGCCTGACTGAAGCGCGACACTGTGTAACTGCCGCTCTGGTATTAATGCCTAGGACGCGGTACTACCGCGCTGGAAGTGGTTATGAGGGCGCGGCACTGTGGCAAGAGGAAAAAAGCGCAACTGGAAAAGAAAAAATAAAGTTTTCAGGGTTGTTGCTAACCCAGGGGACTCAGTAATTAAACAGGGAGATAAATACTGCGAGGAGGGGTGAATAAGGGTCAAAAAAGACCAAGATTCAAGCTGGTTTGAAATGCAATAAAAACTCACAATTCAAAGATAAATGACTGTGAATTAAATCAATCAAGCAGTAATCAAAACCAGCGGAGTCGCCATTCTTGTTATGTGGAATTCTGCCCTACGGATAAGTCACAATTCCCTTAGGCTAAAGCAGACTTAGACTAACTCTAGGCTAAGAACAAAACGAAACAAATGCAACCTTGAATCCCTAGATCTAACAAACATCTCAGTATTAAAATGCTGAAGAGAATAGAAGGAGTTTAACTGACCTTATGTCCAAATGCTTGTTTTTGATATTTGCTCCAAGCTCCAAGTCCTCACCAATGAACCTGTCAAAGAGTAACCAAAATACAAGTATGCACTATTCTCTGGCAATCTGAAACATGAGTTAGGATCTAAATCTATGAGAGATACAAATCATATCATTAAAACAAGATTAACACAAATGATTTGGGAAAACAAGACAAGTTATTCCATTACAACTTGAAGATTACTTACAAAGGGTGCTTGATGTCCAAGCCAAACCTCCAACTCCAAGTGTCTTCTCCTCTAGCTATCTCCACAATGCTGCAAGACCATAAGTTTGGTGCTCTAAAGAGTCCCCCCCCTTTTCCAATGGCATGCCTCTCTTTTATAGTGAATGGTGAGGTTAACCAACAAGAGAGATGGGTGGATCTAAGGAGGGATAAGTGGATCAGGGTTTCTAATCGAAGGAGATGAGTTGAGATCGAATCAAGGAACCCAATCTTCCATTATCTTCGAAAATCCAAAATCCCACAAGCCAAGGGCAAAAAACTATTAAAAGGGTGCCGCGTTTTGCAAAGTCTGCAGAACGCGGCACTGCCGCGCTTTGAGGAAAAAGTAGCACGCGGTAGTGTCTAGTACCGCGTTTTGGGAACATAGCAAGGCGCGGCAGTGTGTAAAAATAAAGTCCAAGGTGGGTCAAAACTTGCCAGGGTGGATTTACCTTCAAGGTTGACTCATCATATGTCTCTTCTGGATGGTTCAAAACAGTAGGGAAAGTGTCGTCAACTTGTTTTGTGATGGGGATGCGACACCGTGAAATATAGAGGTATAACAGCCTGGGACCGTGGGATAGGACTGCCACCACTATCTCATTTGATCAGGAAAATCAGGGTGAAGGAGACAAAATTGTTCGAATCTAAACGGACTTCGCAGGTTTTCCCCTATTCTTTTCCATTCCAAACTTATTGTCCAATGGTCTGATCCAGCCGTCGGGAGCACCACGGCTGTTAGCTCCCCACCACCCATAATGATGGATTCAGAGACCAGAAATCTGTCTAACCTGGATGCTATGCTTTTGTCCCCTGCCCTTTTGTTGTTCCAAGTAAACCAACCATTAGAAGTGTTGACATCAATCCGATCCATATTTTCAATGACCTCCGAGAATTCCTTGCTGCTGGGGTGTAAACATTGAAGTCCCCCCCTCTTCTCCGGCATATTTCGAATCAAATTGAAGTTGCCTCCTATAATCCAAGGAAGGGTGCCAGTCTCTCTTTTGAGGCTCTGTAGGGAGTTCAAGAAGGAGTGCTTAAGGTGCGATATTGACGATCCATACACGTTAGACAAGAATCCTCTACACTGGTTCCTAAAACATGAAACGAGACCGATAAAATGGATCTTGAGGCCATCCAATTCGTTAAACTAACCTCATTTGGATTCCAGAGGATGACGATTCCTCCGGCAGTACCGACGGCATCAATCCCCTGAAGGAAGACTATAGTGGGTTTCTCTAATTCAATATTCCATCTTAGGAGACAGGTCTTCAGAAGACTCTTACAGCCTCTGATATTCCAGGATGTGATCCGCATCTTATAACCTATTAGGGGTTGGAGAATCTAGGGCCATGTCAATAGTAGGATACTGGCCTGAGGCCACCATATTCTTACCTATCATTTGAATTCTCTGCATATTACTACGCCTCCCCCTTTTTTCGCCCCTACTTAATTTTTTCCCTTCGGAGTCCTTAAGAGGTTCAGAGTTTATACCCAGATATTTGTGATTCTTGGTTTTGATGATAGCTTTCTCTAGGAGAGAAACTTGTTGAGGAGATATTGAAGTAGTGTTCTCCACTATACATGTTGCCTCCAGGATTTCCAGATCTAGGTCTCCCAACTCTATTTCATCTTCGCCTTCCTCTGGCGATGAGCTTTCTTCCCTTGTTTTTTCTGTCGTCGGCTCCTTGGCATTAATCTCGGTCACCTTTTCCAAGGGTGCTTTGGGTACCTCCTCCCTAATCTCCTCGGTTGCTTCTTGAGTTTCTGCTTCATTTTGCAAGGACTCAAACCTATTATGGATCATGGATTTACTGTGTATCTCTAGCCCCCCTTCCTTCTTTGCGTGTCGTTTCTTGGTAGCAACTTTCTTGAAACCATCTTGGTCTTTACCTTCATCATCTAGCTTTCCTTCAAACTGTTTATTCAGAGGACAATCCCTAAACAAATGCCCATGTTCATGGCATCTGCGGGATCTATTCATAATCAATGGCATGGAACCAATCTTCATCCTCCCAGGTAATATCAATTCCTTCCGGGAGGTCATGGTATATATCCATATAGAGACAGATTATGGCGTAAGAGGTATATCACATCTTCTTGGTTTGTTCTAATACTTTGACGAATATTCCCAATTCATTGCCTATCTCTGTACGGATTTCTTCCTTCCAGTATTCAGAGGGTAAAGAGTATAGCATTATCCATACCAGGGCTATAGTTATATTTTCTTTATCCGGGTTGAAGCGCTCCTTCCAAGGACGAAGATACAACCCCGCAGAATTGAAGAAATAAGGTCCATTGTCAAAAATCCTTGTTCGGTCCTCCTCATTAAAGAAGATCACTATGAAAAACCCTTTAGCCCCCAGTTTTAGATCATAATGTCCCTGGGGTTTCCATGTTGTATTGATCCACCATACCAGTGCTTTTTCAGCTGGCTAGACTCCAACGAATTTCCCAATTAGAGCATGTTCTTTCATGTATTGTATGTCGGTTCGAACTCTATCTGATTTTATCTGCAATTTGGGGATCTTCTTTTCCTTTGGCAGGCATTGCCCAGGCTTTCTGGGTTTTGCCGTTCCCTGATCCAGCTTGGCCACTTCGTTGGTCCCTGCTTCCGCAATCCCCTCCCCAGGAACGGGGTTTTGTTTCAGACTTGTCTTTTTCCCTTTGTCCAACGCTTCAATCGAGGCCATAGCCTCATCGCCGGGAGTCGTGCTCATGTCCCTTCTAGATCCACCCTTGGAGGAGGCCCTGGTAGCTGCCGCTTTCCTCTACACCGAGCTTGATGTACACAATTCAGAATCCTTCAAAAACCTCTGTCGCCAAGAATTATTATTTAATACAGTTTCACCTAACCTTATTAAACATGTAAATTTTATTTGATTGTAGTTTTAGGAATCAATTTTTTATTTAAAGTTTATGTGGATGGATAGAAACTAAATCATCCAAGAAAGATCCCTAAGTTGCATGTATCCATTCATACAATGTTTGATACACACCAGAATATTCTATATTTGATAGAAATAAGGAGATGCATCTATACATTGAATTTTCAATTGAAATTACACATTAAATTTCAAATTTTATTTTTTTAAATTGTAATGTACAATTGAATTCTAAATTTTGAATTTGCAATTGTAATTTTTAGTTGAAATTGAACTTTTAAATTGTAACTACACATCAAATTTTCAATTGAAATTACACATTAAATTTGAAATTTTAATTTTAGATTTTAAATTGTAATTGAATTGGAATGTGTAAATTGTAATTGAATTGTAATGCGTAGACAACATAATGTACTTGTAATTACAATTTTAAATTGTAATTTACAATTGAATTCTAAATTTTGAATTTGCAAATGTAATGTAGTCGAAATTGAACTTTTAAATTATAACTACACATCTAATTTTCAATTGAAATTGCACATTAAATTTGAAATTGTAATGTAGTCGAAATTGAACTTTTAAATTGTAATGTACAATTTAATTTTAAATTTTGAATTTTGAATTGTAATGTAATTGAGATTGAACTTTTATATTGTAATCACTATACATTAAATTTGCAATTGAAATGACAAAACATAAATGTAACCGTAATAACTATATCTAGATGCAAAATAAAAGACGATCAACTTCATTTAATCAAGATACAAAATACACATGAAAACATCAATATGATGAAATATATGTAAAATATATAACAAAATATATGGAAAAGTCCATATCCAAAATATGTATAAATCATCCAAAACATGAAAACATCCAAAATGTGAAAATATCCAAAACATGGAAATGTATACATCATCAACTCATTGGCCACTACCCCCACGAGGCCCTTGATCGACCCTGTGACCGCTTTCACTTATAGTAGGCCCATGCTGGCTTTGAGGCGGTAAAATATGAAAAAAGGCCTCAATCTCAACATACTGTAAAATTTAAAATTGTGAACTTTCTAAGTTAGTTATATTTTGACCAATGCATAATATTCAACAAGAAGTGAAAAATTTTAATGGATTGATGCGAAAATCACCTGAGCCGAGTCAATGGTGATATCCGACATCTGTGTCGGATTATGGGTAGATGGGCCCTCATCGGGACCACATGGTTGAGCTGTATCCCAATCATCTAAGAAAGTTATTGCAACATCGACACCCACCTGTAGTGATGTTTGTGTAAGATGCCATTACATGTAATAAGTTAGATTTATTAAAAAAATTTTAACTAAAACATAAAAGTTATAATTCAAGAATTAAAACATAAAGTATAAAATGAAATTACTAAATGTTAAATGAATTGGAACATAAATTAAAACTCACCTCTGTGTCTAGGCATGGTTGGTCAGGACCTCTGCAGTCCTCATGTGTATCCTCTTGAGCAACGACCTTGCCTTTTCCCTGTACAATTTGAAATTAAAAGTTAGGTTCTAAAACATAATGTCTCAAAATAAGAATCAAAACATAAACTATTTAAAATGATATTAATAAACAAAAATTAAATTGGAACATAAATTATAACTTACCTCAACTACTATGTCCGGCCTGTGGAGACGAGCGGATGGACCAACCGATGGCTCACTACGAAAGAGCTCATCCATGTATGTGGTCCCCTGCATGGAGCGATAAAATCACCCCTTAAGTATTATTGACCATTCACTTTACGACATATAAGATGATGTAACATGAAAGCATATATACATAATTGTACGAAAATATACCTGTCCCAAAGCGTCGTATCTACAATACATATGAAAGTATGCATCTCGGGCTAACCCAGCATACGCCAGTATGTCTTGACCATATAAAAGCTCGAGCAAGTGATCGTCATCCCACTCTATCTCTGGATGTGCAGTTGCAGGGGGTGGTCTAGACGCCTCTCCCTGTACAACAACAACAACATTTCCCATGGCAGTGAACAACGAGTTTGCTATTCCCTTCCTAGCCTCTGTAGCAAGGTGGGATGACTGTGTCACGTCCCCTTCCCTAATGACCACCCTATCTAGAATAGGTACCAACCTCGGAAGGGGTGGCACGAAAGCGAGGTCTCTACGTGCCCGAGGACGTTGGAAGGAACGTCCCCTGCCTGCACCAAAGAACTCAGATCCCATGCTGGTGTAGTATGGGTGCATGTTTAGAACAAAATTTGCATATATGTGTTTTTCAAAGTACAAAGGGACTTGGTTATGGGTGGGGAACATGCCCCGCGCTCCGATGAATCTATTGTATACATAGGGTGCAGCGGCCTCGAGCTTAAACTCCTTGAGTCTAAGTGGTTGACCGGCAGGGCGATCATGAGGGATGTCGAACAAAGTACCCTTTTTGTCATGCCCTCTTGTGGCAACTTTGACATCTTCCGATTTATGGGGGCCCATGACAACATGTCTTCTCCTCTGGCATGTGAATCGCCAAATGTCACTAAGAGGTCCCACTTTCATGTAGAGGTCCAACATATCATCAACTATCGATAGCATCATGATTAATGAGTGTCTAATGGGAGAATACTCCCTAAGTGTGCACACGCACGAGTGCACCCACTCTCACTGGGTGGCAATGTCAGCAAGAGTGATGTGTGAAAACTCATCATCATATGATCCACCAAATGCACCTGCGATCCAAACCAAAACATAAATGTTAGTGAAAATATATATTATAACTTGCATGTGAAATTCAATGCATTCTATATTAAAAATTTACTAAAAGTGTATCTAACAAAAAATATGCACCTGATGTACCTGTTTCCTAGCGCACATCCTCCTCCTTGGGATCAATATGTACACCTTCTGGATGAATCGACGTACTATCTCTCCTACTGCTTCCAATAGTGGCAGCTAACCCTGATGTGGCCTCGCTCTTTGGTGAACGAGAGCATTGCCGATGGCCACACTGTGGGGCGACATCAGAACTTCTCGTGCTCCACCAAGCACGAAGCAATGAAGTTCTCTCTTGAGAACTCTCTGCATCACACTTCAATTTCAATTTAAATTTCAAATTCAAATTCAAATTTCACATTTCAAATTCAAATTCAAATTTCAAATTCAATACAAATTCAATTTCAATTTCAAATTCAATTTCAATTTCAAATTCAAATTCAATTTCAAATTCAATTTCAATTTCAAATTTCAAATTTCCATTTCAATTCAACATTTCAATTTAAAATTTAAAATTTAAAATTTAAAATATCAAATTTCAATTTCAATTTCAAATTTCAAAGTTCAATTTCAAATTTAATTCCAAATTTAGTGTCAATTTCAATTCCAAATTCAATTCCAAATTCAATTTCAATTTCAATTTCAAATTCCAAATTCCAAAATCAAATTTCAATTTCAATTTCAAATTTATGTTTCAATTTAAAATTTCAATTTCATCTTCAATTTAATTTTCAATTTTCAATTTAATTTCAAATTTGTATTTCAAATTTCAATTTCACATACAATTCCAATGTCAATTTCAATTTCAATTTCAAATTCATCTTCAGTTCTCGATTTAAAATTTTAATTTTCAATTTCAAATTCAAAGTCTATTTCTATTTCAATATACAAATCCACTTCCAATTCCATTTCCATTTCAATTTACATTTCAATTTCAATTTTCAATTTCAATTTATTTTCAAATTTCAATTTATTTTCAAATTTCAAATTCAATTTCAATATCAATTTCAATTTGGTTTTCATTTTCATTTTCAATTTTGAAATTTCAAATTGTTATTGTGATCGCTGAACACTGATAAATCACAAGTCAAATTTCAAATTGCAATTTTCAAATTTTAAATTTCCACTTCCAATTTCAATTTTAATTCCATTACATTTTCAATTTCCAATACCAATTTCAATTTCAAATGTCAATTTTCAAATTCAATTTCAATTTCAATATCAAATTCAAATTTCAAATTTCAAATTGAAATTGCAATTTCAGATTGAAATTGCTATTTCGACCAATTCTAATTCCATTTCCAATTCTCAATTTCCATTTCCATTTCCATTTCCATTTCCTTTTTCAATTTTTAATTTCAATTTCATTTCAAATTTCAAATTTCATTTCAATATCAATTTCCAATTTCAATTTCAATTTCAATTTCATTTTCATTTTCAATTTCACTTTTCAATTTCGAATTTCGAATTTCAATGTCAATTTCAATTTAAATTTTCAATATCAATTGCAATTCCACTTACAAATCCAACTGCATTTTCAATTACAAATTTCAATTGCAATTGAAATCTTTAATTAACATTTCAATTTCAATTTTAATTTAACATTTCAATTTCAGTTTTAATTTAAAATTTCAATTCGAATTTCAGTTTTAATTTAAAATTTCTATTCGAATTTCAGTTTTAATTTAAAATTTCAATTTCAATTCGAATTTCAATTTTAATTTAAAATTTCAATTTCAACTACAAAGGTTTTCAATTGTTTTATTTTATAATGTTAACGGTTTTTGTTACATGGTTATATGACCTTATATTGGAAAAAAGCCGGGAATGTTTAACCGGCAACATTTATGTTCCCAATTTATTTTGAAATATGTATATTTTTTTTCAATCCTCCTAGCATTCTCAGAGGATTGAAAAAAAAATGGGCAGCATTTCTGCTTGCCAATACACATTTTAAAATAAAACCGGTAGCATAAACGCTACTGGGAATGTTTAACCGACAATGTTTATGCTGCCGGTTTTATTTTGAAATATGTATTTTTTTTTCAATCCTCCTAGCATTCTCAGAGGATTGAAAAAAAACGGGAAGCATTTTTGCTTGCCAATATACATTTTAAAATAAAACCAGTAGCATAAACGCTACCAATTGATATAAAAAAAATATTAATAACTTAAAAAAATAAATGCAACCTAAGTTTAAAATTTGAAACATAAAACATAAATTTAAAACATAAAACATAAATTTAAAATTGCTACACATGTTTTCAATCAGTTTTCAAATGGTTTTCAAATTTATTGAAAACAAAAACCCACAACTAGAAACATTTATTTAATGTCGTCGGTGTTATTTCCAAATGTGTAATTCGGCAGCATTTTTGCTTGCCAATACACATTTAGAAATAAAACCGGCGGTTGATAAAAAATTATACGAAAAAAGCACAAGAAATTAAATTAAATTTTAAAAATAAATTTGGGTTTATGGTCAACTTACCTGGTGGAATGGACAACATCGTGGTGTAGCGTGGTGGTGTGGCGCGGTGGTCTCACGGCCTCGGTCGAGATAGTTTGATGGGTCGCTGTTGTTGGAACAGTGTCAGTTAGTCGGCCACGACCGATTTTTATTTTTTTTCACTTTCTCAGCAGCGCAATCGAGCATTTAAACAAGCTCTCGATTGAGGTATTTTAAAACCCTCGATCGAGGTACTTTAAAGCGCTCGATCGAGGTATTTTAAAACCCTCGATCAAGGTTTCAATAGCTCGATCAAGGGATTTAAAATACCTCAATCGAGGTTTCGCGGCACACATTTTTTCCACTATGCTTGCCAAAAATCGTGAACCACCTTCATAGATTGACCCCTAGAAAAGTCATCAATGAAGGTAATGACATATTTGGAATTATTCAAAATCAAATTGGGGAATGGACCTGATATATCACCGTGGATAAGATCAAGGGGTGCATAGGTTCGCTTAGACTTAGCTCTCTCATACTTATGCTCAGGGTGTTTTCTAAGGATGCAACCTTGACAGGTTATTTTGGAAAATTTGATTTTGGGAAGCCCGATGACCATGTTCTTCTCATGCAATTAATGAATGTACTTGTAGTTAAGGTGGCAAAATATCTCATGCCACAATTTGCTTGTTTCATTGGCATGAGTGAGGAGAGAAGTGGGTGATGAGAAAGGCACAAAGTGAGAAAACTTGTATACTTTTGAGCTATGATCAGTAGTTCCTATGGAAACAACTCTACTTGTGGAAATATAAAAAATTTCCACATCATTGGGGGTGAAGTTGACCTTTCTAGGAGACCCATTATGAGTAATTTGATAGACTGATAAGATATTGGAATCAAGACTCAGGACAAACAAAACGTTAGTGAAAGAACCATGATCAAGATTTATTCTACCCTTCCCTTTGGATGTAATTTCAGTGTCATCTCCCAACACAATTGTTGGACCACCAGAAGAATCAAGAGAGGAAAAAGAGTGTCTTATGGACACCATATGTCTGGATGCTCTAGATTCAATGATGAAAGAGGAATATTTTGATGTACTGGACATCAAAGCATGAGCTCTCTCCTTATCTTCAGAATTTGAACCTCCCTCCTTCTTTGCGCCATCTGGAAGAGGGATGTTATTTTTCTCAAGAAGTTGAGATATCATGTCAATGGTCTTCTTCATGTAGGAACTCTTAGGATGAAATCCCCTATTGTAGTATGCGCACTTGCTCTTCTCTTTCTTCTTATGTGGATTTTTCTTGGAGCTTGAGGAATCCTCATGTGCTTTTTGCTTCTCTTTCTTTTGATCTGGTGGCTTTTTGGGATTAGCCTTCTTCTTTCTTTTTGAATTCTTTGAATATCCAGTATCCAAAGCATGATATTTTGATGGCTTTATGACTCCGATCAAGATCAACTTGTGTTGCTCCTTAGTGAGTGATTCCATGAATTCTACCAATGAAGGCATATTCCATTTTTGAACTGTGAGCTGGGTAGCATGGAAGACCGCCGAAACAAAGATTGAGTATTCTGGGCCCAATTTTGATAGAATGGCCAATATTAATTGATCATATTTCTTCTCTATTTGAAATTTCTTTAGCTGAAGAACACATGACTGAAACTTGGAGAAGTAGTCTTGTAGGGTCTCGAAATTGCTTGGATTTAGAGAAATTAATTCATTCTCTAGTTGGTGGCCCCTCAATTCATCAATATGTCCAAATAAATCTTAGAGTTTGACCCAAAATTCATTAGGAGTGGTAGGACCATCTAGATGGAAAAGAAGATCCCTAGAAGTACTAAGACATAAGGGACCATAAGCTTCATCTCTTATGTTATGCCACTTGTCCTTCTCAATGACTACAGTAAGCTAAAGATTAGTATTCATTGTCACTCTGTAGATTCCTTTTATCCTCAACAAAACCTCCATCTATGCCTTCCAATAAAAATAGTTGAATGGATTCAAGATTATTTGTTTTGATTGCTCCATGGCTTCATTGAATTGCGCCCCAATGAGGCTAGATTGTGCCCCTGTGAGACTGAGTTGTGCCCCTCAGATACTGGTTTGATCCTGCAAAACAATAACTGGATAATATTGATGTTAAAAGAGATATGATACCATGTGAAAATCAATTCATAGGCTGATCTTGCAAAGAAAGCAATTACTCTCACAAATTGTCTTGCAAAAACTAGCCATAGATCACTCAAAATAGTCACTGAATTGATGCACATGGGAAAATTTTATTGAATAAGAGTACATTAGAAAAAAAATTTAATTTAATGGGTAAACAAATATATAATCACATCATATATTTGAAATCCAAATAAGGTATTTGAAATCCTCACAAAAGAGGGCTTACTAAACTTGTAAAAAAACCCCTAGGTGACAAAATCACTTTCCAAATCACTCTTAAGGCTTACAAATTGGAAAAAAAGACATGTGAGGTTTTGAGTGATGGAAAATAAACTAAATCATGGCTTTTGGATAACAAAAAAAGAAGGAGGGCGAGTTGGCTAAAATGATCCAGTTTCCAAGTCAAACTATCTTTACGTTATCCACTAAGCAGAAAAAGCAGAGTAAAGCTCCCTAAAGAAAGAAGGAACACTTCTATTCCAGCAATAGCCTAAAATAAGATAGAATTAGATAAGGTCTTATCCAAAATCTATCCAAGTGCACCCCTATGACTCATGATGTCATGTGGTGGGATAAGAAACTAAAATTAGGCCAACTACCTAGTCAACACCTAGGAATTAATAAAAAATGACTAATAATCTATATCCTATGTATGTATTGGGTTTTTAATATTCTAACAATCATTTCTATTATTTTTATTGCTAGGAATACATAACTTGCTTAAAATTGGAGTCTGTTTTCTCAACAATGGAATGAGAATGAAGGGAAACGAATCCCTATGGGGAAAATTGTCTTTTGGGTACACAAAACTAAGATCATACTCATCCATACAAATTTATGGACTCAACCCATGATCCATTAAATTCCTGAGCTGATTTCTCAGTATTCCTCTTACAATATAATTAAAGATCAGTAAGGAAGTCCACTTGGATAGTTGCTTACCATTTATGCCACGTGGATTCCCAAGATGACCCTTAGAAACAATGGATTTAATCCCACAAACCCCTCTCCTCTCCCTAGTGGATAAACACAACCCCATCATCTTGGTTTCTTTGATAGCCATATCTCAAAATTTATTTTTATTATAAATATTTACATTGTTCTTAAATTTTTCCATGGTTGGCTAGCACATGTCCACAGGATAGAAAATGGTCTCCTTTATAAATCGAACATTCACTAGCGAGGCCTTGGACTTGAGATCTAAACTAGGAACCATACATCATGTATTCACAATATTTACGTATCAAGCCATTAATTCCAAGGGTCAAAATGGGGGTATTACATTCCCCTCCTCCTTAGAAAAAAACCATCCTCAGTGTCCTCAAAATTGAACAAAAATGGGTATGCCTCTCTCATGGCATCCTCTAGCTCCCATGTAGCCTCATTGCGATCAAGGTTCTTCCATTGCACCTTTACTTGTATAATGGATCGGTTCTGGAGCACAGCTATGTTCTTTTCAAGGATGAGCATAGGTTCCACTTGGAACTCTCCCTTGGGTTTCACGTGAATCACATACCAATCAATTACATGATTAGGATCATGCACATACTTCTTAAGAAAAGAAGCATGAAAAACATTATGAGCTCTCATTTTAGCAAATAATGCAATCCTATATGCAATTGGACCTATCCTATCAAGGATATCAAATGGCCCACAATATCTCGGTGCCAACTTGGAAAATATTCCCAACTTTAACAAAGTTTTCTTTGGATTTACTCTCAAATATACATGATCCCCAAATTTGAATTCCTTGTGCATTATTTTAAAATTTGCGTAGTTGTTCTACCTATCTTGAGACGCGTTTAAATTATGCCCGATCTTAACAATTTCCTATTCCATTTCCTTGATAATTTATGTCCCAAACACTATAATTTTTAATGGACTATCCCAACTAACTGGAGTTATGCATCATTTTCCATACAAACCTCGAATGGAATCAATCCCAATGATGCTTGATGTACATTATTGTATGCAAATTCTACCAAGTGTAGGTAATCTTCCCACTTGGATGGCTTATCCATCACATATATCCTCATCATATCCTCAAGATATTGATTCACCCTCTTGGTTTGGCCATTTGTTTGAGGGTTATAACTTGTACTAAAATTGAACTGCGTTCCCAATTCCTAAAATAACCCTTTCCAAAAATTGGATGTGAACTTTGCATCTTGATCTGAGACTATTTTGTTGGGTAACACATGCAATATGAATATCTCCTTCATGAAGATATTAGCCATGCCACTTGTTTTATGAGTGGACTTGACTAGAATAAAATGAGTTTCCTTTGATATCTTGTCTTCCAAAACGATGATTGAATCATGCTGCGTTATTTTCATTGGAAAACCTGTTATAAAATCCATATAAATTACTTCATACTTCCATTCCAGAATAAGCAACGACTGCAACAGTCCTGTTGTCCCTTTTGACACCAAGAAATGTATTTTTCTACATCCTTTTTCATCCCATGCCAAAAGTATTGTTTCCTTTCTACGATTATTGTCTTTGATATATTGGATGTCCAAAGTATGGCATTTGATGAATTTGATCCATTACCACCTTCTTCAAATCTGCCCAGTTTGGAATATACAATCTTCCCTTATAAACAAGAAGATCATCTTCTCTAAGTTGATATCCTTCACACTTTTCATCTAATTTTCCCTACTGTAATTTCTTTTTGACATAAAGGTAATACTCATCTTTATTTTTGGATTCGATAAATCTAATTTACACATACTTAAGGACGTTACATATGATTTTTTTCTAAGGGTGTCTACAACCTTGTTCTCTTTTCTTTTCACATGTTTGATTTCAAAATAAAATTCACACAAAAATTATGTCCATCTATCTTTCATAGCATTTAATCTTGACGGATCAAACAAATAACTCTAAGCTCATGTGATATGTCCTAAGCTCGAATATTCTTCCTAGCAAATAATTCCTCCACATCTTGAAAGCATGTACTATTGCTGATATCTCTAAATCATGAGTTGCATAATTATTTTCATGCTCTTTTAATTTTTTGGAATCATAAAAAATCACAAATTCTTCTTGCATAAGAACTCCACATAGTCCTTCCATGCAAGCATCCATGCATGTACCATGAAATACTTCTTTGGATCTGCAATTTTCAAAACAGGACACTAGTGAGAAACTTCTTCAATTGTTGAAACCTTCTCATTTTTCAGAACATACAAACTTTACATTCTTTCTTTGTAGTAATGCAATTGGATGAGCAAATTGGGAGAATCCCTCAATGAACCTTCGATAATATCCTGCAATACCCATAAAATATCTAGCATCTATGAATTTTTTTGAAGTAGACCAATCCATTATGGATTCAATCTTTTCCATATCCACTACAATTCCTTATTTTGGAATAATATGACACAAATATTTTACCCTTCGTTGATAGAAGTCACACTTTCTTAGCATTTGGGTACATAAAACTAAGCCCATACTCAACCATACAAATTTATGGGATGAACCCATGATCCATTAAATTTCTGACCTGATTTCTCGGTATTCCTCTTACAATATAATTAAAGATCAGTAAGGAAGTCAACTTGGATAGTTTCTTACCATTTATGGCACATGGGTTCCCAAGCTGACCCTTACAAACAAAGGATTTAATCCCACAAACCCCTCTCCTCTCCCTAGTGGATAAACACAACCCCATCATTTTAGTTGCTTCAATATCCATCTCTCAAAATTTTATTTTTATTATAAATGTTTATATTGTTCTTACATTTTTCCATGGTTGGATAGCACATGTCCGTAGGATATTAAATGGTCTCCCTTATGAATCGAATATTCACTAGTGAGGCCTTGGCCTTGATCTCCAAAATGGGAACCATACATCATGTATTCACAATATTTACATATCAAGCCAATAATTCCAAGGGTCAAAATGGGGGTATTACATTCCCCTCCTTAGAAAAAAACCATCCTCAGTGTCCTCAAAATTGAACAAAAATGGGTATTCCTCTCTCATGGCATCCTCTAGCTCCCATGTAGCCTCATCGGGATCAAGGTGCTTCCATTGCACCTTTACTTGTCTAATGGCTCGATTCCAGAGCATGGTTATGTTCTTGTCGCGGATGAACATAACTTCCACTTGGAACTCTCCCTTGGGTTTCACCTGAATCACATACCAATCAATTACGTTATTAGGATCATGTACATACTTCTTAAGCAAACAAACATGAAAAACATTATGAGCTCTCATGATAGCAAATGATGCAATCCTATATGCAATTGGACCTATCCTATCAAGGAATTCAAATGGCCCACAATATCTCAATGCCAGCTTGGAACAAATTCCCAACTTTAGCGAACTTTTCTTTGGATTTACTCTCAAATAGACATGATCCCAAAATTTGAATTCCTTGTGTATTATTTTTAAATTTGCATAGTTGTTATACCTATCTTGGGATGCCTTTAAATTTTGCCTGATATTAACAATTTCTTGTTCCATTTCCTTGAGCATTTATGTCCCAAGCACTATCATTTTGACTGGACCTTCCCAACTCACTGGATTTATGCATCATTTTCCATACAAAACCTTAAATAGACTCAATACCAATGATTGTTAATGTCCATTATTGTATGCAAATTCTACCAAGTGTAGTTAATATTCCCACTTGGATGGCTTATCCATCACATACTTCCTCAACATATCCTCAAGATATTGATTCACCCTCTTGTTTTGGCCATTTGTTTGAGGATGATAACTTGTACTAAAATTTAACTGAGTTCCCAATTCCTAAAATAACCCTTTCCGAAAATTGGATGTGAACTTTGCATCTTGATCTGAGACTATTTCGTTGGGTAACCCATGCAATATGAATGTCTCCTTCATGAAGATATTAGTTATGCCACTTGTTTTATGAGTGGAATTGACTAGTATAAAATGAGTTTCCTTTGATATCTTGTCTTTCAAAACCATGATTGAATCATGCCGCCTTATTTTCATTGGAAAACCCGTTATAAGATCCATAGAAATTACCTCCTACTTCCATTCCAGAATAAGAAAAGGCTACAATGGTCCTGTTGGCCCTTTTGACACTGAGAAATGTATTCTTCTACATCCTTTTTCATCCCATGCAAAAATTATTGTTTCCTTGCTAATGTTATTGTCTTTGATATCTTGTATGTCCAAAGTATGACATTTGATGAATTTGATCCATTACCACCTTCTTCAATTCTACACAATTTGGAATATACAATCTTCCCTTATAAATAAGAAGATCATCTTCTCTGAGTTGATATCCTTCACAATTTACATCTAATTTTCCCTACTGTAATTTATTTTTTACTTAAAGGTAATACTCATCTTTATTTTGGGATTCGATAACTCTAGTTTTTAAATATAATGTACACATACTTAAGGATGCTACATGCAATTTTTTTTCTAAGGGTGTCTGCCACCTTGCTCTCTTTTCCTTTCACATGTTTTATTTCAAAATAAACTTCACACAAAAATTCCATCCATCCAGCTTGCCTAGCATTTAATCATGGCTGATCAAACAAATAACTCTAAGATCATGTAATATGTCCTAAGCTCCAATATTCTTCCTAGCAAATAATGCCTCCACATCTTGACAACATGTACTATTGTTCCTATCTCTAAATCAAGAGTTGAATAATTATTTTCATGCTCTTTTAATATTTTTGACTCATAAAAAATCACAAATCCTTCTTGCATAACCACTCCACACAGTCCTTCAATGCAAGCATCCATGCATACCATGAAATACTTCTTTCGATATGCAATTTTCAAAAGAGGGGCACTGATACGCAACTTCTTCAATTGTTGAAACCTTCTCATTTTCCAGAACATACAAACTTTACATTCTTTCTTTTAGTAATGTAATTGGATGAGCAAATTGGGAGAATCCCTCAATGAACCTTCGATAATATTTTGCAAGATCCATAAAACATCTAGCATATATGAAATTTTTTGAAGTAGACCAATCCATTATGGATTTAATATTTTATGGATCCACTACAATTCTTTCTTTTGGAATAATATGACCCAAATATTGTACCCTTCTTTGATAGAATTCACACTTGCTTAGCATCTGGGTACACAAAATTAATCCCATACTCAACCATACACATTTATGGGCTTAACCCATGATCCATTAAATTCCTGAGCTGATTTCTCAGTATTCCTCTTACAATATAATTAAATATCAGTAATGAAGTCCCCTTGGATAGTTGCTTGGATAGTTGCTACCATTTATGGAACGTGGGTTCCCAAGATGACCGTTAGAAACAAAGTATTTAATCCCACAAAAACCATCTCCTCTCCACAGTGGATAAAACCAACCCAATCATTTTAGTTGCTTCGATAACCATCTCTCAAAATTTTATTTTTATTATAAATATTTACATTGTTCTTACATTTTTCCATGTTCGTCTAGCACATGTCCACGGGATAGAAAATGGTCTCCTTTATAAACCGAACAGTCACTAGCGATGCCTTGGACTTGAGCTCCAAACTAGGAACCATACATCACGTATTCACAATATTTATGTATCAAGCCAGTAATTCCAAGGGTCAAAATGGGGGTATTACATTCCCCTCGTCCTTAGAAAAAAACCATCCTTAGTGTCCTCAAAATTGAACAAAAGTGGGTATTCCTCTCTCATGGAATCCTCTAGCTCCCATGTAGCCTCATCGATATCAAGGTACTTCTATTGCACCTTTACTTGTGTAATGGCTCGGTTCCGTAGCATGGTTACGTTCTTATCGAGGATGAGCATAGGTTCAACTTGGAACTCTCCCTTGGGTTTCACCTGAATCACATACCAACCAATTATGTGATTAGGATCATGTACATACTTCTCAAGCAAAGAAACATGAAAAACATTATGAGCTCGCATCTTAGCAGATAATGCAATCCTATATGCAATTGGACCTATCCTATCAAGGAATTCAAATGGCCCACAATATCTCGGTGCCATCTTGGAACAACTTCCCAACTTTAGAAAACTTTTCTTTGTATTTACTCTCAAATAGACATGATCCCCAACTTTGAATTCCTTGGGCATTGTTTTGAAATTTGCATAGCTATTCTACCTATCTTGGGACTTCTTTAGATTATGCCTGATCTTAACAATTTCCTGTTCCATTTCCTTGAGCATTTATGTCCCAATCACTATCAATTTTACTGGACTATCCCAACTCATTGGAGTTATGCATCATTTGCCATACAAAACCTCAAATGGACTCAATCCCAATGATGCATGATGTCCATTATTGTATGCAAATTATACCAAGTGTAGGTAATCTTCCCACTTGGATGGATTATCCATCACATACATCCTCAACATGTTGTCAAGATATTGATTCACCCTCTTGGTTTGGCCATTTGTTTGAGGATGATAACTTGTACTAAAATTCAACTAAGTTCCCAATTCCTAAAATAACCGTTTCCAAAAATTGGATGTGAAATTTGTATCTTTATCTGAGACTATTTCGTTGGGTAACCCATGCAATACGAATATCTCCTTCATGAAAATATTAGCTATGCTACTTGTTTTATGAGTGGACTTGACTAGAATAAAATGAGTTGCCTTTGATATCTTGTCTTCCAAAACCATAATTGAATCATGCTTCCTTATTTTCATTGGAAAAACTGTTATAAGATCCTTAGAAATTACCTCCTACTTCCATTCCAGAATAAGAAAAGGTTGCAACGGTCGTATTGGTCCTTTTGACACTAAGAAATGTATTCTTATAAATCTTTTTCATCCCATGTCAAAATTATTGTTTCCTTGCTACTGTTATTGTCTTTGATACCTTGGATGTCCAAAATATGGAATTTGATGAATTTGATCCATTACCACCTTCTTCAAATATGCACAATTTGGAATATACATCTTCCCTTCTAAACAAGAAGATCATCTTCTCTGAGTTGATATCCTTCACACTTTTCATCTAATTTTCCCTACTGTAATTTATTTTTTACTTAAAGTTAATACACATCTTTATTTTGGGATTCGATAAATCTACTTTTTAAATCTAATTTACACATACTTAACGATGCTACATGCGATTTTTTTCTAAGGGTGCCTGCAACCTTGTTCTCTTTTCCTTTGACATGTTTGATTTCAAAGCAAAATTCACGCAAAAATTCCAGCCATCTAGATTTCCTAGCATTTAATCTTGTTTGATCAAACAAATAACTCTTCGCTCGTATGATATGTCCTAAGCTCAAATATTCTTCCCAACAAATAATGCCTCTACATCTTGACAACATGTACTATTGTTGCCATCTCTAAATCACAAGTTGCATAATTATTTTCATGCTCTTTTAATTTTTTGGACTCATAACAAATCAAAAATCCTTCTTGATTAAGCACTCCACATAGTCCTTCAATGCAAACATCCATGTATACCATGAAATAATTCTTTGGATATGCAATTTTCAAAACAATGGAACTAGTAAGAAACTTCTTCAATTGTTGAAACCTTCTCCTTTTTTAGAATGTACAAACTTTACATTCTTTCTTTGTAGTAATTTAATTGGATGAGAAAATTGGGAGAATCACTCAATGAACCTTCGATAATATCCTACAAGACACATAAAATATCTAGCATCTATGAAATATTTTGAAGTAGACCAACCCATTATGGATTGAGAAGAACCTGCAACAATTAATTTATGAATACATGATATATCATATCACAAAATACGTTTATTGATCTCAGGCCACTTCGAGGGGGCAACCTCCTTTGAGCAAGCTCAATACAAAATAACTTCAAAGCTCCTTCATAGGCCTTAACACACACTTATATACCAAGTGTCGGCGCCAATAATATGGGTCAAAACCATGGGCCAATACAAACTATGGATCAACAATACTAGGGCGACTTACAAAGCATATGCGCCAAAAAATCAGTAACACAAACTATGGATCAACAAATATTATGGGACAACTTACAAAGCATATGCGTCCAACAACAATATACTAACAAAGTAAAGACATGGGTTCCTAACATCCCCTCCCCCTTAGAAAAAGATTTGTCCTCAAAGCTTTAGATGTGGAAATTGTTGCTGAATCAGAAGGAGTGGTTCCCCTGTAGCATCCTTTGGTTGCATGCCGTGCCATTGAATTAAGACCTCTGTGATAGAGCAAGAGAGAAGATGATGATTGCACCTATTGAGGATGACCTCCGGATCCAAAAGGATGGATCCTTCATTATCCAGTTCGGGTAAAATAGTTTGTCCTCTGATGTTGGTGCCAAGAACTTTCTTCAGACAAGAGACATGAAATACTAGATGAATGCCGGAAGAAGGAGGAAGTTCCAATTTATAAGCAATAGACCCAATATTCTAAAGAATTCAATATGGCCCATAGAACTTTGGAGCAAGCTTATGACGCCCTTTTAGTTCCAAGGATGATTGCTTGTATGGATATCACCTGCTTGAAAAGTGCACTCAAAACAGTGTTGATAAGCTTGTTGCTTCATTCGATTTCTTGCCATGTGAAGATTGTCCCGCAAAATGCGAATAATTTGTTCGCGGTTTCGAAGGACCATGTCAACTTCCTGAACTGGTGAACTGCTGGGGGTGTATGGAAGAATAACTGGCGGTGCCTATCCATAGATGGATTCATATGGGGTCATTTTAGAGGCAGTGTGGTAAGAGGTATTGTACCACCATTCAGCGAGAGGGAGCCACTTTTCCCACTAATGTTGTTGTTCAGAGGTGAAGCAACAAAGATAAGTTTCCAATCATTTATTGATAATTTCAATCTGACCATCTATTTGTGGGTGATACCCTGAACTCATCTTCAGTTTGGTGCTAGTGTGGTGAAATAGTTATGTCCAAAATGACTAGTGAAAGTCGCATCACGATCTGAGACAATGGAAGAAAGGATGCCATGAAGACGAAAGATCTGGTCCAGGAAAATTTCAGCAACTGAGGCGGCTGTATAGGGATGGATGAGAGCACAAAAATGACTATATTTCGAGAGGAAATCAACCACAACCAGAATCACTGTCTTCTCTCCAAATTTAGGGATCCCTTCAATGAAATCCATAGAAATATCTATCCAAATCCGTGTAGCTATGGGAAAGGGTTCGAGCAATCCCGGAAGGAGTGTCGTTTCACCTTTATTGCGCTGGCAGGTATCACATTCATCCACCATCTGTTGAATTGTTGTTTTCATGCCCTTTCAAAAGAAGGCACGCCATGCCCGTTCATAGGTTTTGAGGAACCCAGAGTGCCCTGCCGATGGAGAAGCATGGAGTTCATATAAGACAGCCTGTTGAAGATCTGTGATCTGGGGAAGCACCAGACGACCCTTAAATCTCAGCGAAGCACCATCCCAAGAGTAATGTGGCATAGCAAAAGGGTTGTTGGTCAAGCATTGGATGATTTGAGATAAGGAAGAGTCATTGACATAGCCCTGTTGAACAGATTGCAACCAATTTCGAATAGGCATATAGATAGATGAAAGAGAACCTTGGTCATCAAATGTGAGAGAAAGAGCATCCGCCACAATATTGTCCTTACCCTTCTTGTAAGTGATCTCATAGTCATAACCCATGAGTTTTCTAACCAATTTTTGTTATGTTGGGGAGGATACACGTTGTTCCAAGAAATATTTCAGACTTTGGTGATCATTCTTGATGCAGAAATGATTCCCTAATAGGTATGGTCGCCACTTCTGTACTGCATGCAAAATAGCCATCATTTCCTTCTCATATGTAGAGGCAGCTAAATTCTTACCTGAAATGGATTTGCTGGTGAACGCAATGGGGTGTTCATCTTGAAGGATAACAACACCAAGTCCATTGCCACAAGCATCACTCTCAATAGTGAAGGGCTTGGAAAAATTGGGCATAGCTAGAACATGTGTAGTACACATAGCTTGTTTTAGTTTGTCAAATGCACACCCAGTAGCATGTGTCCATGTAAAAGCATCCTTTTTCAATAGAGCAGTTAATGGAGCTGCAATCTTCCCATAATCCTTGACAAACTTGTGATAGTAGCCAGTCAACCCCATAAAACCAGGAAGGCTCTTGAGTATCTGAGGATACGGCCAATTGTTCATGGCAGCAATTTTGGAAGGATCCACAGGAACCCCTTGCGCTGAGATAATGTGCTAAAGATACTCAACTTACTTCTATCCAAAAACACATTTAGACTGTTTAGCATGGAGATGATGGTCAAAGAAAAGTTGCATGACATGATTCAGATGTTGGAGATGTTCAGCCCATGTTTTACTGTAGATGAAGATATCATCAAAGAATACTAGAATGAATTTCCGCAAGTAGGGCCGAAATATTTTATTCATGAAGGCCTGGAATGTGGAAGGATCATTAGTGAGGCCAAAGGGCATGACCAAAATCTCATAGTGGCCATCATGTCTGCAGAAAGCTGTTTTAGGGATATCATCCTCATGAACCCGAATTTTATGATACCCAGAACGAAGATCCAACTTGGAGAAAAATTGAGCCCCATGAAGCTCATCAAGAAGCTCATCAACAACAGGAATTGGAAACTTATCCTTGCTGGTGAGGTGATTAAGTGTTTGGAAGTCAATGCAGAGGCGCCATGACCCATCTTTTTTGTGGACAAGAAGAAATAGAGAAGAAAAGGAACTAGTGCTTGGGCGAATAATACCTTGCTTCAGTAAGTCCCGAACGAGCATTTCAATCTCTATTTTTTGGTGAAATGGGTAGCGATAGGGCTTGTTATTGGGAGGAACGCTGCCAGGAAGGAGCTGAATATGATGGTCCTCTCGCCTTGAAGGTGGAAATCCCACTAGTTCAGCAAAGTCACCTATATATTGATCCAGAATTTGTTATAGATCCAAAGGAGTAGTGGAGACCGCTGATGGTTGCATCTGAATGGAATTGATCTGAGTTATGACACCATGTGAATTCTTCTTAAGCATTTTTTCCATGCAATGTGAATTGATGATGCTGAGAAACGCTGGTTGTAAGCCTGTCAATGTGTGTTTTTGTCCATTAGGGGAAAACTGCATCCAAAGTTCAGCAAAATCCCATAAGATGGGGCCAAGTGTGCTTAGCCATTGAGTGCCCAAAACCACATCACATCCACCGAAGGTCAAGGAAAACATGTCAGAGTGCAGGATATAATCTCCCATAGAGATACGCACATTACGACACTTCCCTTTGTAAGGTAAGGTGCCCCCATTGGAAACCATGACTTCAAATTTGGAGCAAGGATGGATAAAATAATCAGCTTGTTTGGTGATCTGAGGGTCAATGAAATTATGAGTGCTGCCAGAATCAATGAGTATTGTAAGAGGAAGATTCTTGAAGTAACCCCTGACCCGCATTTTTTGGGGGGTGGTGATTCCAGCTAAAGCATGGAAAGATATCTCTGGTTGGTCGTCCTGAAACAGAGGGTCAATAGGTGGTTCCTGAATATCGACCTGAGCATCCATTATATCTATAGCTTCGTCACCAATTTCAGAGGAAGGAAGAGAATCCATATCCAAGAGATAGAGCTTTTGCTAAACACATCTATGTCCCCGAGTGAATTTCTCATCACAATTATAACAAATCCCATTTTATCTGTGTGCTTGCAGCTATGTTTCAAACAAATGCTTGATAGGAGTTGGTCGAGGAGCTGGCGATATGGGTGGTCGTTGAGAACTCGTATTGCAGAAGGGAACAAAAGTGGGTTTGGAGCGCTGTTGGGCTACAATCTTGTCTTCTGCCAACTTAGCCAACCCCAGGGCTTCCATCATCGTGTTGGGACAGATCATTTTGACCTCAGAGCAGATTGCATTCTTTAGACCACTGATAAAACAACTCTTGTAGAATTCATCAGGCAATCCTTCAGTGTGGTTGGCTAGTTTCTCAAATTCGGTTTGATACTCTCTCACAGTGCCAATTTCGCGAAGTTTGGTGAGGGCTCCTGTGAAGTCATCAAAAGGACTAGGACCAAATCATCACAAAAGGAGCTGGCAAAAATCTGGCCATTTTAGCTCTTCATGAGCCTTGATGTACCAACGGTACCATTGAAGGGCTTCCCGTTCCAAATTAAAGTATGCAAGTGGAACTTTATTGATATCAAAAGTATTATGCAGACTGAAATACTATTCTGCACGATAGATCCATCCAGTTGGATCAGTAACATTGAAGCGAGGAAAATCAAGTTTCAGACCACGTAAATTGTTGGAAGAAGAGAACCCATTGTCTGATGAAGTCTCGAAATATCGTTTGTTGTTCATGGCTGAATGCTCAAGATGGAGGCCGAGAAATTTTTCATCCAGATCCTGGAGTTTGTTTTGGATGGCTGCAATTGCTTCCTCCATATTTTTTGCTCCTGCGCGGGTGACAACCATAACCAGGAGTTTTTTTTTTTTTTGAGTGGGTAGAAAAACAAAAACAGAAACTGTTTCAGTAAAGGAAAATCAGGATTTGGGAAAAAATCGGAAGGGTAATTTGGGTTTGACTAGGTTTTGGACACTATCGAAGGGACAGGGAAGTAGAAAAGGGGGATTTTAGAAGCGGAGTAAAAGAATCAGAAAATTTTCCAAAGAGGGACAAAGAAGTAGAATTAGGAAAGGAATTCTGTGGTAAAATTTGAAGGCGATCGGGTGAAAAATAAAGAAGTGATGGCAAACCCTAAAAATAGACAAATGTGAGATTTCGAGTGTTGGGAAGTGGAATTTGGGATTGGTTCCTCAAAAATGAAATATAAAGAATGGGATTGCAGGGGTGTCAGAGAAGTTTCAAGGGAAACGGAGTTAAAACAAGGAGATATGGCAGCAAAAAAACCATTAAGGAGATGTTTTTTTTTTTTTTTTTTTTTTTTTTTTTTTTTTTTTTTTTTTTTTTTTTTCCAGAAATGGATTGGCAAGGGCACGAAAGGGATTTGCAACAGATGGATCTACAACGGCGTGGAATTTATTGGCAACAAATGGATCTGCAACAGTGCGGAAGTGATCGGAACAGTTCTCGACAGAGGAAATCTATGATTTATCAGCTGAAAATAGATATGGACCCCAGGTATGTTGGGCTTCCTAGCAGTTCAGGGGATTCACTCAGCCACCAATGCTGTCTGATGGCTTACGTATTGGGGTAGTACCCATCACTCCACGGCTCAGGTGAAACTGATAACCGCTTTGCCACAAATGACATCTCTTGGTTTACCTCACGGGTGGGAACTAGTCAATCAGGTAAGGGTCGTTTCTTTTTTCGCTGGCAGGTCCTCTCAATCGGCCAGCTACTTCGGGGTTCCTGTGGTACTCCTGTTGATGTATATGTAACTTCAGAATGTATTTCACCTATGTATATTGTACTCCTATAGAGATGTTATTATTCCTCTATACGGAAGTGTCGTCATTTGTATTGACAAGTGTCGCAACTTGCATGTGATGGGTTATTAGACCACCAAGTGTGGGGTCAGCCCTGATTAGCATTACCATGGGTTATTAGACTTAGTTAGACAAGACGACCCTGCTAGTTTATTAGGCAGGGCAGGTCATGTATAAATAGAGTGTGGGAGGCACTCTAGTTGATCATCTTATTATTCACTTCTACACTACTCGGAAAGTGGCGCACTAGTGGAGGAGGAGGTTCAACTGCTAGGAGGACTATCTTTGTGTACTTGGGTTGTATCATTGCTCTTTCTATCTCTGAGGAAGTTGTGGGGTTTTTCACCTTTATGGTTTTCCCAGTGAAACTCTGTGTGTATATTGTCTCATGTGATTGCTTGGTGTGATTGATATGCATTGCTATACTTGATATGATGTACATGTTATTCTCTCAGTAAAGATCCTCGAGTATGTTGAATTAATGCTCAAAAAATTAACATGGTATCAAATCTAACCTGAGAAGAAGACACTATGCAGTTGCAGAAACTAGGGTTTCAGTTTATTGGGTTTCTCTCCACATATCCTGAAAGGAAGTAGGGTATTTTGACTCTCATCAACAAGGCGCATCTTTCTGTCCAATCAAAATTCAATTCTGGGCACTTTCATTTTTGGCCCTAAAAATTAGGGTTTCCACAAAAATATGAATTTCTGAAGTTTGAGGACATAGCTGGAAGCTCCTTGGAAAAATCAAAGTTTAGAGCTTTGGATCGAACTTTTTGGTTGGGTGAAGCTCCGGGAAACTCAAACCCTAATTCAGGGTCCTCCCCAATGAATCCGGGGAGACTAAAAGGCATTTCTGAAGGGTGAAACTTTGCAGATTTCAAATTCTGAATATAACAGGCTAATCATCTCATCAAGTTGCATCTTTCTATCCTTTCAGAAGTTTGAAATTCACATTTTGAATTTTTAGGGTTTCTCTGACAAACCCTAATCCAACACCAGATCTAGATTTCTGCAAATCAAGTGGTAAGACCTAAATCTTTTCTATTTCCATTTGAAGTACTCTTTAAGATGTCTCACCACACCAAGCTTGAGGATAAGCTTGAAGGGGCTGATAACTTCCGAGTATGGAAGTATAGGATTGGGTTAATCCTGGAAGAAAATGAATTGGATACTTACATAAGTTCTGAGGTCTCTATCCCAGAGGAAGAAGAGGCTAAGGCCTTGTACAAGAAGAAATTGGTCAAGGCAAAGAGGATCATTGTTGATTCTATCAAAGACGATCGCATACCACATGTGTCATCTCTAAAGACACCCAAGGAGATGTTTGATTCCCTGACCAAGCTATTTGAAGGAAAGAACATAAATTAGAAGATGACTCTACGGAATCAATTGAAAGGGGTAAATATTCAGAATGGAGAGACCATTCAATCCTATTTATCTAAGGTCTCTCAGATTAAGGAACAACTTGAAGCTGTGGATGAAGTGGTGGAGAATGGTGAAATTGTTATGACCACTTTGAATGGTCTACCTAGGTCATGGGATTCCTTTATCCAAGGAATCTGTGCAAGAAGAAAACTGATCTCCTTCAGTAGACTGTGGGAGGAATGCTCACAAGAAGAAGCAAGGTTGGTGGCCCAAGAAGAAAATATGGGGAATGAAGACCAAGCTCTCATGACACACACCAAGAAAGGAAAGCCCAAGAGAGAGCCATCTCATTTCAAGAAATCTTCTAACCACCATCAACATAAAGAGAAGAGAATATGTTTTACATGTAATGAGAAGGGACGTATTGCTGTAAATTGTCCCAAGAACAAAAAGGACAACAAAAACTTCAATAAGAGGAATAAGGGAAGCAAAAGAAGGTACCATTCTCATGCTGCTGAGGATGATGAACCCCCCAAGAAGAAGGCTAGGGCAGAAAGTGATGCTTCATCAAGTGAAGATGAATATGTTCTAATCTTTGCTCTCACAGGTACTATCTCTCATGGATGTAATGATTGGCTTATTGATAGTGGGGCTTCCAAACACATGACTGGGTTTAAAGAATCTTTTGTAAATCGATCTGAACATGAGTGACCCCATAAAGTGAAACTTGGGGATGACTATCAATATCCTATCAAGGGAAGTGGTGAAGCTTCCTACAACCTAGATTATGGGAAGTCCTTGAAGATGAAAGATGTTCTATATGTACATGGGCTCAAAAAGAACCTACTCTCCATATTTGCATTGGATGCAAAAGGCATGAGGGTTGCATTTGTCGATGGCCAAGTCCTAATGTGGTCAAGGGGTAAAACTGTAGATGATGTAGTAGTGATTGGAGAGCAAGAGGGAGGATTGTACAAATTGAAGGGACAACCTGAACATGCCATGGTACATGAATCCATGGAGCCAAGTGAAATTTGGCATAGAAGGCTTGCACATGTGCACTACAAAGCACTACTAGTTGCAAGTAAAGCAGTAGAGGGTCTTCCTAAAATTAAGACAGAGCATGAAGGTATTTGCAAAGGATGTGCAAAAGGAAAGAACATTAAGAAGGCATTTCCAAGTAGTGAAAGTAAAGCAAAAGGAATCTTGGAAATTATCCACTCCAATGTATGCGGTACGATGTCATCAGGTTCTCTGAGTGGGTATGTATACTATGTCTCTTTCATTGATGATTTCTCTAGGAAGACTTGGGTTTACTTCTTAAAGAACAAAGATGAAGTATTTGATAAATTCAAGGAATTCAAAGCATTGATGGAAAATCAAACTAATAAGAAGATCAAGACCTTCAGATCCGACAATGGTGGAGAATTCACTTCAGGTGATTTCAAGAAGCTATGCAGTGATTCAGGTATTAAGAGGGAGTTGTTTGCTCCTTACAATCCACAACAAAATGGAGTTGCATAAAGGAAGAATAGAACTATCATGGAAGCAACACGGGCAATGCTTCATGACCAAGATCTTCCTATGCATCTATGGGCAGAAGTAGCTAGGACAGTTGTATATGTGCAGAATAGAACACCTCACAATATATTGGACAACAAGACACCAGAAGAGGTCTTTTCTGGTAACAAACCTGAAGTCAGCCATCTCAGAATATTTGGTTGTCCAGTATATACTCATGTTCCAAAGGAAAGAAGAACTAAGCTAGATCCTTCAGGAAAGAAGGGAATCTTTGTGGGGTACAGTGAAAGCTCGAAGGCTTACAAAATATACTTTCGAGGGTTCAAGAAGATTGATGTTAGCAGGGATGTAACATTTGATGAGGACTCAGCTTATATCAAATCAAGGAAGACACCTATTGAAGATCATTAAGAACCAAAGGAAATCATATTTCAAGATACCACTATGAATGAAGCAATTCCAGAAGCAACCCATGAAATTGAAGATCCACAAGAACCTATGGATCCACCCCGTGAGAAGAACTCTCACAAGAGGAAACCTGCATGGGATAGAGAGCTCATCCAAGATGCAGAAAGATATGGTATTCTAGAAGAGGGACACAGAGAAAGGAAAAGGACAAGGTCACACACTAGCTATGTTGCCTTACTCTGTGACATTATGAACAAAGAACCTTCTAGTTAAGAAGAGGCAGCGGAAAAGAAGGAATGGAAGGATGCCATGGTTGAGGAATACCAATCGATCATGAAGAATGATGTTTGGGATGTGGTCCCAAGACCAGAAGGGATGTCTATTGTGACTTTCATGTGGATCTATAAGATCAAGCATGCTGCAGATGGTAGCATGGAGAAATACAAGGCAGGGTTTGTAGCTCGTGGCTTCTCTCAGAAAGAGGGAATAGACTATGAAGAGACCTTTGCTCCTGTAGCCTGATACACTTCCATCAAAACGGTACTTGCTCTAGTTGTAGTGATGAAATGGAAGATACACCATACGGATGTCAAGACAGCTTTCTTGAATGGTGTAGTTGAAGAGGAAGTGTATGTGGAGCAGCCACTTGGTTTTGAAACACATGACAAAAATTCATATGTGTGCAGGTTGAAGAAAGCCTTGTATGGCTTGAAGCAAGCTCCTAGGACTTGGTATGGTAGGATGAACAGTTTTCTATCCAATTTGGGATTTACCAAGAGTAAAGCGGATTCCAACCTTTACTACAAGGTTGAGGAAGGAAATCCTGTGATTCTACTCTTGTATGTGGATGACCTGTTTGTTACGGGTGAGGATAGACTGATTTTCGACATGAAGAGGAAGCTTCCTGCCGAGTTCGAGATGAAGGACTTGGGGATGATGCACTACTTTCTAGCTATGGAGGTGTGGCAGAGTGCAAATGGAATATTCCTTGGACAAGGGAAGTATGCAGTAGAAATCCTGAAGAGGTTCGGGATAATGGACTGCAAGGCCATGTCCACACCTATGGCATCAAACTTGAAGTTTCTATGTGATGCTTCATCTAATCCGGTTGATGTCATTGTGTATCGTCAGATGATTGGGTCCTTCATGTACCTGACAAACACGAGACCAGATATTTGCTTTGCGGTGAACACATTGAGCCAGTTCCTAATGGATACCAGAGGTGTTCACCTAGTTGCTGTAAAGCATATTCTGAGGTACCTGAAGGGTACAATTGATTATGGGCTCAAGTATGATGCGAATCAAAAGTTTAACCTGCAGGGTTATGTTAATTCAGATTGGGCAGGCAGTGTTGCGGATAGGAAGAGCACTTCTGGGTGTTGCTTCAGTATGGGATCAAGTGTGATCTCTTGGTTTAGCAGGAAGCAGTCCTATGTAGCACTGAGTACAGCCGAAGCAGAGTATGTTGCAGCTTGTTTGGCTATTTGTGAGGCAATATGGATGAGGAAGCTACTATTTGAGTTATTTGATCTCCCGTTGGATTCTCCTGGTATCTATTGTGACAACTAGAGTTGTGTGAAGCTGTCTGAGAACCCGGTGTTCCATTACAGGTCGAAGCACATTGAGATCAAATATCACTATATCAGGGATATGGTGCAGAGAGGAGCAGTGAAGTTCCTGTATGTTGCGACAGATGAGCAAGTTGCAGATGTGTTGACGAAACCACTAGCCAGAGTGAAGTTTGAGTACTTCAGAGAGAGGTTTGGTGTTCTTCAAATTGATGACACTTCGAGGAAGAAGTGATGGACACATTTGCAGGAGCCATTCCTAGCATGGTGAGAGGCGGATCCTTCCCATGGCTATATATGTAAGCGTTGGATGATGAGCATTAGGACGATGCTCCATTTACTGCTATGTATGCATCATGTTGGATGCTTGTTATGATCAGGTGGATCATGTATTTGTATATGTATCAGGTTGATACATTGTATGATTAGGATGATTATAGATGATGAGCTTCAGGATGTTGCTCCAGATGATATGTATCAGGTGGATACATTATATGATCAGGATGATCATAGATGATGAGCTTCAGGATGTTGCTCCAGATGATATCCATCAGGATGATGCTACGATGATGATCAGGATGATCATGTGATGATGTACATTAGGATGATGTATGATGAGTATCAGCTTGATGCTCTATGGCCGAGCATGTAAGTTGACCTGGGAGATCCGATAGGTTGGGCTGTGTGCCCGTAATAAATCCTGGGATGCTATTTAGAGGAATTGCTCTGGGAGTACATGTAATATTGCCTTGGGAGATACAATAGGTTGGGCTATGTTCCCGTAATGAGTCTTGGGATGCTCTGGCCAGGTTTTGTGTTGCACGTAATAAGTCCTGAGGATCTCACAGCATGGAAGAAATCCTAGATTTGTTCTAGGTCCCATCTAGTATGAAAAAGGACTGGCCTTATGGCGGAAATCCTAGATTTGTTCTAGGTCCCATCCAGTATGAAAAAACACTGGCTCTGTGGCGGAAATCCTAGATTTGTTCTAGGTCCCATCCACTATGAAAAGGGACTGGCTCTGTGGCAGAAATTATAGATTTGTTCTAGGTCCCATCAAGTATGAAAAAGGACTGGATCTGTGGCAGAAATCCTAGATTTGTTCTAGGTCCCATCTAGTATGAAAAAGGACTGGCTCTATGGCGGAAATCCTAGATTTGTTCTAGGTCCCATCAAGTATGAAAAAGGACTGGCTCTGTGGCGGAAATCCTAGATTTGTTCTAGGTCCCATCCAGTATGAAAAAGGACTAGCTATGTGGCGGAAATCCTAGATTTGTTCTAGGTCCCATCCAGTATGAAAAAGGTCTAGCTCTGTGGCGGAAATACTAGATTTGTTCTAGGTCCCATCTAGTATGAAAAAGGATTGGCTCTGTGGTGGAAATCCTATATTTTTTCTAGGTCACATCCAGCATGAAAAAGGGCTGGCTCTGTGATACATCCAGCATGAAAAGGGGATGGCTCTGTAGATGATGAAGACCGGCAGGTGGCAGGCCTACATCCAGTATGAAAAAGGATTGGCCCTGTAGAACCTCCTATGACGAGTAGATCGGAGATTGATTGAGATAGCAGCAGCAGTGACAATGACGTTGATTCGATGACTATGATTCAATGATGACTATCTAGAGACGATAATCCAGAGAAGAAGACTTGTGCTAGCAGATCTGTGTTGAGAAATACCTTCCTAGTTAAGAGGGAGTGTTGATGTATATGTAACTTCGGAATGTATTTCACCTATGTATATTGTACTCCTATAGAGATGTTATTATTCCTCTATACAGAAGTGTCGTCATTTGTATTGACAAGTGTCGCAATTGTCACAACTTGCATGTGATGGGTTATTAGACCACCAAGTGTGGGGTCGGCCCTGATTAGAATTACCATGGGTTATTAGACTTAGTTAGACAAGTCAGCCCTGCTATTTTATTAGGCAGGTCAAGTCATGTATAAATAGGGTGCGGGAGGCACTCTAGTTGATCATCTTATTATTCACTTCTACACTAATCGGAAAGTGGCACACTAGTGTAGGAGGAGGTTCAGCTGCTAGGAGGACTATCTCTGTGTACTTGGGTTGTATCATTACTCTTTCTATCTCTGAGGAAGTTGTGCGGTTTTTAACCTTTATGGTTTTCCCCAGTGAAACTCTGTGTGTCTATTGTCTCATGTGATTGCTTCGTGTGATTGATATGAATTGTTATACTTGATATGCTGCACATGTTATTATCTCAGTAAAGATCCTAGAGTATGTTGAATTAATGCTAAAAAAATTAACAACTCCTCATAATGAGTTTAAGGGCTTATGCTCAAGTACTTCCCATAGTTAAGCGGATAGGGATTATTCCCAGATCCGAACCTACAACAGATGCGAAAAAAAAATTGGCATAAATTTCACCCAACAAGCCCAAGAAAGTGATCTAATACCAGATGATAAGAACCTGCAACAATTAATTTATGAATATACGATATATCAGATCACATAATACTTTTATTGATCGCAGGCCACTTCGAGGGGGCAACCTCCTTTGAGCAAGCTCAATAGAAAGTAACTTCACGGTGCCTTCATAGGTCTCAACACACACTTATATACTAAGTCTCAACGCCAATACTATGGGTAAAAACCATGGTTCAATACAAACTATGGATCAACAATACTACAGGCGAATTACAAAGCATATGCACCAAACATCAATAACACAAACTATGGATCAACAAATATTACGGAATGACTTACAAAGCATATCCGTCGAACAACAATATACTAACAAAGTAAAGACATGGGTTCCTAGCATGGATTCAATCTTTTCTGGATCCACTACAATTCCTTCTTTTGAAATAATATGACCCAAATATTGTACCCTTCTTTGATAGAAGTCACAATTGCTTAGCATTTGGGTACACAAAACTAAGCACATACTCAACCATACAAATAAATGGGCTCAACCCATGATCCATTAAATTCCTGAGCTGATTTCTTAGTATTCCTCTTACAATATAATTAAAGATCAGTAAGGAACTTCGCTTGGATAGTTGTTTACCATTTATTCCACATGGTTTCCCAAGATAACCCTTAGAAAAAAAGGATTTAATCCCACAAACCCCTCTCCTCTCCCTAGTGGATAAACACAGCCCCATCATTTTAGTTGCTTCAATAGCCATCTCTCAAAATTTTCTTTTCATTATAAATATTGACATTGTTCTTACATTTTTGCATGGTTGGATAGCACATGTCCATAGGATAGAAAATGGTCTCCTTTATAAACCGAACATTCACTAGTGAGGCCTTGGCCTTGAGCTCCAAACTAGGAACCATACATCACGTATTCACAATATTTACGTATCAAGCCAATAATTCCAAGGCTCAAAATGGGTGTATTACATTCCCCTCCTCCTTAGGAAAAAAAATACTCAATGTCCTCAAAATTGAATAAAAATGGGTATGCCTCTCTCATGGCATCATCTAGCTCCCATGTAGCCTCATCAAGATCAAGGTTCTTCCATTGCGCCTTTACATTTCTAATGGCTCGGTTTCGTAGCATGATTATGTCCTTGTCGAGGATGAGCATGGTTTCCACTTGGAACTCTCCTTTGGGTTTCACCTAAATCACATACCAATCAATTATGTGATTAGGATCATGTACATACTTCTTAAGCAAATAAACATGAAAAACATTATGAGCTCTCATGTTAGCAGATAATGCAATCCTATATGCAATTAGACCTATCCTATCAAGGAATTCAAATGGCCCACAATATATCGGTGCCAACTTGGAACAACTTCCCAAATGTACAAACTTTTCTTTGGATTTACTGTCAAATATACATGATCCCCAAATTTGAATTCCTTGTGCATAATTTTTTATTTGCGTAGCTGTTCTACCTATCTTGGGATGCCTTTAAATTACGCCTGATCTTAACAATTTCCTATTCCATTTCCTTCAGCATTTATGTCCCAAGCACTATCATTTTTACAGGACTATCCCAACTCACTGGATTTATGAATCATTTGCCATACAAAACCTTAAATGGACTCAATCCAAATGATGCTTGATGTCCATTATTGTATTCAAATTCTAGCAAGTGTAGGTAATCTTCCCACATGGATGGCTTATCCATCACATACATCCTCAGCATATCCTCAAGATATTGATTCACCCTCTTGTTTTGGCCATTTGTTTGAGCATGATAACATGTACTAAAATTCAACTGATTTCCCAATTCCTAAAATAACCCTTTCCAAAAATTGGATGTGAACTTTGCATCTTGATCTGAGACTATTTCGTTGGGTAACCCATGCAATTTGAATATCTCCTTCTTGAGGATATTAGCTATGCCACTTGTTTTATGAGTGTACTTTACTAGAATAAAATAAGTTTCCTTTGATTTATTGTCTTCCAAAACCATGATTGAATCACACTACCTTATTTTCATTGGAAAACCTGTTATAAAATCCATAGAAATTACTTCCTACTTCCATTCCAGAATAAGAAAATGCTGCAACGGTCTTGTTGGCCCTTTTGACACTGAGAAATGTATTATGCCACATCCTTTTTCATCCCATGCCAAAAGTATTGTTTCCTTGCTACTGTTATTGTATTTGATATCTTGGATATATAAAGTATGACATTTGATGAATTTGATCCATTACCACCTTCTTCAAATCTGCACAATTTGGAATATATAATCTGCCCTTATAAACAAGAAGATCATCTTCTTTGAGTTGATATCCTTCACACCTTTCATCTAATTTTCCCTACTGTAATTTCTTTCTTACTTAAATTTAATACTCATCTTTATTTTGGGATTCAATAACTCTAGTTTTTAAATATAATTTACACATACTTAAGGATGCTAGATGCAATTTTTTTCTAAGGGAGTCTGCAACCTTGTTCTCTTTTCCTTTCACATGTTTGATTTCAAAATAAAATTGACACAAAAAATTTCAGCCGTCTAGATTTCCTAGCATTTAATCCTGGCTGATCAAACAAATAACTCTAAGCTCATATGATATGTCCTAAGCTCAAATATTCTTCCTAGCAACTAATGCCTCCACATCTTGATAGCATGTACTATTGTTGCTATCTCTAAATCAGGAGTTGCATAATTATTTTCAAGCTCTTTTAATTTTTTGGAATCATAAAAAATCACAAATACTTCTTGCATAAGCACTCCACATAGTCCTTCAATGCAAGCATCCATTCATACCATGAAATACTTCTTTGGATCTGCAATTTTCAAAACAGGGGCACTAATAAGCAACTTTTTCAATTGTTGAAACCTTCTCATTTTTCAAAACATACAAACTTTACATTTTTTTTTGTAGTAATGTAATTGGATGAGAAAATTGGGAGAATCCCTCAATGAACCTTCGATAATATCCTGCAAGACGCATAAAAGATCTAGCATCTATGAAATTTTTTGAAGTAGACCCAATGCTAAGCCAACCTATAGTTGGGTTTATAAAGCATGCAAAGGAAACATGGAGGATGATCCTAAGCCAGTGATCTCAACCACAAAGCTACATGCATCTCATACTACTCAATAGACATGGCACCCACAATACCTACCTCACCCAATAAAAGGAAGGCCCCCTTCTCTACTGCATAGTCCCTCATGGCCCCTTCCCTCTAGTGCTCTTTAAGGTGGGCATAGAAAGTTACAAACTACTACATTCATGAGATTTCATCCTTCACTGGGTTTATCAAGCAGATCCAACCCTAGGTTTGACCTTCTTCTCTGTTATTCAAGGAAGGATATTTTCAGGGTTGCGATCGAAGCTCTATCCAGTAGCTTGGTCCTCTTCAATCAAATCCAGGTCTTCTCATGGCTTCCCTAAGATTCTCATGCTCTTTAATTCACCCCCAGTTCAGGTTCATTAGTTTCTCAACAGATAATGCTTCCACGCAAGGTTCTGTGTGCTGTCGGCTCTACAAATTTTGGCTATCACAGAATCACGATTTTATTCTTCTTCTCTTCTGAGCTTGGCTCTCCTAATGTGTGATGAATGATTTTCTTGGTCAACTACGAGATAAGGATCAGGATGAGAAAATTCACAAGTGGTAGAGTGGCTTAAGGAACAAGAAAAACATAGCCATACCCTTCCATACGGATTTCAGGTATGCTCCATACTTAATGGACCTCATGAACATGCCTTCTCAACCACCCTCTTACAACAGAATTAAATGTCATCATGGGAGTCATGTGGAAGCATGGGTTCCCATCCCACAACCCCCTCACCTCTCCCTAGTGGATAAACATGCCCCCTTCTCATTGGTTGCCTCCTTAGACAATGTCTTGGTATATTTATTGCAATATTTAATAATTACATCATTTACAATATTCCATGGCTTCATAGCACATGGGTAACATAATTTTCAAATCATTTCCTTCTAAATACAACCTGAGCATCTTCTAGTGGGGCCATGTCCTTGAGCTCCACACTAGGGAAAACTCACATTGCATTTATACAATATTTACATTGAAGCCAATAAACCCTAAGGGTCAAAATTGGAACATTACAAAGTCACACTTGCTTAGTTTTACATAAATTCATTCTCTCTAAGAAATTGCAACATCATTCTTAAGTGTTCTCATGCTCTTCTTCACTCTTTGATAAAACAAGAATGTCATCTAAGAACACTAACACAAACTTATCTAAACACTTGTTGAAAACACTATTCATGAGACACATGAATGTGGTGGATGCATTGGTAAGACCAAACGACACCCCCATGAATTCATAATGGCCATATCTTGTCTGGAAATTTGTCTTGTGAATTTCTTCTTCTTTTAGTATCACTTGATGATATCCATATCTCAATTCAATCTTTGAAAACACTTTGCCTCTCTTCATTTGATCAAATAAATCATCAATTATGGGAAATGGGTACTTATTAATTCTGGGAAATGGGTACTTATTAATTCTGGGAAATGGGTACTTATTCTTGATTGTCACTTTATTTAATTTATTGTAATCAATACATATCCTTAAATTCTGTTGATGTATATGTAACTTCGGAATGTATTTCATCTGCATATTATATTTATATTTATTGTACCCTTATAAGAGATGTGTTATTCCTCTATAAGGAAGTGTCGTCATGTGGATTGACAAGTGTCGCAAGTGTGTGTACTTGCCGATGGGTTATTAGACCACCTTATGGGGTCGGCCCTGATTAATATATAATATAATGTGGGTGTATCAAAGTAGACAAGTCGGCCCCAGTAGGTCACTGGGCAAAAAGGTGAGTATAAATAGAGATAGGAGATCTCTATTTTACTCACTCGGAAAAGCATCTATCTCTCTCTCTGAAAAGTGGCGCACTAGTGAGGAGGATGAGGATCATCTGCTAGGAGACTATCTCTGTATTATTTGGTTGTATTTTGGTTGAGCCATTGCTCTCTCTATCTCTGAGGAAGTTGTGGGGTTTTTCACCTTAGGGTTTTCCCCACGGAAACTCTGTGTCTCTTGTCTCTATGCTTTTGATTCTTGTCATGCTTGTGATGCTTGTCATATTATGATTGTCATGCATTGATATACTGTAGATGTTATTCTCTCAGCAAAGATCCTATAGTATTGTGATTTAATACTGAAAATTTAACATGGTATCAGAGCTTAACTGAGAAGAAGACATTTTGCAGTGACGGAAGCTTGTATTGCTTGTTTATTGGGTTTCTCTCCACAAATTTTTGAAATTCAGTATAGTAGATTGGATCTACTCATCAAGGCGCATCTTTCTGTCCAATCATATTTCAGTTCTGAGCATTTTCAGTTTTGGCCCTAAAAATTAGGGTTTCCACAAAAATAGGAATTTATGGAAACTGAAGGTACAGCTGAAAGCTCCTTGCAAAAATCGAAGGTTTGAGCTTTGGATCAAGATTTTTGGCTGGGTAGATCTCCGGGAAACTCAAACCCTAATTCAGGGCTCTCCCTAGTGAACCCGGGAGGACAAAAAGGCAATTTTGAAGGGCAAGACTTTACTGATCTCAAATTCTGAATGTACTAGGCTGATCAGCTCTCCAAGGCGCATCTTTCTATTCTTTCGGAATTTTGAAATTCACATTTTGAATTTTTAGGGTTTCTCTGACAAACCCCAATCCGGGACCAGATCCAGTTTTCAGCACTTCAAGTGGTAAGTTCTAAATATTTTCTATTTCCATTTGAAGTACTCTTAAAGATGTCTCTTCACACCAATCTTGAGGATAAGCTTGAAGGGGCTGATAACTTCCGAGCCTGGAAGTATAGGATTGGGCTAATCCTGGAAGAGAATGAGTTGGACTCATATGTGAAAGAAGACATCCCTATCCCAGAGGATGAAGAGGCCAAGGTATTGCACAAGAAGAACTTGGTCAAGGCAAAGAGAATCATTGCTGATTCTATCAAAGACCATCTCATACCCCATGTGTCTTCTCTCAAGACACCCAAAGAGATGTTTGAATCTTTGACCAAGCTATTTGAAGGAAAGAACATAAATCGGAAGATGACCCTGCGGAACCAATTGAAAGCAGTGAAGCTTCAGAATGGAGAAACCATTCAATCCTACTTTTCAAGGGTCTCTCAGATCAAGGAACAATTAGAAGCAGTAGATGAAATGGTGGAGAATGGTGAAGTGGTGATGACCACTCTAAATGGCCTACCCAGGTCATGGGATTCCTTTATTCAAGGAATTTGTGCAAGGAAGAAGTTGATCTCCTTCAGTAAACTTCGGGAAGAATGTTCTCAAGAAGAAGCTAGACTTATAGCTCGTGAGGAAAAGATGGGAGGAGAAGATCAAGCTCTTGCAGCTCACACCAAAAGAAGCAAAACCAAGAAGGATCACCCTCGCCACAATAGATCCTATCAAAAGAATAAGAAAGACCTAAGATGCTTCACATGCAATGAGAAGGGTCACTTTGCTTCAGATTGTCCCAAGAACAAAAGGGATAATAACAACAACTCCAGTAAGAAGAAGAAGGGAAGCAAAAGAAGGTTTCATGCTCATGCTGCCGAAGATGATGAACCCCCAAAGAAGAAGGCTAGGGCAGAAAGTGATAGTGATGATGACTCATCAAGTGAAGAAGAGTATGTTCTGATCTCTGCTCTCACAGGTACTGTCTCTCATGGTTGTAATGATTGGTTGATTGATAGTGGGGCTTCCAAACAAATGACTGGGTTCAAGGAATCTTTTGTGAACCTTTCTGAACATGAATCACCCCATAAGGTGAAACTTGGGGATGATTATCAATACCCAATCAAAGGAAGTGGTGAAGCCTCCTACAGTCTAGATTCTGGAAAATCCTTGAAGATGAAAGAAGTCCTTTATGTGCCTGGACTCAAGAAGAACTTACTCTCCATCTCTGCTTTAGATGCAAAAGGTATGAGGGTTGCATTTGTTGATGGCCAAGTACTGATGTGGCCAAAGGGAAAGACCATAGATGATGCAGTAGTGATTGGAGAGCAAGAGGGAGGCTTGTATAAATTAAAGGGTCAACCTGAACATGCCATGGTACATGAATCCATGGAGCCAAGTGAACTTTGGCATAGAAGACTTGCTCACATGCACTATAGAGCACTTCCAATTGCAAGCAAGGCTGTAGAGGGTCTTCCTGAAATCAAGACCAAACATGAAGGTGTTTGCAAAGGATGTGCAAAAGGTAAGAACATTAAGAAGGCTTTCCCAAGCAGTGAAAGCAAGGAAAAAGATATCCTAGAAATCATCCACTCAGATGTATGTGGTCCTATGTCATCCAGCTCCCTGAGTGGGTATGTTTACTATGTATCATTTATTGATGACTTCTCCAGGAAGACTTGGGTATACTTCTTGAAGGGCAAAGATGAGGTGTTTGATAAATTCAAGGAATTCAAAACCTTGATGGAGAATCAAACTGACAAGAAAATCAAAACATTCAGATCTGACAATGGTGGAGAATTCACCTCAAATGACTTCAAGAAGCTTTGCAGTGATTCAGGGATTAAGAGGGAGTTGACTGCTCCTTATAATCCTCAACAGAATGGAGTTGCAGAAAGGAAGAACAGAACTATCATGGAAGCAGCAAGGGCAATGTTGCATGACCAGGATCTTCCTATGCATCTATGGGCAGAAGCAGCTAGAACAGCTGTATATGTGCAGAACAGAACACCCCACAAGATATTGGACAACAAGACACTAGAAGAAGTCTTTTCTGGTAAGAAACCTGAAGTCAGCCATCTCAGAATATTTGGTTGTCCAGTATACACTCATGTCCCAAAGGAGAAGAGGACTAAACTAGATCCTTCAGGAAAGAAGGGCATCTTTGTGGGTTATAGTGAAAGCTCGAAGGCTTACAGAATATATTTTCCAGGGTTCAAGAAGATTGATGTCAGCAGGGATGTAACATTTGATGAAAATTCAGCATTCATCAAATCAAGAAAGGCACCTATTAAAGTTTATGAAGAACCTAAGGAAACAAGATTTCAGGACACTACCATGACTAATGCAGTTCCAGAAACTGCTCGTGAGTTTGAAGATCCACAAGAACCTGTAGATCCACCCCGTGAGGATAAATCTCACAAGAGGAAACCTGTATGGGCTAGGGAGCTCATTCATGATGCAGAAAGATTTGGCATTCCAGAAGAAGAACACAGAGCAAAGAAGAGAACCAGATCACACACCAGTTATGTTGCTTTACTCTGTGACATCATGAACAAAGAGCCTTCCAGTTATGAAGAGGCAGCAGAAAAGAAAGAATGGAAGGATGCTATGGTTGAGGAATATCAATCAATTATGAAGAATGATGTTTGGGATGTTGTCCCAAGACCTAAAGGGAAGTCTGTTGTGACTTCCAAGTGGATCTACAAAATCAAGCATGCTGCAGATGGTAGTGTGGAAAAATATAAAGCAAGATTCGTAGCTCGTGGTTTCTCTTAGAAGGAAGGAATAGACTATGAAGAAACCTTTGCACCTGTAGCCAGATATACTTCCATCAGAACAGTACTTGCCCTGGCTGCAGCAATGAAATGGAAGATACACCAGATGGATGTCAAGACTGCTTTCCTGAACGGTGTAAAAGAAGAGGAAGTATATGTGGAACAGCCACTCGGCTTTGAAATACATGACAGGGAATCTTATGTATGTAGATTGAAGAAAGCCTTGTATGGCTTGAAGCAAGCTCCCAGAACCTGGTATGGTAGGATGGACAGTTTCCTATCTAGTTTGGGCTTTACCAAGAGTAAAGCGGATTCCAACCTTTACTACAAAGTTGAGGAAGGGAATCCCGTGATTCTACTACTATATGTGGATGACCTATTTGTGACAGGAGATGACAAACTGATTGCGGATACCAAGAGGAAGCTTGCAGCTGAATTCGATATGAAAGACTTGGGAATGATGCACTATTTCCTAGGTATGGAGGTGTGGCAGAATGCAGGTGGGATCTTCCTTGGTCAAGGGAAGTACACAGTAGATATCCTGAAGAGATATGGGATGATGGATTGCAAGGCCATGGCCACACCTATGGTATCAAATCTGAAGCTTCTTTGTGATGCTTCATCTGAGCCAGTTGATGTTTCTATGTATCGTCAGATGATTGGGTCCTTGATGTACCTGACGAACACGAGACCAGACATTTGCTTTGCTGTGAACACATTGAGCCAGTTCCTGACGGATCCGAGGAGTGTTCACCTAGTTGCTGTAAAGCATGTTCTGAGGTACCTGAAGGGTACAGTGGATTATGGGCTCAGATATGAGGCGAATCAAAATTTTAACCTGCAGGGTTATGTTGATTCAGATTGGGCTGGCAGTGCTGCAGATAGGAAGAGCACATCTGGGTGTTGCTTCAGTATGGGATCAGGTGTGATCTCTTGGTTTAGCAGGAAGAAGTCCTGCGTAGCACTGAGTACAGCTGAGGCAGAGTATGTTGCAGCCTGTTCAGCTAGTTATGAGGCAGTATGGCTACGAAAGCTACTGTCTGAGTTATTTGATCTCCCGTTGGAGGCTACTGGTATCTTCTGTGATAACCAGAGTTGTGTGAAGCTGTCCGAGAACCCAGTGTTTCATGACAGGTCGAAACACATAGAGATCAAATATCACTATATCAGGGATATGGTGCAGAGAGGAGCTGTGAAGCTCCTGTATGTTGCGACGGACGAGCAGATTGCAGATGTGCTGACGAAGCCACTAGCCAGGGTGAAGTTCGAGTACTTCAGAGAGAGGCTTGGCGTTCTTCAGATCGAGGACACTTCGAGGAAGAAGTGATGGACACATTTGTTGAAGCCATTCCAAGCATGTTGGAAGGAGGATCCTTCACATGGCTGTGTATGTAAGCGCTGGATGATGAGCATCAGGATGATGTTCTGGTTTCTGCTGGATATGATCAGTTGGATCATTTTTATGTATGTATGTACGCATCATGTTGGATGCTGGATATGATCAGTTGTATCATTTTTATGTATGTATGTACGCATCATGTTGGATGCTGGATATGATCAGTTGGATCATTTTGTATGTATGTACGCATCATGTTGGATGCTGGATATGATCAGTTGGATCATTTTTATGTATGTACGCATCATGTTGATGCTGGATATGATCAGTTGGATCATGTGTATGTATTTTGTATATGCATCATGTTGGATGCTTGGACCATGTATCTGTATATGTATCAGGTGGATACATTGTATGATCAGGTGGATCATGTATGATGATATGTATCATGTATTTGTACTGGTATCAGGTGGATACATTGTATGATCAGGAGGATCATGTATGATGATATGTATCAGGTAGATACTTGGTATGCATCAGGTAGATGCATTGATGATCAGGTGGATCATGTATGATGACATGCAGCAGAACGTTGCAGTGATGATCAGGATGATCATGGATGACGAGCTTCAGGATGTTGCTCCAGATGACATGCAGCAGGACGTTGCAGTGATGATGATCAGGATGATCATGGATACATCAGGATGATGTATGGTGAGTATCAGGTTGATACTCCGTGGCCGTGGATCAGGTTGTGCAGATGAGCATGTAATCCGGTTCCCTGGGAGATTTGCAGATGGTCTTTCGAGGTTTTGCCTATGGCATGTAATTCGGTGCCCTGGGACATCTGGAAAATGCTCTTTCGAGGTTTTTCTCTGGGAGGACATGTAATTCGGTGCCCTGGGAGATCTGTAGATAGTCTTTCGAGGTTTTGCCTATGGCATGTAATTCGGTTCCCTGGGATATCTGGCAGATGCTCTTTCGAGGTTTTGTCCTATGGCATGTAATTCGGTGCCCTGGGAGATCTGCAGATAGTCTTTCGAGGTTTTGCCTATGGCATGTAATTCGGTTCCCTGGGATATCTGGCATATGCTCTTGCGAGGTTTTGCCATGACCACATGTAATTCGTTGCCCTGGGAGATCCTATAGGTAGAGCTGTGTGCTCGTAACAGCCTGGGATGCTCTTGCGAGGTTTTGTGGTGAGGTCACATGTAATTCGGTGCCCTGGGAGATCCTATGGGTAGAGCTGTGTGCTCGTAACAGCCTGGGATGCTCTTTCGAGGTTTTGTGACGCACGTAAAAGTCCTGAGGATTCCACAGTATGGCCAGTGATGACGAAGACCTGCAGGTGGTGGGCCTACATCCAGTATGAAAAAGGACTGGCTGTGTAGAACTTCCTATGACGAGTAGAGACAGAGATTGGATGAGATAGCAGCAGCAGTGACAATGATGATGACGATGCATCGATGACGATGATCCAGAGAAGAAGACTTGTCTAGCTGATCTGTGTCGAGAAATACCTTCCTAGTTAAGAGGGAGTGTTGATGTATATGTAACTTCGGAATGTATTTCATCTGCATATTATATTTATATTTATTGTACCCTTATAAGAGATGTGTTATTCCTCTATAAGGAAGTGTCGTCATGTGGATTGACAAGTGTCGCAAGTGTGTGTACTTGCCGATGGGTTATTAGACCACCTTATGGGGTCGGCCCTGATTAATATATAATATAATGTGGGTGTATCAAAGTAGACAAGTCGACCCCAGTAGGTCACTGGGAAAAAAAGTGAGTATAAATAGAGATAGGAGATCTCTATTTTACTCACTCGGAAAAGCATCTATCTCTCTCTCTGAAAAGTGGCGCACTAGTGAGGAGGAGGAGGATCATCTGCTAGGAGACTATCTCTGTATTATTTGGTTGTATTTTGGTTGAGCCATTGCTCTCTCTATCTCTGAGGAAGTTGTGGGGTTTTTCACCTTAGGGTTTTCCCCACGGAAACTCTGTGTCTCTTGTCTCTATGCTTTTGATTCTTGTCATGCTTGTGATGCTTGTCATATTATGATTGTCATGCATTGATATACTGTAGATGTTATTCTCTCAGCAAAGATCCTATAGTATTGTGATTTAATACTGAAAATTTAACAAATTCCTATCTATGCTCTTGACAAATAACATTGGCTCTCCCCAAGGAGACACACTTGGTGTAATATACCTCTTATCCACTAATTCTTGTATATTCATTTTTAACTCTACCAATTATGGTGTACTCATTCTATAAGGATCTTTGGAAAATGGGGTTTCCCTTGAAACAAGAATGATTGTAAAATCAATGTCCCTTTTTGGTGGTAATCCTTGCACTTCATCTATAAACACATCTTTGAACTCTTGCAACAACCGACAATCCTCTATATTTGGGCCTTATTTGTCCATTGAATCTGATATATGGATTGCATATAGCTAGTATCCTTTCTTTTAAAACTTCCTTAACTGCACGGCTGAAATTTCCCTTACTAAAACTTTCTTGGGAATCCCTTTCACCACTCTTTTCCTTCTCTCTTCATCAATGCATTCAATGATATTTTCATATAAATCTACCTTGGCTCCATGCTTTTCTAGTCAATCCATACCAATAAGAGCATCATAAGATCCTAATGGTAGGAAATTCAAATTTACTTTTGTGAGGAGTCTGTTCAACACTATGGATCACTCCATCACTACTTCTCTCACTTTTCTTTTTGTGTTGGTAGCTAACTGAACGAGAAAAGATTTATCATGCTTCATTTTTATAAGAGTCAAACAAATTTCAACCACTTTTGGAGTCATGTAACTATGAGTAGATCCTAGATTAATAAAAATAGAAATAGATTCTTAGCAATATTACCTTCAACTTCCACTATTGTTGATTGATGTTATCCAATGCTGCATAAATTCAAGGAGTGTCCCTTTCCACATCCTCCAAGTAACTTCTTCTTCTAAGTTATGCAAGCCTTGGGGTTCTGTCTTTGACGTGGAACAATATTTAAGCATGTGGTTTTCTCCACATCCCCAACACTAAAGTGGTTCTTTTGGTCCTTTTTCTGCTTCTACTACTGGCTTGATTTTGCTTCGTGCTTCTTGACCTTGTTGTAAATTTCTTGTTTGATTTCTAAATGGTGAATTCTTGAATCCACTTTTCCTTTGGTTAAATATTCCCTTTTGGATCTCCTTTCCATGCTGGATGAACTTTTGATTTTCCTTTTCTTTGGTCATAAAAATGCATTGTCATTCCAAAGGCTTCATCAAGGGTTGATGGATTAAAAAAATCGATCCTATCTCTGTGATTTTGGGGGAAAATTCCAAGGAAGATTTGAATTTTTACCCTTTCATATTTGATGTAATCTACATACCTCAAAATTTTCAAAAAATTATGGACATGTTATTCCATGGAATTTTGTCCCAACTTTAGTTCATTGAACTCCTTCCTCTTGTTATCACAATACCTAACATATAAGTATTTTTCCTTAAAACACTTTTTAAATAGTTCTCAATCAATCCTACTCTCCTTGATTCATTTTACTTGCATGAGATGCTCCCACCAAATTGAGGCTAGTCCATTGAGATTGTAAATAGAAATTCTTGCATTTTCATTTCTTGAGTGATCATGAATTCTAAAATATTTCTTCATTCCAAGAAGCAATGCTTCTACTTCTTGACCTACCTTACTTTCTCCATCAAATGTGGGTATCCTTACCTTACTTAATTCTCCCTGTAGGATCCTTTCAAAATTCCTACTTCTTTCAATTTTGTTGGAAGTATGCTTTAGGATACTTTGAGAAACTTGAGAATCACATAACCTACTAGAAGAATACCTTGACAAAGATACCTTATGTGCCCTACTCAAAGAGCCATTTCTTGGAATTGGAGTCCTCTTCCTAGTGCAATCTCTAGAGTGGCTTTTTGCATTTCTTCTTCCTTGACCAACATTGCTGGGATTAGATCCAAGGTGAGTGCTTTGTTGACTATCAGTGAAGCTTTGAAGAATGGTAGCATTAATTTGGTTTTTTTATTCTTGATCCTTGATGAACCTCTCATTGAAGTTTCTCATTGTTTCAACAAGATTTTGGGGGGTGATATGCTCCTTCCTCCCATTGGATTATGTCTTGGCATTGCACTCTTGCTTATTTTCTCCTAGGAAATCCTCATCATGTTAATAGGGGCGTTGGGAATCATTAATGGTTACCATTTTCTTTTGGAGAAATTTTTCCCTCTGTCTACTGCCCTCCGATACAACTATTCAAAGATTTTCAACTGCAAGCATTGTGCATAAAAGAGATATTTATTAGAGATATTAATAATATATATAATGATATATACAAATGTTATTTTAATAGAATTAGTCTCATGGAATAATTCACAGGTCTCCCAAACTAAGCATTTTTGAAAAAATTGTCTAATGAGAACTGTCTATTTTAATGAGTAGGTAAAATTTTAAGTTTGAAAATTTTTATGGTTTTGACATCTAGGGTCACTCTTACCTCCTCCAAGATTTTCAAAATTCCCTAAAAGTGCTCTGAAATAGTGTATTTTGGCCTTCTTTCAAACCTTGAATTTGAAACTTTTGTAATTTTTCTCCAAGATCCTAGAGTTATCTACTTTCTTGGTCTATGATTGGACCATAACAAATTCATCCCAAATTGGGCCCCCATCAGGTTTCTAGACACTCATCTTTAAAAGTTGATATTTTGAATTTTCTGTCAAACTGGAGTAGGATGGGATTGGGCCTCTCACTATTATTTATTTGACCTTCATCAATATCATCTAAACACCACAGGTCTCATCCAATTTCGAGTCAAACTGATCCAGTTATGGCCAAAACAATTTTTAGCCCCATTTTTTTTCCTGATTTACCACCGCAAGATTAGACCTTCTCTATTGACCTTTCTCATGATTACATCATGGAAAATACCAAAATGGAACTCTGAAGTGATTCATTGATACCTCATGGACTTTTCCTTGAGACACACTTTTGCACCCCCATAGATGTGTGCCAACAACCACCGTGGCCCTATACTTCACGGCCTATTCCTCAAGGCACATTTTTGCAACCCCATGGATGCATGCCAATGACCACCATGGATATATACTCTATGGAGCTCACGGAATTCACTTTGTGGCCCCCACAAACCAATCTTATTGATTGCACCTTGTGGATGAATTTCTCCAAGCCCACGGACTTATTCTCCATCGTTCCGGTGGACTCTCCTCAGCTAATTCCATACCTCTTCTCCACTTCCCATAGAAATTTCTCCATGGCACTACCATGGGCTCCTCTACATAGACCTCCATAGACTTATTCTCCACTACACGCACAGAACTTCTTTGTGTCTCCCCATGAAATTTTTCTTCGTGGTACCCTCACAATATCCATTCCACGACACTTATGGATTCTAGACATTGGACATCCACACATATTTTTGGCCTAGTTGGCCCATGTCATACCCCTTTCTCCCATATGGAACGGGTGAGATCCACCTTAGATTTCCCCATTTTTTCCATTTTCACATAGAAAATAGAATTTTCAATTTTCCTTCAATTTGGGATATCTTTGTTATGCAACATAGAAAAAATTCATCCCACTAATATATCCGTAGAGTCCAAATTTCCCCAAACATCCTTACTTCAATATTTTATTCATGATGGTAGAATCACAAGTTCAATTCCTGGGCTCCATTGAACACCAGTTGTTAATTTAAATGCACGATTATTACCAAAAGGTTTATCAACACTTCCTATGCATTTCTGATTCTCTACCTATGAGTGGATTTTTTTTTGTCCCAAACAACCCTAGTGGTGCAACCATTAGCTCTGATACCACTTTATCATGTCCCCACCCATTAATCCAACAAAGCTAGTGGGACATGAGTGATTTATGGGGTTGTAAATTTTGTTCCCATGGACAAATTACAAAATTCATAAACATATAACTGAATGTGTAAATTCATAATAAAAATACACAGTATAAAATAAATTCATTCCAGACACACATCATGCATATACCAACATATTCATCATAGGAATAATAGTAATAATAATAATCATGTACATTCAAACACAATAGTAAATTATCAAGTAAACACTTATCTTTTCAATGAAGTTGGCCAAGAAACTGGCTATGGAAGAGCAATGTTCCACCCAACTGTAGGCACTCCGTCCAACACTTTATCTCTCTGTCGAGAGGCCGTCCCTGAGCTGGGCTATGTATCCACTATGGAGGAACTATGCAGGATCACTCATAGCCGCAAGAACGCACACTCATGCTAAGCCAACACAAAATTGGGTTTATCAAGCATGTAGAGAGAGAAGGAGGGCGAATGCTAAACAAATGAGCTCAACCATGGAGTTACATACATCTCAATTGGTCTCAGCCAATATTAACACAAACAAAACCTACCACACCCAATACAATGAAGGTCCCCTTCTCGCATAGACAGTCCCTTAGGTGCCCCTTCCCTCCATTGCTATTTAGGGTGGGAGTATAAATTTCCAAGATGCTATACCACTAGAGATCTCTGTATACATTGGGTTTATCAAGCAATTCCAACTTCTGATCCCTCTCAGACTTCAATTGTCTCTTGAATTATCTAATTTTTCTGCACTAATGTGTAGCCACGAAATTAAATTTATAGGCTTCTAAATATGGGTTCTCCCATGTATTTTTGGGCTTTGAAACTCTCGAATTTTACATAGGTTTAACATATATGGACCCCATATTGGATTGCACAACCCACATAAATTATTGGTAATTTTTGACACTCTAAAGCATGGCTTCCTCTCTAGTTACAATCTCTGTTATTTTTCTTGCTAGGAATGCATAGCTTGTTGAAAAATAGAGCTTGGTTTCTAAAAAATGGAAAGGTAATGAAGGGAAACAAATCCCTATGAGGAAAATTATATTACGGTTACACAAAACTAAGGCCATACTTAGCCATACGAATTTCTTGGCTCAACCCATGCTCCATTAAATTCCTGAGTTGATTTCTCAGCAGTCCTCTTATAACGGAATTAAAGATCAGTATGGAATTCCACTTGGGTAGTTTTTTACCACGGGTTCTCTAGATCACACTTGGAAGCAAAGAATTTAATCCCAAAAACCCCTCTCCTCTCCCTAGAGTAGAAACACAACCCCTTCATTTTAGTTGCTTCTATAGCCAACTCTCATACTTTTATTTGAATTATAAATATTTACATTGTTTTTACATTTTTCCATGGCTAGCTAGCACATGTCCACAAAATCAAAAATACTTTCCTTTATAAACCAATCATTCACTAGTGGGGCCTTGGCGTTGAAATCCACAATAGGAACCATACATTACATATTTACAATATTTACATATCAAGCCAATAATTCCAAGGGTCAAAATGGGGGTAATACAAATGATGGGGAAGGTGTTGGGCCTTAAGGCCATGCAACAATGTAATTCCCCTAGAATGACTGTGGACCTTAAGGGCACCTGTCGAGTTACCCGATTGAACATACTTCAATAAGTGGCCCTTCGAGTTAGGATGTATCTTAATAATTGAGAATCACCTTATGATGTGCGTGACGACAATTGATAAATGAATTAATGAGCTAAATTACATGTGCGGAGTTGGATAGTTGATTTAAATGAATAATTGCATGTGTCTTAATGATTAGCTTTGATTGTGAAAAATGTGTTATGTGTACATGAATATGATGCTTAAATGATTAGCTGTATGATGAATTATGTGATGAGAACGAAAGAAGTACATATTGACGTACTGCCTTACTGATTAATGGAATGTATGATGTTTTGAGTAAACTGTAATTGCTTAATGATTAGCGGGTTTAGGAAATGAATTATGATGAATGAGGACAAGACTATTAATATGTGCTTTTGAGAATGTGTGTAGCGACAAGTGAAATGGTTCACCGACGGACACACAAAGGAGTTGAAGGGTCATAAAGTATGGATAAATCACACATGGAAGGACGACGACGGTGTCGACTTCCAACATAATTCCATGCATGAGTAAAGAAGCAGTGATCCGCTTACTCAGGGGAAGCATTCGGTCATCCAATTGGACCATGACGGAGTTGGTCATGTGCGATTTGGGGGGCGCGCAGTAAGAACAGACTTACTCTTCAGCGCCATTAGTATCCAATAGCATGTAGACGGAGGATTGAAAATAACAGATCCTAAATCCCTACATGAAGTTCCCGCAAGTCAAATGAAAGGATATTAGCAGAAGGACCCAACGATGTGGTACCTTGCTGAGAAATGGAAATAATAGACACAAGGACCCAACGATATGGTACCTTGTCAAGAAACAGAAATGATGGATGCAAGGACCCGACAATGTGGTACCTTGCCGAGAAATAGAAACGACGGACGATTGGACCCGGCGGAGTGGTACCCAAGGAAATTTTTAGGGGCGAAATTTCGCCAATTGGCTATTTTTTGGGCCCTTTTTCAAAAAATAAATTCGCTATTTGGTCATTTTTAAGCTCTAATATCGCCTATATTTACATAAAATATGTTTTTTTACTATAATATTTGCCAAAATTTACACATTTCGGTAGTAAATTGTATGTTTGATATTTAATACTTTCCTTCCTATCTATATATATCATTTTTTTTATCCAAAATAATCGCCTAAAATACTATACTTAGGTATAGTATTATAATCCTTAAAAAATACCCTAGTACCATGTCGAAAGATGAGCATAAAGGACGGATGTACCCAACGGTGTGGTACCTAGGTCCTATAAGGGATTAATTATTAAACATTATGCATAAGAACGTATAAAATTGCATTTATGCATTTTAGTATTTAAAATAATAGAAATCATTATTTTAGGAGTAAAATGGAATCCTAGGCTTGAGCATAATTTTAGTTAACCCCACTTGCACCCACAGAAATAGAGATTAGAAGGAACATCATGGAGACAAACTTGAGTAAAATTAGGAAAGTTGGTGCACTCTCTAGAAAAATTGACACTTGGATAGGTGAGCTAAATTACTTTTTAATAAAAAGAAATTAAATATTTTTGCATGAAGCGACATGTGTCACAATTGATTTTCCTATTTAAGGAAGGCTTTGGGAATGGGTAAGGGACCCAGTTTTTGGATCATTATTGTAATTTTTGTAAGAGAGTGACTTGTTGCTATTGGATTTTGGCAAGAGATTTTGGTGGGGGGGGGAATCCATTTCTGAGTCTCTAGTATTGGTGTGCATGAGCTCTACTACCTGAAGCTCGGGGGTGGCTATGCGAATGGAAGAATAAGCCTATGTTTGGGTGGCGAAGCTAACGGTCGCTTCGCCAATGGTTAAATGAGTTTCGCCTGGACGGATACAATGTGGAAGCGAATGGAAAGGGAAAGCAGGATCAGATCGACGACGATGACTACTCCTCCAACAACGGATTTGACCTACAATAACAGGTTTTGTGTTTTTGTTAGTTCTCGAATTTTATAAGTTTTACTAAATGATTATGCATCATAATGGTTATATTGTATTTTTAATTTTATTATAATTTTCTAAGTAGGACCAGGAAGGAGGGTCCCTACAAACAAATTCTAGTAATGTGACATCACATGGACACACTAGGCACTATAATCCTACTTTATGTTATTCTTATTGATGCTTGAGTTGCAGGTAGACTTGTTATGGGACGATGGGGTTATGAGATTATTTGTTATGGGTCAATGGAGGCCTTTGTATATGATGTTTTGATGGATGAGCTTAGTATGAAATAATCTCTCTAGAGTTTATTGTTATTATTATTATTATTATTATTATTATTATATATATAAACAAATGATAAGTTTTCTATATAGTTTATTGTGTCATTTTTGTAAATTGATTCTAATTAATTTCTGTCTGCAGTTGCTATGATCCAATAATACTCTTGTGTTTCCTCCAGATGCATTAGTCATAACTTCCATCATTGATGTAGTAGTTGTCATGGCTTGCCAACTTAGCATAGCTCATACGCAGGTATTGTGGAACTATAATTTACGAAGGCATATAACAAGGGATGCATAGCTAATTGTGACTATGTTGAGTAGATGTTTAGTATATATCAACTTTGTTTGCTTTGAATCAATTTATTGAAATAAAAATGTTAAATCTAGTGGTGATCCTATGTTTTATGTTGTGTACATAGATGAACATTCTCAGTTTGTTGTACACACATACACGATTTTTTGGTTTGCTTGCCATTAGAATATCCTTTACCAATTGTGTTTGTAAATATTACATGAGTACAAATAAGAAAATAATGATGCTCACCACAAGCATTCCCTTTGAGTTCCTCGAGATATAATACATCTCTTGAATAATTTTAGTGTTTGAGATTTAGTACCAACCACTATTATCCCTTTACACTTTTGAAATCGACAAGCAAGAATAATGTGATGATTGATTGTTTCTCTACAAATAAAATTCAATTTTCTCCACTTATTTATAAGGTTAGAAAAGTACATTATTAATACTAATAACTTGAAATATATGCTTCTATAAAGATTGGTCACCCAAAGCATGTTTGTGCAATGGTATTATTTATCTTTCTAGCAAGATATTCTTTGAATGCAATATGTTTGTATTCTTACAAGCCGTGTTACCTTACAAAAATGCTTAACACAAAGATGCATCTTTAGGTAATTAATATATTTGGTCAAAATTATCTTTAATATAATTCCTTCATTTAGTATCATATCTATTATCTTCTAGAAATTTTCACATTAATAATTGTGGTCATATTTAAAAATAAATAAAAATTCCAGTTCCATAATGTAAACTTATTATCTATATTTATATTATGAATATATTTTCAATGAGCCTAAGATTATATTTATCATCCAAAACATACCTGTGATAACACCTAGTATACCCCAATGCAATGGAGTGATTGATTGAGTGTTTCTCTTAAAAAAAAATCAAGTAGTGGGTATAGGTGTCTCGTATGTTAGATGGTATTGTAGTAGGCACCCATGTAAGGAAATTTAGTTAAATATCAAATAACATTTGGAAGTCACGAATGCCAATGTATCTAAAACTTGGTCACTTGGTCACTCTAATACTAGTGGATTTTTCTTAAAGAAATTCAATTATAGGGATAACACAAGCAATGGGTGAATCCATGAACTTGGTTAACACTTTTCAATGAAATGTGGCAACAAAAAATTGGTATTTTACATATTTTTTAAATTGAAGGAACCAAAAATCATATAAGATTTAGGAATTTTGATTTGGAGTAAAAAACAATTTAGTTAATTGTGTTGTCTTTCTAATGGTGTTTTTTTCAAAATTATTAGTGTCATTTAATGTGTCAAATTTGCATTTAAGTAAATGTTTGTTCTTGCAAATTTACAGAAGATTTAACAAGCAGGTTTTGTTTTTGTCAAATAATTCAATGTTCAATATATCATTTTCAAAAACAAAATATAGAAGGATGATATACATAGAACATGTGGATCCCACTTTTTTTGTTTTAAATTATTCTTTTTTTTTTAAGTTGACCTCTTAATATTTGAATCACATTTTATGCACATTTGCATTTTCGTCAACCATTTTCCAACTATTTACATAAATTGAATAACCAAAAATCCCCTTTTGAAGAGGAAATATCCATAAGAATCACACATATTTTTTATAATTTTTTGGTTGTATATTTTTATGTTACAGATTTTTCTTTAAGTGCGTTTGAATCTGTGAAAATGAAATCAATATAAGTTATAAAATAAATTAAATAAAAAATATAATATCAAATTGAAATTGTGAAAATGATATGCCATTGGATAGAGGATTCATTAAGGAATCTGTCGGCCTTAACTCCACCACCTAAGATGAATGAGATGAAGGGGTTTCACCCTATCACTAGTACATATGGTCAAATTTTCCACGATTTTTCATTGTAATAGCCATGAATTTTCGTTCCTGTTGCAACAATTGGGGTTTTATTTTTTCGTGGAACGACATTCATGGATATAGGGATGAAAATTCCCCGTCGTGGCAATAGCAACGCTTCATAGTGGGCATGTGTCAACTACACAACAGTCCTCAAATCTATGGAAGATGAATCCTGCCACGAAGTTTCATCTCTATATCGACGTATAGCTTCTATAAGTTCCACGAATGTGCGTGGAAACATGTTATAGTTCCACGAATGTGCGTCGCAATATCCACGCATCGATTCACAATCTTTCGTGGCAGGTTCAACACCTATGTGGAAACAATTTTATAGTTCCACGAATCATCGTCGCAATATCCACGCATCGATTCACAAACTTTCATGGTAGGTTCAACACCTGCGTGGAAACAATTTTATATTTCCACGAATCATCATCTCAGTATCCACGCATCGATTCACAAACGTTTGTGGCAGGTTTAGCACCTGCATGGAAACAATTTTATATTTCCACCAATCATCGTCTCAGTATCCACGCATTGATTCACAAACTTTTGTGGCAGGTTCAGCACCTGCGCGGAAACAATTTTATATTTCCACGAATCATCGTCTCAGTATCCACGTGTCGATTCGCAAACATTCGTGGTAGGTTCAGCACCTACGTGGAAATATTTTCTATGGCCTACAATAATGTTCATCGATATATCGACGATACCTGGAAGTGTCAAAAAAAAAAATTGAATGCACATAAAATTTAAATTTTCTTCTTGCGATATAATGCTTAAATAATCATCAAAAGAACCCAGAAAACACCTCTAACTAGGCTTAATAAGTGTTAATATCATAGAAGACACAAACATAAAAATTAAAGTTTTCAAAGGACTCCAAGTTAGGGAATTCAAGTGGAGATGAGTTTAAAATGACTAATGAAGAAGTGAATGTATGGAAAGAAGGGAGACGAATTCGTGTTGGCGTAAAGCAAGATGCATGGATATTTATGGTGCATATAAAGCAATATGATGATAAGAAGATTGTGTGGTATTGGTTGATAAAGTTGGTCAAATGATGCATGATTGAATGTGCATGTGCCATCGAGATGATGATGATTATATTCAAAATTGAGTTGCAATAATTTGAAATTTATATCAAGGTCCCGTGTTGCATTTGATTGACATGTTATTCGACTAGTGTTAGCCTGATCTGAACCATGTTTTAAAAAGCATTAGTATGCTTATGTTATGAACCTGCAACTTAGTGATGGACTCAAATTATAATGTAATTGGACATATGGTAGTGAGACTTGTTTTCATAGGTTTTGTAGTGAGATGAACAATTTAGGGAACCATGTAAGTGAAAAGGTTTCCTGTAAAACTGGGTTACAATGACTAGGAACCCATTTATCTCAGTGGTACAAAATGAATATTGAAGAAAAACCAAGGATGATGATGATCAAGGAAAGTAGTTGGGGATTGATTGGACCAGTACTGAAGACTCACCCAAAAGGATGATTGTGACTTGATAGTTTAAGTTATTAAGGAGTCACCATATGGCTAGTGGAAGTGGAGGTTATTCATGAGCTGTTGGCAAATATCTTTAGGCACTTGTCTTCTCATCCATGTGAGAAAAGTAGCGAGGCACATGCAATTGTAAAAGCTCCAAAAGTTGCTAATATTTGTATCGTGGGGATAATTATGTGCAAATGGTTGTGAAAGACAAGCCATGATTGATGCCAAGGAGGCCTGTTATGTGCTATAAATATGCACATTATATCAAGTGAATTTCAACCAAGTAATATGAAGTGAGTTTGAAATTCTCTCACTCGTACTTTGCCTACAATTGTAACCATATTTGCAAAGTTTCCCTAAAAGGAAGGATGACAAAAACTTGCAAAAATGTACCATAGGCTCTATAAAATACTAGCTAGAGTAGGACACGTTGGTACATATTATGGGTTGAAATTCATGTGCCTTATTCCAGCATTCAAATGAAGTTCTAAGCACTAAGCAAGCCACCTACAGCCATAAACAGTTATGAAAGGTAGATCTGGGATCTATTCTCTTAGCATACAGTAGCATGCAATATGTCGTGTCAGTATTTGCATCCATAATTTTCTCAGATAATAGTTACAAAACACCTTGTAGTGGGGTCTGGCCTCCTAAAAGAATGAAATATTGTCACCATTTAAGGCTTAATACCTCATTCAATAAGACTGATCCTCCTATTGGATACCCTGTTTGTCGTTGGAGAAACTTTTACAGCAGTTTGAAGTGACATTTGGACTCTATTGGGAATGTCTTGGACCAAAAAGTTTCATTTTATTAACCCTTATCAAATGCACAGTCAAGGAATCCAACAATTCTCATAACCCACAAACATATAGGAAGAATGACGAAGTTGGAATCATGTACTCATCAAAATGGAAAAAGGGGATCAACATCTAAGGATATCCCACCGATACAATACATAATTGTTAAGCAAGATAATAAGGCATCACACTCAGCTGGTGCACCTCCATACACCAAATCACCCAAGCTCCAAGACTCTGCAATTTTATTGAATTGAGAAGTTCAAAGTTGTACAAAAAAGATGATCATTTACAGAATTGGTCTTAGCATCTTCATATTTTTAGTAGTCGGAAAATTTTCTGAACATGGATGTCGATAACATGAAATTTCCAGCCTTATCTCGAGTGTGGGGGATATTGAGGTGTCCGATCCATTCAGCATCTTCAATAACAACCTATTGATTCTTCCTAGAAGCAATATTTATATCATCACTCAAGCATCCTCGGAGCTCAAGAGTAGTACTTGTACATCAAAGAAGGAAAGCTGGAGAAGAGTACCTAGGACCAACAACAGATCAACCTTTGATTGGGAAGTTGCAAAACATACTTTCACCAGGGACAAATATCCTAGAGACCTGTTAACACCCAAAAAATGCTCACTAGCTCATTCCCCTATTCACATGACCCATTTGTCCACTTTTTCACCATCTGAGACTCTAAAACCAACAAAAGGTCACCAAAAGACCTGAGTACACCCCTTTTTCCATTACAAAAGATTATTTTTCCTAAAAAAGCATAAAAAACCCTCAAAAAGGGTCCAAATTCCCAATTAAAAAGGGAATTAAAATATTAATTTTATTCAAAAAAAGGAAAAAGGAGGGAAAAGTACCTAAACCATGTTGGTCAATACCATTTGGTTTCCACAAAACCACAAATGGTATTCCCCACCACCAAAACCTATAAAAAGGTGGTAGGGGCTCCTCATTTCACATCCATCCATTATCTCATCCTCATGCTGCCGAAATCTCCCTTGAGCATTTTAGCCATTGTAAGCAACCTTGGAGAAGGATACCTCTTGGAGCTTGGAGCTACTCATCTTGGGAGTTGCTCAACATCAACCTTCACCATTGAAGGTATTATCGCAAGCACTTGCTTGCCCCCCATTTTTCAATACAAATTCATTCTTTAATATTTTCTTGTTCTTGTTTTTTAAATGTTTACATTATTTGCTTATATTCTTGCATAGATCCATGATTAGTTTTGTTTAGATTAGTTTCTTGTTTAATTCTATTTGAAACTGCTGCTACCAGTTAGCAGGTGCCCATAGCACTAAGCCTGGTTGCAAAACCGGGCCAACAAGACCTATGCAAATAACTCAAGAAATTGGAAAAGAAGAACATTTGTTCGGATCTTGCAACAAAAGCATAAGGAGCAATTGAACATGATTAAGACATGGAGGTACAAACATGAAACTTTTTGCTGAGTTATTTATTTGATTAAGATTTCATTTCAAATAAAAAGTGCACAAAGATCATTTGGCATTTGGGAGAAAAATGAAAAATACTGAACTGCCTGTATAATGTAGTTTCTAGAATTCCCTACTCCTATAGTTTTCATGTAGAATGAAATTTCCCAATCGCCATCGAAACTCCAACTTTCGGTAACCACCAGAATTTCTATAGCTTGCAATTTGTAAAAGACCGCAATGCCCAGATTGTTCATAAAAGACCACAATTTGATATTAATGAAGTAGTGAATACTCAACAGTGTAGAATAAGTCCTGTAGGTGACTACTAAAGTCTCCTCCGATCAATAGCTACTAAATAAAACAATATATTGCATTCCTTGTTTCCCCAAGTTACCCTCAGCACCCAAAATAACCAAAGGAAAGATTACTGGTGTATATGGTTAGCATACCACTTATAATTATTTTTTTTCAATACAACAATTGAAAAAAGAAGACTCTATCCCATGAAATCAATACTTAATTACTTAAGCTGACCCATCATCTTTATTTTCTTTCTCAGATTCTTACAACTTAAGGAAATCAACATCTTAAACAATGTGATATGGTAATTGATACCCGTGTTTACACAGGAATCATAAGATCAGGATACTAACAAACAAGGGATATATGGTTAATCACCTAACACCCCAAATGATACCCAAGTTGTTTCACATGCATACTTACCTCTTGTAACCAAGACTTCCAAATGTACAACCAGTAAGTTCTTAACATAGGCTCTTTGGTATATTCAAAACTGCCATATCAACAGATTATAATGAGTTACAATGACAAGCAAACTAAAACGATAAACTAATATTCAGTAACATGTAATAAAATAAACATATATATCATATAAAAAAAAGAGAGATATAGTTGAAGATACCAATCTGGGTGTGAAATCATTCTTGAAAATATACTCAGAAGTGTTACTTTCAGAAAAGACTTTTTGTGCCTCGGAAAGGCCAATCTTCTCTACGAACCAGCTGACCCTACAAGAGGGTGTGTACAAACCAGAGAGAGAGAAATGACTGGAGTTGATTAGGTCAAGGACAGTCAAGCACAATACATAACTCAACATAAATAAAGTCACAAAAATTATAAACTTCAACCAAGTCTCAACAGAAGAGAAGTGATTATCAGCACACCACAACTGATCATCGGTGATCAAAGTCAAGTACTCTATAAGACCAAAAATTCAACAAGGTGGTATAAAAAAAATGAAGGAGGGTAAATGTCCAAATTAACCACAAGTCAAAGGCATGGTACCACAAGTACAATAATAACTCAATCAAGGTGGGCAAGGTACAACAAGTATTTAATACTCAATTAGTAACAGATAATAAAATAAACATATTGATCATATAACAATAAGAGAGGTATAGTTGAATATCTCCACATCAACATTAAACCAAAAATCAGATTTGAAGTGTGGGTACAAATATAAACAATGGTCATAACATAGGTGTGGGTAGTAGAAGACCCATGACCCTTAGAACCAAGGGTATGCTCCAAATGTGGCCAAACAACCATAGTACTCTATAAGAGCAAAACTTCAACAAGGTGGTTTTAAAAAAGTTACTCAAGGAGGGTAAATGACCCCATTAAACACAAGTGAAAGATAAGGTACCACAAGACCAATCATATCTCAATCAAGGTGGGGAAGGTACAACCAGTCATCTCTCTTTCAAATGTACAGCCGTCCAATATAACCTAAAAGTTCATCATCACAGTATAAGGAAGGGTGGTGGGATGCCAAATAAAAATATCCCTCATTTCTCTCTATGCAATACTGATAGCATCACATAACAGATAAGTACCTTGTACTATAGAAAATAAAAGCCACCTTTGTTACCTTTCAATTTAGGAATATGGTCTACAAAAGCAAAATTTCATCACAATTACCATCCAAATTTTCTGACTAGTGCTAAAGCAACAGTAAAAGATTTTATAACATAATTTTGATCTCTATCAACTTCAGCACTCCTTTGTGGTCCCTGTGTTGAAGTTGGTCCTCGAGATGTAATGGGAAGTAATCAAATTATAACATATGCAGCAACAGTAAATAAGCAATGAAAAAAGTGAATAAAAATTGATTAGGCTTCCTTGTACTCAAACAACATTTTGTTTCAGATTTTATCATTTCAAGGGACAAGTCACCAAGGGAACATGAAAGTACCTCGAGAGAGAGGAAAAGTTAAGTACATACCTCAAATAAGTTAACACGGTCCACATGATACTACAACAATTTAGCACACAGATGAAAGAAAGGTACAGTAGCATAACAATTCTACAGTTGCATGATAAAACGGTACTATTTCTGAATAGTGCTAAAGCAACAATAAAACATTTTATAACATAATTTTCATCTCTTTCAGTAATAGTTAATAAAATAAACATATTGATCATATAAAAATAAGAGAGGTATAGTTGAATATCTCCATGTCAACATTTAACCAAAAATCAGATCTGAAGTGTGGTACTATTTCTGAATAGTGCTAAAGCAACAGTAAAATATTTTACAACATAAATTTGATCTCTATCAACGTCAGCACTCCTCTGTGGTACCCGTGCTGAAGTTGGTCCTCGAGATGTAATGGGAAGTAATCAAATTATAAAGAGTGATGATCATCGAAGTCATGACGAACATATCTAATATAAAGAGAATCATTTTTTCAGACTAATATATCTACATGCAGCACATACAGGAGTGATGATGTGTGAGAAAACACGAAATTTGAATATTAAAATACAAAATAATTATAAACAAGCATACAATGACTTGTAATGACATTTAAATTTAAAATTCAAATTCTAAGAAAATAAAATATATAAATGGGAAAATTCCTAAGAGCATCACATAAAAGATAAGTACCTCATAACTATACAAAATAAAAGTTATCTATGTTACATACTAACAATGTTTCATACTAACAACATTGATATCCATCAAAATACAAGTCATGAATTTATGTTGCATCGACTTTTTTGTTGATTTCTGTTTTTTTGTATTGAAAAAACTTGCGAGTACGGTATCATAATCATCAATTGGCGCAATATTTATTGCGATATCTCCTATTATTGTTTGTGTTTTCATGCCCTCATTTATGCCAGTTCTTGTACATCACTGAGTAGGGTGTGGAGGCAGTTCTGAAGGGGTGTGAACTACAACAACGGAAATGAGCATATATATATGACGTTGAATTATTATTGAAATAAATATTTCATTATTTTGATTAAAATTGCAATATTTCTCTTTACCAGTCTCTGTAGATGTGACAACTGGGGTGTTAATTGGAGGTCTAGTTGCTTCCTCTTGCAGTTCATGCTCCTGAGCTGCATGGAATTCCATTGAAAGAAGAAAATTTATAAGTATACGTCAGGAAATATATATATCTAATCACAGTAGATATTTCACTTTCCAAAGCATACATACCAGAATCGACACTATGCTCCACACTATCATGGGACATGTTAACCCCAACATCAACTTGTACTTACTGAGTACCGCTAGATTCACTGCTGCGGTTGCATTGTTGCTTAAAAATAAACATAAATTTTTAGTTATGGGTGATATAATCAGAAATAACTGAATAGACTTTAATAGTATACTACAATTGGTGATATACCTGCAATTGTGTCATTGGGGAGATTGGAGTCTGCCCCAAGCTTTTCTGATGTTCAACCACACTTTTAAAACCAAACTGGAAATCAAGCTTTAGGTCTTCGTCAGTGGAAGCAGTTTGGAACGTATTTCCCTGCAATGCATGATAACACATTTTAAAATTTTCGGTATCAAAATCAGATATCTGTTCGGTACTGTTAAATAAATATTCCCAACAATTAATCATTTAATACTTACGATTCTTGCTCTTAGTTTTCTATAGCCACCCTGGCCTAGTCTATGTTTCCCATGCTTTTCCATTCCAGCCTTGGTTGCTTTGGAGGTGTTAGGTAGCCTATATATGAAAATTTTGAAAAACCTTAGATATCAAAAATCTTACTTAAAAAAAAAAGAAAAAAATAATTGAGCTTATTTCAGTAAAAAGATGATATATGTTGTACCTTGCTTTACCAGGCCGTGGTTGTTTTCCTTGTTTTTTTTGCAAGTTCTCCTTTGCATCATCTATGAGTGCCTTCCACTCTTTCTGAGGAACCATGGGAGGGCGCTCATGCCTGAGGTCAGCTTGCAATCTTTCCCTAGGGCCCTGGTATATTTCAAATTCTCACCGGATAACCTTGCAACAAATTTCCTGTTGAAAGTATTGCCGAACAAGTTGACCATGTGGCCCATCAATTCATCTCTCTTAGTGCTATCTTGGCTATTCCACCATGTGCAAATGGTGGGGCCAAATAGCTCCAAGGATTTTTCATTCAAATGCTTGTAAAAGACATTGTTTCCTGCAAAAACATGTAATCCATTAATTTATATTAATTTCAACATATGTCTATTTCAATTTCATGATTAAAATCAATAAATTAATGGATAAATACCAGCAATTTTCTGAATCTTGATAGGAACACAAGAGTCATCCACCAACAAGGTGAGATCTAGTGATCCGGTGCTTTTAACTCGTGCTACTCCAGGAAAAGTTTCCTGGTCGTCTACAGTATGTTCATCTCCAGAGTCATGTGGAGTCCTAGGTTCCGTCTCATCATGCTCCAGCATGGCATCATGCTCTCTCTCATCAGTGCCGTCATCAATAGATTCGAGGCCAACCACAAGAGTGCCAAAAAGCCTCATTGGTACATTGCTTATTTTTTGCTGCATTGGACCATCACTGCTACCTATACATGTCTCGGTAGGTTCTGTAGTCATGGGTTTTAAAAAATCATACAAACAATAAACTTTACTTTATCAGATCACTTGGAATAATAAAAAACATAATATCAGATATGAAATCACAACATAGCTTAAAAAAATTTGTGAAGATGCCACTTACCCCATAAGATTTTATTTGATCTTCTAGCTCTAGAATCCTTGCCTTGTTCTCCTGTGTACAGTGTCTTTTGCGAGCCGAGGCAATCATTTCTATGTTTTCCTTTTTCAAGGCTACTCTAAAGGTGTGCAGTGGGTCAGTGGAATAGAAAATCTCTTCCTCAAACCCCTCATCACCCAGGTGACTAAATTCATCAAACAATAAATTAAATTAAGCAATATAATTTTAAAATCATTCAAATATTGATATTGAAATGAAAATTAAGTTACTATTATGCACTAACACTTACCTGATGCGGTGTTATGGCTGGTGAGTGTCCACGATGAACTGGCACCGTGGAAGCAACAGGTGCCTTTCCACGGTCCTGAATGAACCAGTAATCCATCATAATGTCAGAAAAATGAACCAGTAATCCATCATAAGCTCAGAAAAATGTGAATGTCAATAGTGGACATTGAATGTTATCATACTAAATCGAAACATTTAGTTATTTTTCTTAACACTTACCTGACGGGCCACATAGTGTGACCTTCCATGGTCACCCTCGACCATGATAGCAGCAGGTGCCTTTCCAATGGCGCCAACCCGACACAATAAATCAATAAACAAATGTTTACCTCATACTAAATAATTGTAACATAAATAAAAATGAGATATTGCATTAATATTTTTTTACCTCAGAAGTAGAAGATACATTTTCTACTCCATGTGCCTTTCCACTGCCGCCACCCTAAACAAACACTGAGCCAATAATTGCATCATAAACAAAAATGATATATTCATAGCAGTGTAATCAGCATGTAATCACATGGAAATATTCATAATAAGCATGAATAAAGCGAATGACAGCAGTGGAAATCGAATGTTAATAGAAAAAATGAAACATTCAGTTATTGTAGTCATGTTTAGTTACTACATTTAGCATTTACCTGATGAGGCATAGTTTCTTACGATACATGGTTACCCTGGACCGCGGAAGCCACATCTATTCAATTTAAGTTGTAATCGACCAACAACTCTTCACCTGCAAGTATTGTTTTTATTGCACATACAAATATACTATGATGTTTGCGTGCCTCGAATTCGCAATTTGGTTGCTTATTTGTTGTCACTGGTCATGTAGTATTTATAAATCCAGCAACGTTTCCGGACACTTTTGGTCTCCCATCAATATACATAGTCACCCCTTTGTTTTTATTGTTTTCTGCTAGTTGAATATAATTCGCAACAACTCCGTACCTCCACATACTTCGAGTATATTGGACCAAGATCAACCAGTTATTGTATCTGTATAGTGGTCCTACATACTCCATCAATTCAATTACAGTGCCATACCGGACCTTTATTCCATCCATGGAAAATAACCCCAATACATGTAAGGATGAAGGAGTGATGCGATACATCCTCCCATTGATGAGGAAATCTGTGTCCGCTTGAGGTAGCATATTAGGTACCCATCATTGCACTAGATGTTTATACCTCAATGGAAAATCAATGTCTCCTATGTTCTCAGCATCATAATTACATGACCCACCATTGGCAATAAAATATTTCATGCGTCTATGAAATCTTTTCCTTATCTTTTCAGATCTAGTTGATATAAAACCGATAGATCTAGTACAACTCGTCTCACTTTCAACCTCTCCGAGTATATCTTCATCATCACTTGAGGAAGATAGATCTGACAGATACCTATTTGGTGGTACCTACACTCGATAAAACAAGAATAAACAAGACGGTGCTTTCTTTCTTCTTTGAAAGTACACATTTACTTAGTGAAAAACATTTACTTCCCTCAAATCTGAGGCTTAGGAGGGACATGTTGAACCCTAGTGGATGTAGTGTTACAAATCTCAGCTAAATTTTTTGGTATTGGGAGGACGATTTGTGGCAGGAAGAGACCAAGTTACAATGCCATAAAAAGCTGTCCATACGACACCACATTCATCACTATAGGCTGTGAGCTCTTTTTTGGACTGAGTTTGCATATTCGGGGGTCTTTTTCTCTTGTGGGGAGAACAAAACCACCAGGGATAACAAATTAAGGAAGTTAACTAGTATATCACCCAGTTTTGGTCCTTCCAACACTATTGGGCATATTATTGGCAACCTACTCTCTTTCTTTGAATGGCATAGTTTTGGCATCCTACTCTTCATTTTTAAAATTTACATGCTGGTATTTTATGCTAATGCATATGAAAACTATTTGTTAGTGAATTGTTTGGAAAAATCACTCAACTAAGAAACATTAATTGAATATATCATCCCAACAAACCATAACTACAATGAGAGGGTCCACTCAGGAGTACATTGCAGTAGTATTCGTAACTGTTTCATGTCAATACATCTTAACCAAATAATCAGTAAAATACTACAGCAGAGAACACAAAATACATCAGCTAACTTAGGTGAGATATTACACATCAGAGATGTTGCAAATTTCAAATTCATGCAAATTGGCACTCAAATGGCCATGAGAAATTTGATTTTCAAAGACTATTTTCAGACATTATGTGTATATTGTTTTTCCAACTATATTGATTTTTATTTTTTTTTAAACAAATAATAAATTTCAATCAAGAATGAGCGTATCCATCAACCAAGCAGGAGGACCAAACCAGAAAAATGTCAACCTAAGAGCAGTCCCAAGTCGGCCATTGTGTTGAAGAAACTTCAACACTACCAGTTAGGTCAATGTGCTAATACAATTTACAGTGACATGTAATGTAAGATAAACACATGAATCACATAATAACATTATACCTCACATCTGGGCAGTTGTGGGCCCTATAATGACAAGCTACAACAGTAATTAAACATATATGGGTAATGTTTTGAACATTAGTAGACACGTTTCACCTTCTAGTAGCCTCAATATTTAGTTCTGGGCCAGTTTTGTGGATGTGAGGTAGTTTTGGGCGCAAATTAAGACTATCCATGTCTTCTTACAACAAACGCTTGCAAAATTTGAGGTATGGAAAGGCTAAAAGAATAAATCATGGGTGTGTTGAGTGGAGTTTGGGCCTCATAGCAATAGTAAACCTCCAATGATGGGTTGATATGGGCAGCAACAACACCTTTTGGGAAGCTTTGGGGGGGATTTGTGCACCATGGGAGGCCTCTTGGATCAATAAGAAAAGCCTTTGCTAGTCTCGGATACTTTGATGCCCAAATCCTTGTATTCTGACCTCATTGGAACTTGCATAGGAAAAGAACAAAAATCAAATTCTTCTAATACCACTCCTTAGGATTGGATTGAGAATGAAATGAAAAAATATGCAATATTGCATACAGAACAGAAATACAGTGTTGAAGCCAAAGTATTACAATGGAAACCAAATTCTATCAATGAATCAAGGGGTGAAAAACATTGCACTATACATAGCAATCAAAATGGCTAGAATGGTAATACCTTATCTCTCAGAAAAGATGCACTCCTTCGCAAAAAAAATCCCATGAGCCATAACAAAATGTTGAAACTACATTTTATAATAATGCCAAAAAAACTTAAGAAGCAAAAACCCTAAAATGCAAGAACCCTAACCTTAGCATGATTAGGGATTAAGAATGTTGTGCTAGACAAATTTCAGGTTTCTAAGAAAAAGGGGAATCTCCCCAAAATCATAACTCAACTCAGTGCCCTGATATGGGTCTTCTTTAGCTCAATGAATAAAACAATGGCAAAATGAGTCAGATCCCTGCACTTTGATCCTAATTGGCCCCAAAAACACATGGAAAAGTCTGTAAAATACAGCCAAAAATTTCTCAAAAACTACAAAGGTCATGCCCATTTTCTAGACGGCCTTGGATGGCCACCTAGATCATTGATACTTAATAAATATGAGGTTAAGATAAATGTATGCTAAAAATAAAATCATATCAGTTTTTTTTCTATTTTCTTTTTGTTTTATATCTTGCTTATCTCATGCTACAAAGAAAATGTAGTGGAAAGTTTAGAGAAGAAGGAAAGTGGCAAGGGTGTCAATGGGTGGAGTTTTAAGGCTTTGTGGATACAGCTTAGAAAGAGTATTTAAAGATAATACTTCTGTAAAATTTTGTTTGCACCCGCCCTTCTATTTTTCCAAGGGGGAAGACAAAATATCCATCCAGCTAAAGGAGGATTTAAATAAAATGAAAGCATTAGCTTTAGATTGAGATATGGAGAAACCATTAACTTCAACTTGTTATAAGGAGATTCAAACCATGCTGAAATTTCCCATAACAATCCGAGAATCTAGAGGTAGATTCCTGTCAAGCCAATTCCAAAATTGAGGAGACAAGAAACAGTCCAAGCTTTTAGTAAATATGAGGGAGGGGTTGTTGCGCCTGAATCTTATGTTGGTAGTGGATAATTGCATATTTGATTATTGGAGGAAGGACTAAATCTGATTTTCTCAGGTTTATTGGGTTTATAAAACTAACATGTTCATCTTAGGACCGTTCGTGATTTAGAGTGGGTTTTAGAGAAGTCTCAAACAAAGTTAAAACCTACTAACAATAGAAAATGATATGTGCCTTGGTAAATTGGTTCCCATATGTTGGGTAGAATGAAATTCTTCATGCTAAAATGGATAAATTTGAACCCCAAATTCAGTGAATGTTGCAATGTGCTTGTGGTTACCCCTGATCTGACACCATTTATATAAAATTGTTAACAAAAACTTTACAGATATGAATAAGTATGAACCTTTTCATCGGATTTTATCTGGCTACAACAAACTCCTGCAATATGTAGTAATTGGGCATCATGCCTTCCAATACAAACTCTTAGCACAAGTGACCCTAATAATCACAAGTCAGCTACGTGGGCATCATCACTTGCTAGCTGACTGGTGGGATGACTTTGGGGTTTTGGAACTGTTTCATGATATAGAACTGGATAACATCAATTATTGAGGACTTTGAATTGAGTGTACCAAGGCTTATTTCGTCCCGAATGTTGTTATTTAATTATTTATCCTAATGGTATCAATGACCTTTTTAATAGACTGTTATTAAGGTTTCTATGCCTCCAAATTGTTCGGATATCCACATCATCTTTTTCAGGATCTTGCATGCAATTAGGGTTTGCATGCAGAATCTAGGGTTTGCATGCACCTGCATGCACTTGCATACATCCCAGTCACCAGTTTGATGCCTCCAGCACCTTAGCCACCTCATTCTAGCACCCGGGAGCCACTTACTACAGAGTTTTATCCCTCCTAGGCTTAAAGGCGCCCACTTCTCACCTACTTCCAGAGAAGGGCGCACTTGTTCACCTACCACTGCAGTTCCACTTCAGTTACACTCAGTTAGCTCCGATTCTCCCTGATTTGAGGCTAGTTTCACTCCCGACTGACTGTTTCACTTCCGTTGGACCTCCAGATTGATTAGATGACTTGTTCTGACTTCAGTTAGCCTCCCATGCGCCCCCACTGAGCCTCCCTCTCCTTAATCAGTGCTACACACTTCAGTTACACTTATTACACTCAGTTAGACTCAGATTGACACCTGGATGACTGGTTCTTGTGCATTGATGACCACCACCGATTGATGATGAGGACTCCTAGTTGGAGTCAATCTACTCCATTCAGTGATTCGAATGGCCTACTTAGTCAATTCGAATTGCTCATTGACAGATATTGTATTCTATTGTAATTCATTCACCCTTTCTGGGATATTGAGCACTACTGCATGTTTTGCACAGTTTTACACCATATTTTCTATATTCATCTGTTGTGATTGATTTACTTGTTCATTAGATCTGCTGTGACTAATTTTACATGGTATCAGAGCCATTGCAGGGACAAGATCTCTTTTCTACAGGTGTTTGTACAAGAAGATTTGACTAAATTGCTCAAATTGCAAAAAGTTTTGGCATGAGATATCTCAAGGGCATTCGCTCCTGTGCATGCAAAGCTTAAAAATACTTCCAATACCACTCCAGAAGCTTGAGTTTCCACATAATTCCTGGATCTGATACATTGGACCCATTCAACATTGTTTGATCTCCAATCCCAGGTGTGATGCAACTCTAAAAGGGTGGATTGTTCGACCTTACGGTTCTTGGTTTGATTGTGATTTGCAGGTTATCAAGCTCCTCATTTGCATTCGCTACACTGTGCATGCAAACTCCTCTTTTGCATTCGCTACTCTCTGCATGCAAGCTCATCTACATCAGTTTGACTTGCTCCTAGCAATGGAATACTCTTCTTCAAAGCCTATCCTCACCCCATTCAATTATTTTGATTGGAAAGATGATATGGAGATCATATTACGTTCAAAAGGTTACTACCGAGTCACTGTTGGTCTTGAATTGGAGCCAAGCAATCTATCAGATAGAACCAAACATTACAACAAGCTTGATGAAGCTTATGGTCTTCTTTGTCTCTCCATCTCCAAAGATCTTCACTTCCATCTCAGCGGATTGAAGACTCCAAAAGCTATATGGGAGCAACTTGAAACACTATTTGGCAAGCAGGATGAGCTTAGGGCTTTTCAATTAGAGAATGAATTGATTGCCCTTAGTCCTGAGAATTTTGAGACCATCAATGAATTCTTCACAAAATTCAAGAACTTGAACTTACAATTGAAGAACAGTGGAGTTATCAAACAGGATAAACAATTGATCCTCTCCATTCTAATCAATCTTGGGAAAGATTATTCGGTATTTGTCTCTACTTTCAATTCCGGTCGGCTAACTACCCCGAATTGGAAGATGCCTACCTTGAATGCCTTCATTGAGTCCGTCAAAAAAGAGCATGACAAGTTGATTCAAATGGGGTCCATAAGCTCCAAAGATTCAGCCCTATATGTTCAAGGACCCAATATCTCGAATGGTAAAGGAAAGCAAAAGAAGGAGAAGCCCAAATTCGAGCCTCACAAGCAAAAAGACAAAGGCAAGCAAACGGATGCACCATCCAGTTCGAAATCCAAGCAAAAGGGCAAAGAAGGTAACCAAAAATCTAAATGTACTTATTGTAACCGTGGATTTCATCCCGAAAGTTCATGTATGAAGAAGACTATAGATGAAATGGCCCTCCTTTTGGAAAAGAACAACATAACCCTTCCTGACGGTGCAAGGAAGAAGGATAGGAATGATGATCATGAAAGAGGACAAGCACTCATGGCAACGGTTTCGAAGCCCACTACTCTCTTGATAGATTCGGTTGCATCAAATCATATGGCTGAAAATATTGATTCTTTTTCCTCATTCGATCCAAACAGCTCCATCCCCATCCATTTGGGAGATGACTCAAAAATTTCTTCAAAGGGCAAAGGTACGATTCATGTAGAACATGGAAGCTTTCAGAATGTTCTCTATGTGCCTTCCTTAGCTTCAAATCTCCTTTCTGTGTATCAAATGACACACACTGGTGAACCAAAGCAAGTTACGTTCAGCCCTAATACAGTTGAAATTTCTGATATCAAAAGTGGAAGACTAGTTGCAGTCGGAAAGGCAAATCACACTACAAAATGCTATGAGTTTTCACACTTTATTCCGCTTGCAAAGCCCACTGCTCTTCACACACATGGTAATGAGGTTAGTAGGCTTTGGAATGAAATATTTGGACATCTTAATTATAAGTATTTTCTGCTGTTATCAAACAAATCCATGGTATATGGGCTTCCACAACTCCGTTCCTTGAAGGGAATATGCACTGGTTGCATCATTGGGAAGCACCCCGAGCACAGATTCGACCGCGACAAAGCTAGCAGAGCTTCTACTATTTTGGGATTGATCCATTTTGATATCAGTGGTCCGCTACCCCATATGTCATTAAATGGTTCAAGGTATGTTTTGACATTTATTGATGATTTTTCCCGCTTTACATGGGTATTCTTTCTCAAAAACAAGTCAGAAGTGCTTGGAAAATTCAAGGATTTTAAGGCTTCTGTTGAGACCACCACTGAGAGCAAGATCAAAGCTCTTAGATCTGATAATGGTGGGGAATATATCAAGTCCGAGTTGCTGCAACTTTGTGCCCAAAGCGGAATTAAGATCCAACATACAATTCCCTACACACCCCAGCAGAACGGTGTAGCGGAAAGGAAAAATCGGTCACTGAAAGAGATGGCTAAATGCATGATTGAATCGAAAGGTTTGGATGCAAATCTTTGGGCTGAAGCAATCAATGTTGCTGCATATATACAGAACCGTGTTCCACATTCATCCGTGAAAGGTATGACTCCTTTCGAAGCATTCTTTGGTCACAAACCGGATGTGTCAAATTTGAGAGTTTTTGGCTCTACTGCATGGGCTAGAATTCCTTCTGAGAAGAGACGAGCTTTGGATCCACAAAGTACCGAGTGCATATTGATAGGATATGGGGAAGAATCAAAAGCATATAAACTCATGGATATCAGATCTAAAAAGATATTCATAGAGTGCGGTGTGCAATTTGAAGAACCGCTTCAAGAATTGCAACTAGTCGAGGAGAAGACTGCCGATTCACCACCTTCATCAGAAGAAGATCCGTGCAGCGATAATGAAGGTATGAGTTCTGATATTTCTGATATTGTAGAAGAATATGATGATCATGAAATATCAGGTTCGGAATCCGACCATTATGATCCCCCTCAGTTACCAAAGTGGGCCCAAAACACTCTACAATCTGCTGGTTCGAATCTTGGAAATCCTGCTGATCCGAGACAAACAAGAGGAGACTTTCAAAGAGCAGGTATGGCTCTTTCTGTTGCTGATCCATTTCTTCCTGAGATTTTTTATTTGATGGCTGGTTCAGATCCTACATCATACTATTCTGCTCATAGAGATCCGAGATGGAAAAGTGCCATGGACGAAGAGTACAGTTCTCTTCAAAAGAACAACACATGGGAGCTAGTTTCTCTTCCACCTGGAAGAAAATTAGTGAAGTGTAAATGGGTCTACCGTACTAAAGTTTCTGTTGATGGCACTATCAGAAAATATAAATCAAGGTTGGTGGCGAAAGGTTTTTCCCAAGTCCAAGGAGTGGACTACACTGAGACCTTTGCACCGGTTGCAAAGATGGATTCCATCCGCCTTGTTTTAGCTATTGCCGCATCCAAGCACTGGGAAGTGCAACACATGGATGTGAAGAGTGCATTTTTACATGGAGACCTTGCTGAAGAGGTATATATGCAGCAACCAGAGGGTTATACATCAGATCCATCATTGGTTTGTAGATTGAAGAAATCTTTGTACGGGTTAAAACAGGCCCCAAGAGCTTGGTACGCAAAGATGGACTCCTTCCTTCTTTCTCAGAATTTCCAAAGATGCAAATCTGATCCGAATGTGTATCTTCAGCGAGTTAAAGGTAATTTGTTGGTTATTGTACTTTATGTTGATGATATTCTCATTACTGGTAGCACACTTACTTCAATAAACAAGCTAAAATCTACCTTAAATCTAGCTTTTGACATGAGCGATTTGGGCTTGCTGAGTCACTTTTTGGGCTTGGAGATAGCTCAAAATTTTGATGGGATCACTATATATCAGCAAAAATATGCTTCCGACCTGTTATTGAAGTTTAATATGGCTGAATGTAAGGCAGCCCCATTCCCATTCCTCTCAGGAATCAGTCTTGAGGAGGGAGATTCCACACCGCTTGCAGATTGCAATATGTATCGACAGTTGATTGGTTCACTACTTTATTTGACACACTCACGGCCTGATATCTCATATGCCGTGAGTGCCGTGTCAAGATATATGCAGCATCCACATGAGCTTCATTGGTGAGCAGCCAAGCGGATCTTGCAGTATGTGCAAGGTACGAGACAGTTTGGCATACATTATGCTGCAGAATCTGAGCTAGATTTCATTGGTTTTACTGATTCAGATTGGGCAGGTGATAGCATTGATCGGAAGTCCACTTCTGGTTATGTTTCATGATTGGTCATGGTGCTATTTGCTGGTCCAGCAAAAAGCAAGAAGCCATTGCACTTTCTTCAGCAAAGGCAGAGTATCGAGGGGCAGTCAATGCCTGCATTCAGGCAGTTTGGTTGCAGGGTATTCTTTCCAAGTTTGGTTTTGGTGGTACTACTTCGACTGTCCTATTTTGTGACAATCAAAGTGCTATCAAGATCTCCACAGATCCTTTTCAGCGACAGAGGACCAAACACATTGAGATTCATATGCATTACATTCGACAGTTGGTGCATGACCGCACCATCATTCTGCAATATTGCCCTACTGATGAGCAAATTGCAGACATCTTCACCAAGAGCTTCACTGAGAAGAAGTTCTCTTACCTCCGTTCACTGTTGGGGGTGAGTTCCATCATGGTGGAGACAGATTGATTCATTATTATGCTTTAGCTTGAGGGGGGGCTTTCTTCCCACTGGGTTTTCCCTCTTTCCTCACTTAGTTTATTTTCAGCATTTTTTGGATTATTGTATTGGGGTGACCTTTGGTCTTAGTTACCAGGGCCCCACATTATTTTTTGTTGGCACATCATAGTCTAGCTTGAGGGGGGGTGTTCGGATATCCACATCATCTTTTTCAGGATCTTGCATGCAATTAGGGTTTGCATGCAGAATCTAGGGTTTGCATGCACCTGCATGCACTTGCATGCATCCCAGTCACCAGTTTGATGCCTCCAGCACCTTAGCCACCTCATTCTAGCACCCGGGAGCCACTTACTACAGAGTTTTAGCCCTCCTAGGCTGAAAGGCACCCACTTCTCACCTACTGCCAGAGAAGGGCGCACTTGTTCACCTACCACTGCAGTTCCACTTCAGTTACACTCAGTTAGCTCCGATTCTCCCTGATTTGAGGCTAGTTTCACTCCCGAATGACTGTTTCACTTTCGTTGGACCTCCAGATTGACTAGATGACTTGTTCTAACTTCAGTTAGCCTCCCATGCGCCCCCACTGAGCCTCCTTCTCCTTAATCAGTGCTACACACTTCAGTTACACTTATTACACTCAGTTAGACTCAGATTGACACCTGGATGACTGGTTCTTGTGCATTGATGACCACCACCGATTGATGATGAGGACTCCTAGTTGGAGTCAAGCTACTCCATTCAGTGATTCGAATGGCCTACTTAGTCAATTTGAATTGCTCATTGACAGATATTGTATTCTATTGTAATTCATTCACCCTTTCTGGGATATTGAGCACTGCTGCATGTTTTGCACAGTTTTACACCATATTTTCTATATTCATATGTTGTGATTGATTTACTTGTTCATTAGATCTACTGTGACTAATTTTACACAAATAACTACAAAATATGCCAAATAAGGGGAGCACTCTAGTTTCCCAAGCAAGCAAACAACCAAAGGATGCCACCTCAGCACCTGATAGTCAAAATCATAGAGGTCATTGATACCATTAGGATAAATAATTGAATAACAACATTCGGGACCAATGTGTTAGTTGCAATTAAATGTGTGGGGAATGTTATGTAAGACCCTCAAAAAACCCTTATACACCACATGCGCTTGATCCAAACATTCAAATCATTAACAATTTAAGCCTTAACTTAAGTGAAATCAATAAGAGATTTAAGTGTTGGAAACAACCAAACAATGACTACAATGATAGCTGAAAATCTAATGTGCAATAAGACAATTTTGAAAATTTGAAAACACCATGCATACAAAGAAGAAATGAAGTCCATGTTCATAGTCTCGTGATGAATAGGATTTTCATTGATGACAACATAAAAGTAACTAACCATTATGGAAACATCTAAAAGTTTTTATGACTTTCAAAAGTATGATCTAAAAGTTTTTATGACTTTCTTTTTAATCTTTATGACAATTTGAATGGATAGGCCCCACTCATAGCCAAATACTTTTGAGATATTTACAACTCATCGGAGTATGGGGGACCATATAATCCTCGAAAGACATTGGATTCAGTATCCCATGCCTTTGAATAAATAGACCTCAGGACCACGCGTCTATTCTGATGCAAGTGGACGTCTATGTGGGTTTTGACAAGCCACTGTTATTGGCTTTTAATGTAGTACCCAAGGATTTGAGCCTCGATAAGATTTGTCTACTAAATATCTTTCGACTTGTTCGAGAGATTCTCCAACTTCCCATTTTATATTATAAATAATAGCTGGTTCTAATGTTGTCAGGTTGATGCCGAATGACTGCCACCAGTCTCTAACCCAATCAGGGACGTAGAATGCAGGATCCTCATAGATTTTGGAATTTGAAGTCCAAACTTTAGCATGGTATAATATGTTCTATCTGTATTTTCTTTTCTCAATAATTTCCACCATAATTTTTTATATTTTTCATAAGTGTGTGTAGTACTTGGAAACCGGAGACTAGCATCTTGATGTGGCCATGCTTCCAAAGAACGTATCTGGTTAATATAGTAGTATTGTTGTTCTATTTGTAGCCTGGGGTGAGGTGTAGAGCCCTTCGTGGAGACTAAGTTAAGATCTTGGTAGAGGTGTGTTAACCAATTGCTTGCATCAGCTGCTTTTCTCAGGGAGTTGTTGTAAATCATCGCTGGTACAATACTGGATCCCATGGGCATTCTTCTGAGTTCTGGCACTAGTCTAATGAAAGCATCAGATAAGTTAGCATCTAACACTTCAGCATGTCTCAAATCCCACCTAGGTTTCCAATCTTGCATATAATCCAACCAACTCATATTATCATTGATAGTATAGATATGATTTTTTCCTCCAATCCAAGCATAAATTTTCATGTTTACTTGTGGGTTATGGACCCACTAGATTCCGCTTTGACCTTCTACGCTCACTTGCCTCGTGCTCGCTTGCAGAAGGCTCGCTTGTTAAAAATTAACAACATTCTTCTATGTCAAAATATTCTCTTATTAGTAACCATTGTGGTAATTTGGTTCAAATGTTCTTCCTAACTCATTTTTTCTCCATATTGTGTGCCTAGTGCCACCTCTCTATGTCAGTGCATAAATCAACCTCTTCTTGGTTTGTGGTTCTAGTTGGCCTTGTTTTGGGCCTTGTAGTGGTTCTCTAATGTCACAACCATAGTCATTGACACATTAAAACACCTTAGATCTAAGCCCGAGGTGAATCAAGATTCAGAGTAAAATCACGTTGGGCTATAGAGCATACACTAATAATATACCATCAGAAACAATCCCACCATGGTGATGTGCTCTATAGAGAAAAAACCATAGAAAATCATGCATTAGAACAACTCCATGAGCAGTAAATATGCCTTTTTGTCTTTAAGACTAATGTTAAAATCCTTGACAATTTAAGCCTTAACTTAAGTGAAATCAACAAGAGATATAAGTGTTGGAAACAACCAAACCATGACTAACACCCAATAAATAGTGTGCAACTATAAATAGTGAAGGACAACCATAACATGGGCTCCCAATAAGTCAATTTTGATCATTCGAAAACACCATGCATACAAAGAAGAAATGAATTCCATGTTCATAGTCTCATGATGAATAGGATTGTCATTTATGACAACATTAATGACAAAGAACATTGATTGACAAACCAATGCCAAGTATTTTGAAGGATGATAACAACATTGGAGAAGACATGCCAATCGACTAATTTTCATGAACTCCCTAATATTTGCCTCTAACAAGTCTTTGAAAAGGGATTTGAAATTAATGTTTCCAACCTCAGCTTTGTCCATGATAGAGATAACTTGATGACCTTTTCCTCCCTTCACGCAAGTATGTGTCTACTGGTTGTATACTCTGTAATGTAGGGAAATTCAAAAGACAGAATGTACACCTATTGAAGATCATGAAGCTACATATTATGGGTTGAAATTGCATTCTACCAATGAATTGCCTACTGATATTGGACCTACTTCTGCTTACAATCTGACTTTGGGTGCCTTAACTACTAGAAGTGAAAAGAGTGTGTCCATAGACGTTGATAGTGACAAGAGAGAATCTTTGTATATTGATGGTGACATGAGTGATCTTGCACTTGAAGTTCACAAAGTTCCATCTTCTATTTTAGAGTTTTCATCTAGTAATGGCTTGTCGGCTAATACTGGACCCACTTCAGTTTACAGTCTCCCTCCAGGTGCTGAAAATACTACTAGAAGTAACAAGAGAGAATTTGTAGATGTTGATGGAGACAAGAGTGTTGTAGATGCAAAGAATGACTAGAGTTTTCTTTTGCATACATAATGTACACCTGATGAAGTTCATGAATTTCCATCATCTGAGTTGGAATTGCATGCTAATAATAAGTTTCCTACTGAAATTGGGGCTATGGTATCTTACATTCTTACTGTGGGTGTTGAACCTACTATTAGAAATGAAGAATTAGTATCTATAGATGTTGTTGTTGAGAATAGTGCTTTCATAGATGTTCAGCTGGATGATGTTGGGGATTATGATTACATATAGACTAGTGGGGAGACTCTGGTCCAAGGCAATTAACCTACAATAATTGTTGACATATCAGAGATAGGGTTTTTCCCTCAATAACGAGTAATGAATCACAAAGCCATATGGAATATACCATGAATTCATAATTTGTCCAAATCTCCAACATATCATTCACCATATGCTGAAATTACTGATTATATAATATTAGTAACATAAATAGTTACATAAACAGTTATCCAATACAAATATCAATAGTTGGATGAGGATAGTGTTGCACTTGAATATGAATACACGTTGGATGCCCTTCACAATTACAGGTTGCTCAAATTCTACCAAGTTCCCAACATGAGATCCCAAAAGAAATTGCTGCAATTGTTGGTGGTTTATTGGGATCCTAACTAAAATGATTTTGTTATAGATGGGGAGGTTTTAGAGTTCACATTAGATTATCTATACTTCATCACCATACTATCTTGGTGAGGATTTCCAGTTAAACTAAAAGGAGGTGGAAAGGGTGGACTGGTGCTCAGAGTATAAGGGTATGTGGACACTTGCTACTCCACAGGTACTATAGAGATCGAGATCCATATTTTGATCATCAACATGTTGACTATTGCATGAGTGGTAGGCTCATCTGCTTTAAATTAGGCATCCCAAGCATAGATGTTTTATATTATGGAGTGATTGAGACCCATGATATTTTATTGGTGCACTTATCGAGATGCATATCCAGCACTTCTAAATTTAGTTGTAGTACTAGTTTACTAAGGTGAGCTCCAACATTTATATATATGCTAGCTTGTGGGTAAGAGTTAATAGGAGGCCAATAACACATGTAGTTTAATATCCATTCCCAGGAGCTAGTAGTGCTTGTAGCACCTAGAGATGTCCTCACCTGAATCTGACTAAAGACCCAGCTCTTCCGAGGCAATATAATAGAGGAAATATAAGAGAATAGACCATATCTTTCTGAAAGATACTTAGAGGATGCTCACTTGAAAAAATGGATGTTTATCACTTGAAAGAATGAGGATATGCACTTACGTGAAGATAATTCTTTGTATTAAAGACTTAACATTCTAGCTTTGAACGCGGAATTATTGAAGTGAAGGCCAATCTTCTTCAAAGAGAAGGCTTACTTACATAGAAGACCAATCTAAGTTAATGAGGGAAGAATGGCTTTTCGGAACTTGTGACTCTCAAGAAGAAGGAAAGATCATAAAACAAGACCCTTACTTACTGGTCCTACCCAACTTACCCGAATAACCCGTCTCACCAAACATGAAGACCCAACTTACAGAGTGCAAAATAGGGAAACAAAAAAACTTCAAGTATGGAAGCATATTAGTATTATTCTTCCTTGAGAGGCTTCTGCGATGTGTGCTTGCACAAGTCTCGACCCTCCTAGACCTATGCAGCCTAGGATGCTCCAAGGAGAAGACATGATATACCACTTAGGAGGGGGGAACATGACACATGCATTTGATGATGTGTTATTTGATTGGTGGTACTGTTAGTTGTCGATGATAGAGGATTTCCCCTATGTTGGGATGGAATACAACTGTGATGTTAATCTTCCACTCCCTCCCAATGAGCAGTGGGGCTTCATGGGTAAGACAATTTGTATTTTTTATTTATATCATTTTTTATATTTTGTCACAAATTTTTCAAACGACAGGTAAATAATATTTTGGCATGAAAAAAGTAACAAATTTTTTAGATGTTGCATATGCAAGACCAATACAACCAGCGAGTCTCTCCCAACTCATGCGCCATAACTGAAATTTTGGAGAGGTGGAGCAATTACTTCAGTATTTTTAGCTAAACCTTGAGGGGTTAACCTTTGGGGTTATGAAGTCCATGATTAAGGACCTCCCAGAGGGGATGCAGAGGAAAGTGGTAGGAGCACCATGTACATGGATCTGCCTCATTCATTAGGTGGCTACTGTTGTAGTTTGTTACCACATAACATAGAAAAAATCCTACCAAAGCACTCCCAATATCTATAGTTGGCAGTAGACGATACCACACACTAAGCAACCGAAACCAGGTGCAGAATTGTTATTCCACCTCCTTCATAACACAAGAAAAACCCTGCCTCAACAAAAAACCTACCTTGAAAAATACTTACAACATAATACTTAGAAATTAAAACAAGGGACAACCCCTAACTCTGTAAATACATTGCAAATATCCTTGTAGCAATACCATATAAGCTTTCATAGAGATTGAGGGAAAACCCTATCTCAGCAATCAACGCAAGAAACCATTTAGGGTCTACCAATACTAGCTCTATCTCCATCATTGTTTTTCAGACAAATTTGAGTTCCATTATTGCAAATCTGGTGAATGAGAATCCACCTGAAATACTAAATTAATGTCCTAGGTGAAGACATTCGAAATAAAATCAAAACCACCTAATTCGCACCCAAAAATGCAGAGATTCGACTCAATAGAGGAGGGTTTCAACTTATAGTTTCCATTGAGGGTCTGCGAGGATATGCAGACACGGCCGGAGCACAGTGAAAGTTGCACAATGAAGGAGGAGCACAGTGAAGGTGGAGCATAGTGAAGGAGGAGCAAAGTGAAAGTTTCACAGTGAAGGAGGAGCTCCAGCCGCCCCAAAGAAACCAACTTCAATAGCCCTCGTAGCAATTGCACAGTGAAGGAGGACACCGAATTGTAGCCGGTTGCATGCCTGGGGTGTCGTCGAACTAGAGCAACAGAGTGTTTTGGTGAAGCTTGACGGAGACAGGTATGACGTTTCAGTTATGTTTTGTTTGATGTTTAAAAAATTATAATATCATATTAATTTCATTATAATATACATTAATTTCAATATTATAGTTTCACTAATATACATTAATTATAATTTCATATATTAATTTCACAATGGTACCAACAATCCTAAAATACTGTGATGAAGCAATGTTGTTGTTTGTGATAAAAGGTCTATTCAACATAAGCATGATTTCATTAAATTTGGACTTATTCCTAGTCTAAATTGGATTTTAAATATGGTTAAGCCACATTTCTAAGAGGCTCGGTACTATAAAATAATAACCATTTATGTAAACTTCCATCTTACACTACCAAATATCATAGAAATGTTTCTTAACCTTATTAAAAATTCAATATATATTAGGAATAAGTCCAAATTTAATGAAATTGGGGTTAATATTTGAATGTTGGCTAGATGTCAATTTAATTGTAGTAAAATTTTTCAAGATTCCTCTCCAAACAGCATTTAACAATTCACTTAGTAGATACCACCAGTGCCCTTTGCAATTTGATATCAATAAGAGATAACCTGCCTTGATCCTTGAAAAGTATGCATATTTCCCTTGGACTAGTGGAAGGGGTTTAGCACCTCAAATCTTAGACCAAGGGAACCACCTTAAAAAGTTCTCCAAAGTAGTAAATGAAAATAAGAAGGGAACTAGAAAGATACATAGTAAATATGAAGATCCTCCATAATAATGCTAAGAACCGTGAACCATTTAGCAATTAAAGATCCTTGTACCACAAACTATGCATTTTTTCCTACATCTTTTCAAGGCACCATTCCCACATGTTTAACAAAGAGAGATTCACACCAAACATAATTTCTAAATAGAAAACAATAAGTGTGTCTCCTACATGTCACCAATGACAGATTAACCAAGAAGTTTTATCCTTAGCTCCAATCAACCAAAAATTAATCTTGTCATCACCAATGCTTATGCTATTCGCCATAAAAAAAACATTCAAACAATCCAACGCTTTTTCAACAAGAATTTGGGAAAGTTAGATGGAAAGTAGGGAGTCATTTGAAAAGTAGTTATTATATTTGACTTGAAGGAGTTAGATAAAATTCACATGGCTAGAGTATATGTTGAAGAAGGTAAGATCAACATACTTTGGAAGCAACAAGATGGTTATTGAATAAAAACGAGGTATACATTGTTAAAAATGTTATATCTACCATTAAAACACAAACAAGAAATGGTTATTCATTAAAGAAAGTATTTACTATCTACCATAAAGAGCACCAACAAACAACATATGTTGTTTCATTAAAGAAAGTATTTAATGTTGATTGATATGTTATTAGCCTTAAGTCTTGTGACCATCATAACTTATTGAATAAATGTTATTCTAACTCATGATTTGAAAAAGAAATACTTGGTCTATAAGCACACATATTTTGCACAATAGCACACGTAAAAGTGTGTATGCCTAAATTATTGCTATACATTCCAACATTTTAATTGATGGTCCGTTTTTTATGTAGCATTGTTATCATATAACTTTACAAGGTTAGTGCAGTGGAAACTTCCTCAAAGACCAATCAGTAGCCATGACAAGGTTGTCCAATTTTGAGGTAAATATCACTAACGCTATTACTAGTTAATCTATCATTGCATTAAAAATATGAACATTGATGACAATATTGTTCAAAATATTATGACAATTTAAGTTACCAATCCATTTGTATAAAACTTATGATAATTGTTCTATTATGAACTAACCCATAAATTAACACATAAATCTTATAACTTCATTTTTTATCTTGCTCAATCGACACATGTTCGATTCAAACCATTACCACTACAACCTCCAAGAACACCCACGCTACTTCACATGTAGAACATAATTAAATTAGAAAACTAATTTTCAAATATAACCAAGTTAATCCACAAAATGAACATATGGTGAGTGCATTTACTTTAACCTAAAAACATTGCGTACCTCTACTTTTCAACAATTAAATATCATTCATCTTCTTCTTCATCCAACTCAACATATGTATCGGGATCTAGTTCTGAATAGGTATTGATGAAAGGATCATTCACATCGTCATCAACATCAAAGTCATCTTCGCTAATATAGTCATCCATATCGTCAATGAGATCATCGTCTGCTACATTTGCATGATCAACCTCTTCAACTTCTTCATCTAATAGGTCGACTGCAGCTTGATATGAATCATCATCATCATCTTCTTCTTCATGATTATCTTCATCATCTAGTACATGATTATACTTTACTGGTCTTCCTCTTGGATCGTATCGAACAACGTATGACCAACATACTTTACCTGATACCTCGAAGTAGTAGACTTGCTCACATTGACTTGGAAGAACATAAGGCTCTGTACCTGGTTCAAATTCCCTTATATTAACCATGGTAAATTCATTAGCATGCTACATAACAGTTCTTTCAGGATCACATTCATGCATCCGTAGCCTGTACCACTTCACCTCAAACAAAACTATTTTAAAGGACTTAAAATCACACTCAATAATGTCCTCCGAATGCCCATAGTACCTATTCTCGGTTTCTTCTGGATGTCTATCACTTCTAGAGGAAACATTGGTGACCTTAAACATTGCAGTTATCCCACAATCTGAGGTTTTCCTGTCATCATCCAACTTTTTGATACAAAATTTATGACCATTACACCACATAGCCTTGTGATGTTTCAACTGCAACATTGACAACAAGTTAAAAATACATTGTGTATTAATAAACGTCATATAGGATTTAGTAAATATAATTGAAAACTTAAACAAACGAAATGTAATTGGAAAAATGGATCGAAGTAACTAGAAAAAATGTGGGTAAAAAATTTACTTGCCTTTTTATCTTTTAAACCTTAGGCTAAATCAACTTCACTTTGAGACGTAAGGCCAGGAATTTGATGTCGAAGACGATGATCTATTTTAATCATGTTACTGACCCCTTCCCATGATAACCTACCGAAGAATTCTTCACAATATTTTATCCAATGCCTCATCTAATCAAGGTTGTTTTCAATGTATAAATGTAAAGCATCCCACACTCGACCAACTATAGGATAAAATAACAATTCAATATCATTAATTAGATCATGAAAGGCACATAGTTTAATATAGTTGAAAATGCATAATTTTTAAAAAGAGTTAAAAAACAGTATGATAATATAAAAGTGGAAAAAATAAATGTGTAACATATTAATTCAACAACGTATAATAATAGTTACCTTTGCAGTCCTCAATGTACCTCTCCCCAATAGGACCTCCCCTTCAAATTTGTTGATGGAGTCGAGATGCCAAATGCAAGGCACATTCATATTTTCTACTAATTTAGGTAGATATTCACTAATGTACACCATGCATTGATATACCATATATACTTCAACCATAGAACCCTCGGGACGTGCTCTTTGTCTAACAAAATCCTTCAATGACTTCAACTTCCTCTCCATCATCCACATCGACCTTGTGTGTACTGGTCCACATAATTCAATATCCTCAACTTGGTGTATGAGGTAGTGTTCTTGTGCATTGAAAAATGCTGGAGGTAGATGCTGTTGCATCTCACACATTATTCGGGGAATTTTTCTCTTCCAATTCCTTATATCTTCTTTATGGATTTATTTTGATGAAAGCCACCTACAAATGATGCAATAAAACAATATATCAAGGCATATATAATATTTGCGGGAAAAACATAATATGTCAATAAGTTATACTACAAACCACGGACCAAGTACATTTTCCAAGTAAAACATTACTTACCTCATGTATTTTCCAAGAACATAAATAATATTTTATGTTGTTGTCAAATTCATCTGGGAGAGATAAAGGTAGAACATACTATATCAAAAAACACATAATTATTAATATTTATTTCAAAATAAGAGAATAAATATAATAAAATAGTGCATACCGATAATGAAATATATTACAGACTCATGATTACCTTAATGAATGTATGCCAATCATGTGTTCTAACCCCAGAAAAATCACCTTTTTTCGTCAATATATTCTTTATGTTTGACGAGAAACCCGTTGGAAACCTGATTTTTTTTATGACCTCTTTTACAATATTGCTCTATTGCTCTGTCAAGCACCAAGGAAGACTAATATTCTGTTGATGGCCATCGCCATTAGAATTAACGATCACACTTTGCAATGTGTGATTAGATTCTTGGATGTCACTACAAATCTTTCCAATTTTTTCTTTGTCAGTCCTTCCATCTAATATTCGCCATAACATTTTTCGTTATGTTCTTCCCAATATGCATTGTGTCAAACAAATGAACTATTTGCAGGTGCTCATAGTATGGAAACCTACTAAATTGAATCGGGTAAATTTTGATTCCTCGTAGAATCCCATTCGTGCCTTAACGACATTCATGAAACATCAATAAAATCAAATTAAAACTAATTAATCAATATAGGTATAACATATTGCGCTGAACATAATTCAATACAAAAAAAAGTTCAGGAGTCATTCTTTGTGGTTTTTTTCCATTCTCTTCTTTACTATTAAATTTTTCTTTGTTTGTAGTTCGATAAATATGGTTCTTAGGCAGAAAGTGCCTATACTCATCGAACACTTACTTTGCTAAACTCCTTGAATGACGAGATTTTATCCTGGGACCGCAAACTGGACATGCAATTTACCCTTTGTTTGAAGACCTACAAGATACATGAATTGGTGTAGCAAATTAGAATTACAATTTAAAATAATGCATGATATTATCAACAAATGTATAAAATATTAAGGAACAAAAGAAAGTTACAATATACCAAAAAAATGTGTTAACCCGGGAGCATCATGAATTGTAAATGCAAGTATTCCATGGAATTGAAATCATCTTTGCCCTATTGGTCTATAAATATCATACATAGTGACGCCAACCCATAAATTCAACAACTCATTGATAAGAGGCTCAATATATACATTCATATCTTTAACCTGGTACTTGCCTAATTGGTCCAACATACATGATTAATTATATTTAGCGCCTATATGTCGTTATATATAAAAGACATAATTATCATGCATGAAACAAATCAATGAAATATTTAGTGATCAGACTTTCAAGTAAACAATTACATATTAATTAAATACCTGGAACAATCATTGCCAACATTGTGTGCTCTCTCTTGATTGACATCCAAGGAGGAAGGTTATTGTTTATAACATAAACAGGCCACACTGAGTAGGTAGAACGAAGCTCTCCAAATGGATTGACACCATTAGCTGCCAAAGAAAGTTTAACATTACGCGGATCTTCTTTAAAAATTGGCCACTTTTCTTCGATGTACGTCAATGCAACCATCTGCAGGCATTCGAAGAACATTGTCGTGATTTCTGTTCTTTGCATGGAAATCCATAAACTGTGCTATACTTTGACCCTGAACAACCGCTGGAAACGTGGAATTATCAGAATATAACGAAGAACTTTTTGAGGCACCTTTTTTGTCACTTTATCGGTTCGATACCTACTTGTTTGACATTGTGGGAATTCATTTTTTAATGCATATTTTCCATAGTATATGATATGATCATTAGGACATGCATCAATAGCTTGATACTCCATTCCAAATGCTTTCATAATGACATATATCTCTCGATATGTGAGTGGTAAAATATTTGAAGTTGGTAATAGAAATTCACCTAACGATCTACAAAATTCAAAAGAATAAATCAATGAAAACAATATTAATCATCAATATCGCATCCAAACTTTACAAATTAGATAACAATAGAAACAATATAGGAATAAAGTCAACCCTTTCTATAGATATTGTGAACATGAAAACAAAAATAATTAACAAATTACATACCTTAGTATTTGTGTCAAACAGGTGTTTGATAAACCATTAAAAACCTTCAAGTTCACGAACAACAATATCGTAGATAGAAGATTTGTTTTTGAGCCTTCATAAAGAGGTTGACGTGACTTCTCGAGTAGAGGATCAACATCATGACTATCATCCTGGTTGTCCTCATCCATTGGAGCAAATGTGTCTTGGATCAATCTATGTATCTCATCTTCCTGATTTGTATCACTAATGTTATCTACATCCATATCATCATAAATAACTACTTGATCATCTTCAATATTCTGATGTAGAAGTTCGTCAGGCTGTGAATGAGTATTTATGCTAGTACTTGGCAAATAACTCTCTCGAGGGCGACATTTTGGGGGCATTGTCTATAAATTTACAAACAACGTAGAAAAATTAGTTTGTATAGAACATATAGTAAAAAAAAAGACATTTTACTGAAATTCATGACATGATGAATATTACAGTGAATATATTAAAAATTGAATAATGACCTCTTACCAGGGGACGATATTCATAACCCCCTTCGGCGTGCCCCTTCTCCCTACAATGTCTTTCAGCTGTTGTAATTAAAAGTCTTCTATTTTGCAAGCCCCTACAATCATAGCAAGGACAATAACATTTTCCATCTCCTCTCGCCTCTAATGCAGCTCTAAACTGAGCAAGCTTCCTTGCATTTTCATTCATAGTGACAAATCCTTGTAGTGGTACAATTAATTGTCTTACCTACACCATACCAAACAATAACTTGTAAATTACATTAGATATGATAAGTATATTTATGAATATAGTATTCCAATAATTTCTATATTTATAAAGAAAAACATGAAGACTAAAGTAATATATACTTCCAATGTACCATCTTACATTGTATTTAGGATCTATCACTCAATTGTGGATCACCTTGTTATAATTAGGGTCATTGCAGAGGACCAACAATAATTAGTGAGCTTATTTAAGAAGCATCACAGATTTTTCATAACAAAAAAAAGCATCACAAACACAATAATCACAAGCAAGAAAAGTACCACTTAATTTGATTAAAAAAAATGACTTTAGTACTAGAATGAATGTTATTTACCATGAAAATCAACTTGTTACCCTAAAATATTTAAATAGAATCTAGATTTGACAAGGTGATGCAATTCCTAAGCTAGAAGTATGTTGGACTTAAAATAGCATTTCCAAAATAACAATTATCCTCGTTATCCTTCAAGTCTCTTTGTCTAGTTGGAAAACAACAATTGAGGAAGTGGTCACAGCTCATCTTTGATTGGACGACAACATTTTTTGAATTCCTACCCTAAAAATGGAAGTAATTTGGTAAGTAGAGTATTATACATTACATAAGAAGCATATGCATCTAGTTTTTGTATTTTTTTTCTTAACTTGGAAAGATGTTTCATTGTTAGTCTATATAAAAAAATACTTAATCGTTGGAATAATTTTACCTCTCCTCTCTCATTTGTTAGACATAAATATTTTCCATCCTTACTTTAGATTGATTTCATTCTTCTATACTCATGATTCAAGTACATAATTTACAAACAAAATTACAACATTATTAATTAGTAATAAAATTACAAGTTATAAAATCAAAATAAATTTTAAATAATCAAGTAATCATATAAGATTAAATAATATTTATAAATTCTACATAATAACTAGCCTCCTCCTTCTAGCTAGTTTGGAGCTATTGAGATATTTTTCCATGCAATATTTTGCTACTTTTATATATTGGAATTCATATCTACATCCCCTTGCATATTTTTCTATGCAATATTTTGCTACTTTTTTATGTTGGAATTCATATCTACATCCCCTTGCATATTTTATAGTCATTCTCATAATGAAATTGTTCCCGAAATTCTACACTAATATTATAGGCCACACTATTTTTTGCTCCTTCTAAGTCTTAGTCTTTTGTTGTATTTTTGTGGTTTTGGGTCTTGAATTCGCTAGAGATGACATCCCATCTCTTTCTGAGATATTTCAATGACCCTATCTCCATACTCATTTCAAAATCTACCAATGATTTTGTCCTTCGTTTCTCGAGGAATTTTATCAAACATTGTGCATATCCATCTTACTTATTCTTGGATCAATTAATTGCTTTAACACATTAAAAATGTTACCCAACTACATCATGCAATATGTATCCACCTCTATAATGTTTTAATTCTATCCCCAAAGTCCCCTTTGAAAATTAATAATATATTGAATAATCAACATCAATATGAACAGTGACATGTCTAAGTTTTAAAGTAAATACATCCAAAATAACATAAAGATAATTGGAAAATAATTACAATAATAAATAAATGAACCTTCGAAATCCAAAGCATCTAATGTGAATTTTTTATTCTCTCTTTTTTTCATGAATGATATTCTCACAAAAATATGAAGTCATTTTTCCTATCTTACAAATTGTTATCATTAAGACATTTATAGTTATCTTATCTTAATTGATATAAATGTACATATGAATTGAAATCTAATGAAGTTTGTAAGTTTTAAGATAACATGTTTAATGAAATTAGTTTGAGGATGTGTAACCCATATAACTTTTATGATTGAGAATATATAAAAATTAAAATCTAATTAAGTTTGTAACTTTGAAGATAACATGTTTAATGAACTTAGTTTGAAAATGTGTCACCCATATAACTTAGTCAAGGGTTGAACATAATGTAACTACTTGTATTAAATCATTAAATTATACTAAACTCATCGAAGAATGAGAAACTCAAAAAGCAGTGCATCTTGCAAATTTATTTGTCAAATGTATAAGAAGTACATAGGATTTTTTTAATGAAATGTTCCACGATTATATTAATATATAGAATGACCATACATGCATTTTATCAAAAAACAAAATTATGAGGACACTCAAAGCTAAAGCTGCAAGGAAAAAAGATCCAACCTATCAAAACATGCCATGTAAGGCATCCAAAAATATAGTCATAAAGAGCGGTAGTGATGAGCAAGGTAGATAATGCTACAACACAATTAAAATAGGCCAACAACCAGAGAAAGTGATCGAATGAGGAGATTGTTCGAACTAAACCAGCTAGAGGTACCTAAAAGTTTCAATAACCAATTGTTTGTGTTGGAAAAATTCATCACTAGAGAAGAGCACATTGCCATGGCCTTAACATGATATCAATTTCCCCCATTATGGTGTATATGAAAAATAGAGAACATTTTGTAATGTCTCTTGCCATTGAGTACTATGGTATAATATGGTTGGTTTTGACTTTTTATTCATTTGACATTTGTTTATAAATCAATTTTAATTTTGTAAGCATTGTGATTTCATTGACCCTATGCACCTTTGTTGCACTCAAGGCTTTTATGAGTGCACAACAATCAAGGTTGTTGCTTCTGATGTCATTCTTGTTCAAGAACCTTGTAGTTATTTTAACATCTAAATCTCCATGTTTTTACAAGATTAAGATAATAACAACTTTTGCTAGATTTGTATGAAGAAATATCTCCATGTGGTCATTATCTTAAATGCATGGGGATATTCGTGACATCATACAATATTGGAATTCAAGAATATCCCCTCCATATGTCAATTGTGATCTTTAGTACAATCACTTATAATAGATTGACAAATACCCCAAATTGATGCATGACAGAAAAGTTAAAATGAGGCAAATGAAAATGATAGCAAGTTCTTGAAAAAAATATTAGAAAGGAAAAATAGCAAGTTAACATGACCTAAGCCTCATTACTAAACAATATTAAATTCTAATCCTTATAAAACTATAGACAAAAAAATATACATTACTAACCTTGCAAGTTCAAAATCAGAGCTATGTAGAATATCCAAGCTCAAACAATCACCCCGCAAGTCCAAAATCCGCGCTCAATGTGTCGCAAGAATAGAAAATGTGTAAATAATGGTTAGATTATGTAGTATATATAGCTCGACATTCGTCTATATTGCAACGAAAAGTGAAACCTAAAAATTTCGTCGATATAGGGACAAAAGTTCGTGGAACATTAAAAATCATGGATATTGCCACGGTTTTTCCGCCCTGAAAAACAAAAAATATTAAAATTCATTTTTTTAACCCACGAATGTTGAAAACGTGGAAATATTTCGTGGAACAATCCGCCCATATGTAATAGTGTATGGAAGTTGCAACTATAGAAAATCTTGTAGAAAGAGGGTTTTAATTTTGTAATCGAAGCACTTGATCAGGCTATATAACTCAACCAAGCATTTTAAAAGGCTCAATTGAGCATTGTACAGTGTTTTTGGAATGGATAGATGAAGGATTAAGAAATCCTCGATTAAGGTTTTGTGTGGTTTGAAATATCACTCAATTGAGATTCTACAAACACTTTGAAACTCTATCATTTTTGTCAATTTGAACTGTTAAGGAGAACAATTGAGATATAGAGCTCAATAAATCTCCTACAAACCAAACAAAATTATTATATATTACACAATTATGGACATTTGTTGATCAAAAAATATATAAAAAAACACATGAAGCAATCAACTATTTGAAAATTACTCTTGAATAATAAACTAATCAACAATCAATATGGAAATGATTAAAAATCATAGGAGGAAATATGATTAGTGATTCACAAATAGGTAAATGAAAATGAAGTACAATAGAAGTCTATAGAGAGTGTTAAGGCCCTAACCATCATTCATGATTATTATGTTAGTCATGGTTAAGTCATCGTAGTAGTAGGTTACATCATGATCACTTCATTTCATATTTATAATAAAGAAGATTCATTTGTATAATCATATTATATTGTCTTGTGAATATTATACATTTTAAAAGGAGGTTCCCCACTTTAAGAGGTTTCTTATTCATATATTTATTTAATTCTCAAGGTGTTGGCATTACTCTTTCTCTTCTAATTTTATTCTATTTTGGGAATTCAGTGCATAACATTTGGTATCAAATCCTTTTTCGCTATAAATTAATCTTTTAGGGACATTTAAGGTAGATAAAGTTTTAGGAGCCTTGGGATACATACCAAATAACTTGTGTTAAAAATTTTAGGTCCCGGTTTGTTACATTTTTGGAGTTACAATCAAAGGAAGTTGCAGTTTTAACTAGTCTCAAGAAGGTGTTCTTGACAAACAACTATTATATACGAAACTTGAAAGATCCAAATTAAGTGCCACTAATTGCATAAAAAATAAGTGAAATTATAGTGTTTATGGTAAAACGTTTAAAAGCACAACTGAAAAATTGTACACATGGCAAGTTGTACAAGTTCACTCTTTGAAATTGAAAAAGAAAACTAGTTTTGTGAAAGTTACCATATCTCTCTCTTGGGATATAAAAATTTGGTACAATCTATGGAATTACATAGAAGAGATAGCAAGATATGAAATATAAAATTTCAAAGTCGAAGGGGGGGGAATTCAAATATAATTCAGGAGAAAGGTAGGCTACCAAGGCAATCTACAAACTAGGGTTTCTAAATGTATGCTAACTTGAATCTTGCATCGATTTCAATTGGAATATTTGTTCTGGTTAATTCAAAAGGTGTCATAAATAAAATAAAATAAATGAAAGTTATAGGAAAAATATTATTTTGGACTCACAAGGAAAGTGGATTTTCAAAAAATAATATACCATTAAACCTCCAAAAATTTCAACCATGACTCATGAAGAAAATGAAGAAATGTTTAACCAATTATCAAATTTGAAGGAAAAATTTAATGAATTGAGCGATAGGCCAATTTCACATACTCAATTGTTAGACACAAAAAAAATGAATAGAAGCTAGTTTGAAATAGAATATTCAATCATTGGAACAAAATCTTATAAAAACCATAGAGGAGAGACTCACTAAAAGTGATAATGTGATCAAAGGAACTCATGAAAATAAATATAGTATTAATGTGGAACAACTTTCCATTAATACACATATTCTAGGAGAATTTAACCCTAATAAGCCGATTGGTTCTTAAGGGTATTCTCTTCCCCAATTTTGAATTAAGAAAGTTTTATAGAACATATGTGTTTACATGGGTAAACCAAGTAGAGAAATGCATTGAATTGCATCATATTATGGATGAAAAGCATATATATCCCTTAGCTACATTGTATTTTGGGATAAAACCCTATTAATGGTATCAATGGGTGGCTAAAATGAATCCTCCTTTGTGGTCTATTTACAAGAGATCTAGAAGATCACTACGGTAAATTTTGGGAATAAGATTATTTTAATGGTTTGATAAGAATCAAATGCTTAAGTCATATTCAAGATTATAATTCAAGATTTCAAGTAATGTTCAAGATTATAATTCAAGATTTCAAGTATTATTCACAAGGGTGGACAACATAAGTCACTTGGATTTGTTAGAATCTTACATGGGTGGATTAAAAGAAGACATTAACCATGAGATTTGATTAAAACATCCTAAAAATGTTATGAGAGATATGGAATATGCTCTCTATATTCAATCCAAGAATAGGGACACTAGTACAAAATGAGAAATTAGTGACTATGTGACTAAAAAAGTTAGTCACCATAGTTTTTTCAAGTGATTTACTACTAAATTTGAGCAATTTTGAGTGACCCAACTATAAACGACTAAATTAAATGACTAATTTAGTCACATGTTAAAAAATATGACTAGATAATAAGTGACATAGTTAAAAATGACTAAGGTAAATGACCAATTTAGTCACAGAATAAAAAATGACTATCTACAAGAATACAAATTAGTTGTTTAAGTTAGTCTTTTTTAATTGTGTCACTCAAGTAATGAAAAATTGCAATTTTGATAATGAAGTGTTAGAATTTACTAAATTTTGACATTGCATATGGATTCTCTCTGAATCCATATGCAGTGTTAAAATTTAATAAATTGTAACACTGTAGATGGATTTGTGTCACATGGGGTCTCTAATGAATTAATCCTAATTAACATAATCCAAAAGTTTCTGCAAGATAACTACTGAAATATCTTGACCATATTGCTACGCCCAATATCCCTGGCCATTTTGTATCCCTAAGATTATGAAAGCGGGACCCATCCACCCAAGTTAGACCTATCACTACAGTATAATGTATACTTAATTTAGTAAATTGTAAAAATTGCAATTTTCCATTGTTGAGTGACACAGTGGGTATATGATTCCATTTATAGTGTTCCAATTACTAAATTTATTTCAACCTCCCATCTATTAACTTATTTGATACAACAATTTTTCTATGCTCAACATCTTGTCTCTAAACCTCTTTCATGCAGGCATACAAAGCATTCACTACCTTGTAATTAAGAGGAGCAACTTTTTCAAGGCCATGTAATTTCATGAGGGCTAATTCTACCAACATATGTTAATGCTTCAGCTTGATATCCCTACCTTCAAAGCATTGCAAATGTCAAATAACTTTAAAGTTTCATCCATATAGTTATTCAACCATTCTTCACCTCTCAAAGAAATGGGAAGACAAAGTCTCTCAACTAGAAGACCAACACCATAGTGGATAGATTTTAAGAGATTGAGTGCTTCTTTTAACCTCCAAAAAGGATATAAGACTCTCACTCATCAAACTATTTAGATTTTCCATGCCTCTGGAAAAGGCTCCATAGAAGGTTTGGAGGTCTTCACTCAAAGAAGCAAGGAATTTCCCGTCATTCAAAGCCAAGGCATTAAAGCATGCCAAAACCTTCATTATGTTATGAAATAAATTATCATTTAATGAAAAACTTCACTACCTTCTAACCCACCATATGGTTCATTATGCATGTTATTGTGAACACATAAAGTCCATTTGTCTCATTCAATTCATATTTGATAATCTCCCAAGAAAAATCATGGAAATAATGAGAGACTTCACCTAGGTACTATATTTCCATGGATACCAAAGCAAAACATTTTATTAAAATATTAAAATTTCACATTTCAAAGCTAAGATATATTTTGGTAGCGTTTTATTAAAACATTGAATGTTCACATTTCAAAGCGTAGTCACAAAGCTAAGATCTATTTGTCTATTTAACTTGTCAATGGCGATAATGGGGAATCCATTTTGAAATCAATAGTTTCCCGCCATAGTTACCCACCACCCATTTGAATTTTATATCTAAAAAATTGCCACCCATATTATTGATCTAAGCCACCAATTCATTATGTTATGGCAATGAACAATGAAGAATCAAGGCTAGCAAACCTATTGCTTTAGGATATTTAGAAGATTTTTGGAGCTCCAGCTCTTCCTCATGAATTGTCCCTCGTTAGTGTTTTCCTATCAAGTACTCACATAGAAATTTGATGGACCTTACCTTATAGGAAAGAAAGAAGGGTAGTGAATGTGAAATTCCATTGCATAGGCAGGTTGAACTAGTTACTCACTAGATTGATGGTGGGCCAACCAATCAAGTCCAAATAGGTCAAAACAAGAGAAATGATCTTTCTCTTGGAAAACAAAGATTCTTCATAATACATTGCAGGAACGCAAGTAAGGATGGATATGGAAGTGTTGGGAAGGACGCTAGGTCTTGCAAAGGACAATACATCCAATAGAAAATATGAGTATCTAAGGCACCTTAGCAATGTTCATTTTGATTACTCTACATTTGGTGTGGTATGACAACTGTAACAACCCTGTCAGGCTCATTATAGTGTTTTTTTTTCATTATATTTTTTATAGGGCACCTTGATTCCTTGTTTTCATTCATAGGATGAATGCCATAAATTTTTTTAAAAACAATCTCTAACCATTTTAGATCTCTATTCATAAACTTTAACAAAATGGCACTAGAATCTTCCATAAATGCTTGACAAATGTTTTTCTAATTACATTATTTAATCAAGCTCAAATATTGAATTAAAGTTGTGATTTTGTAGAATTCAATAATTCTCTTTGATCCATGCACACAAACAATTACAAAACAAAGCTATAAAAATTGTTCATCTAACAAAAATTCAAATAGCACCAACATACCCGAAGCTTAAATGTAACTTGGATTTGCAGGTTTCATTCATTTGATACCTTAAAGGATCACAATAAGGTAAGTACTGGGGTCGAAAAAAATTTCATTCCTTTGAAAACTCCAGAGTTCATGGTAACAATTATATATCATAATCATAATCTGCAAGGATTCGACTAGGGTTTGGAGAATGGAGCTCCCAGGCTTAGTTCAAGAACTGATCAGCTGCCTTAGTAACAATATAATGTCGGTTCAATCTCGATTTTACTTTCTTTGTGGTCATGATTTCATGGATTTTTTTTCACTTGATTCGCTGGAATGGAATATGGTAGCACAAGGGTCCCGGAAGTCACATCTACATTTTGAAGGAAGAGGTATCAATGTGGGTTTACCAAATCCCTCCCTTTTCTTTTGGAGTTACAAGATATCTAGAAATTGGTTTTTTCCCCATTTATCTACTAACAATAGTGATAAATAAATGTAGAAATTTTTTGTTATGAGGATATACAAAGAGGGGTCGAGTAGATTTGGTCGCTTCGGGCTTTAGAGTGGAGCTATGCAGATTAGAGTAGATCTAGGTAATCTAAGTGTAGAAACTTTATACTGGAATTCCTAATAGTCTAAAGCGGTTTCCAATCGACTTGAAGATAAATTTGTATCCGTGAACATAACTGAGTAAGTATGATCGAATCCATCTTATGAATGTAACATCTACATACAAAAGATTGGAGGTTTTGGTTGTTTACAATATGCTTGACATATTCCTTGTAAGCTACAGTTTAGATTATTTATGTCATTTTTTAGATAATGATTTCGGCATTTGAGGTGGGTAGAGGTATACGGTTTTTGTGAGATTGTCAGATACCGATGGGAATCACATCTTCTACCTATAGTTTATGGGTACATATTTGACCTTGATTTAAATCATATTCCAATCAAAGCACTCATCTTGCTATTGAATCTACTAGAGGTTATTCTCAAATCACCTAGCAATAAATATGTGAATGATTATTCTATTGGGAACTAGAAACCACTATCTACAGAGCCCTGAGAATCCTCTCTAAGAAGGGAACGATCTAGGAGAAAAATCCCATTCTTGAAACTACACCAGCAACAATTAACATTTGTCATTTAATAGAAGTCTATTATGTATATAAATGTCTTGTTGAGGTTTTTCGCCATGTCGATTTAATACAAGATTGTGCCCTAAAATGCTTGATCAAATCCATACATTCATGAAATTTCAATATGGTTCAGAATCAAGCATGAACAACAATACCTCCAGGTGACATTGCTCTACAATCATGATTTAAACCACATTTCTCAGAACAGTAGAAGTTAAATAAGTTACGCCGTATCCTGCAAATACTCTTTGTTCACAGAACTTCACAAAATTCATAAAATTAAATCATATACATTCCCAATCATATACCTTTCAAATGCTTTTACCCATTTGTGACAATAATACAACCAATTTAGAGATTTATATGAAACGATTTCAATGCTCAACCATTTATAATTTGCGCATGGCCAATCCAAGAAGGTTATATTTTCTTTCCTGTGTATAAATGTTTGAAGAAATAGTTTTCTATAAGCCAATCGCAGATATAGTTTCAAGAAAAAGGATTTATGAAAACTCTTGGTGCTTCCAATACTAGCACAAATACATTTCTAGTGGTGGTTACCTGAAATAGAATTTCTTGTAGCCATTGAATGAGTTATAGATTTAGTAGAGCAAATGAATGTGCTTGAATGAACAAAAAGGACTTATATGAGCCCTATATGCCATCAGATACTATTTTATCACTCAAACAACATATCCAGTCCAAAGAAGGGATCCCTATGGAATCTGAGAGACTTATATATGAAGGTACGCAATTGGAGGATACATTTTAGTTATTTTATTACAATATTTGTAGAGGAAAGACTCTTATTCAGGATGCATTACTATGTGGAGGTGTAGTGGGAAAGGTGACGGCTTCATCTTCCAAGCCCTCTTTCTGACATATGGTAAAAAATCAATCATCCCCTTCACAGGCTTATTCTTCTAAAATGTTGAAAATAGGTGCTCTTCTTTGAGCTAGTCACTACCAAGTAAATCTCTCAATATTTATTTATAAGATCTCGTGTCTCTTCTGCTAAATACCTAACTAGGTTTCATATTCTTTTCATATTTATCAATAAAAAGAGAGCTAAAATAGTTAGAAAAAAAATCCACTTGCTGCAAAGATATACCTCTTTGCTCAACACTTTGGATATATATCTACCAATTTCATCCATGTGCACCGAGTAGAATTCTATTATCAATCATAGCCCTAGAAATAACTTCCTTCCCGCCAAATCCTGGATAGATATCCCCTCGAGCATCCTACACTTCAAAGTCCACCTTTGCTTGCTGCCACTTACTCTTGATCGCCAACATATATATTTATATAGAGTGAATTCTTCCTCACAATTGGCTTGTTCTCACAAGCATGCCTTTATCCATGAAGAATGAATGATTGAATGACACCATTTTATGTAGCCAAAATGCGAAATATGGATCTCACATTCTTGAACAACATGAAGCTCACATTAAGTTAAGATACCCTGGTAGGGGAGTACTATTCTTTAAAATCACCCACAACTTCAACCTGGCCCCAAATACTAGAATGATTCCTTTGGATAATTGAACCTTCTTGTGATCCCTAACACACTTCCACCTGGCTCATTATTGGACTACCTAACAAACTATTGAGTTCTGTGCAGTTGGGACCAAAAGGAGGTTATTCTATTGCATCTAGGGAACCCACTAGCACTTATATTTTTTAGTCAAAATATGTGTATACATTTATATTTTGTACTTGAAATTTTTTTCCGAATCCGAGTCAAACTCCTAACTCTTTTTTCTCGCCAATATTTTCCTGATATCGAGTTTGGTAACATTGGTCAAAAGAGATGACTAGACTCTTTTTTCTTGCAAGCACATTCAGACATGGGAGTACTCCTGAGAGGAAAAAGAACCATTTTTCATGTTGGCACCCTATAGTAGCTGATAATTTATAACATAGTTGAAATTTACCAAGAACAAGAATCCCTAAGGTAGCTAGCCTGGATGATCACTACCACCTCCTGAGAAAAAATATCCAAACAATAGTTGGTCCAATTAAAGGCTACCAAAGGAGTGTCACTATCACCACTAAATTTGAGACTAGTGTGGTGAATTCTCCACTTTGCCGTTAGGCCACAAGATTGTGTTTAGTTTTTTGAATGATGTATGACCTTGAGTTACCATATTGAAGCATTTCTATGATATCTTATTTGCACTTAAGCCAGAGTCAAGACAGGGTAGTTGGTGTAACTAGAGAAAATAAAATTAATGTCCATGTTTGATCCAACACCAACAAGTTGCATCTAATCAAATGGAATGTAGTTAGGACACAGGTTACCCCTTTATTTTGCATGGGGTGTCCACGGAGGTTTTCATGAGGGTTTTGGGCTGATTTTTTAGTTTTTTGGGAAAGTCTGAACCATGATTTTACCTTATACCGATTGTAAAACAAGGGCCAATTCCTAGGATTTCTGAGAATGAGCAAGGATAGAAGCAACAAACTGGGATGTAACAGCTTGAAATATGGGCATGTTGCAACAGTTATGGGCACAATTTTGTCATTGGACAACAACCAATCCTTAAACTGGGAATGTTCTGAAGCAATAGCTCTAAAAACTCAAACCTGGGAATTATTTAGACTGTCTTAACCCTCAGAACAATAGCAAGAGAGGCTTGAATTCAATTCAGGATGATTCTAAATATTTATGGGCCTACATGTATGTGGAATCAACAACAAAACCAAGTTTTGATGAGTTTTGTGTAGTTCTCAAGCATAAACAGTTGTAAAAAAACATTATTTTTAGATCTGGGCTATTTTAGGCTAATTATGGGTGGTTTGTGGCTCACACCATCACTTAAAACATGTCCATATTGAATTCTGAGCATGAAAACAATAGTGAAGAGGATTTCAATTCAAAACTATTCTAAAAGAATTACCCATGTTTGAATGTGCTAGTATCAGTCCTAATCCTTCTGAAGTAGAAAGATTAGTAGTAGACATTAGGTTGCTAAGTTGAAAGGATTAGCATTGGTAACGTTATTGTTGAACTATTCGTAGTATGCCATCTCTTCCACATTTTAATATTTTATTAGTATAACTGGCAAAATTTTGGTGACTGGATGTTAAATGGTTCCACTCCACATTTCTCTTAACTTGGGATTTTTGGCATGTTGTTGTATGATGTATCAAATTTTGCTCACCCCTTCCTCCTTGGCACCAATCTATAATCACCAGGTTCTTTCTGGTATCCTCAAGTGGTAGGAGAGTACTGATATATAATTCCAGTTTTCTTTCTATGGTTTTATAGTCTATCCCTCTCAGACTTGTCCTCTCCCTTGAGGACATTCTTAAACAATGTATTGGATCCTTTTCCATTGTGAATAATCCTATAGAGGCATTTCTATCCTCTTCCTTCACCATCTCTGATATGGGTTCCATGGATTTCCCCTCTCTCATTTTGCTTCTGCTTATGATGATATATAGCCTTTTATTGAGTTATTCCTTGGCTTATGTTTTTTCTTACTTCTCTCATTCATTTAGTATCTTAGCTTTTTAAGCTTATGCATTACCTTTTAGTAGCTACTCTACAGTTTGTCGCTACTAAATGTACTTTTCAGTCCAACTGAACTACCTTTTTGGTTATTCATGGACATTAATAAAATGATCCTATCGTATTCATGGACATTAATAAAATCATCCTATCTTATATTCTGACTTGTTTGGAACTTTTGAATTACAGAAATGTCATCATGAACCCAGTGTCTTATTTCCTATGTTGAATAACACTTACTATAGTTTTGGGTGCTTTGTAATGATGTAATATGGAAACATTTACCCAAGATATTGTTGCAAATAATGAATTATCAATTATCAACTTGTCAAGTGAAGGTTGTCATGCAATTTGGTAACTAGGCATTCATTAGACACTTAAACATGAATCAGCTGTAACATGTATGAAGTAATTTGATTATTATGTTAATAAGGTTAGTAGATGTTGAGAAAGAACAGAATGCCATGATATATATCTCTCTTTTCATGCTAGTAATATATAATTTAGAATGACCTTAAAATTCTCATAGGCATATTTTTATTTTGCTTGTATTTGATGTTTGTAATTATAACACCCAAAGATATCTATTGGTGTAGAAGGTATGGTTGTATTAGTTATTGGAGGATGCAGAGAACATGTACTTTTCTATGCCTTGCAATGATCATTTTCTTGTGATGCAGTGTTTTGTGCCCCAGGGAACGCTAGCATAGCAGATTTAGGAGATGCAATTTGTGTATCAGATCTTGACATTGATAATAGTTCAGTGGTTATCTCATTTTGTCAAAGGAAAGGAATTGGATTGGTTTTTGTGGTTCTAGAATCACCTTTGGTTGATAGTCTTGTAAATGATCTTGTTAAAGCAGGAATCCCTACTTTTATCCCTTCATCAAAAGCAACAGCTTTGGAGGGGTCAAAGGATTGAAGAAGATGTCATCAGGTTTTATGTTGGTCCCTTCACAATGTTGATGTATATGTAACTTCGGAATGTATTTCATCAGTATATTATATGTATATTTATTGTACCCTTATAAGAGATGTGTTATTCCTCTATAAGGAAGTGTCGTCATGTGGATTGACAAGTGTCGCAAGTGTGTGTACTTGCCGATGGGTTATTAGACCACCTTATGGGGTCGGCCCTAATTAATATATAATATAATGTGGATGTACTAAAGTAGACAAGTCGGCCCCAGTAGGTCACTGGGCAAAAAGGTGAGTATAAATAGAGATAGGAGATCTCTATTTTACTCACTCGAAAAAAGTATCTATCTCTCTCTCTGGAAAGTGGCGCACTAGTGAGGAGGAGGAGGATCATCTGCTAGGAGACTATCTCTGTATTATTTGGTTGTATTTTGGTTGAGCCATTGCTCTCTCTATCTCTGAGGAAGTTTGTGGGGTTTTTCACCTTAGGGTTTTCCCCACGGAAACTCTGTGTCTCTTGTCTCTATGCTTTTGATTCTTGTGATGCTTGTGATGCTTGTCATATTATGATTGTCATGCATTGATATACTGTAGATGTTATTCTCTCAGCAAAGATCCTATAGTATTGTGATTTAATACTGAAATTTTAACATGGTATCAGAGCTTAACTGAGAAGAAGACATTTTGCAGTGACGGAAGCTTGTATTGCTTGTTTATTGGGTTTCTCTCCACAGATTTTTGAAATTCAGTATAGTAGATTGGATCTACTCATCAAGGCGCATCTTTCTGTCCAATCAGATTTCAGTTCCGAGCATTTTCAGTTTTGGCCCTAAAAATTAAGGTTTCCACAAAAATAGGAATTTCTGGAAACTGAAGGTACAGCTGGAAGCTCCTTTCAAAAATCGAAGGTTTGAGCTTTGGATCGAGATTTTTGGCTGGGTAGATCTCCGGGAAACTCAAACCCTAATTCAGGGCTCTCCCCAGTGAACCCGGGAGGACAAAAAGGCAATTTTGAAGGACAAGACTTTGCTGATCTCAAATTCTGAATGTACTAGGCTGATCAGCTCTCCAAGGCGCATCTTTCTATCCTTTCGGAATTTTGAAATTCACATTTTGAATTTTTAGGGTTTCTCTGACAAACCCTAATCCGGGACCAGATCCAGTTTTCAGCACTTCAAGTGGTAAGTTCTAAATCTTTTCTATTTCCATTTGAAGTACTCTTAAAGATGTCTCTTCACACCAAGCTTGAGGATAAGCTTGAAGGGGCTGATAACTTCCGAGCCTGGAAGTATAGGATTGGGCTAATCCTGGAAGAGAATGAGTTGGACTCATATGTGAAAGAAGACATCCCTATCCCAGAGGATGAAGAGGCCAAGGTATTGCACAAGAAGAACTTGGTCAAGGCAAAGAGAATCATTGCTGATTCTATCAAAGACGATCTCATATCCCATGTGTCTTCTCTCAAGACACCCAAAGAGATGTTTGAATCTTTGACCAAGCTATTTGAAGGAAAGAACATAAATCGGAAGATGACCCTGCGGAACCAATTGAAAGCAGTGAAGTTTCAGAATGGAGAAACCATTCAATCCTACTTTTCAAGGGTCTCTCAGATCAAGGAAAAATTAGAAGCAGTAGATGAAATGGTGGAGAATGGTGAAGTGGTGATGACCACTCTAAATGGCCTACCCAGGTCATGGGATTCCTTTATTCAAGGAATTTGTGCAAGGAAGAAGTTGATCTCCTTCAGTAGACTTCGAGAAGAATGCTCTCAAGAAGAAGCTAGACTTATAGCTCGTGAGGAAAAGATGGGAGGAGAAGATCAAGCTCTTGCAGCTCACACCAAAAGAAGCAAAATCAAGAAGGATCCCTCTCGACTCAATAGGTCCTATCAAAAGAAGAACAGGAAAGACCTAAGATGCTTCACATGCAATGAGAAGGGTCACTTTGCTTCAGATTGTCCTAAGAACAAAAGGGATAATAACAACAACTCTAGTAAGAAGAAGAAGGGCAGCAAAAGAAGGTTTCATGCTCATGCTGTTGAAGATGATGAACCTCCAAAGAAGAAAGCTAAGGCAGAAAGTAGTAGTGATGATGATTCATCAAGTGAAGAAGAGTATGTTCTGATCTCTGCACTCACTGGTACCATCTCCCATGGTTGTAATGATTGGTTGATCGATAGTGGGGCTTCCAAACATATGACAGGTTTCAAGGAATCTTTTGTGAACCTTTCTGAACATGAATCACCCCATAAGGTGAAACTTGGGGATGATTATCAATACCCAATCAAAGGAAGTGGTGAAGCCTCTTACAACCTAGATTCTGGAAAATCTCTGAAGATGAAGGAAGTCCTCTATGTACCTGGACTCAAGAAGAACTTACTCTCCATCTCTGCTTTAGATGCAAAAGGTATGAGGGTTGCATTTGTTGATGGCCAAGTACTAATGTGGCCAAAGGGAAAGACTATTGATGATGCAGTAGTGATTGGAGAGCAAGAGGGAGGCTTGTACAAATTAAAGGGTCAACCCGAACATGCCATGATACATGAATCCATGGAGCCAAGTGAACTTTGGCATAGAAGACTTGCTCACATGCACTATAGAGCACTTCCAATTGCAAGCAAGGCTGTAGAGGGTCTTCCTGAAATCAAGACCAAACATGAAGGTGTTTGCAAAGGATGTGCAAAAGGTAAGAACATTAAGAAGGCTTTCCCAAGCAGTGAAAGCAAGGCAAAAGATATTCTAGAAATCATCCACTCAGATGTATGTGGCCCTATGTCATCCAGCTCCCTGAGTGGGTATGTTTACTATGTATCATTTATTGATGACTTCTCTAGGAAGACTTGGGTATACTTCTTGAAGGGCAAAGATGAGGTGTTTGATAAATTCAAGGAATTCAAAAACTTGATGGAGAATCAAACTGACAAGAAAATCAAAACATTCAGATCTGACAATGGTGGAGAATTCACCTCAAATGACTTCAAGAAGCTTTGCAGTGACTCAGGGATTAAGAGGTAGTTGACTGCTCCATATAATCCTCAACAGAATGGAGTTGCAGAAAGGAAGAACAGAACTATCATGGAAGCAGCAAGGGCAATGTTGCATGACCAGGATCTTCCTATGCATCTTTGGGCAGAAGCAGCTAGAACAGCTGTATATGTGCAGAATAGAACACCCCACAAGATATTGGACAACAAGACACCAGAAGAAGTCTTTTCTGGTAAGAAACCTGAAGTTAGCCATCTCAGAATATTTGGTTGTCCAGTATACACTCATGTCCCAAAGGAGAAGAGGACTAAACTAGATCCTTCAGGAAAGAAGGGCATCTTTGTGGGTTATAGTGAAAGCTCGAAGGCTTACAGAATATATTTTCCAGGGTTCAAGAAGATTGATGTCAGCAGGGATGTAACATTTGATGAGAATTCAGCATTCATCAAATCAAGAAAGGCACCTATCGAAGTGTATGAAGAACCTAAGGAAACAATATTTCAGGACACTACCATGATTGAAGCAGTTCCAGAAACTGCTCGTGAGTTTGAAGATCCACAAGAACCTGTAGATCCACCCCGTGAGGATAACTCTCACAAGAGGAAACCTGTATGGGCTAGAGAGCTCATTCATGATGCAGAAAGATTTGGCATTCCAGAAGAAGAACACAGAGCAAAGAAGAGAACCAGATCACACACCAGTTATGTTGCTTTACTCTGTGACATCATGAACAAAGAGCCTTCCAGTTATGAAGAGGCAGCAGAAAAGAAAGAATGGAAGGATGCTATGGTTGAGGAATACCAATCAATTATGAAGAATGATGTTTGGGATGTTGTCCCAAGACCTAAAGGGAAGTCTGTTGTGACTTCCAAGTGGATCTACAAAATCAAGCATGCTGCAGATGGCAGTGTGGAAAAATATAAAGCAAGATTCGTAGCTCGTGGTTTCTCTCAGAAGGAAGGAATAGACTATGAAGAAACCTTTGCACCTGTAGCCAGATATACTTCCATCAGAACAGTACTTGCCCTGGCTGCAGCAATGAAATGGAAGATACACCAGATGGATGTCAAGACTGCTTTCCTGAACGGTGTAGTAGAAGAGGAAGTATATGTGGAACAGCCACTTGGCTTTGAAATACATGAGAGGGAATCTTATGTATGCAGATTAAAGAAAGCCTTGTATGGCTTGAAGCAAGCTCCCAGAACCTGGTATGGTAGGATGGACAGTTTCCTATCTAGTTTGGGATTTACCAAGAGTAAAGCAGATTCCAACCTTTACTACAAGGTTGAGGAAGGGAATCCTGTGATTCTACTTCTATATGTGGATGACCTATTTGTGACAGGAGATGACAGAATGATTGCAGATACCAAGAGGAAGCTTGCAGCTGAATTTGATATGAAAGATTTGGGAATGATGCACTATTTCCTAGGTATGGAGGTGTGGCAGAATGCAGGTGGGATCTTCCTTGGTCAAGGGAAGTACACAGTAGATATCCTGAAGAGATTTGGGATGATGGATTGCAAGGCCATGGCCACACCTATGGCATCGAATCTGAAGCTTCTTTGTGATGCTTCATCTGAGCCAGTTGATGTTTCTATGTATCGTCAGATGATTGGGTCCTTGATGTACCTGACGAACACGAGACCAGACATTTGCTTTGCTGTGAACACATTGAGCCAGTTCCTGACGGATCCGAGGAGTGTTCACCTTGTTGCTGTAAAGCATGTTCTGAGGTACCTGAAGGGTACAGTGGATTATGGGCTCAGATATGAGGCGAATCAAAAGTTTAACCTGCAGGGTTATGTTGATTCAGATTGGGCTGGCAGTGCTGCAGATAGGAAGAGCACATCTGGGTGTTGCTTCAGTATGGGATCAGGTGTGATCTCTTGGTTTAGCAGGAAGCAATCCTGCGCAGCACTGAGTACATCTGAGGCAGAGTATGTTGCAGCCTGTTCAACTAGTTGTGAGGCAGTATGGCTACGGAAGCTACTGTCTGAGTTATTTGATCTTCCGTTGGAGGCTACTGGTATCTTCTGTGATAACCAGAGTTGTGTGAAGCTGTCCGAGAACCCAGTGTTTCATGACAGGTCAAAACACATAGAGATCAAATACCACTATATCAGGGATATGGTGCAGAGAGGAGCTGTGAAGCTCCTGTATGTTGCGACGGACGAGCAGATTGCAGATGTGCTGACGAAGCCACTAGCCAGGGTGAAGTTCAAGTACTTCAGAGAGAGGCTTGGTTTTCTTCAGATTGAGGACACTTCGAGGAAGAAGTGATGGACACATTTGCTGAAGCCATTCCAAGCATGTTGGAAGGAGGATTCTTCACATGGCTGTGGATGTAAGCGCTGGATGATGAGCATCAGGATGATGTTCTAGTTTCTGCTTGATATGATCAGTTGGATCATTTTATGTATATATGTACGCATCATGTTGGATGCTGGATATGATCAGTTGGATCATTTTATGTATGTATGTACGCATCATGTTGGATGCTGGATATGATCAGTTGGATCATTTTATGTATGTATGTACGCATCATGTTGGATGCTGGATATGATCAGTTGGATCATGTGTATGTATTTTATATATGCATCATGTTGGATGCTTGGACCATGTATCTGTATATGTATCAGGTGGATACATTGTATGATCAGGTGGATCATGTATGGTGATATATATCATGTGTTTTGTATTTGTATCAGGTGGATACATTGATGATCAGGAGGATCATATACGATGATATGTATCAGGTAGATACTTGGTATGCAGCAGGATGTTGCATTGATGATCAGGAGGATCATATATGATGATATGTATCAGGTAGATACTTGGTATGCAGCAGGATGTTGCATTGATGATCAGGAGGATCATGTATGATGATATGTATCAGGTAGATACTTAGCATGCAGCAGGATGTTGCAGTGATGATCAGGATGATCATAGATGACGAGATTCAGGATGTTGCTCCAGATGACATGCAGCAGGATGTTGCAGTGATGATCAGGATGATCATAGATGACGAGCTTCAGTATGTTGCTCCAGATGACATGCAGCAGGATGTTGCAGTGATGATCAGGATGATCATAGATGACGAGCTTCAGGATGTTGCTCCAGATGACATGCAGCAGAACGTTGCAGTGATGATGATCAGGATGATCATGGATACATCAGGATGATGTATGGTGAGTATCAGGTTGATACTCTGTGGCCGTGGATCAGGTTGTGCAGATGAGCATGTAATTCGTTGCCCTGGGAGATTTGCAGATGGTCTTGCGAGGTTTTGCCTATGGCATGTAATTCGTTGCCCTAGGACATCTGTCAAATGCTCTTTCGAGGTTTTGCTCTGGGAGGACATGTAATTCGTTGCCCTGGGAGATCTGCAGATAGTCTTGCGAGGTTTTGCCTATGGCATGTAATTCGTTGCCCTGGGATATCTGGCAGATGCTCTTGCGAGGTTTTGTCCTATGGCATGTAATCCGTTTCCCTGGGAGATCCGATAGGTTGGGCTGTGTGCCCGTAATAAGTCCTGGGATGCTCTTGCGAGGTTTTTCCATGACCACATGTAATTCGTTGCCCTGGGAGATCCTATAGGTAGAGCAGTATGCTCGTAACAGCCTGGGATGCTCTTGCGAGGTTTTGTGGTGAGGTCACATGTAATTCGTTGCCCTGGGAGATCCTATAGGTAGAGCAGTATGCTCGTAACAGCCTGGGATGCTCTTGCGAGGTTTTGTGACGCACGTAAAAGTCCTGAGAATTCCACAGTATGGCCAGTGATGACGAAGACCTACAGGTGGTGGGCCTACATCCAGTATGAAAAAGGAATGGCTCTATAGAACTTCCTATGACGAGTAGAGACAGAGATTGGATGAGATAGCAGCAGCAGTGACGTTGATGATGACGATGATCCAGAGAAGAAGACTTGTCTAGCAGATCTGTGTCGAGAAATACCTTCCTAGTTAAGAGGGAGTGTTGATGTATATGTAACTTCGGAATGTATTTCATCAGTATATTATATGTATATTTATTGTACCCTTATAAGAGATGTGTTATTCCTCTATAAGGAAGTGTCGTCATGTGGATTGACAAGTGTCGCAAGTGTGTGTACTTGCCGATGGGTTATTAGACCACCTTATGGGGTCGGCCCTAATTAATATATAATATAATGTGGATGTACTAAAGTAGACAAGTCGGCCCCAGTAGGTCACTGGGCAAAAAGGTGAGTATAAATAGAGATAGGAGATCTCTATTTTACTCACTCGGAAAAAGTATCTATCTCTCTCTCTGGAAAGTGGCGCACTAGTGAGGAGGAGGAGGATCATCTGCTAGGAGACTATCTCTATATTATTTGGTTGTATTTTGGTTGAGCCATTGCTCTCTCTATCTCTGAGGAAGTTTGTGGGGTTTTTCACCTTAGGGTTTTCCCCACGGAAACTCTGTGTCTCTTGTCTCTATGCTTTTGATTCTTGTGATGCTTGTGATGCTTGTCATATTATGATTGTCATGCATTGATATACTGTAGATGTTATTCTCTCAGCAAAGATCCTATAGTATTGTGATTTAATACTGAAATTTTAACACACAATGATAGACAGAGACATGGATGCCTCTTCTCCTTCTTCCTCCTCTACTTCTATTCTATTTCCTTTAAAATGGCATCGATTTGTGTTCATACAGAATTGTATATAATAAAATGATAAATGCATCTGCACTGATAAGGGCTTAAGTTTATAAATTTTATACTCATTTAATTATGTATATATATTTGGTTGAGTTTGCTTATAGCTTGTCCATTTAATTCCTTTTTTTATGGAAGTCACCTCCCAAAGATATTGGCAAGGCAAACAACACTCTTGATTCAAACATTCCTGATGCAAAGGAGAAAGAAAAGGTTTATCCATCTGCAATATATTTCTTAATATGCTTAACTTGAAATAGCTTAGAAACGCTTATTTCATATCAACATCACTAAAGCATTTGCTCGTTCATTCTTTATACCTAGCTTTAACTCTTCTTGTACCATGCGCATTTGTTCTTCTCTCTTGTTTGCAGACGCTTCCAAATAGTGTAAAGGGTGATGACATTCTGGATTCCAATATGGCTGATGCCAAGGAGATAGACAAGGTTTGTTGGTTTTCTGTTATACAACTTTATAATATGTTATAATATTTATTCTAGGAAGCTATCTATTTTCTGTTTTAGTTTTCCGTACCTTATGATCACTGCAATAGATGTTGTTCTTCTTGTCAAGGTTAGATGCAGTTTTCTCAGCAGTTGTTTAATTTTATTATCTATTGTTGCTTCTTGACATTCAAACATTATATTCTAGTGCAGTTTTCTGATTGGGGTAATCAACTTATGATCTCTAATTGACTCATGCTATTGTCAAGTTGGAGTTGATGGTTCATTCTTTGGGGCTAGTATTGAATTCAGAACTATGGATATTCAAACAGTGTTAACAAGTGTATTTTTTGTTAGGACATCTTCATGCTAATAAAATTCTAACATTGACAAGTGCTTTCTTGGAAGATGGACTTGGTAACCATTCCTATAGCAGAAATTGGTTCAGCAGAGGGGACAAATAAAGTGGAAAAATTCTAAGAACATGGAATCTAAAAAAGAAAATAAACAACTAATTCAGATTACAGAATATGATGGTCACAATGAGTGTCCACCTAAAAAGGATAGTAGTATATTCAGAGACAAAAGCAAGAAGATAGATACTTTAAAGGATAGGGGCAAGCAGGAAATGGATAAACAAGCAGTTAAGGGAACAGGGAAAATTGTCAAAGGTGATTTAAGTACCCAGTGGATAGATAGAGCTAGAATGTCTGTTCTATCTGAAGAGTGTTTAATTTGATAGGGTGGAGGTCAGATAGGTCTAATATTGTGTAAATGATGTTTTACTTTTGCATTGTTTCTTCCATTTCTTGCATTTGATGATTCAACTTTTATTAATATGGCTCTTTTGGGATCCATATTCAAATGTTTCAGTAATGGCCACCACAAAAAGTAATTCTCCAAGCACACAATTACCTGTTTACATGGGAATGTCTGGTTGCTCTGGAGGATTTTCTCACTTGGGGTAATGTATTTGGACTATGGTCACTTTCTACTTTCTTGAGACTAGGGTTGTAAGTATTACAAAGGCATGTTATATTTTCTTGTTTAACATGTAACTTATCCTTCCAATTTTACTTGGGCAGTTGTTACTCTCATGTGGTAGTAGCAGCAGCTGTTGCTATGGCTGCTTCATGGTTGACATCTGTCTCTATGACAAGAATGTCCTCAACAAAGAGCAGTACAAAAGCATTACAGGTGATATGAAATGCTCTAGTTTGAGATCTTGAGTAACGTGAAGTTATAAACTGTTGCTTTGACATTGTTCATGTAAACTATAAGAGAACCATGGGTGTTTTTCCCTTAAGAGCATCCCACCAATCAATTCTGTTTGTTTATTACATTATAGATTCTTATTTAAGGATTCTGGCATCAAAGTTTTAAAATTGTTTGCTGGAATGCTTTTGTTTCTGATTTTATGTGAAGAATGTTATGAACTGTTGCATTGACTTTGTTCATCTAAGCTGTAAGAGAACCATGGTGGTGCTTTTCATTTATGCCATTGCACAAAGCAATGTTGCTTCGCTATTACATCATAGATTCTTATTTAAGCATTGGAACATTGGATTTTAAAAGATCTGTAAAAATTAATCTGAAGTAAGTTTGAGAGTGAGGCATGATGATCTGCAATCACAATGATGACTTGGTAGCTAAAACTGTATCACCCGTATGGGGATACCGCGGCGATAGAACCAAACGGCAGATTCACCTTTTCTGGACATGTCATGAATGGGGTATCTTAGTTTCCTTTCTTCTAGGATTGACTACCCGATGTCCCTCCCGGTAGGGGGATATCTTTAGCCACTTGGCTCTACTATCCATATTGTTTGACTTGGATTTCATCACCTTACAGAGGATATGTCAAGTTGAGTCAGAATACTATTTAGATAGGTGTTTGCATGCTCCCTTACCTTCTTTTGGTCTAGCGAGTCCACTATTTTTATTTTTTAGGAAACCTGCTGCTTGTTGGTATTCTGACCATTTCTCTTGATACTCCACTTATTGTAGCACAACTGTTACAGTAAGTGTTTTGAGTTGGTTGTTGGCCTGAGTGCCATAATTTTTGAGCTCTCCTTCTGCACACTCGGTTGCATTAGGGTTTTTGAGCTGTTTTTCACTCAAACACAACCCCCAGATATTTGACACCATTTTTCACCATTGAGTCCCCCGAGACATTCTCGGCGCCTCCGGGGCGAGCCCCCACAGCACGGTTCACTTGACACCACCCTTCATAGACATAGATCTTCATCACTTAATACCACTCATCATAGATCTCGAGCTTTGTCACTTGACTCCACTCGTCAATGGCATAGAAATCCGTCACCCGATCTAGACGCCCCTTAGTTTACCTCTGATTCTGAGGCAGAGTCCAAGAACCCCATCTACACTGCACCAACCAGCCCATGGCTGGTGTGACTTCCACACCTTTCTTTGTAGGGACCATTGGTGGAGCATCCACCACCACACTAGCTACCACACCTGCTTTGGGTATGCCCTCGATGGGGCCCACATCTACCATTCTAATCACTATACCCATTCCAGTAGCTGGCATACCTAGCGCCACCCCCATCAGTGACTAACACTACCCTTGGCGGCGCAGGACCGTCCCATACCACTTTCGTTCCTCCACTTGGGGGCAACCTCCCTCACCTAGCCCCTACACTTGGGGGCATTCTCCCTCACCTAGCCCCTACACTTGGGGGCATTAGCCCCACCATGGTCACACCCACTAGTATGTCACATCCTTCTACTAGTTTTCCATTCATGGCTAGCCTCAACCTTCCTGGCCTAGCTAGACTGACTAACGATCCCATCAGACACGACCCTGCGTGGCCTCACATGCCCACCAAGCTCCCCTCCGACATCCCTAAGTTTGAGGGAAAGGAAGGTGAGGATCCCTAGAACCATATTATGTCCTTCCATCTATGGTGTTCCTCCAACTCCATAGTGGACGACTCTGTCTGCCTCCGTCTGTTACAGCGCACCCTCACTAGCTCTGCAGCTAAGTGGTACATCAAGCATCCCCATGGGACCCATGCCACGTTTACCTCCCTTGCCTTGAATTTCTTGTAGTTCTTTCAGTTACTTGTCCGCTATGACATGGGAGTTGAGATCCTACTGTCTTGCAAGTAGAACATGGCTACCCACATCACTGACCACATTGATGAGTGGCGTCGACCCCGCAGCCTCTACAAAATCAAGTTAGACGACCGTATCTTCTTAGATTGGTTCCCAAAATCCCTCCTTCCTGTCATTTCCAAGGATGTGGCATCCGAACGACCCGAGTCCGAAGAAGAGGCCATCCTCAAAGCCCAACAATTTGACCTCATTTACACCCAGTCAGGTTATTTATATACCATCATACCTGACGCCCCTCACGGTGATTCCTTCCAACACGATGTGTTGGGGGCATCCCATGCCATAGACAGCACCAGCAACCCCCACAAGGTTCAGCACCTGTGCAGCCTCCACCTACTTATTATCCACCGCAGCCTGCACCCACACCTGCACAACCCCAGAACCCACCTGCTGCCCAAGGGCAAGTATATTCCCAACAGAATCTGCAACAAACCCAAAACAACCAACGCCAACAGGGCCAACAAAACCATGGTAAAGGCCGTAACCATGGGAACAACCCCCCTCCAGACCAAGGTGGTCAACCTCCCAATCCCCTAAACAACAATAACACGGCACCTGCCAACCAGAACCCTGATCAACCGCCCAAGCACGCCAAAAATCCTAATCTTTGAACAAACCATCCTTGTTCCATTTGCAGGGTCTATGGCCACTACACACATGCTTGCCCACATTTGGAGCGAGCTCGGAAACTTTAGACTGATGATGCCCATCGCCAAGGGAACGCGGCTCCTCAGGTGCCACCCAACCCCCCACCACCTCAGCATCAACCTTTGGTACTGCAAAACCCCTTACCAACCCAAGGCGTAGTGAACACTCAGCCATTGGCTCCCCCTCAAGGCAACACGCCACCACAACAACAGATCACTTATGCCGCTCCTGATCAACCCATGTTAGATTCAGGTACCCACCACTTATTGATGATGTCATCCACTGATGTCAACCTCCAAACTCGTCGGAACGAATATGGCTCCACCCCTGAAGCCTCTCCCATCGACAAAAACACTAATGCTCATCCCATTGATCAGACATTACGTATACCTCTGGCTCCACTCGATGGTGCCTCCAAAGCAACTCGCTTCCCACTTCCTCGTATTAACAATAACCCCAGTGCTCGCACTGCGTCAAATTACAACATTGTAAATGACTTAGCCCAATCTCCCGCAGCCATGTATGCGTTAGAAGTCTTAAAAAACTGTCCTTCACAGCGTAAGACTTTGCTCTACGCCATTGGTGCTATTGACCCAAATGATTCACAGCTGATGGCATTCGATTTGGACCAGTCCAAACCACACCTGCCTTCCACTTTAGCATTCCAAGTTTATGTTTCCATTCGGAATCTTGTCATCCATCGACGCATCATCGATGAAGGTGCCTCTACATGCATTATGTCCACATTCATTTGGAAGAAGTTGGGATCTCCTACTCTCCAGTAGTCCACCATTGCGTTGCAAGCCTACGATGGTTGTTCGGCTCAACCCCAAGGTCTCTTAGCTAATGTCCCCATCCAGTTGGCTGGTAAAACCGTACTCATTGACATAGAGATCATCATTGCCCAACTTGATTATAACCTCTTACTTGGCTGTAGCTACATGTATGCCATGCGGGTGGTTGCCTCATCCATTTTTCGTACCATGATGTTCCCCCATGATGGACGCGTGGTCAAGGTTGACCAACTCACCTATTACGATCCAAATGCCCCCGCTGCACCAGAGAATGTTCTCCCCATGGTTGAACAACCTGTTGGTGGCACAACTACCTCGTTTTTTTCCTCCATGGGACCCGGAGTTTACTCAGATACGTCGATGACCTCAACATTTCAATCCATTCCTCCCCCGTCACCTGCACCCGAAGTATCTGACCTATGTACCCTATCCCACAATACAAAAACACCCAACAATCAACCGCCCTTGTTACCCAAACCACCATTGGTACCTAGTCACATTGGTGTTACACCCATCCACACAATCCCCTTCCTAATCCCTCCCTCGGGAGTAGTAAGCGCCCCGGTTATGGCTACTCTTAGCCTCCCCAGGTTAACCTTGGGATTACCCATGTGGTATATTTTGCCTCCCGTTCCCCCGCCGACACCAAATGTCATCCTACAACCGGTGCAACCCATTGCCACTACTAGTCAACCACCTCCCGATGTCACTACCCCTTCGTCGTCTACGAATCCCCCTCCTCTTATCAATCCCACTGGGGGCAGAGGCCCACAACCATACACTGTTGTTCCCCCTCCCAAGGCAGTAAACCCCCCCCCCCCCCATGTTTCGTGCTCCTCCTAAATGTTCATTGTGTGATGAGTTAGGCCATCCAACTCATCAATGTCCACAATTACCTGCATTACAGGAACACATGCAAATGCTTGACGATGACCCCAACATCCCGATTGTCGAACTAGATCCAACCCCTAAGCCTCGTGATAAATCACTGTGTACCAACCACCCTTGTGCAATATGTGTTGTTTACGGCCATTACTCACATCACTGTCCCGATCTCCTAGATTACAGAGCAGCTCTCTACAAGATGAATAATTTGGACCTTGAGACGGAACCCCCCACAATTGAGGAGATCCATCCCCCAGTATCACACTCATCCGGGGAGCTTAACACCATTTATATGATCTCTTCGACTACCACACCCTCGTCAACCTTCCAGCAGACCATGACCTATTGTTTTCACAACTTGGTCCATATCCTTCTAGTCTATCTTAACGACCTTACAGCTCGTTCCCGGAAACGATCAGACCACCTTCACGACCTCCGGCAAGTTTTTCTGCGTTGTCGCAAATATCAAATCCGCTTGAACCCACACAAGTGTGTCTTTTGCATTCCGGCAGGCCGGTTGTTGGGTTTCATTGTTTCCCAGAAAAGAATTGTTGTTGATCCCCTGAAAGTCCAAGCCATCTTAGACCTTCCCTCTCCTCTCACGCTTTGGCAGCTCCAGAGTCTGCAGGGGCACTCCAATTTCTTTCATCGCTTTGTTCCTAACTACGCCACTACCGTTCATGGTTTCTTACGCATGCTTCGTACCCACATACGATTTGTTTGGGATAAGCAAGCAGAAGCTGCATTCGTAGCCCTCAAGAAAGTTTTCACACAAGCCCCTTTGATCTCCCCTCTAGATTTCTCTCAGGACTTCATCCTTTATGTCTCGGCATCCGATTATGCCGTGTCCAGAGTCCTTCTTCAAGAAGATGCCGCTTGCCAAGAGCATGTCATTTATTACGTCAACCAAACCTTGTCTGGACCACCCCTACATTACCCATATGAGGAAATACTAGCCCTTGTTGTGGGTTTTTCCGTCCAAAAATTGCGACACTATATTTTGCTCAGTCATTCCACAGTTATCGCCGATTCCAACCCCATGGTCTATCTCTTGAACTGGAGGCTCCTATAAGGTCGTGTTGCGAAATGGGTCATTATCCTCTAGGAATATGATCTCACTTTCCGAACCCCTAAGAGCACTAAATCCCTTATGCTTTCCCAACTCATCACCGATCTCCCCTCCCTTCTGCCGTCCCCACAAATCTTTGATGAGTTACCCAACAATAACTTGTTCACCATCTCGTCTGATGACCCATGGTACGGTGATATTTTGTTATACCTTCGCACGTAGAATTTCAGACCCAACATCAGTCGTGATGGACGTCGTCGTATCCGTCACCAGGCCTCTCAATATCTCCTCTTAGGTGATGTCCTTTACTGGCAAGGGGTTGACACGATTCTCCGTTGTTGTCTTACACACAAGGAAGCCGAACACGTCCGCAATGACTGTCATAGCGGTGCCTGCGGTGGACATTTCTCTGGAATTGCCACCGCCCAAAAGGTCGTCAGCACCAGATACTTCTGGCCCACACTCTTTACCGACTACATCACAGCGGTCAAACATTGCCATAATTTCCAACTTTTTTCCCCCAAGGCCCAGACACCACCCGCTCTGTTACACCCAGTCATTACTGTTGGTCCCTTTTGTAAGTGGGCCATTGACTTCATGGAATGTAAACCCCCATCCACCAACGGCCATAAGTACATCATTGTCACCGTTGATTACTTCACCAAATGGGCGGAAGCCATGCCCACCTTCAATTGTACAGCTGACACCGCTGCCCGTTTCTTTTTCAACCACGTTATCACTTGATTCGGGGTACCCAAACAATTGGTCTCAGACCATGGTTCACATTTCAAAGATTCCCCGAGAAATCTGTTTGAAGAAACCCCAGCCAAAACTGTAGCTAGGGTTTTCACCCCAGCTTGTTCAAATGAGCACCTACTAAGGAGAAGGGACTCCTTAGTAGCAGTTCAATAAACAGTAAATTAAAGTAATAAAACTATATGAATTCTAAACTAGCATGAGCATTAACAATTATAACAAAGCATAGAAATATGGTGAAGATCTTTCTTTTTTGTATTAAAATTTTACCTCGGGTGTAGAGGTTGGTGAAGTTTTTACAATAGTCCAAGAGGGTTGCTCCAAACTCCAGCTTTGCTCCTTCTCTTTCTCCAAAGGGTTGGAAATGGGCCAAAGGGGCACTCAAGGGTGAAAGTAGCTCAAGGGTGAGCTAGGGTTTCAAGAGTGATTTTGGTAGAGTAAGGGTGTATTTGACTGTGGATATGAAATGAAAGGCCTCCATCACCTATTTATAGGTTTTTAGTGGTGGAGTGCTGGCCCATGGTTTTGGGAACCATATGGTTTAGGTCAGCTGTATAGGGATTTTGCGTCCTTTTTCCCTCTTTTTCCTCTTTTTTTATATTTTTATTCCCTTTTTAGAGGGTTTTTGCTATTTTGGAGGAATTTTGGATTATTTTGGGGGAAAAGGGGGTTTTTTGGCCTTTTGGAGGCTTTTTTGGCTTTTTGGAGGCTTTTTAATAGGATTTTTAGGTTCTGGAGGTAAATATGGTAGGAAATATGGACAAATGAGTCATTTAATGGGGTGGATGAGGTAGTGAGCACTTTTTGGGTGTTAACAACTGGTGCAACTTATGTCAGTGGTGTTAGTGCAGGAGTTTCTAACACAACAGGAGGAAATGTTCTGGTAACTGCAGCTATGTTATCTGCTAGCAGCACTACATCTACATGCAATTCTTCAGCCAGTGGTACTAGGAACAACTTCTTCGATGGAAGTGTCACAAATGCTGCAGTTTTACAAGCTCAACTACTCAATTCTGTCATCCAGCAACCTAGTTTTCCTTTCTCTATATCACTTGCTCTCTTTGGAACATCATACAATGGGCCTCTGGTACAACAACAGGTTGATGGTTCAGTCTTGAGCAATATTTCTGACAGACAAACAATTTATTATTTGTTTAATTTTCTAATTTATAATTGAGATTTCGTCTTATGGAAATATGTTCTTATAACAATGCACAATATTTTGAAGGTGCCTCATATTTATAATCACCCATTCTATGAATCTCATATGATGTCTCAACAATTAGCTAATACAACCTCAATAACCACTGGTCAAAATGACCCAAAGAATTCTCAGGGTCTTTGCAGTTTTCCTCCCTCAGAATCTTCCTAGCTACAACATCGACAAGCATTATCATCATCACAAGATGGATCTGTATCACAAAATTCAAATCATACGAATGGAAAGATCATTCCAGCAGATAGCAGATTGGCTGCAAAACTGCAGCTTGCAATGGTTCAAAGTAATGCATATGGCCAAAACTTTCCTTCAGGGCAGGTCTCAAGTTTGAATTCTCAATCTACAGCAGTATCTAGTTGCACGCATGCATTGCCGGTTTAGTCTCAGGATTTTGGCTTGATGACAACCTTTGGAATAAAGCAAACAGGAAAAAAGAAACAACAATCAGAATCACATTTACAGTCCCAACAACAACTAATAGCACAAGTAGAAAAACCATAGAAAGCATATCTCTCCACACAATATCATGCAACTGCTCCTGGTTTGCAAACACAATCAAAAGAATTTGACTCTAAATCACAACCATCTTCAATGAATATTAATATAAATAGACAGCTTAATAGTCCCGATTTGAGGCTACCTGTTGTTGCACCAATAATAGCATCTCCATGACATACAGGTCACAGAGCATGGTTGATCTTGCAAGAGGGCAGAGTCCATCCCAAAAGAATATCCAGAACCAAGCAATCTCTGGACAATCTCACCAATATAAGATGCATGGTAGTCACAATCAACAGAAGCAACAACAACAATTGGCACTACGAGAGAGAGTGGTAACAACTGCAGTTGTAGATGGCGGGATAGCCAACAATGACAGAAGCTATGGTAATGGTGGTCATGAAGAAAACCAAAAGGCATCTGCTAAAAGCAATTTGGACAAATCAAATGTATTAAGGTGTGAATGGGAGGCTTCTCAAATTATGCAAGGTTCTCAAATAAATGTTGACCCAAAAATATTAAACAATGCTACACCAATTACATTTTCAGAAGGATCAGTCCCTAAGGCTGCTACCTTTTCCAAGCTTCCTACTCAACAAGGGATCCATTTCATAGGGCAAGATGCATGTGTTGCTAGTCAAGGGTTAAGAAGTGGCCAGACTACTCAGGATTTACCTCAGATGAAAGCTACTACTATTGCATCAGCAATATCACTCTTTCCTGAAATATATAGTAATTCACCTCGAGCGATGGAGAGGGGCACAAGTTAGGGACAACAGTCAAGGGGTGAACAACCTACAATGAATTCAGGTCCAATTCAAAGGATGTTTCTAGGTCCATCTCTACCTTTAGCTGTTGCCACTGCCACTACATTGCTTTGTGTCCCACCTGTTTCAAAGTCATGGATTGGTGTTGTTACCAAAAATTCCGTGTCTCGAAAAGATTCTCATTTATCTCAGCAAAAATTCCGTGTCTCGAAAAGATTCTCATTTATCTTCAACAACAAATATGGTATCAATCTTGGGCTCAAACCCACCAGGAACACCTCTACAAGGATAGCTAAATAAAAATTATTACAATATACAACAACCCCAGCAACAGAAGCATCATGGGAAGACTGTACTACAAAATTATCCTCTGAATCAGAGCTATTCCCACCAAATACTCAAGCAGCCTTCACCATAGCAACAACATCCTCAGGTTGGGCAACATCTTCTCATTCACCAACCTCTACAATATGAACTTCAGACACAATCTCAAGTGCAATCACAGACTATACCTCAACAACCAACACTGCATTAGCAACAAACATCGCAACATTTGCAACAACCGTCAAGGAAAATTGGGAGCATACAATAGCAGCACCTCAAACAAGTACAGCCAGTTATTCCAGCATCTTTTGGGATCACTGTAAGTGGGAATCTCTCGCATAATCTAGGGTCTGTCAATGTAGGACATGCTTCTTTTAGTGTAGTTCCTAGTAGAGTGACAACTCTAGCAAAGTCAACAGGAGAAACCAATACACCTTGTCTTTATTCCAAAATAAACAGTAGCGATGGACATGTACTTCCACATAACCGCAATGATGCAACTTCAAGTCTACAGCATGCTAGCAATACAAACACAGTTTCTTTTCCTTATCCAAGTTTAATTTCACATCCTATGCATAATTCTGGAGCAGTTGAAAAGTTAGTGAAAAAACTAAAAAATTATCCATTTTTGGGGTCCTTACAATAGGCCAACCCAACCATCCCCGTGTAATGATGTAAATGTGAGGCTCATACCTTGGCACCAAGCTCCATTGGAGCCTCAACCACTCCTTCAAATTCTCATCTCTGATCCTCCTCCTAATGAAGCACCCAACAATCATGATGTTTATCATGCTGACCACCTCATGCATTTTTAGGACCTCTTCTAAAACTAGTTTCACAGGTGCCCTATTTAATCTTAGATATTTCTTACACTTTGTCTCCTTCATTGTCTCTTTTTGAACTACACCATTTTCCTTTCTGCTTATTACATTTTCATTTATCACCTTCTGCTTATTACCTTCTCAGTTTTTCCCCCTAGGCTCACACTCGCATCACCATAACTTTCCAGTCCCACATTTGGCGCTACAGGTTCTTTCTGTGGTTGTTCTAGATCACACAATGTTCCAATGGAAATGTGATGGCCAGAAGAGGCATAGTGACCTACCAATAGGCTTGGAGAACTCCGACCCTCACGACAATCATACCCTAATTGCAGTGCTGGAGACAGTTTGGGGAGGCTTTCTTATGCATGAACTCAAACATTTGATGTTCCCAACACCACAGTTTCTACAACCTTCTCCGATAACCCTTCTATCACTTCAACCCTATTTAGTATTTTCGTTGACATGTAATATTCCTTTGGATCTATTTCTAATAGTTCTATTAGTGTTTTTAAACCCCTTTCCAGCTTATTCAATGCCTTAATGGAGTTTTAGCCTGAGATCTCAAGTCATGCAGTGAAACCATGGTTGAAGACAGTCTTGAACTCTGCAATTGATTGGTGGTGCACTCTGTTGACAACTGGAGCAGTCCATATGTCTTGCCATTCATAGGAATCTGTGGAAAATCGACCCCATCGATCTCCATTGTGAGGTTCAGTTCTTATCTTATTACTAGCATCCTCATTCATTGTTAGGAGGTGGCATTGCTTATTGTTGCAGTTGAGGTTTTGGTACTTGAAACATGTGTAGGGGAGATTGATGGACTTGACTGGATGACAAATGACTACTCCTCCCATGAAATATGCTCTATAAGATCCTTTCAGATATCAACTCTGAGACAAGCCTGAATACATTGTAGGGCCTCTTGCATGTCTTGAACTGCTTAAGACAACATTTTTTTCATAAGGCCTCAGAAGCCAACATTGAAAATAGCATCTCTACCATGCCTTACCTCCTCGCCACATTGATTGGAATGGTTGAATAGTGCCTTAAGTTTTGTATTGCCTTCCTAGCTTGAACGTGCACATTTGTAAATTTTTCATCCAACCTGTTCCGTCTAAGGTGCATTGAGAGCCCAGTTTGGTATGGGGTGCAAGGAAGGCAGTCACAGTGCTCCCAATATTGCTGAGAGTGCGGACGGGTTGGGTTGGGTGTTGTCCAATAGTATAGTAGCATCAAGTTCACATGTTTTTGACCTACTAGATTGCTGCTGAGTAGGTGGTTTTTTTATTAATCTCAAGGGTTAGTTTTTTTTGTCACTTTTTAGTCTACATTTTTCTTGACATGCTTTGTGTATTTTTTTCTTCAAGGCATTTGCTGATGAGATTGGCATTCAATTTTTGGAGACAAGTGTGAAGAATGCAACAAATGTGGAGCAGGATTTCATGACCATGGTTGCTGAGATAAAGAAGAGGTGCACTTTTTTGTTATGATGTTTTCCAACCTTTAACAAGCACCTATATTATACAATTGTGATGTTAGATGTTTGTTTGACTCCCTAATTTTAATTGTGTGTAATGGTGTAAACCTTTGCCGGCAAATCCTAATGAATCTTATTGAGATTCTACTTTTTCTATGATCTTGCTGTTTTATGATAAAGTTAAGTGGTGATAAAGTAATCTACAGGAAGCCACTTACTGAACCTTCATCTCTGTCAGCAAAATAAAGAGTGTTGGATGTCATAATAATTGATTTTAGCCTCATTTGAAGCAAACACAACCTGCAAATATTTGTGGAAATATTTCATGCACCTAGTTGTTGCTGCATTTTTCCAGAGGAGACAATTTCCTACAGGCAGAGGGTTACTGGATTTTATATCAGATTGTATTTGACTTCTTCAGACTATTGAAAGACTGAAATACCTTCAATATTTCTTAGCATAAATCTCTAAACTAGTGGTGTCTTCTACAACACTCAAGGGATTACTTATTTGAGACAAGAGGTGTGCAAAAAGAACTCAGATCTACTTCTCAGGTTTATCCAACTCTTGTTTGAAGAAGTAGCAATGATTTATATCAGTTGGAAGGGTGTTAGCATCAACATCTTCTATAAAGGGACAAGTCTACTTATATCAGTAAAAAGAAACACTTCCAGGCATGTAATATAGTGAATTCTTATTATATATCAGTCCTTGTATTGTTGCTTCTCATTTTCTGTTTCAGTTTGTGTATTTGTGTTTTCTTCTTAAGATATGAATATTTAAATGATCTCTATATCATACATGGCCCTAACCTTTAAACCACAAGTTACTATGCCTTGAAAACACAATTGGAAGCTTTAAAGGAGAGTGCAAGAATCATATTTGAACTAAGTTGTGAAGAAGTTAGTCGGTAGAGGAAGTGTTTAACGAAATATCAAAACCAAAATATTCCATACAATATATCTTCAAGCCTCTAGACTCCAACAGTACGCTACAGTAGATGGAAAGTGAGGTGCTTGAAAAAATCAGGATTTAAATAAGGTTTACAGTAAGCCTAACCATTATCAGTTGGAAAGAGAAAACAAAGTAGCAGTAGTTCAAAGGAGGATCAGTGGTATAAACAAGTCTTCCCTAACAACAATTGAGTTAAAAGTCCAGGGTAGTATTGGCAAGGGTTATTACAAAATCAAGAATAGAAATTTGTGTTATGAAAAAAATTCAGAGTTTTGCTCTATTGGTCTCTTGCTATGGCTTTCTCTGTTCTATTATTTTGAGAAAATAGAGATTTTATAAGATATATATCATTAAATATGATTTTCTACTCTATTATGTTGAGCACGTTTAGTCCTGAGGCATTGAGATTCACTTCTAAAAGGGTCTCCTTGGCTGGTTGGCTTAGTTAATTTTTTTTTATGTTTTTCATTATATACACTTGGTGGTGGAGAATATCCAATTTTAGACATCATTGCATATGGGGTATATTATTTTGTAGGCATATCTCTTTCTATTTTGGCATGGATTCTCTAGAGTTATTCATACTATGCCGTGATGCCTTAGACGTGCCTGTGCATGGGAATTTTCATAGCAATTTTGGTCAGGCTCCAGGCTTCCAGGCTATAAAATCTTGCAAGCATCTTGAGCATATCCATCAATATGCTCAAGATATTCATGCCCAAGTGAATTCTATCCAGAAGTTTGCATGTTGCAAGCATATAAAATTATAAACACACATGCCCATCATTTATTTATTTGAAATTTTTCTTGCATATGGATTGAACCTTCAACCATATTCTATTATTGTTTGCCTCTTTACTTATGGTGGCATTACCATATGACTTGTCCCTATTCGAGTGACTCAGATATATTTTAACATCAAAAATTTAAATATCAAATTTGATTAACCTCTCATTGATTGCATTTGATCCATGACATCAAAGAACTATATCCCACACTTTATTTGTTGTTTCTAAACAATTTCTAAGAGTCAACAGTGCCAATGATAATTCCATTTTCAATTAAGCTTTTGCATGGGCCTGGATTTTTGTAATTTCTGGGTTGCATGCATTCGCATCACTAACCCATCTTCGTAACAACTTTGTTGAGGCTTCAGGGTTTAAAATCTTGCCAGCATCTTAAGCATATTTATCGAGCAAAGCCTTGCTTTCACGAAATTGTTGAACCACAGAGAGATTGATATGTTTCTATTTTTACATGGAATTCTTTCCTAAGATGCAGTGTAGCCTTGAAAGAGGGTTTTCAACAAAACGACTTCCCCTATACTCCAGAATAGAGCGTCCTAGATAGAGTCCTCATTGTGAAATCTTGCTTTTAAGGAGATTATATTTTCTATGAAATACTATTGACTTTGCTCCATTTATTTTGTATTGCAGTATGGTAAGTCAGCCTGCCATGAATAGCAGTAGACCTGCTACCGTACAAATGAAAGGGTAGCCTGTTGTTAAAAAAAGTGGTTGTTGCTCATAAGACAATTCCTAGAATAATTTTTACTGCAACTGGTTTTGAAAAAGTGAAGTTGAAGATAATTGTAAGTATTTTGGATATCAGACAGGAAAACGTCTCTAGTTGTTCAGAGATCAACAATTGATAGACAATTAAAACAAATTTATTGCAAGTTGGATCTTGTATTCTTTTCGGTCTATGAAGGGCAACAGCTTGATTTTGTTCCTGATAATTTGTATTGCCATGGATTATTGTACTCATGCGCAGTTTGTAAGATCATTCTTCTTTGAATTTTCATCATTGTCACAGTTGAACTGCTATATCTTAGAACTCTTTTAGTACTTGAAGCATTATTCTTGAATATGTTTGACATTCATTTTGTTCCCATGCAAAATTTGTTTGAATATCATCATTGTCAAGCAATAGCAACTTCTTAAAGGGTGCTAGCTCAATGGTAGAGCACCTACCTAATTATAGGCAGGAGATTGGTGGTTCGATTCCTCCGTACCCTATCATAAATTAGTGACTAAGAAAATGACTAAATTCGCATATATACGACTATTAGTAGCCAATTTCCAGTATCTTAGAGCATGACTAACATTTAGTCATATTTAGCTTAGTCATTAATATGTTATCATCTAGTAGTTTATTTAGTCGTATATTTGGTAATTAATTGTGACAATCAATGACTAAATCAATGAGTATCAATGACTAAATCAATGACTTAATCAGTGACTATCAATGACTTAATCAATGACTATCAATGACTAAATCAATGACTAATAAGTCAACCAATTAATGACTAGTGAAATACAACTAGAGATAAGATAATGGAAATCGGATACTATTAGTCACCGACTCAAAAATAGTCGTTTATAGTCGAATTTTAGTCATTAATTCCTCATTTTGTACTAGTGGGATACACACACGTCAACCGCTGGAAGATATCCAAGAAGAAGATATAGAATTTTTCCTCATAGGGAAACCCTATCTCGATCCACTCGAATATCACAAAAGGAAACATATTAAATAAGAGAAAAAGGACTACGTTTTGGTTGTAATAAAAAATGGTCCAAAATGACATAAATGTCAATAAATATTTTTTGCACTTTGGAGAAAAATAATGAGGAAATATAGGAATCCACACAAATGGGTGAGGAATAAATTCAAAATCAACAACAAGAAGGAAAAGATGTAGAAATTTTGCACAACATAGATCCAAATAGGTGTGAAATATTACTTCACCGACAAAAGACTAGAAAATAACCTCAATTGTTTTGATAATAGATCTAGATAGGAGGTAAATTCCATAGCATTAAACTTAGTATGGGATAATATAATCTATGAAGCCTCGTGTATGATATTCCCATTGGAAGAGTAGATTTTATTGTAGGGATTCAATGCTTGACAACCTGTTATAGCTGCCACCACCCTCCACGGTATTTTCTTGAAAGCATGAGGCCCATCCTTTTAAACACAACTTTTTGTGTGATTCATTCTTTTAGTTTCTCCATAAAATGAGTCTAGTACTGATTGAAGTTAACGGTTTCCTAAAAATAGTGGTACTTAGAAAATTTTCCAATTTTTTGGCCTTTTTTTTACGTTTCGGTGACTTCTTTAAAAATCTCCAAAAAATTGGAGGATATTTCAGTTTTCCAGCGAAACATCGGTGGAGTTTTGTAAGACTCTCCGAAACAGGTTGGAATACTTCTGAAGTTTACACCGAAACACCAGAGGATTTTGTAAATCTCCCCGAAACAAGTCGAATTTTTTTTTAGTTTTTTTTCCAAAACATTAGAGAGCTTTTCCAAATTAATCCGAAACATTTAGAATTTTGTGGAATAATGCCAAAATTTCAGTAGAAGTTGTTAATCCCCTTCGATGTGTCACCTTTTTCCTAATTGTTTCCAAACTATTAACTTTGAAATTTTTGTGAGGACCAAGTCTTGTTGAGTTTTGGAAAAGTGATCAAAGAAAGTACCTAGCTCTCCGGATTTATGGTTTTGTCTCCGAAGCGTATCGGTGAGATTTACTGAATTCTCTGCTAAAGTATATCGGCAAACGATTAGAATTGACACTGATACATTTCAACAAGCTTATGATTTTGTCACCGATGCATTTCACAAAAGATATTGATTTTACTCCGATATGTGTCGTATTGAGTTATTTTATAATTGCTGAAGTGTTTTCTAAAGCTTTAGTGAATGATAAAAACACTCTTTCAGCTCATTTTAAGTGTGTTACTTAGGGTTTTTGGGAATTCCTTTTATACCCAAACCTCGTTCGCAAGCTCTCGTTCATCCTATTTAACGTTGTTGCATCCTCCGCGACACCTAGAAGAGGAATATAGTCCATCTCGACTACAAACTACTCAATGCATTTTTCATCTATCTAGGTAAGCATTTTTTGTCCTCATCCTGGTCGCTTTTCCACTTGTCCTTCAAGGATTTGTTTCATATAAGATGAAAACATAATTGGATGCTAGTATCAACCAACTTTTCTTGGTTTCTTCTCTTTCATTGGCTGGTTAAAACCCATTAAAACCCCAGGTATTTGGCTTCCTATTTGTAATTGTGTTTTAAAATCCCTAATGCTTACCCAATGTTATTCAAATACTGTGAGGAAAACATTGTCTAAACCCTAGATTTTAGATATGTTCCTCAGGCACATTTTTGTTCAAAAGAGTCTTAAACCATGATAGCTTTGGCAACATGCATATTGCTTGCATTTTTGGCTATGGTATTCATGACTTCCTTGAGACGGGATAGTGTGCTATGCCCTGGCAAGAGATTAAGCATTTGAGCTTTAGGAGCATTGTTCATTGAATTTTGTTTACAGTAATTTCTTGTTTTCTTGAATTGCATCTAGTTAAAGTTTTGATGGAGTCTATGCCACAAAATGATACTTCTTTTGTTTCATAGGATCCAAAGATGTCAAAAAGGGCTCTGAAGCATACCGCTAAGGTAAGATTGGGTACCCCTTGGGAACCATCCCGGGTTACTTCCATTACCAGAATCTTTTCTTCTGGAATGTTCTTATTCATGGAATGTTTCTCAACATGTACCTTATCTTTATCCTCCCAAATATCTTGGAACACATATCACTTGGATGAGGAGTATCCTTTGAATTTTGTATGTGCTTAGCAATATTTTCCATCTTTTTATCCATATGTTCCATCAACTTTTCCTCTAAATGAACTAAAAAATTGTTTTCAAAGACCCTTTCATATTTTCCTCCATATTTTTCATAAACTTCCCCTTTAAATTAACTAAGTAAATGGTTTCCATAGATCCTTTAATCATATGTTCCAACTAGGACACTCGAAAAAATAGGTCTTCCCTTTCATCGTATGTTGAGGATGAGTCCTCTAGTGGTTTGAGTGGAGTGTGATTTTTTCCACTTCATTTAGGTGGAATTTTGAAAAATATATAAAGATATCACACCCTATATTTCAACTCAAATAAATCATTCTACTAAAAATTATTCAAATTTAAAATGGCGTACCTTTTTCAAACCTTGATTAGAAGATTGTTTTCTGGCCGACTTGGAACTCATGTAAATCTGAAATTTTGTCTCCTCTAGGTATAAAACTTCAGCTTGTTATAACCTTATGTGTCCTCTTTCCAACACCATAGGTCTGACCTAATTTTCATGTGCCAGTAAAAATTTATTGCAAATCTTCTAATACTTCTTATTTTTGGTCCTTTGAAAAGAGAGAAATTGTACAATATTCCACGTGTCTACTATTTCGGATCTAAGCCTCAAAACTCTATAAAGGATATTGTGGTTTGTCTTCTTTCTGATGCAATAGGTTTTACTCTATTTGGATCTCACATGCCCAATAAATGACCTTTCTCCCCAAAACACATGTTTTAGACTAGTTTTTGTGCTAGTCAGAAACCCTATCTTCCATAGAAAATATCTCCAAACCTATAATGGATCGAGATCTTAAAATTTCATCACAATTATTTCGACCTTTTTTCTATATGGGTTTTAAGTCTCTCTCTTTGAAACCTTGTAGAAAAAATCTTATAGTGCAAATTCCAAGATGACCTGTTTTGAAGAAACCAGTCCCAAGGAAAGAGCTCTAATACCAAATGATATGCAACAAATTTCCAAAATATCATGAAAATTGAATAAATATATCAAAAAGAGTACTACATTCCTTTAATGAATAAAATGTATGAATAGAAATCCTCTTCAAGGGGGAAACCTCCTTAAACAATGTACTAAGTGCATAAGACAAGACAAGACAAGATTCTCCAACTCAAAAGGTCTCCTTCTTATATATAAGAGAGTAAGAGGTACAATTCCAACTAATAGACCCAAATTGAAGTGCACAAGACAAGAAAAGGCAGGATGATCAAAATGAAAATTTATCATTCCTATATATAGGAGACTAAGAGGTACAATTCCAACTAACTAACCCAATCTGACATAACTAATATAACCATACTAATGATAATTACAACTAATGGACCAAACAAACATCAAAACTAATGCAATGTGACCCATATAAGGGGAAATGTGTGCACATTTAGGGATTAAAATTTTCTCAGGTACATCATTAATAGGTTCAGGCTATTTTTTCTTTTGTGCGCTTATCCTTGGAGAACCATGCACCTGCTTCGAACTTGTAGATCATTTTGCTTGCTACTTCTTCTGCTTCGGAGTAGTCAATATTTCCACATTTGAATCTGGATTCCATTGATATTCCTCATTCCAATCCATCATAGCTTTATTACTGTCTTCCCCTGTCACATAAAATGGTAATAACTTTGTTCTACTAGAGAAATGTGCACGCGGTGAGATAAAAGAAATATGATTATTAAATAAAAAGACAAAACATACTCATATTTATTGATTAAGCTTGAAGGGATCTGGTATGAATCAGTCGAATCTTGAATCATGTTAGTATACCCACATTTAAAGACCAAATTTGTCTCTTGTTGCTTCTCATCATATTTACTCAGCTACCAAATATTAAATTTAGGGGCTGAAAACTCCTATGTTACCTCTATATCATAAGTTTTACCTTTGAGTAACCCGAGAAGTTTCCATTCAATCATGCTGATCAACAATAATACCCACTTGAAATGTAAATATTTTCCTACATCACGTGTGTCCAAACAATCCCATATGAATTCATCCAACAAATATTGTTCCCAATTCATTTTATTCAATGAGTGCAACACTAAGATGCAAATAAGATTCCCACATGGCATTCATCCTTATGACATTTCCTTTCTACTTTTCCTAAAATCTGTGTTACAAGCTTGACCTGCTAGTTTGTGATCACCAATATAACTGATCCTCTTTTACCCCTATGAGTGCCATATTTTGCATGGACTTCCTCTAGTTTCATATCCCTAGCTGCAATCACTTCAGCTGGATCCTCTCCCACATGTGACAATCTTGAGACTTTCCGAATCACATCCATATAAATTGGATAGGGTTTATCCAACCATGTCTCTACACCATGGAATTGACTCAATAAGAACCTTATAAAATCTGTAATACTTGGAATTATTCCAAAATGCAGAACATCTAAGAGAGACATAATCCCTTATTTGAAAATATTACACAACCAGGGTTTTGGAACCACAATCTCAATATCATCATATTCAACTACAACCTCAACATAATTGCTTTCTTCCAATTTAGGGGAACTCTCTGTATCTTGAATATTAAATTCCAAAAATTTATTGACTGCACCTTCCCAAGTATCTTACATTGAATATCCACTCGATGATCAATCTCGACAATAGGAATTTATGCCTCCTTCACTAGTTTATCCTTCAGCCTCACTTTGTGTTTTAAACAAATGAGATGATCAAATATATTTAAACAACTACCACAATTTCACACTACAACTCAAAGATATCATTCGCAAGATCCACAATCATTATTCAAACACTCAATGCAACCGAATAAATATTGTGGCCCACAAGATTCTCCTTTAAAATATTTTTGCAATCCGTTAAAAATATATTGTCCTTAACCCTCACTCCAAACATTAAATGTTTCTTCAACCCGATGTGATCTATGAAATATTATTACTGACTCATTCCATTGTAACTTTGATCTTCTCATTATTTCATTCATTGATCCACTTTACTAGGAAATCTCATTATTGGCCACTTTATCCTAAAGATGTGATGAAATGTACTTATTTCTTTTTCAAATTTCAAATTTACCCTACTTTACGATAATCAACAGTCAAAACTTTCCATAAAAGAACTTAAATAACCTCCTTCTCTAACTAAATACCTCCTACTTTCCCTATAATGTACATAACTATCAATCATTTCCTTAGATTCCATACCTCTGATCCCTACGGGATATAATACACCTTCAATCAACTTCTATTAATAAATCCTTTCAATGGATCACCATATAAAGTCTGCAACTTTACAACTCTAGCTTATGTAATGTAAGCAACACAAAATAGTACCATCCATCGCATGCACAACTTTCCCAAGTGTTTAATATATCTTCTATCATAAAGTAGTACCAAAGATCCAAGTTCAAGTTCATGCTTTCAAATATTTTTGTCATGCCATGCCTTTTTTCTATGCTTTTCCACCTGTTGACTATTATCGACAAGTAACATGTCTTCCTCTAAATCCATCAAGCTCTGCAATTGACATTGTAATGATTCATCATTGGTCATGTTTGTAGCAAGTGTAATGCATAAACTTGGAACTACAAAATCCACCAACATCAAAACTTATTTCCCATGGACTAATCAAAATGGTGTGAATTTTGTTAGTCTCTTGCAAGTAGTCCAATAAGACCATAAAACTGTTGGAATTCTCTGGTCCTAGTCATCCCTTTCAACATTACAAATATTTGTCAATGAGCACTCCAATGCTTTATTGAACACTTCAACCATCCCATTAGCTTGTGGATGATAAGGTTTACCCTTTTGATGATGAACCATAAATACCTACATCAACTCATGAATAGTAACATTTAAAAAATGTGTACCATGATCACTCATCAAAATTTTAGGACAACAAAACCTGGTGATGATATTTTCAAAAATAAAATGCACAACAACTTCAGTTGTACATTCTTTCACTGTCACTGCTTCTTCCCAATGTGTCAAATATTATGTTGCTATGATAATATATATTGTGCCAAACCTTTTTTCTAGTGGATTAATTGGTCGCACAAAATCGATAGTCCAATCTTCAAGTGGATTCAACACAGTAACTGGAACCAACAACAATTCATCGTACGTTGATGTCTTTCCTATGCATTAGCATACCTCACATCTTTTTCCTCTTTTTTTATATTTTTATTCCCTTTTTAGAGTGTTTTTTCTATTTTGGAGGAATTTTGGATTATTTTGGGGGGAAAAGGGGTTTTTTGGCCTTTTGGAGGCTTTTTAATAGGATTTTTAGGTTCTGGAGGTAAATATGGTAGGAAATATGGACAACTGAGTCATGTAATGGGGTAGATGAGGTAGTGAGCACTTTTTGGGTGTTAACAATTGGTGCAACTTATGTCAGTGGTGTTAGTGCAGGAGTTTCTAACACAACAGGAGGAAATGTTCTGCTAACTGCAGCTATGTTTTCTGCTAGCAACACTACATCTACATGCAATTTTTCAGTCAGTGGTATTAGGAACAGCTTCTTCGATGGAAGTGTCACAAATGCTACAGTTTTACAAGCTCAACTACTCAATTCTTTCATCCAGCAACCTAGTTTTCCTTTCTCTATATCACTCGCTCTCTTTTGAACATCATACAATGGGCCTCTGGTACAACAACAGGTTCATGGTTCAATCGTGAGCAATATTTCTGACAGACAAACACTTTATTATTTTTTTAATTTTCTAATTTATCAATGAGATTTCGTCTTATGGAAATCTGTTCTTATAACAATGCACAATATTTTGAAGGTGCCTCATATTTATAATCACCCATTCTATGAATCTCATATGATGTCTCAACAATTAGCTAATACAACCTCAATAACCACTAGTCAAAATGACCCAAAGAATTCTCAGGGTCTTTGCAGTCTTCCTCCCTCAGAATCTTCCTAGCTGCAACATCAACAGGCATTATCATCATCACAAGATGGATCTGTATCACAAAATTCAAATCATACGAATGAAAAGATCATTCCAGCAGATAGCAGATTGGCTGCAAAACTGCAGCTTGCAATGGTTCAAAGTAATGCATATGGCCAAAACTTTCCTTTAGGGCAGGTCTCAAGTTTGAATTCTCAATCTACAGTAGTAGCTAGTTGCACGCATGCATTGCCAGTTCAGTCTCAGGATTTTGGCTTGATGACAACCTTTGGAATAAAGCAAACAGGAAAAATGAAACAACAATAAGAATCACATTTACAGTCCCAACAACAGCTAACAACACAAGTACAAAAACCACAGAAAGCATATCTCTCCACACAATATCATGCAACTGCTCCTGGTTTGCAAACACAATCAAAAGAATTTGACTCTAAATCACAACCATCTTCAATGAATATTAATATAAATAGATGGCTTAATAGTCCCGATTTGAGGCTACCTGTTGTTGCACCAATAATAGCATCTCCATGACAGACAGGTCAGAGAGCATGGTTGATCATGCAAGAGGGCAGATTCCATCCCAAAATACTATCCAGAACCAAGCAATCTTTGGACAATCTCACCAATATAGCATGCCTGGTAGTCACAATCAACAGAAGCAACAACAACAACTGGAACTACGAGAGAGAGTGGTAACAAATGCAGTTGTAGATGGTGGGATAGCCAACAATGACAGAAGCTATGGTAATGGTGGTCACGAAGAAAACCAAAAGGCATCTGCTAAAAGCAATTTGGACAAATCAAATGTATTAAGGTGTGTGTTAAGTCAGTAAATTTTTCTCCATTTTTGATTTATTTTCTCCAGTTTTGGTTTGCTTTTCAATCTACCTCAGTTAAATTTTTGGTTTTAAGTTTTAGTTTTAGTCTCCTTAGAAACTCTATGGGTGATTGAATAAGTTTTGAGCCCATTGTTTTTAGGTTTTATTTGATTTTTGTTGATCTTTTATATTTTAAAGGGGGTTAAAGAAGGTCATATTTTCAAAAGTTGATTCATTAATGTGTTTAGAGAGCAGTTAGACTTGTTTCTTAAACCAAGTAACTTTTAAAACCTCCGACAAATTAGCAGAAAGTTGAAAAACTGCGAAATTCTGGCATGGCAGCTATTCTTGTAGCGCTAGACAAAATTTTAACAAAGGGCGCGCTACAAGAATATCGCGGCCCTTTGTTTTTTCAAATTTCAAACAGATTTCAATCATGATTGCAGTATGTGAGTGACTAATCGCCTTGTGTGAGTGTTTTAACACGTGTTTACTGTAGTTTAAGCATGATTTTAGCTGGTTATCAGTCACGAAGTAGAGCAGGCTCATCATTGCATATTATGCGGAATCAGTTGGACAAAAACCAGCAAATCCCGGTCTAAGCTGTGAAATTTCTCTTTCTACACGCATTATTATAGGAGAGGAATGTTCGTGAAGAAGAGTTAACTGCTAAAAAGGTGGATTGTGTTGTTGTGAAGAGAAGACAGTGTTTTTAACGCCAGCGAGAATTAGGGCTTCCAAATTCATTTACCAGCAGTCAAAGAAATGATATGAAGACACCTATTATCATAAGAAGAGACCGTTGATACCCCAAAACGAATCTTTAAGCCACGACAGATGAGTAATTGACAGGTTTGAATGGCAGTGTTTTTTGGCTAGGGCGAATATATTGCAGACAGTGGTGTTTTTGTTCTCTCCTCTCATGCTATCAGTCTCCAGTTGGTCAAATAAGCCTGTGGTTGATGTTATGCTGGCAAATCTGAAGCAGTGAGAGTTTTAGGGCTTGAAAATCTAGACTGGTTGATACACAGAGATTAAAGTGAAAGACTGATATAAAACAGCCATATTCATTGACAGTTTTCAATCTCATTGAACAGTCTGAACACTGAATTTGATCAAAGTTCTGTATTCTATGATGTGAATCAGTTTATAATAAGGAAGGAGTTTATGTCTGAAGACATATCATACTACTTGTCTCCTTAACCCTAAAACGAGGAGTTTGAGTGGCTTATATTCTGAAACGGTTCGACATTATGCCTGATGGTGCATTTTGAAATTAAGCAGTGCTATATTGTTCTTATAACAGTTTTCATCTATGATCGATCTTATCTCACAGTTTATCTATCCATAGACCTAGTTGTATGGTTGAGATAAGGGAACGTTGAACTTGAAGGCCTATCCAGGAGTGTGTAGCAAATTTTGAAGGAGCTCAAAGCACAAGAAACTAGTTTACAAAACATTTTTGAAACCTAAAGCCAGACTGTTTCTGTTTTCTGAAAGAAGAATATGGGGAAAAGTAGCAAAAGTGGTAAGGTCAACAGGGCTGAGCCCACAGACCTAACCTGGATTCAGAAGCTTCCTGACTGTGAAGAACTGTTTCAGCAGGCAGGTTGGTTGAAGTTTTTCAAGAAGATAGATGGTTTCAATGCTTAGGTGTCCTGCAAGTTTGATAAGGGACTTAAAGATGATATGATCATGATGGATGCTTTGAAATTCAAATTGACTGTGGAGTTAATAGCAGAAGCTACTGAGATCAGCAATGAGGGTGAGCACTAGTTTAAAAAATTGCCTTTTGAGTTTGAACCCCAAAGGTACCTGTTGCCTAATGTGACTCCTGACTGGAACAAGGGTATCCTCATTCAAAATTTCAGGAAGGAGTGGATTGAGCCCATAAGGATACTTCAAAGTTATGTGACCTGTGAAGGAAGATATTCACTTGTATTTAAATATCATTTCAGGTTCCTTCAACACATAGCAGGAGTTTCTAAAATGAATCTGCCCTTCTTTTTCTTAAAAAGCCTGCAGAAGATGTCAAGCAAGATAAAGCAACATGATGATCACACTTCCCAGTCACTTTTTCACCATGGTCTCACTAAACTGATCATCACCACAGTGTTGCAACATGAGGGAAGGACTAGGGATTTCTTTTTGTTCTGGTCAGATGTTCATCCTCAAAAAGAAGACCAGCAACCAAAGAGACAGACTGACAAGGGGAAGGTAATGATGAAAAAATTAGGTCACTCAGTCAAATCTACAAGTAAAGATGATGTTAAAGCCAAGAAGGTGACAGAGCAGGTAGCAGGACAGAGACAGGATGACAGTCAGCTCAAAGTGGTTTTAGATTACCCTAAAAGAAAGTTCACACTGTTTGAAGACAAAAAGGAACTGCCTGAAAAGAATCCATCACCTGTAGCAGATCCTCAGGAGGAGAAAAAGGTTGACATTAAAATGGTTCCTGTAGCTAAAGAAGAGATCCACATTTAGCCAAAAAGTCCCATCACAATTCTTTCAGATGATGAAGGATATCTGTTAGAAGAAGAACAGCCTATTTCTGAGATAAAAGTCAAAACTGAAATTGAAGAAGTTCAAGTTTCAGATGGCAAAACCACAAGGCTTAACAGGAAAAGAAACAAGCTGGAAGTGGTGGAATTAGCTGTTGTTCAGTACCAAGGGAAAGAACTGAAGATGATGGGAGAGGAAGCTACATTCTGGAGACCTAAAACTAGGTCGAAAAATAAGTTGAGGTTAAACATGAAGAAGTTGTTAAATCCTAAATTAAACACAGATAAGGTGACTATCTTAGATGAAGGGTCCATGGATGATGACAAATCAGAAATAGATAAATTGCAGCCATGTTTAAAAGAAGAGATTAATTCAGTGGAAGCAGCAGATGAAGAAGATCCAAAGCCCAGCATTGAGGACACTTCTGAGAAGCTGTTGACAGAAGAAGCAGAAATCTTCAAGAAGTTTGACATTCCTTGGAAACCTAATGAAGAGCAAGATTCTGCAATAGAGAAAATGGCTAATTCTGACAGGGAAAATTTACAGAAGACTGTCAAGCAATATAAGCACCAAATGAATTATATGCAGGAGGTCAATGATGGTTTGATGATGGCCAATAGAAGATTAAGAGAAGATCTCCAGGATGTTCATGACAATTTTCAGGAACTAGTGGCTGATGCAAAAGAAGCACTTAAACGGAAAAGGGTTGCTGACAGTCAATGCACTCAGCTGGAGAAGACAGTTCGAGATTTGCAGCAGAAAAACAAAGAACTGACAAAGAGGATTAATGACATGGAGAAGGAACAAAAGAAGGCCAAGAAGAAAGAACAAACTCCAGATGGTATCGCCCTCTTAGCTAAGGTGGAAAAGGACCTATAAAACAGTTATGCTTTTACTTAGTTGTCATTAAATAGCAAACTGATATATTAATGAAATGCTATTTTTAGCATATTTTGTAACTTGTAAATATTCTCTCTTTACTTTACCTCATGGAGAGCTGGAAAACAGTTAGGGTTAGAGACCTAATTGATTTTGAAAAGGATAGTATTTAGAGATGTGAACAAGTCATTGTAAGGGTTTGATTTTTGGGAGCATCAGGAGGTCTGCCAGCTGCTTGTACTTTCAGACTTATTCAGAGATAGGTACTGTAACTCTTATATACATTTACTGATGAAATTATGAATATATGACTCTTTCCCCTTCATTTGGTCTGTGTTGGCTTCATGTTTGAACTTGTTTAGTTTCATGAATGACAAATTCATTGTTGGTTAATGTGTATTTTCTAGTAGTGCTTGTCTTTTATGTGTGAACTTCAGTACAGTCTTTTGTTGGATTTTTGTGATATATATGCATCTTTATCAGTATATGTGTATGATTTAGTTGTTGCTTATCTGCTGAATGTATTCCATGCATGTTCTTGAATTTTATGACCAAAAACACATAAAACAAAACCCTAAACCCTAGTTTGAATTGATTTTTACTCTTGAGATTGTGTTGGCTTGTTACCCTAGCCTTAGTAACAATTTCTGGCACAAACAGTGTGAATGGGAGGCTTCTTAAATTATGCAAGGTTCTCAAATAAATGCTGACCCAAAAATATTAAACAATGCTACACCAATTACATTTTCAGAAGGATCAGTCCCTAAGGCTGCTACCTTTACCAAGCTTCCTACTCAATAGGGGATCCATTTTGTAGGGCAAGATGCATGTGTTGCTAGTCAAGGGTTAAGAAGTGGCCAGACTACTCAGGATTTACCTCAGATGAAAGCTACTACTATTGCATCGGCAGTATCACTCTTTCCTGAAATATATAGTAATTCACCTCGAGAGATGCAGAGGGGCACAAGTTAGGGACAACAGTCAAGGGGTGAACAACCTACAATGAATTCAGGTCCAGTTCAAAGGATATTTACACGTCCATCTCTACCTTCAGCTATTGCCACTGCCACTACATTGCTTTGTGTCCCACCTGTTTCAAAGTCATGGATTGGTGTTGTTACCAAAAATTCTGTGTCTCAGAAAGATTCTCATTTATCTCAGCAAAAATTATCCATGGCCTCCACTTTAGTCAAGGGTTCTTCAATAGCGAATATGGTATCAATCTTGGGCTCAGACCCACCAGGAACACCTCTACAAGGATAGCTAAATAAAAATTATTACAATATACAACAGCCCCAGCAACAGAAGCATCATGGGAAGACTGTACTACCAAATTATCCTCTGAATCCGAACTATTCCCACCAAATACTCAAGCAGCCTTCACCACAGCAACAACATCTTTAGGTTGGCCAGCATATTCTCATTCACCAACCTCTACAATATGAAGTTTGGACACAATCTCAAGTGCAATCACAGACTATACCTAAACAACCAACACTGCATCAGCCACAAACATCACAACATTTGCAGCAACCGTCAAGGAAAATTGGGAGCATACAACAGCAGCACCTCAAACAAGTACATCCAGTTATTCCAGCATCTTTTGGGATCACTGTAAGTGGGAATCTCTCGCATAATCTAGGGTCTGTCAATGCAAGACATGCTTCTTTTAGTGTAGTTTCTAGTAGAGTGACAAATCCAGCAAAGTCAACAGGAGAAACAAATACACCTTGTCTTGATTCCAAAATAAACAGTAGCGATGGACATGTACTTCCACATAGCCGCAATGATGCAACTTCAAGTCTACAGCATGTTAGCAATACAAACATAGTTTCTTTGCCTTATCCCAGTTCAATTTCACATCCTATGCATAATTCTGGAGCAGTTGAAAAGTTAGTGAAAAAACTAAAAAATTATCCATTTTTGGGGTCCTTAGAATAGGCCAACCCAACCATCCCTATGTAATGATGTAAATGTGAGACTCATACCTTGGCACCAAGCTCCATTGGAGCCTCAACCACTCCTTCAAATTCTCATCTCTGATCCTCCTCCTAATGAAGCACCCAACAATCATGATGTTTACCATGCTGACCACCTCATGCATTTTTATGACCTCTTCTAAAACTAATTTCACAGGTGCCCTCTTTAATATTAGATATTTATACACTTTGTCTCCTTCACTGTCTCTTTTTGAACTACACAATTTTCCTTTCTACTTATTACGTTTTCATTTATCACCTTCTGCTTATTACATTCTCAGTTTTTCCCCCTAGGCTCACACTCGCATCACCATAACTTTCCAGTCCCACATTTGGCGCTACAGGTTCTGTCTATGGTTGATCTAGATCACACAATGTTCCAATGGAAATGTGATGGCCAGAAGAGGCACAGTGAATTACCAATAGGCTTGAAGAAGTCTGACCCTCACAACAATCATACCCTAATTGTAGTGCTGGAGACAGTTTGGGGAGGCTTTCTTGTGCATGAACTCAAACATTTGATGTTCCCAACACCACAGTTTCTACAACCTTCTTCGATAACTGTTCAATCACCTCAGCCCTATTTAGTATTTTTGTTGACATGCAATATTCCTTTGGATCTATTCTTGATAGTTCTATTAGTGTTGTTAAACCCCTTTCCAGCTTATTGAATGCCTTAATGGAGTTTTGGCCTGAGATCTCAAGTCATCCAGTGAAACCATGGTTGAAGATAGTCTTGAACTCTACAATTGATTGGTGGTACACTCCGTTGACAACTGGAGCAGTCCATATGTCTTGCCATTCATAGGAATCTGTGGAAAATCGACCCCATCGATCTCCATTGTGAGGTTCAGTTCTTATCTTATTACTAGCATCCTCATTCATTGTTAGAAGGTGGCATTGCTTATTGTTGCAGTTGAGGTTTTTGTACTTGAAACATGTGTAGGGGAGATTGATGGACTTGACTGGATGACAAATGACTGTACCTCCCACGAAATATGCTCTGTAAGATCCTTTCAGATATCAACTCTGAGACAAGCCTGAATACATTGTAGGGCCTCTTGCATGTCTTGAACTGCTTAAGACAACATTTTTTTTCATAAGGCCTCAGAAGCAAACATTGACAATAGCATCTCTACCATGACTTGCCTCCTCGCCACATAGATTGGAATGGCTAAATAGTGCCTTAAGTTTTGTATTGCATTCCTAGCTTGAACGTGCACATTTGTGAATTTTTCATCCAACCTATGCCATCTAAGGTGCACTGAGAGCCCAGTTTGGTATGGGGTGCAAGGAAGGTAGTCACAGTGCTCCCAATATTGCTGAGAGTGCGGAAGGGTTGGGTTGGGTGTTGTCCAATAGTATAGTAGCATCAATTTCACATCTTTTTGACCTACAAGATTGCTGCTGAGTAGGTGGTTTTTTTATTAATCTCAAGGGTTAGTTTTTTTTGTCACTTTTCAGTCTACATTTTTCTTGACATGCTTTGTGTATTTTTTTCTTCAAGGCATTTGCTGATGAGATTGGCATTCAATTTTTGGAGACAAGTGTGAAGAATGTAACAAATGTGGAGCAGGATTTCATGACCATGGTTGCTGAGATAAAGAAGAGGTGCACTTTTTTGTTATGATGTTTTCCAACCTTTAACAAGCACCTATATTATACAATTGTGATGTTAGATGTTTGTTTGACTCCCTAATTTTAATTGTGTGTAATGGTGTAAACCTGTGCTGGCAAATCCTAATGAATCTAATTGAGATTCTACTTTTTCTATGATCTTGCTGTTTTATGATAAAGTTAAGTGGTGATAAAGTAATCTACAGGAAGCCACTTACTGAACCTTCATCTCTGTCAGCAAAATAAAGAGTGTTGGATGTCATAATAATTGATTTTAGCCTCATTTGAAGCAAACACAACCTACAAATATTTGTGGAAATATTTCATGCACCTAGTTGTTGCTGCATTTTTGCAGAGGAGACAATTTCCTACAAGCAGAGGGTTACTGCATTTTATATCAGATTGTATTTGACTTCTTCAGACTATTGAAAGACTGAAATACCTTCAATATTTCTTAGCGTAAATTTCTAAACTAGTGGTATCTTCTACAACACTCAAGGGATTACTTATTTGAGGCAAGAGGTGTGCAAAAAGAACTCAGATATGCTTCTCAGGTTTATCCAACTCTTGTTTGAAGAAGTAGCAACGATTTACATCAGTTGGAAGGCTGTTAGCATCAACATCTTCTATAAAGGGACAAGTCTACTTATATCAGTAAAAAGAAACACTTCCAGGCATGTAATATAGTGAATTCTTATTATATATCAGTCCTTGTATTATTGCTTCTCATTTTCTGTTTCAGTTTGTGTATTTATGTTTTCTTGTTAAGATATGAATATTTAAATGATCTCTATATCATACATGGCCCTAACCTTTAAACCACAAGTTACTATGCCTTGAAAACACAATTGGAAGCTTTAAAGGAGAGTGCAAGAATCATATTTGAACTAAGTTGTGAAGAAGTTAGTCGGTAGAGGAAGTGTTTAACGAAATATCAAAACCAAAATATTCCATACAATATATCTTCAAGCCTCTAGACTCCAACAGTACGCTACAGTAGATGGAAAGTGAGGTGCTTGACAAAATCGGGATTTAAATAACCTTTACAGTAAGCCTAACCATTATCAGTTGGCAAGAGAAAACAAAGTAGCAGTAGTTCAAAGGAGGAGCAGTGGTATAAACAAGTCTTCCCTAACAACAATTGAGTTAAAAGTCCAGGGTAGTATTGGCAAGGGTTATTACAAAATCAAGAATAGAAATTTGTGTTATGAAAAAATTCAGAGTTTTGCTCTATTGGTCTCTTGCTATGGCTTTCTCTGTTCTATTATTTTGAGAAAACAGAGATTTTATAAGATATATATCAGTGAATATGATTTTCTAATCTATTATGTTGAGCACGTTTAGTCCTGAGGCATTGAGATTCACTTCTAAAAGGGTCTCCTTGGCTGGTTGGCTTAGTTAATTTTTTTTTATGTTTTTCATTATATACACTTGGTGGTGGAGAATATCCAATTTTAGACATCATTGCATATGGGGTATATTATTTGTAGGCATATCTCTTTTTGTTTTGGCAAGGATTCTCTAGAGTTATTCATACTATGCCGTGATGCCTTAGACATGCCTGTGCATGGGAATTTTCATAGCAATTTTGGTCAGGCTCCAGGCTTCCAGGCTATAAAATCTTGCAAGCATCTTGAGCATATCTATCAATGTGCTCAAGATATTCATGCCCAAGTAAATTATATCTAGAAGTTTGCATGTTGCAAGCTTATAAAATTATAAATACTCATGCCCATCATTTATTTATTTGAAATTTTTCTTGCATATGGATTGAACCTTCAACCATATTCTATTATTGTTTGCCTCTTTACTTGTGGTGGCATTACCATATGACTTTCCCTATTCGAGTGACTCAGATATATTTTAACATCAAAAATTTTAATATCAAATTTGATTAACCTCTCATTGATTGCATTTGATCCACGACATCAAAGAAATATAGCCCACACTTTATTTGTTGTTTCTAAACAATTTCTAAGAGTCAACAGTGCCAATGATAATTCCATTTTCAATTAAGCTTTTGCATGGGCCTGGACATTTGTAATTTATGGGTTGCATGCATTCGCATCACTAACCCATCTTCGTAGCAATTTTGTTGAGGCTTCAGGCTTTAAAATCTTGCGAGCATCTTAAGCATATTTATCGAGCAAAGCCTTGTTTTCACGAAATTGTTGAACCACAGAGAGACTTATATGTTTCTATTTTTACATGGAATTCTTTCCTAAGATGCAGCGTCACCTTGAAAGAGGGTTTTCGACAAAATGACTTCCCCTATACTCCAGAATAGAGCGTCCTAGATAGAGTCCTCATTGTGGCATCTTGCTTTTAAGGAGATTATATTTTCTATTTTATATGAAATACTATTGACTTTGCTCCATTTATTTTGTATCGCAGGATGGTAAGTCAGCCTGCCATGAATAGCAGCAGACTTGCTACTGTACAAATGAAAGGGCAGCCTGTTGTTAAAAAAAGTGGTTGTTGCTCATAAGACAATTCCTAGAATAATTTTTATTGAAACTGGTTTTGAATAAGTGAAGTTGAAGATAATTGTAAGTATTTTGGATCTCAGACAGGAAAACGTCTCTAGCTGTTGAGAGATCAACAATTGATAGACAATTAAAACAAATGTATTGCAAGTTGGATCTTGTATTCTTTTCCGTCTATGAAGGGCAGCAGCTTGCTTTTGTTCCTGATAATTTGTATAGCCATGGATTATTGTACTCATGCGTAGTTTGTAAGATCATTCTTCTTTGAATTTTCATCATTGTCACAGTTGAACTGCTATATCTTAGAATTCTTTTAGTACTTGAAGCATTATTCTTGAATATGTTTGACATTCATTTTGTTCCCATGCAAAATTTGTTTGAATATCATCATTGTCAAGCAATAACAACTTCTTAAAGGGTGCTAGCTCAATGGTAGAGCACCTGCCTAATTATAGATAGGAGATTGGTGGTTTGATTCCTCCGTATCCTATCATAAATTAGTGACTAAGAAAACGACTAAATTCGCATATATACGACTATTAGTGGCTAATTTCCAGTATCTTATAGCATTGCTAACGTTTAGTCATATTTAGCTTAATCATTAATATGTTATCATCTAGTAGTTTATTTAGTCGTATATTTGGTAATTAATTGTGACAATCAATGACTAAATCAGTGAGTATCAATGACTAAATCAATGACTAAATCAATGACTAAATCAGTGAGTAAATCAGTGAGTATCAATGACTAAATCAATGACTTAATCAGTGACTATCAATGACTAAATCAATGACTAATAAGTCAACCAATTAATGACTAGTGAAATACGACTAGAGATAAGATAATGGAAATCGGATACTATTAGTCACCAACTAAAAAATAGTCGTTTATAGTCGAATTTTAGTCATTAATTTCTCATTTTGTACTAGTGGGATACACACACGTCAACCACTGGAACATATCCAAGAAGAAGATATAGAATTTTTCCTCATAGGGAAACCCTGTCTCGACCCACTCGAATATCACAAAAGGAAACATATTAAATAAGAGAAAAAGGACTATGTTTTGGTTGTAATAAAAAATGGTCCAAAATGACATAAAGGTCAATAAATATTTTTTTCACTTTGGAGAGAAATAATGAGGAGGAAATATAGGAATCCACACAAATGGGTGAGGAATAAATTCAAAATCAACAACAACAAGGAAAAGATGTAGAAATTTTGCACAGCATAGATCCAAATAGGTGTGAAATATTACTTCATTGATAAAAGACTAGAAAATAACCTCAATTGTTTTGATAACAGATCTAGATACGGAGGCAAATTCCATAAAATTAAACTTAGTATGGGATAATATAATCTATGAAGCCTCGTGTATGATATTTTCATTGGAAGAGTAGATTTTATTGTAGGGATTCAATGCTTGACAACTTGTTATAGCTGCCACCACCCTCCACAGTATTTTCTTGAAAGCATGAGGCCCCGCCTTTTAAACCCAACTTTTTGTTTGATTCATTCTTTTAGTTTCTCCATAAACTGAGTCTAGTACTGATTGAAGTTAACGGTTTCCTAAAAATAGTGGTACTTAGAAAATTTTCCAATTTTTTGGCCCTTTTTTTACGTTTCGGTGACTTCTTTAAAAATCTCCAAAAAATTGGAGGATATTTCAGTTTTCCAGCGAAACATCGGTGGATTTTTGTAAGACTCTCCGAAACAGGTCGGAATACTTTTGAATTTTACGCCGAAACACCAGAGGGTTTTGTAAATCTCCCCGAAACAAGTCGGAAAATTTTTGAGTTTTTTTTCCGAAACATTAGAGAGATTTTCCAAATTAATCCGAAACATTGAGAATTTTGTGGAATAATGCCAAAATTCCAGTAGAAGTTGATAATCCCCTTCGATGTGTCACCTTTTTCCTAATTGTTTCCAAACTATTAACTTAGAAATTTTGGTGAGGACCAAGTCTTGTTGAGTTTTGGAAAAGTGATCAAAGAAAGTACCTAGCTCTCCGGATTTATGGTTTTGTCTCTGAAGCGTATCGGTGAGATTTACTGAATTCTCTATTGAGGTATATCGACAAACGATTAGAATTGACGCTCATACATTTCAACAAGCTTATGATTTTGTCACCAATGCATTTCGCAAAAGATATTGATTTTACTCTGATATGTGTCGTATTGAGTTATTTTATAACTGTTGAAGTGTTTTCTAAAGCTTTAGTGAATGATAAAAACACTCTTTGAGCTCATTTTAAGTGTGTTACTTGGGGCTTTTGGGAATTCCTTTTATACCCAAACCTCGTTAGCAAGCTCTCGTTCATCCTCTTTAACGTTGTTGCATCCTCCGCGACACCTAGAAGAGGAATATAGTCCATCTCGACTACAAACTACTAAATGCATTTTTAATCTATCTAGGTAAGCAATTTTTGTCCTCATCCTGGTCGCTTCTCCACTTGTCCTTCAAGGATTTGTTTCATATAAGATAAAAACATAATTGGATGCTAGTATCAACCAGCGTTTCTTGGTTTCTTCTCTTTCATTAGCTGGTTAAAACCCATTAAAATCCCAGGTATTTGGTTTCCTATTTGTAATTGTGTTTTAAAATCCCTAATGCTTACCCAATGTTATTCAAATACTATGAGGAAAACATTGTCTAAACCCTATATTTTAGATATGTTCCTCAGGCACATTTTTGTTCAAAAGAGTCTTAAACCATGATAGCTTTGGAAACATGCATATTGCTTGCATTTTGGGCTATGGTATTCACGACTTCCTTGAGAGGGGATAGTGTGCTATGCCCTGGCAAGAGATTAAGCATTTGAGCTTTAGGAGCATTGTTCATTGAATTTTGTTTACAGTCATTTCTTGTTTTCTTGAATTGCATCTAGTTAAAGTTTTGATGGAGTCTATGCCCCAAAATGATACTTCTTTTGTTTCATAGGATCCAAAGATGTCAAAAAGGGCTCCGAAGCATACCACTAAGGTAAGATTGGTTACCCCTTGGGAACCATCCCGGGTTACTTCCATTACCAGAATCTTTACTTTTGGAATGTTCTTATTCATGGAATGTTTCTCAACATGTACCTTATCTTTATCCTCCTAAATATCTTGGAACACATATCACTTGGATGAGGAGTATCCTTTGAATTTTGTATGTGCTTAGCAATATTTTCCATCTTATTATCCATACGTTCCATCAACTTCTCCTCTAAATGAACTAAACAAATTCTTTTCAAAGACCCTTTCATATTTTCCTACATATTTTTCATAAACTTCCCCTTTAAATTAATTAAGTAAATGGTTTCCACAGATCTTTTAATCATATGTTCCAACTAGGACATTCGAAAAAATAGGTCTTCCCTTTCATCGTATGTTGAGGATGAGTCCTCTAGTGGTTTGAGTGGAGTGTAATTTTTTCCACTTCATTTTGGTGGAATTTTGAAATATATATAAAGATATCACACCCTATATTTCAACTCAAATAAATCATTCTACTAAAAATTATTCAAATTTAAAATGGCGTACCTTTTTCAAACCTTGATTAGAAGACTGTTTTCTGGCTGACTTGGAACTCATGTAAATCTGAAATTTTGTCTCCTCTAGGTATAAAACTTCAGCTTGTTACAACCTTATGTGTCCTCTTTCCAACACCATAGATCTGACCTACTTTTCATGTGCCAGTAAAAATTTATTGCAAATCTTCTAATACTTCTTATTTTTGGTCCTTTCAGAAGAGAGAAATTGTACAATATTCCACGTGTCTACTATTTCGGATCTAAGTCTGAAAACTATATAAAGGATACTGTGGTTTGTATTCTTTCTGATGCAATATCTCTTACTCTATTTTGATCTCACATGCCCCATAAATGACCTTTCTCCCCAAAACACATGTTTTAGACTAGTTTTTGTGCTAGTCAGAAACCCTATCTTCCATAGAAAATATCTCCAAACCTATAATGGATCGAGATCTAAAACTTTCATCACAATTATTTCGAGCTTTTTTCTAGATGGGTTTTAAGTCTCTCTCTTTGAAACCTTGTAGAAAAAATCTTATAGTGCAAATTCCAAGATGACCTGTTTTGAAGAAACTAGTCCCAAGGAAAGAGCTCTAATACCAAATGATATGCAACAAATTTCCAAAAATATCATGAAAAGAGAATAAATATATCAAAAAGAGTACTACATTCCTTTAATGAATAAAATGTATGAATAGAAATCCTCTTCAAGGGGGAAACCTCCTTAAACAATGTAATAAGTGCACAAGACAAGACAAGACAAGATTCTCCAAATGAAAAGGTCTCCTTCTTATATATAAGAGAGTAAGAGGTACAATTCCAACTAATAGACCCAAATTGAAGTGCACAAGACAAGAAAAGGCAGGATGATCCAAATGAAAATGTGTCATTCCTATATATAGGAGACTAAGAGGTACAATTCCAACTAACTAACCCAATCTGACATAACTAATATAACCATACTAATGATAATTACAACTAATGGACCAAACAAACATCAAAACTAATGCAATGTGACCCATATAAGGGGAAATGTGTGCACATTTAGGGATTAAAAATTTCTCAGGTACATCCTTAATACGTTCAGGGTCTTTTTTCTTTTGTGCGCTTATCCTTGGAGAACCATGCACCTGCTTCGAACTTGTAGATCATTTTGCTTGCTACTTCTTCTGCTTCGGAGTAGTCAATATTTCCACATTTGAATCTGGATTCCATTGATATTCCTCATTTCAATCCATCATAGCTTTATTAATGTCTTCCCCCGTCACATAAAATGGTAACAACTCTGTTCTACTAGAGAATTGTGCGCGCGGTGAGATAAAAGCAATATGATTATTAACTAAAAAGACAAAACATACTCATACTTATCGATTAAGCTTGAAGGCATCTGGTACGAATCAGTCGAATCTTGAATCGTGTCGGTATACCAACATTTAAAGACCAAATTTGTCTCTTGTTGCTTCTCATCATATTTACTCAGCTACCAAATATTAAATTTAGGGGCTGAAAACTCCTATGTTACCTCTATAGCATAAGTTTTACCTTTGAGTAGCCCGAGAAGTTTCCATTCAATCATGTTGATCAACAATAATACCCACTTGAAATGTAAATATTTTCCTACATCATGTATGTCCAAACAATCCCATATGAATTCATCCAACAAATATTGTTCCCAATTCATTTTTATTCCATGAGTGCAACACTAAGATGCAAATAAGATTCCCACATGGAATTCATCCTTATGACATTTCCTTTCTACTTTTCCTAAAATCTGTGTTAGAAGCTTGACTTGCTAGTTTGTGATCACCAATATAACTGATCCTCTTGTACCCCTATGAGTTCCATATTTTGCATAGACTTCCTCTAGTTTCATATCCCTAGCTGCAATCACTTCAGCTGGATCCTCTCCCACATGTGACAATCTTGAGACTTTCTTAATCACATCTAAATCAATTGGATAGGTTTTATCCAACCATGTCTCTCCACCATGGAGTTGACTCAATAAGAACCTTATACACTGTGTAATACTTTGAATTATTCCAAAACGCGGAACATCTAAGAGAGACATAATCCCTTATTTGAAAATATTACACAACCAGGGTTTTGGAACCACAATCTCAATATCATCATATTCAACTACAACCTCAACATAATTGCTTTCTTCCAATGTAGGGGAACTCTCTGTATCTTGAATATTAAATTCCAAAAACTTTATTGATTGCACCTTCCCAAGTATTTTACCTTGAATATCCACCTGATGATCAATCTCGACAATAGGAATTTATGCCTCCTTCACTGGTTTATCGTTCAGCCTCACTTTGTGTTTTAAAGAAGTGAGATGATCAAATATATTTAAACAACTACCACAATTTCACACTACAACTCAAAGATATCATTTGCAAGATCCACAATCATTATTCAAACACTCAATGCAACCGAATAAATATTGTGGCCCACAAGATTCTCCTTTAAAATATTTTTGCAATCCGTTAAAAATATACTGTCCTTAACCCTCACTCCAAACATTAAATGTTTCTTCAACACGATGTGATCTATGAAATATTATTGCTGACTCATTCCATTGTAACTTTTATCTTCTCATTATTTCATTCATTGATCCACTTTTCTAGGAAATCTCATTATTGGCCAATTTATCCTAAAGATGTGATGAAATGTACTTATTTCTTTTTCAAATTTCAAATTTACCCTACTTTACGATAATCAACAGTCAAAACTTTCCATAAAAGAACTTAAATAACCTCCTTTTCTAACTAAATACCTCCTACTTTCCCTATAATGTACATAACTATCAATCATTTCCTTAGATTCCATATATCTGACCCCTACGGGATATAATACACCTTCAATCGACTTCTATTAATAAATCCCTTCAATGGATCACCATATAAAGTCTGCAACTTTACAACTCTAGCTTATGTAATGTAAGCAACACAAAATAGTACCATCCATCGCATGCACAACTTTCCTAGGTGTTTAATATATCTTCTATCATAACGTAGTACCAAAGATCCAAGTTCAAGTTCATGCTTTCAAATATTTTTGTCATGCCATGACTTTTTTCTATGCTTTTCACCTATTGACTATTACTGACAAGTAACATGTCTTCCTCTAAATCCATCAAGCGTTGCAATTGACATTGTAAAGATTCATCATTGGTCATGCTTGTAGCAAGTGTAATGCATAAACTTGGAACTACAAACTCCACCAGCATCAAAACTTATTTCCCATGGACTAATCAAAATGGTGTGAATTTTGTTAGTCTCTTGCAAGTAGTCCAATAAGCCCATAAAACTGTTGGAATTCTCTGGTCCTAGTCATCCCTTTCAACATTACAAATATTTGTCAATGCACACTCCAATGCTTTATTGAACACTTCAACCATCCCATTAGCTTGTGGATGATAAGGTTTACCCTTTTGATGATGAACCATAAATACCTGCATCAACTCATTAATAGTAACATTTAAAAAATGTGTACCATGATCACTCATCAAAATTTTAGGACAACAAAACCTGGTGATGATATTTTCAAAAATAAAATGCACAACAACTTCAGTTGTACACTCTTTCACTGTCACTACTTCTTCCCAACGTGTCAAATGTTATGTTCCTATGATAATATATATTGTGCCAAACCTTTTTTCTAGTGTATTAATTGGTCCCACAAAATCGATAGTCCAGTCTTCAAATGGATTCAACACAGTAACTGGACCCAACGACAATTCATCGTACGTTGATGTCTTTCCTACGCATTAGCATACCTCACATCTTTTTCCTCTTTTTTTATATTTTTATTCCCTTTTTAGAGGGTTTTTGCTATTTTGGAGGAATTTTGGATTATTTTGGGGGGAAAAGGGGTTTTTTGGCCTTTTGGAGGCTTTTTTAATGGTTTTGTGGCCTTTTGGAGGCTTTTTAATAGGATTTTTAGGTTATGGAGGTAAATATGGTAGGAAATATGGACAAATGAGTCATGTAATGGGGTAGATGAGGTAGTGAGCACTTTTTGGGTGTTAACAACTGGTGCAACTTATGTCAGTGGTGTTACTGCAGGAGTTTCTAACACAACAAGAGGAAATGTTCTGGTAACTGCAGCTATGTTTTTTGCTAGCAACACTACATCTACATGCAATTCTTCAGCCAGTGGTACTAGGAACACCTTCTTCGATGGACGTGTCACAAATGCTGCAGTTTTACAAGATCAACTACTCAATTCTGTCATCCGGCAACCTAGTTTTCCTTTCTCTATATCACTCACTCTCTTTGGCACATCATACAATGGGCCTCTGGTACAACAAAAGGTTGATGGTTCAGTCTTGAGCAATATTTCTGACAGACAAACACTTTATTATTTTTTTAATTTTCTAATTTATCAATGAGATTTCGTCTTATGGAAATCTGTTCTTATAACAATGCACAATAATTTGAAGGTGCCTCATATTTATAATCACCCATTCTATGAATATCATATGATGTCTCAACAATTAGCTAATACAACCTCAATAACCACTGGTCAAAATGACCCAAAGAATTCTCAGGGTCTTTGCATTTTTCCTCCCTCAGAATCTTCCTAGCTGCAACATCAACAGGCATTATCATCATCACAAGATGGATCTGTATCACAAAATTCAAATCATACGAATGAGAAGATCATTCCAGCAGATAGCAGATTGGCTACAAAACTGCAGCTTGCAATGATTCAAAGTAATGCATATGGCCAAAACTTTCCTTCAGGGCAGGTCTCAAGTTTGAATTCTCAATCTACAGCAGCAACTAGTTGCACGCATGCATTGTCGGTTCAGTCTCAGGATTTTGGCTTGATGACAACCTTTGGAATAAAGCAAATAGGAAAAATGAAACAACAATCAGAATCACATTTACAGTCCGAACAACAGCTAACGGCACAAGTACAAAAACCACAGAAAGCATATCTCTCCACACAATATCATGCAACTGCTCCTGGTTTGCAAACACAATCAAAAGAATTTGACTCTAAATCACAACCATCTTCAATGAATATTAATATAAATAGACGGCTTAATAGTCTCGATTTGAGGCTACCTGTTGTTGCACCAATAATAGCATCTCCATGACAGACAGGTCACAGAGCATGGTTGATCTTGCAAGAGGGCAGAGTCCATCCCAAAAGACTATCCAGAACCAAGCAATCTCTGGACAATCTCACCAATATAGCATGCCTGGTAGTCACAATCAACAGAAGCAACAACAACAAATGGCACTACGAGAGAGAGTGGTAACAACTACAGTTGTAGATGGTGGGATAGCCAACAATGATAGAAGCTATGGTAATGGTGGTCACGAAGAAAACCAAAAGGCATATGCTAAAAGAAATTTGGACAAATCAAATGTATTAAGGTGTGAATGGGAGGCTTCTCAAATTATGCAAGGTTCTCAAATAAATGCTGACCCAAAAATATTAAACAATGCTACACCAATTACATTTTAAGAAGGATCAGTCCCTAAGGTTGCTACCTTTTCCAAGCTTCCTACTAAACAGGGGATCCATTTTGTAGGGCAAGATGCATGTGTTGCTAGTCAAGGGTTAAGAAGTGGCCGGACTACTCAGGATCTACCTCAGATGAAAGCTACTACTATTGCATCGGCAGTATCACTCTTTCCTGAAATATATAGTAATTCACCTCGAGCGATGCAAAGGGGCACAAGTTAGGGACAACAGTCAAGGGGTGAACAACCTACAATGAATTCAGGTCCAGTTCAAATGATATTTCCAGGTCCATCTCTACCTTCAGCTGTTGCCACTGCCACTACATTGCTTTGTGTCCCACCTGTTTCAAAGTCATGGATTGGTGTTGTTACAAAAAATTTCGTGTCTCGGAAAGATTCTCATTTATCTCAGCAAAAATTATCCATGGCCTCCACTTTAGTCAAGGGTTCTTCAACAGCGAATATGGTATCAATCTTGGGCTCAGACCCACCAGGAACACCTCTACAAGGATAGCTAAATAAAAATTATTACAATATACAACAGCCCCAACAACAGATGCATCATGGGAAGACTGTACTACAAAATTATCCTCTGAATCCAAACTGTTCCCAACAAATACTCAAGCAGCCTTCACCACAGCAACAACATCCTCAGGTTGGGCAGCATCTTCTCATTCACCAACCTCTACAATATGAAGTTTAGACACAATCTCAAGTGCAATCACAGACTATACCTCAATATCCAACACTGCATCAGCAACAAACATCACAACATTTGCAGCAACCGTCAAGGAAAATTGGGAGCATACAACAATAGCACCTCAAACAAGTACAACCAGTTATTCCAGCATCTTTTGGGATCACTGTAAGTGGGAATCTCTCGCATAATCTAGGGTCTTTCAATGCAGGACATGCTTCTTTTAGTGTAGTTTCTAGTAGAGTGACAACTCCAACAAAGTGAACAGGAGAAACCAATACACCTTGTCTTGATTCCAAAATAAACAGTAGCGATGGACATGTACTTCCACATAGCAGCAATGATGCAACTTCAAGTCTACAGCATGTTAGCAATGTAAACACAGTTTCTTTGCCTTATCCAAGTTCAATTTCACATCCTATGCATAATTTTGGAGCAGTTGAAAAGTTAGTGAAAAAACTAAAAAATTATCCATTTTTGGGGTCCTTACAATAGGCCAACCCAACCATCCCCGTGTAATGATGTAAATGTGAGGCTCATACCTTGGCACCAAGATCCATTGGAGCCTCAACCACTCCTTCAAATTCTCATCTCTGATCCTCCTCCTAATGAAGCACTCAACAATCATGATGTTTACCATGCTGACCACTTCATGCATTTTTATGACCTCTTCTAAAACTAGTTTCACAGGTGCCCTCTTTAATCTTAGATATTTCTTACACTTCGTCTCCTTCACTGTCTCTTTTTGAACTACACCATTTTCCTTTCTTCTTATTACGTTTTCATTTATCACCTTCTTCTTATTACCTTCTCGGTTTTTCCCCCTAGGCTCACACTTGCATCACCATAACTTTCCAGTCCCACATTTGGCGCTACAGGTTCTGTCTGTGGTTGTTCTAGATCACACAATGTTCCAATGGAAATGTGATGTCCAGAAGAGGCATAGTGACCTACCAATAGGCTTGGAGAACTCTAACCCTCACAACAATCATACCCTAATTGCAGTACTGGAGATAGTTTGGGGAGGATTTCTTGTGCATGAACTCAAACATTTGATGTTCCCAACACCATAGTTTCTACAACCTTCTCCAATAACCCTTCTATCACCTCAACCCTATTTAGTATTTTCGTTGACATGTAATATTCCTTTGGATCTATTCCTGATAGTTCTATTAGTGTTGTTAAACCCCTTTCCAGCTTATTGAATGCCTTAATGGAGTTTTGGCCTGAGATCTCAAGTCATGCAGTGAAACCATGGTTGAAAACAGTCTTGAACTTTGCAATTGATTGGTGGTACACTCCATTGACAACTGAAGCAGTCCATATGTCTTTCCATTCATAGGAATCTGTGGAAAATCGACCCCATCGATCTCCATTGTGAGGTTCAGTTCTTATCTTATTACTAGCATCCTCATTCATTGTTAGGAGGTAGCATTGCTTATTGTTGCAGTTGAGGTTTTGGTACTTGAAACATGTGTAGGGGAGATTGATGGACTTGACTGGATGACAAATGACTGTTCCTCCCATGAAATATGCTCTGTAAGATCCTATCAGATATCAACTCTGAGACAAGCCCGAATACATTGTAGGGCCTCTTGCATGTCTTGAACTGCTTAAGACAACATTTTTTTTCATAAGGCCTCAAAAGCCAACATTGACAATAGCATCTCTACCATGCCTTGCCTCCTCGCCACATTGATTGGAATGGCTGAATAGTGCCTTAAGTTTTGTATTGCCTTCCTAGATTGAGAGTGCACATTTGTGAATTTTTCATCCAACCTGTGCCATCCAAGGTGCACTGAGAGCCCAGTTTCGCATGGGGTGCAAGGAAGGCAGTCACAGTGCTCCCAATATTGCTGAGAGTGCGGAAGGGTTGGGTTGGGTGTTGTCCAATAGTATAGTAGCATCAAGTTCACATATTTTTGACCTACTAGATTGCTGCTGAGTAGGTGGTTTTTTTATTAATCTCAAGGGTTAGTTTTTTTTGTCACTTTTCAGTCTACATTTTTCTTGACATGCTTTGTGTATTTTTTTCTTCAGCGCATTTACTGATGAGATTGGCATTCAATTATTGGAGACAAGTGTGAAGAATGCAACAAATGTGGAGTAGGATTTCATGACCATGGTTGCTGAGATAAAGAACAGGTGCACTTTTTTGTTATGATGTTTTCCAACCTTTAATAAGCACCTATATTATACAATTGTGATGTTAGATGTTTGTTTGACTCCCTAATTTTAATTGTGTGTAATGGTGTAAACCTGTGCCGTAAAATCCTAATGAATCTGATTGAGATTCTACTTTTTCTATGATCTTGCTGTTTTATGATAAAGTTAAGTGGTGATAAAGTAATCTGCAGGAAGCCACTTACTGAACCTTCATCTCTGTCAGAAAAATAAAGACTGTTGGATGTCATAATAATTGATTTTAGCCTCATTTGAAGCAAACACAACCTGCAAATATTTGTGGAAATATTTCATGCACGTAGTTGTTGCTGCATTTTTCCAAAGGAGATAATTTCCTACAGGCAGAGGGTTACTGCATTTTACATCAGATTGTATTTGACTTCTTCAGACTATTAAAAGACTGAAATACCTTCAATATTTCTTAGTGTAAATCTCTAAACTAGTGGTGTCTTCTACAACACTCAAGGGATTACTTATTTGAGACAAGAGGTGTGCAAAAAGAACTCAGATTTGCTTCTCAGGTTTAGCCAACTCTTGTTTGAAGAAGTAGCAACGATTTACATCAGTTGGAAGGCTGTTAGCATCAACATCTTCTATAAAGGGACAAGTCTACTTATATCAATAAAAGGAAACACTTCTAGGCATGTAATATAGTAAATTATTATTCTATATCAGTTCTTGTATTGTTGCTTCTCATTTTCTGTTTTAGTTTGTGTATTTGTGTTTTCTTGTTAAGATATGAATATTTAAATGATCTCTATATCATACATGGCCCTAACCTTGAAACCACAAGTTACTATGCCTTGAAAACACAATTGAAATCTTTAAAGGAGAGTGCAAGAATCATATTTGAACTAAGTTGTGAAGAAGTTAGTCGGTAGAGGAAGTGTTTAACCAAATATCAAAACCAAAATATTCCATACAATATATCTTCAAGCCTCTAGACTCCAACAGTACGCTACAGTAGATGGAAAGTGAGGTGCTTGACAAAATCAGGATTTAAATAACCTTTACAGTAAGCCTAACCCTTATCAGTTGGCAAGAGAAAAAAAGTAGCAGTAGTTCAAAGGAGGAGTGGTGGTCTAAACAAGTATTCCCTAACAACAATTGAGTTAAAAGTCCAGAGTAGTATTCGCAAGGGTTATTACAAAATCAAGAATAGAAATCTGTGTTTTGAAAAAAACTCAGAGTTTTGCTCTATTGGTCTCTTGCTATGGCTTTCTCTATTCTATTATTTTGAGAAAACAAAGATTTTATAAGATATATATCATTGAATATGATTTTCTAATCTATTATGTTGAGCACGTTTAGTCCTGAGGCATTGAGATTCACTTCTAAAAGGGTCTCCTTGGCTGGTTGGCTTAGTTAATTTCTTTTTTATGTTTTTCATTATATACACTTGGTGGTGGAGAATATCCAATTTTAGACATCATCGCATATGGGGTATATTATTTTGTAGGCATATCTCTTTCTGTTTTGGCATGGATTCTCTATAGCTATTCATACTATGCCGTGATGCCTTAGACGTGCCTGTGCATGGGAATTTTCATAGCAATTTTGGTCAGGCTCCAGGCTTCCAGGCTATAAAATCTTGCAAGCATCTTGAGCATATCTATCAACATGCTCAAGATATTCATGCCCAAGTGAATTGTATCCAGAAGTTTGCATGTTGCAAGCATATAAAATTATAAATACTCATGCCCATCATTTATTTATTTGAAATTTTTCTTGCATATGGATTGAACCTTCAACCATATTCTATTATTGTTTGCCTCTTTACTTGTGGTGGCATTACCATATTACTTTTCCCTATTCGAGTGACTCAAATATATTTTAACATCAAAAATTTAAATATCAAATTTGATTAACCTCTCATTGATTGCATTTGATCCACGACATCAAAGAACTATATCCCACACTTTATTTGTTGTTTCTAAACAGTTTCTAAGAGTCAACAGTGCCAATGATAATTCCATTTTCAATTAAGCTTTTGCATGGGCCTGGACATTTGTAATTTCTGGGTTGCATGCATTCGCATCACTAACCCATCTTCGTAACAATTTTGTTGAGGCTTCAGGCTTTAAAATCTTGCCAGCATCTTAAGCATATTTATCAAGCAAAGCCTTGGTTTCACGAAATTGTTGAACCACAGAGAGACTGATATGTTTCTATTTTTACATGGAATTCTTTCCTAAGATGCAATGTAGCCTTAAAAGAGGGTTTTCGACCAAACGACTTCCCCTATACTCCAGAATAGAGCATCCTAGATAGACTCCTCATTGTGACATCTTGCTTTTAAGGAGATTATATTTTCTATTTTCTATGAAATACTATTGACCTTGCTCCATTTATTTTGTATTGCAGGATGGTAAGTCAGCCTGCCATGAATAGCAGCAAACCTGCTACTGTACAAATGAAAGGGCAGCCTGTTGTTAAAAAAAGTGGTTGTTGCTCATAAGACAATTCCTAGAATAATTTTTACTGCAACTAGTTTTGAATAAGTGAAGTTGAATATAATTGTAAGTATTTTGGATCTCAGATAGGAAAAATGTCTCTAGCTGTTGAGAGATCAACAATTGATAGACAATTAAAACAAATTTATTGCAAGTTGGATCTTGTATTCTTTTCGGCCTATGAAGGGAAGCAACTTGCTTTTGTTCCTGATAATTTGTATAGCCATGGATTATTGTACTCATGCGTAGTTTGTAAGATCATTCTTCTTTGAATTTTCATCATTGTCACAGTTGAACTGCTATATCTTAGAATTCTTTTAGTCCTTGAAGCATTATTCTTGAATATGTTTGACATTCATTTTGTTCCCATGCAAAATTTGTTTGAATATCATCATTGTCAAGCAATAACAACTTCTTAAAGGGTGCTAGCTCAATGGTAGAGCACCTGACTAATTATGGGCAGGAGATTGGTGGTTTGATTCCTCCATAGCCTATCATAAATTAGTGACTAAGAAAATGACTAAATTCGCATATATACGACTATTAGTAGCTAATTTCCAGTATCTTATAGCATGACTAATATTTAGTCATATTTAGCTTAGTCATTAATATGTTATCATCTAGTAGTTTATTTAGTCGTATATTTGGTAATTAATTGTGACAATCAATGACTAAATCAGTGAGTATCAATGACTAAATCAATGACTAAATCAGTGAGTAAATCAGTGAGTATCAATGACTAAATCAATGACTTAATCAGTGATTATCAATGACTTAATCAGTGACTATCAATGACTAAATCAGTGACTAATAAGTCAACCAATTACTGACTAGTGAAATACGACTAGAGATAAGATAATGGAAATCGGATACTATTAGTCACCGACTCAAAAATAGTCGTTTATAGTCGAATTTTAGTCATTAATTTCTCATTTTGTACTAGTGGGATACACACACGTCAACCATTGGAACATATCCAAGAAGAAGATATAGAATTTTTCCTCATAGGGAAACCCTGTCTCGATCCACTCGAATATCACAAAAGGAAACATATTAAATAAGAGAAAAAGGACTATGTTTTGGTTGCAATAAAAAATGGTCCAAAATGACATAAATGTCAATACATATTTTTTTCACTTTGGAGAAAAATAATGAGTTAATATAGGAATCCACACAAATGGGTGAGGAATAAATTCAAAATCAACAACAACAAGGAAAAGATGTAGAAATTTTGCACAACATAGATCCAAATAGGTGTGAAATATTACTTCACTGATAAAAGACTAGAAAATAACCTCAATTGTTTTGATAAGAGATCTAGATAGGAGGTAAATTCCATAGCATTAAAATTAGTATGGGATAATATAATCTATGAAGCCTCATGTATGATATTCCCATTGGAAGAGTAGATTTTATTGTAGGGATTCAATGCTTGACAACCTGTTATAGCTGCCACCACCCTCCATAGTATTTTCTTGAAAGCATGAGGCCCCTCCTTTTAAACCCAACTTTTTGTTTGATTCATTCTTTTAGTTTCTCCATAAACTGAGTCTAGTACTGATTGAAGTTAACGGTTTCCTAAAATTAGTGGTACTTAGAAAATTTTCCAATTTTTTGGCCTTTTTTTTTACGTTTCGGTGACTTCTTTAAAAATCTCCAAAAAATTGGAGGATATTTCAGTTTTCCAGCGAAAAATCGGTGGAGTTTTGTAAGACTCTCTGAAATAGGTCAGAATACTTTTGAATTTTACGCCGAAACACCAGAGGGTTTTGTAAATCTCCCCGAAACAAGTCGAAAAATTTTTGAGTTTTTTTTCCGAAACATTAGAGAGCTTTTCCAAATTAATCCGAAACATTGAGAATTTTGTGGAATAATGCCAAAATTCCAGTAGAAGTTGTTAATCCCCTTCGATGTGTCACCTTTTTCCTAATTGTTTCCAAACTATTAACTTAGAAATTTTGGTGAGGACCAAGTCTTGTTGAGTTTTGGAAAAGTGATCAAAGAAAGTACCTAGCTCTCCGGATTTATGGTTTTTTCTCTGAAGCGTATCGGTGAGATTTACTGAATTCTCTGCTGAAGTATATCGGCAAACGATTAGAATTGACGCTCATACATTTCAACAAGCTTATGATTTTGTCACCAATGCATTTCGCAAAAGATATTGATTTTACTCCGATATGTGTCGTATTGAGTTATTTTATAACTGCTGAAGTGTTTTCTAAAGCTTTAGTTAATGATAAAAACACTCTTTGAGCTCATTTTAAGTGTGTTACTTAGGGTTTTTGGGAATTCCTTTTATACCCAAACCTCATTAGCAAGCTCTCGTTCATCCTATTTAACGTTGTTGCATCCTCCGTGAAACCTGGAAGAGGAATATAGTCTATCTCGACTACAAACTACTCAATGCGTTTTTCATCTATCTAGGTAATCATTTTTTGTCCTCTTCCTGGTCACTTTTCCACTTGTCCTTCAAGGATTTGTTTCATATAAGATAAAAACATAATTGGATGCTAGTATCAACCAGCTTTTCTTGGTTTCTTCTCTTTCATTGGCTAGTTAAAACCCATTAAAACCCTAGGTATTTGGTTTCCTATTTGTAATCGTGTTTTAAAATCCCTAATGCTTACCCAATGTTATTGAAATACTGTGAGGAAAACATTGTCTAAACCCTAGATTTTACATATGTTCCTCAGGCACATTTTTGTTCAAAAGAGTCTTAAACCAGGATAGCTTTGGCAACATGCATATTGCTTGGATTTTGGGCTATGGTATTCAAAACTTCCTTGTGAGGGGATAGTGTCCTATGCCCTAGCAAGAGATTAAGCATTTGAGCTCTAGGAGCATTGTTCATTGAATTTTGTTTACAGTCATTTCTTGTTTTCTTGAATTGCATCTAGTTAAAGTTTTGATGGAGTCTATGCCACAAAGTGATACTTCTTTTGTTTCATAGGATCCAAAGATGTCAAAAAGGGCTCCGAAGCATCTTTTCTTCTGGAATGTTCTTATTCATGGAATGTTTCTCAACATGTACCTTATCTTTATCCTCCTAAATATCTTGGAACACATATCACTTGGATGAGGAGTATCCTTTCAATTTTGTATGTGCTTAGCAATATTTTCTATCTTATTATCCATATCTTCCATCAACTTCTCCTCTAAATGAACTAAAAAAATTGTTTTCAAAGACCCTTTCATATTTTCCTCCATATTTTTCATAAACTTCCCTTTAAATTAACTAAGTAAATGGTTTCCACAGATCCTTTAATCATATGTTCCAACTAGGACACTCGAAAAAATAGGTCTTCCCTTTCATCGTATGTTGAGGATGAGTCCTCTAGTGGTTTGAGTGGAGTGTGATTTTTTCCACTTCATTTTGGTGGAATTTTGAAATATATATAAATATATCACACCCTATATTTCAACTCAAATAAATCATTCTACTAAAAATTATTCAAATTTAAAATGGCGTACCTTTTTCAAACCTTGATTAGAAGACTGTTTTCTGGCCGACTTGGAACTCATGTAAATCTGAAATTTTGTCTCCTCTAGGTATAAAACTTCAGCTTGTTATAACCTTATGTGACCTCTTTCCAACACCATAGGTCTGACCTAATTTTCATGTGCCAGTAAAAATTTATTGCAAATCTTCTAATACTTCTTATTTTTGGTCCTTTCAAAAGAGAGAAATTGTACAATATTCCACGTGTCTACTATTTCGGATCTAAGTCTGAAAACTCTATAAAGGATATTGCGGTTTGTCTTCTTTCTGATGCAATAGGTCTTACTCTATTTGGATCTCACATGCCCCATAAATGACCTTTCTCCCCAAAACACATGTTTTAGACTAGTTTTTGTGCTAGTCAGAAACCCTATCTTCCATAGAAAATATCTCCAAACCTATAATGGATCGAGATCTAAAACTTTCATCACAATTATTTCAACCTTTTTTCTAGATTGGTTTTAAGTCTCTCTCTTTGAAACCTTGTAGAAAAATATTATAGTGCAAATTCCAAGATGACCTGTTTTGAAGAAACTAGTCCCAAGGAAAGAGCTCTAATACCAAATGATATGCAACAAATTTCCAAAAATATCATGAAAAGAGAATAAATATATCAAAAAGAGTACTACATTCCTTTAATGAATAAAATGTATGAATAGAAATCCTCTTCAAGGGGGAAACCTCCTTAAACAATGTAATAAGTGCACAAGACAAGACAAGACAAGATTCTCCAAATGAAAAGGTCTCCTTCTTATATATAAGAGAGTAAGAGGTACAATTCCAACTAATAGACCCAAACTGAAGTGCACAAGACAAGAAAAGGCAGGATGATCCAAATGAAAATGTGTCATTCCTATATATAGGAGACTAAGAGGTACAATTCCAACTAACTAACCCAATCTGACATAACTAATATAACCATACTAATGATAATTACAACTAATGGACCAAACAAACATCAAAACTAATGCAATGTGACCCATATAAGGGGAAATGTGCGCACATTTAGGGATTAAAAATTTCTCAGGTACATCCTTAATACGTTCAAGGTCTTTTTTCTTTTGTGCGCTTATCCTTGGAGAACCATGCACCTGCTTCGAACTTGTAGATCATTTTGCTTTCTACTTCTTCTGCTTCAGAGTAGTCAATATTTCCACATTTGAATCTGGATTCCATTGATATTCCTCATTCCAATCCATCATAGCTTTATTAATGTCTTCCCCCATCACATAAAATGGTAACAACTCTGTTCTACCAGAGAATTGTGCGCGCGGTGAGATAAAAGCAATATGATTATTAACTAAAAAGACAAAACATACTCATACTTATCGATTAAGCTTGAAGGGATCTGGTACAAATCAGTCAAATCCTGAATCATGTCAGTATACCAACATTTAAAGACCAAATTTGTCTCTTGTTGCTTCTCATCATATTTACTCAGCTACCAAATATTAAATTTAGGGGCTGAAAACTCCTATGTTACCTCTATATCATAAGTTTTACCTTTGAGTATCCCTAGAAGTTTCCATTCAATCATGTTGATCAACAACAATACCCACTTTAAATGTAAATATTTTCCTACATCATGTGTGTCCAAACAATCCCATATGAATTCATCCAACAAATATTGTTCCCAATTCATTTTTATTCCATGAGTGCAACACTAAGATGCAAATAAGATTCCCACATGGCATTCATCCTTATGACATTTCCTTTCTACTTTTCCTAAAATCTGTGTTACAAGCTTGACCTGCTAGTTTGTGATAACCAATATAATTGATCCTCTTGTACCCCTATGAGTGCCATATTTTGCATAGACTTCCTCTAGTTTCATATCCCTAGCTGCAATCACTTCAGCTGGATCCTCTCCCACATGTGACAATCTTGAGATTTTCTGAATCAAATCCAAATCAATTGGATAGGGTTTATCCAACCATGTATCTCGACCATGGAATTGACTCAATAAGAACCTTATACACTGTGTAATACTTGGAATTATTCCAAAATGCGGAACATCTAAGAGAGACATAATCCCTTATTTGAAAATATTACACAACCAGGGTTTTGGAACCACAATCTCAATATCATCATATTCAACTACAACCTCAACATAATTGCTTTCTTCCAATGTAGGGGAACTCTCTGTATCTTGAATATTAAATTCCAAAAACTTTAATGATTGCACCTTCCCAAGTATTTTACCTTGAATATCCACTCGATGATCAATCTCGACAATAGGAATTTATGCCTCCTTCACTGGTTTATCCTTCAGTCTCACTTTGTCTTTTAAAGAAGTGAGATGATCAAATATATTTCAACAACGACCACAATTTCACACTAAAACTCAAAGATATCGTTTGCAAGATCCACAATCATTATTCAAACACTCAATGCAACCGAATAAATATTGTGGCCCACAAGATTCTCCTTTAAAATATTTTTGCAATCCGTTAAAAATATATTGTCCTTAACCCTCACTCCAAACATTAAATGTTTCTTCAACCCGATGTGATCTATGAAATATTATTATTGACTCATTCCATTGTAACTTTGATCTTCTCATTATTTCATTCATTGATCCACTTTTCTAGGAAATCTCATTATTGGCCACTTTCTCCTAAATATGTGATGAAATGTACTTATTTCTTTTTCAAATTTCAAATTTACCCCACTTTACGATTATCAACAGTCAAAACTTTCCATAAAAGAACTTAAATAGCCTCCTTTTCTAACTAAATACCTCCTACTTTCCCTATAATGTACATAACTATCAATCATTTCCTTAGAATCCATACCTATGACCCCTACGGGATATAATACACCTCCAATCGACTTCTATTAATAAATCCCTTCAATGGATCACCATATAAAGTCTGGAACTTTACAACTCTAGCTTATGTAATGTAAGCAACACAAAATAGTACCATCCATCGCATGCACAACTTTCCCAAGTGTTTAATATATCTTCTATAATAAAGTAGTACCAAAGATCCAAGTTCAAGTTCATCCTTTCAAATATTTTTGTCATGCCATGCCTTTTTTCTATGCTTTTCCACCTGTTGACTATTACCGACAAGTAACATGTCTTCCTCTAAATCCATCAAGCTCTGCAATTGACATTGTAAAGATTCATCATTGGTCATGTTTGTAGCAAGTGTAATGCATAAACTTGGAACTACAAACTCCACCAACATCAAAACTTATTTCCCATGGACTAATCAAAATGGTGTGAATTTTGTTAGTCTCTTGCAAGTAGTCCAATAAGCCCATAAAACTGTTGGAATTCTCTGGTCCTAGTGATCCCTTTCAACATTACAAATATTTGTCAATGCGCACTCCAATGCTTTATTGAACACTTCAACCATCCCATTAGCTTGTGGATGATAAGGTTTACCCTTTTGATGATGAACCATAAATACCTGCATCGACTCATGAATAGTAACATTAAAAAAATGTGTACCTTGATCACTCATCAAAATTTTAGGACAACCAAACCTGGTGATGATATTGTCAAAAATAAAATGCACAACAACTTCAGTTGTACATTCTTTCATTGTCACTGCTTCTTCCCAACGTGTCAAATATTATGTTGCTATGATAATATATATTGTGCCAAACCTTTTTTGTAGTGGATTAATTGGTCCCACAAAATCAATAGTCCAGTCTTCAAATGGATTCAACACAGTAACTGGAACCAACGACAATTCGTCGTACGTTGATGTCTTTCCTACGCATTAGCATACTCACATCTTTTACAATATTCTTTAGCTTCATAAAACAACGATGTCCACCACAAACCTATGTGGTTGCACGCAATACCTTTCCTGCTATCACCTTACCCAAATTATGACCTCCTATGATTCCTTCATGAACTTCATACAATATTGTATCAGGTTCATGCTCCATTACACATTTACACAATGTGCCACCAACTCCTAACTTGTACATTTGTCTCTCTATCAACTATTAATACACAATCCTTATAACCAATTTCCTTTGTTGCGCCACTGTATAGCCATCAAGTGCTTGTCCTGTCATTAAAAATGTTGCAATTTCTATAAATTGATTAGGTACAACATCCACATGAAACAATTGTGCATCCAACAACTAATCATCGATGCTTCCTTCTATTTATCCATTCTCTATCTTGGATAAATGATCTGGACCAATGTATATTTTGCAAGCTTAGCCACAAACTCAAAATCAAACTCTTGAACTAGCAACAACCAGCATCACATCTTTCCCCCCAACACTAGTTCATTAACTAAATAATTCAAAGCAGACTGATCATTAAAAAATTTAAAGAAATTAACCAACAAATAGTGTTGAATTTTTTGTAAAGCATATACCATTTCTAATCCTTCTCACTTCGTAGTGGTGTAATTCCTTTTTGCATCTGACAATTTCTTGCTTGCAAAAGAAATAGGATGATCAATATTTCCTTCTCAGGGATGCACCAACACATTCCCCAAAGCTATAAATGAAACATCCACATGGAAATGGAATATCTTCATCCAATCCAGGAAAATTAGTATCGATGTTGTCACCAATGTTTCTTTTAACAAGTCGAATGTCTCTTGAGACTCCAACATCCACTCATATATGTTCTCTCTTTTCAACAAATTTTCCAATGGTGCAGTTATCTTGGCATAGTTCCTTATAAATTTTTCTATAATATCCAGTATCCCCAAGAGTAGTGAGCAACATTTTTACAAAATTCGGTGCTAGTATATCCATTATCACTGCAATCTTAGTTGGATCTGCCAACATCCCTTATTTATAAATTGTGTGCCCCAATAATACTCCTACTAGTGTACAAAAAACATAATTTTTTAAATTTAAAGAAATCTATAATTGTCTACATCTATCTAACATTATTCTTAATATATGTGCATGATCCTTTAATAGGATGAACATTGTCCAGATCCAAATACACATAAAAAAAAAGTTGCATGAATTATTTAAATGATGTCACCACAATGTGCAAGAATATTGCATGCACTTTCTTCAAACAAAATGGCATCATTGTATATGTAAAAGAGTCCATTCTGTTGCAAATGTTGTTTTTGCACGATCCTCCTCTACAATATTCACCTGATGGTATCTAGAGAATCCATCAATGAAGAAATATGCCTCTTTCCCTCCCACATTTTCCAAAGCGTCACCTGTGAATGGAGTGGTAAATGGATTAGTTATGCATGCAACATTTAAACCCCTCAAACCTACACAGATTCTAATCGCTCTAGTATTTTTATCTTACACCACCACTGGACTTACCCATTTAGATTCCTCCATAGGCACTATTATTCCTGCTTCAGTCATCCTCTCTAGTTCTTGGTGCACTCTTTCTTTATATTTAGGATTTATTCTTAATGGTATTTTCTTAACTAGTTTAGCATCTAGTTTTAACTGGACTTTCATTTCTCCTAATAGTCTTTCAATACGTTTTATTTATGAGAAACGTCTGGGGAACACATCCTCGTATTCTTTCAAGACATCTATTGTATGTGTTACTATTTCTTTGTCCCAATAACCACCCAATACTGCCATGCTTGGTTTCTCTTCTGTCTCAATAATATATTTATTCAATTTTAAAGGTTTTAAATATTCCTGCTCAATATGATCAACACTAGTATCTTGCACTATGTGTTCCCCTTTTGTTTCATCAATATGTAACTTCTTTGGATAATCTTCTTCCTCTTGTCCTTCTTCTGAAATCTTCCAACAAAGCATAGGTTTATTTATTTCTACCAATTCCTTATGTATTATGTAGACCACTTTATCCTTTGTTCTTCAATTAAAGCAAATTTGGGCTCTAAAATGGGCCTTATAAGAAAACAAGCCATCTTATAAGATAACAACTCAACCATAATTTCTTGATGAGTTGGAATTCAAGAACCAATGGAAACTTCAATAAAATGAGTCAACCATAATGGTTGACTTGAGATATTTGTCATAAAAAATCTACTTTTTTTGCTCGTATTTTCAACATATCTCCCTGTGATTTTACTTAAATTTCAAGCGCGAGCACTCGTTGGATGCAGAATTAACCACACTGCATACTTTTGATGGACCCCACTGCCTCAAAAATTTGAAATACCTAAAAAAATGTGATGATGATGTCATCATCACGTTTTTTACGTATTTTTTTTTTGCTGCAGCGTTGTCCGTGAAAAGTATGTAGTGTGGTACTCGTTGGATGCGGAATTTAATTCTGCATCCAACGAGTGCTCCCACTCGAAATTTGAGTAAAAACACAGGCAGATATGTTGAAAATACAAGCAAAAAAAGTAGTTTTTTCTTTCTTCCTCCAAAATTAATAAATATTATTTTATTATTTTAACTATTATTTTATTATTTTCCTTAGGAGACTGTCACGTCCCCTCCCATCATACCAGTGCGATGGAGAGGATCGTGATGCTAAAACCGAAAATCTAGCCCCATGAACTTATTAAATAAGCATTCACATAATATAAAAAGACATGGAAATGTATAATTATAAGAAAACACAACGGAAGTAATTCAATTACACATCCATCATACATTCAAGATATTCATCAAATAAATAATTGCAAAGTTAACACAAGAGAATACTTATCTTATAACAAAGTAGTCCCAAGCAACTGGCTATGCAACTGCAATGTTCCACCCAACCATAGGCCAGTTGTGATCATCAATATCTCAACACACTGCCACCCCCGAGCTGGGCATGATCTCTACAAGGAATCAGGGAACAGCAGACTCACACATAGCTCAAAGATACACCAAATCAGCCAAGCCAAGCTACAGTTGGGTTTATCAGGCTGTTAGGCAATGGAAGGAAGAATTGCTAAGCTAGTGGGATCATCCATAGAGATATGGGCACCCTCTACAAGATCTATCTAGCTTGGTCTCCACAATACCTACACACCTGGCACAAGGAAGTATTCCCTTCACTAATACACAGTCCCTCAGGCCATACCTCCCATTCTAGTGTTCTTCAAGGTGTGCATAGAAGAGCAACCATCCCTTTTGATACTCTTGAGAGGTTACCTCCTCACTAGGTTTATCAAGCCGATTCTGGTCCACTTCCACTCCTAATTCTTGCTCATAATTTCCAACCAACACAGGGATGCACCCTACAACAAAACACAAGTGCTGAAAAACGTGGGCAACCAAACGAATTGGTAGATGGGGAATAAACCCTGGGAGAGCAAATTCGTTTTCAGAAAACGTTTTTCTGCATTTCAAGGGCAAAAACAACCTCTATAAACCCCCAAAATGTGACTCCCTTTCTCCCAGCCACTGTGCAACACAAAAACGAGCTCCCAGCTATGGAAAAATGCAGGAAATTGGTAAAAAAACGTGATGGGGAAAGCCCAGCTAGCTCAGACTGTGTGAGAGAGGAAAGACTATGGGTTTGTAATGGCTTTGGACGCCATTTCATGGATGTTTTCTTGCCCCATAAACAAAAGTACGTTTTCCTAGGTTGATGGCTTGCCCATGCACGAAATTGGCTGCCATGCCTCTTCATTCGCAAGGAATTAACTGCCTCAACCAATTTCTGGAAGAATTAAATGATTGGGTGCATAAGTTAGATTGGGTAGTTGAGGGTTTATGGGTTTTCTCATTGACACATGTATTAACACCATTGGCTCAAGGGTTTGAATAATTTCCCTCCCTATTCCTTGTAGAATCATGCCCCCATCTCTTTGTTGCATTGCATAGCTAGTTGTGGGTTTTTCATTAAAATTCGTATTTACATGATGTCTTAATTTACATTGTGCCTATCTAGCACAAGAACCATAGGCATCTATTTTTTTAATTGCTGATACATAAAACGCTAAATCAATGGTGGGGCCTTGGCCTTGATCTCCTCACCATGATTAAATAACAATATTTACATCATTTACGATTTAATGCAAAAGGGGGTCCAAATGGGGATGTGACATTCCCCTCCCCTTACATCAGCACTATCCTCAATGCTCATCAAAACTGAACAAAATGAATATGCCACCCTCATGGCATCCTCCAGCTCCCATGTAGCCTCATCGGGACTGTAGTGCTTCCATTGCACCTTTACCTGTCCGATGGCTTGGTTCTGGAGCAATGTTACCTTCTTGTCTAGGATGTGCAATGGGTCAGTTTGGAACTCTCCCTCAGGTTCCACCTGGATCACATCCCAATTAATCACATGGTTAGGATCATGTACATATTTCTTAAGTAAAGAGACATGAAAAACATTATGAGCTTTAGTGCTAGCAGGCAATGCAAGTCTATATGCAACTGGCCCTATTCTTTCAAGCACTTCAAATGGCCCACAATATCTAGGTGATAGCTTGGCACGACTCCCAAGATTCAAGGAACCCTTCCTTGGCCTCACTCTAAGATACACATGATCCCCAACACTGAATTCCCTATGCACTCTATGTTTATCTGCATAGCTTTTGTGTCTATCCTGGGCTACTTTTAAATTTTGCCGGATCTTTGCAACCTCTTGTTCCATTTCCTTAAGCAATTCTGGCCCAAGTACAATTTTGTTCACTGGATTGTCCCAAGTCACTGGTGTCCTACACCTTCTGCCGTACAAAGCCTCATATGGACTCATTCCCTATGATTCTTGCTGCCCATTATTATATGCAAACTCTACCAGGTGTAGATAATCCTTCCACGTGGATGGCTTGTCCATTACATACATGCAAAGCATGTCTTCAAGCAACTGATTTACTCTTTCTGTTTGTCTGTCTGTTTGAGGATGGTACGCGGTGCTAAAGTACAACTGTGTACCCAAATCTGCAAAGAGACCTTTCTAAAAATTGGAAGTGAACTTGGTATCCCTGTTAGAAATTATTGCCTTAGGAAACCCATGTAATCTAAAAATTTCCTTCATGAAAATATTTGCAATGGCATCGGCTTTATGTGTGGACTTAACCAGTGTGAAATGTGTTGCCTTTGTTAACTTGTCCACCACAACCATGATGGAATCATGTTGTCTCATAGTCATTTCCAATCTTGTAATAAAATCCATGGAAATTATTTCCCATTTCCATTATGGAATCGGCACTGGGTGCAATAAACTCGCGGGGTGTTGGTGTTCAACCTTCATCTGCTGACATTTCATGCACTTAGAAATGTATTCAGCGACATCCTTCTTCATCCCTGGCCAAAAATAATATTTTCTTGCTGTAGCAATTGTTTTCTGATATCCTGGGTGACCAGAGTATGGAGCTTTATGGATTTCATCCATAACAATCCTCCTCAAATCTGCCACATTGGGAATATAGACTCTATTTTTATAGGTAAGAAGTCCATCTTCCTCCAAATGATAACTCTCATACTTCTTGCCAAGGTCTTGCTGCTGCAAAGTGTCCTTTATCTGCACATACACTTCATCCTCAACAATATGGTTAACAATCTACTGCTTCAAATCTGGTTGGCAAGTACTAAGTGCTGCCACATGCATTTCATGTACCTTCCTGCTGAGCGCATCAGCCACCTTGTTTTCTTTCCATTTTATGTGTTTGATTTCAAAATCAAATTCACACAAAAATTCCAACCATATAGCTTGCCTAGCATTTAAAGTTGGCTGATCAAACAAGTATTTTAGACCACAATGGTTTGTCCTTAACTCAAATTTTCTTCCCATTAAGTAATGCCTCCACATCTTTAAAGCATGTACTATGGCTGCAAGTTCTATATCATGAGTAGCATACTTCTTCTCATGCTCCTTCAACTTTCTTGACTCATAGCATATCACGTGGTTGTCTTACATAAGAACTCCTCCAAGTCCTTGATTGCATGCATCGGTACATACCACAAAGTCTTTTTCTGGGTTTACAATTTTCAAAATTGGTGCACTTGTAAGAAGATTCTTCAACCGTTGAAAACTTTCCTCACATCTTGGTGACCATTCAAACTTTACCCCCTTCTTTTGCAAAGAAGTGATCGGGTTTGCAACCTTGGAGAATCCTTTGATAAATCTCTTGTAGTAACCAGGAAGGCCCATAAAAGATTTCACATTAGTCACATTCCTTGGATTTGGCCAATTCATAATGGCTTCAATCTTCTCAAGGTCTACAGATATTCCTTCGTTGGAGATGATGTGACCCAAATAATGAATTCTATCTTTATAAAAGTCACATTTGCTCAACTTTGCATATAGCTTATGCTCCCTTAGTAATTGCATTGTCAATCTCAAATGTTCTTCATGCTCTTCTGATAGTCCTCCAATTTAAGAGTTTCATTCTCTATTGCCTCTAAAATGTGGGCTGCATACAATTGGCATCCCTTCCTACAGAACTTCTTCAGTTGCATGGCTATAACCTGTCTAACAAAAGTCACCTTTGGAATGCCTTTTACAACCCTCGGGTTTCCTTCTTCGTCCATGCATTCAAATGTCCTATTGTAGCAGTCAAGTTTAACCCTATGTGCTTCTAACCAATCCATTCCAATGAGAATATCATAGGAACCCAGTGGTAAAATATTCAGATTTGCATAAGTGAATATCCCATCCATCTCTAATGGACATTTCTCTACAATTTCACTAACTTTTCTCTTAGTTCCAGTGGCTGGTTGAACTAACCATGATTTACTATGCTTTAATTTCTTAAAAGCACAAATCTCAACAGTTCTAGGAGTGACATAACTGTGAGTAGATCCAGGATCAATCAAAATAGAAACAGATTGCTTAGCAATCTTACCTTCAACTTCAACCACAGTTGACTGATGATTTGCCTGGTGGTCGTCTAAAGCTGCATATATTCTAGGGATTGTCCTTGCCACTTGACCGACAGTTTCAGCTCCTTGGATGTTGTGAACTTGATTTGGATTCCCATTCCGATGTGGATAGTTCCTAACCATGTGCTCCCCTCCACAACCCCAACATTGAAGTGGTTCTCTTGGCTCCTTTGGATCTCTTGGTTTGTCTCCCATCATCCTAGTTGGCTTAGTCACAACCTGTGATGGTTTCCTTTGTTGATTCCGGAATTGAGGAGGCTTGAACCCCTTCTTCCTTTGATCAAACTTTTCGTTTTTCTTATCCTTCCATGCCTTATGGAATTATGGTTTGCTTTTGTTTTGATCAAAGCAATACTTGGCCTTTCTTATGGCCTCCTCTAGAGTTCGAGGTTCATCAAACTCAATTCTATCTTTATATGACTAGGGTAGTCCACTCAGGAAACGCTGAATTTTCACGTTATCATCTCGAATATACCGGACATACCTCAGCAGCTCCAAGAACTTGTTTGCATATTCTTCCATGGTCAATTGTCCCAATCTCAGCTCATGGAACTCTTTGATCTTATCATCATAGTACCTATCAGAGAGGTACTTCTACTTGAAGTATTTCTTGAACTGCTTCCACACAATCTTCCTTTCATTGATCTTCTTCACTTGCCTGATGTGCTCCCACCATATAGATGCTCTTCCATTCAAGTTGAAGATGGCTACGCTTGCCTTCATATTTCCCGAGTAGTCTTGGACTTGGAAATACTTTCTCATCCCAAGAAGCCAAGCTTTAGCTTCTTGACCAGAATTTATCTCTCCATCAAACGTAGGAGGTTTCACCTTCTTAAATTCCCCATGTGAATTGTTCTTGTAGTGCTTCTTCCTCTTACTTCTGCGAGATGAAGAGCTTGAACCCTCAATGGATTCTTCAGAGTCAGATGATTCATTAGAAGAGATTTCTGGAGTATATGTTCTGTCTATAGAAACTCTGCTTGAGCTATTGGCCCACTTACGGGAATTCCTTCTAGAACTACTCCCACCCCTTTCTAGATTTGATGTCTGATGCCCAGAGTTTATTTGCCTTTGGATGTCTATCAAATTCTGTAGCATGGCTGCATTCAAATGATTTTGTTCTTCCTGAGCTTTAATCATCCTTTCATTGTCTTCTCTACAGCTTTGCAACTCCACCGTTAGGCTTCTCGTGGTGGGTGCAATACCTGGAGGAGTCTCTTGATTTCTTCTCCCATTAGATTCTGTTTCAACATTTTCAACATGTATGTTCTCCCCCATGGCATCGATCTCAGGCTCATAGGGATCCTGTGCATCATCCATGATGTTGATTTTCTTGGCCCAACCAAGATCCAAAACTTTCCAACTGTACTATCTAGAGTGTTTCCCTGTTGTAACTGTGATTCTGCAAAATGTGTTCATCAACACAATTGTTAGCTGCAATATATTCTCAGAAATTCATAAATTACTTTCATGCACGTGGGAAAATATTATATTGACAATTTGTCAAATCATAGAATTTTCTCACAATCAACGACATAAAAGAGTCCATTCTGTTGCAAATGTTGTTTTTGCACGATCCTCCTCTACAATATTCACCTGATGGTATCTAGAGAATCCATCAGTGAAGAAATACGCCTCTTTCCCTCCCACATTTTCCAAAACGTCATCTATCAATGGAGTGGTAAATGGATTAGTTATGCATGCAACATTTAAACCCCTCAAACCTACACAGATTCTAATCGCTCTAGTATTTTTATCTTACACCGCCACTGGACTTACCCATTCAGATTCCTCCACAGGCACTATTATTCCTGCTTCAGTCATCCTGTCTAGTTCTTGGTGCACTCTTTCTTTATATTTAGGATTTATTCTTAATGGTATTTTCTTAACTAGTTTAGCATCTAGTTTTAACTGGATTTTCATTTCTCCTAATAGTCTTTCAATACGTTTTATTTATGAGAAACTTATGGGGAACACATCCTCATATTCTTTCAAGACATCTACTATATGTGTTACTATTTCTTTGTCCCAATAACCACCCAATACTGCCATGTTTGGTTTCTCTTCTGTCTCAATATTATATTTATTCAATTTTAAGGGTTTTAAATATTCCTGCGCAATATGATCAACACTAGTATCTTGCAATATGTGTTCCCCTTTTGTTTCATCAATATGTAACTTCTTTGGATAATCTTCTTCCTCTTGTCCTTCTTCTGAAATCTTCCAACAAAACATAGGTTTATTTATTTCTACCAATTCCTTATGTATTATGTAGACCACTTTATCCTTTGTTCTTCAATTAAAGCAAATTTAGGCTCTAAAATGGGCCTTATAAGAAAACAAGCCATCATATAAGAGAACAACCCAACCATAATTTCTTGATGAGTTGGAATTCAAGAACCAATGAAAACTTCAATAAAATGAGTCAACCATAATGGTTGACTTGAGATATTTGTCATAAAAAATCTACTTTTTTTGCTCGTATTTACAACATATCTCCTTGTGATTTTACTCAAATTTCAAGCGCGATCACTCGTTGGATGCAGAATTAACCACACTGCATACTTTTGATGGACCCCACTGCCTCCAAAAATTTGAAATACCTGAAAAAACGTGATGATGATGTCATCATCACGTTTTCTAGGTATTTCTTGTTTTTGGGGTGGTGTTGTCTGTCAAAAGTATGCAGCGTGGTACTCGTTGGATGCGGAATTTAATTCTGCATCCAACGAGTGCTCCCACTCAAAATTTGAGTAAAAACACAGGGAGATATGTTGAAAATACAAGCAAAAAAAGTAGTTTTTTCTTTCTTCCTCCAAAATTAATAAATATTATTTTATTATTTTCCTTAGGAGACTCTCACATCCCCTCCCATCATACCAGTGCGATGGAGAGGATCGTGATGCTAAAACCGGGCATCTAGCCCCATGAACTTATTAAATAAGCATTCACATAATATAAAAAGACATGGAAATGTATAATTATAAGAAAACACAATGGAAGTAATTTCAATTACACGTCCATCATACATTCAAGATATTTATCAAATAAATAATTGCAAAGTTAACACAAGAGAATACTTATCTTATAACAAAGTAGTCCCAAGCAACTAGCTATGCAACTGCAACATTCCACCCAACCATATGCCAGTGGTGATCATCAATATCTCAACACACTGCCACCCCCGAGCTAGGCATTATCTCTACAAGGAATTAGGGAACAACAGACTCACACCTAGCTCAAAGATACACCAAATTAGCTAATCCAAGCTACAGTTGGGTTTATTAGGCTGTTAGGCAATGGAAGGAAGAATTGCTAAGCTAGTGGGATCATCCATAGAGATATGGGCACCCTCTACAAGATCTATCTAGCTTGGTCTCCACAATACCTACACACCTGGCACAAGGAAGTATTCCCTTCATTAATACACAGTCCCTCAGGCCATACCTCCCATTTTAGTGTTCTTCAAGGTGTGCATAGAAGAGCAACCATCCCTTTTGATACTCTTGAGAGGTTACCTCCGCACTAGGTTTATCAAGCCAATTCTGGTCCACTTCCACTCCTAATTCTTGCTCATAATTTCCAACCAACACAGGGATGCACCCTACAACAAAACACAAGTGCTGAAAAACGTGGGCAACCAAACGAACTGGTAGATGGGGAATAAACCCTGGCAGAGCAAATTCGTTTTCAGAAAACGTTTTTTGCATTTCAGAGGCAAAAACGACCTCTATAAACCCCCAAAATGTGACTCCCTTTCTCCCAGCCACTATGCAACACAAAACCGAGCTCCCAACTATGGAAAAATGTAGGAAATTGGTAAAAAAAACGTGATGGGGAAAGCCCAGCTAGCTCAGACTGTATGAGAGAGTAAATACTATGGGTTCAAAATGGCTTTGGGCACTATTTTGTGGGTGTCTTCTTGCCCCAGAAGAAAAAATACATTTTCCCAGGTTGATGGCTTGCCCATGCATGAAATTGGCCGCCATGCCTCTTCATTCCCAAGGCATTAATTACCTCAACCAATTTCTGGAAGAATTAAATGATTGGGTGCATAAGTCAGAATGGGTAGTTGAGGGTTTATGGGTTTTCTCATTGACACATGGATTAACACCATTGGCTCAAGGGTTTGAATAATTTCCCTCCCTATTCCTTATAGAATCATACCCCCATCTCTTTGTTGCATTGCATAGCTAGTTGTGGGTTTTTCATTAAAATTTGTATTTACATGATGTCTTAATTTACATTGTGCCTATCTAGCACAAGAACCATAGGCATCTATTTTTTTAATTTCCGATACATAAAACGCTAAATCAATGGTGGGGCCTTGGCCTTGAGCTCCTCACCATGACTAAATAACAATATTTACATCATTTACGATTTAATGCAAAAGGGGGTCAAAATGGGGACGTGACAGAGACCCATTTTTGACGTCAAATTTCCTATAATAAGTTTTTTTCCCAAAAACATCAATCTTTATATTTTTCCCAAAACATTGTTCAATACTATACTTTTTGACAAAAAATTAAATTTATCACAATTTTTTTTTTTGCATTTCATCCCAAAATATGGTAATATGCTCACTTCTTTATCTATGTACCAACTTTTCATTATAGTACCCAATGTATGAATAAATGTATGGACCGAGTGTTCCATCAGAATATTTCTCTCTTTCCACCTTTTTCACGGAACCATATATGTTCCCTCGAATCATGTATTCCTTTATATTTGTTCTACATATCTTTATTTTCATATTTTGGCAAAAACCTTACATAAATATTCTGTACTACTTTCTCCCAACTATCCAAGACTTTTTTATGGGTATCCCACCACCGCACTGGTGTTCCCTTCAATGCAATTTCCAATGCTTGAACCTACACTAGTTCAGGTACCTTTTCCTCCATTTCCAATATGAACTCTCCTACTATACTAGTCCCATCAAAGTGTGGAGTTTCGTACAACTTTGTCCTTACCTAGCACAATGATTTTTCAATTCTTGCGCAAATTCGGTTGGATACTTCATACATTTTTTTTATCTTTCCATCGCATCTTTGAAATCTATATCAAATGAACATATCCCATGCAAACTAATTTCACCATCCGTAGTTGGATTTATATAATCTTCCTTTCTTCCCATAATTTTATAGATATTTTCTATCTCATCATCCTCCATTCCATATTTCCTAGGTTTAAAATATCTCTCCCCTTCACTAGGATCCAAAGGAGCTACTACTCTCACTTATTCTAACTCAAAAGACATAGTCCTCCCATTCAAATTCAAGATAGCATTATTTTCAAATTCCTAGTCAATACCCTGTGAGGTTGGATATGGATATGATCCATCCAAAATCTCAATCACTTCAAAATCATCCTTAGTCTTCATCCCATCAATATATACCTTCACATTCTCAAGCCTTCCTACTAGAAACACTCCATACTGATTTGTTCTCCTTAGGTGAATTGGTGACCAAATTTATCTAAGGACCCTAGTACCCACACCATCACAACTGCTATAGAATGCATCACTGGGCTCTCTATGTCACATATCATTATCACATTCTTGTGTACATAGGCAGACGCGTAGTAGTGGTGCTCCAGTAGGTCCTCGATCGAGATGTCACTCGGCCTCCTTAGTTGAGTGTCCATAATGGTTGACTTGAGATATTTGTCATAAAAAATCTACTTTTTTTGCTCGTATTTTCAACATATCTCCCTGTGATTTTACTTAAATTTCAAGCGCGAGCACTCGTTGGATGCAGAATTAACCACACTGCATACTTTTGATGGACCCCACTGCCTCAAAAATTTGAAATACCTAAAAAAATGTGATGATGATGTCATCATCACGTTTTTTACGTATTTTTTTTTTTGCTGCAGCGTTGTCCGTGAAAAGTATGTAGTGTGGTACTCGTTGGATGCGGAATTTAATTCTGCATCCAACGAGTGCTCCCACTCGAAATTTGAGTAAAAACACAGGCAGATATGTTGAAAATACAAGCAAAAAAAGTAGTTTTTTCTTTCTTCCTCCAAAATTAATAAATATTATTTTATTATTTTAACTATTATTTTATTATTTTCCTTAGGAGACTGTCACGTCCCCTCCCATCATACCAGTGCGATGGAGAGGATCGTGATGCTAAAACCGGAAATCTAGCCCCATGAACTTATTAAATAAGCATTCACATAATATAAAAAGACATGGAAATGTATAATTATAAGAAAACACAACGGAAGTAATTCAATTACACATCCATCATACATTCAAGATATTCATCAAATAAATAATTGCAAAGTTAACACAAGAGAATACTTATCTTATAACAAAGTAGTCCCAAGCAACTGGCTATGCAACTGCAATGTTCCACCCAACCATAGGCCAGTTGTGATCATCAATATCTCAACACACTGCCACCCCCGAGCTGGGCATGATCTCTACAAGGAATCAGGGAACAGCAGACTCACACATAGCTCAAAGATACACCAAATCAGCCAAGCCAAGCTACAGTTGGGTTTATCAGGCTGTTAGGCAATGGAAGGAAGAATTGCTAAGCTAGTGGGATCATCCATAGAGATATGGGCACCCTCTACAAGATCTATCTAGCTTGGTCTCCACAATACCTACACACCTGGCACAAGGAAGTATTCCCTTCACTAATACACAGTCCCTCAGGCCATACCTCCCATTCTAGTGTTCTTCAAGGTGTGCATAGAAGAGCAACCATCCCTTTTGATACTCTTGAGAGGTTACCTCCTCACTAGGTTTATCAAGCCGATTCTGGTCCACTTCCACTCCTAATTCTTGCTCATAATTTCCAACCAACACAGGGATGCACCCTACAACAAAACACAAGTGCTGAAAAACGTGGGCAACCAAACGAATTGGTAGATGGGGAATAAACCCTGGGAGAGCAAATTCGTTTTCAGAAAACGTTTTTCTGCATTTCAAGGGCAAAAACAACCTCTATAAACCCCCAAAATGTGACTCCCTTTCTCCCAGCCACTGTGCAACACAAAAACGAGCTCCCAGCTATGGAAAAATGCAGGAAATTGGTAAAAAAACGTGATGGGGAAAGCCCAGCTAGCTCAGACTGTGTGAGAGAGGAAAGACTATGGGTTTGTAATGGCTTTGGACGCCATTTCATGGATGTTTTCTTGCCCCATAAACAAAAGTACGTTTTCCTAGGTTGATGGCTTTCCCATGCACGAAATTGGCTGCCATGCCTCTTCATTCGCAAGGAATTAACTGCCTCAACCAATTTCTGGAAGAATTAAATGATTGGGTGCATAAGTTAGATTGGGTAGTTGAGGGTTTATGGGTTTTCTCATTGACACATGTATTAACACCATTGGCTCAAGGGTTTGAATAATTTCCCTCCCTATTCCTTGTAGAATCATGCCCCCATCTCTTTGTTGCATTGCATAGCTAGTTGTGGGTTTTTCATTAAAATTCGTATTTACATGATGTCTTAATTTACATTGTGCCTATCTAGCACAAGAACCATAGGCATCTATTTTTTTAATTGCTGATACATAAAACGCTAAATCAATGGTGGGGCCTTGGCCTTGATCTCCTCACCATGATTAAATAACAATATTTACATCATTTACGATTTAATGCAAAAGGGGGTCCAAATGGGGATGTGACATTCCCCTCCCCTTACATCAGCACTATCCTCAATGCTCATCAAAACTGAACAAAATGAATATGCCACCCTCATGGCATCCTCCAGCTCCCATGTAGCCTCATCGGGACTGTAGTGCTTCCATTGCACCTTTACCTGTCCGATGGCTTGGTTCTGGAGCAATGTTACCTTCTTGTCTAGGATGTGCAATGGGTCAGTTTGGAACTCTCCCTCAGGTTCCACCTGGATCACATCCCAATTAATCACATGGTTAGGATCATGTACATATTTCTTAAGTAAAGAGACATGAAAAACATTATGAGCTTTAGTGCTAGCAGGCAATGCAAGTCTATATGCAACTGGCCCTATTCTTTCAAGCACTTCAAATGGCCCACAATATCTAGGTGATAGCTTGGCACGACTCCCAAGATTCAAGGAACCCTTCCTTGGCCTCACTCTAAGATACACATGATCCCCAACACTGAATTCCCTATGCACTCTATGTTTATCTGCATAGCTTTTGTGTCTATCCTGGGCTACTTTTAAATTTTGCCGGATCTTTGCAACCTCTTGTTCCATTTCCTTAAGCAATTCTGGCCCAAGTACAATTTTGTTCACTGGATTGTCCCAAGTCACTGGTGTCCTACACCTTCTGCCGTACAAAGCCTCATATGGACTCATTCCCTATGATTCTTGCTGCCCATTATTATATGCAAACTCTACCAGGTGTAGATAATCCTTCCACGTGGATGGCTTGTCCATTACATACATGCAAAGCATGTCTTCAAGCAACTGATTTACTCTTTCTGTTTGTCTGTCTGTTTGAGGATGGTACGCGGTGCTAAAGTACAACTGTGTACCCAAATCTGCAAAGAGACCTTTCTAAAAATTGGAAGTGAACTTGGTATCCCTGTTAGAAATTATTGCCTTAGGAAACCCATGTAATCTAAAAATTTCCTTCATGAAAATATTTGCAATGGCATCGGCTTTATGTGTGGACTTAACCAGTGTGAAATGTGTTGCCTTTGTTAACTTGTCCACCACAACCATGATGGAATCATGTTGTCTCATAGTCATTTCCAATCTTGTAATAAAATCCATGGAAATTATTTCCCATTTCCATTATGGAATCGGCACTGGGTGCAATAAACTCGCGGGGTGTTGGTGTTCAACCTTCATCTGCTGACATTTCATGCACTTAGAAATGTATTCAGCGACATCCTTCTTCATCCCTGGCCAAAAATAATATTTTCTTGCTGTAGCAATTGTTTTCTGATATCCTGGGTGACCAGAGTATGGAGCTTTATGGATTTCATCCATAACAATCCTCCTCAAATCTGCCACATTGGGAATATAGACTCTATTTTTATAGGTAAGAAGTCCATCTTCCTCCAAATGATAACTCTCATACTTCTTGCCAAGGTCTTGCTGCTGCAAAGTGTCCTTTATCTGCACGTACACTTCATCCTCAACAATATGGTTAACAATCTACTGCTTCAAATCTGGTTGGCAAGTACTAAGTGCTGCCACATGCATTTCATGTACCTTCCTGCTGAGCGCATCAGCCACCTTGTTTTCTTTCCATTTTATGTGTTTGATTTCAAAATCAAATTCACACAAAAATTCCAACCATATAGCTTGCCTAGCATTTAAAGTTGGCTGATCAAACAAGTATTTTAGACCACAATGGTTTGTCCTTAACTCAAATTTTCTTCCCATTAAGTAATGCCTCCACATCTTTAAAGCATGTACTATGGCTGCAAGTTCTATATCATGAGTAGCATACTTCTTCTCATGCTCCTTCAACTTTCTTGACTCATAGCATATCACGTGGTTGTCTTACATAAGAACTCCTCCAAGTCCTTGATTGCATGCATCGGTACATACCACAAAGTCTTTTTCTGGGTTTACAATTTTCAAAATTGGTGCACTTGTAAGAAGATTCTTCAACCGTTGAAAACTTTCCTCACATCTTGGTGACCATTCAAACTTTACCCCCTTCTTTTGCAAAGAAGTGATCGGGTTTGCAACCTTGGAGAATCCTTTGATAAATCTCTTGTAGTAACCAGGAAGGCCCATAAAAGATTTCACATTAGTCACATTCCTTGGATTTGGCCAATTCATAATGGCTTCAATCTTCTCAAGGTCTACAGATATTCCTTCGTTGGAGATGATGTGACCCAAATAATGAATTCTATCTTTATAAAAGTCACATTTGCTCAACTTTGCATATAGCTTATGCTCCCTTAGTAATTGCATTGTCAATCTCAAATGTTCTTCATGCTCTTCTGATAGTCCTCCAATTTAAGAGTTTCATTCTCTATTGCCTCTAAAATGTGGGCTGCATACAATTGGCATCCCTTCCTACAGAACTTCTTCAGTTGCATGGCTATAACCTGTCTAACAAAAGTCACCTTTGGAATGCCTTTTACAACCCTCGGGTTTCCTTCTTCGTCCATGCATTCAAATGTCCTATTGTAGCAGTCAAGTTTAACCCTATGTGCTTCTAACCAATCCATTCCAATGAGAATATCATAGGAACCCAGTGGTAAAATATTCAGATTTGCATAAGTGAATATCCCATCCATCTCTAATGGACATTTCTCTACAATTTCACTAACTTTTCTCTTAGTTCCAGTGGCTGGTTGAACTAACCATGATTTACTATGCTTTAATTTCTTAAAAGCACAAATCTCAACAGTTCTAGGAGTGACATAACTGTGAGTAGATCCAGGATCAATCAAAATAGAAACAGATTGCTTAGCAATCTTACCTTCAACTTCAACCACAGTTGACTGATGATTTGCCTGGTGGTCGTCTAAAGCTGCATATATTCTAGGGATTGTCCTTGCCACTTGACCGACAGTTTCAGCTCCTTGGATGTTGTGAACTTGATTTGGATTCCCATTCCGATGTGGATAGTTCCTAACCATGTGCTCCCCTCCACAACCCCAACATTGAAGTGGTTCTCTTGGCTCCTTTGGATCTCTTGGTTTGTCTCCCATCATCCTAGTTGGCTTAGTCACAACCTGTGATGGTTTCCTTTGTTGATTCCGGAATTGAGGAGGCTTGAACCCCTTCTTCCTTTGATCAAACTTTTCGTTTTTCTTATCCTTCCATGCCTTATGGAATTATGGTTTGCTTTTGTTTTGATCAAAGCAATACTTGGCCTTTCTTATGGCCTCCTCTAGAGTTCGAGGTTCATCAAACTCAATTCTATCTTTATATGACTAGGGTAGTCCACTCAGGAAACGCTGAATTTTCACGTTATCATCTCGAATATACCGGACATACCTCAGCAGCTCCAAGAACTTGTTTGCATATTCTTCCATGGTCAATTGTCCCAATCTCAGCTCATGGAACTCTTTGATCTTATCATCATAGTACCTATCAGAGAGGTACTTCTACTTGAAGTATTTCTTGAACTGCTTCCACACAATCTTCCTTTCATTGATCTTCTTCACTTGCCTGATGTGCTCCCACCATATAGATGCTCTTCCATTCAAGTTGAAGATGGCTACGCTTGCCTTCATATTTCCCGAGTAGTCTTGGACTTGGAAATACTTTCTCATCCCAAGAAGCCAAGCTTTAGCTTCTTGACCAGAATTTATCTCTCCATCAAACGTAGGAGGTTTCACCTTCTTAAATTCCCCATGTGAATTGTTCTTGTAGTGCTTCTTCCTCTTACTTCTGCGAGATGAAGAGCTTGAACCCTCAATGGATTCTTCAGAGTCAGATGATTCATTAGAAGAGATTTCTGGAGTATATGTTCTGTCTATAGAAACTCTGCTTGAGCTATTGGCCCACTTACGGGAATTCCTTCTAGAACTACTCCCACCCCTTTCTAGATTTGATGTCTGATGCCCAGAGTTTATTTGCCTTTGGATGTCTATCAAATTCTGTAGCATGGCTGCATTCAAATGATTTTGTTCTTCCTGAGCTTTAATCATCCTTTCATTGTCTTCTCTACAGCTTTGCAACTCCACCGTTAGGCTTCTCGTGGTGGGTGCAATACCTGGAGGAGTCTCTTGATTTCTTCTCCCATTAGATTCTGTTTCAACATTTTCAACATGTATGTTCTCCCCCATGGCATCGATCTCAGGCTCATAGGGATCCTGTGCATCATCCATGATGTTGATTTTCTTGGCCCAACCAAGATCCAAAACTTTCCAACTGTACTATCTAGAGTGTTTCCCTGTTGTAACTGTGATTCTGCAAAATGTGTTCATCAACACAATTGTTAGCTGCAATATATTCTCAGAAATTCATAAATTACTTTCATGCACGTGGGAAAATATTATATTGACAATTTGTCAAATCATAGAATTTTCTCACAATCAACGACATAAAAGAGTCCATTCTGTTGCAAATGTTGTTTTTGCACGATCCTCCTCTACAATATTCACCTGATGGTATCTAGAGAATCCATCAGTGAAGAAATACGCCTCTTTCCCTCCCACATTTTCCAAAACGTCATCTATCAATGGAGTGGTAAATGGATTAGTTATGCATGCAACATTTAAACCCCTCAAACCTACACAGATTCTAATCGCTCTAGTATTTTTATCTTACACCGCCACTGGACTTACCCATTCAGATTCCTCCACAGGCACTATTATTCCTGCTTCAGTCATCCTGTCTAGTTCTTGGTGCACTCTTTCTTTATATTTAGGATTTATTCTTAATGGTATTTTCTTAACTAGTTTAGCATCTAGTTTTAACTGGATTTTCATTTCTCCTAATAGTCTTTCAATACGTTTTATTTATGAGAAACTTATGGGGAACACATCCTCATATTCTTTCAAGACATCTACTATATGTGTTACTATTTCTTTGTCCCAATAACCACCCAATACTGCCATGTTTGGTTTCTCTTCTGTCTCAATATTATATTTATTCAATTTTAAGGGTTTTAAATATTCCTGCGCAATATGATCAACACTAGTATCTTGCAATATGTGTTCCCCTTTTGTTTCATCAATATGTAACTTCTTTGGATAATCTTCTTCCTCTTGTCCTTCTTCTGAAATCTTCCAACAAAACATAGGTTTATTTATTTCTACCAATTCCTTATGTATTATGTAGACCACTTTATCCTTTGTTCTTCAATTAAAGCAAATTTAGGCTCTAAAATGGGCCTTATAAGAAAACAAGCCATCATATAAGAGAACAACCCAACCATAATTTCTTGATGAGTTGGAATTCAAGAACCAATGAAAACTTCAATAAAATGAGTCAACCATAATGGTTGACTTGAGATATTTGTCATAAAAAATCTACTTTTTTTGCTCGTATTTACAACATATCTCCTTGTGATTTTACTCAAATTTCAAGCGCGATCACTCGTTGGATGCAGAATTAACCACACTGCATACTTTTGATGGACCCCACTGCCTCCAAAAATTTGAAATACCTGAAAAAACGTGATGATGATGTCATCATCACGTTTTTTAGGTATTTCTTGTTTTTGGGGTGGTGTTGTCTGTCAAAAGTATGCAGCGTGGTACTCGTTGGATGCGGAATTTAATTCTGCATCCAACGAGTGCTCCCACTCAAAATTTGAGTAAAAACACAGGGAGATATGTTGAAAATACAAGCAAAAAAAGTAGTTTTTTCTTTCTTCCTCCAAAATTAATAAATATTATTTTATTATTTTCCTTAGGAGACTCTCACATCCCCTCCCATCATACCAGTGCGATGGAGAGGATCGTGATGCTAAAACCGGGCATCTAGCCCCATGAACTTATTAAATAAGCATTCACATAATATAAAAAGACATGGAAATGTATAATTATAAGAAAACACAATGGAAGTAATTTCAATTACACGTCCATCATACATTCAAGATATTTATCAAATAAATAATTGCAAAGTTAACACAAGAGAATACTTATCTTATAACAAAGTAGTCCCAAGCAACTAGCTATGCAACTGCAACATTCCACCCAACCATATGCCAGTGGTGATCATCAATATCTCAACACACTGCCACCCCCGAGCTAGGCATTATCTCTACAAGGAATTAGGGAACAACAGACTCACACCTAGCTCAAAGATACACCAAATTAGCTAATCCAAGCTACAGTTGGGTTTATTAGGCTGTTAGGCAATGGAAGGAAGAATTGCTAAGCTAGTGGGATCATCCATAGAGATATGGGCACCCTCTACAAGATCTATCTAGCTTGGTCTCCACAATACCTACACACCTGGCACAAGGAAGTATTCCCTTCATTAATACACAGTCCCTCAGGCCATACCTCCCATTTTAGTGTTCTTCAAGGTGTGCATAGAAGAGCAACCATCCCTTTTGATACTCTTGAGAGGTTACCTCCGCACTAGGTTTATCAAGCCAATTCTGGTCCACTTCCACTCCTAATTCTTGCTCATAATTTCCAACCAACACAGGGATGCACCCTACAACAAAACACAAGTGCTGAAAAACGTGGGCAACCAAACGAACTGGTAGATGGGGAATAAACCCTGGCAGAGCAAATTCGTTTTCAGAAAACGTTTTTTGCATTTCAGAGGCAAAAACGACCTCTATAAACCCCCAAAATGTGACTCCCTTTCTCCCAGCCACTATGCAACACAAAACCGAGCTCCCAACTATGGAAAAATGTAGGAAATTGGTAAAAAAAACGTGATGGGGAAAGCCCAGCTAGCTCAGACTGTATGAGAGAGTAAATACTATGGGTTCAAAATGGCTTTGGGCACTATTTTGTGGGTGTCTTCTTGCCCCAGAAGAAAAAATACATTTTCCCAGGTTGATGGCTTGCCCATGCATGAAATTGGCCGCCATGCCTCTTCATTCCCAAGGCATTAATTACCTCAACCAATTTCTGGAAGAATTAAATGATTGGGTGCATAAGTCAGAATGGGTAGTTGAGGGTTTATGGGTTTTCTCATTGACACATGGATTAACACCATTGGCTCAAGGGTTTGAATAATTTCCCTCCCTATTCCTTATAGAATCATACCCCCATCTCTTTGTTGCATTGCATAGCTAGTTGTGGGTTTTTCATTAAAATTTGTATTTACATGATGTCTTAATTTACATTGTGCCTATCTAGCACAAGAACCATAGGCATCTATTTTTTTAATTTCCGATACATAAAACGCTAAATCAATGGTGGGGCCTTGGCCTTGAGCTCCTCACCATGACTAAATAACAATATTTACATCATTTACGATTTAATGCAAAAGGGGGTCAAAATGGGGACGTGACAGAGACCCATTTTTGACGTCAAATTTCCTATAATAAGTTTTTTTCCCAAAAACATCAATCTTTATATTTTTCCCAAAACATTGTTCAATACTATACTTTTTGACAAAAAATTAAATTTATCACAATTTTTTTTTTTGCATTTCATCCCAAAATATGGTAATATGCTCACTTCTTTATCTATGTACCAACTTTTCATTATAGTACCCAATGTATGAATAAATGTATGGACCGAGTGTTCCATCAGAATATTTCTCTCTTTCCACCTTTTTCACGGAACCATATATGTTCCCTCGAATCATGTATTCCTTTATATTTGTTCTACATATCTTTATTTTCATATTTTGGCAAAAACCTTACATAAATATTCTGTACTACTTTCTCCCAACTATCCAAGACTTTTTTATGGGTATCCCACCACCGCACTGGTGTTCCCTTCAATGCAATTTCCAATGCTTGAACCTACACTAGTTCAGGTACCTTTTCCTCCATTTCCAATATGAACTCTCCTACTATACTAGTCCCATCAAAGTGTGGAGTTTCGTACAACTTTGTCCTTACCTAGCACAATGATTTTTCAATTCTTGCGCAAATTCGGTTGGATACTTCATACATTTTTTTTATCTTTCCATCGCATCTTTGAAATCTATATCAAATGAACATATCCCATGCAAACTAATTTCACCATCCGTAGTTGGATTTATATAATCTTCCTTTCTTCCCATAATTTTATAGATATTTTCTATCTCATCATCCTCCATTCCATATTTCCTAGGTTTAAAATATCTCTCCCCTTCACTAGGATCCAAAGGAGCTACTACTCTCACTTATTCTAACTCAAAAGACATAGTCCTCCCATTCAAATTCAAGATAGCATTATTTTCAAATTCCTAGTCAATACCCTGTGAGGTTGGATATGGATATGATCCATCCAAAATCTCAATCACTTCAAAATCATCCTTAGTCTTCATCCCATCAATATATACCTTCACATTCTCAAGCCTTCCTACTAGAAACACTCCATACTGATTTGTTCTCCTTAGGTGAATTGGTGACCAAATTTATCTAAGGACCCTAGTACCCACACCATCACAACTGCTATAGAATGCATCACTGGGCTCTCTATGTCACATATCATTATCACATTCTTGTGTACATAGGCAGACGCGTAGTAGTGGTGCTCCAGTAGGTCCTCGATCGAGATGTCACTCGGCCTCCTTAGTTGAGTGTCCAAAATCACACCCAACTATGGGAACCCCATTAGTAAGTACACATCGATAAGTTTGATCTCTATCTGCTCCCCCTATATGATGAATGCCCCCTATGTCGACATCCCAAAACTATACTAGTTTGTTCAGCAGTAGCTTTGTCGCACACAAGGAGGGAACCTTGGAGAAATTCAGCAACCCACATTGGGCCAAAGTATTATATACCTCTTCACCATCATTGATGTCATCCAACAGTGACCCAAGCTCATGCTCTCTCCAGTTCACTCTTGGCATCTTTAAACCCACATCAAAACCCCCAGTCAATATTGCGCAAAGCCAAACAGCCCCTCCAAGGCCCAAGCGTAACTGTTGGGAAGAAAAGTGTTCCCAGAGCGTGCCTTTTTTCCTGAAAAACATGCCGTGGAGTCCACTTTTCACCTCGAAAAGCATGCTCCAGGAGTGCGCTTGTATGGCCCATAGGTGCACTCAGAGCACACTTTTTCCTTAAAAAAGCGTGCTCCAAAAGCATGACTATATGACCCACAAGAGCTCTCAAGCGCACTTTTCCCTTTGAAAAGCATGCTTTGGCATAGCCGTTCCCTATCCCAGCTCATTGGGGCCCCATAGAGGCTCAAACCCAAAAGATCAACCATCAAATTTGACAAAAATAACATCAAGATTTACCTAGAAGTCATAGAAGTCGATTCCGCTGGACAGATGGAGAGAAATCAGCAGTTGTTTTTTTGGACCCCTCCACACTCCTCCAACTCTAAATAATGAAAATGTCATGTGGAAGGTGGACTCCCCTTTATTTATGGCCCTTTTTTTCCTCTCTTTGACCCTTCAAGGGTCCTCTGACCTCTATTTTTCACATCGTTCGCAGCACCGGATTCAGAATTATGTGCCCATGATGATGCTTGAGATCATTTATATCTCTCACTTACCATTTTTTAGGTCATTCTTTCTATGCCCCCTGCCTCAATTTGCATGCCATTAGGTATTCTAGCAATTACATGTCTCTTTTTTTCCTTTCTTATCCATTGCGGCCTATTCACGAGCCTTCTGCTCCCTCCATTTGGCAGTTATTGCATTGTTTTTCCACCGTTCATCCACCCACAAGAAGGCCCCATTAGTTTCCCCCCTCACCTTCTTTATTGGTCTACTCATACCTATCCCCTGACTTGAACACTTCCTCCTTGTTTGAATTTCGCATTTGTTCGGTATATGTTTATCTCCTTTTCGCTCTGAGCAACGCCTTTACGAAAAAGGAACTTAGAGAGTTTTTGTTAAGCTCTTTTCTGACTCCTTGAAGAATGAAAAGATCACCGAGCAATCTTGATTCCTTTTATGCTCATTAAAGTATCTAAAAGGGTGTCTCTTTGGTATAAGTTTAACCATTTTCTGGACCTGGTAGACTAATTACGAAAAATGAATACTCTAGACCCTTCATCTAGAAGAGTTCTCCATTGCATACTTTTATGCTTTTTCGGAATTTGGGGACTAACACATGAAAAATAACACCATCGGAGTCTTATTCTTGATTTTAGACTCTCTAAAATTGAAAGCACCCACGAGCATCCACCATCCTAGGCTTGAACAAATACACATGATGGTAACATCTCGAGCACACTTCTATTCCTTTTTCACGCTCCTTAAACCATGAAGAAGGCCCAAATGGTTCCTCTCAATGCCCTTGCAAATCATATATGATCCCCCATTATGGAAGCATCCCTAGTATGGTCACCTTTGTTTAGATTATTCTACGATGTGTAACCCTTGGAGTCTCCTGATATCACTCATCAGTTCCCCCCTGAGTCTCCCCCATTTCATCCATAGTCTTTGATCCCTTCAACTATGATCCCCTTCCCTCGAAGTTAGTTTCATATGATTCCAGGTCATCCCTAGCGTCATACTCTGAACAAAGGAAATTTGAGTCCCATCACTCTGTGGCCCTCTTATCCCCCCATAGTGTCTCAGTCTCATGTCCATTTCCATCACATCTTGGTTGTATCCCTCACGCTCCTGACAAGGAAACATCATTTCCTTGGTAGTTGCAAGTCTGCCTCTGTTAACGCCAGCACATCTATTCCAGAGGATAGACCTAGAGGTCCCTATACCTTGGACTCATCTCCATCACTGGTGAGTGCCTACAAACCACCTAAGAGGAGTCCTCAGTGATAGACACAATAGCTCACTGAGAGGGGGGGGTGAATCAGTGAATGAACACTTATTACCAATTCTAACTTCTTCTTCACTGCTTAATTTACTTTAACACCACTTTCATCAATCTCTAAACTATACTTCAGTAATCATCAACTTAAAACATATCATTCATCAAGTAAAACACATTAACATCAACACATCATAAGAGACATAGGATAATCTTTGTAATCTTTTTATATTTGATTCAATCGGCTATAACTAGGGGGTCTATCAGCTTCAACTGAATCAGAAGCACCAACTTCTGTTCCAAGACTCAGCTTGGAATTTTTCTCAGATCCAACTAAGAAAAATAATTACAAGGCCCAGCTTGTATTTACAAATACATTCTTGTCACATTACATCTCATAAATCTTCCCTTGTCAACATAGTCATATAAACTAAGCATGTACATACACATTGTCATTTTTTCCATGTCATCAGCACCTCATTTTGTCCACTAGCATATCCACAACCTGACATCTTTCTGCTGCCCTAGCATGTCCATAGTCATACCATTCCTTATTGCTGCCCAGAAATTAGAGATATAAAAATTAACTCATATGTTGCTTCCAATCAATCTGTTTCCTTAGTCAAACCCATAAATCAAAGATAGAAAGACAATTTCTTCCATGTTGCTCCTGCTACTCCACCAAACCTTTCCTCGGACCTCTCCTTCATATATCTGAAAATATTCCAAAAAATTCAAAATATTTGTTCTTTATTTATACTTCTCCTTTCCATGTATTTAGGATGCCGACTTGTCTTTTTATTTTTATTAATTCAAATAAATCAAATGATATTTTTTATTTCCATGTTATCCTTAACAAAACATACATACATACATACATATATAGCCATTTTGTACATCATCATGGGTTTCTTTCTCATGCCATGTCATGGCCTTCAATAATGCCCGTATGGGCCATTAAATATGTCTGCATGAGGCTTGTTTCATGCCTACAATTATGCCCATGGACTCCACTTAATATGCCTACAAGGGCCTCCATATATATGCCCACAAGGGCTTCCACATATATGCCCATAAGGGACATTTTGGAGATGCCCGCAGGGGCCTCTGTTATGCCCACAAGGGTCACATCCAAGGGCTATTTAAAAATGCCCGCAAGGGTATATAAAATGCCAGCAATGGTATGAGAAAAAATGCCCGCAGCTTCTCCTTTATGTCATCAACAAAAATGCCCACAATGGGCTTAAAATGCCCGCATCCTCCAATAAAAATGCCCACATCATTCTTCATTTCATCAATAAAATGCCCGCAGGAATTCTTCCATATGCCCGCAAGGGGCCTTCCTCCATGCCATGTCTTCAACCTTTTGTTGTGTCATTGTTGTGTGCGATGTCATCATCAAGTCCTTGCCATCAATCCTTACATTAACCATTGTTATGTTGGCTTTCCATTTGTCATGCTTGTCCATGTCCTTTTCCTTTCCATGTCCTCCATCTTTCCATGTCATGAATGCTTGTCAAGCCTTCAAATGTGCTTTGTCTTCCACTTGTCTTTATCCTCCATGCATTTTCATGTCCTTTGTCTTTGCCATGTCCATTGCAATGCCATGTCTTTAATTTTGTGTCATATTTATTTATCAAGTCATCAAGGCTTTCCATGCTTGTCATTATTATCTTATTCTTCAAGTCTCTTTCCATGTCATGCTTGCTTGTTATACATCTTCACATATTCCTTGTCATGCTTGTTGTCTTTGCACCATTGTCCACCTTATCATCAATCTAGGTCCTTGTCCTTTGTGCCATGTCATTCATTTCAAGCTTTGGCATTAATGTGTTGTCATCAATGACAACTATGCTTATCAATCTCCCCCTTTGTCATGATGGAAACCCAAAAATTTTCTCTCCCTTTGACATTCATGACAAAGGGCCAATTTTCCATTACAAGCTTCACAATGCCCAAAAAAAATTGTATCTTTAAAAACTTAATGAAACCAGTTGCTGAGTTTGATCTTCCATCACTTTCCATCTTCAAATTTTCATAAGTATATATATATATATACTCATCCTTGTTGAGTTGTCTATTCCCCCAGTTAAGTGTACTGCTGTAGCCTTTTATTTGAACATGCTCCCCTTGTCAATCAGCACTTTGGCTTTACAAGATTAATATCTTCCTTTTGCATTCAACTCCTTGGTCTTCATATGTATGCTCCTCTTATCAAGTATGCTGCTGATACCAATTGATATTCAAGTAATTTTTCATAGTCCTCTTTTGGTTGTTCATTAAATAAAAAATTTACTATTGTTTTTTTTTTAAACAAAATTGCTCTCATCACAACTCTATCATTGACCTCCTTCTCATTTTGAAAACCTCCTATTCTACAATATTGTCCTCTACCATATCACAAGAAAAGTAGCAACATCTGTAGTTATGTTAGTGCAAACAATATCTTCATTGTGAATACCCTCGTGTTTGGCCACTTCAACTTCTCGGGTCTCCTATTAAATTCATAAAAGGTAAGCATATATTAATTTTCCAACCATACTCCCCTTATCAATCAGCTCTTTTGATAAGGTTTCCAAAAATTTCATAATACTTTTACTGTTGTCCTTTGGATGCTAGAGTGCTTAGAGATCAACTCCTTTAAAACATTTTTATCACAAGATGACATCTTCAACTAACCGAATTTAGAAATCATTTCTTTCAAACAACTTTATGTCTGCTATAGTCTGAATTCATGCATGGGGTTGTCTTCATCATCACTTATGTTTTGCTCACTTCAGTCACTCCTTGCCAAGTTGTTGTCATGCATTTTTTATTTATGTATCAACTGTTGTTTTTGTCATTAATTATTCTTTACCAAACTTATTTACTCAATCATGTCATAGTTATGTTAGCTCTGATCTATTTTTCAAGTATTATTGTACTCTTCCTTGTATTCTTCATATAGATCTGCTTCAATGAGCTTCAATTTCTTCCAAGATCTTTTAGCAAGAACTCCATGAAGGAAACCATTTATCCAAAAACTTCTTCACAGGTACTTTTCATAAAAAAAGGTAAGCACGCATCAATCACAATGTTGCTTTACTTCAACTACTACCTTTGCCATAATTTCTTCTTTATCCTTCTTGTTATATTTATCTTGATAAAATGAAGAATCAAGACCTTCGTCATTTCTCAAGTCAATGTGTAAGAAAGTCATTTCAAGGGTCTCTTTTCTTGAAGAGTGCTTCTTCTCAGTCTTGAATACATAAACTTCTATGAAGATGACCAGACCTTTGTCTTTATATAACAGATCATGTTAACCTGATGTCTAGGTAGAGTAACTCCTTCTTTTTCTTACTCAAATAAGGTCTTCAACGGGCTACTGTAGGAAATTAGTGAACTGAGTGCTCAACCTTGTGTTGTTGGTGTCTTGATTGTGAACTAGCAGATCAATTTTGCATACATTTGGGCTTTGATCTTTGTTGCTCCTGCTTCCCCTATTAATATGCCTCGAGTTACATAGGGCCAAGTTGTATTACCCCACACTTTACATATTTCATCCCTGTTAGAAATATGATCCTAGGACTTGTTTGGAGCATTCATCATTTACCAATTGAGTTCATCCTCCAATAATGAACTCAGGGTATACTTGAAGTCTTTAAAAGACTTCACGTTGGGCTTGCCACATGGCAGCCACCTTCTTTTGTGCAATGATCACCAACTTCACTCATATTCAGTAAAACATTCATTTTAATCCAAACCTGAGAGTGTCCTTTATTTTTGGTATTTTCCCTTTTTTCTTCAAATATTTTTGTGTCATTCCACTAATACAAAATGAGAGATAAGTGACTAGGAAACTAAAAAATTTAGTCACCATTGTTTTTTCAAGGGATAAATGACTAAAATTGAGCAATTTTAAATAAGCCTACAAAAAACGACTAAGATAAATGACTAATTTAGTCATGGGATAAAATATATGACTAGATAACAAGTCACTAAATAAAAATAACTAACATAAATGACTAATTTAGTCACGAGAATATAAATATGACTTAACTAACAACGACTAAGAATATGACTTAGTCATTTATGTTAGTCATTTTTAGTTGTGTCACCCCGACAATAGAAAATTGCAATTTTGACATTGAATTTGTACAATTTAACACTGCGGGTTGATTCAGGGACCCCCTAAGGGGGTCACTAAATCCATCCGCAATGTTAAAATTTAGTAAACTGTAACATTGTAGATGGAGTTAGAGACCCAAGTGACGTTAATTGTGTCACTCAACAATGGAAAATTGTAATTTTGACAATGAATTGTTACGATTTACTAAATTTTAATGTTGTAGATGGATTTAGAGACCCCCGTAAATTATAACACTATAGATAAATTCATGAGAGACCCCCTGTATCACTCAACATAAAGTTGCAAAATGTGTGTTATTTAGCCAGACCGAAACGGAACCATTTGTTGACTCAGACCCAGTCAACAGGGGTTCCCATCATTGTCGACACCAACCCACTACGATCTCCCTGAGCACCAGCCTAGACAAGTTTTACCCTGCCCAGCAACACCTGCAGAGCAGATGAGGTCTCACCCGAGGTGATCAAGGGAGAGTGGATGGAACCATGTTTCCACCGAATGAAGGAGGATGTATGCGACATCAACTACTTAATCTTATTGCAACATTAAACAATAAATCTATGCATTCACTTTGACATTATTGTACCCATAGCCTCATTTATCGGAAAAATTCCTTGTTGCGACAGATTATAACAGTAAAGTGACTATTGCATCAAAGAAACATTGCATTACCATCAAAAGACAGAAGACACACTAGGATTGCATAGAAATAGTTTCATCACATCATATTATTATTGAAAAAACCCAATACAATGCCTCTGCAGATCACAGACTTTAGCAATATCTCTGGATCTCAGAACATATGCATAAAACACATACCAAACCATTTATCTGATCTCTTCCCCTCCTTCTATGACCTACAACTTTCTGTCTATATATAGGCTTCCGCCTTTACAATGCTTGTCCACTTACTAACAATTTCCTAACCGACTCCTGAACAAATGACCCAAAATCTAGCTGGCATGGTCCAAATGACTCAAAAGCCCACCTATTGCGGTATACTTAGCTCAAAATTACATCTCATATGGTCCAATGACCCAAAAAACCGCATTATGCGGTACAAATGAATCAAAAAATACATAAAATAATAGAGCCTTCTTCCTTTCGCGACCTCTTCTGACGTGTCACAGCATTGGCTATGTTGAGATTCTTCCTTACCAAACCGCCTGCCAACAATTTCAGTACAAACGATTTTATTTTGTAGTTTGATAACACTATTTACATAGTTCCATAATGCACTGTCTGTAGTCATGTGTGTGCCATACGCGCAGGCATATTTTATATCTAAGTTTCAGTATTTTTATACCATTTCCAGATAACGAGTCAGATTTATGATTTCATGCATATTGATCACATAGAGTTTAAATGTTTCAACATTTGATTTGAATAGAATAGGGTGTAATCGCTTTCAGTATTTGATTTGGTAGACAAAATTTAATTGTTTCCAGCATTGAAATTCCCATAATAGATTTACCAATTTTCCAGCATTGAAATTCCTAGAATAGATTTACTAGTTTTTCAGCATTGGATTAATAGAATAGATTTATCGGTTTTCAGCATTTTCAATTAATGGATTTACATACTTTCATATTTCCTGCTTCCTAGTTTTTCTAGAACAATACTTCCTATTCCCTTAGAGCATTCTTTAGGATACTTTGAACATTTAGAACGACAAAGATCACCCTATAGTGCACATATAGTGCCTAGCATATCTTAAGTTTGTACGCTCCCTGGTTGATAATTAAAGTATACTTCCGGTCTATCTATCTCAAAAGGGTATACATTCTTGGAGTCCACCACTTGTCCATGTCCTTGCCTTTCCATGACCTCCATCTTGCCATGTCATGAATGCTTGTCATACCTTCAAATGTGCTTTGTCTACCACTTGTCTTTATCGTACATGCATTGTCATGTCCTTTGTCTTTGCCATGCCATGTCTTTAATGTTATGTCATCTTTCTTTATCAAGTCATCAACCTCCCAAGTCATCAATGCTTGCCATTCTTGTCATTATTATCTTGTTCTTCAAGTTTCTTGCCATGTCATGCTTGCTTGTTATACACTTTCACATATGCCTTGTCATGCTTGTTGTCTTTGCACCATTTTCCACCTTATCATCAATCCAGGTCCTTGTCCTTTGTGCCATGTCATCCATTTCATGCTTTGTCATTAATGTGTTGTCATCAATGAAAACTATGCTTGTCACTTAATGCCTATTAGACTTGTTTTTTCTCATGTCCTCGACTCTAGATCCATCATCGCACCATTGAGATTCATGTAGTGTATTGGTCCCTTCAGTCATTGGTCGAGGACCCTGGATGTTCCCTGACTCTAGCACATTAGTGAGTCTCTTTTGAACCCCCCAGTTGTATGTTCTTGTGGATATCCGATCTACATTGGCGATATTGTTTGGAAGTCCTCCAGTTATATGCTTCCTAGAGTATCTAGTTTAACTACAGCCCATGTACCTTTAAGATTATGACTCTCGGTCGTTGAGTCCATGCAGTTGTTGGACCCCTTCAGATCTAGTAGAGCATCAATTGTTGTGATACCGCATTCAAGATGAATGCCATTGTTTTCTAGTTTCAGTTCTTCAAATTAGTCATGGTTGGAACATGAGTATGTCCAAGATTTGTGTCCCCTCTAGACCATTATGATGTACACAACAATTCACTATGTCTTGTTCAGGTACCCTTTGGGCCTCACCATTATTCGTATATCTTGAAACATTGATACGAGCATGGGTATGCCCGCCTCGTTCATCTATTTGAGATTATATGTCCCTCATCCATTATTAAGGTGTTATATTTCCAGTTATAGCCCTTGAAGTTTGTATGAAGCACTTGTTCCTGTCTCCACTCTCCACCATCACGATGCCCACACCCTTGGAAAAATTCAAAGCCTATGATGTCTATCATCCGTACGATGAGATGTCTCCCTCATGATATCAGGGGGAAATCTGTTAACACCCAAACATTGTTCACCTAGATCATCCCCCTATTCACATAATCCATTTATCCCTTTTTCCTACATATTTGGCCTCCAAAAACCCAAAATACCTAATTTGGTAATCAAATGGGGAAAAAAATCACTATTTCCCTCAAAAATTAATTAAATTCCTCCAAAAAAGGTCAAAATACTCAAAAAATAAAAATAAAAGAAAAAGAAAAAGGGGAAATAGTCAAAATAAAAGAAAAATGAGGGAAACCATCAATTACTATGAGCCAATACTACTAGCCTCCCAATGCCACGGGACAATATACCACCATACAAAATTGCTATAAAAAGGTGGTGGAGGCCCCCCATTTCACATACACATTCACCCTATCTTATCAAAACTTTGCCAAAATTCCTATTAAAGCTTAGCCTCCCTTTGTGAGCTTTGTTCCCATTTAGTTGAGTTTTGGCCACCATTTTGAGAATTCAGAGGAGATCAAGGGACATTGGATTCCTGAAGCACCACCATTCGTACGACTACAAGGGCCCCCAATCTACTCACCATTGAAGTAACCCATGTTGTAAATCTCTTTTTACTATAATACAGAACCATTATTTAATTCATGGGTGTTTTACATGTTAGCTTAGATTTCATTTTACTACAGTAATCATTGGAATATTTACTTTTATTTTTATTTGCATGCACATCACATTCAGAAACTGTTACTACGAAGCTCATAGCTCTTAGTAAGTGCCATTTTGAACTAGCTAGTGTGAATAACCTAGCTACATCAAGGCATCACATAATTGAAATCTAAAGTGGTGTGGGCCTCAACCACAACAAAAATTAAGGATCCACTTGATGGGGTTTAGTCAAGGTGATCCACATAGCCCCCATTGAGACCTTTAGTTTCCCCTTGAACCTCCAACTTAATGGGGAAAAAAATTCTCAACTTCCATGAGACTTCTTAGGAGCTATGATGCTAGACTTATGGATAGATATGAAATCTAAAGGGTGTTGACCTATGGATAGATATGAAATATAAAGGGTGTGGACCTGGACTTGTGTATCGTACTTTATTGTGAGGGTTATTTCTTGAACAACACAAATCGAGAGGGCATGTTCCATCAGAGAAGATTGACCATTTGCACAAGAAAATATGCATGGGTGGTGTCAAAGGTACCTATGCCATGAATGGATCAAATTAATTGTGTAAGTATGATCGAGCAATTGTGACCATTTGTGCCAATAAATGTGAACTTGGATTAATCCAAGGTAAGTCACATGAACAACCCATATTTAATGTGTCCTCATGACGAGAATAGATCATGAGCATTCGTGCAAGGTGAATTTCCAGATGGGTGAAGGTTCAGGGAAGCGTACGGGGGAAATCCCTCTTAACCGCCATTATTTTTTTATATGTATCTGCACAAGTAGTCTTTGGTTTTAAATGCATCAATATGAATAGTATAAAATTTGGCAAAAGGGTGAATTTTGCAACTTTACATGACTTTCATCTCGAAGCTCCAAATGGAGCACGGATATAGTCATTAGAAAGCTTATTAGATGGAGAATAAATATGAACAAGTTTATCACAAGAATGAATTACAAATACTTCTAGGAATTAAAGAGAAAGAGACCTTTAGGTCTTATTTGAAAAAAAATTCAAATAGGATTTCCCGGAATTTAAAACACACACACACACACACACACATATATATACTAAATTTTAGAATCAATTTTTTTCTAACAAATGTAAGAACATGAAAACATTGCAGATACAGTTTGACACTAGACACAGTCACAAGATAATAATTTAGAGAAGTGTATAAGAGTTGAATGGAGGAAGGGGAGCTTCCATACAGGTATGAAGAAGATGTTAGAGGTTAGGATATCAGTGTGGGAAACACAAAATCAGAAAACAAAATAAAAATGGGAAGAGTGTAAATGTATATCCATTGGAATTTGTGGAGACTGTGAGAAGTCTAAGAATGGAGATACATAGTTGTAGGATAGAAAATCAGAGGATATTCAGATCCTAGGAACAACAATATCAGATAAACACTCAACTCATGCAAATTTTAAACTTGTTATAGAGACAAATGTAGGATTGGGTCAGTTTCATGACATGATAAAGAAGACATGGACAGTTTAACTGAAGAGACCCCATGAAAAATATATACACTCTCAGAGTGCTTCCAAGGGTCATAGGAATCATTATTCACACCTCGAGTAGCCAGGAAGTCATATACAATGGAGGATTCAATAATTAGTCCAAAAATGTCTTCCATTAGGAATCATAAAAGAATATATGTAGAGAAAGATCTGTAAGAGGAGACTAGAAAGATTAAGCGGCACTTGTTGTCGTCGGATATGCACCTCGAAGAAAAGGTGTTAGCATGGAAGAAATATTCAAGCCACTGGGTGTGTCCTTGGGGGAAAAAACAGAGTTGAGATAATATCACTAAACACTCAATTCCTTCATCTAGGCTAACTCCTATCGAATCCAAGGTGGGTGGTCCCTAAGAAAAGAAAACTATGGCCTTTAAGCTAAGTTGGAAAATGAAATTAATCTAGGAGTTTGAAATACAAGTAAATACTAAACCAGAGAAAGCAACTATGAATTAAAACGGAAACATGATAAAGTTAAATCCATCTAACACATTCCTTAATTCACACATCTAATAAAATCAATTAAAACTGACCATGAGGAAGAGTGAGGAAAGACCTCGCTTTATAGCCAAATGAGATAGGGGGAGGTGCACTTCCCAAGAGAGATCCTCTTTGACACTTGGATAAATGAGTTGATATACTTGGAAAAGGCTTGTTGTTACATGTGAGAGGTTTCTTACCTTGAACGTGCAGATGATCTTGTTTGACTCTACTACTTTTTGAGCAATTAAGAACATAGTCCCTCTGCTTCCCACAGATGGATTCCATAGATCCAAACATTCATCATGAGCACTCTTCTTCCTCTCTCTCTCTCTCCCTCAAAATTTATTCAAAACTCTTTCTTGCGTTACATTTATGCATTCTCATTGCAAGTAGTTTTATCTTAAAGAAAATCAATAGCTATTTCAATAAGTTTTCATCCATCTTAACTAGATCTGATTTTTTCAAAGCATTATTTTTTAAGTGGATCTAGTTTTCTAATTGGTACTAGTGTTTATTAAATTTCCTGATATTTCAATACTTAAGATTAGTAAAACAAATTATTTTTTCAAATGCCATATTTAGAAAATTATAAGTTCTCTATTAGATTCCCTAAAAATAAAGCCAAGATCCTCAAAAGGACTTGTCCTTTGGAGTTATCTTCGTCATTTGTATAAGTAGTTTTAACTTAAAATTTTTCCAATAATTTTTCTAGCTCTCCCAATCACTTTTAAAGTGATTTTGGGAATTTTTAAGAACTAATTTGTTCACTTTAATTTTTTTTATTTTTAGCAACTTTTGAAAAAAAATGGCGAAAAATCAAGTCTTAGTCCAATTCGGGGCTTCCCGGAGCATCCTAGATTCATCCGGCAACTTGTGTTAGAATTTTTGTAAGCCCTTGGACCTATATCTGTAAATATCCAAGGCATTTATTTGAATAGGATATTGTAACCCATAAATAAATAAATAAATAATATCAAGTGGGCTACCCAGCGCCCACACCCCATCTCCCCTTGGGGGATTCACATTTTTTTAAGGTTTGTTTTTTTCTAAATTTCCTTGCTTTAATTTATCAACACAAGCGCACAATCCATCCTAACAGGTTGTATAGTTAGTGTTAATTTTTCCTTTTGCAAAATAATCAATCTTTTACTCTATTTCACATTTTTACAATTTATTTATCGCAATTTATGTACATTGTTAACTAATAATTCAGGCTATGTATTCCCAAAGTAAACTGAAAGGGTTTACCTCCAGTAGGTGCAAAGAGAGTCTCAGCCTCTTAAATAATAAAAATTCATTTTACCTTCATAAAATTACCAATGCTTAAGTTCTCGTACGCTCTTGACCACTACAGCTTAGACTGAACAATTGGTCAACCAGCAAGGGACTTGAGTGATTAGCTTAATAAGGAAATCCAACAAAAACTTTTACTAGAAGTCTATAGGTCACGTGAAACTAACTATAGATTCAAAAGGCTAATTTAAGCAGGTTATGCCTCGCCTAGTTGGACCCTTGGTATAGTTTTCACTATGCTCAGTTCAAAGGACTAAGTTCGAGTTGGGAAAAACCAAGAATTAATCCACACATCATAATAAATCAATTAAAACTGACCAACGAGACTCTTGCAATACTTTCATGACACAACAACACTCCATATTTATGTGACTCCATTTGGCACTGGTACAATCTGCAACAATCACACTTATTCAATCAAATGATATCAATGTGTTAGATGGGTTTATCTTTTTTCATGCTGTTGATTTAATTCATTTTGAAATCTATGGTTCAATATTAATTCATATTCAAACTCCTAGAATCATTTTCTAACATATCTTAAAAGCCATAGTTTTCTTTTCATAGGGACTACCCCCCTTGGCTTTGCTAGGAGTTTTCCTAGACAGAGGAGTTGAGTGTTGAGTGACAGTATCTCGACTCTTTGCTTTCCCCTAAGGAAACACCCAGTGGCTTGAATATTTCTCCCACGCTAACCCCCTTTAAACTAAGGTGCGTATCTGGAAGCAACACCACCCACATTTGATGGTGAGCACACAAAGGGAGAAGATGGTTGTTGGGGATGAGAAAATAACTTCAACTGCATAATTACTCCTCTACCATGGAAGCTAGGATTTCCATTTACAACCTACAGGGAAAGGATTCCATTTGGTGGGAATAATTGGTTCAAGAGAATCATATCAATGAAAAGAGGATTTCATGGAGCAAATTCAAGAATTACTTCTAGAAAAAAAGTACTTTTTCAGAACATTATTATGATAAAAATATGGAAGAGTTCTTTGAACTCAATTTGGGAAACACGAAGATGGATGAGTCTGAAAAGAATTTTTTAAAATTGCTCAGATATGTTGGGTTTATCAAAGAGGATAAGGTAAATATACAAATATTTTTAAGTGGTTTTCCTTCATTTTACAAGGATAAAATTTAGTGTGATGAACCCAAGACCCTTGAAGAAACAATCTAGAAGGCCAAGCATATGTATGATTAGAAAAAAGGAAGGGAAGATTTCCAGAAGTCTTGGAGAGATAAGAGGAAGGATAAGCATGATGAAAGGAAGAAAGGAATGAAACCATCTTTCTTCAGGAACCCATAGAATTCATAAGAGCAATGTAATCTAACTTAAAATGGGCCCAGGATGACACAATCTCTTGTAAAAGGAACCAAGTAGAAAATAAAATGTTGGGGATATGAAGGAAACCATTTGTATACAGATTTTCCTCAAAGGGGAGACAAAATGAAGACTATACACAATTTGTAGGAAGCATGTACTATGGAGTTTGTAGCCAAGAACATTCCTAGAATATATGCAAACTTAGAAAATATATAGGCATATCATTAGTCCAACAGGATTGAGATTGAAGGTAAAATTGCCAATCAACATATTTCTATTCTCATTGATTTAGGAGTAAGTCATAGTTGTATTTATTTAGGAGTAATTCATAATTGTATTGCTCCTAATTTAGTTGAAATATTTCATTTGAAGAAAAGTAAGAATGATAGATCGTGGATGGTTCAATTGGCTACTGAGAAAAAAAGGAAGATTAATGAATTAGTAAAGCGTTTTCCTTTGGATCTTAATGGACTAAACACTTTTTCATATTTTAACATAATACCACTTGGTTCATATTATGTACTTATTGGGATGGGCTAGATAGATGCACACCATGTGGTGTTAGATTGTCGTAACAAGTAATTTACTTGTCTTGATTAATAAGAGAAGAAAACCATAGTGAAAGGAATTCCAAGACCTATTTCCATAAGAAAAATTTCATCCTTACAACTAAAGAGATGCTTCATAAAAGGATGTTAGTTGTATGCGGCTCATGTGCAAGAACCAAAGAAGTGTAAAATCAAAAGCTTGAAAGACTTTACAGTATTGCAATATTTTGTAGGTGTGTTTGATGAAATACCATGATTACCACCAAAAAGAGATGATTTCTCTATTGATTTGATGCTGGGATTTTCCCCAATTTCCAAAGTTACATACATAATGAGTACTCCCGAGTTAAAAGAGTTACAAATGTAGCTGGAAGAATTGTTGAAGAAAGGGTATATACACCCAAGTGTGTCTTGTTGGGGAGAACTAGTACTATTTGTAAAGAAGAAGAATGGAAATTAGAGGTTGTGTATTCACTTTAGGCAGTTAAACAAGGTTACTATACAGAATAAGTATCATCTTCGTAGAATTGATGACTTGTTTGATCAACTAAGAGGAAAAAATATTTTCTCAAAGATAGCTTTAAGATCTTGTTACCATCAGGTGAGGATAAAAGAATAAAACATTAGAAAGTCAAAGTTCAGAACTAGATATGGTCATTCTGAGTTTGTGGTGGTGCCATCTGAGTTAACAAATGCACCAACTACATTTATGTGCTTGATGAATGGGATATTCATGAGGTATTTATATAAGTTTTTCAATGTATTTCTGGATGACATTCTTATTTATTCAAATTCAAAAGAGGAGAAATGAGGAACATGTGATATCGGTAATTCAAGTGTTAAGAGAACATCATATTTATGCTAAGTTGAGTAAATGTTCTTTCTATCAAAGGAAAATTCATTACTTGGGACATATCATCTCTAAAGAAGTGATAGAAAGGGATTCAGAGAAGATAGAAGCTATTATGGGATGGCCTACACCCAAGAATGTATCAGAAGTAATGTCATTCATGGGATTAGTTGGATAATATAGAATATTCATAGAGTTCTTCTCCAAAGTTGCACATCCAATTACATCATTGTATAAGAAAGGAGTCAAGTTTCATTGGACAACATAGTGTGAAGAAATTTTCCAGCAGTTGAAGAGATTGCTCACTAGTACACCAATTCTCAAGATTGTTGATCCAAATGAATATTTTGTAGTATGTACAAATGCTTTGCAAGAAGCAATTGGTGGATTCCTTATGAAAAATGGACATATGATTTGTTATGAATCTAGAAAGCTTAAAGAGCATGAGAAAAATTGTCACACATGATTTGGAACTTGTTTTTATTATGCATGCATTAAAGATGTGGAGGCATTATCTCGTGGGAAGAAAATTTGAGTTGAGAACAGATCATAGTGGGATGAAATATTTGTTTCAGAAGAAAAATTTGAATGCAATACAAACAAGATAGTTGGAATTTCTATGCGAATTTGATTTTTATATCAAACATACTAAAGGCAAGGAGAACAAGGTTTTTGATGCACTCAATAGAAGGGTTCATGCCATGCTTGTTTCAACCATTAGTATGTGAAAATCAAATTTAAAAACCAAAATTCTTGAGGTCATCATCTCGTATGAACATTACCTTTAGGTAAAACAAGAATTACAACAAGAAAATGTACAACGTAACTATGAAGGTTACATGTTGGAAGATGATGGAATTCTTATATATATAAATATATTTTATGTTCCTGATTCAAAGGATTTAAGGAAATTGGTAATGAATGAAATGCATAATGTTCGATATATAGGGAATCATGGATACCAAAAGACAATCAGAGTAGTAAGAAGTCAATAATTTTGGCTAGGAATGAAGAAAGACATCATTGAATATATAGCAAGGTGCATTGAATTTCAAAGAGTAAAGGTTTAGTGTAAACGTCTAGCAGAATTGCTTCAACCATTTCCAATACCCAAGTGGAAATGAGATGTGATTACAATTGACATCATCACTAAGTTAACCAACACAAGAATGAAACATGATTCTATCATGGCAATAGTGCATAAGTTAACAAAAGCTTCTCACTTTATACTCGTCAAGTCAAATCATAAGGAAACTTATAATATAATAGATATTTATATTAAAGATATTTCTAGGTTACATGGACTACCTAAGGCAATAGTTTCAAATAGAGATCCATAGTTTACTTCAAAATTTTGGAAGAAACTATTCAAGGGATTTGGAACAAATATGAATCTAAGAAAAACATATCATCCATGAGAAGACGGGAAAACTCGAAGAATCAATCAAGTTAATGAATATATGCTAAGAATGTATGTGATAGATCAACCATCAAAATGGGAAGAATACATATATTTCATAGAGTTTGCATATAATAATGGATATGATGCTTCTCTCATGATGATTCCGTTTGAATCCTTATATTTTAGGAAATGTAATACTCCAATTAGTTAGGATAATCCAGTTTGCAGAGTGATAATTGGTCCAGAATTATTCAAAGAGATGAAATAAAAAATGGTTAAAATCAAATAGAATTTTAAAATAGAACAAGAAGAACAAAAGAATTATGCAGACAAAGGAAGAATAGTAAAATAATTTAAAGTGGTGGATCATGTCTACCTCAAAGTCATGGCAAAGAAGAGTTCCCTGAAATTGGGAATCTGTCCAAATATTGCAGCCTAATTTTGTGGGCCATTTGAAATTTTGGATAGGATATGACCTATAGTTTATGCATTAGCATTGCATGCTTGTTTTTGTCTGCATAATGTATTCCATGTGTATTTATTAAATAAATATGTTCCTGATCCTAGTCACATAATTTACTGGGATTCGATTCATGTGTAACTTGAAGGATATATTATGGTGCAACAACTGTGTGTCCTCGATCAGAAATTTATGTTGTTGAGGAATGGGACTATCGGATAGGTAAAGTTACAATGGCCCCATAAATTAATAAAGAAGTAATGTGGGAGCTAGAGGATGTGCTGCAGGAGGCATACCTGCAACTATTTTTAAGTTTTGATATAAAAAATGTAATTGTACTTTTTATGATGATGCACTGAGGATGGTGCAAAAAATTAAGGGGGAGGGGAATGCAATACCCTAGTTTGACCCCGTAATGTAATTTTGTAAATATTGATGTAGAAGGATAGAATCCAGAAACACATGGTTTAGGGTGACCAAGCTATTGTAAATATATACATTTTCAATATTAATATGAAATCTCTGACGACTACAGAGGAAGAAGGATGAAGAAGATATGGGGGTGTTAGTTTAGAATAGGAAAACCCAAGGTTCAACATTAATTTACCAACAAAACCCTTAGATATTAGCCCTTTTGGAATCACCTACAAGCAAAATAAGTCTCACCCGAGGCATCTATGGGGACTGCAGGAACCATGTTTCCATAATGTTGAAGGAGTAAGAGGCATTCATTCTAAACAATCATAACATTCGTGAAAAAATAGATAATATATTCATGAAACCAGAAATCACATTCATAGTTGGTTCCAAATTTTGGTGCAATGAAACTAACTGCTCCTATATCCTTGCATGCATTTCTTATTGCTTATGCACAACTTACTGCAATTCTTCTTCTATGACTTCCTTCACCTGGTTGCCAATATTTTCTAAGTCATGTTCAGTTAATGCCTAGGTCACTATTTCCTTTGTTGCTTTCCTCTTCTTTCATCGTTGTGATGTGCCTGCCTTGTCATGCTCCTTTCTCCTTTATCTCATTCATGGTTTTGTTTGATGTGCACTGTCACCTACACCATTTTTGTGTTCTTCTTGGTGTCATTGTTCATGTTCTCCTTGTTGTTGTTCTCCTTGTTGCTCTATTTTTTGTGTTTGCATCTGTGTCTCTTATAGTACTGGGATTTTCCACTTTGCATCCCAGTCATTCACAATAATACTGACATCTTTTTTTATCAGTAGTGCGTCAAAAACCATTTCTCTTCTGGGTCCTCTTTGCTTGAATGTACACATGATGCATCCCCACCTTAAACCAATTCCTTCATATGCTTTAATGGTCCAAGGTTGAATGCATAATGTGTTCTCAATATTTTCTTGATTGTCTCCTTATAAATATAAAAGATTACATTGTTATCCATCTTCCTATTCTTATGCACAGTATGCCATAAGCTAGAATACCATGCTTCCAAACACAGTTTTTGTGCACTTTCCATTAACTATGTGTCCTCCAACTCTATCCATATAACCATCGCAATAAAAATTAAAATCCATGAATAGTGAAACTCCATACCTTTTTCCTATGCATCTTTGCAGTCAGCTAAGAATTCATTCACCAAGAATGTTGTCTAGTTCATTTGTATGCCTGTTGCACACTTTTCTTCCACTACTATCACTCCTATTCAAACCTAGTCTTTGTAACATTTCCTTAATAGTTGCGTTGCAAACCTTATCGAATTATCGTTGGTACTAGTGATGTCCAATTTGCACTTTCCTCTGTGCATATCATACTTTTCCTTCATTCTTTCTACCAATGCTTTTTCTTACTTCTTATCCCTAGACAATGGTGTTGGGTCTTCCCCTAATGCTAGCAATCCAGAAACTTCATTTTTCTGTAATTTCATGATCTACATACCATAGATGTCCCACTTCTCCAAACATATATCCCTCAACAAAAAACTTGGATGGGATTATTAGTGTCACCAGGTCACACTTCAGCACCTTGGGTAGGTTGACTAGATTTGTTGTTGGATTCCTCAGTGGCACATATGCTCTTGGAAATATCACTTGGATTGAACCTGATGCTTCTGCTTCGATGGTTTTACATGTACCAGGACTAATGGCTACTTAGTGCATGGTTTCCTTGTTGGTATAAACACTCCTTCCTTTGGTGGTTCCATGACTCTCTATAACTCTACTTTGTTGACAATTCGCTTTGTCTGCAACTTGGTTCTACTCAGCTCAACTCAACTCTAAGTGCTCAAATAAATATGCCATTATGTTGTCACCCCTCTTTTACTTTTATAGCCTAATTTCAGTTGTGTCCTTCCTCTTCACGCCCAAATATTCATTTCATGATTTCCCTGATTTTGTGTGTCCTGGTCTAGATTTGGTCTAGATTCGCCAATCTTTCAAAATATTGTCATCGATTCTTTCATTTATGACATTGTGTTTCTGTCGTCTAGACATCATGTCTACTATTTGATGCATATCTTCATCTTGATTTTATTTTTGCATCATTTGATCATACTTTCGGACCACCTCCTGCTTGTGCAGAAGCTTCTTCTTTATTTCTGCAACATTTAGTCTTTCCCTACTATCCTTTCACTATATCCTTTTGTTTCTTTCTTTCGATATTTTTCACCATCCCCTTTTTTTTCATCCTTGCTTACTCATGATAATGCATGGAAGGATGGTTGTCCCTATATAGTTTCATTTGGATTCTATTGACAATTCCTTCCATGAATTCCCCATTCAATTTTCCCAACTGAACAACACCTATGTCTATCACAGATTCTATTACATATGGACCCAACCAGTGGATTCGAAACTTACATGGGTGCTTTAAAAACTTACTTTTATAGAGAAAAACTAGATCTCATATTTAGAACTTATATGTTTAATCTAGATGTCATGTCATGTCTTTCCGTGTGCTTTCTAGACCTGCTGATGAAATCCTGCAATGAAGTGGTCTTCCTCAAATTCCACTAGCTATGGAAATGGAACCATTTGTTGGCACATAGTCAGCAAACCCAAGGTTCAACATTAATTTACAAACAAAACCCTTAGATACCAGCCCTTTCGGCACACCTGCAAGCAAATGAATTCTCACCCAAGGCATCTATGGGGATTACAGGAACCAAGTTTTTGTAGTGTTGAAGGGGTAAGAGGCATTCATTCTAAACACTCATAAAATTCACACAGTAATAGATAACATGTTCATGAAACCAAATATCACATTCATACAAACCAAAGAAACATAAATTCTAGCATATTATATGTGCACATTAAATAAAACACTAACCATATCGCAACACATAACTATTCCATCCACAACAAGCTCACTTCTTTATTATCATCCAAACAATTTCTTACAAAATAGGCACACTGTGCTCTTACATCAAATCTTTGTCTCAAGTATACCCAATCCCTTGCTTCGCATATGTGCATTCTATCCTCTCTAAGCATACTATATATCCCATAACCCTTACATATTTATACAATTACAATAGGCATTTATCCCAACAAATGGGTCCAAAATGGCTAACGGTTTCTAACTAACTTCCTTCTTTTGTGTGTGCTTGACCCTTGTTCGACTTGTCATGCGGTCCACTCTCTACGTGCAGTTCCCACTTGTCGTGCAATCCACTCTCTGGTAATAGCAAATAGTGTAGGGACTTTTCTACACTATTTCAACTATTTTACCAAGAAATGGTGAGTTCCTATGTCAGCAACATGAAAAGATTATCACAAGTTTCCAAAGATCTATATTCATTCATCAAAACTCATTAAGATCTAAAAGTCATTTGAGAATTAAATTCATACATGATAAGCAAAATTCAAACTCTTAAATGGTAGAAACTTGAATCCATTCATATTAGAACAATGGAGAAGTACATCCTTACCATGGATCTTGGTGTGAATCCCTCTTCCATTGCCATAAGCTTCCCTTCCTTCACCCTTGCTTTTGAATAATTTGAGCAATTTCTCCTCCTTCAGAATCTCTCCAGCATGCCTTTTATCTTCCTTTGTGTACTTTACAATGATCCATATGCCTTTCTTATATAGCATTGGGAAATGAGCCTTAAACTTTCTTCTAAATGTGGGATTACTCATTTTCCTCATTTTAGATTATTTTAACCTGAAAACCCACTTTTCATGGTTTTTAGGATTTTTGCACAACTTTAAGCACAATTAATGCATTTCTCTTCACTTTTTAATTGGTGTAGCTTAATTTTGGACCTTTGATGAGTGGTTCGATGACCGAACTTAGTCTCCTTAGGTTCTTACTGTCTTCACCTAATTCTTCCATTTATGAGAGAAGTGATTAGATCAGAGGATACTTGTCTCTGAGTGTACTTGTGTTCTGTCTTCATGTTGCAAGCGCATAGTAGAAATGTGCTTCTTCTGTCACATGAATAAGGGTGTTAATTTGATTGTTAACAGATTCCCCCTAATGTGTGAGGTCCGAAGCAAAGCTAAGGGCCGAAATAAATTATCAAAATTTATACTCACTATACTGATACTCTTTATCGTTCAAAGCAAGGATGAAGGGAGGAAAACTCACAGGCATAGGATTGAGGATCACACCTGCAAAATATAGCAATTTCTCAAATATATAATATCTTCCTGAGGTGGGCATACCCATGCTCAGCAGTAAACAAGCATGGACACGAACAATACACAGTGGATCCATGTCAAAAGCAATTTTTTCTTAAATGTAAACATGCACTTTAATGAGTGCGAGAACAAAGTCTTTATTGAACTTCTGACATGGTAGTGCATAGATGAGTGATACAACTGTTTTTCCTAAGGTCTTAAATACAAATCGATGATAGTACGAGTTTATATCATGCGAATAAGTGATCTAATGTCGAGCATAATAAAACACCATCTGATTACCGGTCATTGATGTATACTGTTAATAGATGCGAAGAGACCCACCGATAATGATGATGGACTCTAAGGTACTGAGTACAAACTAACAAGTGTGAATAGATGTTCTGAAGTCGAACACTTGTAGAATCAAACAATCAGGGGTCATTGATGTATAGCCACTGTCATTTGCGAGGAAACATGCCACTAATGACTACAAGATCCAAGGTACTCTTGAGTTTCTAGATCCATGTCCTAGATGATGATTTGATGTCTATAGGAATCAATCCATCAGAAGGAGGGCATTAATGCATCCCACATCAACCGATACGAAACAAAGATCAATAGTCTGATATAATTTGGTAGAACTGCAAGATCCAACACTGTATATTGACACAAGGAAGGCCGACATGATTGGTCAAGAATATTTGAGGAATGGCCGTCTTGGTTTGGACTTCCCTTGAACACATAACACAGTGTAGAATGGACACTTGGCAACATAGGACTTTGAGTAACCAACCTTAATGAAATCCACTAATACCATATGCATTAATGAAAGCTCCATTGGTGATGGGAAGGATAACCCATCGATGGAGATCTGTGCAAAATAATGGTACAGTTTCCTAAGGCAAATGTAGATGGTGTACTGACAGCAGATACAATATTATGTGCTATGTTCAAGGGCGACAAGGACTGACTGTTGCCACTTTCTTCAAGGTTTATAATATGAAGTAATTCAAGTCTCTCCCTTTTTGTATTTTTGTGTTTTCCAATTTTTTTTTTTTAACCTTTTTCATTTATTAGCTTGAAAAAAGAATAAAGCATGCTATGGTACATTAGAGGAAACGGGTGTCTCAAGGGCATGCGCCTAAATGTCAAGGGCATGGTTTAGGCCAAGGCAAAGATCCATTTTGCAAACAAGGGCTAAGCTAGTTATGTACACTCTTACAAATGTTTCCTTCATGGATATGGGTCAAATATACATAAGCAATGGTTTATAGGCATCTTGTAACAAAAAGTGACTGCAAAGGCAAATGAGCAACATAAGCAATAAAAAAAAAAGCAGTTTACATGAATGTTCAAGTGGATATTTTAACACAACCTTATGTAAAATGACAAAAAATTGGGATCCCATCAGGATATGGTCAGAAATGAATGAAAGAGAAATATGTGGTCTCAGACTCCAAGTCATGATGGGACTAATAGGGCTCCTGATCCTATGAGAATAACTCATCATGGGCACAAAAATGGCAATGGCGTGCTAACTAGGGTGTCTCATGTTCGGTAGGCTCTTCTGTCGGAATGGTGGAAAATATAGATATGAGGGGCTGACCCACCAGTTTCCAATAGGTTCGACCCGATGGTAAGTTTGGGTTTCAAAAGGTTCAAATGCATCTTCACAAAGGGATGGCCTAAACCTATATGCAAATTTCCAAATATACCAGATAATATTAAGGAACATGCAGATCATGCTCCTATACTTGGGTAGATTTCTATCAAGTATGCTCCCAGTGGCCCCATAAAAGATGTCCTTAGGTGGGTACAACTGAATGTTTACAGCTTCAGGGATATATTCATTTGATGATAAAATCTAATCCAAGAAGTCATGTAAGCTGGGAGATCTCAAAACCCAAATGGGCCAGGTAACCGAATCATATTCCTCCTCAAGGGAAGGTTTTGATTCAAATCTGTCGAAGCTATTTGAGTAGCTTGGTTTGAAACTTCTACGATAGATAGGGGTGATCCAAATGCTTTCCTACATGTAAATGACATTATACAAGATGAGGTCCCTTCATCCAATATGGTTAGACATATGTTCTTACCATGATTCGTTACTTTAATCTGAAAAGCAACTTCAGAAAGGATCCTACATATTGAATGGTCTATGTCTGATGTGATCAAAGTCTCATCGGATGGATCAACAACACCAATGGTAGACAATAGTTCCTTTCTTTGCGCAGAATGATATTGCAATACCTCCAAGGCCGACATGGCTCATGGTACTTGGGCTAAGTCCTCAAGAACATTACTGTTTTGAGTAGCTCGCGTGCTAGGATTATGCATTGTTCTATGGAGAACACCTTTGGGGTGGTATGGTACTAAGTCTATGGCTGGTTTCTTAATGTAGAGATAACCACTTGGCTGTGATTCTGATTGATACGATGTACTAGGAGAGACATCATAAGAATCAAGTCTTGTTTGAATGTTCATCTTAGGATCACACATGAAGACATTGGCATTGGGATCATTACCCCCTTGCGGGGGGGTTGGCTGGTTTCCCCCTGGCAGGGGTACCGGTGTCAAAATAGTGATTTGTTGTTTCCCACCGCATTGAAGCATAGTTGGTGCATCTTTGTTCCCAGAGCTAGCATTTTGCTTACTCTTGTATTTCTTCTTCTTTTCCCTAATGTCTTTGGACTCGACTATAAGGATTTCAGAATTCTGGGAAGGATTAGCACTTTGCTTACCCTTATACTTCTTCTTCTTTCTTCTCAGGTCTATGGATGAGACTATGAGAATGTCAAAAGTGTTGGAAGGATTAGCAGGTTGTTGCATTGCCTAGCCAGCTGTGGGTTACAAATTCTGAATAGATACTAGTCCTAAATGTGGGTTAATCTGTTCAAGATGGTTGAAAAACTCCATCATACCATTGACATGAGGTTCATGTGGAAGCCTAGCTGGATCAAACACAGGTCTTGTAGGTTGGTTCCCGAAAGATTGGTTACTTTCTAGAACCTGACCAGTCCATGGCGAAATGGGGTTAATGGTTGGATTTCCCCCTTGCGAGGTTAGGCCCAAAAAAGATTGGTTACTTTCTATAACCTGACCACTCCATTGATGTTGTTCTTGGGATTGAAAAGCATTCCAAGAGGGATTACCTCCTTGCGGAATTTGCATCCAAAAGGATTCGTTTTTGACTAGATGTTTCCCAGTCCATTGTGAACTAGGTTGCGTGTATGGATTTCCCCCTTGTAGAGGTATGTTCCAATAAGGTTGGTTATTTAGTGGAACATACCACTCCCTAGATGGTTTGGATTCATGGGTGGATTGCCCCCTTGCAGGAGTATGCTCCATTGAGATTGGTTACTTGGTGGAACATTACCACTCCATTCATGTGGTCCTTGGTTTGGATATGCATTCCAATGTTGATTTCCTCCTTGCGGAGATGGCATCCAAAAATATTGGTTACTTCCTGAATGTTGTTCATTCCATGGTTCATTGCTTCCGCCAGGAATATTACCATTCCATGGTGAAGGGTTGCCCCCGAAGTGGAATCTGGACAAGTGTTTTGCATACCATTAGGATTCTGGTTTACTCCTTGTGTGTTTTAACCTTGATTAGATGAACCATATGAAAAAACAATGTTTGGTAAGGCGTAACCTTCAGCAGGGATTCCTGCAAACAAAGTGGATGTACTTTCGGGATTGAAACCTGAAACCATACCAACTAGCACTGAAGTGCTAGTTGAACTTGTGCTACTAACAGGTAAACTAACTATTGGGATTGATGTAAAGGCCAAATTGGAAGTATGGATACCTCCAACAACTATTTGATGTTGTGATGATGTAGTCCTGTGTGCTCCCGATGAAGCCATAAGGTCATGTGTTGAATTTTGCATGTCATTCAAAATTTCAAAAAGAGTTTTGATATCACCTAGTGATTCATGGATAGTAAGTGCAACTGGTTCTGGAAGACTCATCAAAGGTGGAATTACATGAGCATTTGTGTGATTTTTCAATGTTTCAATTTCAACTAGAGTAAGATCATCAACTATGTCTGTATTCAGTTGGTGATATGATAATGAATGTTTGGGGTTTGTGTGATGTGTTTCTTCTCGAGTAATGTTAATTGAGTTTAAAATCAATTCTATTTCCAAGTGATCTCAAGCTGGATCTAAGGATCTTTAAGTGATCTTTAAGCTCAAAATGAGTAGATCTAAAGGATGGAGATCACCAAAAATCAAGAAAAATAATGAGATATCAAGAAATTTCAAGCCGTATGGTCGCCAATCTGATAACAATGATAGTGTAGGGTTGTGTCTACACTATTTCAACTATTTTACTAAGAAATGGTGAGTTCCTATGTTAGCAACATGAAAATATCATCACAAGTTTCCAAAGATCTATATTCATTTATCAAACTCATTAATATCTAAAAGCCATTTGAGAATTAAATTCATACATGATAAGAAAAATTCAAACTCTTAAATGGTAGAAAATTGAATCCATTCATATTATAACAAAGGAGAAGTACATCCTTACCATATATCTTGGTGTGAATCCCTCTTTCATTTCCATGAGCATCCCTTCCTTCACCCTTGCTTTTGAAGAATTTGAGCTATTTCTCCTCCTTAAAAATCTCTCCAGCATGCCTTTGCTCTTCCTTTGTGTACTTTACAATGCTCCCTATGCCTTTCTTATATAGCATTGGGAAATGAGCCTTAAGCTTTTCTTCTAAATGTGGAATTACTCATTTTCCTCATTTTAGATTATTTTAACCCGAAAACCCACTTTTTATGGTTTTTAGGCTTTTTGCACAACTTTAAGCACAATTAATGCATTTCTCTTCACTTTTTAATTGGTGTAGCTTAAGTTTGGACCTTTGATGAGCGGTTCGATGACCGAACTTAGTCTCCTTAGGTTCTTACTATCTTCACCTAATCCTTCCATTTATGGGAGAAGTGATTAGATCAGAGGGGACTTGTCTCTAAATGTACTTGTGTTCTGTCTTCATGTTGCGGGTGCATAGTAGAAATGTGCTTCTTCCGTCACATGACTAAGGGTGTTAATTTTATTGTTAACACTCTCTACATGTAGTTCCCAAAACTAGTCCAAAATCATGCTCCAACAGGGGGCCCATGATTCCAAAAGTGAGGAAGTGATAATGGTATAAAGGAAATGACCCTAGTGTACTTTATCTTATATCCTTAGCCTTAGTAATTTAATCCAATGTTCCTAAACCATGATTAAGAGACATGCTTTGATTATGCATTTTTTAATTATCTTAATAAGGGATTAAGAGGGGATTAAGAGGAGATTAAGAGGGGAAAAGTGGTCCCATGAGGAATAGCCACATGGAAATCTAAAACACGCATATATAAGTTAGAATTTATGTTTGTGCTAGGTTTGTTCCTTCACTCATTGGATTCCAATCATTAGAATTACATTCTTCTTGGCTTTGGCCTTCACCCAAGATTAAAAGAGATGGATACATGTGACAAAGGAATATATATGGCATAGGTGATTTCAAACTTCCCATGCCATTGAACTCAGTAGACTGGTGCATGAGAGGAACCTGGCCTACAGTTTGTTCCCTATACTCCTAATTCAAATACTTATTGTCCAACCTATGTTGGAGCACCAGAAGGGAGCCGAAGGCTACTCAAGGGACTATTAGCTCAGTGAAGGGGGATTGTTCTTGGTGTTGTGTAGGCTGACAAGGAAAGAGAATTGAGGATTGGGACAATTGTGGAGGGATTTTATGCACCAGTGGATTTCATGAGAGATTGAGCTATGTAGAGGTTTGGGAAATAGATTTTCCCTTATGGAATGATAGTCATAACTTGGGTGTGGCCCATTAAAGAAAGATATGGCTTGACAAAGCCTATGATTGGGAGGAATGTCCTTCACCGATATCCAATTGGATAACAACTTATTAAGATAGGTATATAAATGTGTATAAATTCCATGATGTGTGTGTGTGTTTGTGTGTTTACTTATTGCTTATTGCTTATTTAATTATTATGTTATTGTTTATGTGCATGGAATTGTTTGATATTCTTTATGTGTGTTTCTTGTTTGGAATTTCTTGTAAATTATTAATGTTTGCATACTTTAACTTTGGGTGGGCATACTTGTCACCTACCCAAATGTCTGAACATTATTATTATTTGCAAAAATACTTTATGTTAAATTTAATTATAAATTTTGTAATTATGATCAGTTTTGATCATGGATGAATGTAATTACTGAATATTATTATTTAAATAAATTAATTAGGATACAAACACTCAGGAGGACTATTGAATGAGTGTTCACTGACCCACTAGGAGGAATGGAAGGTATTGGAAGGTATGGGACACATGGTAGCAGTTTACATCACACCACTAACTGTTGGTTATGGGGCAACTTCCCCTAAAATAGGGCATTATCCCCCAAGTAGAGGGAGTGAGCAAGAATCTCATTTAATGACCTAGTAACATTTGAAAAGGCCTAGGCAGCCTATAAAGGGAAATTCGAATTGGGCAGGCAACCCTTAATCAACATTTCTGCAGAATTTTTTCCTCTTGTAAATCGGGTGATTTCAAGAGAGATTCGAATAAGGGAGTTTAGTGGTGATCGAAAACTGATTTTTTTGTTATTATTGAAGAGAAATAGAGTTGTAGGTGCAAGTCTTTTGGACTGCTACCTATTGAAGATTTAGAATATTACTACAACAAGAAGAAGTCCTATTTCCTGATGCTTCTTCCTCCTGGTGGTTCAGCAAACAGGCTCGGGGGTCCTAAGACAGTATTTGACTGTTTTCAGGAGTTTGGTTGGGTGGAACAGTCTTCTTGAGTTGTTTGTTTCCCTACAGATTTTTCTCAGGTTCTTAAAAGATTTCCTAACTTATCTCAGTAAATATTTCTATTCTGTTTATCTAGTATTATTCTGTTTATTTGCTTCCGAAAATAATCTAATTCTGGAAATGTTTAAGTCTGAATGTTTAAGTTTAATGTTAAATTGATAAATAAATATCCCCATTTTTCCACATGCTATTTGATAGCATCGTACTCTAGTAGAGATATGCAAATTAAAATAGATCAGAAGATAGCCAAAAATTGCCATTGAATTCGATAGCTAGATAATATTCTTATATGTATCAGTTTTCTGTTCTTAAGTTAAATAATTGTACGAGGTCTGTATAATATTTAGTATATATAATATTTCCTCATTTATATGATAAACAGTCAATAAATAATTCCTGTACAATCATCCTGCATTACATTTAAATAATGTCCATGGAAGATAGATAAATTATATATTGTACATTGTTTTAAGCCTGCTAATATTAAATAAAATATTCTTTATACTAAGTTGGAAAACAATAGTTTTTCACACTGACTTCATATTCATATATCTTACTCACACACAGTTCCTTTTTAATTACTATACCAATATTATATGTATAGAAAATTAAATGATAGATAGAATTATAGTTTACACAGTCTTCACAAATATATGTACTATACATTCATATTACTTCATTTTCTATAGTACTGTTGTATTATTTAGAAATTTAATAAACGATAAGAATTTACTGAACACAACTATTATCATCATGTATCTACTTCTCCCTTTTATATTTGTTAACATTGTTGTGATTATTGTAAATCTAAGTTTTGTATCAAAAAGAAAACCCTATTTAGATTCAAACCTTTCTTTTATTGTTTCATAACAAAACTTTTTACTCTTTTCAAACCTGGGATCGAAACCGATCCATTATCTTAACTATTGTTAAGGTTATCATTTTCAACAAAACCTGATTTAGGGTTTTACCCTATTCGGTTCTTTTTGGAAAAACATAATTGAACTCTCAGTTCAACCTTTATTCTATTTAGATTTCAAACATTGGAAAATAAGGACATATATTATCAGCCTACCATTTTAAGCTAAGCCACACATATTCATACGAAAAGATAGCATACATTTAATCTTAAGGTCGAATTTAAGTTATACATAGAACCCTTTCATCAACAATTTATTCAAAACCTAAACTAGTCGAAAAATATTGTAGTAACATTCAGAATGAAGTCGTCTTACACAGATATTTTAAACTTTATAACTTAGCATGTAAATTTATTCTTCCCAAGGAAATAAGTATCTTATACACAGTGTTTAAGCTTATAGCTCGTTTTTCAAAGCTTAACCTTTGAAAATGTGAATTCTCAGAAACAAAGACTTTCAACATATATTGCAAACAGAATTAAAATCAGGGTTTATCCCAAGTTTACAACAGTTCCAAAAGAACCCATTATACCAGAACATCGACGAGCCATAGCTCTAGTCAGTCTCACAAAATTTACACTTATAGAAACCAAGAACCCTTCAAACTAAAACAAGAGTCGCAAGCATGTTTCTAGATTTCCTCAACCAACAATAGCGACAGAGAAAACGATGAGTCTCATTAAGAAGAACCACTTCAAACACTGTCCAAGAGAACTGAGGGTTATGGAAGACCCGAGGCTTACCGATGTTGAGGCACGCTAACCCCTTCACCAAAACATTACTCGTTTGCTTCCTTAAACCCTGCAACTGACAAACAACAAGCTCAGTTAAATAAATGTTACATTAAAACTGAAAATGAAACTGCATCAAAGAAATAGTTCATCAAGATGAACCACTTACCTTCGTAAACCCTGCACAAGTCTTGAAGCTCTCCGACAAATGACGAGCTTGGTGCTGTGAACGATACTAGGAACTGTAAACCATTATTTCAATAACATTTCGAACCAGAGACTTAGGTCGCCTTTAAACCAAACAACATTACAGAAGTTGAAGACCTGTAACTTCCACTTTTTTTGGAAGTCTTAAGGTCGAATCCCTCCCAAGGCTTCAATAGAGAATTTGGTAGCCTGTCGGCCACCTCCAACGAAGACAATAACAAAATGAAACCACTTCCCAAGTTCATAAACTCAACACACGATAGATGTTAGGGTTTTCATCCAATGGTCCACTTCCTTTTTCATCGACGGTCTCCACCTTTCCAGCAATCATAACATCGAAATAAACGACGTCAAACATTTAATGCGTAACCTAATTCGCAGGTTGACTTACCACGATGGCATGCGGTGGAGCAACACAATCAATGCATAGCATATAACTCTTACACAACAACAACATGGAGGCATTCACATCTACGTGGATCTCTAGGTTCACCACTCAGCAGGGAGACAGTATCAAACCTTAAATGCAGGATCATTACATGATCTTTACTGTAGCTCGGAGATCAACGCTAGCTCTCTAAACCATCAACCTGTCAAGATCCATATTAATGGCTTGTCAGTGTATTCGTTGTGCCTTTAACTATTGGTTTCTCATGTTATTTCAACATTTAAAATCGTCATAAGTATCAATGTTATCCACGAAAAGTTTAGTTAAAATATATTTCATTATAATACTATCATTTCGACTTACTACAAGTTGATAATACATTATAACATGTATTATCGTTTTATTTTTATTTTTAATGTTTATAAATCATTGCAATAGTTTGTATGCATACAATGGTGATAATAAACCATAATTTCGTGATAATCACACCACTATAGTTAAGAGACTTTGAAATATCACGATTATAGAATGATAGAGATTTTATTCATATCTTATTTTTGTACCATAGTTAACCTATGATTGGTCCTTGTTTAATTTAGCTAAATACTATTAATGCCTAGTCTCTAAGTAGAAACTACCTTGCTTGTTTAAGATATAGTTATGGTGATGAAAATGAAAGGTGAACTATGAGTTTTATTTAAGTTAATCAATAAGTTTGTAGAAACTCACAAACATATATATGCTATAATATATAGCTTGGTAATGGAGTAATAACTTACTTCAGCCCCAATCCACTTTATTTCATGTGATACTATGGTACTGTACCATCATGGTACTACCAGCTAATGGTAACAACAAGATAGCTATGATGACGACATCATTTAATTAATGAAAGGACGATGACAAAACGAGATAAGTACAATAACGACTATGGTGACGATACTGCTATTTAAATGACTACTCAAACAAGCTAACTTGAGTTATTATCACTCAGATACAAGATGAACTTTGGAAAGCAGAAGTGCAAGTATGTGAATCGTACCTGTGTGCCTTTTAATTTGCAATAGTCTCTATTTATTCTATTTTATTTCAAAACGATGAAAATAGCGTTCACACGAACTGGAAATTATTGTAAACATGAAACTCCTTACCTGTTGCCTGCACATAGAACAGGTCTAATTCTTTAGCATGACAACTAAGTAAGCTTCGGGGTCCCTCATAGGACTCCCTTGGACAGCAAAGAAACAAAATATCAGTATCGTCTCAAAGAAAATGTATCATGTCTTATTTCTAATCTGGCATTGCATTTATTACATTAACCTTGCGTATCAATACATTGGAAAGTGTCGCATCAAACGCCTGATTTATTCATGTATTTAATTATCATAATCATAGTTGTTACGAAAGCAATTAAGTCATCATTGTCACTTTAGTTGTAACAGAATTCTAATTATGATTAATACAAACAGAGGTTTAGTTAACATTGTTACAATTCAACATTTAATATTGTCCGCAATTATAAATTATCATGAATTAAGCTATTATTGCCATAACAAAAATTTTAAATTTTTACGAAAATATGGGATGTTACAATACTGTTTAAACTCTGTTGTGTAATTGAATGAAATTCACGGTAAAATTTTGTAAATATACAGAATGGTATTAGTACCAAGGATTGGGTAGTTCCCCGTTATCTCAAAGGTATTAGTAGATCGGTCAAGTATGTTATAGTTCAAATATATGTCCAATGCCTTTATCAATCATGAAATTATGCAATAATGTAGGCATTGTACATAGGAAGTATTCATGCAATCCGTCATATAATCTTCTCTTTATGTCATCTAGAAAAAAAATTTGTTTATCGCTTACTCCTGCCATAAATATTTGGCAATTTTTTCTATCCACTTGTATAAATTCATGCAACCAACATTGTTTAATTTCGACAACAATTTCTTCTATTTAGATAGTTGGTTCATGTGCAAATCTATCTATAAATTTCTTGATTTGTATCGTACAGATTCTAAAAATATTTCATGATTTTTTGTGTAAAATTGTGACCTTGATTTTTCAATTGTTAATATGCTTATCTAGAATAGTTCTTCAGGTAATTATTCAACTTTATTTTCCACCTCTCGTGAATATCCTCCTCGCTCAACATATATCTTTCCATACAACTATTCTACAAATCCCAGATCATGTGCTACTAAAAACAAAACCAAAGTTGCAATATGAGGGAATACACAATTAGTTGTTGTGTCGAGAAAGCACATTGCTACAACCGGAGTGGGGGGAAGTGTCCATCTATCCCATAAAAATAAAAAATAAAAAATAAGAATGCATGCATTAGTGTTTTGTAGCATAGTGGAGCCCGAGTGGGCAGGAAGTGTCTGTTTGTCCCATAAAAATAATAAATAAATAAATAAAAATGCATGCATAAATGTGTTGTAGCATAATGGATCCCAAGTGGGGGGGAGTGTTTGTCTGTCCCATAAAAATAAAAATAAAAATCCATGCATCGATGTGTTGTAGCATAGTGGTGAGAGGATGTGTGATGTAGTTTATTGGTGAAATGTTTACATATTTGATCACTCTTGGCACTTTTTAGAACCGGAGTTAGATGGGTCTATACTGGTTGATAGTACATTCACATAATATACATATAATATCATACAAGCATGCAAATATAGAAGGAGGAGAAACAACAATAAATTACCTAATGATTAATAATCTATATTATCATATAATAACCATAATTCACCCTTTACATCTTCATATTAGAGCTATATAGACATTTACATTCTAGATGTAGTTGTAACTATCATAACTACCTTAATCGATTAACCGACTCAACCACTTGGTCGACTACCTTACTTTATTAATCCACCATCCTCTTCAACTAGGATCCTCCAATAGAGACAAAAAATGATAATTATGAAAGATGTGTAAAATTACCCAACTCATGTGGCATATTACCGAAGAATGAGAATAGGCATTAGAGTAAGGGATCCTAGTTTTTGAAATATGCCCAAATTGACTAGAATAGAACCTAATATCATATTAGTTGTTAGGTTTGTTATAAAATTGGCACTACCTCATGTAGACAATAGAAACTAAAAACAAAAATTATAATTTCATTCATGATGGAGTCATTGATTACACTAACATCAATTCACTTTTATTTGGCTAGTATGTAGTTACATAACCTAACTACCCTTTATTTAACTACATCTTTATAAATCAATACATATTGTGATTAATTATTAAGTTCACTTATGTAGCATGCTTTAATTACATTATACATATTGGATTGTTATACTCCAACACCCTTCTTAACACTACAATTTTAATGTTTGATTGATAACAAAAAGGATAGACAAGAAGAAATTTTATTTAAGCAAATCCTCTCCTCTACATATATGGTATCATATGCATAATCCATCATGTTATCGCTTCATCATTGTAAGGATTAAATCACCAAATTTCTAAATATTCTAAATTCCTGAATTTCTAAATTCCTTGAATTCCCAAACTCTAGAATTATTTCGAATTCTTGAGTTCCCAAATTCCTCAAATTATTATAACTTCCAAATTACTTGGACACAAATCCATTTTGAGTTAAAATTTCTTTGACTCCTTGATTAATCAAAGATTCAACCACTCAAAATAAGTAATCCCCCTCTATTCCATTGCCACATTTATCGACTTCATGTTCAAGCTCATATGATTCCTCAATTATAAAATTTTACACTATGAAGGTTTATATTATATTTTCCTTTATCTTTGATCTTCCCTTTCAAAAGCTCAATGGCTTAAATTTTACAATTCCACGTTGTATGGCCTATTTTTTGTAGTAATGGCATTGAAGATCTTGAACTTTAAGCATCATTTTAAGTTTTTTTTTCATTCAATTTTAGTAATTAATGCATTGTTTGGACGCAAAGCACAATCTGAATATTCTTCATTTATCTTTTCATCTTAAGCTAAAAGAGATGATATCATATCATCAAAATATTATGGAGGCAATTGAAGTAACGTAAAAATGACGTTGTAAGATGAAGGAAAACTATTTATTAAAATGGCTTTTACATCCTCTTTTAATATTGCATCATCTTTAGCGATTTGTTTTATAAGTGACTTTAACTCATCCATATGGTTGGATATAGTAATCTCAATAATCATTTTGAATATGACGAATTGCAATTTTAAAGAAAAAATTTCATTTACCGCTTTTGCACTAAACAAATATTGTAATTCCTCCCAAATTTCTTTATAGGATTCATCTAGATCATCATGATGTAATCTTGTATCTAAAAGTGCAATACCAATTATTAAATTTATCTCTATTTTTCCTCTTGATTAATTTGTAAGGGTGTGTAAGTTCTTTTTTAATTCTCACTGATTTCACTAATAGTAAACCTATGGCATAACACATGAGTTCATCAGATATTAAATAATAGTCCCTTAATTTCAATTAATATTAAGGAATACTTATAAAAATCCTTTTATTGACCCCCATCTCAATACATCCTTCTAATTAAAACACCCTTATTATGACTATATATCTATTTTTCCCATGACGATTTTAAAACTTTTTTTTTGTAATTTCTAGCACTAGTATAGTGACATGACACAACCCTTATAAGCCTTGGAATATTATAGAGTGAAATATGAGATATTGGTGGGAGTAGATATTTGAGATGTAGAACAAACCCTTGAGAATAGCTTGGTTTCACACATAGTTGTTGTAATAGACTTCACACCACCTTCACACATGGAGCATACATATTCAAACACAAGTCTAACTTCAGACATAGTTAAGTTCACAACACCTTCACACATAAATCATTCATATACAAACACTAGTTTGATTGCACACATAGTCAAAACTAGATCATCTTCCTAAGATATGTTACAACCATTCAAACCTCTCAATACCTTATTCAACCCCCTAATACTTATTTATAACCTCTCCCAAATATTATATGTTTTTAGTATATTAAAAATACCCCTAGACCCTTCTATACTAAGCAATATATTAGTTCCATTTTTTAGAGATTTAAACTTCCCAATATGAACTCACGTGATATAATATTTCCCACTTAGTGAGGCCTTCATAGTTTAGTTTGTTTAACTATTTCTTATAAATTTTTACTCATTATATACATTTGAATATTCACCTTCCATGTATGAAAATTATATCCATTGAATTTTTTTAAATAGATTTTTATTTTCAAATTATCTAGAAAATAAAACGAATAATATATAAATGACAAATTTAATTATTTATGCGATTATAATTGTTACGTGTTTAAAATTTATGTTTGATACAATAGTACCTATAATCCTCTTTCTCTCTGAAAAGTATATCATTATTATCTTCTTCGACTCTTCTACTCTTTATCACGGAGATTAGAAAAAAAACAACTTGTGAGCTCCAATGTTTGCATTATTATCTTCTTCGACTCTTCTACTCTTTATCACGGAGATTAGAAAAAAAACAACTTGTGAGCTCCAATGTTTGCAAGTGCATAGGGTTTAATATTGCTTTGATGCTATGTTATAAAATTGGCAATCAGACACAAAATAAAAACTAGAAACAAAAATGAGGTTTTCGATGGATTCCTTAATTAGATTAATGTCAATTCTCTTTTATTGACTAGTAGATAATTACATAACCTAACTTCCTTTTGTTTAACTATATCTTTTAAACTAATATCTATTATAATTAACTAATAAGACCACTTATGTAACGTTCCTTAATTACATTAAATGTAACATTCCTTAATTACATTATTGAAGCATTATACTCCAACAAGGTCAATTACATGTAACAATTTAAGCTAGTCAAGTTCAGGTGGAATTCTTACCATCTAATAAAAACTACCCAAAAAATCTAACTACATAGTATAAGAGACAATAAAAGGGTACCTTCCAATATGGATACATAAAAGTCTGGAGAACACTCTTATGGTGTGCCGTCTACAATTAATACCATAACATGAGCGTATGATCAGTGTTGTTGGTCGTCTAGTTGGACAGCTTTCCATATCGATCCCATGTGATGGACCAAAGTACATCTTTGGTCCATCAATGACCCTTTAATGATGGTTATCCATTGATCATAATATGAATTCACCTTGCTTAACTATGTGCTCATTCACAACAAAATTAGAATCAAAATGATACTAAAGTGAAGTTAATCAATTGGTCGTGTTCATACATATATTGATGATCATATTTCATTTGTATATACACGAGCTTTGCAATGATGAATATGGGACTATGTATGGGAATACAAACATATACCATTTTTGCATAATTCTCTTATTTTCTCCAAAGACACCTACCAACAAAGAGGATTCTTGTAGATTGTTCATCCTTTCGAAGTGTTTTAATATAGTATTTGTTGTTGATATAACCACTTTATATAATTTGTTGTATATTTTTTAATAATATGCTAGGCCTCGACTAACTTAGTGTCTCTCTATACAAAGCATGAAAAAATTTAAGAATCTATATTTTTCATAAGGTGAATCTTGTTAATTTCTATGTTGGCAACCATATAATATTCTTTTGTAAAAATAATCAAATTTCTAAGGATTTATATATATATTGTATGATTTAAGCGATGTTTAGATAGACAAATTATTTTAGAAAAAAAATGGAGATTGACGAATCTTTCTTTTTGAAAAAGAAAAATATAATATTATTCCATGGACAAAATTTTGTCCCTAAAATTTCCCTTGATACATAGCCTTAGGGAAATTTCAAAGGATGTTACATAGAATAAATACTCTTATTATCTTATAGCCCCATATTGAATAGAATGGTTAGGGACAAGTAATGAGTTGTTTATTAATAACCATGTCCCATAACCTATTTAGCTTAATATGTCTATTTTCTAATAGTTTAATGTGATGAATTAGGGTTTTTAAAGTTAGTCCATGCTAGTGATTACTTGCTCATCCATGTTATTTACCTCATCTAATCCACTATTAATTTGAAGGATATAGTCATATGAAATGTACATTGCTTGGGTATTTTTTTAACTATAAATTGCATAGTAATGGAATGAATGAACTTTCTAATAATTCAAGGACCAATATTTAAGGATAGAGCATGATAAATTTGTTGGACCCCAAGTGATATTGAGAGGGGGGCTGAATTAGTATCATAAAATTTTTATTCTTTCAAACATTTGTTATACCATATAATCATACAAATTAACATATATACCATGTATCATAAGCAATATCCAATACAAAGAACATTGTGCAAAGAATGTGTAGAGAAATCTTATATAGATAAATCTTCTTATTACAAATAATTTTGGGAGACACCAAACTCCAATACAAGTATGAGCACCAACTCATTGATTTGGCTGACACCAATCAGACAGGAACACAATCCCTTGCAAGTACCAACTTGTTGTTTTACAAGAACCAACCTATGAGGACATCAATCCTCTCATGATCACAAACTCATATTAGCAAGCACCAACTCGCGTAGTCAGGAACCAACCTGAGTTGTCAGGCACCAACTTGTAGAAGACACCAATATTATGTCCATTAGGGGAGTTTTGAGGTAAAAAATGAGCCTCAGAACAAAAATTGTACCATAAAATTGACTTATAAGAACCAATACGATTCAAGATGATGATGTCAACCATAAGGGTAAAATTTGTAAAACAAATTGGAGGGAAAAACAAAAAACTACTTTTTCTTATCGTATTTTCGCCATATCTCCTTAACGGTTTACCCAAATTTCAAGTTTGGGCACTCGTTGGATGCTGATTTTAATTGTGCATCCAACCCATACCCACACTGAATACTTATGAGGCAACCACGGCATGACAAAAATGAAAATTTCAATAAAAAAATGTATTTTACGTTTTTTTATACTTTTTTTATTGAAAATTTCATTTTTGTCATGCCGTGGTTGCCTCATAAGTATGCAGTGTGGGTATGGGTTGGATGCACAATTAAAATCAGCATCCAATGAGTGCCCAAAATTGAACTTTGGGTAAACCGTTAAGGAGATATTACTAAAATACGATAAGAAAAAGTAGTTTTACATTTTCCCCTCTAAAATTTAGAACTCTTATTTTATTATTTCCCTTAGGAGGCCCATTTTAGACCTCAAAACTCCCCTAATGCTTGCCCTATCCAGCCACCCAGAAATAGATTTGTTGTTGTGAACTCCTATCACAAACCACTTTTCGCTTTCTGAACTACTTCATCTGTTCTGCGCAAACTGTTAAACAAACGGTACTTCACCTTTCCAACTCTTTCTACACAATCAGTCCTTGTATCCTTCTATTCAAATGTTCCTTGTGTTATTCTCAAATGCTCCTCATATTTCCGCACGAATCCACCTTGTATTTCACTTTGTCCTGTAACCTTACGCACTTCATCAAGTCATACTGCCATTGATTGCCCTAAGAATTTCATATGTTTCACGAACCTTGTGATTGTAGAATACTACATCTTTTGCAAACCCAAGCTTGTTTCAACACACATTGATCAATCTTTCTCTTATTTATACTAATTTTTCTCAAATTACATGTCCACAAGTTGGGGTTTCTCTAAGTCAGTAGCATCCCTTCTTCCTTTCTTTTTAGTCAATCTTATCACCCCTCTTATTCTTTCGTCAGTGTGCACTTTTGTATATTCATTGACTTTGCGGTAATTCAACCACTTGTGTTGACTTGGTGGGTCTTGCACACAAGGGTTCCATGACTTGGTGTAACTTGTGCACTAGAGTGCCATGACTTGCTGGCATTTGTGCACATACAACCTTCTTTTGTATACTTCTTCAAACTAGCTTCTAGACTTCAATGCCATCACCAAGTTCAACAATCTCTTTAACGTTTGGTGGGACTTGATGAGACTTGAGCACATATTTTCTATATACTTCTTTAAACTGGCATTAAGACTTCAATTTCATCACCACGTTCAACTATCTCTTTGACATTAATGACAACATCAAGCTTAACAAAATCCCCCTTTGGCATTGATGTCAACACCAAGTAAAACTGAGCTTTTTGTGAATACTAGCTCTTCATTAAAGTCTTATGTTGCACAATCTTGTTTGCAAATTTACTTGCTACTTTATATGCCTTTGACATAAATGGAAATGGAATATTCAATTGTCTACAAACTTGTATCCCCCCCCTGCACAGCCGCAATTTCTCTCCCTAAATTTATTCTTTTGTAATTGTTGTCTTCTATTGGTCCTATGTGCTAGCTACTTCTACTTATCCAAACCTCCACGTTGAACTCATCTAACTTCCTAGGTCGTCATATTGTTTTAAAATGCTCCCCCTCAAATTGTATTAATATTACTACACTGTACTATATTCCCATGTTGTTGCATTATTCTCCATTTGCACTTTTAACTGACATATCCAAGATTTGTAATGAATTGACGTGATTTAAAAATCTACCAATTTGTGCAACACCTCATATGATGCAAGATGGCGTACTTCAGCCTTTAAGAGGATAGAGAGGACATCATCAAATCATTTATAATGAGCAATCAATTCATTCTCCCTTTTTGTCCTTTCATATTTCTCGCAAGGATGCGAAATAAGTCATTAATGATGATTACTTGTCCATGATTTTTACCAAATTTAGTCACAATGCATTTGAAATCCATCAAGACCATCCAATTGTTGTCTGTGGTGACAAATTATCCTGTATTTTTTTTTTGTTGTCCAACCATTCTTCAAACTGTTAACCAATCACCAATCATTGTATTTCCAAGATGTCTGAGCAACAACAACAGTTTGAATCTTCTACAAGCAGTCTTTTCACATTTTTTCATGTGCAAAGGACATAATTCATCAAGCGCAGGAACAACCTAGAGAAATGGGAATCAAATATCAAAGAGGCTGATGTCAAGCAGTGGTACACACAAGTGTAGGTGAATCATAAACATGCAGAGGATATTTCATTTCTGAAGAGTTGTGTTGATCAATTGGAGACACGGCAACAATCAATTATAGATATTTTGAAATAGGATCGAATAATTCCAGACATTTCGGGCTTGGAGGAGTAGACACATCATCCTGACATGGAGCTATGCTTTTCATCACAGAAACTCGATGAGTGAATTTTGCACCAATCCCTTCTTTTAAGATGTACATTTTTTTAATTTGGGAATCAAATTTTATAGACTGTACATGTGGATAGCCCTATTGACATGGAACATCTTGAGATATGTACTTAGCTTCTACGACAAAGGTCCTTTTGGATGACTTTTTGAATATATGTATCTCGTATTCTTATAATGGTAGTTGTTTGAATATAATACAAATTGTAGCTATTAGAGGAATGCTAATGTACTTTTTGAGACTCCCTTGTATACGCAATTTGTGTTCCGAAGGTGGTTTAATTTGTTGTCCCACTAAATTTTGAAAGATGATGCAACCTTATAATCTAAATTAGTTATTTGCTTTTAAAATAATGACTCAAATTTCCATTTTTTGATGCAAAGTCTATCGACAGGGTTTCCTTCCGCACTGTCGCCAACAAACTATCAACCCAAACTACCTTATACACCGGCCCGAAAAGGTGTAACCCTTCCCAACAACACTTGCGGAGCAAGTGCAGTCTCACCCGAGGTGGATAAGAGGGCTGCTGGAACCAAGTTTCCGGAGTTGTGTAGAGGATATGCGCACATTACATTCACACTAACCAGAGATTATAACATTCATAACATAGTATTAACTTATTCTTAGCGTCTTAAGTCATTCACAGTGGTTAACAAATATTCAGAACATCATACTCAGCATACGTATTCAAATTAACATTACTTCCTACAACACATTCGCATTAATCAACAAAAAACATTCACATAACCCATTATTAATCATCACATCATTGCATAAAGACAAAAATTACATCATAACTGAACATCTCCATTCAGTCACCAAACCCTATGGAATAAACCTCACAGAAATTGTCAAGACATCATGTCATGGATACACAACGAACCCAAAAGAGAGGATCAATCTCCTAAACATCGATGTCCTTAGGCTTACAATCCTACTCTATTTATATTCTTCTATTCTATTACAAAATGGTCCACATGACCGACTTGACTAACCTAACAAATCTTATGCTTCCACGAAAGGTCCTTTTTCCACGAAATGACCCTTTCACACCTGTTGGCTTCCGCACTTCCTGCAGATCTATCCTGTGCCAACAGGCCCCCAACACAATCTTATGGCTCATCCCGAGTCACCTCACCTGGACATTGCTGGTTTGTGCCCATCCTTCACTATGCTCTGTTCTTGTCATCTGGAACTCGTTGTTGTGTACTTCTCATATCTGTCCGTAGATCTCTGGTTGCTGCTGTCATGTACTTCTTGCTCTCATCCTCCGGTCTCTAGAAACCTTGATCATCTACCTCTTCGAAGTCTATTGGTTCGCTCCACATTTGTTCCAGACTGAGAATAAATTCATCGACGTCTCCAAGGTGGGAAATAGACCTACTGCTCCAGCACATCTATTTCACACCTTGGATTGCTATCTACCGGGGCCAGGGGGCTGCCACCCCTGTTCTTTCGGTGGTTACTGGGACCACGAAGCTTCGAACTACTACCACATACTTAGAAATCTCAGATGAAGCTTCATCTCTGTGACACCCGAGTGCCCAGGCCTCGTCCTGCTCAAGGATCTCAAGCACACTCATCGTTTTGGCCCGCAATGCACCTGGTGTGCCACCGCGCGAAATGAAATGGATCATTTCCACAGCCTCCTTGGAATTCCTAACTTGTCCAATTACCTCACCTACTCGCAACATGTATTTCTCACTTATGGGGAATACTTCATTGCTTCAACTAGCCTCTGGTGCCTGTATTTATGCATTTCCATCTTCCGGGATTCCTGCCTCAAGAATCATCCGTGACTCTGTTCACCTAATGTGTCGATTCTGTCATCATTTTCCTCCGGTTTGTAGTGATCTGACCTCCTAAGTGCATGACTAGTGGCCATACTTTTCCTAGCTACCCTTCGTGTCACAACCATGTGAACCAGTATCTGTGATGCCACCGGCCATACTGCCACGGTGTGTTTCCATGTGCCAAACATGCCTGGCGCCGGTGCCAATCCAGACCAACTAATCATCATATCTGTCAAAAAGACCTCTCATATGAAAAAAGTCCCTTCTATTGACAATTCAGAATGATTGATGATTTGATAGGGTCACACTCCTGCATGTCGTGGTCCAAACCTCCAACTGCGACATGACCCCTTCTATGTGCACATTCTCTTCTGACTGGCACACCCTTCTGCTCCCTTCTATATATATATATATATATATATATATACATATAGATTATATATATATATATACATATAGATTATATATATATATATATATGTTTTGGTCCTCATATGCTCTGCGTCGGATCATGGTGATAGGGCTTCAACCTATTCCCATTGACTAAATTCGGTAACAATACTCCATCCAAATTCTGTAGCCTACCACACCTCCGTTGGTGACAAAAGTGATAACATACGGTCCCAACTAGTGCATTTGCAGCTTACCAAGGTGTTTCTCAAATTTACTGTCATACAACAGAACTGTATCTCCTGTCTGAAAGTGTTTCGTCTTGACATGGCGATCATGCCATGCCTTCTGGCGGCCTTTTTCTACTTTCTGATGGAACCCTGCGATGAATCGATCTTCGTCAAGTTGTATTAGCTTTGTCAATTATTCCTCCAGCGCGCCATCGTCACTCATCCATGTTGCTACGGCAATGCGCAAGATAGGTACTATGTATTCCATCGGCATAACTGCTTCCTGGCCATAAACAAGCTTAAATGGGGTTTGGCTAGTCAATCGTTTGCATGTGGTGTGATATGCCCAAAGGACCATTGGAATTTTTAGGTCCCAGTCGTCGCGGTTTACATTACACACCTTGGTGAGAGCATGCTCCAATATCTTATTGAACGCCTCAACTGTCCCATTCGCCTGAGGGTGGTAAGGCGTACTCTTTATGTGCTAGATCTGAAATTCTTCTGTCATCGCGACAATTGTTTGGTTGAAAAAGTGCGTCCCTTGGTCACTTAACAACATTTTTGTGCACCCAAACCTGGTGACCACATTATCAAATGGGAATTGTGTTGCAGTCGCAGCAAAACAATCTTTTATTGGTGCAGCTTCCACCCAATGCGTCAGGTAATTTGTCGCAGTGATGATGTAATGCGACCCTGTTCTCTTCCCAGGTGGGTTGATGGGTCCCACAAAATCAACGGCCCATTTGTCGAAGTCTTGTAGCATTACTTGTGGTATGAGTGGCATTTTGTCTCGTCGTGATGGCTTCCTAGTTCATTGGCATACGTCCCAGCTCTTGGCATAGTCCGCGGCATCTCCATGCAAAGTTGGCCAGCATAGCCTTGCTCGAAGGATCTTTCTAGCAGTCCCTCGTCTACCATAATATCCCCTAGCAATTCCATCATGACCTTCTGAAAGAATCCGCTCTTGTTCATGTGGAAGGACGTATCGTCGTAGAATCTCATATGGGCCCATTTTACATAATTCTCCTGCAATTAACTAGCTCGAACAACTAGTTTCTTCTTTTGGCTAGTGGTGAACTCGGTTGGTGCCTCTCCTGTCGCCAAAAATTGAATGATTTGTTCGTAGTGGTTATCGACCATGCCAATCCTAAAAAATGAGCATCCAGCAATCCCTCATCGATGTTCCTTAGTTCTTCTCCTGACTCTATTCGTGAGAGATGATCAGGTCCCACGTTCAATCGTCCTGGCTCGATGATAATCTCAAAATCAAACTCCTGAAACCGTAATAGCCAATGGCAGATATTCCCCCCCAACACAGGCTTGTTCACCAAGTATTTCAGCGTGGAATGATCTGTGAATATCTTGAAGTGGCCCCCTAAGAGGTAATGCTGAAATTTCTGCAAAGCATAGACCATTGCCAACCCTTCCCGCTTGGTGGTCGTATAATTCTTCTCCCCAGTAGACAATTTTCTACTTGCGAATGCTATCGGGTGGTCAATGTCGTCGGTTCTTGGTTGCACCAAGATAACACCAAGACTGTGCGACTGATGACACATCAACGTGTACGTGAAATTCCTTCGTCCAATATGGAAAAGCGAGGATTGGTGTTGCGACCATTTTCTCTTTCAATATGTCCAAGATTTTCTGGCATTCCACAGTCCATTCAAACTTAGCTTCCTTCTTTAGTAACGTTTCCATGTGTGTTGTGATGGATGCATATCCTCGAATGAATTTCCTGTAGTAACTTGTGTGTCCTAATGTTTCTCGTAGTTTTTTGGTCATCATTGGTGGTGGAAGGTCGAAAATGATGGCAATCTTCGTTGGATCTACCAACATTCCTTCTCGGCAGACAATGTGTCCTAAGAGTATGCGGAACGGAGCACAAAAGATACACTTCTTGAGGTTCAAAGAAATTTGGTGCTATCGACAACGTTCTAGCATAAGCCTTAAGTTCGCGACATGATCTTTGACTAACCCATATACCGTCCAATCATCCATGTAGACAATGAGGAACTTATGAATATAATCTTTGAATGCTGCCACCACTATTCTGGAAAAGATTGCGGGAGAATTCTTTAATCCAAATGGCCTCACCGTGTACTAGAAGCATCCCCACTCTGTGATGAATGTAGTCTTGTGTCAATCTTATTTTGCAATATTGATTTGGTGGTAGCCCAAAAATCCATCCGTAAAGGAATATATTTCCTAACCTCCTACTCCTTCAAGCACTTCATCTGCGAATGGGGTTGGGAATGGATCATGTAGGCAGGAATCATTTAGTTTCCTTAGTTCGACGCATATTCGTACTTCTCTGGTTTTCTTGTCCTGGAAAACCATTGGACTGATCCATTATGATTCATCTACTGATTCTATAATGCCTGCTTCCAACATTCTTTCAATTTCGGCTTGCACTCGTTCCTTGTATCTCAGGTTCAATCAATATGGCCGCTGCTTAACCGGTTTCACATCAAGTTTTAGAGGAATCCGCATTTCCCCTAACTCTCCAGAAATTCCCTTCATCTCTGAGAATTTCATTGGAAACAAATCTTGAAACTCATGTAGTAATTCAGTCATTTTTGCAATGGTCGACTTGTCACAGTGGTCACCAATGCTTGCGAACCTGGGGTTTTCCTCCGAACCAATGTTCACCTTCTTGATCTTCAATGTTTGTTGAAATTTGTCCGATGGTATATCTGGTGCCACAACAATGCGACTACCCTTCAATTCTAGTACATGCGTAGCCCTGATGTCATCATCATCTTCGGGCTCTCCAGTGACATTATAACACTCCATCAGCATCTCTGGTGTCGCCGTCCATTGGAGTACCATCGGTTGTCCAGTCGATGTTGCTTCAAATATTTTTCCATGGATTTACTGTAGCACAGTGTGGATTAAGGTATTCTTGTCTGAGAAAGAGAACGATTGGCTGAAGCCAATGCTAAGCTTCTCCCAAGAAGTCATCCCATGTCACAGTTCTGCTGGGACATACTAGCTTCGTGGTACCTCATCTAATGTATGTACAAACCCATGTACCCACTCCTACTTTGATTTTGATCCCTATTGATGTTGACATGCATTTAGATGGTCCTTTGGGTCACTTCTCCCATCATATTTCAGTTGTTCATACTCCACATCTTCGCCAAACCGAACCTCCATGAGGCGTCGACATAGTGGCCAAGATGTGATGTTTGATTGATGCGCTTCCCACCATTGCGCAGGTGTAGCCTTCAGGGATTCCTCTAGGGCCAGAAGACGTTATGGCTCTGCCACTTTATCCTCAAATTCGGTGAGAAACGTGTCCAAGTTGGGTAATCCCTCATATGTAGGTAACTCATACTCCTCCGAGGCTACCATTCGCAGGGACTATGTTATCCGTGCACATCTTCGAAAGGACACTTCATGCAACCGGTCCCGCCAGTTCTCAAGGGCCTCGTCTGAATTGGAGGATACCGAGTTGTCACTGCGCCATCCTAGTTCTCCATTCGTGGTAGGGTTAACATAATCCTCAGAAATGTTATACAAATTGTCCCATCCTTCCATAAACTCATCTGGGGTTGGCTCCGTATAGTGTAATCCTTCCGCGGGATCCAATGGTGCGATGGCTCTCATTTCTTGATTCTCGAATGACATTATCCTTTTCTTAAAGTTGATGATTGTTTGATTTTCCATGGCCCATTCTATCCCCAGCAGTACCGGATAGGGACTGGTGTTATCCACAATTTCAATGACATTGAAATCCACATACGTTCTGAGCCCTTCGATTTCAACCGGAAGTTGACATACCCGACTGAGCAGGGTGACCTTGCTCTGGTTCGCCAGTCGCAGCTGTACCGGTGACCAAGTCATTCACGGTTTTCCCATTTTCTCCCATGTCCGTTTAGTCAATATATTCACATCCGAACCCAAGTCCAAAATGATGGAGTCGACATCAAACTCTCTGATTTGTGCCGACATCTGCATCTCTCTGCTTGTCTTTCTTTTATGTATGCGATTAACTTTCTGTTCCACTCATACCCCTCCTCATCATTGTAGCAGGATAGCTATTTCTTCCAATACATCTGGGTCCTTTTCCAAATCCAGGAAGCTCCCCAAGAAGGATTTTAGAGTGTTTTCCTTCCTTCACGACTTCGTCGAGTCGAACGTCGGTGGCATGTCATAGATTTCTTATTTAAGAGATGCCCATCTCCTATTCCTCATTGCCTCTTGTGCCTTCAAAAAGGTTTCCTTTTCCCCTTTTTCACCAGCGTTGACCTGCTTTCGTTGTGCTTGTGTTGGTCTAACATTGGCGTGTGGCTTATCGGCCCCGATCACCACCCCTCCTTGTGTCACTATCCCGACCGTTGTGTGGTTATCTCTGGGTTCTGTCGAAATCATCTGTACAGTAGGTGGTGCATTCGAGTTATTTGAGTTTTGCTTAGTTTGCCATTTCACAATAAGATGAGGGCAGTCTTCTATGCTGTGTTCTACAGCACTACAATATGTACACTACGGCGTAGGGTTCGGACAATCTCACTGGTAGTGCCCTTGCTGCCCGCAATTGTAATAGATGATTGGTCCTCTCCCCCGGCCAATGTCTCCTCCACGTCCCATACCTACACCTCGGCCTCCGTGAAATCCTCCTCTGAAACCTCCACATGGTGGTCTAGACTGTCAATACTGTGGTTTCTCGTACTGCGGCTTCTGATACTGTTGTTGCCCATACTGTGGCTGGCCATACGCCAATGGTGGATACTGTAGGTGCCCATACTGTGGATGCCCGTATTTCCCCTGGTCGTATTGTTGCGGTTGGTTAAACTGCGGCTGACTGTACTGTGATTGTACTACTGGTGGTTCTTCTCTCTTAAGAAAATAGGTGTCAGTTGTCCGATCTTGCAGCAGGTCATAGGCCCTACATTCCTTCTCATCATGGCCAACCGACTTGCTGTATAAGTTTGTTGGATTTGATACCATCTTTTGCAGTTATATGCACTCCTCTGATCGATGCCCTCTGGTTTGACAGATAGTACACCATGGCATGCCTCCTTGACGAAGGGGGTTTGGTGCCCCCGCCCGCAAATACTCATGGAATTCTGAGCAATTGTCCTTATGGTTCCCCTCATTTCTGCATCTAGTACACCATCTGTCTCCATGGGTCTCCTTGCCCTTCTTGATATCCTCCAATTGAAGTGTCAAGTTGGCCAATTGTGCCTGAAATCTTTCCATTCCCATCCATGTTTTTCCAATGGGTGAAGCCTCCAGTTTCATCGCAATTTATAACGCTTCTACTTGTGTCGCAACCTTTTGTTGCATCAGTGGTCCTTAGATATGCATAACTAAGCCTGTGATGAACCATTATTTGTGTTGCAACTCATTTACCGGGAAACTTACTTTTGCTATCAGCGTCTTGTACCGCTGATCAAATTCCCACACCGACTCATTCGGGAATTGCTTAATCTCTTTAAGCTTAGTAACATATTGCGACTCAGATTTCGGTTTCTTAAATTTGTCAATCATCGTCATTCTGACTTGCTCCAATGTTTTAGCTGGTGTTCCCACTGGAACCTTTACAAATCTCATGTACCAGTCTAATGCCCGACCCCTAAGGGTCATCGCTAACTATCCCATCTTTTAGCATCGTCCTGAACCTGCTTTACAGTCCAGACTGCTTCGCATATAAACCAATACTGTTTGGGATCCTCGGTCTTGTTCCCTTGAAATGTGGGTATCTTTGCCTCATCTGCCATCCTAACATTTCTAGTATTGTTGTTTACTGAAGCGCTACTCTTGCCGCTGCACATAGGGAAACTCTGTGAGTAGTTTGTTATTTCTTCCTATGAAATTCGGAGTAGTGTGCGGGGTCGAAGGTACATGGTAACTTATGATCTGACCTCCTTCTACCTCTAGGGTAGCTTGGTCGACACCTCCTTAGCAATAAGGTCGCTTCCTCCCTAGTGGTACTGTTCTCGAGTTCTCTGTTCAGGTCCTCTCAGGAGACTCTCTCTCAGTCCTCTTCTTCTTCTCAGGATGCCCAAATATTGCTCCACTCCTCAAGAGACCACACTCTTCGTTAACTTTCCTTTGAAATTTGTCGTCGCTCATGTCCATCTACCACATCTTTCCGTCAAACTTGCATTTATGTGATACCTTCACCCTCGCACACCGATTCTTCTATTCATCAAACGACATCCTCAATATTCCATTTTTGCAGACAAGCATTTTAATCCATAATTTTAATGATGACAAGAATCTTCCCCTTGACCCGCTGAATAAATTTATTTTGGCATCGCTGTATGACTTGATAGTATATACCACGAAATCTGTTACGTACCCTTCGAGGATACTGTCTACCAAAAAATCAACAACTCGCAATACCTTGTTAATAACTTGCTTCAGTTGTCGCACCAACTCCGGGGTCCAACAATCAGGTTTAGTCTTTTGGCAGTGGTTCTTACGGAACGTCAACTGTGCTAGCCACTCATGCAATGGGAATTCGCAGAAAAATATTTCTTGAATATCTGAATAAATGTATCTTTCTAACCAACTGGTTGCTTTCTGTTTAGGATCTCGCTTATCACTTTCTGCAAATTCCTCTTCCTTTTTTGTCGAACCACTCTTGGATCTCTGGCTTTGTTGGGTGCCACAGCATATCCTCTTTTATTCTTCCTTAGGGTCCCGTCAACGGAACCATTTGTTGACGCAAATTCTATCGATAGGGGTTCCTTCCGCACTGTCGCCAACAAACTATCAACCCAAACTCCCTTATACACCGGCCCGGAAAGGTGTAACCCTTCCCAGCAATACTTGCAGAGCGAGTGCAGTCTCACCCGAGGTGGATAAGAGGGCTGCTGGAACCAATTTTTCCCAGTTGTGTAGAGGATATGCGCACATTACATTCACACTAACCAGAGATTATAACATTCATAACATACCATTAAATTATTCTTCATGTCTTAAGTCATTCGCAATGGTTAACAAATATTTAGAACATCATACTCAGCATACGTATTCAAATTAACATTACTTCCTACAACACATTCGCATTAATCAACAGAAAACATTCACATAACCCATTATTCATCATCACATCATTGCATACAGACACAAATTACATCATAACTGAACATCTCCATTCATTCACCAAACCCTGCGGAATAAACCTCATAGAAACTGTCAAGACATCATGTCGGGGATACACAACGAGCCCAAAAGAGAGGATCAATGTCCTAAACTTCGATGCCCTTAAGCTTACAATCCTACTCTATTTATATTCTTCTATTCTATTACAAAATAGTCCACATGACCGACTTGACTAATCTAACAAATCTTATGCTTCTGCAAAAGTCGCGAAAGGTCATTTTTTTGCGGAATGACCCTTTCGCACCTGTCGGCTTCCGCACTTACTGCGGATCTATCCCATGCCAACACCTTCTATTACACCAAAATCTCGTCATCATGAGTTATGTGTCCTTCACTTTCCCTAATTCCTAAAATCACGGATTCCAAATTGACTGAGGGAAGGGAGTTGTTATGGTTTTTCCCTATGTTGTCATGGTGACACACCTTGCACATTGACAAAGTGTGTCAGACCCTTGACAACATGCTTTGCAAATTGACAGAGTGCGTCGGTGACACCTTTTTCCCTTGGATAAAGTGCATCACCCTCCAAAGATACATTCTTCCTATGGACAAAGTGCGGCACTGTCAATTAAAAGGGAAAAAGAGAAGCTTCGAGCGTCTTCTAGAAAGAATCACTTCGTGGAGGCTTATCCCAAGATATTAGCCAAGGTGGCATTCAATCCCCTACCTTCTTGGGATGATCCCTTAGCTTTCTCCATCAAATTCTCAACCCCTTCTATCCATTTGGCCCTATATATTCAAGCCTCATCTTCATGGTGAAGAGAGGAAGGACTAGAGAATCTAAATGTTGGTGAAATTCTTCCATAGTGAGAACCCTTTCATCCATTGAAGTCAAGTGCGGATCCTTGAGGCAAAGGTCATTTGGAAGGAATTTCAATGTCAAGGGTTGGTTGTAATCTATTATCCATTATTTTTCCATTAATACAGTAAATATACATTCTTTCCATAAAGATTTGTTGTTCATTATAGATCTTTATAATTGGTTTCCTTGACTACTAGTTTAGATTAATTAGTATTGCATATTACTATCATCTCTATGTTTCCACTTGTTTATTGTCTCTTGTGTTGCATCTAAATATCAAGGGACATGTCAAGCAAGGAGACATCATTTCGATGGTAAGGTGAGTGATCCATCTACATTTTTGGTAATTTACTTAATATAGGAAAAGTTTGTATGTTTTGTCTTGATTTGTTCTAGATCTATCACATTTAGACTAGGGAGATCAATTAGTGTCTGCACTGATGGATTGTCTGCAAACACCGTCAATGTTGATATGTAGCTTCTAGATTCATCATTAGTTAGTCATGTTCTTTGTCACAATCCTTTTCTGCTCAAATTCTTTTGCGACTTCTTCCATCTTGACCCTTTGAACAATTGCTTCCATTAGTGGAGGAAGAATTTTCCCTGCGTACCTTCAATTCTCTACTTCATTTTCCTACGTGAATTATCCCTACCATCCTCTTTGTTTCCCTTACACTAATCATACTATATCTCTTTTGAGAGGAACCTGCAACAATTAATTAATGAAAATGCATGAGATATTAGAAATAACAAAACTTAGAATTGATTTATTGATCGCGGGCCACTTCGAGGGGGAAACCTCCTTTGAGAAATCGCAATACAAATAGCTTCTCAGTGCCTTCATTTTCCTCAACACTTGCTTATATAATAAGTCTATGTGCCAATACCATGGAACATATAATACTACGGGACAACTTACAAAGCATATGCGTCCAATACTATGGATCAATACCATGGAACATATAATACTATGGGACGACTTACAAAGCATATGAGTCCAACAACAATATACTAACAAAGTAAAGAGAATGGTTGACACAGGTTCCTAACATCCCCTCCCTCTTAGAAAACGCTTTGTCCTCAAAGCTTTAGATGTGGAAATTGATGTTGAATCTGAAGGAGTGGTTCCCATGTAGCATTCGCTGGTTGAATTCTGTGCCACTGAATTAATACCCCTATGATAGATCGAGAGCGAAGCTGGCGAGTGCGCCTATTGAAGGTGGCCTCTGGCTCCAAAAGGATGGATCCTTCATTATCAAGTTCTGGAAAAATAGTTTGTTTTCTGATGTTGGTGCCAAGAACTTTTGTTAGACAAGAGACATAAAATACTAGATGAATGCAAGAAGAAGGAGGAAGTTCCAATTTATAAGCAACAGACCCAATATTCTGAAGAACCTTATAGGGTCCATAGAACTTTGAAGCAAGCTTATGAACCCCTTTGATTTTCAGGGAGGATTGCTGAAGAAAAACCATATCAACTGCTTGAAAAGTGCACTCAAAACGATGCTGATTGGTTTGTTGTTGCATTCGAATTCTTTCTAGGTGAATATTGTCCTGCAAATTGCGAAGAATCTGATTGTGGTTGCGATGAACTGAGTTAATTTCCTGAACTGGTGAACTGCTGAGGGTGTATAGAAGAAGAACTAGTGGTGCCTGACCATATATTGCTTCATATGGAGTCATTTTAGATGCAGTATTGTACCACCGGAGCCCTTCAATGAAATCCATAGAAATAGTTGTCCAAATCCGTGTAGGGATGGGAAAGGGTTCGAGCAATCCTGGAAGGAGTTTCATTTCACCCTTGTTTCCCTAGAAAGTATCACATACAACCACCATCTGTTGAATTTTCCTTTTCATTACTTGCCAAAAAGTTACACTATGCCCACTCATATGTTTTGAGGAACCCAGAGTGCCCTGTTGATGGAGAAGCCTGGATTTCATAGAAGACATATCCCTGTTGAATAGATTTGAACCAATTTGGAATAAGCATAGAAATAGTTGAAAGAGAAACTTGGTCATCAAATGTGCGAGAAAGAGCATCTACCACCAGATCGTCCGTACCCTTCTTGTAAGTGATCTCATAGGAATAACCCATGAGTTTTCTAACCCATTTTAGTTGTGCTAGGGAGGAGACCCGTTGTTCCAGGAAATTTATCAGACTCTCGTGACCAGTCTTGATGCAAAAATAATTCCCTAATAGGTATGGTTGCCACTTCTGTACTACATGCAAAATAGCCATCATTTCCTTCTCATATTTAGAGGTGGCTAAATTCTTATCGGAAAGGTCTCGTGAAGGCGGAAATCCCACTAGTTCAACAAAGACGCCTGCATATCTATCCAAAATATGTTGTAGATCCAAGGGAGTAGTGGAGACCATTGATGGGTGCATCTGAATGGAATGGAGCTGAGCATTGACACCATGTGAATTCTTCTTAAGGATCTTTTCCAGGTGACATGAACTAATGATACAGAGAAACCCTGGTTGTAAGCCCATAAATGTGTGTTTTTTCCCATTAACTGGAAACTGCATCCAAAGTTCAGCAAAATCCCATAAGATCGGGCCAAGTGTGCGTAACCATTGAGCACCCAAAACCACATCACATCTACCTAAGGAAAAGGAAAACATGTCAGAGCGCAGGTTATAATATTCCATAGAGATACACACATTGAAACACTTTCCCTTGCAAGATAAGGTGCCCCCATTGCCAATCATGAATTCAAATTTGGAGCAAGGATGGACAAAAAGACCAGTATGTTTGGCGATCCGAGGGTCAATGAAGTTATGAGTGCTACCAGAATCAATGATTATTGTAAGAGGGAGCTTCTTGAACTAACCCTTGACCCACATTGTTTGTGGGGTGGTGAGTCCGGCTAAAGAATGGAGAGATATCTCTAGGGGTTCGTCCGAAGACAGAGGGTCAACAGGTGGTTGCTGAATGTCGACCTGATCATCTATTGTATATGAAGCTTCTTCACCAAGTTCAAAGGCAGGCGGAGAACCCACATCCAAGAGATAGAGTTGTTTCTCAACACATCTATGTCCTCGAGTGAATTTCTCATCACAATTATAACAAATCCCTTTTTCTCTACATGCCTACATCTCTGCTTCAGACAAATGCTTGATAGGAGCTGGTCAAGGAGTTGGCGCGATGGGAGGTCGTTGGGAAACCATATTTCTGAATGGAACAAAAGTGGATTTGGAGTGTTGTTGGGTTGTGATCTTGTCCTCTGCCAACTTAGCCAACCCTAGGACTTCCATCATTGTGTTGGGATATAACATTTTAACCTTTGAGCAGAGTTCATCCTTTAGACCACTAATAAAACAACTCCTGTAGAATTCACCAAACAATCCTTCTGTTTAATTGGCCAGTTTCTCAAATTTTTTCTAATACTCTCTCATAGTGCCAATTTGGTGAAGTTTAGTGAGTGTTCCTGTGAAGTCATCAAAAGTACTAGGACCAAATCATTGTAAAAGGAGTTGGAAAAAAAATGTCCATTTTGGCTCGTCATGAGCCTTGATATACCAACGGTACCATTGAAGGGCTTCCTGTTCCAAATGAAAGGATGCAAGTGGAACTTTGTGGACATCAAAAGTATTATGCAGACTAAAATATTGTTCTTCCAAGTATATCCATCCAGTCGGATCATTACCATTGAAGTAAGGAAAATCAAGCTTTTGGCCCACGAAAAATCGCTGGAAGAAGAGAACCCAGTGTTTGCATAAGATTCTGGCTGTCGTTTATTGTTCATGGCTGAATGTTGAAGATGGAGGATGAGAAATTTTTCATCTAGATCTTGGAGTTTGGTTTAGAGGGCTACAAGTTCTTCCTCCATGATTTATGTTCCTACGTGGGTGACAACCATAACCAGGATTTTTTTTGTTTTTTTGTTTTTTTGAATGGGTAGAAAAACAAAAACATAAGCTTCTTTAGTAAAGGGAAATTTGGATTTGGGAAAAAATTTGATGGGTAATTGGGGTTTTACTAGGTTTTGGACACATTCTAATGAACAGAGAAACAAAAAATGGGGATTTCGGAAACGGGGTGAAAGAATGAGAAAATTTGTCAAAGAGGGACAAAGAAGCAAAAATAGGAAATGAAAACTGTGGCAAAATTTGAAGCCAATTGGGTGAAAATTGAAGAAGTTATGACAAACCTTAAAAATAGACAAATGTGGGATTTTTGGCTTCGGGAAGTGGAATTTGGGATAGGGTCCTCAGGAATGAAATATGCAGAATGGGATTGTAAGGGTGTCAGTGAAGTTTCGAGGGGAATTTTTTTTTTTTTTTCATAATGGATCTGCAACGGCGTGGAAGTGATTGGAAACAGTTCTGGACAGAAGTAATCTGCGAATTAGCAATGGGCAATAGATATGGACCCCCGGTATGTGCAACTTCCTAAAAGTTCAGGGGATTCACTCGGCCACCAATGTTGTCTAATGGTTTGCATATTGGAGCAGTACCCCTCACTCCACGGGTCAAGTAAAACTGATAACCGCTTTGCCACAAACAACAGCTCTTGGCTTACCTCAAGGGTGAGAACTAGTCAATCAGGTAGGGGTCGTTTCCCTTTTCATTGGCAAGTCCTCTCAATGGGCCAGCTACTTCGGGGTTCCTATGGTACTCCTAATAATGAGTTTTAGGGCTTATGCCCAAGTACTTCCCACAGTTAAGCGGATAGGTATTATTCCCGGATCCAAACTTGCAACAGATGCGAAAAAAAAATTGGCATAAATTCCACCCAACGAGCCCAAGAAAGTGCTCTGATACCAGATGAGAGGAACCCGCAACAATTAATTAATGAAAATGCACGAGATATCAGAAATAACAGAACTCAAAATCGATTTATTGATTGTGGGCCACTTCGAGGGAGAAACCTCCTTTGAGCAAGCTTAATACAAATAACTTCTTGGTGCCTTCATTGGCCTCAACACTTCCTTATATACTAAGTATATGCGCCAATACTATGGATCAATACCATGGAATATATAATACTACGGGACGACTTACAAAGCTTATGCATCCAATACTATGGATCAATACCATGGAACAAATAATACTATGGGCTAATACAAACTAAGGATCAATACCATGGAACATATAATACTACGGGATGACTTACAAAGCATATGCATCCAACAACAATATACTAACAAAGTAAAGAGAAGGGTTGACACAGGTTCCTAACATCTTCATTGGTCTATGGCTAGGGTTTAAGTTGATCCTTGATTTATGTTGAACAATGTTTCCTCTTCTTGTCCTATATTTTGCACATTTTTAGTCATTAATACTTCTCTTGTATTTTCTTGCATTTTGTTGTGGTTTATTTTTGCGTGCATCTCCTTCTATGACATATTATCTCCTTTCTCCCTTTGTAAGTCTATGCACTCTCCTTTGAATCTTCTGTCACATGTTTAGAACATCCATTATCATTGTGTCGGTGATCTTTATGCAAGAACGGATTGCATTCTTCTTAGCATAGTTCTTTGGTCCTTTTCTTCCAAATATTTGTATGGTCTTTATTGTAGAAGGAACTTATAGTTTCATCCCGGTGCACAAATGTTGACTTGTTTTTACAATCTCGAGCTTTATGCCCATAGCTGTGACATTGATAGCATTCAATGTCCATTCCAAAAGGATAAAGGGATTGATAACTTCATTGGACTTCCTATTTGCATTGTCATCTCTAAATTAATTCTTGAGAGGACCTCTATTTCTCTCAAAATTATTATTTGCAAGTGCTTTTGAGTTTGCAACCTTGTGACCAAAACTATTACAAAAATAACAATGCCCAAAAATATAGTTTGGTACCTAGTAGTGAGAGCTCTTCTAGATTGTACAACTCATTTATTTTAATAGGCAGATTGTTGGTCATTCTTTCTGTTGTCTTTCTCTTTTATATGAATCTTAAGTAAATCTGCAAAGCTCCTTGTACCTTCTTTATGGTTAGGTGTAATTGAATCCTTATCATTGTTGTCTTGTTCATATCCCAATATAGACCTGTCTGAATTTGATCTTTGATTGTTAATGATTTCATCCAACACCTTAGAGCTTATGCCAAACTTTTGTTGATAGCCTAAGTGAGTGTTTACCTTTTGTAGTTCCTTCTTTAAGGAGATATTTTCCTTCTCCAATCCCTCACATGTTGTTTCTTTCTGTTTCATCTTTCCTGCTGGGTCTTCTATTATTTCCTCGGACTGTCCCTATCATACCAATTGAAAGAGGTAAAGCAAGACAAATTCCATTGAGACTTGATTGGGGAATAACGATTCATAAGTCTCGAGGATTGACATTAGAGAAAGCAAATATTAATATTGGGAAGAATGAGAGGTAAGGTCTCACTTTTACTGTGCAATATCTAGAGTAAAAGCTTACGGGTGTGGAGAAACAATGAGGAGTTTAGTAAAATGTATATTTATATAAAATATTGTAGGTATTAAAGAACATTTATAAATTTACAATGATAATTTATTATTGTGAATACCATTTTAATGTATTATAGATTTCAATCTATGTATATGATTCAACATCGATTTTAAATTATGTTTTAATGGGCAATTATATTATAGTATTATAAACTTTTTAATTATGGTAAATTTTAAATAAGTATTATAAATTAAATTTATATTTTAATATAATATTAGAAATATTTATAGGCACAATTTGATTTAAGTGAATGTTATTCATTAAAAAATAAATTTATTAAAATGGATATTTTTATTTATTTTAACCATAAACAAATAGAATTAGTAGCGAAGCTATATACTATTTTTCTCTTTAAAAATGTTTATAAATAATAAATAATAAGTAAGCTAGAAAAATATATTATCATTTTTGAAATATTTATTATGTAATAATATTTTTAAAAATAATTTTATTACAAAATATATACCAATATTATTATAAAACATATGTACACAAAAATTTGGATTAATAATGTATAGTTTAAAAGTTTTTACCGTATAATGTAAATTAATATAAATTTATTAACAAAAATAATTTACCTTTTAATATTAATAAAAAATAAATAATTATAAAATTATTAAAATTATAAATCTCTTATTTTTTATAATTTTTTTACCTGTAGTATTACAATATTAAAATTATGTTTTTCACGTGTATAATTATTAATAATTATTTTTGAAATACATTAAATTATCTTTAAATATACCACTAATTTTTTAACTCATTAATATGAGTGATTTCAAATATTTAAGTTATATTATATAGAATTGTTAAATTTTATAAATAAATGAGTTTATAGAAAAAGAAAATTTTATTTATGTATAATTTAATCAAGTTTTTAATAGTTTTGGTTGATTTCTAATTAATAAATCTGTAGTAAACATTATTATATTATACATGTTTGGACGGTGGCAAAACATTACTAACATTTAAATTTGAATTTTTTTTTACAGAGAAATAAAATAAAAGGTTAATTAACATATTATTATGTTTTATATATTATTATATTTAATAAAATAAATTTATAAAAATTAAATTCATAAATTATTGATTTAATTTTTATCATTTAAAAAAATTTAAGAAAATATTTTCAACATTAATTTTATGATAATTATAAAGTTATAAATTTTAATTGTGAAATATTCAAATTTCAAATAAAATTTTAAATTTGTGTATGATTTATTAGTCATTTTAAAATTTTTTAACAATTTGGATGAAGTTGAATTTATATTTCTTATCAATTTAAAACAATTAATTAATAATAACATGATTGTGTGAGTTTAGATTTTTATTAATGATAATGATGATAATGGTAGTTAAGGTTTCTTGCAACTAATTTTGGTTTATTGAACCTTAAGAAATTACTTGATTTAATGTAAAAATTATTCGAATACTCAAAAAACTTAGAAAATATATCAAAATCACCATAATGTTGAAAAATTAGAATATTAAAGAAGTTAGTATTATAATGATTTATATTATAATATTAATATAATTTAATTAATAACTAATATAATATTATATTAGTGATATTTATATTGGAAAATTAATCAAATTTTGTTACCTATTTTTTAAATTAATAACGAATATTATATATGAGTAGTATTTTATATTATAAAATTATGAATTATTATTTAATATAGTTGAAAATTATATAGATTTACTAATATTATGATATAATATTAAATAATAATTTAATTGTTTGTTGAAAAGGGTTTAACCATGAAGAATCTTTATTGTTGTTTATCATAATGATGATGGTCTTTAATTTCTACTGAGATTAAATTTGGTTTATCGAACTTTAAGAAAAAAGACAAGATAGAGATTATTTGGTTTGTTTTAAAACACTATTTCTATGTTCAAAAAGCTTAAAGAGGAGTGTCCCTAGCTTCATATAGTTTTGAGAAGCTAGAAGGTTAGAAAGGTTAAAGATGAAACAAAGATTTTGGAACTGAGATCTAATTTTACTATGAAACTCATAAGAGTTCGTTCTAAACTTGATAATTTATTAATTTTAATTTGAAAGATTGAGGTTATTAATCTTTTCATAATATCAAATTGACAAGTTAATTAAATATTAAGACGGATGTAAATAATTTAATAAATCAACCAATTATAAAAATAGAATTTAATTTTGATTTATAAAAATTAAATTACTTTTATCAATCAATTATATTTATTTTGTGCGTGGCTGCATGATTTTTTAATGGAATGTTATAAATGTTGAAAGTTTTGATGCGAAATAATGGCATACCATTTAATTTAAATTTCTACTTGACAATGTAAAAAAATTCTATATTTTTGAATTTTTATTTAATTTTTTAATCTAAAATTAAGAACCAAAATTAGATAAAATTTGTGACATTTGACTTTTTGAGCCAATCAAATAAGAAATAAATTAATTTATAATAAATAAAACATGATATGTTTAAAGTTTCAATGTTTACATGATATGTTTAAAGTTTCAAAGTTAATCATTGGATAAGCAAATTTATTTTGGGAAATTAATGCAATCTCCGTAAGTTTAAAAATTACCATATAAAAAAAAAATGAACTAAGATTTTAAGTAAATTTTATGTTTATAAAAAATATTGTAATGTATAAAATACAATTTATAAATTTAAAATGATAATTGTTAACATTATATTATAGATTTTAAACTATGATATATGGTTCAATATTAATTTTAAATTATGTTTATTATTGATAGGTAATTCTGTAACAGTGTCATTAAAGTTTTTTTTATTATCTAAATAATATTATTTAAAAGGTGATAGAACTATTTAATTCATCATACACTTTATTTTTTTGGAATAATGGGTTCGAACATTTGAGTTTAGAAAACTCTCACTATGTAGAAAATTAGTATAACCTAAAAAATGATTGTGGCATATTTGGGCGCACTATCTAATGTACTCTCTCCCAAAACATAAATATAGCAATCACTCCCCCAAATCCAAACCTTATTCTTATCTTCAATGCTATCAATGACATATTTTCATCCACACGATCTAGCCATCCCACTCGTACATTACTACTCTTATTGACATTATCACCTTTTATCACTTGTCTTTCATTTACATTGCATGATTCTAAAGGACAACCCCATAAACACTTATTCTTTTGAAATGAAGATACACTGAAAGTGGAAAATTGTGTTCTTGTTGGAATTTTCCCACAAAGATTGTTTGATGAAATATCCAAAACATCCAACTCATGTAATTTAGAGAGCTCTTCAAGAATCGGTCCACTCAAATTATTATTTGCCAAGTCCAACTGCTCCAAAGTAGATATCCCACCAAGAGATGCAGGAATTTTCCCTTCCAATTGATTATGAGATAAATTTAGTAGTTGTAAGCTACTCATACTGCCTATGCTTGTGGGGATTTTTCCTGTAAGATTATTGCAAGACAAATCAAATATAGTGTTTGAAGATAACAGATATGAAAGAGTATAGTCACTTCTTTTAATGCCAATTTCCACTTCCTCACGTAATTCTCCATCATTTGACAAAGTTGTGAACCCTGAGAGTCTCTCAAGATGTGCTGGAATTCTTCCACTAAATTTGTTGTTGGATTAATCCAACACATACAACTTGGTGAGATTTGTGATGTGTTGAGGAATGTGACCATCTAGATTATTATAACCAATGCTTAAAGCTCTCAACTCTTGGAAAAATGTGAAGTATTGAGGAATATTTCCCATCAGTCTATTTTTCCTTACATCTAGTAGCCGAAGGTTGGTCCAATGGACCAAAGATGCAGGCAGTGTTCCCGAAAAGTTATTAGAATGAGTAGAGAAATATATTATACAAGTGCAATTGCCAATGCCATTAGGAATTGGTCCCTCCAAGTTGTTTCTTGATATATCTAAGTATTCAAGTGAAACCAAACCATTAATACTATTAGGAATACTCCCAAAAAGATTGTTATCATATATGTTTAGATTACTGAGAGCCTTTAGTTGACCTATGGTATATGGGATATGTCCGGTTAATTTGTTTGAGCCCAAATATAACACTTGCAATGACTGAAGATTTCCTATGGTTCTTGGAATTGTGCTTTTTAGATTGTTGCTTGAGAGATCAAGGTTTTCAAGCTTCTTTAAATTGGTAATTGCTTCAGGAATGATACCATTGAGCCTATTATCATTAAGTTGAAGTTTAACTAGTTGAGTCAAATTGGCAAGGGCTTTAGGAATGCTACCACTAAACATATTATCATTAAGATGTAGTTCAACTAATTGACTCAAATTGACAATGGATATAGGGATGCTACCAGTAAGCATGTTTGAATCAAGATATAGTGTGTTCAAATGACTTAAATTGAGAATAGCTTTAGGTATGCTAGTGATTTTGTTTTGAGAGAGATATAGATAAGTCAACTTGGTCAAATTAGAGATGGCTTTAGGTAAAGTAATGAGTTTGTTTGCAGATAGATCTAAGTAAATCAACTTGTTTAAATTAACAATGTCTTCGGGAACTCCACTTCCGGAAAGACTTAAGTCGGTCAAGTTGGTCAGATTAGAAATACCTTTGTTGTTCAACACTTGTTACAACAACATACATGTATGGGATGGAGGGGAAATGGAATCAAGCCTAAGTCAACTGGAGCCTTGCGACTCGCTGCATGTTTGAGTCTCAACAATCTAACTTTTAAATTGAACCACAACAACAAAAGAAGTTTGTTAATGCCTCGATTTGCGAAAATTCTAGATACATGAGTAATTAAGAGCTCGAGGCTCTAAAATTTCATGTGTTTTTTACCAATCCACAATTCGGTGAATTCATAGTCATTGGCATGAAATTTAAGTTATTTAATGAAAGAATTAATGTATCTACCTCTATGTCGAAATTGTTTTCCATGCTGATGCGGGCCACTGCCCTCCTTATTGTCTTACCAAAAGGCATGAGAATGAGGAAGAACACTTAAAATTATGGACTTCACCATCAAAGAAGCCTTACAATCACATTGGTAAGGAGTGATAAGAAGATCACAACAATCCAACGTGTCAAATATCAAATGATAGTATCAATTAAAGACTTATATGGTAAATTTAATATAAGACTTACTTATAGTTGTCTCTTACTCTTTGTGTCTTGTCACATTTGATAGTTTATGGTTGTCTCTGTGCCTTGAACCAATTGATATTATAAGGTGAGGATGTGCATGCATAATAATCCTTATTTATGACTATGCGATGAGGATTTAAATGGAAGAGGATGCAAAGGCATGTTATTTTTATACATATTTTGGTGGCGAGTGTCGAAGAGAAACGTGGTGAGAAACCACATATGTTTGGAAGGATGGAGGGAGATTACATGATCATGATCATGTCACCCATCAAATTGAAGACAATTCCTAGCCAAAAATTGTTTTTTTTAATTTTATTAATAACCATTGTGATACTTTGGTCCAAATGTTTTGTCTAACTCATTGTTTCTCCATATTGTGTGCCTAGTGCCAGCTCTCTATATCAATGCATAAATCAACCTCTGCTTGGTTTGTGGTTCTAGTTGCATGCCATTATTTGTAATTGCATGCCATTGAGTGTTGTTTAGAGTTGTCATGAGTCTGTGAAATTCATGCAATAAATGAAGTCTTGTAGAAGAGGACTCATCAAAGTGACAATTTGAATTTCATTTTGATGAAAAACAAGTGGACATTGGTAGCGAGGTTCACATAGGTAGTAGGCACAATGTTTCGGCCTTGTTTTGGGCCTTGTAGTGGTTCTCTATTGTTACAGCCATAGTCATTGACACATTGTCACACCTTAGATCTCAACCCGAACTAACTTGGGATTCAGAGTCAAATCCCAGTGGCTAGTACCTCGTAGTCGTGAGTCATCACTCGTCACCTTCCAAAGCTAAGCACTGAGTGCATGACATGAGTGAGTGAATGATTATAATTTATGATATTTACAATATTTTGAATGACGAGTCGAATTTTATAGCATAGGAATTTCAACATAGAAATTGAAATTTATAGGGATGGGTAATTTCAAATGTTTCCCTTCTTTTAAAATGTTGATATAAACTATGTCCTTCCTATTGGAAGGGTAAAATTAAGATTTAAATTTTTCTTTGAAAGGCAATTTTAACTTTACACTTCTAGGAAAGGCTAGAACCCTTTGGAAGGGCCGGGAAGGGTTCCAATTTGAACGCTGGTATGCTCCCTTCTAGAGAACTAAGGTATAACCGGGAGAGGGGAAGCCGGAATATTCCTGAAGGAACAGAACCTGAAATATTTTGACAAGAAATCGATAGATATGTAAGGTGTGTCAAATTACCCAATTGACGCGGTATACTTTCAGAGAATTTGTTTCCGTGGAGATCCAGGTACTCTACCGGAATGGAACCCGAGATCATATTCGAGGTCAGGTAAAGTTTTCCCAACACTTTCAGCTGGCCAAATTCGGGTGGCTTTCTTCAAATGAAAGCATTATGCGAAAGATCCAATGTGCGCAATAAAGAGAGGTTGCCTATACACGGGAAAGGTTACCTTCCAAAGCTGCTCCACGAAGCTGTATGGCGACCACTCTTTTGGTGTGTGGTCTGCAACGAATACCCAACCATGACGAGCACATGTTCTCGGAGTTCCCCGCCGTCCAGTTGAAGAGATAGCGGTATGGATCTGCTGTGACGGCCTTTCGGAAGGACAAGAGAGCATGGAGGTCCCTTGTCTCGTGGGCGTCCGTTGATGATAACATGAATTGTCTCGTGGGCGTCCGTTTAGATTCAGAATGACGTTGAAAGGCAGTTAATCCACCGGGCGGATATTGGTGATGATCATATAAAGCAGCATGGGAATTTGGGTAATTAGCAGACCTGGCTGTAGGTACAGGCATCCGTTTCATTCATACTAGCATAATTTGGCTGTATTGGTACTTTGTGTACGGAAATTCGGAATAAATTCGAATTTCGTCGAATATTCCGTGTAGGTGTAATACGGATACTAATTATTAGTGGAGAATTAAAATTTGAAAACCAATTTAAAAAAAAAAAAAAACATCAATTATTTAAACACTATAAAACAAAAATACCATTCAATTTCATGCTTACTTATTAAAATAACTATAAATAGGTAATTGTCGTCTCTCACACTTCCATATCCAAAGTTGTTGAGATTTTATAGTTTTGCTTTTTAAATATATGTTAAATTTTATTACATAAATGTCTATGTATATTTATGATATATATGTGAATATTTAATTAAAAATATTATATATAAGCAAGCTACTTCCGTATTTTATTCGTATTAGATATTTCAATTACGTATTTTTTCCGTATCGAATCGTATTCGTATCCGTATTCGTACTTGAATTATGCTACTATGGTTTCACCCACGTTGTGATCCATTTCACCCACATTTTTCAAAGCCTGTGAGTTGTGTGTCTTCGGCTATCTCTATATATACAGCGGTTCTCATCTGAAGTCGAAGCAGAGTGATTTTTTCGACCATTGATTAGGGATTAGGATTACCACCTATTTCTTTGGCTGTATGCCCTTAGTCGAGTCAAGTAAAATTTTAAATCATCACATCTTTCATTTCCTTTCCTGCCCGATTTCTTGGTCCCTGTGGTCTAGTTTAAAGTCAAGTCAATATAGAAATATATAAATTCAGAAATTCACACCCGGTTTCTTGGTCACATGTAAACATATTCATCGATTTTTCTTATATTTGAGGACAAGGAGCTCATAATTTTGAGCATAGTCAAAATGACCTCGATACCCCAATCGAGTCAAGTCAGGCGGCTGCCCACCGACACCAATCCAGTCAAGTCAGGCGGCTGCACAGCTACCCCACTATTTCTCTGCGATTGCGGGACAACTTTCCAGCCAAGTCAGTCCCGCGCGCACCTATTTCGTTCTCTTCTATGTTTTCTCTGCAAATGCCACGCAACTTCCCAACTCGATCGCATATTATTTAAATTTTCGTATTATCGGGATCATACCAAAATTTTAGTCATTTTAGTCTAATTAAAAACCTTATTTATAGGCAAATTTGACATTGCATATTTTACAATTGTTGAAATAAAGTCGATTCAACAACAATTTGTTACGGCAAAATTGCAATTCATAATTGAAAATGATTTTCCACCAAGATTCTTGCAATGGTTGAGAACTTATCTTTATCCCACATTGATTTTCTATGATAAGAAACTTATGGGTTCCTATTTCTGGGTTCCTGTACCTTATTAAAGTCAAGACCTTTGTGGGCGTTTTTCCTCTAACCCGGAGGGACAGTTGTGTGAGATAGTAATTTGTCTGATTAAAAAAAAAGTCAAGACCTTTCATTCAATGAAAAAAGAAGTCAAGTCCTTTCATACAACTCACATACATTGGTTTTCTATGATAATAAACTTCTTGCCCGATTTCTTGGTTCCTATGTCTTATTGAAGTCAAGTTCTTTCATACAACTCATATGTTTTGAAGGACGTTTGGTTGTGACAACATTGTAATTGATTAATGTTATTGGGGATGGAGTTATGGTTAACTTGCTCATATTTGTAAAATAAGTGAACATTTTCATGTAATTTTCATAAAGTTATTTAGTAATAATTGTATGTAATGGTATAATTATTTTTATTTGTGAATTCATTAATATTAATTTTATTGATTTAATAATAGATATTATCTCTAATTTTAAATTAAGTGTAAATGATTAAACATATATGAAAATAATTAATTAATGTGTTTAGAAACTATTTCAAAAGAACATTGAAACTTAGAAATATCATGAATGTACACAATTTCCTTATATAAGAACGTATGAGATTACAAAGTATCCTTGCAATCTTTAGTCACAATTTTCGAGTTGAAATAACTCTTTTCCATTTCTTAATGATTTAAGAATATTTTTATCCAAAAATGCATGTTTCATTAAGTTTCACAACATACTAAAGTATACTATACCTTTTATTCTTTTGAGGGGAGTACAATAGAAGAAGATGTCAATTGCCACTATGCAACAAGAGATCAACTATCATTCTATAGTAGGAAATTAAAAAAAATAACCACATCAGAGGTAAGCTAAGAAACAAACATGTTAACAAAGAAAGATACCAATATCTTTACTATATGTCAATTGGGTGTAGCCTGAGTGGTTGTGGGATGGAGTGTTATCCTTCCCACCTAGGTTTTATTCCTGTAAGTGACATGTGATAACTTCGTTCCCTAGTGTTGACTTGGCCTTGTGCCTTGAAGAATATAGGGCTTACCCTCGGTACCATCCTCGAAATGAGGGGAAGTACCGAGGGGTTTTCCTCATGTGTTGTATCCTTAAAAAGACATATTGACTATAATAATACTCATGCACATAAATTGTTTACAATTGAATTCAATAGGCCATTTAGGATGGAGCATCTTAACAAAAGAAGATACATAACATACTCATTATGTATTCATGCACATAATCATTTACAGTTGAATTCAATATGACATTGCACATGAGCTCTATATCACAATTATAACTACACAAATTCTTATAAATGTCCATGGAATGGCAAAGAGTGTCGAATGTCATTATGTGATGCTCATGTGATTTTAAATGATTTTGCAATATCAAATAGAAGAAAACCCCTGCAGGGTCCTATGTAGACATGATAAGTAAAAGATACAAATAGGAACAAAGAAGTTTTGGCAATACTGGGGTATACTATTGTTTTTATTCTTTTGGGAGGATTTTAGTATAGGAAGAGAGACCAGAAATGTTAAATTTTTTTGCATCTTTTCCAATTTTTTTATCAAGGAAGTGGAGATACATATGATAAAAAAGGCATCAAGAACAACAATAGGTAATACAAAGAAAGTCTTTGCATTTCAAGAAATATCATTTATATTTTCAACATTTTCTACAAACTCCTTTGCCTCCTAATCCACAAAGTAGATTACTCCAATAATAACCACTTTGGATGTAATTCCAATGAGATTAATTCACACCAAACCATAACCTATAGAAACTATACAAAGAAGTTAACATAAAGTATTATTAATATCCATATAAATGATCGCCCATACAGTGATACTCTCAAGTCTTTAATTAAGTGCATTAAAAAATTAGCATAATCAAAATACATAATATATGATTGGATTTGCAATAATTTTACAGTATACCCATAACGATGCTCTCACTTTCAACCTTAAATCCATGTACGTACTTCAAAGATTGTACATAATCAAACAAATACAAAAGAAAAACATGTGATCAATAAGGATTGATTGTATCAATTTGTCATCAATCGACTTAATTTCCTAACAAATATTTGTGCACTTCCCCGTGTCCACAATGTATTTATCTATCTATTCATAAATTGTAACTCAAAAATCAATTGTGACTCAAAAATCAAGTCAATGTGAAATAAAGACAAAAACAAATCTATTTTCTAAAAAAGCTCTTCATAAATTTACAATTTTGAAAGCTCCTTAAAAAACCTTTAGCAATACAACTACAAGGCAAAAATCCAGTAAGGAAACATAGGCAGTTACTAATCAAGCAAGTGTAACAATGTGTGAACTATTGGTAAAAACAATTATTTGCAGATGTTTGCGTATTCAAGTTCATGAAAAAATCAAATCCTTCCCAACTAATATATTTAAATAATAATGATACAAAGCTAATATTTTCTAAAGCATCAACTTAAAAACTTTACTAATACGTGTTGATAAACCAAAGTTATACATTCTTTTCATATATATATATCACAAAATTTATATATACATAAACATACATACATCTAAATATATAAAGTACATATATAGATAATGGATTTTCTATATAAAATCCTACTTCTATAAAGTTGATATTGTGTAGAGCATCAACTTATAAACTTTTCTAAGTCGAAGTTATGTATTCTTCCACCATTTATATCTACATAAATATAATGAAATGTAACACAACAATGTTTAGAATATGTATAAAATGCCCCCACTTTCAAGAAATACCATGGTCTACATTAAAAAATTAAAAACTCCATCTTAAAAATAAGCAAAATAAAATGGTTTATTGTTCTTTTGATTCGAAAGTTGTCATATATATATATATATGATTTGAATAATTTTGTTGCGGTTAATTTTCACTCAAAAACATTGAGCCACAAGTTTAATAGTAACTAAGTGTAATTGCATCTTTATGAATTTGTTTTCTTGGTTAATGAATATCTTGCAAAATCATAAATATGACACCTAGATAGATAGATAGATAGATAGATAGATAGATAAGGGAAAAAATACGTATTGATGCAAAGTGATTGCATGGTTAGATTATTGAGAAATATACATAAACATACAACAATAAAATTACTAACATGTGGATCAATAACCTAAATCTAATTAGTCTACTCTCCTATCTATAAAAGCACCAAATAATCAAATAGTAAGAGAGGAAAAGAGTAAAAGAAATCTCCACTCTTACACTTTGAACACTACCCACATATGTTTATCATAGCTTTACAATTATGTTCACATAACATAATCATCATAATTACTCAAAGGGTCTCCTTCATCTATATTATATAGTTAGAAGTATGGAATATTTACATTCCAATAAATTATTTTCCACCTTCTTATATAAAGAATGGTAATAGGAGAATATTACTACATAATACATGTGGAATAACTCCTTTTATATAAGATAGAGTGTTATGAAAAGAACTATGTCTTTTTTCTAGATAAGACATCATAATATATTATTGTTGGTGTACAAATTTGATACCTTTTACACCATCATTTAACTCATTTTTCACCTATTCCCTTGTTCTTCACTCCCATTACTACCTACTTTACCATAATTACCTCAAATTATAAAACCAATACATATCATAAATATAGTGAGGTAAAAGTTGTTGATTGTCATAGTTTCCTCTATTTTTATTAAGTTGGATTGGATTCAGAACTAACTTTTCTAATGACAGTTTATTTTCTACTGCATTCAAAGACTTCCTATCAAGACAGTTTTGTTTCTTCTACACTTGAAGGGTTCATATCAACATAGCGCTAGGTGCTTCTAGATGGTGACATGTCCCATACTCGCCATCTAGATCGTTGGAGGAAAGCGTGAATCTTTGGTCAATTCAGCAGTCAAATATTTTCTCTATGCGTGCAGCTTGTAACAGAATGCCCATCAGCGATATTTTCCATTATAGATCTCATCCCTATCATCTCCAGCTTATGTGGATCCTTATCATCCCTGATATGTTCAGACTGATCACTCTGATCGCTTTTGTAACTTCATTCCATAATCGTTATTTGTAATTCTTGTATTTCTATTCGATAACCATCGAATTGCCTTATCCTCAATGAGCTTAGTCACCTATTGAATCGGGTCTACAATAGAGAACTCGATCCTATATATGTATGATCATCCATGTAATCGAGTTGGGTAGAGAATGATAATAATTATATGATTGAGATCGATCCTATAATAATAGTTCTTAAACATAGTTTTTTTGTAATAGAGTCGAGTTCATAAGTTTATGGCGGATCTGTATACACTCTTCAGTTGATTAATACTTAACTAGCTTATCAAAGCACAATTTGTTGTTCATGAAGTATTGTTGATTTCGTGTGATTGAGGCTTAACTAGCTTACGTCCTAGTTGGAAAGGACCCACCAAGTGGAGCATGTAGCTAGTATGTAATTTAGTTTTTGTGTGTGTTAAATACTTTGAATTCCAAAATTGCATATATGTATCTCTGATTTGTCCGATTAATTAGTATCATAACTATAACTTTATAATCTTTATGTTATTCTTATAAATAGGGTTTGCTTGAATAGTATTTGTGTTTTCATTTTTCATGGTGTTTTATATTTCTATTACACATCGTATTTACTCAATAAATTGTGGTGTGCAACTCCAGTATTAGTATATGCAGTGACTTAAATAACAATCTGATTTCATAGTGATTAAGAAGTTAAGTGTTGAAGTGATTCATACCATTAGTTAAATATTAATCTAGATTTGCATTCTCTGTTTCATAGTCATTTTATTCAAAGATCATATAGTGGTTAGAATTTAGAATTCTCTAGTAAAGCAAGATTAATCAACATTCGATAATCATGAGAACATTGCCATTGCATATGAAAGATTGTGGTTTAATCTTACAAATGAAATCTTAGCTAAATAACTAATAAGTGTTATTTAGTGTTAGTCTCAACTTACAAGTTTCTGATTCAATTACATACACAGAATATAAGGAAGTTATTAGCATAAATCATGATTAGGTAAATCCACACTTATGCACAAAAGTCATATCTTAACTAAGTGTATAGTTTTGATCATCATAATTCTTTAAGTATACATTTGTAAATATTGATGTAGAAGGCTAAGCTAAAAGCAAATGGTTAGGATGACCAAGACTATGTAAATATGTACATATTTGATATTAATATAAAAATCTCTAAATGGTTGCATAGGAAGAAGGACAGAGAAGAGATGGGAGGTTATAATCCATAAGTGGGAAAGTGATAGAGGGCTTCAATTTATATCCCTATCCTTATCCATTAAACCATGATTAAGATACATGCATGATTAAGCTTGGTTATCCTAAGATGATATTAAGAGGGGAAAAGTGGTTCCATGTGGAGGGGGCCACATGGAAATCTAAAATATGCCTATATAAGGGATTTTTGAATCTAGAGATGGGTTCAGTTCCTCATTATTCCACCATTCAAATTCCATTCCACTTCATTGCCATAACATTTGGAAAGCCATAAATGGAGATTGCAATAGAGAATAAAGATGCCACCATTGAACATGAATTATGCATGCCATTAACTGGGGTAGACTAGTTAGAGAGAGACATGGCCTACAGCTTGTTCCCTGTAGTCCCAATTTAGAGACTTACTATACAGCCTGTGTTGGAGCACCAGAAGGGAACTAGAGGCTTCTGTTGGGCATGGCCCAAGTAAGCCAATTTTGAACAAGACAGTTTTGGGAAGTTGCGAAGTAACAGCGCAGCGCAGCATCAGCAAGGGAAGGAACAACAAGGTAGAATACCAGCGCTGCGAAGAGCCAACACCACGAAGATCGAGCACGGATGCATCTTGGAAGGAAACCGATATCAATTTCGGCAAGTTCGATCGACGACTTATTTTGAGGAAGATTCTTTGTGATTCCCAGGAGGCGGGTAAGGAGAAGGAAAGTGACTAGCCACATGGTTGAAGCCAACACTAAGTGGAACAGTTGTACAAAACTGTTAGAAGAGAAGCGGCGGATGAAAGCAACCTATCGACATGTGTTCACCATGGCGGCTAAAAGCGACGTGACCACATGCAGTCAGAAGATTCCAGAGATGAAGACAGCGCATAAGGGAGGCCACAACGATGAGTCACTATCATAGCATGACAGTTGGTTAGCAAAGTAACCAACTCTATTTTGGGTAACCTTAGGGTTTGATCCAACCCACCATGATTGTAATAGACATGACCTGCGGACATGATCTATATAAAGGGGCATTTTGTAAGGGAAAGGGTTGAGTCTTCGTTTCTGAATCTTTTGATTTTCAATTGTTAATCTTTGTTGTTGAGCATTGATCTCTGTTGAGAGAAGATTGTAACATGCTCTCCAAGCTGCGTGCGCAGAGACCTACTGAATATAGAAGAGAGATTGCAGCTGAGTGCGCAGACTAGAACTGTTGTACCCTTCCCTTTGATAATATAACAACAGTTCCTATGGACGTGTCTCCCATCCTGGGGGTGAACCACGTTAAATTCTGTGTTATGTGATTGATTATGTGTTGCATTTGTGTATTTGCTTATGATGAATGCTTAAGATCCTGTTTATGAGTTCATATGTTCTTGCTTTTATATGTATTCACCATAAGGATAATGATTGGAATAATATGTTAAGTATTGACATATGTGAACGAATGTTAAGTGCACAAGTAGTTCTAAGTTAGATGAATGCATAAGTTGATCGGGTAAACACTTAAGTTAGCGAAGTCTGTATTCTATGATTCCTCGAAGCGCAGCACCGAAAGTGCGCAGTGTAGTGTATTTCATCATATTGCATGAGTTCATAAGATAAGTAACCTAAGGCATTTGTGGAATGAATAAGAAACATTAGGTAAAGCTTATTGAAGTTGGTTAAGTCCTGAAGAGGGAGCGCAGTATTAAGGTGCATTATCCTAGTGTCGAAGACCATCCCGAGCCAGGCAGTTTGTTGGATGCGCTATTGTAGAATCCTTAACCGCGAAGTAGGTGAACTTTGCTCAATCCCCAGTTCGCAGCGCGCTTCTCGCCAATATGTTGAAGCACACATCACCTGGTTGTGGAAACCTGATTCCGTAACCTCCCCATTATCTTCGCCTCAGGTGAGACCTCAATCTGCTTGCAAACTATTGCCGAAAGGGCCGGTGAAAAGGCGTTTTGTTGGTTCTCTAAACCACGCAAAACCTAGGTCTATCTAGAAAACCTCAAGAACAATATAAGCACCCAACAACTTCCTAAGGGACTATTAACTCATAGAAGGGATCTTGTTCATGTCATTGTGCAAGTTGATGGGGAAGTAAAATCGAGGATTGGGACAACTGTGGAGGGGGTTTAGGTACCAATGGGTTGCATGATAAATTTAGCAGAATAATTGGGATATAGGGAGAGATTTTCCCTTGTGGATTGGTATCCTCATCTTAGGGGTGGCCTATCAAAGTAAGATTTGCATCAACAATGCCTATGGCTGGGGGGAATGCCCTTCACATGAAACCAATTGCAGAACATTAAGATAAGTATTATACTGTGTATGCAAATTTTATGGTTCCAACGTGTTATATTTATGGTATTAATGTTACTGGTGTAATTATTAAAATGCATGGAATTGCCTAGCATGGATTGTTATTTCTGTTGATTGACTGTAAATTGTAATGCATGCATGAGTTAATTTGGGGCCCCATCCTATTTATTTTCTACTGTTAAAATGAATGAAATTATGTATAATTATAATTTTAGAATTATAATTTTAGTGCCACGTGGTCTCCATGGTCAAATGAGGCTATCGGGTACATTACATAAACATACAAAGTGTATAAGTCCTTGTGGTTTAGATTGGTTAAAATAGTTCTTGTGCATTCAAACATATTCATGTGTATTTGAACTGATTCCTGTGTGTCTGAGTAAATTTCTATGTTTTACCGGATTGAGTGTTTTACTTTTGATTGCATTCTTGCTTGTTAGATTGAATATTTCCACCAAATAGGATAGTTTAATTTTTTCACTTTACCTGCACATATAGTGTTTGCAGATCACAATTCCTACCTCTTAGATTGATGGTTAAATGTATAAAGGGTTTATGAGGTCGCAAATAAATAACCTGACACTTACAACATCACACTAGACATCAATACACTTCCAAAATTAACATTACACATTCCAATAGACATCGCCAAGATGAGCCTCATAAACCTAATTACCACAACCACATCTTTGAGTGTTGAATCCTTGGGAAGCCTCAAATTACCTATAACTATGGTAGGTGTTGGTACATTTGGAAGGAAAGTACTATCCACCACGTAGTATATATTTAAATGGTACATGGTATTTTTTGTACATCGTTGGATCTAAGTTTCTTTAGATCCAACGGTGTCCAAATCACCCCATGCAACATTTAATGTTGTGCAACAAGGTGGATAGTGCTATTCCAATTAGAATATTTCCTACACTAACATTCTTCCATATGTCTAACCTTGATCGACATGCTCCTTGATACACTTCATGATCTCTTTGTTATGCCCACATCATATATGTGTAGGATGTTTGATCTGTTGGGCCACCCTTAACCCAATTGTGCATTCATGTGATTGGAGGGGCCAAGTGAGAAGTCAACTAATGAATTTTCACTTAGCCCCTCTGATCACTTGAATTAAAAATCGGGTTAAGTTTGGTAAATCTATTGTGGAACCCTAAAAAAACTCATTGTTAATACATCATTGCTCATCAAATGAATACGGATCGCGTCTATACCCATGATAAAAAATGATGGAAATCAAATGAAAATAACATGGAATAAATATTTTGTACCGACTGAATCAATCAAGTGTGACAAGTAGGTAGATATCCATGAGTGGGTATATTTATTGAGACCACCTAAGAACATTAATAGTATCACTAAATCCCACCTAAGTCATATTTTTAACATTTCTACTTATTGATTATATAGAAGACATTTAGTTAATAAAAGGAAATTTTTTAGAAGACTTGTTGATTCTATAAAAATATATACTATCCCAACATCCATACATTATAGATTTGGTTTTGGGTCGAGTGGATTAAGGTAAGAAAAAAAAGAGTGAAACTCGATTTCCTTGCTAAAAAACAGAATTTGTAAACTAATTATGTGAAGATATATATTTTCCTAGTCTCCTTGAAGGATAACCTACCATTATTATACTATATGTTTTTTAGTTCCCCTCAAAGAGTGAGATACCTATGGGATAGAAATAGATATACTAGTTGATATGCAAAACCGAGCAAGCTTTTGTAGATCAATAGCATGCTAACTATAAAAGTACTTCAGTAGGGGAGGGACAAGGAAAAGTAGTCCACGTTCATTACCTAATCTGCAAGCCCATACATAAGTAGGTGGTAAGTGGCATGTAACTTACTTCAATAGGGGGAGTCACAGTGAAAATAATTATCATCATTCTTGGCTAAATAGCTTAATAAAAAGACCCCACTCAAAGAAAGAAGTGGACAAGGAAAGAAAGATATAAAGGTTCCTAGAAAAGTAATAAAAAAGTGGTTGGTTAAGACATAAAGGTTGAATTGGAGTGGATAGCTTCTTATTCAAGATAACCCACAATCCTCCATGCAGGTTTGGGGGAAAGGATACACATGAGGAAACGTACATTCAAGAAGAATCATTGCACTATAAATACCAAGGCTACCTTATACCACCTGGATTGTTCCACCTCCAAAAATGTCATGGGGTACAATATTTCATTCTTATCTTCTTCTAAAATATCCTTTATCCATCCACCACTTATCTAGAATTTCTTGAGGGACTTGGGATGGAGGATCATTCCTCCAACCATTCTTGGGACAATAGCCAAAATTTCTAGCACCATGGCTTGACAATTATATTTATATATACATATGTGTGTGTGTGTGTGTAGGAGACAAGAAATTTACCTTATTTACAAAATGAGTAAAAGAGAAAAATATACACATAATTAAGTATAAATCAAAACATCTTGTGGGATAGAAATATTCTTAATATTTAGACTTGATCATAAATGAAATAACCCTTAAAGGGAACACCAACCAAATCACATGGGATGTGTCGACCTCTCTCCCAAGAAAAGACTGACCGAGTCGTCATGGGGTTTCATTAACTACCACTTAGTTAAGGTACTGAACTACCATCTGGCATCGGATTCTTTCCAAGGCCATGTGGAGCTTCCAACTCTGCGTTGGATTGAGACTCGTGAGGGGGATAAGAGGGGGAACTCAGATGTAAAAGGGATGGCAGAAAGTGCGGGGAGAAAAAAAAAGACCTCTGCGATTGCTCTTGGTTGAATGGATTTGTGCAATGGGCATAGAAATGAAGGATCTATGTCAAGAGGTCTCTACATTTTAGTGGGAGTTCAATCCTTATCCTAAGAGGGGAGTAATCCCTACGACAGGAGGTAAGCGGCTTAGAAACGGTAGGGAGGTCACAATTTGATACCCGCAGTCTTACACATCATCTTAAACATTAAGATCAAGGTTCGTCCCCGTAAATATTGCTATTCATCGTAAGTATCTAACTAATATACTATGGTCTAGTGATTTTAATCCTTAATATGATTAAGCCATGATAATGGATATTATAATTGTATGAGTCTTGACATAAAATGTCAAGGAGTTACATAAGGTCTTAAAATAGCAACAAGTTTAAAAGAACTGATTTTTAAGGTGTTATATGTAACAACCACCTTCAAAAAAAAAAAAGAAAGAAGATATCATTCCTATGCTATGTTTGATTGCTTGGTGCTATACATAAGTTATACTATGGGATATATATATTAGTGTATTGGACTATAAGTTATTAGTATACTTAATTATAAGTTATACTATGGGTAGATACTAGTATATTTGATTATAAGTTACTAGTATACATGATTATGAGTTATAAGTATACTTGAAGCATATGGTATGCTATGAGACATTAACATACCTATACCATGCAATATCTATTGAGAGATGGACTTAATGATAAACTCTATGTAGATACAATTATATAATTAAAAGACAAAGAGTTTGCGTATCATTTGAGAGTGAGTAAGAAAATACTCATACTCCACCTACTGTATGGGTATTTCTTCATAATGAGTAAGACAAAGAGTATTTAGTCATTAAAAGAGTAAGAATTCAATAGAAGATGTTTGGAATGCAATGTTACTTAGAGGAAGAATATAAAAGTACTCCATGGAGGTTTAGGAATAGTAGCGTTGTAAATTGATTTAGTTTATCTAATGTGTGACCGCTATATGTAATAGCGGTTGGGTACCTTTTTTTTCTTTACTTCTGCAATGACAAGTGTTGATCCCTACGTGATCGACTTAAGTTCATCCCGGTAAATGGAACTTTTTATGCTTTAGAGAGTTGTGGTAATCACTGTTATCACTTCTGTGTTATTGATGTTGATCTCTTTATGATCAGCTGTATCCAGTTCGATAAATGGATCTTTGTGTGGAGATCGATATAATGTAACTCTGCCTTGAAGATAACGCGATTTTAGATCGGAGTATAAACGGATCTTGTATCGTTGTGATTGATTGGTATAGCTAAGATCTCTGTATTTTTAAGTTGTTAGCATGAGTCCAATACCAAAACCCGAGATGAGATCTCGGTGGTAGTGATTGCGTTGAATAGGAATAGATAATATCTCGGTATTTTTATTTTGTTAGCATGAATCCAATACAAAAACCAGAGATGAGATCTCGGTGGTAGTGATTGCGTTGAAAAGGAATAGAGAAGATCAACTTAATTTTGATATTGATAGTACAATTGCCAGCTATTAAACCAGCGATAGATCTCCGTCATTATGTTGTTGGCTATATTGCATAAATAGCCTTGTTGAGTTAATATAAGAACCCTGTCGTAGTCACGAAGTTAGTGTGGATTTATCTAGAAATTGTACTCTAATAAAGACACTTTGAGATTGTGGAATTTTGCAAATAGCAGAATTGTAAGATGTAACGCGTCTTTTGATAATGAAAGAAGTGATGACCTGCCTTTGTGGATGTAGCCCAGTCGGGGTGAACCACCTATATCATTGTCTCAATCTTATGTGTGTTTAAAATTGGTGTTATTGTTTTGTCAAGGGGGATGTTGTGTCAATTACTTGTGTGTCCTCATCTGGTGTGTGTGTGTGTGTATTGTTGTATCTAGATGTATCTGATAGATTATAAATGCCATGGATTAATGTCATGAATTTTCAGTATGATAATCTTGTTCAGGTTAAATGTATGCATTGAAAGAGTAAGAATTCAATAGAAGACGTTTGGAATGCAATGTTACTTAGAGGAAGAATACAAAAGTACTCCATGGAGGTTTAGGAATAGTAGCAATTAGCTAAATGGTCTTTTAATGAACTTGGATGTTTTAGTTATGAAATCACTAAAGGTGGTAAGCCACAAGTGGTCTATATGTTTTTCTATTTATGGCATAAGGTTCTCATAAATGGAACAACTAACTTGTTTTTAATATTGTGACAAAATAAGAACAGGTTTTAGTTATCTTTATCATGTGCTGTGAAAAGTAATTTTGAAATTCACTAAATCCTAACATCAAATTTTTGGGTATGTTACATAATTTTAAACTGTGTTTATTATTAATTGCATAGTTGAAAATTTTTATGATTAGAGTCAGGATAGATGAATTTTTCGGGCACAATTTTTAAAAAAATATTTTATAATTTTTAAAAAACCATGTTACAACTGTTAAATTCTAGAATTTTGGGTGCCCCAAGGTTATTTGAGGGTGTTGAATCCTTTTCCACCATCAAAAATCCTGATAAAACATAGTTAAATTTTGATTTTTTTAAATAAAATAATGCAGGATTCTGGCTAAAAATGATTGTCCGATCCAAATCATCAAATTTTTATACAACCCCATTATTAATCAATAATTATGCAATAATATTATAAATCTTTTTTTTTTTTTTATCCCAGTAAAAAAAATTATAAATCTTTTTAATTTGAAATATTATAAAGTAAATTTATATTTGAATATAATATTATAAATAATAATAGGTGCAATTTTATTTTAATGAACATTATCAATTCAAAAAATAAATAATTAGAATGATTTTTTTTTCATTTTCATAATGGGCAAGTGGAATTAAAAATAAAGCTATATAATACCTACCTCTTAAGAAATGTTTGCAAATAAAAAATAAATAATAAATAATAATGAGTAGGTGAGAGAATATATTATGATTTGAAATATCCAATCTGTAATAGAGTTTTTTAAGAATATTTTATTACAAAACATATGTATACCAAAATATGGATCATTAATGTATAGTTTAAAATTTTTTACAATAAAATGCAAATTAATACAAATTTATTGACAAAAAATTATTTATCTTTTAATATTAGTAAAAATTAGTAAACAAGACAAAAAAGTTGCAATGCAGCTAATTCCCTGCCAAAAGCAATATTGTTTCCAGTATTGGATGACACGCTGGATCAAGCACGTGGCAACAAATCGAGGTACAAAGCCATAGCCTTGGTTGTGCTACACATTAAGCATCCTAATGATGACATGTGGTAGTGAGTCAAAGAACAAATCCATAGTGTGCATTGTGTTAAAGGTTACGTCATCGATGATTACCACAGCTCAATCATTCTGCACCCAACCTCTATGGAGATTAACTACGTGGGACTTCCACAAATCATCGCTAAATACAAACATATATATTTTTATCTTATTCTGCACATCGGAAAAACACTACTGTCCACAGCTTGGGAGTTCAGATGGAAGCTAAAATTTCACCTAAGCCTATGAGTCTCCACTATTTCTTGTTACTTCTTAAAAAGAAAGGGATTGTGTGTGTGTTCCATTTGTTGTTGAGGATGACTTCTTTCTATGCCTGACCTTTCAGGACCCAGATGCGTGAATGGTGGTAGTATATGATGAAGGTATTTGAATTTTGAAGTTGATTTTCCTATATCTTCAAAAACATATTGAACCCATATTGAGTAGGCAAAATGACCAAAATTGCATCCTTGTCTCAATCGTTACAAGTTGTTAATAGGCTTCAATCAACAAACATTATATAGATAGAGAGCCAATTGTCAAATAGGCTTCAATCAACACACACATTATATAGAGACAAAGTCACTTAGGAGCTCATTAGTTGTTGTGTTGGGTGTTTAATTAATAGAGAGGGGTTCAATTAGGAGCTCAAGAAACTAATTAAACTAGTTGTTGTGTTGGGTGGTTAATTAATTATATCCATAAATGATTGGATCAAATTTTATGGTAAATGTAATAAAAATGATAAAGTATGAGTGATCTCACTCTAACTTAAGTTCTTAAAAGTAAAACATATATTTCCAAAAATGTTAAGTTCAAATGTTAAGAGTAGGACGATATGTTTCCATAACTTTAAGGGTTCCAATAGTTAGCTCAAAAAGTTGAACAAAGCATGTCATCATTAAGTTGTGAATGATTTTTACATAACAAACACCACTCAAAGGCAATGATGCTAAGTTTGATGTATGCATCTTTCTAATAATCAATTCCAGAAAGAAAAAGGAAACTATCCATTTATAGAAATTAAAACCTCAAATAAAATGGCCGAGTGTTTAAAAGGAGATTCAATAGCTGAACACACGAAAACTTAGAAATCCTAAAACCAAAAGACAGAATTACAAATGGTGAAACTTACATATGCAATTTTGTGAAGAAGAGGTAGGTTAGCGTAACTGAGTTAGGAAAACATGTGGAAAACCATTTCTTACCATGAGAAAACTTGGCATTTTTGGATTTAATTTGTAGGTGCTGTAGATAAGAGGTGCACCTTTCTTATTTTCCAGTTCCATTACATGATATATTGTAATGATATTCCCTTGGATTTTGCAGACTTAATCCTTCATTTCCACGGAGATCAATCCAAAACTTAACAGCTCTATTTGTCGTTCACAGATTGTTCTCACTTCCAAACTAAGGCGACCCGATTTTGCAATGTTGTTATGCTGTCTGATTTTACAATGCTATTATGCTGTCAAAGAAGTTTCAGTTGCTTACAATTTAAACCTTGTTCATATCATGGTAAATGCTAAGTTGTCCCATAAAGGTTTGGTATCATGGGCAATTAATGTGCTGTGATGATGGGGACTTCGAGTGGCAGATTAAAGATTCATTCTCCACACCACGCACCACCAGAAAATAGTTTTGAGATTATTCACCATGCAAATATGCAAGGGCTAATTGTGTTGAAGTTAGTGAAAATAATATACAATCGTTTGTGGGCTAAGCTAGCGATTGTCTGAATAACGTAAGAAGTGTTTCTAACGGGCATCTTAGGCGTACACAAATGGAATATCAAGGTCTGCTTCATACGAAATACCATTTAGGAAGCTTCGCTTGATATTAGATATGGATGGAATATTAAGGAAAGATCCTGAAATTACTCATGGTAGAATCTGGAGCCATGTGCTTCACATATTTAAATCAAAGCCAACGAGAGAAAGAGATTGCTCACCATGCCCAAAATCCACATACTTTATCATACAAATAATGTTCAAGCTTCGAGAGAAAGAGATTGCTCACCATGCCCAAAATCTAGATACTTTATCATACAAATAATGTTCAAGCTTCAATTTATGGGGTGGACTAGAACAAATTTATTTTGGTAAAGTCAAAAGTGTTTGAACATGATAGGTATAAAAATTAACATCCATAGGTATAAAAATTAACATATAGAGAAAATGAAAAAAAAGTTTAAATAAAATTTATGTTTATATAAAATATTGTCTACATAAAAGAACATTTATAAATTTACAATCATAACTGTGAACATTATTTTAATGCATTATAGATTTCAAACTATGATATATGTTTTAATATCAATTTCAAAGGATGTTTATTATTAATAGGTAATTATGTAATACTATTATTAAGTTTTTCGTTTTTTATTATCTAGATATTATTTAGAGGGTGATAGAACTATTTAATTCATTACATACTTTATTTTTTGGAATTTAATGGATTGGAACATTTGAGTATAGAAAACTTTCAATGTATAGAGAATCAGTAAAAAAATGATTGTGGTATATTTGGGCGCATTATCCAATGTTTAGCTCTCTCCCAAAACATAAATATAGCAATCACTCCCCCAAATCCAATCCCTATTCCTATCTTTAATGCTGTCAATGACATATTTTCATCCACACAATCTAGCCATCCCACTCTTACATTACCACTCTTATTGACATTATCACCTTTTATCACTCGTCTTTCATTTACATTGCATGAGTCTAAAGGACAACCCCATAGACACATATTCTTTTGAAATGAAGATACACTAAAAGTGGAAAATTGTGTTCCTGTTGGAATTTTCCCACAAAGATTGTTTGATGAAATATCTAAAATAGCCAGCTCATGTAATTTAGAGAGCTCTTCAGGAATCGGTCCACTCAAATTATTATTTGCCAAGTCCAACTGCTCCAAAGTAGATATCCCACCAAGAGATGCAGGAATTTTCCCTTCCAATTGATTATGAGATAAATTTAGTAGTCGTAAGCTACTCATACTACCTATGCTTGTGGGGATTTTTCCTGTAAGATTATTGCAAGACAAATCAAATATAGTGTTTGAAGGTAACAGATATGAAAGAGTATAGTCACTTCTTTTAATGCCAATTTCCACTTCCTCGCGTAATTCTCCATCATTTGATAAAGTTGTGAACCCGGAGAGTCTCTCAAGATGCACTGGAATTCTTCCACTAAATTTGTTGTTGGATAAATCCAACACATACAACTTGGTGAGATTTGTGATACGCTAAGGAATGTGACCATATAGATTATTATAACCAATGCTTAAAGCTCTCAACTCTTGAAAAAATGTGAAGTATTGAGGAAGCTTTCCCATCAGTTTATTTTTCCTTACATCTAGTAGCTGAAGGTTGGTCCAGTGGGCTAAAGATGCAGGCAATGTTCCCGAAAAGTTATTAGAATGAGCAGAGAAATATATCATATAAGTGCAATTGCCAATGCCACTAGGAATTGGTCCCTCCAAATTGTTTTTTGATATATCTAAGTATTCAAGTGAAACCAAACCAGTAATACTATTAGGAATACTCCCAGAAAGATTGTTATTATATATGTTTAGATCACTGAGAGCCTTTAGTTGACCTATGGTATATGGGATATGTCCGGTTAATTTGTTTGAGCCCAAATATAACACTTGCAATGACTGAAGATTTCCTATGGTTCTTGGAATTGTGCTTTTGAGATTGTTGCTTGAGAGATAAGGTTTTTAAGCTTCTTTAAATTGGTAATTGCTTCAGGAATGTTACCATTGAGCCTATTATCAATAAGTTGAAGTTTAACTAGTTGAGTCAAATTAGCAAAGGCTATAGGAATGCTACCACTGAACATATTATCATTAAGATGTAGTTCAACTAATTGACTCAAATTGACAAACGCTATAGGAATGCTACCAGTAAGCATGTTTGAATCAAGATATAGTGTGTTCAAATGACTCAAATTGAGAATAGCTTTAGGTATGCTAGTGATTTTGTTTTGAGAGAGAGATAGATAAGTCAACTTGGTCAAATTAGAGATGGCTTTAGGTAAAGTAATGAGTTTGTTTGCAGATAGATCTAAGTAAATCAACTTGTTTAAATTAACAATGTCTTCGGGAACTCCACTTCCCGAAAGACTTAAGTCGGTCAAGTTGGTCAGATTAGCAATACCTTTAGGTATGCTCCCTTCTAGAGAACTAAGGTATAACCGGGAGAGGGGAAGCCGGAATATTTCTGAAGGAACAGAACCTGAAATATTTTGACAAGAAATCGATAGATATGTAAGGTGTGTCAATTTACCCAATTGACGCGGTATACTTCCAGAGAATTTGTTGCCCTGGAGATCCAGGTACTCTAGTTTTTGCAGCAGGCCCATTTCTACCGGAATGGAACCCGAGATCATATTCGAGCTCAGGTAAAGTTCTCCCAACACTTTCAGCTGGCCAAATTCGGGTGGAATACCCCCTGTAAAATAATTATCCGAAAGATCCAATGTGCGCAATAAAGAGAGGTTGCCTATGCACGGGGAAAGGTTACCTTCCAAAGCTGCTCCACGAAGCTGTATGGCGACCACTCTTTTGGTGTGTGGTCTGCAGCGAATACCCAACCATGACGAGCACATGTTCTCGGAGTTCCCCGCTGTCCAGTTGAAGAGATAGCGGTATGGATCTGCTGTGACGGCCTTTCGGAAGGACAAGAGAGCATGGAGGTCCCTTGTCTCGTGGGCGTCCGTTGATGATAACATGAATTGTCTCGTGGGCGTCCGTTGATGATAACATGAATTGTCTCGTGGGCGTCCGTGTAGATTCAGAATGACGTTGAAAGGCAGTTAATCCACCGGGCGGATATTGGTGATGATCATATAAAGCAGCATGGGAATTTGGGTAATTAGCAGACATGGCTGCAGGCACAGGCACAGAGAGTAGAAGCAAAAATATGAGAAGAAGAGCAGCGTTGTGATCCATTTCACCCGCGTCTTTCAAAGCCTGTGAGTTGTGTGTCTTCGGCTATCTCTATATATACAGCGGTTCTCATCTGAAATCGAAGCAGAGTGATTTTTTCGACCATTGATTAGGGATTAGGATTACCACCTATTTCTTTGGCTGTATGCCCTTAGTCAAGTAAAGTAAAATTTTAAATCATCACATCTTTCATTTCCTGCCCGATTTCTTGGTCCCTGTGGTCTAGTATCAAGTCAAGTCAATATAGAAATATAGAAATTCAGAAATTCACACCCGGTTTCTTGGTCACATGTAAACATATTCATCAATTTTTCTTATATCTGATGACAAGGAGCTCATAATTTTGAGCATAGTCAAAATGACCGTGATACCCCAATCGAGTCAAGTCAGGCGGCGATCCACCGACACCAATCCAGTCAAGTCAGGCGGCTGCACAGCCACCCCACTATTTCTCTGCGATTGCGGGACAACTTTCCAGCCAAGTCAGTCCGGCGCGCACCTATTTCGTTCTCTTGTATGTTTTCTCTGCAAATGCCAGGCAACTTCCCAACTCGATCGCATATTATTTAAATTTTCGTATTATCGGGATCAAACCAAAATTTTAGTCGTTTTATTCTAATTAAAAACCTTATTTATAGGCAAATTTGACATTGCATATTTTACAAATGTTGAAATAAAGTCGATTCAGCAACAATTTGTTACGGCAAAATTGCAATTCATAATTGAAAATGATTTTCCACCAAGATTCTTGCAATGGTTGAGAACTTATCTTTATCCCACATTGATTTTCTATGATAAGAAACTTATGGGTTCCTATTTCTGCGTTCCTATATCTTATATCTTATTAAAGTCAAGACCTTTGTGGGCGTTTTTTCTCTAATCCGGAGGGACAGTTGTGTGAGATAGTAATTTTTCTGATTAAAAAAAAGTCAAGACCTTTCATTCAATGAAAAAAGAAGTCAAGTCCTTTCATACAACTCACATACATTGGTTTTCTATGATAATAAACTTCTTGCCCGATTTCTTGGTTCCTATGTCTTATTGAAGTCAAGTTCTTTCATACAACTCACATGTTTTGAAGGACGTTTGGTTGTGACAACATTGTAATTGATTAATGTTATTGGGATGGAGTTATGTTTAAATTGCTCATATTTGTAAAATAAGTGAACATTTTCAGAGTTATTTATTAATAATTGTATGTAATGGTATAATTATTTTTATTTGAGAATTCATTAATATTAATTTTATTGATTTAATAATAGATATTATTTCTAATTTTAAATTAAGTGTAAATGATTAAACATATATGAAAATAATTAATTAATGTGTTTAAAAACTATTTCAAAAGAACATTGAAACTTAGAAATATCATGAATCTACACAATTTCCTTATATAATAACGTATGAGATTACAAAGTATCCTTGCAATGTTTAGTCACAATTTTAGAGTTGAAATAACTCTTTTCCATTTTTTAATGATTTAAGAATATTTTTATCCAAAAATGCATGTTTCATTAAGTTTCACAACATACTAAAGTATACTATACCTTTTATTCTTTTGGGGGGAGTACAATAGAAGAAGATGTCAATTGCCACTATGCAACAAGAGATCAACTATCATTTTGTAGTAGGAAATTAAAAAAAAATAACTACATCAGAGGTAAGCTAAGAAACAAACATGTTAGCAAAGAATGATACAAATATCTTTACTATATGTCAATTGGGTGTAGCCTGAGTGGTTGTGGGATGGAGTGTTATCCTTCCCACCTAGGTTTTATTCCTGTAAGTGGCATGTGATAGCTTCGTTCCCTAGTGTTGACTTGGCCTTGTGCCTTGAAGAATATAGGGCTTACCCTGGGTACCATCCTCAAAATGAGGGGAAGTACCGAGGGGTTTTCCTCATGTTTTGTATCCTTAAAAAGACATATTGACTATAATAATACTCATGCACATAAATTGTTTACAATTGAATTCAATAGGCAATTTAGGATGGAGCATCTTAACAAAAGAAGATACATAACATACTCATTATGTATTCATGCACATAATCATTGAATTCAATATGTCATTGCACATGAGCTCTATTTCACAATTATAACTACAAAAATTCTTATAAATGTCCATGGAATAACAAAGAGTGTCGAATGTCATTATGTGATGCTCATGTGATTTTAATTGATTTTGCAATATCAAATAGAAGAAAACCCCTACAGGGTCCTATGTAGACATGATAAGTAAAAGATACAAATAGGAACAAAGAAGTTTTGGCGATTGAATTTGCAAGTGGTTTATACTTTAATACTTCTTGCCAAATTAAGTTTCTCAACATACTGGGGTATACTATTGTTTTTATTCTTTTGGGAGGATTTTAGTATAGGAAGAGAGGCCAGAAATGTTGAAATTTTGTGCATCTTTTCCAAATTTTTTATCAAGGAAGTGGAGATACATATGATAAAAAAGGCATCAAGAACAACAACAAGTAATACAAAGAAAGTCCTTGCATTTCAAGAAATAACATTTATATTTTGAACATTTTCTACAAACTCCTTTGCCTCCTAATCCACAAAGTAGATTACTCCAATAATAACTACTTTGGATGTAATTCCAACGAGATTAATTCACACCACACCATAACCTATAAAAACTATACAGAGAAGTTAACATAAAGTATTATTAATATCCATATAAGTGATCACCCATATAATAATACTCTCAGGTCTTTAATCAAGTGCTTAAAAAAATTAGCATAATCAAAATACATAATATATGATTGGATTTGCAATAATTTTACAGTATACCCATAAGGATGCTCTCACTTTCAACCTTAAATCCATGTACGTAGTTGAGAGATTGTACATAATCAAACAAAGACAAAAGAAAAACGTGTGATCAATAAGGATTGATTGTATCAATTTGTCATCAATCAACTTAATTTCCTAACAAATATTTGTGCACTTCCCCATGTCCACAATGTATTTATCTATCTATGCATAAATTGTAACTCAAAAATCAATTGTAACTCAAAAATCAATTGTGACTCAAAAATCAAGTCAATGTGGAATAAAGACAAAAAAAAAAAATCTATTTTCTCACAAAGCTCTTCATAAATTTACAATTTTAAAAGCTCGTTAAAAAAACCATTAGCAATACAAGGCAAAAATCGAGTAAGGAAACATAGGGAGTTACTAATCAAGCAAGTGTAACAATGTGTGAACTATTGGTAAAAACAATTATTTGCAGATGTTTGCGTATTTAAGTTCATGAAAAAATCAAATCCTTCCAAACTAATATATTTAAATAATAATGATACAAAGCTAATATTTTCTAAAGCATTAACTTAAAAACTTTAATAATACATGTTGATAAACCAAAGTTATATATATATATATATATATATATATATATATATATATATATATATATATATATATATATATCAAAATTTATATATACATAAACATACATACATCGAAATATATAAAGTACATATATAGATAATGGATTTTCTATATAGAATCCTACTTCTACAAAGTTGATATTGTCTAGAGCATCAGCTTATAAACTTTTCTAAGTCGAAGTTATGTATTGTTCCACCATTTATATCTACATAAATATAATGAAATGCAACACAACAATGTTTAGAATATGTATAAAATGCCCCCACTTTCAAGAAATACCATGGTCTACATTAAAAAATTAAAAACTCCATCTTAAAAATAAGCAAAAAAAAATGGTTTATTGTCCTTTTGATTCCAAAGTTGAGATATATATATATATATATATATATATATATATATATGAGCCAAAAACATTGAGCCACAAGTTTAATGGTAACTAAGTGTAATTGCATCTTTATGAATTTGTTTTTCTTGTTAATGAATATCTTGCAAAATCATAAATATGATACCTAGATAGATAGATAGATAAGGGAAAAAATACTTATTGATGCAAAGTGATTGCATGGTTAGATTATTGAGAAATATACATAAACATACAACAATAAAATTACTAACATGTGGATCAATAACCTAAATCTAATTAGTCTACTCTCCTATCTATACAAGCACCAAATAATCAAATAGTAAGAGAGGAAAAGAGTAAAAAAAATCTCCACTCTTACACTTTGAGCACTACCCACATATGTTTATCATAGCTTTACAATTATGTTCACATAACATAATCATCATAATTACCCAAAGGGTCTCCTTCATCTATATTATATAGCTAGAGGTATGGAAGATTTACATTCCAATAAATTATTTTCCACCTCCTTATATAAAGAATGGTAATAGGAGAATATTACTACATAATACATGTGGGATAACTCCTTTTATATAAGATAGAAAGTTATGAAAAGAACTATGTCTTCTTTTCTAGATAGGACATCATAATATATTATTGTTGGTGTACAAATTTGATCGTTTTTACACCATCATTTAACTCATTTTTTACCTATTCCCTTGTTCTTCACTCCCATTACTACCTACTTTACCATAATTGCCTCAAATTATGAAACCAATACATATCATAAACATAGTGAGGTAAAAGTCGTTGATTGTCATGGTTTCCTCTATTTTTATTAAGTTGGATTGGATTCAGAACTAACTTTTCTAATGACAGTTTATTTTCTACTGCATTCAAAGACTTCCTATCAAGACAGTTTTGTTTCTTCTACACTTGAAGGGCTCCTATCAACATAGCGCTAGGTGCTTCTAGATGGTGACATGTCCCATACTCCCCATCTAGATCGTTGGAGGAAAGCGTGAATCTTTGGTCAATTCAGCAGTCAAATATTTCCTATATGCGTGCAGCTTGTAACAGAATGCCCATCAGCGATATTTGCGATTATAGATCTCATCCCTATGCACTTTGTGTCATAGGAATGAGATCTCCAGCTTATGTGGATCCTTATCATCCTTGATATCACTTTGAGATTATCATCCTTGATATGTTCAGACTGATCACTCTGATCGCTTTTCTAACTTCATTCCATAATCGATATTTGTTATTCTTGTAACTTTATTCGATAATCATGGAATTGCCTTATCCTCAATGAGCTTAGTCACCTTTTGAACCGGATATACAAATGAGAGCTCGATCCTATATATGTATGATCATCCATGTAATCGAGTTGGGTTGAGAATGATAATAATTCTATGATTGAGTTATCGATCATGTAGTGTTCTAAAACATAGTTTTTTGTAATAGACTTGAGTTCATAAGTTTATGGCGGATCTGTAATACAGTCTTCAGTTGATTAATATCTTGTTGTTCATGAAGTATTGTTGATTTCGTGTGATTGAGGCTTAACTAGCTTACGTCCTAGTTGGAAAAAGTAGAGGATGTAGCTAGTATGTAATATAGTTCAGTAATTTAGTTTTTCTGTGTGTTAAATACTTTGAATTCCAAAATTGCATGTGTATCTCTGATTTATTCAATTGATTAGTATCATAACTATAACTTTGTAATCTTTATGTTATTCTTATAAATAGGGTGTGCTTGAATAGTATTTGTGTTTTCTTCCTTCATGGTGTTTTATATTTCTATTACATATCGTATTTACTCATTAAATTGTGGTTACAAGTAGTGACTTAAATAACAATCTGATTTCATAGTGATTAAGAAGTTAAGCATTGAAGTGATTTATACCATTAGTTAAGTATTAATCTAGATTTGCATTATGTGTTTCATAGTCATTTCATTCAAAGATCATACAGTGGTTAGAATTCTCTAGTAAAGGAAGATTAATCAGCATTCGATAATCACGAGAACATTGCCATTGTATATGAAAGATTGTGGTTTGAGCTTACAAATGAAACCTTAGCTAAAGAACTAATGAGTGTTATTTAGTGTTAGTCTTGACTTACAAGTTTCTGATTCAATTACATACACAGAATATAAGGAAGTTATTAGCATAAATCATGATTAGGTAAATCCATACTTATGCACAAGAGTCATATCTTAAATCTAAATGTATATTTTTTATCATCACAATTCTTTAAGTATACATTTGTAAATATCGATGTACAAGGCTAGAAGCCAAAAACAAATGGTTAGGATGACCAATACTATGTAAATATGTATATATTTGATATTAATATAAAAATCTCTAAATGGCTACATAGGAAGAAGGACAAAGAAGAGATGAGAGGCTATATCCACAAGTGGGAAAGTGATAGAGGGATTCAATTTATATCCTTACCCTTATCCATTTAACCAATTCATTAAACCATGATTAAGATCCATGCATGATTAAGCTTAGTTATCCTAAGATGATATTAAGAGGGGAAAAGTGGTTCCATGTGAAGGGATCCACATGGAAATCTAAAATATGCCTATATAAGGGATTTTTCAAGCTAGAGATGGGCTTGGTTCCTCATTCTTCCACCATTCAAATTCCATTCCACTTCATTGCCATCACCCTTGGAAAGCCATAGCTAGATATTGCAATAGAGAATAAAGATGCCACTGTTGAACATGAGTTATGCATGCCATTAACTAGGGTAGACTTGTGAGAGAGAGACATGGCCTGGAGCTTGTCCGCGTAGTCCCAATTTAGAGACTTCCTATACATCATGTGCTGGAGCGCCAGAACGGAACTAGAGGCTTCCCAAGGGACTATTAAATCATAGAAGGGAGCTTGTTCATGTCATTGCGCAGGTTGATGGGGAAGGAGAATTTAGGATTGGGAAAACTGTGGAGGGGGTTTAGGTACCAATGGGTTGCATGAAAATTTTAGCTGAATAATTGGGATATAGGGAGTTATTTCCCTTGTGGATTAGTATCCTCATCTCAGTGGTGATCTGTCAAAGAAATATTTGGATCGACAGTTCCTATGGATGGGAGGAATGCCCTTCACATGAAACCAATTGGAGAACATTAAGATAAGTATTGTAGTGTGTATGAAAATGTTATGGTTTCAACATGTTATATTTACTGTATTAATTTTACTGGTGTAATTATATAAATGCATGGAATTGCCTAGCGTGGATTGTTATTTATGTTGATTGATTGTAAATTGTAATGCATGCATGAGTTAATTTGGGACACCATTCTATTTATTTTATGTTGTTAAAATGAATGAAATTGGGTATAATTGTAATTTTAGAATTAGAATTTTGGTGCCACATGGTCTCCATGGTCGATTGAGGCTGCCGGGTACATTACATATACATACAAAGTGTATAACTCTTTGTGGTTTAGATTGGTTAAACTAATTCTTGTGCATTCAAACTTATTCATCTGTATTTGAACTTATTCCTGTGTGTCTGAGTAAATTTCTATGTTTTACCGGATTGAGTGTTTTACTTTTTATTGCATTCTTGCTTGCTAGATTGAATATTTCCACCAAATAGGATAGTTTAGTTTCTTCACTTTACCTGCACATATAGTGTTTGCATATCACAAGTCCTACCTCTTAGATTGATGTTTAAATGTCTAAAGGGTTTATGAGGTAGCAAATAAATAACCTAACACTTACAACATCACACTAGACATCATTACACTTCCAAAATTAAAATTACACATTCCGACAGACATCGCCATGATGAGCCTCATAAACCTGATTACCACAACCACATCTCTGAGTGTTGAATCTTTGGGAAGCCTCAAATTACCTATAAATATGGTAGGTGTTGGTACATTTTGAAGGAAAGTACTATTCACCACGTAGTATATATTTAAATAGCACATGGGATTTTTTGTACACCATTGGATCTAAGTTTCTTTAGATCCAATGATGTCCAAATCACCCCATGCAACATTTAATGTTGTGCAGCAAGGTGGATAGTTATCTTCCAATTATAATGTTGCCTACAATAACATTCTTCCATTTTTCTAACCTTGATCAACATGCTCCTCGATACACTTCAGGATCTCTTTTATATTACCACATATATGTGTAGGATGTTTGATCTGCTGGGCCACACTTAACCCAATTGTGCATTCATGTGATCGGAGGGGCCAAGTGAGAAGTCAACTGTTGAATTTTCACTTAGCCCCTCTGATCACTTGAATTCAAAATCAGGTTAAGTTTGGGAAATCTATTGCAGAACCCTAAAAAAACTCATTGCTAATACTTATCATTGCTCATCAAATGAATAGGGATCGCGTTCATGATAAAAAATGATGGAAATCAAATGAAAATAACATGGAATAAATATGTTGTACCACATGAATAAATCAAGTGTGACAAGTATGTAGTTATCCATGAGTGGGTATATTGATTGAGACCACTTGAGAACATTAATAGTATCACTAACTCCCACCTAACTCATATTTTTAACATTTCTACTTTTTGATTATATAGAAGATATTTAGTTAATAAAAGGGATTTTTTAGAATACTTTTTTATTCTATAAAAAGATATACTATCCCAACATCCATACATTATAGATTTTGGTTTTTGGTAGAGTGGATTAAGGGAAGAAAAAAAAGAGTGAAACTCAATTTCCTTGCTCAAAAACAGAATTTGTAAACTAATTATGTGAATATATATATTTTCCTAGGCTCCTTGAAGGATAACCTACCCTTACTATACTATATATTTTTTAGTTCCCCTCAAAGAGAAAGATACCTATGGGTTAGAAATAGATATACTAGTTGATATGCAAAACCAAGCAAGCTTTTGTAGCTCAATAACATGCCAACTAGCAAAGTACTTCAGTAGGGTTGGGATAAGGAAAATTAGTCCAAGTTCATTACCTAATATACATGCCCATACATAAGTAGGTGGTAACTAGCATGGAACTTACTTCAATAGTGGGGGTTACAGTGAAAATCCTTATGAGCATACTTGGCCAAATAGCCTAAGGAAAAGGCCCCACTCAAAGAAAGGAGTGGACAAGGAAAGAAAGATATAAAGGTGCCTAGAAAAGTAATAAAAAAGTGGTTGGTTAAGACATAAAGGTTGAATTGGAGTGGATATCTTCTTCTTCAAGATAACCCACAATCCTGCATGCAGGTATGGGGGAAAGGATCCACATGAGGAAATATACATTCAAGAAGAATCCTTGCACTATAAATACCAAGGCTATCTTATACCACCTGGGTTGTTCCACCTCCAGAAATGTCATGGGGTACAATATTTCATTCTTATCTTCTTCTAAAATATCCTTTATCCATCCACCACTTATCTAGAATTTCTTGAGGGACTTGCAATGGAGGATCATTCCTCCAACCATTCTTGGGACAATAGACACAATTTATAGCATCATGGCTTGATAATCATATCGTTGTTGCAAAGGAAATGAACTGTTAGTTGGAATTATTTTTGAATTCAAAGACCCAAATGACAATACTTAATAAAAACAAACGTAGTTGTAAATTTTAAAATAAATGTTAACCATAAAAGAAAAAAAAAGCATACTCTCTACAATGAATCTTGTCATGAGTACCTTATCTCCATCTTCAAACATGAGGCTATGAAAACTATATAAAAATGCATATGTAGTGATACTTACATACTCATTGTATCAAATTAGGATGGTGCTCCATTTCATTCACATTAATATAAACTTGTTATCGAGCACCCTTCATGGTGTGGGAAGACGCTATAGAGCACATCAATCTTCAAAAAAGTATCACCAAATAAATTTATGTTTAATTAATAATAGAAACACAAATCCAACAATATTTTCTGAATTGACAATAGTTCCTCAACTTATGAAAACATATTTCTAGTTGAACTGGAAAAAACAAATAGATATTAATGTAAAAGTGTTTCAAGGGGCAGATGTTGAAACCCTACTTAAACTTATACCTTGCAAACTTTATTCAACCTCCATGAAGTGAATAAATGTGCAATGAGTTGAAATATAATGGAATTTGTTTAACAAAGGAATCAAATAAATTTAAATTCACACCTATTAAACACATATGTTGGAAATTCAAGTGCCTTCACAGACCACTAGGAAAAGTTGGAAAAAAATATCTTTGGAAAATGATGCTTCCTCAAATCAATGCTCAATTTTGGAGTTCCTGGTTCCCAAGGCTACACATGACTCACCATTTAATTTGGATGCATTTTGGTGAACACCAAGAGAACTTAATTGAAAATACATTATAATTTCCATAAATAACCATGTTGTTATAACGCGGCCCCATAAATGAAACAACACATGTGAGAAACCAACATGATTCCATTCAAAATATCTACACTCACTCATCATATTTTAGTAGTGGCCTTATATGACACCACATTCCATAACCTAAATTTGAATTTGAATTCATGGTTATATCCACCTTTGAAGATCTAGTTCTGGCTAGGGCCAAATTGGAGGGCAATACCATACAAAAATCAAGATTGAGGTTGGGATGCTCTTAATATTTATGAGTCATGGGATAAATACTTATTGGTAGTGTTGGAAGAAATACTTAATAAATATTCAGAAACACTGTAGATGGATAATTAGTTTTCAGGTGGTGATGGCGAGTGAAAGTTGTGAGTTGTGCATTGCATTAGATATTGATGGAAGGGAGGAAAATAGGAAAAGGGAAACGAATATGGAAATGAATCTGAAGATTATGGAAGCAAGAAATATTGATGCCAAGCTTGTAAAATAAAAGCATGCCAATATGTTAGATATCATTCGTGCACTAGATATGGTGAGGGAATTAGTGTTATAGTGAATAAGAGAAAAGTGTTGGAAATGACTGATCCTCGTTGGAAGCAAACTATCTGCTTAAATTTCAAAAGGATCCTTTATGAATTACAAAAGTAGTTTGTGATGTTGAAGTTGAGGCAGAGGATGAGAATCAAAATATTGAGAATTAGAATGTTTAGATTATCCAAGGTGGTTGAATGAGTTGAAATACCATGGAAGGATTTGTTTGCATCTCCTGCATCATCTTATCGATCAACAACTAGTTTCAAATGGTGTGTAGTTCTTAGAATTTTAATATTAAGTTTAATGGCAATGTCAAAGGCCTCTTCACAACCTACAATTCATCAACACTTTGTGGAAATTGAATATGAGATATGGAGAATCTTGATAGGATTGACATATGCATGGAAAAGTACAACAAACGAGTTAAAATTGACAAATGTATGATGTGAAATATAATAAATGGATGGCTATCATTTTCTTAAGCATTGTTCGCTTGAGCCTCTCTAGAAACAAAAATGCCTACAACATAAAAAAAATTTAATGCATGTTATGGAATTGTTAAATTTGTTGTCAAATTTCTAATTGCCATCGTCTCTGTTTTTTTTTCACATTTTTCCCAAGAAAAAAAAAATTAGATTGAATATTTCAAGTAGAAATCAAAATATAAATTAAGTTGGCTCAAAAGATACAAAAATTATCAATTTTGATGTTGTCGTACATGAAAAATAGAGAAAAAAAAACCATTTTCTTTTGATCTCCTCCTATTTACTTCCTCTTTTAGAAACTTTTCATCTTTCCACCACCTTTCCTAAGATATACACTTCATTTCATTGGGAAAAAAACTTCACACAAATATAAATAAATACACCCTTTAATCTTAAATGTGGTACCTTTATTAATTTGACTTTAACCAAAGAGGAATATACACCTTTTACATTTGTCCTTTAGGAATAATGGAGGGTGCGAGGATTAGAAGAAACAATTACGAATTTGAAGATGTATATGAAAAAGACAATGGCCCCTCCTTGGGAAAAGAGATTGTTTAATTCTTTAAGTGGGTTTCAGTTAGTCATGTTCTCTTGAACAACTTTAATATTGAACGTTTCCAAATTTTGCATAGGTCTTGTATGTCTTCATGTTTCTCATCCATGATTGATGTGCTTTGGGTATGTGTTGTATCAAATACTAGCCTTGGTAACTTGTTATCTTTCTCCACGGTCTTCATTCTTGTTCTCTACATGTAACGATTTTTTTCTTCTCTAGAGTCCTGCATTCGTTAATACAATTTAATAAACTTGAAATCAATTAAACCTTTCAAAAATTAAATTTAGAATTAAGATTACATCCCTACAATGACAGGTTTTAATGCATAAGGCATATTATGAATAATTTATATAACCACGATCCCGTTGATATGTATAGATTGGCCAAAACGAAAGGTATTGATCATTTACGATGAATGCCAAGTTTCCATTTTTCATTCACACCATGAAATATTATGGAGTGCCACATCTTACAAATTAGATGGTATTTTTCACACCTAAAACGTATTTTATGCACGACCCTTTGAAATTTTATGGTACGATGCATCTATCTTGGAATTTTGGAGTCATGTGCACACATGAAACTTTTATGTTATATGCCATGTAATATTTGTTTCATATGCACTATTTAAAAGTTTATGATATAGTAACCTCTCTTGTTTTGTCTTTATGTGAACCCTCTTTAAACAAAAATGTGATGACGTGGGGTTTCTCACTCATAAATATTATGGAGTGCATTCCCTTCTTACTTATGTATCACACTCCAAAGCCATTTAAGTGTAACCCTTCTTTTCATTTATTTTACTCCAAAAACTTTTAAAGTGAAACCTTTCTCTTTATGTATTGCACTAAATAATAGTAGGCTTATCCAGATGTAAATAGGAATAAGAATTGGTTTGCCAGTCCATTTGTTGACCAGTCTAGTCGGTTTGCAGAATTTTGTGGTTGGTCGAGTCATTTTATCTGCCTACAGTCGGAGGATTCTCTAGTTAACTGCATACAAGAAAATGAGTTGTTGTTATGAATCCTTCTATCGATGTTTATCAAAATGCAGTCGGCCATACTATTGAGTGAAAGAGTTGGAACGTGTATGATTTGTCTTGCTCTAGTGTCTCTATCTATGACATTTTTTATTTAAGTGTTTTGTCTTGTGCATGCAAACCTTCAATCAACTCTTTAATATCTTGACACTTTTCGTCAACTGTAGTAGAAATATTTTCCTCCAGGCACAGTTCCAAATGTAAGTCTTCCACTGCCGCAATCAAGGAATAATTATCCACAATAGTTATGGAATGAAACTACTTCAATTCACTTTGAACTTTTCTCATGTCTGCATAGTGTGCAATCATGTCTTTTGTCAGCATCATAGTATACTGTTGTAGCTGCTGAAAAGATACATGTAACAGATCTATCTCAATTACAGGCTCCTTCATAATCATTGGGGAAGTTTCTTCTATTGGATTATGTATCATTGCACGAGCGTACACACTTATATAACTTCTTGTGACAAGCTGTGTTCCTATAGTATCCCTTGCAAGATCATCCATCTCCATCAATGTACTTGTAGGCTTTAGATCAATGATATTCAATTTACCTTCCAGACTACCCAATTGCTTATTAGACATTACTTTGAATGATTGTTGTTCTTTGAGATTAGTCTCAATAGACCCAATAATATTTTGTGACTTTGTCACCTCCATTTATGAAGTACCTTATTCCTTAAATAATTGTGTTTTTACCCATTTCTCCTAAGATGTTTCTTGCACTCTATATTCTATTTGCATTTCTTGTGTTTCTTCTTCTATGACAACTGATGAAAATAATGTGGTCATTTTCTTCTTCCTTTTCTATTTTGCAAGAAATTTCCAAAAAGAGCATGAAAAGAGTAGAAATAGATAAAAAAGAGTACTCCATGCATTTAATGAGGAAAATAGATGAATAGAAAGCCTCTTTGGGGGGGAAACCCCTTTATACAATGTACTAAGTACACAATACAAGACAAAACAAGATGCTCCAAATGAAAAGGTCTCATTCCTATATATAAGAGACTAAGAGGTACAGTTCCAACTAACTGACCCAAGCTGACATAACTAATATAACCATACTAATGATAATTACAACTAATGGACCAAGCTGACATCAGAAGTAATGTAATGTGACCCATATAAGGGGAAATGTGCCCACATTTATGGCTTAACATGCCCCTCCCTTTCAGACAAGTGTTGTCCCCAATGCTTGATCAGTTGTAGATGCTTCTGAATGAAGGACTCATCTTCCCTAGTTGAATCTTCAATTGGTAATTTCTTCCACTTGATGAGGTACTAAGTAATAGCATGACTTCGTAGATGTTTGGTCCTTGTTTTAGTGATTTGTTCAAGTTCCAATATGACTTTTCCTTCTTCATCAAGCTCTAGAAATATTGTTTGAATTAGTACCTCATCTCCTATTACCTTCTTTAAGCAAGAAACATGGAAAACTGGATGTACTCTTGAATATGAAGGGAGCTCCAACTTGTAAGCCCTACTACCAATATTTTGCAACATTTTATAAGGACCATAATACTTGGGTGATAATTTATTGTTCTTATTTAGTTGATTGAGGGACATCTTCTTATAAGGTTGTAGCCTCATAAATAACCAATCCCCTTCTTCGAAACTCATTTCACTACGATGTTGATCAACTTGTTGTTTCATCCTGTTTTTTGACTTAGCTAGGTTGTTTTTAAGTATCTGGAGAAATTCTTGTTGGTGCTCTATGTGATCTTCCACGACTTTAACTTTATATTTGTCTTTAAGGGATATGTTATATATGGAGGATGGTACCCATAAAGTTCCATAAATGGAGACATTTTTGATGATGTAAGGAAGGAAGTATTGTACCACCATTCTGCTACAGACAACCATTTCACCCACTATGTTTATTTATCAGATTCAAAGCAATGACCATATTCTTCCAAACATTTGTTCACTATCTCAATTTTCCCATCAGATTGAGGATGATAAGAAGAACCGTGATCCAATTGGGTACCCAAACAAGAAAATAATTCAGTCCAAAATTTTCTAGTGAAAATTGGATCTCTATCACTTACAATAATCTTTGTATTTCCATGTAATTTATAAAAAAGTTTCCATAAAGGATATAGCTAATGTACTTGCATTAAAAGGGTGAGAGAGTGCACAAAAAAGTGCATACTTCGTGAATCTATCAACAACCACCATAATAACATTCTTTCCTTCTGACATAAGTAGACCTATGATCAAATCCATTGAGACTTCCTCCCAGCACTGTCAAGGTATGTCTAATGGTTGTAGAAGTCCTGGGGTCTTAACTATTTCACCCTTATTTTGTTGACCAACAAAACATTTGGCCATGAAACTTTTGACATCAGATTTAAGACCTTCCCCCAAAAAATCCTTCTTGACCCCGTGATAAGTTTTCAAGAATCTAGAGTGCCCACCTATAGGAGAGGTGTGTAATTCTGAGAGGACCTTTTGTTTGAGTTGGGAGTTTTTGCATAAATATAAGCAACCCTTATACCATAGTGAATCATTTTTCCACACAAAATTATTCGATACACTGATATGGTTATGTAGCTTTTGAATGAGCGTCCACACAAATAGGTCATTTTCCCATTCTTCCCTTGTTACTACTACCCAATCTGGTTGTAGAATGGAAATTGCATAAAGTAATGCCCTAACATCTTCATATTTTTTGGAGAGCACATCTGCCACCACATTTTATTTCCCTTTTTGATAGATGATTTCAAATTCATATCCCAGCATATTGGTTACCCATTTTTGTTGCTCTTCCAAATATATTCTCTGTTCCATGAAGTATTTAAGACTATCATGATATGTTTTGACCTTGTAGTGCCTACCTATTAGGTAAGGATGCCATTTCTTAAGAAAATGTAGTCTTGCCAACATTTCCTTCTCATAAATGGGCTTTTGTAAGTTCTTTCCCTTGATTGGATGACTTGTGAAAGCAAGTGGGTGTCCTTCTTGCATTAGAACAACACCAATGCTATTTCCCGAAGCATCACATTTCGTAATGAAGTTTTTTGTGAAGTCCGGTGTGGCAAAATCTAGGGCTTTGCACATTGCCTCTTTAAGTTGTTCAAAATATTGAGTTTCCTTTGGAGTCCAACAAAATGTATCTTTCTTCAATAATGTTGTTAGAGGTGTTTATATTCTTCCATAGTTCCGAACAAACTTGTGGTAGTTCCCTGCCAGACCTAATAATCCTCAAAGTTTCTTCAGGTTTTTTGGGAATCAACCAGTCTCTCATAGCTTTAATTTTGTTAAGGTATACCTTGACACTATCATGAGATATAATATGAACCAAATAATCTACCTCCTTTACCCCAAAGAAACATTTGGAAGGTTTTTCATATAGTTGTTTCTCCTTTAGTAATTGTAGTACCATGTCAACATGTTGAATATGTTCTTCACAAGACTTGCTATATATTAGTATATCATCAAAGAATACTAGCACAAATTTTCTAAGGAAATGCTTGAAAATGGAATTCATCAAACTTTGAAATGTGGAAGGCCCATTCGTGAGACCAAATGGCATGACCATGAATTCATAATGACCTTCATGAGTTCTAACTATTTTTTTTGGGATGTATTCATCCTTCATTCTAATATGATGATACCTATAATGGAGATCCAACTTTGTGAAGAAAACTGTTGCATGTAATTCATCTAACAATTCATCAATGACATGAATGGGAAACTTATATGTAATGGTGATCTTATTGAGCTCTCTATAATCTGGACACATTTTCCATGATCCATCCAGCTTGTGTACCATTCAATATTCTACGAGTATAATAGTCATATACAAGCATCCCAGGTTGTAACACAATCATATTTTACAAGTATAATAATCATATACAAGCATCCCAATTTGTAACACAATCATATTTTACGAGTATAATAGTCATAAACAAGCATCCCAATTTGTAAAGATTCAAGATTTATTTATGGCTATAATAAAAGCCATGTTTCTTATCAAAACAATCAACCAAATTTTGGCTACAAAAATATGGTGCAACATGCTAATGGTCTTTTTGATGGACTTTCACAAACAAACAAAAATGTTATTATAATATAACAATGCAATTTTAGTAAAAACATGAAAATAATCAATACTAGATTGTGGACGCTGCCAGCGTTTGTATGTCACATGTAGGAATCCTCTCGAATAGTACCAATATAACATATCAGCCAAAGATTAAATAAAATAACTAAGCAATATTAAGAGATTTAAGTTTCCTACTATAAAGAAAAATTAGAAAACCCAGAAAATAGAAAATATGAATAACATTGTAAGGACTTTTTCTTGGAGTTCTTCCTTGTTTTTTTCCAGGAGTTCCCATGTTTATTCTATTCTTGTTTTTTGGCCTTCAATGTCTTTTGCAAAAAAACAATAAAACATGACAATATGTATAAAACAACTATAGAACAAGCAAAATTTTAAGTAGTTTATCTAAAATTACCCTAATCATGAGTCAACACAAATATGAACTTTCTCAACTAAAAGTTTTGGATTTGAAAATGTATAATAGAACCCACTTTTAAGGAATCCATTGCAGTTTGTTGAAGCTAGGAAAAAAAAAGGGAATGGATATTGGTAATAAGGTGTGATACCATAATGGTTTACCCCATATTTCTTCATTAAATCAACACTACATTATTCTATTGTTTCATAATTTCTTACTCTTTGCTTTCGTGGAATTTAAGTGAAATTCCACACTTATACAAATCAACTGAATGTTCTTACGCACAACCCCACTAATAATTATTTTGGATCTTACAATCATCAATGCCTTTCATTAACACAATATTTTCTAAGAATACAAAACAATATCATATTCTTGTTGCTAGTTGAACCTATAAAATGATGGAAAATTCATTCTGACAATCTAATTTTTTTTTTTTAAAGAATGGATGTCTCCAATTACATTCCCAAAGATGGAAATACACTTCAAACGTGAAGAGACTCTGGTCTATGTAATTTATAATTTCCATCGCAACATAACTACTCGATTCCCTATAAAAAAGCTCATTGTTAGCAACAATACTCAACATAGAAAACCAATCAGTTAAAAGTTGACAAGGTTGGATGAGTACAATATTCTTCCCCTGACCAAATTCATAGAGAATTTGTGAGAAATTCACAAATTAGAACTATCAGTTTCTCGATTAGGAAAATAAATATGAGCTCAAATTTAGCTGGATGTATATGTTCAATTTGAGTCTGAATATAGTGGGGAAGCAAACAAAAAATCATGTCCTAGAGAGCACTTACAAACAAATAAAAAGTTTAAGGACCTCCAAAGAAGTGCATTGCACTCTATTTTGTGTTCAAGGACCACCAAAGAAGTGTGTTGCACTCTTAATAGGGCACAAGTCACACAAATAAAAGAGAGTCACTCATCATGCAATGAAATCATCTAATTTACTTGTCAAATGTGCTAAGAATAAAGATATATATAGATTCCAAACATTTTATGACGTGCAAACATTATACCTTCTAATAAAAACAAACATATCCAAATTTCATAGAGTGGATTTTCACAAATTTTGGGTTAATTGCATGCAATATTTATGTTCCAAACATGTTTCAATTGACCTCTTAAACCATCATTGGGGTATTAAACTGGGTGATAAGTCCCAATTTTTTTTAAGGTTTGTGGATATCTATATGGGCAATTCACACCCCAACCTGATATAGATTGATTTATTAAAATATTTCTCTTCCATACATCCACTGTGGAGGATGAGTTAAAAATCCATGACTAAACTGATTGAAATACATTAAAATGAGATAATAAGATATTAAGAACAAATAAAGATGATCAAAGATTCAATACCTATGATCTTGAGCCACTTACCTATGTGCCTAGAGTTTTTCATGTCCAAACTACAGGGACCTTTGGAAAACTAACCCTCCATAGTCTAAAATTCCAATCTTACTCAATCATATGCATGCACACTGCATTTTTAAGTGTTGTAAATGACATTATATAGGAACAAAAAATTATTCCCCATGATACACAATTCATAAAATGTGGGCAATTTGTGTTAAAAAAATACCTTCAAACCATGGATTCAAGGAAAATTGAATTGTAAGGATTGATTTGCAATAAGTATAAAGGGAGAAATAACTGCCAAAAGCCTTCATTCTAAGAAATCGGGGGTGAATGGAGAGTCTAACTCGAATTAACTCGAATTTTAGAGGGCGAAAATGATTTTTCTCTAGTTTCCTCTTTAATAACTTTGGGCTAACTATTTTTTAGATGTTTTCTTTTAAATAAATGGTGGGTTAACTTTTTCTTTGGAAAACCCTTTCCATACAAAAATTTCACCCTTCGAAACTTTAAAACCCCTGAAATTTCGCTATGGGCTAAATTTTGCCCTTAAAATTTTCTATGCACAAGTTATACACACATATCTTATATGCAGGTAGTTGGTTATGTTTAGGAATGAGTTTATGCACCTGTGAAGTCATTTCAAGTATTTTAATGGCTCGTGTCAAGAGAAAAGGGTGAAAATAACACTTAGAATGACCATATAGATCATTTTATATACAAAAAATGATCCACATCGTAGTTGGCAATTGTTGTCGGATGCTAACTTTGACACATCCTCGACTAGTCTTCGCGGTTGGTACAACTTCTTCAAGTTTCGACGCGACAGGACTTAGACAACTTCATCACTTCGACATGTAGAGACATGTTCTGCACCTACGACATGTTCTGCACCTTCGACATGTTCAACGACCTCACAATTCGCGACATCGACATGCAGCGTCGACATGCGACCAACGACTGCCGAACTTCGACAGACTGTCTCTCTGTCTTCTAGTCGACTGTAATGGCTGAACAGTTGAACCACTCTAACTTCTGCTTTGTAACTGAACGTAACGGGAAGACACCCAAGTGTCTCATATTTCTATATAAGCATGTATAATAATGTAACATACATCAATCGATCAATCAGAATCAGTTTTTGATCTGTTTTGCAAGTAATAGAAGTACAGTTCGCATTCCTACACATTGTCTGCACGTATCTGTGTTTATTTTGTATTGTGTATTCCTACTTTTGCTCATTATGTTTATTAAGCTTCCGCCATAACAGAGCCGACTCATTCAGTCAAACTGTTGTCCCCTTCGTGCTTCCTGGAAACGACTCGGATCATTGGTATCAGAGCGTACTCAGTTTTTCTTGCTTTGGTTCTGCATATACACTTATCTCGAAGTTACCTGACTTATGTCAGTTCAAACTCATTCACAATCTCAACAATCCAAGTAGACGCGATCTCTAGAAATGGCAGAAGAAACAGACGATAGACATGTAGCCGACGAGACAACACAACTTATTGAGCAAACTCTGGCTCAACAACGAACTGAAATGTTCGCCCAGTTCAATGAGATTCTCTTGTGATTTGCTTCGACATCCGGAGGATCCTCGACGAGAACTCACTCCGATAAAATCATCCCCTTCAAAGTGCAAATGAATATCGACATACCGAATCTTGAAGGAAAGATTGACGCGGAATACGTCGACAATTGGGTGCAACAATTGAAATCCTATTACATTGTAAATCAACTCTCCAAAGCTGAAAAAGTCACCATTGCATCCTTAAAGATGTCAACATCCATGCACTGCTGGTGGGAGAACCTCTCGACAAAGATGGAGAAAAGTGGAGAACCCATCGAAACATTGGATAAATTTGTCGAACACATCCGGAAGGAATTTTACCCGCTGAAATACCTCGAGCAACAGTATAAGAAGTGGCAACAGCTAAGGAAATTGAAAGACCAAATAGTACAGAGTTACACCGACGAGTTCTACCGACTCGTGGCAAGACTTGGCGTCCAAGAAGAAGAGAAATTGCTTGTTATGAAATATACCAGCAGATTGTCTCAGTACATCCAGCAGGAGATGGAATTTTTGACTGTCAATACACTTGCGGATGCTTTCCACTACGCCAAAAAACTGGAAACCAAGCAGAAAGGAAAAGCACATTTTGCGACAAAGCCGACATTAGGAAGACCACCTAACAAGAAGGCACCAGCCGACTTCGACAAGTCGAAATCTTTTCATCCGACACCACCAAAGCCTGACAATGGTAAGAAGCCTTTTCACAAGAGGGAACATAGAAAACAATTGCCGACCAGAAAATGGTGCGATTACCACCACTCATCTTGGCATGATACGTCTAAATGCAAAGCTCGGAAGACATTTTTGGCAAAAGTGTCGACCTCCGACGCGTTCAACAAGACAGTGGAAGAATCTAATCCAGACGCGACGACCCTTTTGACCTCGAAAACTCAAGCAGCCTCAACTATTGTCGATGAAGAGGAACAAGAGTGCTTTTTCCATACACGGATATGCATCCAGAAAAACCCATTGCATCTGATCGTGGACAATGGGATCCAAAAGAACTTCATTTCTGAAGAAGTGGTGAAGAAATTAGGTCTTGTTACCACTCTGCATCCTCAGCCTTACAACATCAATTGGATGAAGCATGGACAACAATTACGGATCACTCGACAATGAAAACTTGCCTACTTCATAAAGCCTTTTGAAGATGAAGTACTCTATGACGTGGCACCGCTCTCCATAGCCGACGCCCTGTTTGGGAAACCTTACCTATGGGATAGATATGGTAGTTATCAGTCATGGCCTTAGAAGGTGATGGTTAGAATCCAAAATCGATGGTTCAGCATACCAGAGTGTCAACCCACACCAACGGTTGCACTGATATCTGCCAAACAGACAAAGAATCTCATCAATCATGCTCAGAAGTTCACACTAATAATGATCAAGCCGCAACATTATAAGAAGACTATAGCGATGAGTCGAGTCATAGACCAATGTAGCTCTTGACAGAAGCAGCAAGTCGATCATATTCTTGATGAGTACCAGAACCTCTTTCAAGCTCCAGATGAAGTACCTCAACATTGTCAAGTAAAACACTCCATTGAACTTGTTCCTGGTTCTTCTTTACCTAACGTGTCTATTTACAGAATATCCATTCTCGAAAATGAAGAGATCTACAGAAAAATCCAAGAATTAATCAACAAAGGTCATATCCAACCTAGCTCCTCTCCTTGTGGAAGTCCAGTCATCCTAGTTCCGAAGAAAGACAGGACTTGGCGCATGTGCATCGACTAAAGAGCTCTCAACAATATATCAGTGAAGAATCGGTACCCTCTTCCACGGATAGACGAGCTTATCGACTGTCTGAAAGGTGCTAAATTCTTTACTAAGCTCGACCTCAAGTCAAGATACCATCAGAACCCAATCGATCCCTCAGATGTGTGGAAAACTGCTTTCAAGACCAAGGAAGGATTGTTCGAATGGTTAGTCATGCCTTTCAGCTTAACCAATGCACCTACGACCTTCATGCAACATATGGATAACCTTCTCCGACCTTTCATCGAAAAATGGGTTATTGTCTATCTCGATGACATATTGATTTTCAGTCGATCATGGGAAGAACATGTCAGACATCTTCAAAAAATCCTCAACACTCTCCAGCAACATCGACTCTATTTGAACATGGACAATTTCTCTTTTGCGATGACCAGCATCAAAAATTTGGGGTATGTAATTGACTCTGCAGGCATTCACGTCGATCCAGAGAAAGTACAGATCCTCAAAGATTGGCCCATTCCTAGAAGCATTCAAGAACAAAGAAGTTTTCTTGGTTGGGTGTATTTCTATCGACGATTCATACTTGAATTCAATCATCCTGGCCCTTGAATCAATCGACGAAAGGAAACGGGAAAATTGTCTTCCAATGGACAGCAACACATCAAGCAGCTTTTGAACAGCTCAAACACAGGCTCTGCACTGCACCAGTACTTGTGTTACCTAATTTGCATCAACCCTTTGAGATTGAGACGGACGCATCGGACTATGCCTTGGGCGCAGTGATCACTCAATCTGGTCACCCAGTATCTTTTCATTCCGATACTTTTGATGACACTGTTAGAAGATACTCGACGTATGAAAAAGAACTATACACCATTGTGCAAGCTCTCAAGAAATGGAGGAATTACATCCTCGGCAAGGAAACGGTCATTATTACTAATCACAAGCCTCTACAGTTCACTCCGACACAATCAAAGTTACAGAAAAACTGACAACTCAAGTGGATTACTTACCTACAACAATTTCAGTTGGTGATTAAGTATCGAAAAAGGAAAGGCTAATGCCGTTTCAGATTACCTCAATCGACCACCCATTACTCTCCTTTTGACAGTGATGAGTATGCAGGGTTACGACACGACCACTTGGAAACAGTTGTACGAGGATGACATCGACTTCTTAGCAGTCTACTGACAGTTACAGACTAACAAGTCATCGACCTCAAACTCCGACTACTTCCTAAAAGGTACCTTGCTATACAAGCTTGGACAACTTTGTGTACCGACCGGTGAGCAACGACAGCAACTCATTTGGGATGCGCACTACAGCAAGACCACATGACACTTTGGAGTAGCAAAAACACTTGTTATTCCGCAGAAGTATTTCTTATGGCCTACACTTAAATCTGACGTCCCCAAGTACATTCGATCATGCGTGGTTTGTGCCATTCCTAAACCACCTAATCGACGATAGGGATTGTATACACCTCTGTCGGTTCCTAGTCGACCATGGGAATCTATTTCTATGGACTACTTGACGGGTTATCCTACTATCAAACATCAGCATGACGTGATATTAGTAGTAGTCGACCGATTTTCCAAGATGGCCATTCTCATACCATGTAAGAAGACCACGACATTGCAGCAGACTACTTATCTCTTCTTTACACATGTTTGGAAACACTTTGGTTTACCCACAACCATCATTTCCGACCGAGATGCCAGATTTGTCAGCATCTTTTGGAAGACCCTCTGGCAACAGCTAGACACGCGACTGTCATTGTCGACATCTTTCCATCCTCAAACTGACGGACAGACGAAAGTTGTGAATCACTTGGTAGTACAAATGCTTCGCATGTACAATCACCAGCACAGACGCACATGGCATGATAGTCTTCCACACATACAACACAGCTACAATCGTGCTCAGCACAGCTCTACAGGAAAGATTCCATTTGAGATCTATTACGCATTTCAACCCTCAGTGCCTATCGACTTGATCAGCTCCTTGACACAGCAAAACTTCGACCCAGACCGCAGCCAGCGAGAAGTTGATAAAGCAGTCAAGTTTCGAGAATAGATCTGTGACATTCAACCAAAAGCACAGGATATGTTGCACAGAGCAAACGATAAAGGTAAGTCCTGACATGACAAGCATCGCATTTCTCATACATTTCGCATTGGGGATAAGGTCTGGCTACATCTTAAGAAGGAGCGCTTCACAGGTCCTTTCAAGAAGTTAAAACCTTTGTGATATGGTCCATACAGTATTCTTCGACAGATTGGCGAGAATGCTTTCCAGCTCCACATTCCTGCTTTCTTGGGTCTGCATCCAGTCTTCAATGTGGATCTATTTCGACCATACCTGTTGGAACAGAATGAATTCTCAATAGCAGATCCCGCAGACATCAACCCATATATTCAGGAGCCTCTTCCTTGCGACACCATTGTGGGACGATGAGTATGCCTAACAAGGACAAACACAATTCCCTTGTTTCAGGTTTCCAAAGCTGACCAGATCCCCTCTCAAGGAAAGTGGCACTCTGCTACTGAAGTGATCAACAAGTTTCCTCACCTTCGCGAACAAACAATGGGGTCCATTGTTTCTTAAGGAAGGAGGTCTGATCCACATCGCAGTTGGAAATTGTTGTCGGATGCTAACTTCGACACATCCTCGACTAGTCTTCGTGGTTGATACAACTTCTTCAAGTTTTGACGTGATAGGACTTCGAAAACTTCATCACTTCGACATGCTGTGACATGTTCCGCACCTGCAACATGTTCCGCACCTTCAACATGTTCCGCACCTTCAACATGTTAGGATACCTCACAGTGCACGACATCGACATGCAACGTCAACATGCGACCAGCGACTGTCGAACTTAGACAGACTATCTCTCTATCTTCCAGTCAACTGTAACGGTTGAACAGTTGAACCACTCTAACTTCTTCTTTGTAACTAAACGTAACAGGCAGACACCCAAGCATCTCAGATTTCTATATAAGCATGTATAATAATGGAACATACATCAATCGATCAATCATAATTAGTTTTTTTTTTTTTTCTGTTTTGCAAGTAATAGAAGTATAGTTCGCATTCCTGCACATTGTATGCACATATGTGTGTTTATTTTGTATTCCATATTCCTTCTTTTTCTCATTATGTTTATTAAGCTTCCACCATAACAGAGCCGACTCATTCAGTCGAACTGTTGTCCCCCTCATGCTTCCTGGACACGACCCGGATCATTGATATCAGAGCATACTCAGTTTTTCTTGCTTAAGTTCTGTATATACACTTCTCTCGAAGTTTCCTGACTTATGTCGACTCAAAATCGTTCGCAATCTCAACAATCCAAGCAGACACGATCTCTAGAAATGGCGGAAGAAATAGACGATCGACATGTAGCCGATGAGGCAACACACTTTATTGAGCAAGCTCTGGCTCGACAACAAACTGAAATGTTCACCCAGTTCAATGAGATTCTCTTGCGATTCACTTCAACATCCAGAGGATCCTCGACGATAACTCACTCCGATAAAATAAACCCCTTCAAAATGCGAATGAATCTTGACATACCGAATCTTGAAGGAAAGATTGACGTGGAATCCATCGACAATTGGGTGCAACAATTGGAATCTTATTATGTTGTAAATCAACTCTCCGAAGCTGAAAAAGTCACCATTATGTCCTTAAATATGTAAACCTCTGTGCACTACTGGTGGGAGAACCTCTCGACAAAGATGGAGAAAAGTGGAGAACCCATCGAAACATGGGATAAATTTGTCGAACACATCCGGAAGGAATTTTACCCGCCGAAATACCTCAAGCAGCAGTATAAGAAGTGGCAACAGCTAGGGAAATGGAAAGATCAATCAGTACAGAGTTACACCGACAAGTTCTACCGACTCATGGCAAGACTTGGCATCCAAGAAGAAGAGAAATTGCTTGTTATGAAATATACCAGTGGATTGTCTCAGTACATCCAGCAGGAAATGGAATTTTTTACTGACAATACGCTTGCGGATGCTTTCCACTACGCTAGGAAACTAGAAACCAAGCAGAAAGGAAAAGCACGTTTCGCGACAAAGCCGACATTAGGAATACCACCCGACAAGAAGGCACCAGCTGACTTCGACAAGTCGAAATATTTTCAACGGACACCGCCAAAGCCTGACAATGGTAAGAAGCCTTTTCACAAGAGGGAATGTAGCGAAAAACCACCAACCAAAAAATGGTGCGATTACCACCACTCATCTTGGCATGATACCTCTGAATGCAAAGATCGGAAGACATTTTTGGAAAAAGTGTCGACCTTCGACACGTTCGAAAAGACGGTGGAAGAATCCGATCCATACGTGCCGACGCTTTTGACCTCGACAACTCAATCAGCCTCTGAATGTAGCGAAAAACCACCGACCGAAAAATGGTGCGATTACCACCACTCATCTTGGCATGATACGTCTGAATGCAAAGCTCGGAAGACATTTTTGGCAAAAGTGTCGACCTTCGACACGTTCGACAAGACGGTGGAAGAATCTGATCCATACGTGCCGACGCTTTTGACCTTGACAACTCAATCAGCCTCGACTATTGTCAATGAAGAGGAATGAGAGCGCCTGTTCCATACACGGATATGGGTCCAAAACAACCCATTGCATCTGATGGTGGACAATGGGAGCCAAAAGAACTTCGTTTCTGAAGAATTGGTGAAGAAATTAGTTCTTGTTACCACTCTGCATCCTCAGCCTTACAACATCCATTGGATGAAGGATGGACAAGAACTATGGATCACTCGACAATGAAAACTCGCCTACTTCATAAAGCCTTTTGAAGATGAAGTACTCTGTGATGTGGCACCGCTCTCCGTAGTCGACGTCTTGTTTGGGAAACCTTACCTCTGGGATAGATATGGAAGTTATCAGTCACAACCTTAGAAGGTGATTGAAAAAATCTGAAATCGATGGTTCAACATACCAGAGTGTCAACCCACACCAACGATTGCACTGATATCTTCCAAACAGAGAAAGAAGCTCATTAATCATGCTCAGAAGTTCGCACTAATCATGATCAAGCCACAACATTCTAAGAAGACTACAGCAATGAGTCGAGTCATCGACCAATGGAGATCTCGACAGAAGAAGCAAGTCGATCATATTCTTGATGAGTACCAAAACCTCTTTCAAGCTCCAGGCGGAGTACCTCAACATTGTCAGGTAAAACACTCCATTGAACTTGTTCCTGGTTCTTCTTTGCCTAATGCATCTGTTTATAAAAGATCCATTCTCGAAAATGAAGAGATTCACAGACAAATCCAAGAATTAAACGACAAAGTTCATATCCGACCCAGCTCCTCTCCTTGTGGAAGTCCAGTCGTCCTAGTTCCGAAGAAAGACGGGACTTGGCGCATGTGCATCAACTACAGATCTCTCAACAAGATATTGGTGAAGAATCGGTACCCTCTTCCACGGATAGATGAGATTATCGACTGTCTAAAAGGTGCTAAATTTTTTACTAAGCTCGACCTCAAGTCGGGATAACATCAGATTTCAATCAATCCCTTAGATGTGTGGAAAACTGCTTTCAAGACCAAGGAAGGATTGTTCGAATGGTTAGTCATGCCTTTCGGCTTAACCAACGCACCTGCGACCTTCATGCGACATATGGATAACCTTCTCTGACCTTTCATCGGAAAATGGGTTATTGTCTATCTCGATGACATTTTGATTTTCAGTCGATCATGGGAAGAACATGTCGGACATCTTCGACAAATCCTCGACACTCTCCAGCAACATCGACTCTATTTGAACATGGACAAGTGCTCTTTTGCGATGACCAGCATCAAATATTTGGGGTATGTAATTGACTCTGCAGGCATTAACGTCGATCCAGAGAAAGTACAGATCCTCAAAGATTGGCCCATTCCTATAAGCATTCAAGAGATAAGAAGTTTTCTTGGTTTGACGAATTTCTATTGACGATTCATACTCGGCTTCAGTCACAGCCTGGCCCTTGAATCAGTCGACGAAAGGAAATGGGAAAATTGTCTTCCAATGGACAAAAACACATCAAGTAGCTTTTGAACAGCTCAAACATATGCTCTGCACTGCACCAGTACTTGTGTTACCTAATTTGCATCAGCCCTTTGAGATTGAGACAGACGCATCGGACTATGCCTTGGGCGCAGTAATCACTCAGTCTGGTCACCCAGTTGTTTTTCATTCCGAGACTTTTAACAACTCTGTTAGAAGATACTCGACGCATGAAAAAGAACTGTACGCCATTGTGCAAGCTCTCAAGCAATGGAGTCATTACATCCTTGGCAAGGAAACAGTCATTCTTACTGATCACAAGCCTCTACAGTTTCCTCCGACACAATCAAAGTTGCAGACAAACTGACAACTCAAGTGGATTAATTACCTACAACAATTTAAGTTGGTGATTAAGTATCGAAAAGGCAAGGCTAATTCCACTACAAATTGCCTCAGTCGACCACCCATTACTCTCCTTTTGACAGTGATGAGTATGTAGGGTTACGACATGACCACTTGGAAACAGTTGTACGAGGACGACAGCGACTTCTCAGCAGTCTACCGACAGTTACAGACTAACAAGTCGTCGACCTCAGACTCTGACTACTTCCTGAAAGATACCTTGCTATACAAGCTTGGATAGCTTTGTGTACCGATCGGTGAGCAACGACAGCAGATCATTTGGGACGCTCACTACAGCAAGACCGCAGGACACTTTGGAGTAGCAAAGACACTTTCTATTCTGCAGAAGTATTTCTTCTAGCCTACACTTAAATCTGACATCACCAAGTACATTCGATCATGCGTGGTTTGTTCCATTGCTAAGCCGCCTAATCGACGACAGGGATTGTATACACCTCTGCCAGTTCCTAGTCAACCATGGGAATCTATTTCTATGGACTACTTGATGGGTTATCCTACTACCAAACATCAGCATGACGTGTTATTAGTAGTAGTCGACCGATTTTCCAAGATGACCATTCTCATACCATGTAAGAAGACCACGACATTGCAGCAGACTTCTTATCTCTTCTTTACACATGTTTGGAAACACTTTGGTTTACCCACAACCATCATTTCCGACCGAGATGCCAGATTCGTCAACATCTTTTGGAAGATCCTCTGGCACCAGCTAGACACGCGACTCTCATTGTTTATAGCTTTCCATCCTCAAATCGACGGATAGACGGAAGTTGTGAATCGGTTGGTAGTACGCATGTACAATCACCAGCACCGATGCACATGGGATGATAGTCTTCCACACATACAACACAACTACAATCGTGCTCATCATAGCTCTACAGGAAAGAGTCCATTTGAGATCTATTACAGATTTCAACCCTCAGTGCCTATCGACTTGATCATCTCCTTGACACAGCAAAACTTCGACCTAGACCACAGCCAGCGAGAAGTTGATAAAGCAGTCAAGTTTCGAGAACAGTTTTGCGACATTCAACCACAAGCACAGGATATGTTGCACAGAGCAAAAGAGAAAGGTAAGGCCCGACATGACAAGCATCGCATTCCTCATACATTTTTCATTGGGGATAAGGTCTAGCTACATCTTAAGAAGGAGTGCTTCACAGGTCCTTTCAAGAAGTTAAAACCTTTGCGATATGGTCCATACAATATTCTTCGACAAATTGGCGAGAACGCTTTCCAGCTCGACATTCCTACTTCTTGGGTCTGCATCTAGTCTTCAATGTGGATCTATTTCGACCATACCATGCACCCTTGTTGGAATAGAATGACTTCTTAACAGCAGATCCCACAGACATCAACCCAGAGATTCAGGAGCCTCTTGCTTGCGACACCATTATGGGACGACGAGTACGCCTTACAAGGACGAACACAATTCCCTTGTTTCAGGTTGGAAAAGCTGGCCAGATCCCCTCTCAAGGAAAGTGGCACTCTGCTACTGAAGTGATCAACAAGTTTCCTCACCTTCGCGAACAAACAATGGGGTCCATTGTTTCTTAAGGAAGGAGGTCTAATCCACATCACAGTTGGCAATTGTTGTCAGATGTTAACTTCGACACATCCTCGACTAGTCTTCATGGTTGATACAACTTCTTTAAGTTTCGACGCGACATGACTTCGACAACTCAGCACTTCGACATGCTGTGACATGTTCCGCACCTGTGACATGTTCCGCACCTTTGACATGTTCCGAACCTTCAACATGTTAAGCGACCTCACAGTTCGCAACATCGACATGCAATGTTGACATGCGACCAATGACTATCAAACTTAGACAGACTGTCTCTCTGTCTTCTAGTCAACTGTAGCAGTTGAACAGTTGAACCGCTCTAACTTCTTCTTTGTAACTGAACGTAACGTCTAGACACCCAAGCATCTCATATTTCTATATAAGCATGTATAATAATGGAACACACATTAATCGATCAATCAGAATCAGTGTTTGATCTGTTTTGCAAGTAATAGAAGTACAGTTCGCATTCCTGCACATTGTCTGCACGTATCTGTGTTTATTTTGTATTGCGTATTCCTGCTTTTTCTCATTCTGTCTATTAAGGTTTCTCCATAACATAGCCGACTCATTCAGTTGAACTATTGTCCCCCTCGTTCTTCCTGGACACGACCCGGATCAAAAACCATCAACTATGAGTCAATTTATTCATAATACGAGTAAGCAAAGGTTGAAAATAACAATCATAAGAAAAGGGATTTTTTATACAGAGAGATTGTAGTGTCCCTAGCTAGAATCGACCCAAACTTGTACTAACTGGTGGTGTATATTAGCTCAAGAATAATTACTACTATTCTTTATATGAGATTAATATTGATGTCATGTGGTATTTATGGAATAAGACTTTCGTCAAACACTTTAAATAGTTCTCCAAGGTCACTATGTATCCTTCCCTTACTACTATTGTTATGAGTTTAGTGGACAAGTGTCATTTTTCTAAGTGTGGAATTATGTCAAATAGTTGGTAATCAACTAAGGTTGATCCCTTTTTTGATGTAGTTGATTTTTATTCTGGATTTTCTTTAGCATTCACCTATTTTTCATTTTACATACCAATGTATAACACCACAAATATTTATTGCATATAAAATATAAATACAATATGAGCAGTTCACTACACTGGCATTAACTCAAAATCAATACTCAGACTGTAGAAATGAAGCAGATCTGACTTGTGGAAACTCCACTATTAGAGATAGCTTATTCTAGTGTTCAATAGCATATTTATTATAACACTATGATGCCAATATTCATTTCCCTCCATAGAGATGAAACACTTTGTAACCTACCTAAGACTTGAAAACATTTTATGTTTTGTGGAAAAACATTACTTTTAATTTTATTGTCAAGTTTTATATTATTGACCAAGGATGGTCAAGTATGGCTGTAATTGAATAATATTATTATTTAATAAATTAAAATAGGAGACACTCATCCAAAGAGACTGTTGAAGAGTGTTCACTAACCCACTAGGAGGAATGAAACTGGTGTAGAAGGAAATGGACAAGTGGCAACATCTGCACTCACTCACTAGTTGTTGTAGGGGGCAACTTCCCTAAAAATGTGGTCATGTTCCCCAAGGATGGTGGAACTAAGCAGGTGGCTCATTAAATGTGAAACTGACCCAAAAGACCTAGTCAATCTTTTATAACCATCGAATTGAGCAAAGGGCTCACAACTTTTTCCTTGTGTTGGATGGAAAACTACTATGTTGGGCACACAAGAGATTCGATGAGGGGATGCTAGCGAATGAGTTGCAGAGTAAGATTGTCTTATGCTGCTGAGTTGTAGAGAGAGTGATTTGTATGCAATTCTGCATGATTGCTGAAGTACAAAGAGAGTGTTTTGTATGCAAGTCTCCATGATTGTTGAAGTACAAAAAAGTATTTTGTATGCAAGTCTTCTTGATTGCTGAAGTACAAACAAATTGTCTTGCTTCTACACAGTATATTCATCCTGGTGGTTCAGTGAAAAGGCTCAGGGGTCCAAAAGCAAGTGATCTTGGTTGCTTTCTGGAGAAGGTTGGGAGGAATAGTCCTCTTTGGGTGTTTGTCCACCCTATCAATTATTAGGTTCTACTTGTTTTTAATTCATTTACTTCTAAATTGTTGACCTATTTCTGAAAATTGTATGTATATGGTATCATAGTTTTCAAATGTTCCCTACATACCAGTTAGCTGTTAGAAATAATAGTTTTACTAAACTGATAATTATTTATGCATGAATGAGTGCATAAATAGAATTTGATAAATATAGAATGATGAATAAAATATCTCTGTATTTTTCCTTTCACTTTCATGATGTACTCTAGTACAAAGGGTTTGATTAAGTAGATAGATTCAAAATGATTTTATTTATGTAATTAGAATGTTGATCCTTCGAAATATCAGAAGTTGGTAGAATTTCAACGTTTCCATAAATGATTTGTGTTAAGTATATATTCATAGAAATAGCTTATATAACTATTATTCATCGTATAAACAGGGTACCTATTATAGAAACAAATTATGTACATATACTACATCTATTTTGCAATCTCTATTAGTAAACATTTATGAACAGAATAACTATGTACATCATCATAAATCATTATTTATACACTACAAGAAAACATTATAAAGTTACGAACAGAAGTAGAATAAACCCAATCATTGTTCATAAGTTTCAATATAATCCAACACAGTCTAGAGTTCAACATTTAGTTCCAAATTAATTCACAAACATTTAAGCATACATTTAGAATAACTAAACGAACCTTCAATAATACTAATCCAAAGAATGTAAATAATTAATATCACAGTTAGGGTTATCTCAAATAATTGATGTTGAGCATACAAAGGCTCAAGGCCATGCCCATATTTTCTTTTATAAACAAAATATTTTTAAACAAAGATTTGTTATTACAGGCTGTAAAACAAGTATAAAACCCTTATTACAAACCGAGTTTATATACTCAAGATTATTCTGGAAATGTCATCATTCAAAGTAATGAACTATATTTAGCAACAGTTGAAAGACTGTGGACAAATTTTCCTTTATAGTCATACGAGAACAGGATGTAAATATCAAACAACCAAATCAATAGTCAAAGGTTCGAGACTCATAATAGTTCACCTTTCATTATATTTATACATATATTCAATCTACAAACAGTCTCGCATTTAGAAGTGACAGGGTTATTCAACCCTAGTTACATTATCAAAAATCAAATAAATTGCAACCTGTTAAATAAAACCCTAATATTACAATAGGAGTAATACGGGATCTAATCCCCTTAGCTACAAATCAAAACAAGATTTTTAAATAAGTAAAACCTGTGATAGGTCGAGGGTTCAAGGAAACGTAAAGATTGACCACTAGGTCACCATTGTTAACAATATATAATCATGTTGATATCACTTTCCAGGGATCGAATCCCTTGAATACCATTTATATCATTACACACAGACTTAATAACAACTACAATTTATCATACAAAAAATTACAAGTTCACCATAGTAGGGTTTAAGTCCAAATATTTCCACATATTAACCATTTTACAAACAAAATGAAATCATATTAAAAAAGAACATTTTAATAACAGGCACGAAAGAGAGTTCATTATTGTGCTCCTTTCATTATCAAAAAGGTTGGTCGAAACCCCAAATCTGGGTGTGAACCCAAGTAACCTTACAAGCTTCGTTACCATAAGAAAAGTACCAAAAGGATTACAACAAAGACCAACGCTGGTAATAATGTAAAATAAGACTTGACAGAGGCATCATGGTGAAGGCCCGAGGCTTACCATGGTCTTCCAACCACCGTAGTTTCCACCCCTTAGCTATGCAAAGTGTCGAGACCACAGGTCGAGACCAAGGAGCAACAGGAAACAACAAAAAGAAGAACCCTGCCAAGACAGGCGAACCATTATTCAAACGATGAACATATTGATCATAAATACAAACTAACAACCAGAGTGCTCAACTAAAAAAATTACCACTGTAAATAGCTGAGTTTTTAGCAGAGAGCCTTTTGACCCATTCGACTGAACCATATTTTCTTTAAAGACTAAGAAGTCAAGAGCCGAGAGTTACAATTCTCATAATAACCAAACCAAGGCAAGGAACCTAATACAATAGCAACATTGAAACCCTGAATACCCCTATGCGTGTAAACTTCATTTAAAATTTGAGCGTGGCAGGCTTATGGCCATGGCAGCCATGAGAGCTCGGCTCTCCCACCTTGCGAAACAAGCAACAAGTGTTAATTCCAAACCTCAATGTGGAGATAGGGTTTTACCCCTACGTGGATTTCTTCACCAAACTCTCACGTGGTTGCATTTAATTCTTGGTATGTTCCCCACTAACATTTAAATTTAAACCCACTACCATATAGTTCGGGTCATCTCTTATACCATTGATCTCTATAAATAATTGCACCATATTTCATGGTTTATGTTATGCTTTCTAACTTATAACTTTTGTCAAGACCTTTTTAAAGAACCCTTTAAAAACACGTTTGACTCCATCTTTTAATAAGTTTTGGACATAAATACCCTTGGAAATACTTTAAGTCCTCAAGCTAGGTTATTACATAAAATTAGCTCCTTATATATAGAAAAATAGTAAATGATATTACTTAAGAGACCTCACCTTTAACCCTAGACAAAAAGGCAGCAACATGCATTAGCTAGAGATAGCTAAGTAAGCCTCAAGACAACACTAGAACCCCTTTCAAGTGAAGAATATAGTCAGTATCATAATATCACAAATTAATAGATTACACAATGACGATAATAATGACAAGAGAAAAAATTATGACATAAGATAGGTAACGTTGTTTCTAAATGACGACATGAATGCGATAAAAACTAAATAGACATTTAATCCCATGAAGTAAAGGTTCGTGCAAAATAACATGATGTTCAGCGCATTATAGTCGTTAATACAATTGAAAAAATAATTATTTTCCAAACAGTATATAAGATCCATAGTCTTACTTCAATGCTTTAAGGACAAGATAAATAGATGTCAAAATTATGATTATTAGAATTAGAATCAATTAATGCGGGAGACATTTATACAAGAAATAAGTTAAAAGAAATTCCGCAAGAATAATACTGGCTTTTATGGACAGTTACCATAATAATTATAAACAAAGAAACCCATAATCAATTAATGTTGTTAAGTCACATTTAATATTTGACAACTGTTCCTAAACAAATATAGTCGCAAATATGATTATAGATAAGCAGTTAAATAAGACCTAAACGATCACAGATATACTTCCCGTATAGTAATTAATAGCGATTATAATGCTTAGAGAAAATTTTAAATTTTGATGAAATTTTGGGGATGTTACATGTGGTATCAGAGTGCAAGTTCAAACACTAGTCCTGAAAGTGGCTCAACTCGCGCATTCCAATAAAACAAAAAACACAGTTACTAATTTTTGTTTTTATTTGTTTTTGTACAGAACCTTTGGTATCTAATTTGCAGGTAATGGAAGGACCAGAAGAATCTGCTGAGGACAGATCCCAACTTAATGATCAAAATAATAATGAACATGAACATGTTAACGAAGAAAATATTTCATGGAATTAAATGATAATTCATCTGAACTTCTTCGCACAATTAAAGATTTAAAAGCTGAAATGAAAACTGTTAAGGAAGAAAATGAAAAAAATTTGAAGGCACGGGAAGAGCTGAATCAAACATTACTAGATAAATTTCATAATGAGGGAAAAGACAAAAGAACATAATTTAATTTTGAATCTGGAACCATGTCTTATCAACACAAAGGTAAGAAGTTAAAATTATCTAATGACGAAAGTGATTTCTCATCCGAATATAAGTTAAATCACATATAAAGAAACATAAGTACTCTAGTGATAGAAGTGACAGTGACTGCAGTCCTAGAAGAAGGAATTACAAGCCATATGAAGAGATTTCAGGGGAATTCAAGAAGATAAAACCCCCAACGTTTAACGGTGAAAATGAAAAGGGAGAAGCATCTGAAGCATGGTTGTCAGGTATGAAGAAATATTTTCACATTTATGATTATTCAGCTAAGTTGAAAGCTAAGATGGCCATTTATAATCTGACTGGAAAAGCAGATATTTGGTGGAAGGATATAAAAAGAGTAAAAATTATTAAAGAAAGGAGTGTAACTTGGGATACATTTAAGAAGAAGTTTATGTCTGAGCAGTACTACGAAGAAAAATCTAAAGAATTCTATGATTTAAAATTGGGCTCTATGAACATGAAAGAATTAAGTAGTAAATTCTTAAGTCTGTTAAGATATGTACCTTACATGGTGGACGAAAAGCCTAAAATACAAATATTTATGAGTTATTTACCTTTTAATATCAAAGACAAAATTAAGTATGATAACCCTAAGACTCTTGAGGAAGCTATGAGAAAGGCAAACTTCTGTTTTGAACAGAACAGAAAACGAAAAGGTGTATCTAGCTGGAAGGGTAATAAACCAAGTAACTTTGAGCAAAGAAGGAAAATTTTTTAATTTAATAGGAATGCTGGAAATAACAAGAAAAATTTACATAGTAGAAATTTTCAAGGAAATCATTTTAAAAGCAATAGACCACCGAATTTTACAGCTGCAAGAAACATGTCTAATAATTATGCTAGAAACAATGAACAAAAGGCACCTGTAAAATGTTATGAATGTCAAGGACCACATTATTCAATAAACTGTCCTAACAAGAAAAGAATTGTCAGCAACATCCATACAGTGCAGGAAGAGCCAACAATTGGTGACTTAGCGAGGGAAATGCCCAGGATCAATGCAGCCTTGGAAAATTGACAAGCTGATCATCAGACTTCAATAGTCAAAATAGAATGTAGGCTAAAATAAAGACCCATCTCTATTTTAATTGACCCAGGTGCTAGTTTGAATTATGTATCACCTGATATAGTAAAAGGTTGTAAATTGAAAGTAGAAATTTTTTAAAAGTCTTGGCTGGTTCAATTAGCTACGGGAACCAAAAGGAAAGTAGTTGATTTTGTTAAAGATTGTGATTTATTTATGAGTCAGTTTAATTCCCAAGTAAAGACAAATGTACTACCGTCAGGATCTTATGATGTTTTAATCGGAATGGATTGGCTGGAAAAGCATAGGGTAGTTCTGAATTGTTTTGAAAAGACATTTACATGCTTGAATGATAAAAGAGAAAGAGTAACAGTAAAATGAATCCCTAGAAAAACTTCAGTTAGACAAATTTATGCATTACAAATGAAAAGGGTTGTATGTAAAGGATGTAGAGTATTTACTGTAAATGTAATAAATTATGAACATACTAATAAAGAAGATAAAGTAAAACTTGAAGATATACCAATCCTAAGAGACTTTTCAAACGTATTCCCGGAAGAAATTCCAAGATTACCTCCAAAAAAAGAATTGGACTTCACCATTGAGTTAATACCTGGTGTAGTACCCAACTCAAAAGCTCCTTACCGGATGAATATCTTAGAGCTTAACGAATTAAAATCAAAGTTAAAAGAATTGATTGATAAAAATTACATAAGACCCATTGTGTCTCCTTGGGGAGCACCTCTCATTTTCGTTAAAAATAAAGATGGTGCCATGCGTTTATGCATAAACTATCCTCAGTTAAACAAAATGACGATTAAAAACATATATTTGTTGCCTCGCATAGATGATCTGTTTGACCATGTACGCGGAGCAACGATATTTTCGAAAATAGACTTGAGATCTGGATGTCATCAAGTCAGAATTAAAGACGAAGGTATATTTAAAACTGCTTTTAGAACCTGTTGCGGGCATTATGAATTTGTAGTTATGCCTTTTGGGCTAACTAATGCTCCAAAAGTTTTCATGTGTCTAATGAATAATGTTTTACATAAGTACTTGAATAAGTTCGTTATTTTTTTCATTGACATCATTTTAATTTATTCAAAGACTGAGGAAGAACACGATGAACACTTACGAATAATATTACAAGTCTTAAGAGAATATCAACTATACGCTAAATTCAGTAAATGTAAATTTTTCAAAGATAAAATATAGTATTTAGGTCATGTGATATCAAAGGATGGAATCTCAGTTTACCTGGATAAAACAAGAGCAATTAATGAATGGCATGTCCCTAAAGATGTAACAGATGTACGATCGTTCATGGGAATCACAGGTTACTACTGGAAGTTTATAGAAGGATTCTCAAGAATTGTAAATTCCATAACATCGTTGCTGAAAAAGGGAAAGAAATTTGTTTGGGATCAAAAGTGTGAACGCATTAAAAACTTAATAGACATTTAATCCATGAAGTAAAGGTTCATGCGAAATAACATGACGTTCAGCGCATTATAGTAGTCAATACAATTGAAAAAATAATTATTTTCCAAACAGTATATAAGATCCATAGTCCTACTTCAATGCTTTAAGGACAAGATAAATAGATGTCAAAATTATGATTATCAGAATTAGAATCAATTAATGCCGGAGACAATTATACGAACAATAAGTTAAAATAAATTCCGCAAGAATAATACTAGCTTTTATGGACAGTTACCATAAGAATTATAAACAAAGAATCCCATAATCAATTAATGTTGTTAAGTCACATTTAAGATTTGACAATTGTTCGTAAACAAGTATAGTCGCAAATATGATTATAGATAAGCAGTTAAATAAGAGCTAAACAATCATAGATATACTTCCTATATAGTAATTAATAGCGATTATAATGCTTAGAGAAAATTTTAAATTTTTATTTAATCTAGGGGATGTTACATGTGGTATCAGAGAGCAAGTTCAAACACTCACTAGTTCAAAATGAGAGATAAGTGACCAAAAAAGCAACCAAAATCCGCATATAAATAACCAATTTTGAGTTGGTGACCACAGGTAGCAAATTAGCGGTCATATATCACACGATAAAAAATGTGGTCATATTTAGCTTGGTCATTTATATCTTATCTTGTGGTCATATATTTGGTCGTATATTTGGTCATTAATTTGGTAATGTATTTGGTCATTAATTGTCACAATTAAGGACCACATTTTTTGTCACGTGATAAATGACCGCTAATTTGCTACCAGCGATCGCCAACTCAAAAGTGGTCATTTATATACATATTTTGGTCATTTTGTTGGTCACTTATCTCTCATATTGTAATGGTGGTCGTTTATATGCAAATTTTGGTATTTTTTTAGTCATTTATCTCTTTGTAGTGGTTTCAGAATATAAATAGGGCGCGGTGGAATCGAACCACCAACCTCCTGTCAGTGCTCTACCATTGAGCTAGCACCCTTAAATAGAATTATTTATGGATTGATATAGAGAATAAAATGTGAGTGGGATATTAACATTAGACACACCAAATACAAAGTTATGAATAACTGAAATTTTTACAGGTCATATTTTTTGAGCGAAGGAATAGTCTAGGCATTGCAGAATGTAGTATTTTGACAAGTGGAAGATTAACAATATGTCAAAACAATACAGTTCAATGTTTGAAAAACACTATTAAACAATATATACCTTAGCTTCAATGAATAAGCAGCGATCAGAAAGTGTGTCAGATTCATGCTATAAACATTGATAAGACATTTTTAAGCACTTGTCAAGCTTCACTGAATGAAAGACAAGAATATCACAAAAAAATAAGATTTTATATTAACTGCTTTATCATTTACCATTATTAGTGTTTTTTCCCGCCTTCTATTTCTTGGATAAACTTATAATCCATTATGATTATATTCAAAATGAATAAAAAAGAAGAAATAGAATTTTCATAAGAATATTAAAGCCGTCAATTTAGTTCTACAATTACTCAATATTATACTAAGGGACCATAAACTTTATCTAACCATCAAAAGAACGAGGAAGCCTAAAACATGGCAATGTCATTTAGTGTGCTAATTACTTCATTGCTGGAGATTTTGGTGACAAACAATAATAAAAATAAAAATGACAATTTAGTCAAATTTGCTAGATGTCAAAGTAACTGTTACATACACTTAACACCATCTCAAAATGCAAAAATTGGTCAGCATATGTCATGTAGATGATAAAATAAAACTAAACAAATGAGGATTAGTTTCATTACTGCATACTTAAAAAATTATAGCATGTAAGTTATCATAACAAAAATTGAGAAAACACAAGTTGAATTTAATTCTCATCGTGATTCGTCACAATGGTGAAGGAAGATGGGATTCGTTGGTGCATGGCCTCAACGTTGCAATGTAAGGGACTTGCCTCTCCCTTAAGTTGAGACGAAGTCCTTATGAAACTTCTGTTGTTTAATTACAATGAAATTGTAAATTTAATTAATTTTATAATATTGTTTTTAACTACTTATTGATATTGCATAACTATTCTTATTATTATTGATATTGCATAACTATTCTTATTATTGTAATCTGTCATCATTTTAAATATTTCTATCTTCTAAATCAATCTAGGTCAAATGATATGCTAAATTTAAAATTCAATCCACAACATCACCATTAGTAGATATTTTGAGGAATTGGATACAGGATAAAGTTTATAAATTGGAAGAAGAACACTCAGTAGCCTTTATTGAATGGCTGGCTACTGTAGACTATCTCCAAATTATTTTTTGCTCTTGCTTTGTTCTGTCTTGATACACCAAATAGCTCACTCAACATAGTTGTTTACCCAAGTGACCCTCCTTTCCAGCACCATTTCACTGAATTACGTATATATAGAATCTCACTAAGTTGATCCATATCTTATAGATTTTTGCATGACGACAACAACTACAGCTACTGAAATGATTGATTGCAGTATTAAACGATTCAACAGTAGTCGAAGTTGCGATATAGTTGGTTATATAGCCTGCCGGTAAATTGGTCAGGTCAGAAGTCCAATCAATGAATCAAGCCTTGAGACCTTCATAAAACGCTTTTTTATCGAAAGCTACCTTCTAGATTTAATGGAGCCATAAAAAGATAGACAAAAAGTTACCATGTTCTTTTATTTTGCAAGGTAGTGCCTGATTCCCTTTCTCACTTGCCGTTGTTATAGCTGTTAGTTCAACTCTAGTTCTACTAAATCATTGGTCAGGCAGGTCATAAAACCATAGGGACAATTCATTTTCCCTTTTTAGCTCTACTGATATGATAGAATATAGTGGATAGCTTGGTCGAGCATCTTCTTCAGGCGGGGTTCTTCAAAATAAATTGCTTAGACATCCTAGGACTTCAATAGTGATAAATATGTCAAGTGTGGTCTTAGATAAACCGACATTGAAACTACTGAGCGAGGGATCGGGTTTTATTTGGATACGAGGATTTTTCTTAATAGAGTATTTACTTATATGGATTGAATGTATAATAGGGGGTCTTCCGTAGTGCATAAATGAGGTGATTGGAGCCACTCTACATTCATGTAATTTCCACCTCTGGTAACAATTACCTCTTCTTAATATCTAAAGATTGGTAGGATGTGATAGGAATTCTTTGAAGATATTGTATCCACCTATCTGTCTATCATCTTTCTCCACGATGAGTGAGATGATTTTAATGCATGGAAGGACCACAGATCTTGCATAATGTGTGTGCTAATTAGTCTGGTTATCTCGATGTCTATGGGAGGTTGGGCTTTGTATTAAAACTACGCTGTAATGATTCCTGTGTAAATGAAGTAATGGGTAGAGGTATTGTGGGTGAAACAAAATGCTCCGACCCTAGATCTACCACGACCTATATATACAATTATCTCCTCTCTTCTTAACATTTAAGCAAAACTGAAAGGGATACTGTCTTACTTATCTTAAGGTTTGCTATGAAATACAAAGAATGAGGTCAAATTGCTTGATTAACCAAGTCGACTTGCAGAGTTGTGGCCTCTAATATCCATTCGACCTTTCCGATGTGTTTGAAGCCAACAATGTAATAAGACCAATTGGTTGAAATCCTAGGTTCAGGGAAGATCCAACCCATAACATAATTTAAGTTTAATTTAAAATCTGTGATGGCATTGGCAAGTTAGTTTCACGTTGTCAAAACCTGCAAACAACAACAAAAAATTCTCAATCCATCTATAAATTTTGATACAGCTAGGTGACTTGGCCACTGAGCCTTGCTTTGTCCCACCAAAGGTCTGATTCTCTATTTTAGGTAAGTGTTGACTTGCCTATTTTAGATAAGCTTGTTGATCCATCTGACTCATGAGTTTAGTTGATTCAACTAACATGCACTCTGTTGATTTTTCTGAGTAACATCGAGTGCCATTCTCTGGAAGAATGGAGGCACCTGGTTAGTTACCAGGATATTGATCCAGTCTGGGACTGGAAACTCATCCTAGGGCTCAGAGCCATTCTCTGGGAGAATGGAGGTACCTGGTCAGTTACCAGGATATTGATCCAGTCTGGGATTGGAAGCTCAGCCTGGGGCTGAGAGCAGAATGGAGGCACCTAGTCAGTTACCAGGATTTCACTGTAAGCCCTAGACCGGGTCTAGGCAAGTGGTGTACTCCTCCCCTTGATCTATGGGCTATGGGACCTTCTCAAGGAACTGATCAACCCTTGTTGAAATACCTGTCACTTGATCTTAGTGGCAACATAAGGGTGAAGTAAAAGCAATTAATAATTCTCCTTATGATGATGCACTTGGAGTGGACATGAATGGATCGTTGAAGACCTTGAAGAACACCTGGATGACTTATTGTGAAACACTTGAAGAACCATGAAACACAAGCATAACTTGGCTTGGTCCATGTTCCCACCAATTGAAGAAAATAAAAACAAAAATATACATTCATGGGTCGGCCTCATTTGTAGAGATCAGCTAGTTATTGAAAGAAAATAAAATATATAAAGTTTTAGGTCGGCCTCAAATGAAAGAAAATAAAAAAATATCAAGCCACAAGTGAGCCCCAATTTGTGGAATTATTTGCCACTCGAGTCACTATAAATAAGAAAGAAAACTTCTCATTTACTCCCATCGATTTAGAGAGTATCTCCTCTACTCCTCAGATCAGCTCGTGGGTGATTTCTTTTCTGTTGGGTTCTCTCTTCAGTCTGCTAATTCCTATTCTTTGAAGAAGTCAAAGCACAAATATTTTACCGCTAGCTTTAAGCTGCCACCCGAATTCTTTTGGAATCTTTCTGTGTACACATCAGCCCTGCTAGGGCTCTAATCTCACACCTGAATTCTGTTCTATGCATTCGGCAGCCCTATTAGGGAACCCACAACCTACAGCAGGTCACGGCAGCCCTGGAGAAGGTTTACACAGGTCACAGCACCTTCAGTAGGGTATACACCAGTAATCAATGATGAACAGGCAGATGGTGTTGGATTAAGGCAGTTTGATGACAGAGCAGACTTGTAAAGGAAACTTGTTTTTATCAGGGTTCTTCTTGATCAACGAAACAAATTCTGATTTAAAGGCTTGTTCTTAGCCTGCTATTGTACAAACTCAATCATCTCATTTAGGAGATAAATTACTATTAATTGCTTAGGGGGTTTTGTCCTTAAAAGGTTTCTGTGAAAAATATTGTGTTCAAAATGTGTGGATGTGTGTTTACTGCTAGCTATCTCTGCACTATTTTATTTACAGTCTGTTACTGCAATCAAATTTTTATCACTCTTACAAACAGGTGGGTTTCAATCATCAATAGGTGAGCTGGGAAGCTCAACAGTCTTCATCTCAGCATTCTGCAGTCGAAAGCCTTTTTCCTCAAGGTCTTTTCTGCAAACCAATAACCCTTGAATTGTCTCATCCTTCTCAGTCAGCTACAGCAACAAGGAGTCGTGTGCTTCCTCAAAGCTTGATACTCATCAAACATTCTATCATCTTTTGCTTGAAGAGAAGCTGTTGTTGCACGAAGGTCATCAACAGAATCCTATAAGTGAGCAGCCACATTAGTTAGCTGGGCATTAGTCTCTTCCAGCCTGCAAACATGCTTCTTTAAGGCATCATGTTCTATTGTTGAGAGAGCTTTTACTTCGTCTTCCAGATTATTGAGAAGATCGACCTTTGCTAGAAATTTGTCTACAAGGTTTCCAAGTAAGGTTCCATGTTCCTTTGCAGGATATCAACCTTTTGGGATTTCTAAGTCAAATTAATTCTCAACTGATTCTTTAGTTCGACATTCTCTGCCTGCAACAAGGAAACGGTAGACTGCAAGGAAACAAACTCATGACGAAGCTGATCAACAGCCTTCTTCTCACGTAATTCTTGCAATCTTCTACCCATTTTCAATAAGCAGCAAGCAAACTCTATGCTATGAAATGCACACGTTGCAAAAGTGGCTGATGCCATGAATGGACACAAGCCCAGATCAGAAAAAAAAAAGCATCCACGGGCAGACCAATCGCATTCACATAGATCTGTCCACAACAAAGGGCTGCAATTCAATGAAACCCTAACAACACTCGTAGTGTCAAAGGTGCTCAGACTCTGAAATCTCCTGAGAAACCCGTAATGATTAGGGACAAGACCAACGATGTGCAAGAGAACAACCTGAGAGCCTTCCTCCAGAAGCTACCGCGGCATACGGCAATGAGAAGTTATGGCAAAAAAAAAACACTACTGGCAACTTTATTACAGTAAATTTGGAAAAACAAAGCAACTCTAATCCACGGTGTAACGACTTGTTGATATGAGCAAATCTTGAAGAAATTGCTTACAAAAATCTAGTATTAAAGAAGGCTTGTTATAGATCTGAAACTACCGTTGCTATACCCAAGAGGCTGCGGATTCAAAGAAATATCCGCCACATCCAAGCAACAAATGCACACCAATGAGATATCAACCCGGATCAAATTAACCTCACGACCAACTTGGTGAAAGACAACCCACAGATCCTAACACGATTTGTTGATGCTGATTGACTCTTCCACAGATCACGGGCTTACCACCAATACTTTTCAAAAAAAACAAATTTTGATTGGTGCAATTATGGATGAGCACCTACTTGATGACCTTGTTAGAACCGCAGGCAAAAAACCAGATCCAAAATAGTGGTGATAGAAGGATGGAAAATGATCAGCACCTCAAATTTGAGAACTGAATTCAGATCAATTAATGGATAGGGAGAAAGAAAATTGACTCCCACAGATCCACTCCGCTACCATGTAAGGATATGGTAGAGCAAGGCCACCCAAGTATTTTTGGGACAGTGATTGGATAATGGATGGCTCCACCTGATCTCAAACGACGGCTCCAACTGCACAGGGTTGCAATAGATCCTTCCACCAATCTGATTCGAAAGCAACCTCTAAACTAATACAGCTACTAGAACAAATGGAGATCCATCCTTGCCATGAAAAGATCTGGGTTAACAACAAAAAGTGGACCGCCCCACAAAGCTGTGTTTCAGGAAAACAATCCCAAGGACTAGGGCCGTGATCTGATTCCACCCAGAGAGCGCTAAACTAAGCCACAATATTTTCAGAAACAAAGGCTTTAAATATTTTTGACTGTGAGGTCACTGCATGCGTAAAGTGCAAGCAATTTCATGTAAAGATCCGGGATCAGAAATCCAAGCGATCTGCAACAACACCTACCTAGTTGGAAATCCTCCTTGGACTGCAGTGGGAAACCATGATCTGGACTTAAAGAAGTGATCCCACGTTCAACAGCAAAAAAAAGTATTCTTCTCCAAAATTCAAAGTGTTTTGTTGGCCACAATCCAAGAATTGTTACAAATATGGCCAAGTATGAAACAACAATGCAACATATCCAATCTCTCTAACGACACCAGTGATCCAGATCGGATTGGAAATATCAATATCTAGATCTAAACCGATCTCAGCAAGATCCGCAAACAAAATATCCAAGAACAACAACTCTACAAAACCACTTCTACACAAAAGAGAAGAGGTTTGCAGAGCTGGCTCTAATACCATGAAGAAGTATCCGAATAACTTGATTAAATTACTAAGAATGAAATGTATTTATACATGCAGATAGACCCAACAAACAGCTAAGAATAGCTGGGGCTATTGAGTTCCTAGGTGAGCTTACCTCACACAAGCTGGTAGCGATAACTGGCAGTGTTGGAAATACCAACGCCAACATTCCCAATATGAATTTTGTTCAATGTTCCCTCGGACTTGTGATCGAAGGGTGGGCCAAATCCCTTATATGAACTAATCCGTGTGTAGCCACTTGCTTTCTTGATGTAGCAATCAATCCTACTTTCCAGACTTTTTCGTTTTTGGTAGGGACTTGCTGCTTTGCACCTGTCCTTGTTAATATAAATAAAGTTGGCCCAAGTGCTCCTAAGTTTTATGCTGTGCAATAGAAATTCTTCTTTAGGGATGCTATTTAAATTTTTAAAAGTGTCTATACCATAATATTTAAGAAGTTGTATGGAAGCCTACAGTTCTTGCCTAGGAATATGCAGACCTAACCTACTTACTTTAAGGAATTTATTTTGCATGGGAGGAATCCACCTTAACTGCATGAATGAATTGATTTAACTATATACAAATCATAGTTCTTTAACCCTGTGGAAGAGATATGGGCGCCTCCAACACTGGATAAACAAGGGTTTCCTTTATACAAACACACTTTTCAAACGCTATTTTGGATTCACCGAAACCACCTAACCTGGATGCCTTCATATGGATCCCAGAATCAGGCACGAGAGTGAGTGGCCATAAAATCAAAGTGGTAAATTGTCTTCTATGAACCTGATATATGGATTATAAATTACTCTGCATGATGATGAAACCAACACATCTGGTTATTTAAATTTGCTTCTCCTGTACTTATTTTGTGCCGATGTGTTTGGAAAAAAAGAGGATGTTTATTTTCTAATTGGGCTCAGTAAAACCTATGGATTGCTTTTTCCAGTAAAACAATAAATTATTGGCAGGAGAGATTTTTTCTTTACCTTACCTAAGAAGCCAAGGATGGGGTGGACGGATGATGAGTCTTGTTTGATTTACAAGAAAACTGAACTAAAGACCTGAGATCTTTGCTTCAACCTTGCTACTGCTGAAAAGTATATATTGCTCCTATACCCCCAATTTAAGCTCAGTTTTATTTCTGGTGGGCCTTGAATGATTCTTAATTAAGTGCAGGCACGTACAGCTTTATGAAAATAAATAGGAGGCAGGGTCTATTTATATGAATATAGAGTCCGAGCATATGTTAGAAGAATTTTGGTGTGCTTATTATATATAAATTGAAAACACAACAAAACAAGTGAGTAGAATATTTCACAAAGAAAAGGGTTTTAAAATCGGAGAAAAGGATATGATTGAGGTTTGTATGCCAAGTATGAAAAAAACCCTCACCTATCACCCCTAAAATGCTTCCACCCTGTGTGCATGTCTTTGTAGAAGCCTAATCAAAGGGTACCAGACTTTTGCCAAAACATCAATAAGGTAGAAAGACTTGCATCAGAATTGATTTAAGGTAAACTGAGAAATAGTCGCATACCTTTGCAAGGACTGCCAATCTCCAAAAAGTTGAGAATACGATCAGAATCCAGGAAGAAACAAAAACATATACCTTTTCCAGAACTGCTAAACTCCAAAAAGTTGAGAATACGATCAGAGTCCGGGAAGAAACAAAAACATAGGGTTTCAAGCAATGATGTTCATGCTATCTGTTGTACTGTGACAAATATTTTCTCTTTCTTTCATCTATCTTCCTAGTTCGTTTTTTAGTTATATATGATCCAAATATGGGATGGACCTTTTTATCAATACCGTCATCGCCTTTGGAGGAACAATGCCCTAGTAAATCTAGCACATGAACTTGAATTAAATTAATAAAATAATAATGGTGTTTAGTTAAAATATTAAAATTCTATTAAATTATTATTATTATTATTCATTTTCACCCTTACCGTCTTTGGAGAAAAAATGTCCCGCTAAATCTAGCACATTAACTCGAATTAAATTAATAAAATAATAATGGTGTTCAATTAAAATCTTAAAATTATATTAAATAATTATAATTATTCATTTTCAGTGGGATTGGTTTGGATTGATTTGGTAGTTTAGTTAAATAGAACTGTATTTTCAAAGATATCTTTTGTTTATCTTTTTTTATAGATTTAAATGAAGAAAAATATTTTTAAATTAAAAAAGATAAATTTTTTCATATTTAAACATTCTAATATTAAAATGGATTTATATTAATTTTACATATCATAATCTTATTAAAATGGATCTATATTAATTTTTTACATTATAATATTTATGATAATGGGTTATTTATAAAAGATTGATGACGTTTACTAATATAATGGTTGATTGGTTGTGATGTTGGCCTTTTACTTTCTCCCTTGGCAAAAATATTACAAAAAAATATTGTATTGGCAAATAGGCCTAAATAATTTGTGCCTTGGAATTGTTTTTTTTTAATATATATAAATTCGGGATTCTATTAAAAAACTAGAAAAATCTACAGAGAAGAAGAAGCCAAGTGGTTGATAATGGAGAGACCAAATGTCCAGTGAGAACAACGATACACCACAGTTGAGCAAAATAGAGGCACATGTCCACTGACTAAATAGACTAGTGAAAACTAAGAGTTCTGTAGAATCCCTTACAGGTCGGGGGTCATAGCCACCAAAACACACTAGAGAGAAAACCGAAACTATTAAACAAAACAAAGGGCCAAACTTGAAGAGTTGTTTGCTTAGACTAAAATTAATCATCATCAGAAATGAAAATTGGAGGAGAGGTGAGTCACACGTCACATGGGCATTCCTTTTTTGCTCCTGAATTCTCTCTCGGCTTGAGCCTCTATGAAGAATGGGAAAAAGTCAACTGAGTTGCATGAGGATTATTACATCTAGAAAACATGTTATATATAATTATAAAATCCTAGCTCGTGTCTATATACGAATCCATATACATGTGTTACAATTCACTAAATCGTATAAATTCATTGTCAAAATTGCAATTTTCCATTGTTGAAGTGATACAACTAAAAATGACCAAATAAATGTCCAATTCATATTCTTAATGTTATTGTTGTGGTCATTTTTAGTTTAGTTACTTGTTATCTGGTCACATATTTTATCATGTGACCTAATTGGTCATTTTTAGTTGGTTCACTCAAGTTTGGTCATTTATACCTTGAAAAAACTGCAGTGCCCAAATTTTTTGGTCATCTGGTCATTTATCTCTCATTTTCTACTAGTGACTAGGCCTAAAAGTGGCTCAATTCACGCACTCCAATAAAACAGAAAACACCGTTACTAATTTTTGGTTTTATTTGTTTCTGTACAGAACCTTTGGTATCTAATTTGCAGGTAATGGAAGGACCAGAAGAATCTGCTGTGGACAGATCCCAGCATAATGATCAAAATAATAATGAACATGAACATGTTAACGAAGAAAATATTTACGTGGAATTAAATGATAATTCATTTGAACTTCTTCGTACAGTAAAGATTTAAAATCTGAAATGAAAACCGTTAAGGAAGAAAATGAAAGATTTTGAAGGCACAGGAATACCTGAATCAAATATTACTAGATAAATTTCATAATGAGGGAAAAGACAAAATAGCAGAATTTAATTTTGAATCTGGAACCATGTCTTATCAACACAAAGGTAAGAAGTTAAAATTCTCTAATGAAAAAAGTTATTTCTCATCCGAATATAGAGTTAAAACACAGAAAGAAACATAAGTACTCTAGTGATAGCAGTGACAGTGACTGCAGTCATAGAAGAAGGAATTGCAAACCATATGAAGAGATTTCAGGGGAATTCAAGAAGATAAAACCCCCAATGTTTAACAGTGAAAATGAAAAGGGAGAAGCAGCCGAAGCATTGTTGTTGGGTATGAATAAATACTTTCACATTTATGATTATTCAAATAAGATGAAAGCTAAGATGGCCATTTATAATCTAACTGGGAAAGCAAATATTTGGTGGTAGGATATAAAAAGAGTAAAAAGCATTAAAGAAAGGAGTATAACTTGGGGTACATTTAAGAAATATTTTAAGAAGGAGTTTATGTCTGAATAGTAATACGAAGAAAAAGCTAAAGAATTCTATGATTTAAAATTGGGCTCTATGAACATGAAAGAATTAAGCAGTAAATTCTTAAGTTTGTTAAGACATGTACTTTACATTGTGGATGAGAAGCCTAAAATACAAATATTTCTGAGTTTCTTACCTTTTAATATCAAAGACAGAGTTGAGTATGACAACCCTAAGACTCTTGAGGACGCTATGAGAAAGGAAAACTTATGTTTTGAATAGAACAAAAAAAGAGAAGGTGTATCTAGTTGGAAGGGTAATAAACCAAGTAATTTTGAGCAAAGAAGGAAAAAAATTTACTTTAATAGGAATGTTGGAAATAACAAGCGAAATTTCCATAGCAGAAATTTTCAAGGAAATAATTTTAAAAGCAATAGACCACAGAATTTTACAGCTGCAAGAAACATGCCTACTAATTATGCTAGAAACAATGAACAAAAGGCACCTGTAAAATGTTATGAATGTCAAGGACCACATTATCCAATAAACTGTCCTAATAAGAAAAGAATTGTCAACAACATCCACACAATGCAGGAAGAGCCAACAGTTGGTGACTTAGCGAGGGAACTGCCCAGGATCAATGCAGCCTTGGAAAATCGACAGCTTGATCATTAGACTTCAATGGTCAAAATAGAAGGTATGCTAAAAGAAAGACCCATCTCTATTTTAATTGACCCAGGTGCTAGTTTGAGTTATGTATCACCTGATCTAGTAAAAGGTTGTAAATTGAAAGTAGAATAGTTTGAAAAGTCTTGGTTGGTTCAGTTAGCTACAGGAGGCAAAAGGAAAGTAGTTGATTTTGTTAAAGATTGTGATTTATTTATGAGTCAGTTTAAGACCCAAGTAAAGATGAATGTACTACCGTTAGGATCTTATGATGTTTTAATCGGAATGGATTGGATGGAAAAGCATAGGGTAGTTCTGAATTGTTTTTAAAAGATATTTGCATGCTTGAATGATAAAGGAGAAACAATAATAGTAAAAGGAATCCCGAGAAAAACTTCAGTTAGACAGATTTATGCATTACAAATGAAAAAGGTTGTACGTAAAGGATGTAGAGTATTTGTTGTAAATGTAATAAATGATGAACATATTACTAAAGAAGATAAATTAAAACTTGAAGATATACCAATCCTATGAGAATTTTCAAATGTATTCTCGGAAGAAATTCCAGGATTACCTCCAAAAAGAGAATTGAACTTCACCATTGAGTTAGTACCTGGTGCGGTACCCAACTCAAAAGCTCCTTACCAAATGAATATATTAGAGCTTAACGAAATAAAATCACACCTAAAAGAATTGATTGATAAAATTACATAAGACCCAGTGTGTCTCCTTGGGGCGCACCTCTCATTTTCATTAAAAAGAAAGATGGTACCATGCGTTTATGCATAAACTATCGTCAGTTAAACAAAATGATGATTAAAAATAGATATCTATTGCCTTGCATAGATGATCTATTTGATCAGGTACGTGGAGCAACGATATTTTTGAAAATAGACTTGAGATCTGGATATCATCAAGTCAGAATTAAAGACAAAAATATAGTTTAAAACTGCTTTTAGAACCCGTTACGGGCATTATGAATTTGTAGTTATGCCTTTTGGGATAACTAACGCTCCAGCAGTTTTCATGTGTCTAATGAATAATGTTTTACATAAGTATTTGGATAAGTTTGTAATTGTTTTCATTGATGACATTTTAATTTATTCAAAGACTAAGAAAGAAAATGATGAACACTTACGAATAGTATTACAACTCTTAAGAGAAAATCAACTGTACGCTAAATTTAGTAAGTGTGAATTTTTCAAAGATAAAATATAGTATTTAGGTCATGTGATATCCAAGGATGGAATATCATTTGACCCAGGTAAAATAAGAGCAATTAACGAAATGGCCTATCCCTAAAGATGTAATAGATGTACGATCGTTCATGGGAATCACAGGTTACTACCGAAATTTTATAGAAGGATTCTCAAGAATCGCAAATCCCATAACATCGTTGCAGAAAAAGGGAAATAAATTTGTTTGGGATCAAAAGTGTGAAGAAATTTTTCAGAAGTTAAAAGAACTGTTAACTACTTCACCTATTCTAAAAATTGCAGATCCAAACAAGGAATTCATGGTATGCACTGATGCATGCAATGATGGCCTTGGCGGAGTCTTAACATAAGAAGGTCACGTAATAGCGTATGAGTCAAGAAAGCTAAAAATTCATAAAAGAACTAAGCTACCTACGATTTAGAGTTGGTTGCTGTGATACATGATTTAAATATGTGGTGCCACTATCTAATCGGTAGAAAGTTTTCATTAATGACAGATAATAAAGGTCTAAAATATTTTTTGGATCAACCAAATCTGAACGCAAGGCAAGCTAGGTGGTTATCTTTCCTTAGCGAATATGATTTTGAGATTCAACGCATAAAAGGTAAAGAAAATAAGGTGGTTGATGCATTAAGCAGGAATGCAAAATTAAATTTTATGGTAGCAATCAGTACTTATAAAACAGATTTAGAAAATCAGCTTGAAGAATGGATAAAACTAGATAAAACTTATCAGAAATTTCAGGAAAAATTTGTAGAAAATAATTTTGAAAAATTTAATAACAGATCACAGCTTAAATGAAAAGGGTTTAATGCTATATAAAAACAGAATGTATGTACCAAATGTACCTGAAATTAAGTTGTTGATTTTGAATGAATTACATAAAAGTCCTTATTCAGGACACCCTATTTACCAAAAGATGATAACAATGTTAAGAAAAAATTACTTTTGGCCAAATATGAAGAATGAGGTGGTTGAATACATAGTTAGGTGCTTTGATGTCAGCAAGTTAAAGCTGAGCATCAACACCCAGCTGGTTTATAACAGCCATTACCAATTCCAGAGTGGAAGTGGGAAATTATCAGCATTGATTTTATAATTGGTTTGCCTAAAAATCAAAAGCAGAATGCTTCCATAATGGTAGTAGTAGATAAGCTTAGCAAAGCAGCTCATTTTATACCTATCAAAACTGCTTTTAAGGCTGCTAACATTGCTGATGTGTTTATGAAGCAAGTTTTTTGTTTGCATGGAATTCCTAAGGTAATAATTTCTTATCGAGATTCTAAATTTACTGGAAATTTCTGGAAATACATTGTTTAAAGGTTTGGATACCAAATTAAATTTCAGCACATCTTTTCATCTGCAAATTAACGGGAAAACTGAAAGAGTAATTCAAATTCTAGAGGATATGTTGAGAATGTATGTTAAAGATCAGCCAACTAAATGGGAAGAATATCTGCACTTAGTTGAATTTTCTTATAATAATCACTATCAAGCTTCATCAAAACTTGGTCCTTTTGAAATCTTGGATGGTAGGAAGTGTAATACTCCTATCTCATGGAGTAATCCAGTTGATAGATTGATGTTAGGACCTGAATTATTGAAAGAGATGGAACTAACAGTGAAACAGGTACAAAGCATTTTGAAAATTGCACAAGACAAACAAAAGAGTCATTCAGATCTAAAAAGAACTAAGAAAGAATTCCAAGTAGGTGAGCATATTTTTGTCAAGGTAAAACCCAAGAAAAGCTCTTTTAAGCTTGGGAGTTGTGCTAAATTAGCACCCAGGTATTGTGGACCATTTGAAATAATTTCAAGAATTGGACTAGTGGCTTATCAGTTAGCTTTGCCACCTAATCTTAAAATTAATAATGTATTTCATATTTATATTTTGAAAAAGTATGTACATGATGCTACTCTTGTAATCGATTGGAATGACATACAGGTGGAACCAAAAGGATATTTTCAAGTGGAATCGGATTGTATCCTCGACATGAGAGAAATTTTACTCCAGAATCGCACCATTGGATAGGTAAGGTGCAATGGAAGCACCTTAGTCCAAATGAAGCAAGGATGGTCAAGGATGATTGTATATGAATAACATTATTATTTAATAAATTAAAATAGGAGATAGTCATCCAAAGAGATTGTTGAAGAGTGTTCACTGACCCACTAGGAGGAATGAAACTGGTGTAGAAGGAAATGGGCAAGTGGCATCATCTGCACTCACTTACTAGCTGTTGCAGGGAGGAAATTCGCTAAAAATGTGGTCATGTTACCCAAGGATGGTGGAATTGAGCAGGTGGCTCATTAAATGTGAAACTGACCCAAAATACCTAGGCAATATTTTATAACCATCGAATTGAGCAGAGGGCTCACAACTTTTTCCTTGTGTTGGTTGGAAAACTACTATGTTGGGCACACAAGAGATTCGATAAGGATATTCTATCTAATGAGTTGCAGAGTAAGACTGTCTTATGCTGCTGAGTTGCAGAGAGAGTGATTTGTATGCAACTCTTCATGATTAATGAAATACAAAGAGAGTGTTTTGTATGCAAGTCTCCATGATTGCTAGAGTACAAAAGAGTGTTTTGTATGCAAGTCTTCTTGATTGTTGAAGTACAAACAGATTGTCTTGCTTCTACACAGTATCTTTGTCCTGGTGGTTCAGTGAACAGGTTCTGGGGTCCAAAAGCAAGTGATCTTGGCTACTTTCTGGAGAAGGTTGGGAGGAATGGTCCTCTTTGGGTGTTTGTCCACCCTATCAGTTATCAAGTTCTACTTGTTTTTAATTTATTTACCTCTAAATTGCTGATCTATTTCTGAAAAATTGTATGTATATGTTATCATAGTTTTCAGATGTTCCCTAGATACCAGTTAGCTGTTAGAAATAATGATTTTACTAAACTGATAATTATTATGCACGAATGATTGCATAAATAGAATTTGATAAATATAGAATGATGAATAAAATATCTCTGTATTTTTCCTTTCACTTTCGTGATGTATTCTAGTACAGAGGGTTTGATTAAGTAGATAGATTCGAAATGATTTCATTTATGTAATTAGAATATTGATCCTTCGAAATATCAGAATTTGGTTGAATTTCAACGTTTTTATAAATGATTTGTGCTAAGTATATATTCATAGAAATAGCTTATATAATTATTAGTCATCGTATAAATAGGGTACATATTATAGAAACAAATTGTGTACATATACTACATCTATTTTACAATCTCTATTAGTAAAAATTTATCAACAGAATAACTATGTACATCATCATAAATCATTATTTATACACTATAAGAAAACAAGTATAAAGTTACGAACATAAGTAGAATAAACCCAATCATTGTTCATAAGTTTCAATATAATCCAACACAGTCTAGAGTTCAACATTTAGTTCCAAATTACTTCACAAAAATTTAATCATACATATAGAATAACTAACGAACCTTCAATAATACTAATCCAAAGAATATAAATAATTAAGATCACAATTAGGGTTATCTCAAATAATCGATGTTGAGCATACAAAGGCTCGGGGCCATGCCCATTTTTTTTTAAAACAAATTATTTAAAAAAAAAGATTCGTTATTATAGGGTGTAAAACAAATATAAAACCCTTATTACAAATCGAATTTATATACTCAAGATTATTCTAGAAACATCATCATTCAAGGTAAAGAACTATATTTAGTAACAATCGAAAGACTGTGGACAGAGTTTCCTTTCTATTCATATGAGAACAGGATATAAATATCAAACAACCAAATTGATAGTTAAAGGTTCGAGACTCATAATAGTTCACCTTTCATTATATTTATACATATATTCAATCTACAAACAGTCCTGCATTTACAAGTGACACGGTTATTCAATGCTAGTTACATTATCATAAATTAAATAAATAAAACCTGATAAATAAAACCCTAATATTACAACAGGAGTAATATGGGATCTAATCCCCTTAGCTATAGATCAAAACAAGATTTTTAAATAAGTAAAACCTGTGATAGGTCGAGGGTTCAAGGAACCGTAAATATTGACCACTAGGTCACCATTGTTAACAATATATAATCCTGTTGATATCACTTTCCAGGGATCGAATCCCTTGAATACCATTTATATCATCACACACAGACTTAATAACAACTGCAATTTATAATAATAAAAAATTACAAGTTCACCATAGTAGGGTTTAAGCCCAAATATTTCCACATATTAACCATTTTACAAACAAAATGAAATCATATTCACAAAGAACATTTTAATAACAGTCACAACAGAGAGTGCATTACTATGCTCCTTTCATTATAAAAAAGGTTGGTCAAAACCCCAACTCTGGGTGTGAACCCAGGAAACCTTACAAGCTTCGTTACCATAAGAAAAGTGCCAAAAGGCTTACAACAAAAACCAATGTTGGTAATAACGTAAAATAAGAGTTGAAAAAGGCATCATGGTGAAGGCCCGAGGCTTACCGTGGTCTTCCAACCACCGTAGTTTCCACGCCTTAGCTATGCAAAGTGTCGAGACCACAGGTCGAGACTAAGGAGGAATAGGAAACAACGAAAAGAAGAACCATGCCAAGGCAGGAGAAAATTTATTCAAACGATGAACCTATTGATCATAAATACAAACTAACAACCAGAGTGCTCAACTAAAAAACTTACCACTGTAAATAGCTGAGTTTTTAGCAGAGAGCCTTTTGACCCATTCGACTAAACCATATTTTCTTTAAAGACTGAGAATTCAGGAGCCGAGTGTTACAATTGTCATAATAACCAAACCAAGGCAATGAACCTAATACAATAGCAACAGTGAAACCCTAAATACCCCTCTGCATGTAAACTTCATTTAAAAATTGAGCGTGGTAGGCCTTATGGCCATGGCGGCCATGAGAGCTCAGCTCTCCCACCTTGCGAAACAAGCAAAAATTTTTAATGCCAAACCTCAGCGTGGAGATAAGGTTTTACCCCTACGTGGAGTTCTTCACCAAACTATCATGTGGTTGCATTTAATTCTTGGTCTGTTCCCCACTAACGTTTAAATTTAAACCCACTACCATATAGTTCGTGTCACCTCTTATACCATCGAGCTCTATAAATAATTCCGCCATATTTCATGGTTTATGTTATGCTTTCCAACTTATAACTTTTGTCAAGACCTTTGTAAAGAACCCTTTAAAAACTCGTTTGACTCCATCTTTTAATAAGTTTTGGACATAAATACCCTTGGAAATACTTTAAGTCCTCAAGCTAGGTTATTACATAATCTTAGCTCCTTATATATAGAAAAATAGTAAATGATATTACTTAAGAGACCTCCCTTGTAACTCTGGACAAAAAGGAAGCAACATGCATTAGCCCGAGATAGCTAAGTAAGCCTCGCGACAACACTAGAATCCCTTTCAAATGAAGAATACGGTCAGTATCATAATATCACAAATTAATAGATTACACAATGACGATAATAATGACAAGAGACAAAATTATGACATAAGATAGGTAATGTTGTTTCTAAACGACGACATGAACGCGTTAAAAACTTTATAGACATTTAATCCATGAAGTAAAGGTTCATGTGAAATAACATGACGTTCAGCGCATTATAGTCGTCAATACATTTGAAAAAATAATTATTTTCCAAACAGTATATAAGATCCATAGTCCTACTTCAATGCTTTAAGGACAAGATAAATAGATGTCAAAATTATGATTATCAGAATTAGAATCAATTAATGCAGGAGACATTTATACAAACAATAAGTTAAAATAAATTCTGCAAGAATAATACTGGCTTTTATGGACAGTTACCATAATAATTATAAACAAAGAATCCCATAATCAGTTAATGTTGTTAAGTCACATTTAATATTTGACAATTATTCATAAACAAGTATAGTCGCAAATATGATTATAGATAAGCAGTTAAATAAGAGCTAAACGATCACAGATATACTTCCTATATAGTAATTAATATCGACTATAATGCTTAGAGAAAATTTTAAATTTTGATTTAATTTTGGGGATGTTACACACTTGTTACTAAGTTGTCAATCCACTAGTGAACTCATCCTTCTTGCAACAATTTGTAATAGCAGTAAAAGTAGATAAGTTGTTGATGTGTATTTGGTATTTCCATGCCCCCCACGAATTCCTGTAGGTGTTTGTAACACTCTCATATTTTCCCCCTTTACTGTAGCATCTCTGCCTTTTGTTTTTGGATGAATGGAATGTCTATGTAAATGGAGGGATGCATGTAAATCAATAGTAAATAAGCATCTCGTATCTCTCCCACTTGGATTCTCCTACATCCTGTGTCCTTCACAACCCAACCATAGCCTCCATTCTAATGCACCCTCTTCACAAGGGATAATGGTGGAGAAAATGTGCTCTCTCTTATTATAACGGAGATGAAGAATCAGCAAGATATACTCCAATGTTCTCCCACAAGTGTGCCCTCCTCACTAAACCTTTGAAACCTATCTCATACTGCACCAAATAACATAAGCTAGGAAGTGAAGTCTCCTTTGCACTGACATTGAAATCTCCTTACCAAATGAAAGAAAACCAGAGTTTTTTAGGTGACTTAATGTTTAGGCACATGCTTAATTTATTTGGCAAGGTATAGGAAATTTGAAAAATCACGTGGGTTTTGCTTAATAAAAAATTTTGCATTGTCTCTCCATTAAAATTTAATTGGTGGGTAGAGAAGGTTGAGTGATCACATAATGATGCATCCTATCTCTATCAAATAACAATGATACTATGTAAGGATTTTTTTCACATCCTAGATAAACTGTATCAATATCTTATCCCTAATATCTTTAGAACTAGTGGTTGTAAAACCTACACCACAATTTTTTATAACCATAATATCAACCATGGCTTGCCAATTACTAGGGATCTAACAATAATAATTTTCATATATCTTTATCATCTTGGTCACAAAAATTTTTCAACCATATTGTGTTCTATAGGCGATGTTGAAATCTAAGTGTAATATAGGAAGCAAAATGGCCATGTATAACGACCATTAATATGTAGACATGTTGGTGGATGAGAGGGAAAATTATTTTAAGGAATATCATAATTCTAAGTGGTTTCAATAATATAAATAATGGATAGAAATATGAATCAATGCCAATTTTAACTTGTGACTACTATCACTTTTTTAGGTCCTTGGTTTTATGGGGAAAAAATGACCAACCAACAAAAAAAACCCAAAATTTTCAAAGATTTACCTCCAACAACATACATAAACCTCATAAACCTACTCTATGTTAAGATATCTTCTTGAATATACCCCAAGTCAAAATGTTGGTATATATTTCTAGCCACTACAACAATTTGGTTTTTAGAGGAGACATGGTTTTCCACAATGGAATCCACCACTTACTCTACTTCTTAGTCCTTATTCAAGAACATGGTGTTGTATTGAAGGCTTGTAGTGTAATATTTAGTAGGTTTCCATGCCTATACCAAGGTATATTTCTCCTCCTTAAAGTAAATGAAACTCAATCTCAACTTGTCAATGAAATAATTCCATTGTTTAGCTTCATGTCCAGCCAAACCCAACAAACCATCTTCAATCTGTCACCCATATTTCCACAAATGAGCACTATTTGATGTTTCCATGTCTAGACCAAGGTATATTCCTCCTCCTTTAAGTAAATTAAACGCAATTTCAACTTGTCAATAAAATCATTCCATTGTTTAGATTCAAGTCCATCTAAACCCAACAAACCATCTTCAATCTATCACCCATATTTCCACAAATGAGCTCCATATGAGACTACAAAAAAAAAAACACACATTATATGCATGCTCTTATTCCATGTTTTATGGCTATATTATATATATATATCCCTTGTATATAATCTAATATCAACCTAACTAAAATTATATGTCCTATCTAATAAAATTAACTCCACTGGTTCAACAAAAAATGGGTCACACTTCCTTTAAACATAAACATTTGACATCTATTATCTACAAAGCATAATTACATCCCATAATAATACAAAATAAATCCCAAAGGGTGCAAAATAAATAAATAATACTAGTGGTCTCCTCATATAGTACTTATTCATGTTCCTTCTTCTCTGTAGACACATTGTCAAAAATGATGAAAAAAACAAATGGGGAGAAAAGGGGCATACAGCCAGTAAAAAAAATATATATATATATATATATATAATTATATATCATAAAAGAAATCGTATCCAAACCTCTAATATCGAATCCCCTAACTCATTAACCCTAGACCCCCTAACCCCTAAGGCCTCTAACCACTAAATCCCATATTGTGACATAATGACCATCTATGTATTTTATGCACATCCATACTATGCAACTAGCATAAACAATTAACAACTAACATCTCACGTAACTAACATAAACAATTAAGTGTTATACCAATATGTGTATTTGCTAGCACCTACCAAAATTTCATGGACAATTCATAATGCACCATAACACATCATATAATGAAACATATGAAACTTATAGTCAACATAAAAAAGAAAATGAATGGGAAAATAACAAGGACAATTTCATTCCAACAACACAATCATTTTTTCTTTTGTAAGCATAAAGGACATTTCCTCTCATAGAATTCCCCCCTCTATTATAATACATGTTTTTATTTGTATAAACCGTATGCTTCTATTAGTTTCCATAGAAGAACCTTCATAGTTCCATTATAAAATTATTTAGTGTGTCAAACTCAACATTACATGTCCTTCACATGTCCTCCAAGAACTTGTGAAGCTTGACAAGATTATCTTTTAAGTTGAGAACAACAACTTCATGTTGTTCATGGATCTTCGACATCACTCAACAATGATGACGGGTTTCATTTTGCTCCTCCTTCATCCAAACATATAGAGAATCAATGGCTTTGGTTTCACTGTGCATTGACTTATATTCGTCGACTTATCATGGCTAGATGTAATTGCCTCTTGCTTCTTATAGAACTAAGAAAGTTGAAAAATCCTCACCTCTAATTTCTCATAGGGCTAAGAAACACAAGGAATGCCCACATGTCTTAAATCTCTCAAAAGGAAATCTCTTGGATCTTCCAAAAGAAAACCATGTGACTCTCATACCACATTGTAAAACAAAACAATTATAACCACATTAAGTGTTTTATTATAAATTTCTCTTATGCTAAACCTTTTTATATATAAGCGAGCAAAATATATATATATATATATATATATATATATATTGCTAGTCAAGATAATTAATTAGATATTTAAGATAATTAATTAGATATTTAAATCAATTAAAAAAATCAAATTTATGTAACGTCGCTTAAACGATGCTAGTTTGACATGCTTTCTATGGTATCAACGTCAAGGAAACATTGATACCATAGCGAGCACGTCGAATTAATGTATCTTAAGCGATGTTTCATAAGTTTTGATATTTTTAATACAATGTATTTTTGTGATGGTAAGAGGAAAGAAAAATCCCTCATTAAAAGTCGCTTAAGAGATGTCTGAATTTTGACGTTGCTGGAAAGTAGCTTGAGCTATGTTTCTCAGCGTAGCTTAAGCTAGGTTATGGAGTGTAGATTAAGCTACATTCTAGAGCATATATTAAGCTACATCCATATTGTAGCTTACGCTATGCTCCATAACGTAGCTTAAGCTACATTCTAGTGCCAGGATCCTAACGACGCTTAAGCGACGTTTATTGTGGGATTCACAATTTTTTTCTCATTTTTTTTTTTTGTCCAATGTGACTTACATTTGACGTTCAAAATTTGTTTTTTAATAAACATTGATGTCGACGTAGAATGTGGACCCCAAAAGTATTAGTGGAAGGGATCTATGAGAGAATGGGTAAGAGCACCCTCCTTAGGAAGTACTCTCTTATGGTTCATATGAGATGCATCAACCTAAGAAAGGGTGACCATTATTTGGGAAGGGATGACAAGATGCGAGAAAGATCGATGGCTCCTTATTTAAGGCATACTATGTGGTCATTCACTGGAATGGGATATATACAAGATTCAATGACCAATTTCAACTTGTGACTACAATCACTTTTTTAGGTCCTTGGTTTTATGGGGAAAAAATGAGATGATCGATGGTTTTATAAGGATAGATTAGTGAAGGACCAAATAATATTTCTTCAATGAGATGAATGTGGTCGTTCAATGGATATGGATCGATCAAAGAGTGACTATGGTCCACTTCCTCAAGTGTTTCTTTTTTTTGTTTTGATGGAACATTATCAAATAGATAAATATCAACTAATCCTTCTTCAAGGGACCACATGTAGTTGTTCTTAGAGAGGTATCGATTGGATAGTGAATAAATTCTTCATCTTCAATCGTATTCTATTGTTGGTCATTGGTTAGGGATTGATGCAAGAAAGAGAAAGCCCTCCTTCTCTAGGATTGATTGCAGAAAGATCATATGATCCTTCTTCAAATGATCATATGTGGTTTTTCCCCATGAAGGAATTGAGTTGCAAGGGAATAACCTCTCACTCCTGAATGGGTTATTTATTGTGGTTCATTCCAAGGAAATTGGTTGGTGAAAGAGCAACCACTCATAATGGAGGATTAATCGATTACAAATGGATCAACTAACAGTTCCTCAACTATTCCAATGTTATTTATCAATAGTAAGAAATCAACCACAAAGTTATTGAATTATCCTTTCTCTAATGGTTTCATAAGGTGGTTCACTTGTAATGTATAGACCGAAGAAATATTGGTCGCTCCTTTGTATGGGAACTAATCAATTAGAGAAGGAGTGGTTTCCCTTCCCTCATGGAATGCTATGTAATTGTTGCGCTCAATGAAGAGTCGGCCAACCCTTCTTGTGATCACTATTCTTAATATTTATATGATATAGGAAGGGTCATCTGACAATGCAGACCCTTCCTATATCATATCAATAACAAGAATAGTGATCACAAGAAGGGTCAGTCGACCCTTCTTGTGATCACTATTCTTGATATTTCTATGATATAGGAAGGATCAATCAATCCTTCTCACGGATCCAAGGAATAGTTCCCAATCTATCTAAAGAATAAATTTTGATGTTGTTCTTAATGCTAGGTTATGGTGATGATAAAATCATTGACACCAACATTCTAGGGTTTATGGAATCGCTCTTTCCATCATCTACAAATTCTATGAGTATTTTTAATTTTGCCCAATACCTATCTGATAATATTCACCTACAGTTGGTTACTGAGTCAGTTCTACCAGACACTTCTGATACCAACATTACCTGGTATACCTTATCCTATAATTTAGATACCAACACTTTGAATACATTTAGTTGAATGGGAAAGATGAACTTGGAAACCCTAACTCTGTCACTAAGTGGACTCCAATGGTTAGGAAGCATGCTAGTAATGTTAGTTTCATTTAATTTGCTAGCGAATTCGTGTATGTAGTACATAGTTTGTTCTATGGAGATATCCCTCCTAGGATTTCCCCTGAAGGTTAAAACTTAATTCACTTAAGTCTAGATGTAGCTCCAGACACAATTGTTGGAAATTGGTATCTATATGAATATTATACAGTTATAAGGGTATATGGATCTGAGTTGAAACCATTCAAATTACCTAAATATATGAACCATATACTTTTTGCAATGGAATTCATTAGAAATAAGGTCCACTCTGATGATATATATTTTTATTCCAATAATAGAAAGGTTACTTTCAAACTCCCTCAAGATATTGAACCTTTTGTTGTCAAATTGAGAGCACCTCAAGAGATTTTGGAGAATATATTGACAACATTAGATTTAGAGCAAGATGAATCTTAGTCATATGATCTCAAACATATCATTTTTAATATGAGGGTAAGAGAAGGAATGAAATCTTATATGCACCAGCTCAATCCCCAACTTGATATATTGGCCAATAAATAAAATTGGGGCAAAGTGCCAACTTGGTTGAATGGAAAACCTAAATAGCTGGTTGAAAAAGCCAAGCCTCGGTTGATTATGAGAGCAAATAATCAAGAAGAAATTGGATAAATTTATCATAATCCGATTCAAATTGGAGATGTAGAGTTAATGATGCTACAATGCACAATCAAGACTACTTAGAAAGAATATAGAGATGGAAAAATGTTAGAATCTGATAGTACCTATGTAATGGATATAGATGGTCCTTAGACCCATAATTATAAGGAAAAAAGAAGAAAGATTGAAGTAAAAGAGGAGAATCAAGAAGAAGAGACTAAAGAAGAAAACACTACTCAGTTAGAGCTACCATTTCAAATTCAGAAGGAATCTAATGGTAAGGAAGTTTTGTCCTTGGTTCACTTACCTTTAGCGATGACTATTGGAAAGGAATTTTAGTAGATGGTATTAGAAAAAGATGGAGCTTATTCCATAGGAGAACCACAATCCAGACTTTAAATTTTTATTCATTTAGATCAAGTTAAGGGTAAAAGTTAACAAATCATAGGCCAAGTCAACAAATCAAAGTCCTGTTGCAAAAAAAGGTGTTGGAGAGTGAGCAATCTCAATCAATATTTCTCTATGTTGTTAATTTTGATGAAGGTACCCTACATTCAGCGTTACTTAAACCAAAATAGATAATGTGTAGACAACAAATGATTATAAGGCCACTTGCATTCAATTGAATCTAGATGAAATCAATATAGTGGATAAAGTTGATTTGCATAGACAAATGGGTGAAATGGTGTGCCAATATTTGATGAAAGCTACTACCAACAAGAGAAAATTGGGAAATCTGGTAGAGAAATTGGAAAGGCGCTTAAAATATGAAAGGGGTTCCAATAAGGCAAAATAAATCAAGATTGAATATTTGGAAAAGAAGGTAATTTCCTTAGGTCTAAATTTTGAAGACCCCAAACTGCCCGTTCTTTGTTAAGGGAAAAATACATTGAAATTTAGGTACTGAAAGATAAATTGAACATGCATGTCTTAGAGCATGTGCAAACAAATGAATTGGAAATTGTTAAACAAGACAAGCAAAGCATGATAGAGAAAATTATGAAATTGAATGTCAAGATCATTGCATATTAAAACCTGAATATATAATTAGATAATGAAAAATAAGAATATCTAGTAGCAAATCCATCTCTTCCAATGCACTTAACATCGGAATAGGCTTTAGAGGATTTGGAAAAGGATTTATCTAGGTTTAAAATCAAATACATAGAGGTTCGTGAATTGAAGAAATTCCTTTAATCACATGAGGAATAGGTTGCAATACTGTATGAAAAAATGAAGGAAAGGTATATATTGATCAATGAGCTCCAAAGTGCTAAATCTTAGTTATAGAAGGACTTGGAACAACCGAAGAAAAAAGTAATTGGAAGAGGTTATCTGGTTGGAGACAAACATATCATTTGGGATAAGATTCTTGTATTTATCTCTCAAGGATGGAATAATTTCATCATTTTACATGATGAAGAGACTTTGGCTCATCAAGTACAAAATGGAATAAATTTTTTATGGGAAGAGTTAGGAGATATGTCTGCAATGGATGAAAAGGAAACTAAATTTATGAATTCTAGATCATGAAATGGGCTACTTACAGGACTCAAGTCATAATAGAAGTATCCAAGGTAATAACCAAGACGCAGATATTCCATATGCCCAATGTATGTGAAATAATGTGAGTAAAACAAGAAGAGCATTCAAGAAAATATTCATATTCCTATTCCAAAAGGGGATTCCTCCCTTTTGGGGAGAAAATGATGCATTATTGAAGAGAGAGTCTTATGAAGTTGTATTATCCCAATGTAGAAATGATTTGAAGAAAATTGAACATACAAATGTCCCTCTAAAGGGTAAAATCATAGTAAAAAATATGATATGGTATTTTGAATTATTTGTGGAGGTTAAAAAGTTATTTCAATGGTTTCCAACCCCTTATTATGACCTATATTCACAATTAGATGTTGCCTCTAGAAAAATTAAAAAATATTGTTATCCCATAGGACCGGAGTGGCAGAATATAAGATGGTTTTCCAGCAAGGAACCAACATCTCAAACATCTGGGCTCAAAGATGGGCTCTAAGAGTGGTTGATTATTGGGGATCTAAGAGTGTTTCTAGTCATTTGTAATACCCTAGTGTCGATTTTAAAAACCCTAACATGAATTTTAGGAACTCTCGCACCAAAATTGTGTGTATTTTGAAGGGTTTGTAGAGTTACACATAAAGAAAAAGAATTCCCTTGCTCTTTAATAATTAGTTAGGTCAATAACTGACAACATACCTAATTTCCATTGACAAGCCTTGCAAATTTTTTATCTTCATCTCATCTGACGGTTTGCAAAATACTCTAGCTACTAAATCCTCGAAGGATACAATACCTCAATGAGAGAGTACTTTATGGAAGTGATACCTCAACTAGAGAAGTAAGAAAATAGAGGAAGAGAGTGGATGTATTAAGCAATGATAGTTTTCAGAGAGAGAGGATGAGACTGGAATTCAAATACAAATGAAAATAGTTTTATTGTTGAAAAGGATTTAAACAATTTCAAAGGTTATCCAACATAAGAAATTAATTTCCACATAATTTTAAGTCAAGGGTCTAGAAACTATCTTGTAATATGAGGAGGGTCACATGCATTATGAATGTGAAGATTTTATCCTATAATTTCATCAGTTGCACATCAACTATTATGTTTGTTGTTCCATTTGGAAATGTCGATATTTTGACAGTATATGGTGTTTTTTAAACCTTGAAATCCAATTTTTATGCAAAGGGGGTTTAAAAATCAAGGGGGGTATTTTGAAATCCATCCAAAGGAAGCTATATGGATGGTGTCATCCTTCAAAACCTTCAGGGTTAGGAGTTAGGTGTTAGGTTTTAGGGGTCTATAAGGGGCTACTAGGTGTTATCATTTTCAACATGTGGAACATAAATCAAGTTAAAGACATTAAATAAGTTATCAAATAGATACCACACTTGGCATCATCATTGAATTTTATTGCTTGATATTTTCTTAAGATTGTGTGGAATGCACATAAATTTTGACTAATTATTTCCTTACTTTTTCCAAATAACAAACAAGCTTTGCATTGCCTTATTTCACATCTTTTATGTTTTGTTTTATTGTTATGTTCATGCTTTTGGTATATTGATATTGTATATCGGCACAAGCATATAAATTTTCTATTTTCCTTTTCTTTCTACGTTAAATTCAAGTTTCTCTTACTTGATATTTTCTTGGTATTGTGTGGCCTACATAGATTTGACTACTTGTTCCTTGCATTTTCCAAAGAACAAAACAAACTTCGCATTGCCTCAATTCATATATCTGATGTTTTGTTCTGTTGTTTTATTCATTTTTATGGTGTTATGACATTGTCTACCAACACAACCATATAAATTCTCTATTTTCCTTTTCTTCCTATGTGAAATTCAAGTTTCTCTTGATTGATCTTTTCTTGGGATTATGTGGCCTGCACATATTTGATTACTTGTTTCCTTGGTTTCTCCAAAGAAAAAAAAAGACTCTGCATCGCCTCATTTCACATATATAATGTCTTGTTCTATCGTTATGTTCATGTTTCAGGTGTTCTGACATTGTATAGCAGCACAAGCATGTAAATTCTCTATTTTCCTTTTCTTCCTATGTGAACTTCTAGTTTCTCTTGTTTGATCTTTTCTTGGGATTGTGTGGCCTACACAGATTTGATTACTTGTTTTCTTTCTTTTTCCAAAGATCAAAAGGGACTTTACATTGCCTCATTTCGCATCTCTAATGTTTTTTTATGTTGTTTTGTCCATGTTTATGGTTTTATGACATTATATACCAACACAATCATATAAATTTTCTATTTTCCTTTTCTTCCTATGTAAAATTCAAGTTGCTCTTGCATTGCTTGATCTTCTCTTGGGATTCTGTGGCTTTCACAAATTTGACTACTTGTTTCCTTGCTTTTTCTATTGAACCAAATAGAATACGCATTGCCACATTTCACATTAGGTTACAACAAAGGCTTTTCACTTCTTCAAGGACCAAACCTACCATAAAGTATTTTGATTGGAATGAATTGGGCTACAAAAAATGATTTTTTATTTTGCAATTTCCAATATATCTAGGTCTAAATATTGTTACCATGCAAAAAAGTTCCTTCTACTACCTTAATAGGATGATAATACCTAAATATATTTCACGTCTATTAAGTAAATTTAAATCATTAGATGGATTATGTTACATTTTTAGATTAAATTAGTAGATTCAAGCATCCATGTCCATTGGCATTCTAACTTAAAAATTATCATCCTTATTCCAATGTGGACTTCAAAAATTGTATATGTCCACTATTTCTTTTGGTTAAGAAAAAATTATTTCGAGCAGGAAAAATTTTAGGGGAAAAAATTAGCCCATGGACTAATTTTCAAGGTTTTTTTCCAAAACAATATCGCCATTTTCCATTTTTTTTTATTATGGTTCGCCCAAATTTCATAGGATTACAATTTTTTACTCTAAAAATCACCATAATTGTCCAAAAACTATATAAACCCCTTAGAAATTTGAATATTAAAAAATTGCCAAACATTTTATGGTTGGAAATTTTATAATTAGTAACATTCGGCAAGGTTTCTGCACTTTAAGAAAATTATGGATCCTTCAAATTTTCCATGCTTTCAAGTTCCTATGAACCTTGAACGTTGTCCAATGTGTACATTATTCCATGTTTATGTAACACCGTATACATTGAGGACATAATTTATCTTTTCAATTATGTAACTTTTTCAGTTCATTGTTTCTTAAAATCAAAATCTAGATGGAAATACAATGGACATATAGATGGAAATGAAAATATAGATGGATTTTCCCACTCTCACATGAAAACAAGCAGATGCAAGACTATATGGCACATATTATATTCATAATAATGCTTAATTCTAAAAAAATGATGACATTAGATTGACATCATTCAATACACCATGCATGCAAAGTATTATTGGAATTAAAATCAACATTAATTCTTCATAGACATATTCTATTAAAATGTATCCATATTTGATTAACCCTGAACTTCATCAGATGCAATATCCAACTCATGATCATGATGAGAATCTATATCCAAGTGTTTAGAATCATTGTAAGGGTTGTCCATAACAACATTTGGAATGTCTAGCACTAATTCATCATCAACATAGTCATCTTCGTCAAAATAAGGCATAAGATTTAAGGTAATGATTGCATGGTCAACTTGATTCCTCTCTTTGTCCAAATACACTTTTTTTTAATCCATTGTGTCTTCTTATTCTTCACGAACACCTTATTCATGCAAGATGTACAGTTTTATAATCCTTCATCTTGCATCAAATCTAACAACAAATGCCCAACCTGATCTACCTGGTTCCAAGAAGTAAAATACCTAGTCGCAATGAATTGGAAGTACATAGGGCTATGTATACATCTCATACCTAGTAGTATTAATCATGTTAAATACATTTTACTACTTAGGGATTAACAATTAAGGGCTTAGGGGTTAGTGGTTTACGGTTTTAGGGGTTAGGAGTTATGGGTTAATATTTGGGGTTTAAGGATAAGTGGTTAGGGGGTTTAGAGATTAGGGGTGAGGAGGTTTATAAAGGATTTAAGGAAACTACAAAATAACTTAATTCAACAATATCTTTTGTAAACTAACTACTTAGAAGGAAAAGACAATTCTAAGAAATGAACTTGCAAAAAGGAAATAGCTACTCTCTAGTTCAATTGAAGTAAATTTAATTCTAATTTCTAATTTCATAACATAAAATAAACTACTTTCTATTCAAGGGTAAATAACTTGCAGGAACAAGAAAACATTTATAAGGTGACCCTATTAATCTATATTTATCAACCCTTTGATTACAATTAGAAAAACAATGGACTCAAGATAAGTTGTGATATAGTGAATTGGCTTAAAATCATGTCTTAAAATTTGATAAAATTTACTGCAATCCACTCATTCATTCATACCATATTTTTTCAATAAGTAATTAATTGCATCACACAAAAATAATAAAGAACTTAGCTTTCTTTATTAAATAGGAATTGAGTTACATAGTAGCATCATTACAATAAATTCTGCAATTCCCTCTCTCAAATGAGATGGACTACTGATACATTCTTCAAATAACTATCATTGGAAAAGGAATGTTTTTGGACAACTATGTGAATCTACAATTCTTAGGATGTTTCACATTTTTTTCCCAAAATAGGCATCCAAAAACTTATGTAGCAACATCAAGATCAAAGGTGTAGTAGCATCACAATGTTTGGTGTAACCTCCACGGTGTAGCAGCATAGTGATGACTAGTGTAACCTACATGGTGTAGCATCATTGCAATAATGTAACTTAAATGGTGTAGCAACATCACTACAACAAAATGGGTGTAATGTAAAAAGTGTTGCAATGGTATAGCAACATCGCGCTAGTGTAACTACAACGATGGAGTAGCATCCTGACAACAAAAATGAGTGTAAGAGAAATTGTGTAGTAGAAACATGCACATAATAAGCTTCATGATTTAGCATAACAAGGTTAATTTCCATCTATCATTAGCATAATTCACTTAAAATGACATGAATTGAAAAAGTTTGGAATAATGGACAAAAGTGATCACTTAGTCGAAATCAAAGTCTTCAAGAGATGTATTGGATGAATAATATCCTCCACTGAATTTTATTTCCTTCCAACACTTGGATTCTACCTCCTCATCCAAGTCATAATCAAACTAGTAGATGGGTGCAAGTAGCCAAATCATTAGATATTGGAAATGGAAATTCACACATTTTCTCATACATTGTATATACTTGTTCACACTCTATAGGGATACTCTGAGGTTGATGTAATTGAAGGAATCCCTCCTTCTCATTTCTTTTGTGATTCATTCCCACTTTTCGATGCACCCTTCCTTGGCAAGTTATTTTAAAAACTCTATGCATTATGTACAATAGAATATGCCCTCCTCTTTGGTGTCAGTCATGAAGTATTCATGAGAAACAAAATTGACCTAAGCATAATGTGATATTAGGACAATATTGGGCCTGTGAAATTCACTTCTTATCCACAGGTTGTAACTGTAATTATTTTAAGCTACATATAGAGGAACCTTACAATGTACATGGTTATTAAAAAATGATGTGAAAGCTCTTAACTGTATATATATCCAACAAAGGGTGTTGGGTTCCATTGTGGTTCAAGGTCAAGGATATTAGGCTAATACAATTTGCATAATAGGTTTTGTCCTTCATTGTTTCTTTCATAATAAACTTTTAGAAATGTTTGGAATAATGTTATTGTATGAGATTTCCCTACTGTTATTGACCTGAATTTAAACAACAAATTCCTTTTGTTTAGGAAAATAAAGTAGCTAAGGGATGGTTCCTTACAATTGAGAATAGAGTATATTAGATATCTAATATACTATTCCTCTTCCTTAGGAGTCTTAACTTGGGATTCTAGATCAAAGGCTTTCTCTATGTATTTATTCCATTGGTCCCACTTGGACTAGTGATTTTCTAGTTGCTCAGCCCACATTTTACTTAGATTATATATGCTTCATCTGCATTCTTATAAAGGAAATGTCCCTCTTTCATAGGCCATGGATACACTCTTCTACTTGGACTATTGATCTCTTGGCCAATAATCACCATCAAAGTCTGTTTGTACCGCAATACTCTGTAAAACAAGGCTAGATTCAGTTTTTTAATCCCCCTCACCTCTAACAGATATTTCCTCAATTTTGAGTTTAGGATTTATGTTGTTGACTTTTGGGACCACTATGGACTCAAAATTTTATGAACCTTCAATATATTCAACTACTTGTACCAGGGAATCTAATTTTCCTTTGTGTTGGTAGGCTTGCAAGTTTCCTTTTAATTTTGAATTATTCCTTTTTAAATTTTTATTGGCATTATTTAATTCAGAATTATGTTTGATAATAGCATCATAGAGAGGTCATGAGTAAAATTTACCTAAAGTAGCGTAAGGTTGTTTATGTATTTGCACCTTTATAGTTTTCCTCTTAATGATCATGGTAGGATATGTATCTGTAAGTTTTGTTTTAGCAACAAGTTCTATGTCCTTAATTTTGTCCCCAATCGGTTTTTTATTTTTTGTCCTTTGTGTTGCAATAGGTTCCATTCTCTTGTTCCTCATGTTGATTCATGTGTTGCAGCACGGACTATTTCTTCCATTTATCCTACCGATTCTTATGTTGCAGTAGAAATTGTTTCTTCCATTTTTGCTTCTACTAGTTCATGTGTTGTAGTAGAGGTTGTCTCTTTATCTTTATCTCCTATTGATTCATGTGTTTCAAAAGGGACTATTTATTCCATTTATTCTGCTAGTTCTTATGTTGCAACAAGAATCGTTTCTTCCATTTTTTATTCTATTAGTTCTTGTGTTGCAATAGAGGTTTTCTTTTTAGCTTTCTCTACTACTAATTCCTATGTTGCAACAAATATTATTTCTTCCATTTATCATTTTGGTTCTTGTGTTGAAACAAAGGTTGTCTCTTTATATTTCTCTCCTACGAATTTATGTGTTGCAATGAGGATTGTTCCTTCCATTTATCCTACGTGTTCTTTTGTGGCAATAGAGGAGAGGTTGTATGTTTATCTTTCTATCATGTTAATTCTTGTTTTACAACATGGACTATTTCTTCCATTTATCCTATTAGTTCTTGTGTTGAAGAAGGAATTGTTTCTTCCATTTGTGCTTCTATTTGTTCTTGTGTTGCAGCAGAGGTTGTCTCTTTAGCTTTCTCTCATATTGATTCATGTATTGTAGTAGGTACCATTTCTTCCATTTCTCTTGTCCGTTCTTATGTTGCATTAGGAATTGTTTCTTCCATTTGTCCTTATGTTGGTTCTTCTGTTGCAGCAAAGGTTGTCTCTTTGGATTTTTCTCCTACTGATTCCTTTGTTGCAGAAGGGGTTATTTCTTCTATTTTTCCTCATGATGGTTCTTATGTTGCAATAGAGGTTGTTTATTCTATTTTATCTCTTGATGTTTCCTTTGTTGGACCATAGGCTATCTCTTTCAATCCCAGAGAAAAATGAGTTATCTTCTGCATAGGAATCTCAAGATTGAGCAATTCTATGGAATTCCTTTTTGTTTCAATTTGACTTGTTCTTTTCGGAGGGGAGCTTTTCCAAGTCATTGTCATGTGGCTCTGCTTGACTTGCTAAGGGTTGTTCATGCACTTGTCGTGTTGAAGCTTCTTATCTTTCCCTTTATTCTGACACAATTCCAATTGGTTTCTTAAATAAATCCTCCCATGTGCACCGTTGTAATTCCAGGGCATGGATAACAATAAGATTGATTAGTGCATGATTTGAAACACACTCTGTAGTTTTTCTTGTTTTTTGAACAATTTGTGCCATTCGTTGAATCATCTGCCAAAGGAAGTAGGGCATATTTATTGTCCTATAGTTCCAAAGGTGGTTTAAGAGATTTAAATAATACCATAATATGGTGTTTTCCATCCTTCATAGGTAATAAACTTTAGAATGAGATAGGAAATGTCTACCCATGGAGGAAGTAAGAAATTCCTTGCAAAACCCCTTCCCTTATTCTCCAACACTTCATTTTGTTTCAAGAAAACATCCCTAACATCGGGAAGTGAATGATTTCATGAGAACCATTGTTCTTTGGTTTGTGGCAACCTAGTGAATGCAACCAACACTTCTTCATCTACTATAATTTGTAGGCACTTAACCATAGTTTCATTCTCCTATAGACTTTATGCAAACTCCAAAGAAATTTCCTCATTGAATCCTTGGAGCTTCTCAAAATATTGTAACCACCCTATGGCTTGAAATATTTGTAGTGATTCACTATAGGCCCTCACGAGCACTATATCAGGTTCATGGTGAATGAGTGAGCTATCCATGGTTGTTATTGGTTGCAGGGAGCAAACAATGCTTCAAACTATGAGGGAGAAGTGATAGCTAAAGTTTCTAAATTTGAATTGAAACAGACAACATGTCTGTAGTAGTATAATTAAGACCTAAAATTGAAACTTTTTAATGTGGAATACGATTAGTGATGGTGGGAGTTTGAAAATATATTGAGTGGAAATCTAGTGGTAGGTTTCAACATCATTTAATTCTACCTAAAATGAGTGTCACTCGTGATAATTGAATAGGGGTGGATATTTCAGGTAGGAAGCAATGAATTCTAGGTAGGAATTGATGAATTTCATGTGGAAATTATCGAAAACACAAATCCACTTACCCATGTGATAATTTGAAATGGTAGGGTGGTGATACATTGGTGTGGTTCATCCATAATATGGAGAAGCATAGTTGTTTTGGTGTTACAACCACGCATAATTTTATGGTGTTGCAACAAAATGGCACAGTATTGCAACCATGTCAAAATGTTCCAATGTTGCAACAAAAGGTGTAGTGTTGCACCAACATATAGTGTGTTGTTCCTGAGGTTGTACCCCTTAGGCTAATGGTTATTTTCTCTTATTAAGACATGACAAATCTCAAATAAGAAAAAACTAATGTTCTAGGATGGATTGCAAGGCCAAGGATAGTTATACAAGATGCACCATTCTTGTGCCACTTTAGACCAACCAGCCAGTCCTTAGGTCAAGGGAGGGATCCCTGATATTAGGAGGTAGATTCCCTTATTTTGTCACCCTAAGGTGCCTATAGTTGTAGATATGCTTTCATGTATTGGGTTTACAACTAGATCGCATTGTGCATAGGGTTGGTTCTAACTTCCAATAAGTGACTTTAAACATTATTTTTATGTGCAGGAGTTGAGATATCTTGGATTAAGATAATTTAGTGAAGAAAATAAAATGGGGGAACCTTAATCATAGTTCATTCCTCCGAAAGAAATAATAGTACCATAAACATATTCAACAATAAATAATTTTTAGGATTTTCATTAAACGCATTCATAACACATATATAAAATCATGTGGGCACAGTAATTGTAGATCCACAAATTCAAGCAATACAATTTAGCCATAGAGAGGAAAACTAAACAACATGCATGCAAAAAAATTCCTTCCAATTGTAGTGGTAAATCGACTTGGTTGTTGGGTGTGTGAGTTATCTCAAAGAAATCACCTAATATTTAATTATCGACCAAGGTTGGTATTCTTAGAGTTGTGGCAAAATATATGCTGAGGTGGAATGGTACCTAATATTTCGGCTTGTCAGACCTTAGAAATATTAAATAAAGAAAAGATCAAAAGATCTTTCAAAATGAAAAACCGAGTCAAACTTCAGAAAGACAACAAATGAACTAACTAAGCCTAGCTAAACCAACAAATTAGAATAGTATTAAGTCATACTACTCTACTCTATGACTAATTAATGGAAAAGATAAAAACAAATGTTGATCAAAAAGCAAACTACTTTTTATAAAGATGAAAACTACTTAATCAATTCTTCAAATTCTAATCTAGGAATTAGAAACAATTATGAAATGAATCAATTTGGCAATATATTTCATAAACCTAAAGCTATGTTAATTCAAAGCAAAACTACAAACTATTTAATGAATTCAACAACTACTCAAGACTACACTAAAGCATCTAATTCTAATTCCATTCTCCTTGATGTTGTACGTCAAAAGTAATAGGAACTGGGGTGAATGTATCGTAATGACTTTCAAATGTAATAGCAAAACAAAATGGGAGTAAATCTAATTGAATTTCTACAAAGAGATGTAAACTACAAAGAGACCAATTACAGTTAACTTTAAACATTATGATCTATCTTCTATCCATAAGCAAAATAATAAGAAACTAATGAAAATCTAGAAGCAAGTAGAAAACTTAATAAAGATATTTACTTCTGAACTCAATTTGGAAGCAAGTAGAAAACTTGATAAAGATATTTATGTAGAAGCAAGTAGAAAACTTGATAAAGATATTTATGTTAGGATATTCCTATACTCCATCTTGGTCCTACCAGTATTTTTATCCTTTTCATTTTCAGTCTTGCATGCATTCATGCATGCGGCATGCATTCTTCATGCATCCGCATGCTGCCCAGTCATCAGGTTGAAACCTACAGCACCTAGTCACTAGTCTTCCAGCACTCGGGAGCTTATTTCCACTCAGATTGAACCCTCCTAGCCATTGATGCGCCCACATCTCACCATCCACTTGACAAAGGCGCCCTTCTTCACCTACCAGTCCAGTTGTCTTTAGTTAACTGAGTTCTCTCCTTGATTTTAGGCTTGACTCACTCTTAACCAACCTTACCACTCCGATGGACCTCTAGTGTGACTAGATTGCTCATTCTGACTTTAGTTAGCTCCTCATGCGCCCTCCACTGAGCCTCCTTCATTCAGTTAGTTCCAGTTACACCTACCACACTCAATTAGACTCAGTTTGACTGATGGTTGACAGTTACTTGAGCATTGATGACTCCACTGATGATGAGATAGACTTATAGTTGTGCTCCGATGACACTCCAGTGATCTTTTGATCACTCCATGAAGGCTAATTCGAATTTCCACCTTGGCATTCGAATCCCCATGCATTGTACTACTTATTTGTCCATATTGTGATTAATTAATTAGTGTGTGTGAAGTATTTTTACTTCTATCCGAATTCTACTGTATTATCATTGTGTTTCTCATCTTACTACATTGACCACTCTTAATCTTATTCCTAAATTCTTTCATTGTGAGGTATACATCAGCTCTTAGATCTGCTGTGAGGATTTTCACATGGTATCAAAGCATGTTGAGAGTATTGTTTATCTCCATTCCTGAGAGTTTTTTGCAGGTTATTATCAAGATTTCGAGTGCAGCAGTTGCAGTAGTTTCTGCATCTTTTGCAGCAGTAGCAGTTGTAGACTTTTCTATTGTTTCTACAAGTCTTCTACAGCTTCAATGAATTCAGAAGAAATCCCTCCTCTTTCTCCATTCAACTATGATGAATGGAAACCAAAAATGATAGCATATTTGAAGATCCATGATCTCTTTGATTATTTTTTTGAAAGAGAGTTTGAATCCTCTGAAGAAGAGAATGACTGGTTAAATAAAGGTGACAGTGTCTGTGGAGACATGATGCTTGCTATGTCTCGATGCATGGTACACCACTTCTTTTCTGTTGAATCTCCAAAAGAGCTATGGGCCCACTTGGATGAAATATTTGGCAGACAAAATGAAGGGATTGGTCCAAACCATTTTGAGAGCAAGCAAAGTGATGCATTCGCCCTCCTTGATTATCTCATTGATCATGAATTAGTATCAAACATATCTCATATTGAAGTTAGCCACAAAGAAGAACTTGCAAATTCTACACTCATGCTCCAAATTTCTTCTATTTCGAATTATGTGCCAACTCACACTCTAGAAATTGCAGAAGGTCCTAAATCCTCTCTTGCACCAGAGTTTGTTGGTTTGCATCATGATCTATTGAATGTTTCGGAGGTAAAATCAGCCATTGGAGGTAATGCGTTCGCTCTCCTTGATCACTCACCTCTTATGTACTACTATATGATCATTATTTCATGCTTTCAGAAGGTTATTGAAGATAATGGCCATTGCCATTTGCTTGGGATAATTTCTCATGCAGTTACTGGTTTTTATCTCACCTCTAATGGTTCAAAGGATATCTCAAGAAACCATGATTCAAGTCTTGGATCTAATTTGGATTCCAAGCAAACACTGATATTTGACGGCCATTGCCATTCGCTTGGGATAATTTCTCATGCATTCAATGGTTTAGATCTCACCTAAAATGGTTCAAAGGAGATCTTAAGAAACCAGTCTTTAAGTCTTGGATATGATTTGGATTCAAAACATTTACTATTATTTGATGGTTCTTTTGAGCATAATCTCACCCATGATGGTTCGAAGGAGAAGACAAAAGACTATCTGCACATTCATGTTTCTTATCCTACCTCAGCTGATTCAAATCACAGGTTCCAGGATCATCCTCATACTTTTGGATTTTTTCTCATCACATTCGATCTGAATACCAAGTACAAGCACATGCTTTTTGAGCATGAACCTCTTCTTCCCAAGAAGAAGATACCTCCAAACATATGACCAAGCATCACACCTGCTTGAGTTTGGAGCATTTATTTTTGTGTGTGCCTTACAATCTATTTGGAGGGGGGTATTTTTCCCATGAGGTTTTCCCCATTTCCTTGGTTTATTGACTGTTATTATTCATTGTATTGGGTGAACTTTGGTCTTAGTTACCAGGGACCAGGATGTATTAAGGGCGGGTGTTAGGATATTCCTGTACTCCATCCTAGTCCTACCAGCATTTTCAGTCTTGCATACAGCATGCATTTTTCATGCTGCACAGTCATCAGGTTGAAACCTCCAACACCTAGTCCCTAGTCTTTTAGCACTTGGGAGCTTATTTCCACTCATATTGAGCCCTCCTATCCAATGATACGCCCACATCTCACCATCCACTTGACAAAGGCACCCTTCTTCACCTACCAGTCCGGTTGTCTTCAGTTAACTGAGTTCTCTCCTTGATTTTAGGCTTGACTCACTCTTAACTGACCTTACCACTCTGATTGACCTCCAGTGTGATGAGATTGCTCATTCTAACTTCAGTTAGCTCCTCATGCACCCTCCACTGAGCCTCCTTCATTCAGTTAGTTCTAGTTACACCTACCACACTCAGTTAGACTCAGTTTGACTGATGGTTGATAGTTACTTGAGCATTGATGACTCCACTGATGATGAGATAGACTTCTAGTTGTGCTCCGATGACACTTCAGTGATCTTTTGATCACTCCATGAAGGCTAATTCGAATTTCCACCTTGGCATTCGAATCCTCATGCATTGTACTACTTATTTGTCCATATTGTGATTAATTAATTAGTGTGTGTGAAGTATTTTTGCTTCTATCCGAGTTCTACTGTATTATTATTCTGTTGCTCATCTTACTGCATTGACCACTCTTAATTTTATTCCTAAATTCTTTCATTGTGAGGTATACATCAGCTCTTAGATCTGTTGTGAGGATTTTCACAATTTATTTCTGAACCAAATTCTATTTCATGAACATCTTCATTATTTTTGTGAATGAGAAACTAATCCTATGTTTAACAAAGAAACTATCAAAACTAAGATACTTGGAGAATGAAATTATTAACTCTAATCTGAACTAAATCTTCAAAACATGGAATAAACTACACTAAGAATAAAACTGATAAATTTTGAAACAGCAACATATTAGTAAATCAAATATGAAAGACATAACTCGAAAAACAGTTAGAACAAAGTTAAGGAAGATAAGATGGAAACTAAGAATAATAACAAAACTAAATTAAAAATTTTATGGAATATAAAGCAGGGTCCTAATTATAGTTAAGAATGCTAATTAGAAGAGAGAAAGATTACAATTCAAAAACTTAAGTAATTGAATTCAAAATAAGCATAAAAACGGTGCAGAAAGAATGAAAGTCCGAATGACGATCCGGATGAATGTCTGAAAGACAGTCCAGATGGAAGAAAATGAATTAAACTAAGGAAAGAGGTAGTTTTGATTATCTTAACATCAGCTGGCGAATGCAGATGAACCTATAGTGCAAAGAAGTCAATGAGAAGATTGTTGAGAAGCTAAGATAGTAGGAAGCAACCTATTCTAATCATTATTTAAGAGATGAACTACTTCTATAATATAGTCAAACAAAACTAAGCTATGAGTAAAACTTAACCTACAGCTACAGAAAGAGAAGCTAATGGACTAATTCTAATTATAACTAAACTTGAAACAGAAACTAACTAAACAACAACTTACTAAACTCTATCTAATTGCAGAAGACTGAAAACAAACTACAAACACTATGCTTGGTCAACCATTATCAATTCTGAAAAAGAAAATTAGGTTAGTAGCAAAATACAGACTACAAAGAAAGAAGGAAATGACATATACAGAAAAACAGAATTAATTACATACACTGGAAAATGAACTAGTTATTTGCAAAAAAGAAAATACAAAAAAACATAAATAAAACCTATGGTTGATGAGGGGCCCTTCCCAGCAATCAGAGATGGAAACTAAATCAACTTAATCACCAACAACAACTATCAACAGCTACGAGACTGGAATTTCCATTAACTAATAAAAATTACACAACATTTATGCAAAAACTACTGTTGTCTTATGTATATTCTCTAGGCTATCTGATCATCCCCGTTTCTCCATACGAGGCATCTATTTATAATGTTACAATGGGAGAGAAGGTCGACATAGTCGACCTCTCTAAAAATAGAGGCCTTTAAGAATGTAAAACGGCTTCCTGGTGACTCACGACAATGCAGAGGCCATCTACCAGGTTCCACGGCATCAGTTTCCTTCACGCAGTCGCTAAGACGTTGATTTTCCTTTGATGTGGGAAGAGAAATGTGTTGGCGGACTAAGCATGGGCGGACGAGGCTCCTCTAGAACATTGACATGATCAGGTGGGCGTGATATCAGGTTGGACGAACAGGGAAGTCAAAATTCTGGAGTGTTGACGTGGGGAGATCATGTGTTTTCTAGCTCGGGAGGCAAGGAGGCGAATCTTCTAGAACCGAGGCTCATTGACCATACCCACCATGTTGCTAATAGAACCCACGTGTCCGTTTTTGTCTTTAATGGCCAAGAATATGCCAACCAATGAATCTGCAGATTGAACGCAGGGTTGAATGGCAGGATGGATGCGACTAAATATTGGCAACGTAACACACGTCTGCATGGAGGGCCGTTTGAAAACCACAACCTATAGAGCAAAAACTAAATTCCAAGCATGTCTAGAAATGTCACTTTAAACATTAATAAATCATAATATGGCGAGATTTGACCAAAATTCATATGATAAATGAATATATGCATACCTAGTCTGTTTGATGGTCTGAATGACAAAAAGAATGATTTAGTATACCAAAATAGTGCAATTAACGCCACTCATAGTATATTTGATGATCAAAAATAGTAACAAAATGGACACCCACATTGGTCCTGGCTTCAAATTAATAACAATCTCATTTACAATAGCAATTGCAACAAGGGCGTCCCATTGATCTTGTCCTTGAGATTATTATCATTATTTATTAGAGTAATTTCCATGATCCCATTATGATAGAGAGAGAGAGAGAGAGAGAAGAAAAGGAGAACTAGTGTTTCATATCCCTATGCAATTCCTCATAAATTTCAACATCCTTTCGAATATACAATATTGAACCTCCTCATTTTTGCTTCCATTATTCCTTTTATAGCTTATTTACCTGAATGGTGACTTTGCCCTTTATTGGAAGCGTTTGGTGCAATGTACCGTTGAAATGATGATATGGAATTTGTTGATATGAAATTATTTGAATTGAACCCTTTGTTGTTTAAAATGTAATACATCAAGTTTTCTCGACCTCACATCATTTTATCTCTTATACTTCCCTGAAGTATCACCATGTGGAGCTTGAGAATATTTTCCTACTTTCCCTGTTATATTCCCCTGTTGCCTATTCTCTGTGATTTCTCTCAGTGTTTGAATAACATCCCATACTTGAGAATTTATACCCCTACGTCATTTTAAAATTATGACTTACTTGTCCATTTTTGACTTAGGTGTATAATCAATCTCTCCCAGTGAAACTTTGAGTTAAATTTGTCAACAATGCCACAAAATTGATAGAAGGCCCCAATTGGTTTAGGATCTAAGTTGTTGTTGGAATAGTTGACTTATTAGGTACTAATATGAGCTTAGGCATGTATTCCTGTATCAACTTATTGTACACTGCAGTAGAATCTAATTTGAGGTTAGAATCACATGGACATGGGAAACCATTTTTTACTGTGTTGTTGAATATTCTAAAGAAAAGAAACAACAATGCTTCTAATTCCTTCATCTTATTTTTTATCATCTCTATACTAAATTAATGTATACAATTTTCTATATCTGTGTGGTAAAGTGTTCTATCATTTATGCCTAGTGCTTTCAGCTGATTAGGTGTCAAATAATTTACCATGGTTCTTTCCACTCTTGCAGTTTCATATCTACTTTGTATAACTTCTTGATTATTTTCAAGTGTTTCTTAACTTCTTGGTAAATGGCATCAAATTCTAGAAGGAATTGATGGTGACTTATTAATGAAGGAAGTGTATTTGTCACTTCCATCCACAATGTTCCATTGGCCTATAATAAGGTTTTCACCATCATGGCCTCTATCAATGCCTCTTCATGCTTTATCTTCCATTCATTAATATATCCTTCTAATATAGTTGTATCTTTCCTTAGCTCATGTATTTTTTTCTTAGCCTTGTCGATTTTCTCTCCTCGAATTTTGAGATCATATTTCGTCTTTTCAGAAAACCCTTAATTTTCCATAGCTTTTCTTAGGTTATCAAAAGATCTGGTTTTCCACTTTACATGTTCTTGTTATGTCTTCTCAATCCTCTATTATAAAACATGTATTGTCCCTGCAGGTATTGTTGATTGACTGTTGGAGTGGGGTGCATTCAATTATCCCCTTACATATGCTAATTAATTCTTTAAAGAATACATTTTATAGTTGGCTTTGTCTATTTCGAAGCTCAAATCTTTGATGATACCTCTCCTTTTCCTCAAGTTCCCTTATTCTTTCCTCGTTGATGATCTATTAAAATAGAAAAGAAGCATTTTCTTTTCTCAAGAAATTGACCTCTTCAATGAGATTTTGTTGTTCTTCTACCATATGCTCGATAATTGGGAGAGACTAGGTCATATGAGAACACTCTAGTTCTTTTAATTTTTTTCATTTTTAGCTAACAAAGAAATGACTTCTATTGAGCCTTGTGTCCCTTGAAATGAGGTTGCTACCATATTCTATAGGATAATATGTTCATTTTATAGGCTCTTAAATCTGGTATTCAAAAACTAATTCCTAATTTGCATTGCTTCTGCCTTCTTATTGTATTCAGTCACCATGGACACGGCCTAGAGATACTTAGTGTAAACAATACTATTTGACCCTTGAGCCATTGACACATCATCTTGTGTTGGCATGTATGCAATGTACAAAGTAACTTGCAAAGTTCTCCATTCATGGGGATGCATGTCTTTATAAGTCTTCTAGGCTAGAGGATCCAGTATAGTGATTACAATTTTTTTAGTCACCAGATCATATTTTGGAAACATCCTAGGTTAGGATGGAGACCCTATGCTCTTCATCTCTTGTTATCCTTTTTGAGCCTTTTCTCTTATTTCCCTCTCTTCTCTCAAAATTTCCAATGGATTTGTGATATCTACTTAGTGTATAACCATTTCCCATGGGGCTTGTTGTCTTGTTTCTAAAGCTAAAGTGGTGAAGTGCATGTTGGAGGTGGCATCTATGGCCACAACAGACAAAAACTTATTAGAATAAAAAACAAAAGGAAAAGGACTAGAATATGTTTCACCTCCTTCTTGTTGATTCTCTTCATATTTCTCTTCATATTTGTTGAAATCATGGTAATGGAGGTATGTCTTCATGAACATCCTCTTCTTCTTGTTCATATTTTGGGGAAACCAACTTGGCCTTTTATATTTCTGGTTCCTCTTGAGCAACCTCATATACTTTTCTCTTTTTTGACCTCGAATACTTGTCAACAACCTCTAGTTATTTGATTTTCTCACTTTCTAGTTGCAACACTTCTTCTACATCAAGGGATTTTTCCTCCTCAGGGTTTTCTAATGACAATTCTTCAACTTGACCCTCTTCCATCACTAGTAACTAAATGGAAATAATCAAAGGGATAGTTGTGGTAATATCTTCCTATTTGTTTCAGTATTCATATGATCACTTACCACCTTTTCAGTCATTGGGGAATATTATGATTCTGCTTTCTCTACCATCCCACCATTTTTTTGCTCAGTAGCTTTCTCCTACTCAAAATTAGGAGGGACTTCACATGTAGGAGACCTTATTGTGACAGGTTTCTCTTGGTGTGTTTGTGGTGGTACTTGTTGAAAAGTTTCCTGCAACCTTTCTTCTCACTCCTGGGTGCATTTACATCAGCCCCTAATCCCAATCAATGTGGCCTTTTCTCAGCCTAAATGGGCTAAGTGCTCCCTTGGCCAACTTTACCTAGACCCCGTTCTGGTATAAAACCCATTGCCTGCATTATGGGGAGTGCCTTTTGGTAAGGTGACACCTCCTTGGTAGGAGATCCATTACCTGCTTCAGGCCTCTTTTATCATTTATAGTGTATCTCCCCATAGGTATGGGGAATTTTGTTCTCCCCTTTTTCCTCTATTTCACAAAATGCAGGTTCTACCTCCATCATTTTTCTGGAACATTCTAATACAAAAGTTCTAGGTGTAAGAAATGAAGGAAAACTGTAAGATGCATATTCTATCCCATATGCTTTGATCACTATATAGTCTAGGCCTAGGTACCAATCTTCTCTTATTATGACTTCTCCCAATTGTAGGGAAGATCTTATTTCTTTTGGCATCTTTTCATGTTCCTTCCCTCTTATCAATGAGAAATCCATATACATGAATTATGTTACAAAAAAAAAACCACTTGGCGCCTTCTCCCCCTTTCTTGAACCATGGGATCTAATAAACCAGCATAGATCCATCTTAAACCTATATCTATCAAGCACCGAGAGGGATCCAATTTCTTGAGGTGCATTTCTTTTTTTAAATTTAAACTCAAAAAATTTGATCTCTCTTGATTTATAGATCCGGGTTTAAGTTTTAAGTTTTTATTTTATAAACGAACATCTATTTTTTAATTACTTTTCATAATATTTTATTTTATGAACCAACATGGATTTTTTTTAAATACTTTCCATAATTTTTTATTTTATGAGCTGACATGAAATTTTTTAATTATTTTTTAATTAAAAAAATTACTTTTTACATTTTATTAGATGTAACGCTAGATCATACACGTTACAACATCTCCCCCATACTGGGCTGTAGAGCACCTCGTTTCACTCGGTGCAAAAACCATGTTTTCTATTCCATACTTGTCTTTCTTGAGGCCCAAATCCTCAGATTGTTAGGATTAAGAGAAAATTAGCAAGTATACCAGGTAATAGGGATTTCTAAATATCCATGTTGCATGTAAGTCTTCAAATTGGGATCTTATCCCAACATCTATGGCTTCAACAAAATTAATTGAGGTGCATGTTATGAATTGAAAGCATCGACAAGGGACATCATTCCCTTATCAATCTCCTCATCGGATTCCTAGCCCAAGATTAATGTACATGCATGCGATGAAGTATTCTTGGTCCCATATTGGAAAAAATTTAAACCTCCAAGGAACGGATGGGACTTCTTCCCTTCCTTGATTGTACTTGAGGCAAAAATATCTTAGCCTAACTAGATTGGTTTATCTTCCTATATTTTACCATATATAATTCATGTGATGGAACCTCATTTCTAGGGGTGGTACCAAACATCTGAACAATAGAGGATCCAATGATATAAAATAATATGGTCTAGACATCATCGATATTAATGGAAACCGTGATGGGATTGAAATTTTTGGCACAAAGCTGGATGAATTTGGGATATTATAATGTGTCAAGGACCAAAAGTTGAGTTAGACCATAAGTCCATAGCTTTCTTTGTGAATTAGGAAACAAGAATTTTCCATAAGAGGCACCAATGAGTTGTTTGGGAGTGTTTTTTGTGTTTCATGGAGTAGCCACTGTGGCCCATTCATTAACAAAAGGGGGGCCCTAGGATGAAGAAACATTGTTGGCATCAGACCTGACAAATGTAGCTAAGGAGGACAAGCTTACGAACATGACCTTATTCATTCCAATCTTGATGAATTTTATGTGGGGAAATGAAGAGAATTTTTAGGAGATTATACAAAGAGAGAATATGAAACTACAAATGAATTCATTGAAATTAGGAGGGGCTAAAGGAAACTTACCCAATTCAAAAATGAGGGTGATGAACATGTTCTATGCACAGTGAATTCTATCTACAACTCAAGCTTCAAAGGATGTAGGAGGCTTGTTATTAGATTCAAGTGGAAATAGAAACAACAGATATGAGAATTCTTGATGAAAATGGTTCAAAGGAAGACATTAGAAATATTTACATGTTAGGGAGAGGCCATTAAATTTTATCTCCTTGAGCATTAACACCACATTTGTAATACCCACATTTTGACCCTTAGGATATGTTGGCTTTTAATGTAAATATTGTATACATGTGATGTATGTTTTCCTAGCATAGAGCTCAAGGCCAAGGCCCTGCTAGTGGATGTTCATATTTTATGAACAAAAGGGAAAGTATTTGATACTATGTTATCCATGTGCTATTAAGCCATGGAATTTGTAAAAATGATGTAAATAAACATCATGCAATAAAATACCAAAAATTGGCTATGGAAGCAACTAATAAGAGGGGGACATGTGTATCCACTAGGGAGTGGTGAGGGGGATTGTGGGGTTGAACCATATGCTTCCAAATGTCATCTTGAGAACCCATTTGACTTTCCTTGCTGACATTTAATTATGTTGTAAGGAAGTAGTTGAAGAAATTAGTCCATGGATTCAATGGAGCATGGGCAACCCAAAAAATTGTATGGCAGGTATGGGCTATGTTTCCTTGACCCACAAGTCACTCTACCTCATGGGAATTCATTCTTCCTCATTCCCATTCCATTGTTGAAGATATAAGCTTCAATTTCCATCCATTACACGGGCCAAATAGTGAGAAAAAACAGAAATCGCAACTTTGCATGAACCCATGTTTTCAAGTGCCATAAACGCCCAGAATTTCATGTGGACAGTGAAATCCAATGGGGGATCCATAGACCTGAACCTTGGGGCAATTTTGAGAGTGTTAGATGCCCAGAAAGCCATAAGAAAACCCCGATTTTATAGCTTGAAAATCCAATTACGGGACAGATTTATTTGGTGACAGAATTGAGAGAATCCTAGCGTGGATGATAGAGAAGAAGAAAGAACGTGAAAAACCCAACCGTGTAATGGCTTAGCATGAATCTGTTGGTGTGAAACCATGGCTGTGAGTGATCCTGCCTATTTCCTCCTTAGTGGATACACATCCCAACTTGGGGGTGGTCTCTCAGCTAAAAGAATATAGGTTGGACATAGACCTATGGTTGGGTGGAACATTGCTCTCACATAGCCAGTTGTTTGGACAGCTTCATCATAAAGATAAGTGTTCCCTGTGGTTAAAGTATGATCATTATGTGTTATGTTCTGAATGTTTAATTATTCATGTTAATTGAATGAAATGATTATCTCAAGTTAGTTGCATGAAGCCTGTGCATAACATGAGAATGGGATTGATTATTGTATGATTGTTTCATTATTCTGCCTGGGAGAAATAGGCTTATGCATTCCCTTCTGAGTGTGTGTTATTATGTTTAATTCTGCTGTGTATATTTTAATTATACAATTATTTTTAATTGTGAATTCCTTCGTATGGTTGTGGGGGAGAATTAGACACCCCCACATTGCGTTCATGTTCCTCATGTGGTTCGGGACAACGGGAGGGGACGTGACAACATTCATTGGCGATTAAGGTGGCGCTACCAATCCATTCAAGTCAGATGTACAAAAGATCTATTTTTTTATTGGTGAGAAGAGATAATGGACCTATTTTTGAACTCGGGATCCAATTTCATCTGAAAAGTAGAGAGAATCTACAAATTATGAAAGTATCGTCAGTGGGATATTTGACTTCCCAATGAATCTCGGATGCTCTAATGAATCTTCAAATATCAAACTTGGCAGTGGAGAACAACCCCCAGTGTTAATGGTCAATATTTTTTTATCATGGATGAAGATGAATTAATATAGACCAGTTGCATGCGGTATCATTCTTGAATCGCACGTGTAACCATAATAGCACAAATGGTCCTAATGGAAAGATGAAAATGTGCTCAACAAATCTAAATCATTCGCACAGGGTCACCCTCTTTTATTCCTTGTGGTCTCAAACTAGTGTGAACGATCTAGATGGGATATTGCAAAAGTACATGGACAATCCAAACCATTCACATGAGGTTCCCTTTGGTTATATCACATGTTGATATATTGGTGTGAATGGCCCCAATGAAATACTGAAAAGGTGCTTGGTCAATCTGGGTCTATCACATGGGGCGTCCCTTTTTTATATCACGTGCCACTTTCTTAGTACAAATGGTTGTTATTAGGTTTTACCAACTTGCTTGATTGATTCTGGCCATTCATGCACATATAACCTTTCTATCACATGCTTTATTTTATGAGCACAAATGGCTATGATCAAAATTTATTGACTTGATAGATCCATCATGACCATCAATGCACACATTGCTTTATCTTACTATTATCACCATTGGATCTTTAACCTCCAAGGATGCTACGATCAAAGATATTTTTCTAACTCATGTTCTCTTGGATACATTCATTGGACTAGTAGGGGGAAGGACAGAAAGGTCCAAAACAAACGATTGCAACATAAAGGTTCTCTATTGCAACAATAAAGAACCTGTCAAATAGAGAGCACCCCCTTATTTTAGTATTAACTTCCATAAAATAGTTTTCAAACACTCGAGGTTAAAGTATGCATGGGTTTGAAGGGTTAAGTTGTTTGATTAATTGATTGGCCTTTGAGATGTATTAGAATTTACGGGGTGCAGTGAATAAATATTTGGAGAGTTTAGTGTCCATTGGGATGTTAAAGTGACCTTTGTGTAGATTTTAGTGTACATTAAGCAATACAAAGGGTTTAGTGTACATTGCTTGACATTAAGCGTTAAAGGGTTAAAGTGAGCTTGATGTTGTGTACATTGTTTGATGTCTAAAATTTTATAAGATGCATTAAATAGATTACTGTTTCTTTGACTAGTGATAATATTTCGATTACGTACAATAGTTTTTTCATTTGCTGCATTTTAAGTACAACTAAATAGGTATCTGATAGAATTATCATCTGCGAGCAAGGAAATTTCAAGAGGGATAGGGGAAAGTGTAAATTCCAACACATCTAATAGGGTGATTTCAACCAGAGATAAAAATGTAAGAAGAAAATTTCGATTGTGCATGGAATTATTTATCGATGAAGGAGGATCATGTTCTTATGACAATGATAGCATAGGTGACATTGAGGTTCCCTTGAGGTAAAAAAATCTAGTTAAAGGATGGGAACCCAAGGAACTTCCTTAGTTGGATGTTGAATTTTGTGTCAATGAGAGGATGTATCACATTACTCCATCATACATACCTAGTCTAGGTCTATTTTCCATGGATGGCATAAAGGTGAAATATGTTGGAGTATTAGATGAATTGATGGATTATGTTGGAACATGTTGTTGTTCGGAATTTTAACCTATGACTGGGAAGTTATAGAGGTCACCAACGTATTATTGAAAACATACAGAATCTAAAACAATAGGAAAGCATACAACAAGATATTTCCTTAACAAAAAAGAACTAGGGTTAACAAGTTGAGTAAAAGTACCTTGAATACAAGAAGTTTGATCCAAGCTTGAAACTCTAAGTCCGTGATCCACAATCCTTAGTAAAGAACCTGCAAAAAGGAGATACCTTCCTCAAAACATTTGGCTACATAGATATGGACATTAAAACATGAAACTCATACATAAATGAAGCATGAAAGATTCACTAGATTTAATTCATAATATAGACACAATTGTTTATGGGAAAAGACAATCGCTTGCATTAATCATATAAATGAAAACAAGCTACTAATTCTGCAACAAGAACTGATGAAACCATGTTTTGGGCTCTTTATCCTCTCCTTTTTTATATATTCCTCCAACATTTCAATACCTAAAGGGTTCTCTCCCATCCTATGGCCTTCCCTTTGTATTTATAGCAAATTTGGGAAGATAAGTTTGAGAGATAAGTAGTTGGGAAAGGTATGGTAGTTAGGGAAACTACCATAACTATCTTAATTTCGATTTTCATTTTCATTTTTCATGATTTTAGGAAGCACCCGCAGGTATGAACTTGAAAACAAGTGAGTGACCCACGAGTATTATGCCAGCAAGCAGCGGGTGCAAAATTTTTTGGAAAAAATGCAAGTGGTCAGTGGAGCACCAGCGGGTGGCCCACGATATGTAAGTTATAATAGATACGGTTATGTCCTAAAAGTGTATCACAAAATGAATAATCTAGAGAGAATAATGTATGATCATGTTCATATGCATCTATAGAAAATAGGGCTCTTCAATCCATAATGTCCTTTTGTGTGAACGATATTTTAGTGTCGTCACGGACGGAGAAGTGCCAATTTGACTAATAATAGATGCCCCCTAATGTATGAGATTAGAAGGGTAAATGATGGCCGAAATTCATTACAAACAAAGAAGTGGAGGAGCAAAATACAATCTGAAACAAAAACAAGGTCAGCGTACAATACAATCTTTACATAATGTCATGTTCAGAATGATAGAACATGATCTCCAATACATATGCAAAACAGATGTATATAGCATGGCCACTGAAATGCAAGCGTGGATCCATGTCAAAACGGAGAACATGGCCATAACAATAAACTAGATCTATGTCTCATTAGGATCCAAAATGAGTAGGGCTCAGTCTTGTGCAACTCGGGCAATAAAAAATGAAGGTTATTATAGGCCCAAGATCTTCAAAACAACCATCGATATAGGTACAAATACTAAACCATGTGAATACAGGATTTGAATTTGAACATGGACGATTTTGTTTGATTACCAGTTAATAATGGAAACCATTAACAAATGTGAGAACACCCACCAATGATGAAAATGGGGTCCAAGGTACTTAGTACATTCTTATAAGTGTGAATAAGGGGTCTTGGAGTCGAACACTTGAAGAATATGTCAAGTAAGGGACATTGATGTGATCCCATAACTCAACAGTGATATGATCTACCACTGATGACTACAAATATCAAGGTACTATCTAGGACTCTAAGTCTACTTCCTAGAGAAAAATATGTTGATGTCAATAGGAAAAGACCCGTGAGAAGGAAGGCATTAAGGTATCCTTCATTGTCTCACACGAAGAACGCTTGGAGAATGATTTGAAATAAGACTGATGATATACTGGTATAAGGGATGACCGACATGAGGATTCAAGATAAACTGCAGAATGGCTGACACAAGAGTAATCCTTGAACATTGAGCACCATATTAAAGTGACTTAGGAAGCTTGGACATACAGGAAACATGATATAAGTTTGTAATGTAGGAGACACAACAAACTCTACATATGATCGAAAGAGTAACCAATCAGAGGAGTAAACAAATATGGAATCAGGTTAAATCCTAAAGCCAAAACTAAGACCCATTGATGCAAGACAAGTGTTGTGTTCAAGGAAGGATTAGACTTGTTTCCATATTATGAATGAAAAATTGATACTTTCTTTTCTCTTCTCTTTTTAAGTGTATTTTCAGTGTTTAACGAGCACGAAAAGATTAAAAAGAAAGTTTGATAATATATTTCTTGTTAAATTTTAACGTGTCCAAGAAAGAAAACTCAAGACCTTCTTCATTTTGTGCAAGCTCAAAGAAGAGAGAGAATAATGCTTGATAAGGGTCCAACTATGTACAATTTAATGAGTCCATGGGAGGGAAACTCACAAATTTCTTCATTATTTTACGAGTTTGAAGAAAAGATAAATTAATACTCGATAGGTTATTGATCTGTGGATTTTAATATCGAGCCCAGATCTCTTCATGCTCGTCGGTGTTTTCATATTTAAGGAGTCTAGAAAGCTTAAATAATAATTCCATACACCTACTCGTGGATTTCAATATTGAGCCTAAGTTGGTATATGTCTGCCGGTGTTTTCATATTTAAGGAATGAAAAACTTAAATAATTACTCCATAAGGTACTTTTTTGTAAAGTTAGTCTCCTCGCCTAAAAAAGTGTAAAAGTATACGAGAGAGAACTCTTCTAGCCATAACAGACTAGAGTATACTTTTTTTGTAATTGATCCACTAAGGTTCGGAAAAGGGATAAACTTATACCTAAGTGGATGTCTGTTCAAATCCTTTAATGAATATGAAAAGGGACAAGTATAATCGACAATTTTGTCAATTTTAAGGAGTCTAACAAGAGCATAAAGAAACTACATAGAGATGGAAACTTGTTTAAAAGAGGTTAATAAAGTTATGCGTGATTTGTAACAAGTTCCCAAAGTGGCAAGTAATGGCATGGGTACCAATATGACATAGTTTTCTATCTAGGGTGACCCATGTTAAGGTAGGTCCTAACCATGGAAGAAAAACAACAATGGGGGGGGAATGGAAGGTTAACGTCGCAGTACATGGTGTGAAAAAGGGGGTCCTAAGGCACCAAAGATGATAAGGTATAGATGAAATGTAGAGACCTAATCAACATGCCATAAGAAACCAATCCTTTTAAAGAGCACCAATGTGGACATAATTGTGAAAAAGCACCTTTCCATGTCATGACCTAGTCAAAACAACTTAATTAGCTATTAATATTACGAAATATGACATAAAAATGTTTTAAAACTATGTAAAGTGGGTAAAAATCAAAAGAAAATTACCATAAATAGTGAAAAGATTCCAAATTAACTCATAGTTACCATTTACCATTCCAAGAGAGAAAACATCCCTAGGACTTGTTGCATTGCGTACGATCAAACCGAAGGACGATTTACGATTCCGTCACTTGCAGGTATCATCTATCTCTCTACTTTTCATTTTCAATGATTTTTTGAAGATTTTTAATGGAGTTTTGAGTTTTTATTTGAGTTTTAAAGTTAACTCTGCGTACCCGTGGGTATCCTTGGTTAAAGTCGTGGGTTCGCGGAATAACTGTGAGTGGAGAGATCTACACTCACGGTTTGTGCGCGACTATGCTAACAAAGACCCACGGGTGGCACAAGTTAGCAAAGAAAACGCAACGCTCATGGAAAAATAATGATTGAAATGCAGCCATGGTGCTTACATGGAGGGAGAGGGAACATGAAGCAATGGGTAGGGAGGCAATGAGAGATCCATTGAATCTTATTGCCTTGCAATGGTGTGGCCTTTTAAATTATTTCGTACATCAAATATGAGGGATCAATCAAATTTGATCCAAATCTTAGTGCACTTGTGGGATCCCGATAAGGGAGTTTTTAACCTCCACCTCCAGGGTGAAATTCTAGACATCACAGTGGACGACATTTACTTCATTGCTGGATTATCTTGACTGGGAGAGGTAGCTAACCTCAAAGGAACGTTTCAGGGTGTGGGATCCATGTCAGTGAAAAACTACATAAACACATACTGTGTGGATGGAACAAAGAAGAGTAGAAGTCAGGTGCCAATTGGGAAAATAGAAAGCTTCCCACTGAAAGTCATATTGAGTACTATGAACAAGATAGGTGGTAGTGATGCTCAACACTTAGCTTCTCACAGCTACCTGTAGATTGGGGTGGAGTGCTTGTGGAGTGTGGTATTTGACTGGTGTACAAGATTGTTGGTGAACATGAAGCACCAACTCATCAAATGTAGATCCGAGAAGAAGAATAACTTCGGCTACTAGAGTATACTATGCACCTTCGAGAGAGAGAGTTTCGACCTTGAGTCCAAGGGTGTCTCTCCCGCATATTAACCCCTATGATCCCATGATGACTCGATGGGGTGAGATCTTCTTATGACAAGGAGGCGGAGACACTAGCACCTCCTATGACGATGAGGACTTTTTAGGTCAGTGGAGATGACAGGTTCCTGCATTTGAGCAGTTTCCTTATGTTGGGATGGACTTCCGTGGTGATCTGGAACTCATGCTACTTCCAGGAGCTTCTTTGGGAGAGATAGGTACCAATTTTACTGTTATTGCTATTTAATTTTTATATTTTTTGTTAAAAATATGTACATATGTTTTTGGTGAGTTTAAGTATTGACAACATACTTTGTACAAATATTGCACCAGTGAGGCCAGCCGGACACCTGAGAGTGTTCGTACGACCACCAGAGCTAGGAAAAACAGAGGGCACGCTACGAACCATTGAGAGAAATATGAACTAGCTAACTCATGATATAACTACTTATCGCATAGAGTGTATGCCTATGGATATGCAGGAACATGTATTGGGTGTGCCCCCTGCATGGATTAGGCTACTCTGGAAAGTAGCTAAGCTGGTTATTTGCTATAGAGAGTTTATAGAAGAGGAGGTTGAGGCTCATGCCTCCCCTTAGGGATACCTACACTACTTTGAGGCTATCATGCCTAATTTTGTATATTGTTATTAATCTTTGACAGAGATTGATACTTAGACTCATTGATTATTTTTTGGACTTGTATATATATATACACCTATCAATTATATATATGTTTATTTATGTGTGTGGTGATTTATTTTGTTGTATATGATACAAATTTCAGTCGAGTATGTAGTTTGCATATGCATCAACTATTATGTTTTGATTCCTTGAAATGTGTTGATATAAAATGTGATCAAACTATCTTTCAAGGAATTTAACTTTCAAAAACTGACGTAATAATAAAGGATCTCTAACCCGATACTCACTCGTAAGTTGGACTAAAACTAAGTGAGAATAAAGCTTAACTTCCAAACATGAAATGTCATGGTGAAAGTCATCTCATATTAGCTCAATAACAACACTATACTCAGCCACATTGTTCATTGCAGGTCCAAGAAAAGCACCTCCTGACGAAAGGTTCGACTACATGTTTGATATCGTGAAAGGCGAAATTCATTACTCGTTGGAAGGTGTATCCAACATTTTTGAAACCGAACGTCATATTTCTATATGCAAAGGTACCCCAGGGGCATATAAAAGCCACCTTATGTTGATCTTCAGGTTTTATTTGAATCTGATTGTACCCCAAATATCCATCCATCAAAGAAAATATTTGGTTACCAGCACACACATCTATGATATGATCAATAAATGGCATGGGATAATTATCTTTAGGACAAGCTTTGTTAAGATCCCTGAAATCAGTACAAACATGTATGGCACCTTGTTTCTTATCAACTGGGACTAGATTGGAAACCCATTCCGTCATGTCGATAGGATAGATAAATCTGGCTTTAAGGATCTTTTCAACCTTATCCTTAACAGTTGCATCCTTTTGAGGATTGACTAGACGCAATTTCTGTCGAACGGGTTTCACATTTGGATATGTTTTGATCACATGTTCAACTATGGATGGTCGATGCCTGGCATATCCTGATATGATGAGGAAAAGATGACATAGAATTCTTTGAACAGGTCGGTATACAAGTGGATCTCTTGAGGAGAAAAATTTCAACAGATGAAATTTTTTTCCACGATATCTGGTTTGATGGAGATACTAATCGGAATATTTTTCGATATGTTAGTCATGTTTCCTTCAGCAAAAACTCCTTGTTTCACTAAAGGGTTAATGGATAGGTCGATATTCCACTAAGTCTCACAGAAAACTCACCATTCTCAATTATGTTTAGGTCTAGAAGAAAATAAGATCTATGATGCATGTGTTCCCAAGGTTGATCAAGACCTATCATTACTTCTAGAATAGCTTCATATGATGGTAAAACAATGTCTAAAAAGTCAAAGGAATAAGCAGATTCTATTGCCCATGCAGGTGCATAATCTACATCTGACTCCGCGAAGACTGGAGGAGTCGAGATGAAATCTATCATAGAGTTTCATGAAGCTTGATAACTCAGTTATGCGACATATAGGGGCTCAATTGGTGTGTTATGAGTGGGAAAGATCCAAGGGTCGGTTGTTTTAATAATTGTAAAAGCTTCCTTGGATGTTGTGTTGGTGTTTGGAACACTCGTTGAACCAATATAATTCATAAGAGAAGGAAAAGTGAAAGCTCCCATGAGTGATGAGTACAATCCTACTCGTAGACTCTCACTACGAGGGAGGTCCTGATCAATCATCAAAATATTAGATTCCGAAGAGGCTATGTTATTTTTATGGGCGAAAGAGAGTTGGTCAATTGTGACAATATTTCCTTCATGAGGGAACATCAATACCCAAAAACAGACGAGGGGATAGCCTACATTGCATACGTCCAACTTCTTCCTAACAACAAATTATAATCAAGAGAAGCATCTACAACCTCAACTTCCACCGACACTACTTTTCCCGCTAATTGGATCTCAAAAGAAGGTAATATCCCATGTGGATGGGAAGATATTCCATCAAAATAGGTAAGCAATGTAATCGAAGGGACTAACTCAGGAGAGCCTAAAGCTCTCCAGCAAGAAATGGACATCACGCATGTATACGCACCTTCATCGACCACTGTTCGTCCAATGGTTTTCAAGCCATGGATTACTTCAATTTGAAAGGCCACGTGATATGGAAATCGGGGTTTGATGTTGGACATATCAAACCTTGCCAACAAACTCTATGAATCCACACTTCCTATTGCTGCTAGAAGTGTGTTTCACTACAATGGGAAGCTTTCTAAGACTTCTAGAGCATACATGGAACATAGAGTTTGGGCTAAGTCTTCTACAAATGAGTAGTTGGGAGCAGTCCACGCATTAGGATTGTGCGATGCACGCTTATAGACACCCTTTGGTATCTTAGGAATAGGATATGTAGGTCTCTCAATATGAAGAGGAGCAAACGTCTATGAGATCTCCTTATCTTTCTGCAGCAGTTCCGGGGTATAATTTATTGCTCTCATTTGTAGCAAAGCATCTGAGCTAACCATATTTATATAATTCTAATCAGACAGCGTGCAACGATGGGTGCCCCCAGTACTAGAGTTGCCAGAAGCCGATTTTTGTCCTTTGGGAAAGGGATCCTTCAGGACAATAGGTATATTTTGTTGTAAAATCTTATGGGCTTCATCGATCAAGGGGCATTGGTGAGTCAAGTGATCTTCCTTGCAGAGTTTACAAGGGAATTCCACCTTCTTCTTTTCTCTTTTCCCCCCCTCAACACTCTCTGTGGTTTTGGGATTGTGTTGGTTTCCTTCCCCCTTCTTTCCCTTCTTCTTTCCACTAGGCTTATGAGGACACTTTTGATTTGAATGCACATTGTGTACAGTCGTCATTTGAGAAGGGGATGTTGCAACCGTAGTTTCCTCTGCTGCATAATGATTTATAGAAAGTTCTTGGACTTGTTTGGCCAAATCCTCTATGAAATCTAAGTCACAGTAGGACCTAGATACCATAGATTACATCACAATTGAAAGAATTAGCTTATTATTCAATATACAAGTGCAAGAAGAGTTCTGGAAAACAAATGATAAAAAACAGTCACAAATGATAAAAAACCAGGAATATAAATGATCAAATATCAGATTCTATTAACTCTGTCCATATTACAATGAGATGTGATCTTCCTTATATAGAATTTGGAAGAAATAGATTGCACTTGGAGTGTCCACACTAGGCTAGCTTAGATTAGATCACAATCCCCCCTAGGTTGACCAAATAGCTCCCAGAATAACCCAAACAGGTACAAATTGACCATGTGAATGTTGGGTGAGCATGGGAAGTCATAATGAGGTTCACACATGTGGAGGATAAGGTTGGGTGGAAGTTAGGTAGGCTAGGTTAGGCCAAAATAGACAAAAGAGGGGAAAAAGAATAGGTTCAATGCATGTGTGCCCTTGGTCAAGCCCAGATCCACAAAATAGGGAAAGAAGAGTGCCTTAGGCATGGAGGTGGTAATAATTGCATGTGGTGGTCATAATGAGAGTTCCCAATAGCTAGTTTGACCACCATTTGTCCCATACAATGTGAGAACTTGTTCACACTTGCCCCAACAACTTCCTAACAACCCAGGTATGTAATTATTAACCATTTAGCACCTAATAACCATTAATTAATTAATGATTAAGGTACTGAGTTATAATATTGTTCTAACACCCCCCCTTAATCTAGACTTGGTGGAATATCAAAAATTATGCCTTGGCAACTAAGGCTCAAGTCACCTTTTACAACATAAAATTTATTTGTCCATGTAACCAAGGTAAGGGGGAAAACCACATGGGAAATAAAACCTCCCCTCTAAAATGGACATGAAGCACACCAAAAATAAAATTCTCCAAAACTCAAGTAGGTATGAACTTGATTATATGTCTGGACGAACCTTCTTCTTTGGAAGAAGATATTGTTGCTCAACTAGATCATAAACATGAACAGCTGTATGATGGAGAATGTAGCCATGTAGAATAGCTCCAATAAACTAATGTGAGAGTAGAATTGGTTCCTCATTAGACTTGAACTTCAGACTGAAATCAGGTCCAAATGAGTCTTTAGATGCTTGAGCCAAAAACTTTGAACCAAAAGTGGAGAAATCAGCATCAAGCAAAACTGAAATTTCTTGAAACTTTGAACCCAAAACTATTATGGCAGCTCCAAGAATGATAAACAATAGTTACAAATGATATTTGGACTTGAAATATGAACTAAAATTAGGATCCAAAACAGGTATGATCAGGTCCAAGTGAGAGGAACAAAGTTTCAATGCATGCCAAGACAATGGCAATGTCTCCTTCAGCTTCAATAAAATTGTGAGAAAATGTGGTAGTCACCATAGAAGAATAGGTAGAAGGATTTAGATCAGAATTGATGAGTGAATTTGCATACATATCACACTTTGATGCAGCCTTCAAATAATCCAAAATATCAGAAAAATAAAAATAAATAAATAAATAATAAAAAAATAAAAAATAAAAAAAATAAAAAAATCACCATCATCTAGTAAAGTATGCAAAGGATCTTCAACAACTAGCTTATCATCCTCAAAATCAGCATTTGAAGAATTATTGGAGAACAATGATGAAATATGGATGGAGTGTTCTTCTTCAACAAAGGAATATTGAATGGATTCTCTTGTATCAGCTACATGTGAATATGAGAAATCAGAGTTCTCATGAACTTCTATAGTAATAAGAGAAGGAGTCACTTCAAGGAGACTTTCACCATGTTTACCTTGAGTTGAAATTTCTGCCATATCTTCAACAATAGCTTGAGGCAGTGTGCATGTGACCATGTAGTAAGTGAGAGGAGGCATGGGACCAAGGAGAGTGAATGCATGAACTCCATAATCTGATGTAGACTCCAAAATATCCAAAGAACCACAATTTTTCACATCAGCAAACTCAAATGAGGAATGCTTATCTTCTAGAGCAATAACTGATAGAGAATCCTCAATAGAAGAAGTATGATGGGAGAACAATGACTGTAGAGATATTTATTCTTCAACCATGGCTGCTCTATTTGTTGTATCTTCATCATTTGTAGCAACATATTGTGCAATAAATGATGTCTCTTCACATTATACTTCATAGCATGTAGAGGAAGCATTCGAATCAAAGATATCTATAACAATAGGAACTTGGAATAGGAACCCGTGTCAACCCTTCTCTTTACTATGTTAGTATATTGATGTTGGATGCATATGCTTTGTAAGTCGTCCCGTAGTATTTGTTGATCAATATTTTATATTAGCCCATAGTATTGACCCATAGTATTGGACGCATATGCTTTGTAATTTGTCCCATAGTATTATATGTCCCATGGTTTTGACTCATAGTATTGGCGCCTAGACTTAGCCCATGGTTTGTATTGACACATAGTATTGACCCATGGTATTGGTGCCTAGACTTAGTATATAAGTGTGTGTTGAGGCCTATGAGGGCACAGTGAAGTTAATTGTATTGAGCTTGCTCAAAGGAGGTTGCCCCCTCGAAGTGGCTCGTGATCAATATAAAAGTGATTATGATTTCTATTATTTCTGATATCTTGTGTATTGGCATTAATTAATTATTGCAGGTTCATCACATCTGGTATCAGAGCACTTTCTTGGGCTCGTTGGGTGGAATTTCTGCCAAATTTCTTTTCGCATCTGTTGCAGCTTCGGATTTGGGAATAATCCCTATCTTCTTAACTGTGGGAAGTACTTGGGAATAAGCCCTAAAACTCATTGTGAGGAGTACCACAAGAACCCCAAAGTAGCTGGCCCATTGAGAGGACCTGTCAGCGAAAAGGGCAACGACCCCTACCTGATTGACTAGTTCCCACCCATGAGGTAAACCAAGAGCTGTCGTTTGTGGTAAAGCGGTTATCAGTTTTACCTGAGCCATGGAGTGAGGGGTACTGCCCCAATACGCAAGCCGTCAGACAACATTGGTGGCCGAGTGAAACTCCTAAACTGTTAGGAAGCCATACATACCTGGGGTCCATATCTATTTTCAGTTGAACTGTTTTCGATCGCTTCCTCTCCAGATCCAACCGTTTTAGATCTATTCTGAAAGTCATTCCAGATCCAGTCTCCATTTCAGATCCATCCATTTTCGATCCCTTCCACGCCGTTGCAGATCCATCTGTTGCGGATCCCTTCTGCGCCGCTGTTGCCGATCCATTTCTAAAAACAAATACTGTTTTTCGGCCATATCTCTCTTATTTCAACTCTATTTTCCTTGAAACTTCACTGACATCCCTGCAATCCAATTCTGCATATTTCATTCCTGAAGACCCTATCCCAAATTCCACTTCCCAAAACCAGAAATCCCACATTTGTCTATTTTTAGGGTTTGCCATAACTTCTTCAATTTTCACCCAATTGCCTTCAAATTTTACCATAGAGTTCTCGCTTCTGAAATCCCCATTTTTTGCTTCCCTGTCCCTCAAAAAGTGTCGAAAACCTAGTTAAACCCCAATTACTCCTTCGAGTTTTTTCCAAATCCAAATTTCCCCTTACTAAATAAGCTTGTGTTTGTGTTTTTCTATCCATCCCCCCCCCCCCAAAAAAAAAAAAAAAAAAATTACTGGTTATGGTTGTCACTCGCACAGGATCAAACACCATGGAGGAAGCACTTGCAGCCATCCAAACCAAAATCCAAGATCTGGATAAAAAATTTCTCAGCATTCAGCCATGAACAATAACCGACAGCCAGAATCTTTTGCAGCCACCAGGTTCTCTTCTTCCAGCAATTTTCATGGGCCGAAGCTTGATTTTCCTCGCTTCAATGGTATTGATCCGACTGGATGGATATACCAAGCAGAACAATATTTTAGTCTGCATAATACTTTTGATGTTCAGAAAGTTCCACTTGCATCCTTTCATTTGGAACAGGAAGCCCTTCAATGGTACCGTTGGTACATCAAAGCTCATCCCGAGCCAAACTGGACAGATTTTTGCCAACTCCTTTTGTCACGATTTGGTCCTAGTTCTTTTGACGACTTCACAGAAGCACTCACTAAACTTCACCAAACTGGCATAGTCAGAGAGTATCAAACAGAATTTGAGAAACTAGCCAATCACACAGAAGGATTGTCCGATGAATTCTACAGGAGTTGTTTTATCAGTGGTCTCAAGGATGAAATCCGCTCAGAGGTAAAAATGTTTTGTCCCAACACAATGATGGAATTCCTAGGGTTGGATAAGCTGGCTGAGGACAAGATCGTAGCTCAACAACGCTCCAAACCCACCTTTGTTCCCTTCAGAAATATGGGTTCCCAACAACCTCCCATCACGCCTGCTCCTCAACCAACTCCTATCAAGCAAGAAATTGTCTGAAACAGAGATGCAGGCACGCCGAGAAAAAGGGCTTTGTTATAATTGTGATGAGAAATTCACTCGGGGACATAGATGTGTTCAACAAAAGCTCTATCTCTTGGATGTCGATTCTTCGCCTACCTCAAAACTTGATGAAGAAGCTCCAGATACAGTAGATGATCAGGTCAACATTCAACACCTGCCTGTTGACACCCCATCTCAGGACGACCCACTCGAGATCTCTCTCCATGCTGTAACCGGCGTCACCACCCCACAAACAATGCGAGTCAGGGGATACTTCAAGAAGCTCCCTCTTACCATACTCATTGATTCTGGTAGCACTCATAACTTCATTGATCCTCGGATTGCCAAACAGGCTAATTGTTTTTTCCATCCTTGCTCCAAGTTTGAAGTCATGGTTGTCAATGGGGGCACCTTACCTTGCAAGGGGAAGTGTCACAATGTGCGTATCTCTATGGAAGATTATAACCTGCGCTCTCACATGTTTGCCTTGTTCTTAGGCGGATGTGATGTGGTTTTGGGCGTTCAATGGTTACGCACACTTGGCCCCATCTTATGGGATTTTGCTGAACTTTGGATGCAGTTTTCAATCAATGGGGCACAACATAAATTTATGGGCTTACAACCAGGGTCTCTTTACATCATCAGTTCACATCGCCTGGAAAAAATACTTAAGAAGAATTCACATGGTGTCATCGCTCAACTCCATTCCATTCAGATGCACCCATCAATAGTCTCCACTACTTCCTTGGATAGATATGCAGGTGTCTTTGCTGAACCAATGAGCTTGTTGCCTTCAAGAGACCTTTCCGGTAAGAATTTAGCCGCATCTACCTCTCAGCAGGAAATGATGACTATTTTGCATACAGTCCAGAAGTGGCAGTCATCCCTATTGGGGAATTATTTCTGCATCAAGACTGATCTCCAGAGTTTGGAAACTTTCCTGGAACAACGGGTCTCCTCCCCAACACACCTGAAATGGGTTATCCAACTCATGGGTTATGACTATGCGACCACTTACTAGAAGGGTAAGGACAATATGGTGGAAGATGCTCCTCCTCGCACATTTGATGACCCAATTTCTCTTATATCTATTTCTCTGCTTATTCCAAATTGGTTGCAATCTGTTCAACGGGGCTATCTCTTCTATGAACTCCATGCTTCTTCATCAGTAGGGCACTCCGGGTTCCTCAAAACGTATGACCAGGAACAATGTAACTTCTTTTGGCAGGGACTCAAAAGGACAATTCAACGGATGGTCGTTGACTGTGATACTTTCCAGGTCAACAAGGGTGAAACGACCCTCCTTTCAGGACTGCTCGAACCCTTACCCACCCCTCCACAGATTTGGACAACTATTTCTATGGATTTCCTAGAAGCGCTCCAGTGGTATAGTACCACATCTCAAAGGACACCATATGAAGCAGTCTTTTTACATGCACCACCATTTCTTCTTCCATCCACCTTCAACAGCTCCTCAGTTCAGGCAATTGACTCAATTCTTCGAAACCGTGATCAACTTCTTCTCATTCTGTAGGACAATTTTCACATGGCAAGAATTCGACTGAAACAACAAGCCGATCAGCACCGTTCTGAATGCACTTTTCACATCGCTGATATGGTTCTTCTTCATCTACAGCCTTCCATGCCATCCTCCCAGAAACTCCAAAGGCGCCAGTGGCTTGGAATGCAACCCGAGGATGCTACAGGGGACCCACTCCTTCAGATTCTGCATCAATTTCCACATCTAAAGCTTTGAGGACAAAGCTTTTTCTAAGGGAAAGGGGATGTTAGGAACCCATGTCTTTACTTTGTTAGTATATTGTTGTTGGACGCATATGCTTTGTAAGTCATCCCATAGTATTTGTTGATCAATATTTTATATTAGCCCATAGTATTGGATGCATATGCTTTGTAATTTGTCCCATAGTATTATATGTCCCATGGTATTATATGTCCCATGATTTTGACTCATAGTATTGGTGCCTAGACTTAGCCCATGGTTTGTATTGACACATAGTATTGACCCATGGAATTGGTGCCTAGACTTAGTATATAAGTGTGTGTTGAGGCCTATGAAGGCACAGTGAAGTTAATTGTATTGAGCTTGCTCAAAGGAGGTTGACCCCTCGAAGTGGCTCGTGATCAATATAAAAGTGATTCTGAGTTCTATTATTTCTGATATCTCGTGTATTGGCATTAATTAATTATTGCAGGTTCATCACAAAATCAGAGTTCTCATGAACTTCTATAGTAATAAGAGAAGGAGTCACTTCAAGGATACTTTCACCATTTTTACCTTGAGTTGAAATTTCTGCCATATATTCAACAATAGCTTGAGGAAGTGTGCATGTGACCATGTAGTAAGTGAGAGGAGGCATGGGACCAAGGAGAGTGAATGAACGAACTCCATAATATGATGTAGACTCCAAAATATCCAAAGAACCACAAATTTTCACATCAGCAAACTCAAATGAGGAATGCTTATCTTCTAGAGCAATAACTAATAGAGAATCCTCAGTAGAAGAAGTATGATGGGAGAACAATGACTGTAGAGATATTTATTCTTCAACCATGGCTGCTCCATTTGTTGTATCTTCATCATTTGTAGCAACATATTGTGCAATAGATGATGTCTCTTCACATTATACTTCATAGCATGTAGAGGAAGCATTCGAATCAAAGAGATCTATAACAATAGAAACTTGTGTAGAATATTTTTCCATTCGATCTTCTTGAAGAAATTCATCAAATACAGTAGAGGCCGAACCATAAGGAGGGAGAGAACATGATGAGGTGTCCATATTCTCACTTAATGCACCATCCTTCTACTTATTAAGAGCCTTTTCCAAGTTGGACCATAGCTCAAATGGATAGTCTGTAGAATCAATCAAGTAGTGCATGCATGGAGACATGGCTAGACACATAGCTCCTAATGCTCTGTCACAGTCATTTAGCCAATGATTTTTCTCTTCATAAGATTCGAGTTCATTCTCAACACCAATGGACACATCATAGAGACCTTTTCTCTTAAGATATGCACACATTTTAGGCTTCACTCAACATAACTGGATGGAGTAAGAAGAGGAACTTTCGAATCCATGTAGAAGTTGTTGTGCCTGCAATAAAACTCTCAATCACTCAGGAGGGGATCTACACTAATAGATTCGAACTCTGTTTGATAGTAGGTTCATTCGGGATAGCATCACACCCTGGATAGACTCCAATGTATTTCTCCAATGGCTTCAATGCAATGGTTCCAGTGACTTTTGTGGTTTCTCCATTGCTTCTGGCACACCACTAAAACAGTCTATTGGTTCGAATAATAGCTCCAAGAGCTCTGATACCATGTGAAATATAAGTCATAGTAGGACCTAGCTACCATGTATTACCTCACAATTTAAAGAATTAGCTTATTATTCAAGATACAAGTGCAAGAAGAGTTCTGGAAAACAAATGATCAAAAATAGTCACAAATGATAAAAAACCAAGAATATAAATGATCAAATATCAGATTCTATTAACTCTGTCCATATTACAATGAGATGTGATCTTCCTTATATAGCATTTGAAATAAATAGATTGCACTTGGAGTGTCCACACTCTGCTATCTTAGATTAGATCACAATCCCCCCTAGGTTGACCAAATAGCTCCCAAAATAACCCAAACATGTACAAATTGGCCATGTGAACATTGGGTGAGCATGGGAAGTCATAATTAGGTTCACACATGTGGAGGACAAGGTTGGGTGGAATTTAGGTAGGCTAGGTTAGGCCAAAATAGTCAAAAGAGGGGCAAAAGAATAGGTTTAATGCATGTGTGCCCTTGGTCAAGCTCAGATCCACAAAACAGGGAAAGGAGGGTGCCTTAGGCATGGAGGTGGTAATAATTGCATGTGGTGGTCATAATGAGAGTGTCCAACATCTATTTTGACCACCCTTTGGACCATACAATGTGAGAACTTGTTCACACTTGCCCCAACAACTTCTGACCAACTTATAACAACTTCCTAACAACCCAGGGATGTAATTACTAACCATTTTAACACCTAATAACCATTAATTAATTAATGATTAAGGTACTAAGGTATAATATTTTTCTAACAGCCTCTACAACGGATGAGTCAACCGAACCCACAATGCCATTGACATGTGGTCTAGGTTTGGGTTTACAACGATCAATATTTTATCTTGGCGCATCCGGAATGATTTAATTAAGAATCCCAGACTGAGCATAAATAAAATATAACTATTGGATTATTAAAATGGATTCCTCCTCTGAGGTAATCCTGGAAGTAAAAATATCTTTGGAGATGTAGGGTAATAATGATTTTAGAAACCACTCTAGTAAGAATTCCAGGGGAATCTCAGCTTTAATGATCCTCTTCCTTCTTCTCCACTCCTGAATGTGATCAGATATGTGAGTGGATTTATTCTACCAAAATGTATACATGAGATCCGTGTTGGCATCATACTGAACGGGAAGTTGGAAGTGATTCAAAAATAATCTCTCCAAATAGTAAAAGTTATGATAAGCAGTGGATGGTAACTCAATGTACCATTTATCCACGACACTGGTTAAGGTTCTTTGGAAGAGTCTCAACCATATTGAATCATCGTTTAGTGAATTAGAAAAACACTATAAATGAAATGTTGTAATGTGGTCCACTGGATCTTCACCAGTCTTACCTTCAAAATTAGGAATGTCTGAAGGAATTTTGGTTGGAACAGGAGGCCAATTGGGACCATGATGCACAGGGTCATTCATAAGATTTGAAAGATCAAGCAAGTTTAACATTTTCAAAAAGGGTAAGAGGGGCCTAGCCGATGGCGTATGAGTTCGTGGAATCTAGTAAGGAAGAATACCTTAACCATAACTCCCATAAGACTGGTTGGGGTTTCCCACATCCATCGGTTGTGATATGAATGCATTTTGAAAAGTGCTCCATATGTAAGCCAATGGATTGTTCCCTTGAGGCCCACTCCAGTGTGGCTGAGTATTACTACCTCCAACTAGAAAAGGAGTTGAAGTATAATCATTACTTCCTCCTCCACTAAAGATTTAAATAGGAGTGTTCCCTACAAGTACATTATAGGTTTGAACGTTTGATGATTACACACTATAACCTATAAAGGGGTTTGAACTCGCAAACTGTGAAATGGGAGGAACATGCATTGAGCCTGTAAATGGGGTTGAAGGAGTAATATGCCCTCCATGCCAAGGGAATCCATGAGTAAAAGGAGTTGAAATAGTAGGATTAGTTTGTAAATGGTAAAGAAACGGGGATGACATAAACGATACCATAGGTATCCCAGTGAAAGGGACATTAGAAGAACCAACAGTTGATCCAAAATGTATAGAAGTCGATGCAATATGAGTGCTTGACGACCCTAAGGATCCTGTATTAAAGTTTACTGAATTTTTCGAAGTAGAAACAATTTGCAACGAGCTAGGTACTGGAGTGTTCATATGAGGAGGAGAAAAACCTCCTGTCATAATGGCAGATGTGGGAGTGTGTGGAACTCCCAATTTGTCCCATGTGTTGTCCATAGTAAATCCATACGTAAACCTATACACACTTAGCTCAGGTAAACTTAAAGAGATGACTCGCACTAACACCGTATTGTCAAGTCTAGTTAATGGAGGGTTAAAGGGTATCACAAAACCTTCAGTTTGCAAGTCTTCAACCTCAATTGTATGTGGAACCTGTGAATCTTGAGTAATAAGGTCTGGTTCTCTAGGTAGTTCAGTCATACCTATTGGTTCAAAAGAACCGCTTGAGTTTGTCCTACGTCGTTGAGGTTGCAGTGGAGGCTCCACAATGAGTGGAGGAATTTTTTTCAACTTTCTTGACCTACGGAGAGGTTGGTCCTCCACAACTAAAAATATTCTAAATATATCAAACCTAGGGCCAACTAGAACAAAAGTAAACAATCAACACACTACTAAAAAATGTCCTATAGTGATCCAAACCAGGAAATCAGATAATCTTCCAAAGGGGATTCTGGGATGATGAGGGCCCTGAACAGACCAGTGAAGGGACAAAGAACAACTATCTGGGGTCCACAGTATAGACACGATCGGGAAAAGCACTGGAATCACCCAACCTCCTTCCCAAAGAGCTGGAGAGGATTTCCTCCTGAATCTGTCCTAGGTGTAATGGAAATAGCCTTCCACTACCACCCATGTAGAGTCCTAAAAGTATGGATACTAAGGCTACCAACACTATAGAGAGGGTTTGAGGGGACAGTCGTGGGTCAAATCAATACACATGGGCAGGGTAACTAAGCCCGAAATCCAAAAGCACTAGAAGGTACTAGTGAATCCCCGTACGCGTACTGACTCTGGTAGATGATCGATCAAATAGTGGAGGGGTATCTCCAACTAATCAATCTCTCATGACCTCGTGCTTAACTCCAGTGTGAGTATCGAAGCTTATCGATTCACCTTCTACAGAGGTGGATTTACCTAATGAAAGGCCACTACAATTCGAGTTTGACTTCTTTGGATAGTTAATGACAACCTAATCCAAAGCACTAACCTAAGCTAGTTGGTGTAAGACCTAAAAATAAAACATTACTACTTGATTTTAAGTTTAAGATTCTTTTAAGGCTATTTTTTACTCAAAGGGTAGTGTATGTGTGCGTGGTGTGGTTACAACTGAAAATAGAAAAGCATGATATGTGTAATAATATGTGAAAATGCTTTTATTTATTTTATCATTTCGCTTTACTCTTTCTAAATCCAAAATGATGATTAAGTAAACCCAAGTAAAAAAAAAAAAACTTTTCTTTTTCAAAAATAAGTGCATGCAACTAGTACTACTTCTGAAAAGAAACAAATGTTCTTTTTAAGGGAAAAAAATACTTGCTCTTTTTTTTGCAAATTTCTTTTTAAACAAGAGAAGAACAACTAATTATGAACAAGTAAAAAACACTCCAACTACTTAAGTGTATACAAATTGTACCTAAGCTTAAAAGAAATAGAAAACTACCCTCATAGAAATCTGCAAACAATAAGCTCAACTAGTTAACTCAATCAAGACAAGAAATTAATTAACCTTGTAGAAGAACACTTCGAAACCAAAAAGACAAGAAGAAAAAAACAAGGAAACTTCTTCAAGATACTAGACTACTTTCAATTAGGCCAGCGATCAGGAAATATCACTCCAAATGTCCACAAACCAAAAACTTGAACTTGAAAGACCTAGGTACAACCTCAACAAGTAAAAAAATAGACCAAAAATTTCTCAAAGAAGAGCAAAGACTTAAACACAGCGTGAAAACATAGGAGTTCAACCATAGGAGAAAAACTGAATCCTACAGGGGTACCCATGATTGTAAGTATAGTAACTAGCGGGTCACTCGCAGGTTCAAAACAAACAACCTACGTGTAATAGGGAAACTCACGACTGTATATACCTGCAATTTGTGGGTTTGCTTCAAAAAATTTTAAAAAAAGAAGAAAAACTTTAAAAGGACCAAATCTAAGTCTTAAAAAAGGGTATGTACCCTCTGCAAACCCTTCCAGAAAACTCAAAAACTGACTCTGACTAAAGAAAAGACTACACAAAGGACTCCCAGAGCAACAGAAATCTCCCCATCGGAGTCGCCAATTCTGTTGTTCGAAATTTTAACCTATGACTCGGAAGTTATAGATGTCAACAACGTACTATTGAAAAAATATAAAATATAGAACAATAGGAAAGCATACAACAATATATTTCCTTAACGAAAAATAACTAGGGTTAACAAGTTGAGTAAAAGTACCTTGAATACAAGAAGTTTGATCCAAGATTGAAACTCTAAGTCCTTGATCCACAATCCTGAGTAAAGAACCTGCAAAAAGGAGATACCTTCCTCAAAACATTTGGCTACATAGATATGAACAATAAAACATGAAACTCATACATAAATGAAACATGAAATATTCACTAGATTTAATTCATAATATAGACACAAATGTTTATGGGAAAAGACAATCTCTTGTATTAATCATATAAATGACAACAAGTTATAGCCGATTCTGCAACAAGCACTGATGAAACCATGTTCTGGGGTCTTGCTTGTAATGCCCATATTTTTGATTCGGCATATTTATTAGTTAGACACACCATACTTTATTTCTTATATATTCTGTTGAACTCAGCTCGACTGAGTAAACTATATTGGACCTCATTATATGATGTTACTCTGTCTTATGATTTCACCATGATTATGATGTTACTATGTTATGCAGTTATAATGTCATGATTATCATATGATTTCTTTATTTTACGATTACAGTATATGTTTATATGTCTTCATTGATGAAATGTGAAATATATGATTCGGTACGTGGATACCATCTTCTTATATGAATTATTGAAGTGTTATATGTCATACGCATCTATGATGAGCTAAAAAGGTAACATGAAATAAAATGATTTTTGATAACATGGATCAATTGGCGATCAATGGGAAATGCTTTCTATAAATTTGTATTTTGCAAAATACTAACCTACAGGACACAAGGGCTATGGGATAGCCAGTTACTTGATCTGATATATATTGGAAAGGAAAAACATGTTCATACAGTAAACCTTAGCAGCCAAAATGAGGATACGATAACACAAACTGATAATCCCGATAGCAGCAAAGTATGAGTTGATAAGAGCATAGGCCCAGTATGTTGAGAGGGATGGATGTGTTTCCCACCCTATGTTTCCATGAGACCCGAGGTCGTGGGAGGGCCGTGCTGAGACACGCTCCCCATGTTGTTGTGATGACGATGGTCGGATGCCTGCTAAGGGAGGATAGGTCCGCTGTTCAACCGACGCTATCGCTCTCAAGTTCTATGTGGTCATATCGGTGAGTCCGACATCCACTTTTGTACTAGCAGAGGAAGGATAGGGAGGATGCTGGACGTAGGTTATGATGGGAGGATGTGTTAGTTAGTACTGTTGGGGGTTTAGTATTCCTCGATTCCGAGTTAGTGGTAGTAGGCACCCTTCCTTGTACATGCTTGATTAAACTAATGTAAAGATAAAGATAATGATGTGAAATCGTAAAGAGCTAACTGTTAAATAACTGAGAATGTTGAAGTAATTGTACTATATATATTATGTTTGTTCTTCTACATGGGGGTAAATACTATTATTAGTTAGCAGGTATGCATAGGCGGGATGGGGTTTGTCTATAGTACATTTATGATCTGTGCATACGCTGGCCACGCATGCACACCTTGCACATGTACACTAGTATCGATATACAAACACTTAACATATTGAATAAATGTATAAGTTGTCATAAGTAATTAGGTTAATCATGCATTGACTGAATTCAGATAATGGATATAAAGTTATCTAAGATGTGTAAAACAAGTCAATTAAGCTATGCATTACTCGTTGGTAAACGTTGTGATATACAATTGAGACAAGTGTCATCAGTTAACATTGTTGTCTGAGAATTGTTGTAAATAAGGTAATGGCACTGTCTAATTAATTAGTAATATTGTTTAAGCACTTAAGGGTGCTTTGTTTAGAAGAATGACGATACTGTGTAGATGTTAGGGTACTCATGTGATAAACAAATGATGTAAAAGACATCTTTATTAAATTCACCATTATTATTACCTTATGGGGATTTAATTAATATTATTACTTAAAATTTATTTTAAATATTACTACCCATGTCATAACAATTGCAAAATAGATAAAATGTAAATATTGGTTAATGAATGATTAGAATGTGATTATTTTACATTTCTAAAATTAGACATAATAGGATAACAATTTTTGGAATGAACGTGATGTGATGGAAAATGGGTTATTACTATTTAATTATTCAATATGAATCGTAGAATTTAAATCTCAAGATAAGTGATCTCGACGGATAAGGTAGACCCTTAAGACACGCCATGTCCAAGTTGAAAGGGGTCAAATATTTATATAATATTTTATTAAATACCTTAATAACAATAAATACAAGGTTTGGTGAAAAGACTTGTAATTAATAAACCTTGTCCCGAATGGATAACCTTTGGGTGATAATTCCCACCGTAATAAATACTTACGACCGTCAATCCAAAACCAAATAAATTTTCCATGAGAGTAATTAATTATACATTTTTATAATGATACATGGATGAATGAACTAGAGAAAGGAGTAAATGTTTGAGGGGCTCGAGAGGGGGAGTTTGGGGCGGTGGAGTAAGCCCAAGGCCTTCTCGAGGATGGACATGTATATAGAGGAGGAGAAGGTTGAAGGGAAGGGAGAAAAGGGAAGAGAGAACTGGAAGTGGAGAGAAAGGTTGGAGGACAGAAAAGTTTAAGGACGGAGAAAGGTTTTGAGAACCGAAGCAAACACTGCTCTCGGGATTATCAAATTGTGAGCTCGGGGGCTTGGAAATCCTTTGATTTCAAAGGGCCAGTAAGATAATAACTGGTCGGTAGGGTGGACACTTCATTTTGGCTGTCTAAGAGGTTATACAACCTGCTACAACCTACGGTTAGCATCAGCATCAGGTAATTTCCTTGTTATTTACGTTATTTGATTATTATGCTAAAACTTACTGTAAACATGCATAACTTGCTATTTACTGATTTACTAAGTTGTGAAACATATTCTTATGCTGGAACATGATTGTTGAAAAGAAAATAATGATAAGTTTGTTTATTTTAAATTACGAATGTAAGGTTGATGAAAACATGACAGTACACTAAATATCATTTAGACGCATAGTAATTGTTAGAAATTTACTCCCATACTCTTGATAAAGTTTAATACATAGAAAATTAACTCTGAAATTTTACTTAGTGCTCTGCTGTAAAAACCAGAGCACTACAGATGGTATCAGAGCCTAAGGCTCAGACACTTTAGACCTATCGGGCAAACCACCATGAAGATTCAAGATGTTAAATCCTACAAAAACTTAGAACTTAGGACATAAACCTGGATAGAATTGAGGTATGAACAACACCAAACTTCAACCTATTTTACCTGCACGAACACAAAATTGGAACACCATTAGAAAATCTGGATATGTTAGAAAACTGCATATTTATACATATGTGTTTGTATTTCAAAATAGATGCATATTTGAAATATATTTAGAAATAAAAATAAATAGAGCAAATATATTTAGAAATAAAAATAACATGAGCTAGCAGTATTTTTAGTACAGCTTGGGTTAAAATTAATAAACTAACCGAGCAAATTAGAAGTGAGAAATTTCGGTAAAATTTGTGCAAACAAAAATCAAGGAGCCTAAATATTTGCATTAGACTAGATATTCTTAAACTTATGGACTGCATATAGTTGCATGCAATGTCACAAGATTCATCATTTTTTTTTTGGGCAAGGTCTCATTCCAGTGGCCACCATTCACATGCGAAAATCCTAAAACATAACTTTATTTTAATATTTTACCTACTGAAATAAAGCCTAAGCAAGAACTGAAGTGAAGGGTAGTAGAAAGCACTTATAGAAAACAAATAAAGTGCAATTCAGTAAACAACATCAAATAGGAAAAAAAAAAAAAAAAACGTAAACAGAAAATTACTTTATTGTTCAACTGAGGTTCTATATTGAGATAAACACTGAAAAAGCCATCAATGCAGAAAATGAAGAACTCGAGTTAAGAACAACAGATAGCACTCATAGAAATGAAGTTTGAAGGTGTAGTTCAGCAACGAGCAGGAAAGAGGATAGATGGGAATGGATGCTGTGCTTGATAACCCCACTAACTCAAATGGAGGTAGCAGCAGCAGAAATATACAAAACCTATGCAAAGGCTCATTATGTTTCGGATGGTTAATCTTTGATTTTGCCTCACATTTGGGCTACCTCAAATATGAGGACTGCTATTGTATACATAGGCATTTCAAATTAATAGATGCATTTAAATGTTACACACACACATGCCCTATTTCCATCTAATGCATAAAATCAGGTATCAAGAATAACATTTTTTTTTTTTTGGTTTAGGATAAGTGCATAGAACACTAATATTTAGGCGAGATTTTTATTTTAGCTAGCAAAGTGTTGCTTCACACAAATGCTTACCCACAGTCAATTTGACATAGAGAAAATAGTATCCTGCAATTTTGGTCCGTTGTCAGGCATACCCAAACCTGGAGCAAGGTCAGCATCCAGGTGCGTATGAGGTGCAGGCCCTTGCATTTGCTTTACCCGTTTCTTGTGGCGTTTGGTTTGAAAGTGCTCATCTCTGATTGAAATATTAGGGAAGTACCAATCGCAGTGTAAACAGTAGAATTGGCGTCAACCATTCCAGGGAGAACCCTGCAGCTGTAATGAAGGAAATTGTAAAAATAAAATAAAAATAAATAGATAAAATAAAATAAAACTTCATTTTTTTTTGATAAAATAGAAAAGGGGAAACCCCATGTACTTAACAACCACACGCTCTAAACCAACGGAGCTATTCCAGCATGAATATCATGCTGAAAATGCAAGGCTTTACGATTTTTTTTTAGCAATTCATGGTAATCTATTCCTTTCGTGGCATTTTGGTTTCATGTTAGTCTGCATTCATATTGGTCTGCTGAAAACGAAAATGAAATATTAGTAGGCACACACCGTAACCACTAAGCCAGAACGACCACTATGTCTGCGCGCGCGTGCACTCACTGCTCGTTACTGATGCCTCCGTTGTCGTTGCTGCTGCCGCCAGTTCATTTAAAAAGAACTGGGATCTCTGTTAACAGACGCCTCATGTCCAACAGCTGCCGCTGCTCTAAAGGACGACAGGCCCCATCTCCATTCCCCCTGGTAATTAGATAGACGCCCTGCACTCTCTCCATTAGTATTACCACGAAAATTTAAGAATCGTCTTGCATCTTCTACGTCAATATTCATGTTGTGATTAGACAGCCTTCTCACTCCATCTCCACCATCATATTCACGGTAATTAGAGGGGCGCCTGATGCTCTCAAAAATATCACTTCCAGTATAACTAGAGGAACGTCTCGCAGAATCTGACTCCTGGGCCCCTTGTTAATTAGATAACCGTGAACCAATTTCAATTTCATCGTTATTCCCCCTACAGTTGACAGGCGCCTGATGCCATCTCCTGCACTATTAGATTGATAGGACGACAATGACAACCGCCCTGTGTCCAACATGTCTTCTGCATAACGACAGTCGAGTGAAAAAACCTTCCATACTCTTCCGCCCTGCTCCTTTGAACAAACCCCTCTACAACATATCGCCTCTCCACATAAACCTGCTTAATCAAGGTCCGCAGTCTCTCAACATTGCTGCTGTCAGGCAGGTCGTTATTCTGGAAATCCCAGTTCTTCAAATAAATTTCTCGCGCCCGCTCGTTCCCCATATCTTACACATGAATAACGGAGAGGTTGAACCTTGTCCGGGAAATTAAACTCGAACTCCGTGTGCCTTCCGAAACCCTACAGCCATGCATGCCCAGCTGGTTATGAAAGTAGTTCTATTTTAACGCCTAAGTATTGGAGCTTTCAGATTTCTTTTAAAAAGAATTTATTACAAAGTTCTCAGTCTAAAAAAAATTTTACCATAACCTAATACGAGCTATATGACATTTTTCCATGGCACAAAGGCCAGTTTACACTTAAGAGGATAATTACCAGTTTGGCTGCTCGCACCAAAACTCAAATGGTGAGGCACCAAAACGCAAATAGTGAGAGGAAAACTACCAAAGTAGAGATTATACCTGAAATCAGACAGAGCTTGAACCACTTTCCATGGCGAAGTTGCAGAGCTAAAAACTCAGGAAGAGAAGGCAAAATGGCCGCGTCTTGGGGATTGACCCTATTTAGGGTTTTCCCCTCTTTCCCAGGGTGGTGGGTTGCGTGGAGAGACCATGCGCCTTCATGCTTCTTCTCATGGTAGTAGGAGGACGCGTGGGCCTCATGCAAGGGCGCGACGGGCCCATGAATATCTTAAGGGTAGGTTATTAATATTTGAACAAGTTATAATTATCTAAATTTTGTAAATTGTTAAAAATTGTTAAAATTTTAACTTAACGATTATAATTCAATATGTCAATTATTTGAAACCCTAACGAGTTAAAAACCTTATTTTTTGGGGTTGGTTGAAATTAAATTTGGTTAAAATTCTATTAGCACAATTATCAATTATTTAAAATTTAAAACTATAAATTTTACTTTAGTAACTATTACATAAATTATAAAAAAAAAAAAAAAAATTATTATTATTAATATGAATTATAGTTTAATTAATTAGGGTTTGCATCTCATGATTAGGATTAGTAAAATTCTAGTTATTTATTTGATTTCTTATAATAATAATAATAAAAAAAATTCCTTCTGCCGAGGTTTCAACTCCTAGTCGAAGGGATGAGAGAGACCCGAAATCTCAAAAACAAGACACCGTTAAGATCAGCATGACGAGCTGAACACCATGAAAAAAATTGTTTAATAAAAACGACTATAGATTTTACTGCGCTAATCCTGACAATTTGTTATCTCATGATGCAAGTTATTTCTTATGCATAAGTATAAGTGTATGAATACCTACATTTTAGTTCCGTGTGTATTTGATTGAACAACTAAGGACATGATTTTATTTTCAATAACACAGGAACTATCATGGTAACAACACGCAGAGGTCGAGGTCGGGGTCAAGGTCGACCACCGTCACCGCCACCTCCGCCACCGTCATCACCGCCAACACCGCCACGATCAACCTCAACGCCTGAAATGCAGATCATAATGAGGTCTTTGGAGGCTATTATGACCACGATGAACAGGCAGTCGGAAAGGGCCGTCGAGGTGGAAACCACTCAAGTGAGTCGAGAGAACTCTGAAAGGGCACATGGCCCAAGACTGGAACCGCTTCAGGACATATCGAGGGAGTTGCAAAAGATAAAGGTTCGAGAGTTTTCAGGAGGACGACCCGGTAAGCATGCCGAAGCATGGCTGGAAGGCTTGAAGAGATGCTTCGCATTGAATGAGTACACATCTAGTTCCAAGGCTAGGATGGCCGTCTTTCAGCTTAAAGGTGATGCTTTGAATTGGTGGTCAGACCTCGAGAAGCAGTTGCACCTTACTCCTCTTACAACTTCTTGGGAACTGTTCGAGGAGAGGTTCCACATGAAGTATTTGCCAAATTATTACAAGGAAGAACAGGCAGGTGCACTCCATGCCTTAGTACAGGGAGACAAGAGGGTGGAGGAGTATGAATCTCGGTTTATGGAACTGGTAAAATATGTTCCTTACCTAGATGCAGATGATTGTCAGGTAGAGCGTTTTGTGTATGGACTTAACTACAAGATTAGAGCTGCTGTGCGGATGTGGAAGCCAACTTCAGTTGCCATGGCAGTTGAGTATGCTCGTTATGCAGCTGATATGTCAGATGGAAAAGGGGGTAGTAAGTTGACAGGAACCAATCAGTATGTTTCAGGGAAGGCGTCACATCCTTACTTCAGGGGAGGACAATCTAGAACTCCTCCTTACGGTAACAGGTTCACACCGAGGGGTAATACTTCAGTCAACTCAATCTCTCAGGCATCGTCCGCAACCCACCAAAGCCAGGGACGTACACAAGGAAGTTCCTATAGAGGATCAAGGGGTTTTAGAGGACCCAGGGGAAGAAACTCATCTCAGAGGATTCCTCCGAGCAACATGCAAGCCCCTCCCAATCTCTCTTGTTGGGGATGCGGAGGTCCTCATTTCCAGCAAGACTGTCCCAAGGGTCAGTCAAGCAGCAGGAACAGGGAAGGAAAAGCACCCATGGATAGTTCGGGTAACAGTCATCGGATTCATGTAGCGGTTCATAACCACCAAGCAGAACATCAGTCTACTGTAGTAGAATCCACTGGTAAAGTAAACAACGTCAAACTTAAAATTTTGTTTGATCCAGGAGCAACTGATAGTTTTATTTCACCATTTGCATTAGATAAATTTGGGTTGGCAGCCTACGAGCACGATGATTTCAAACTGGTTGAAATGGCTCCAGGAGCTAAGCAAATAGTAGGTCTTAAAGTGAGAAGTTGTGAGGTTGACTTAGGAGTGTGCACCACTAAGTTGGATGCTTATGTCACCAATTTGGGGACTTATGACCTCATTATTGGCATGGATTGGTTAGAATACCATAGAGCTTTCATAGACTGCTATGCGAAGATGGTGTTGTGCCTCGATGACGAGGGAAGGACAATTCAAATCCAAGGCTTGAAGAGGAAGATATCCCTTCGTTTCATCTCTATGGTGAAAGCTAAGCGGTGCCTAAGACAAGGATGCCAGTTGTTCGTAGTGGAGGCCGTGAGCGATAGTAAAGGACCTTCCTTGAATTCCTACCCAGTACTTTCCGAGTTCAAGGATGTCTTTCCGAAGGAATTGCCAGGACTACCTCCAGAAAGAGAGCTCGATTTCACAATCGAACTAAAACCTGGTGCAGAACCTATCTCAAAAACTCCGTATAGAATGACAACTCCAGAGCTCCGTGAGTTACAAATCCAGTTAAAAGAGTTGCTAGATTTGGGACTGATTAGACCTAGTATCTCGCCGTGGGGAGCACCAGTGATCTTCGTTAAGAAGAAGGATGGATCCCTGTGACTGTGCATAGATTACAGAGATTTGAACAAAGCCACAGTGAAGAACAGGTATCCCATACCCAGAATTGATGACCTCTTTGATCAAATGAAAGGTGCATCAGTCTTCTCAAAGATTGATTTACGATCAGGGTATCACCAGTTGAGGATCAAGGAAGGCGACATTCCTAAGACTGCATTTCGAACTCGATTTGGGCATTACGAGTTTGTAGTGGTACTATTTGGTTTGACCAATGCTCTAGCTGTATTCATGAGCCTCATGAATGGTGTCTTCCGAAAATACTTGGACCGCTTTGTTCAGGTCTTATTAGATGATATCCTTATCTATTCTAAGAATGAGAAGGAGCATGAGGAACACTTGCGGTTAGTCTTGACATGCTTAAGGGAACACAAACTTTATGGTAAATTATCAAAGTGTTCCTTCTTCCAAAAAGAGATTCACTACTTGGGACACATCATCTCAGGTGAAGGGATCTCTGTAGACCCGGAAAAGGTAAAGGCGATTGAATATTGGCCAATTCCAAGGAATGCTCATGAGGTGCGCAGCTTCATGGGGTTAGCAAGCTATTACCGGAGGTTTGTGGAAGGATTTTCTAAAATTTCAAAACCTATTACCACCTTGCAACACAAGGGAATCCGGTATGAATGGACCGATGAATGCGATGCCGCTTTTACAGAGTTAAAAAGATTGTTGACAAGTGCACCGATCTTGCGGGTACCAGACATGGATAAAGATTTCATGGTATGCACCGATGCCTCGAAGCAAGGATTAGGAGCGGTGTTGATGCAGGAAGGTGGGGTAATAGCTTATGCATCTCGAAAGTTGAAACCTCATGAGGAGCAGTATGCCATGCATGATCTAGAATTGGCAGCAGTAATGTTGGCACTAAAATTATGGAGGCACTACCTAGTTGGTAGAAGCTTCACCCTTAAAACAGACCATCAGAGCTTGCAGTACATCTTTACCCAAAGGGATTTGAATGCTAGGCAAAGGAGATGGAGTGAGTTCATGAGTAAATATGACTTTGGTATCTCTTACATCAAAGGAAAGGAGAATGTGGTGGCAGACGCTCTAAGCCGAAGGCCGAGACTTTTCTCCTTAATTCCCTTGAAGGTTGACTTGAGGGAAAGGGTACTAGGACAACTATTGGGCGATAGTTGGTATCTAAAAGTAACCTCAGCTATTCAGAATGGAAAGAAACAGGAATTGAAGTATGATGGGTACCATCTTGAGGAAGATGGATTGTTGCGGTATCAGGGAAGGATGTATGTTCCTAAGGAAGGTGATATCAGGGAAACAATCCTTAGAGAGGCCCATAGATCGCATTACTGTGCGCACCCAGGGGTGAAGAAGATGTATACTGACATGAAGCAACTCTTCTTCTGTCCAGGTATGAAGATGGATGTAGTGGATTTTGTTTCGAAGTGCCTTGAGTGTCAACAAGTTAAGGCAGATCATCATCACCCGGTCGGTCTCCTACAACCGCATGATATTCCTATGACTAAATGGGAAGTAATTTCCATGGACTTCATTGTAGGATTACCACTCACATCTATGAGACATAATGCTATTTTGGTGGTAGTCGACAAACTGACCAAAAGTGCTCACTTCATTCCAGTAAGAGACACCTATGATGTGACAGATGTAGCAAGGGTATTCATAAATGAGATTATACGTCTTCATGGAGTACCTAAAAAGATAATCTCTGACAGAGACCCTAAGTTCACCTCCAGATTTTGGACAAGCATGCAGTCAGCATTAGGGACACAGTTGAACTTAAGCTCAGCTTATCACCCCGAGACAGATGGACAGACTGAGAGGGTGAATCAAGTGATGGAGGACATGCTTAGGATGTATGTTATGGATCAACAGACACAGTGGGATAAATATCTTCCTTTAGTGGAGTTTGCATACAACAATAGTCATCATAGCTCCATTGGTATGCCGCCATATCAGGCATTGTATGGGAGGCCATGCAGGACACCACTCAGTTGGGACAGGTTAGAGGATCGAGTTTTAATTGGGCCTGAATTGATTCAGGAAATGGAGGAGCAAGTGTTACAGATTAGGCAGCGGCTGAAGGAAGCACATGATAGGCAAAAGAGTTACGCTGATGCACACAGATTAGATAGAACTTATGAAGTAGGGGATCGTGTATTTATTCGCATCAGACCAAATAAAAGTACCATTTGGTTTGGGAAGGGTACCAAGTTGTCACCTCGCTTTATAGGTCCATTTGAGATTCTTGAGAAAATCGGACCAGTTTCTTATCGTCTTGCGCTGCCACCCCACTTGCATAAAACTCATAATCTATTTCATGTTTCTGTATTACGACATTACATAGTTGATGAGACTCACAAAATTCATTGGAAGGGATTGCAGGTCTCGGATGAGGGAACCTTCAGGGTCGAACCATTACGTATACTTGATCGTAGGGTTCAACAGCTCCGTAGTCGCCATGTGGACCAAGTTAAGGTCCAATGGGACAAGTATAGCCCCGGGTCTGCTACCTGGGAGGACGCAGAGACCATGCGTCGAGATTTTCCCTCACTATTTTGACCATAACTTCGGGACGAAGTTTCCCGAAGGGTGGGTGTATGTAATGCCCATATTTTTGATTCGGCATATTTATTAGTTAGACACACCATACTTTATTTCTTATATATTCTGTTGAACTCATCTCGACCGAGTAAACTATATTGGACCTCATTATATGATGTTACTCTGTCTTATGATTTCACCATGATTATGATGTTACTATGTTATGCAGTTATAATGTCATGATTATCATATGATTTCTTTATTTTACGATTACAGTATATGTTTACATGTTTTCATTGATGAAATGTGAAATATATGATTCGGTACGTGGATACCATCTTCTTATATGAATTATTGAAGTGTTATATGTCATACGCATCTATGATGAGCTAAAAAGGTAACATGAAATAAAATGATTTTTGATAACATGGATCAATTGGCGATCAATGGGAAATGCTTTCTATAAATTTGTATTTTGCAAAATACTAACCTACAGGACACAAGGGCTATGGGATAGCCAGTTACTTGATCTGATATATATTGGAAAGGAAAAACATGTTCATACAGTAAACCTTAGCAACAAAAATGAGGATACGATAACACAAACTGAATGTGATCAGATATGTCAGTGGATTTATTCTACCAAAATGTATACATGAGATCCGTGTTGGCATCATACCGAACGGGAAGTTGGAAGTGATTCAAAAATAATCTCTCCAAATAGTAAAAGTTATGATAAGTAGTGGATGGTAACTCAATGTACCATTTATCCACGACACTGGTTAAGGTTCTTTGGAAGAGTCTCAACCATATTGAATCATCGTTTAGTGAATTAGAAAAACACTATAAATGAAATGTTGTAATGTGGTCCACTGGATCTTCACCAGTCTTACCTTCATAATTAGGAATGTCTGAAGGAATTTTGGTTGGAACAGGAGGCCAATTGGGACCATGATGCACAGGGTCATTCATAAGATTTGAAAGATCGAGCAAGTTTAACATTTTCAAAAAGGGTAAGAGGGGCCTAGCCAATGGCGTATGAGTTCGTGGAATCTAGTAAGGAAGAATACCTTAACCATAACTCCCATAAGGCTGGTTGGGGTTTCCCACATCCATCTGTTGTGATATGAATGCATTTTGAAAAGTGCTCCATATGTAAGCCAATGGATTGTTCCCTTGAGGCCCACTCCAATGCGGCTGAGTATTACTACCTCCAACTAGAAAAGGAGTTGAAGTATAATCATTACTTCCTCCTCCACTAATGATTTAAATAGGAGTGTTCCCTACAAGTACATTAGAGGTTTGAATGTTTGATGATTACACACTATAACCTATAAAGGGGTTTGAACTCGCAAACTGTGAAATGGGAGGAACATGCATTGAGCCTGTAAATGGGGTTGAAGGAGTAATATGCCCTCCATGCCAAGGGAATCCATGAGTAAAAGGAGTTGAAATAGTAGGATTAGTTTGTAAATGGTAAAGAAACGGGGATGACATAAACGATACCATAGGTATCCCAGTGAAAGGGACATTAGAAGAACCAACAGTTGATCCAAAATGTATAGAAGTCGATGCAATATGAGTGCTTGACGACCCTAAGGATCCTGTATTAAAGTTTAGTGAATTTTTCGAAGTAGAAACAATTTGCAACGAGCTAGGTACTGGAGTGTTCATATGAGGAGGAGAAAAACCTCCTGTCATAATGGCAGATGTGGGAGTGTGTGGAACTCCCAATCTGTCCCATGTGTTGTCCATAGTAAATCCATACGTAAACCTATACACACTTAGCTCAGGTAAACTTAAAGAGATGACTCGCACTAACACCGGATTGTCAAGTCCAGTTAATGGAGGGTTAAAGGGTATCACAAAAACTTCAGTTTGCAAATCTTCAACCTCAATTGTATGTGGAACCTGTGAATCTTGAGTAATAAGGTCTGGTTCTCTAGGTAGTTCAGTCATACCTATTGGTTCAAAAGAACCGCTTGAGTTTGTCCTACGTCGTTGAGGTTGCAGTGGAGGCTCCACAATGAGTGGAGGAATTTTTTTCAACTTTCTTGACCTACGGAGAGGTTGGTCCTCCACAACTAAAAATATTCTAAATATATCAAACCTAGGGCCAACTAGAACAAAAGTAAACAATCAACACACTACTAAAAAATGTCCTATAGTGATCCAAACCAGGAAATTAGATAATCTTCCAAAGGGGAGTCTGGGATGATGAGGGCCCAGAACAGACCAGTGAAGGGACAAAGAACAGCTATCTGGGGTCCACAGTATAGACACGATCGGGAAAAGCACTGGAATCGCCCAACCTCCTTCCCAAAGAGCTGGAGAGGATTTCCTCCTGAATCTGTCCTAGGTGTAATGGAAATAGCCTTCCACTACCACCCATGTAGAGTCCTAAAAGTATGGATACTAAGGCTACCAACACTATAGAGAGGGTTTGAGGGGACAGTCGTGGGTCAAATCAATACACATGGGCAGGGTAACTAAGCCCGAAATCCAAAAGCACTAGAAGGTACTAGTGAATCCCCGTACGCGTACTGACTCTGGTAGATGATCGATCAAATAGTGGAGGGGTATCTCCAACTAATCAATCTCTCATGACCTCGTGCTTAACTCCAGTGTGAGTATCGAAGCTTCTCGATTCACCTTCTACAGAGGTGGATTTACCTAATGAAAGGCCACTACAATTCGAGTTTGACTTCTTTGGATAGTTAATGACAACCTAATCCAAAGCACTAACCTAAGCTAGTTGGTGTAAGACCTAAAAATAAAACATTACTACTTGATTTTAAGTTTAAGATTCTTTTTAAGGCTATTTTTTACTCAAAGGGTAGTGTATGTGTGCGTGGTGTGGTTACAACTGAAAATAGAAAAGCATGATATGTGTAATAATATGTGAAAATGCTTTTATTTATTTTATCGTTTCGCTTTACTCTTTCTAAATCCAAAATGATGATTAAGTAAACCCAAGTAAAAAAAAAAAAAAAATTCTTTTTCAAAAATAAGTGCATGCAACTAGTACTACTTCTGAAAAGAAACAAATGTTCTTTTTAAGGGAAAAAAATACTTGCTCTTTTTTTTGCAAATTTCTTTTTAAACAAGAGAAGAACAACTAATTATGAACAAGTAAAAAACACTCCAACTACTTAAGTGTATACAAATTGTACCTAAGCTTAAAAGAAATAGAAAACTACCCTCATAGAAATCTGCAAACAATAAGCTCAACTAGTTAACTCAATCAAGACAAGAAATTAATTAACCTTGTAGAAGAACACTTCGAAACCAAAAAGACAAGAAGAAAAAAACAAGGAAACTTCTTCAAGATACCAGACTACTTTCAATTAGGCCAGCGATCAGGAAATATCACTCCAAGTGTCCACAAACCAAAAACTTGAACTTGAAAGACCTAGGTACAACCTCAACAAGTAAAAAAACAGACCAAAAATTTCTCAAAGAAGAGCAAAGACTTAAACACAGCCTGAAAACATAGGATTTCAACCATAGGAGGAAAACTGAATCCTACAGGGGTACCCGTGATTGTAAGTATAGTAACTAGCGGGTCACTCGCAGGTTCAAAACAAACAACCTACGTGTAATAGGGAAACTCGCGACTGTATATACCTGCAATTTGTGGGTTTGCTTCAAAAAAATTTAAAAAAAGAAGAAAAACTTTAAAAGGACCAAATCTAAGTCTTAAAAAAGGGTATGTACCCTCTGCAAACCCTTCCAGAAAACTCAAAAACTGACTCTGACTAAAGAAAAGACTACACAAAGGACTCCCAGAGCAACAGAAATCTCCCCATCGGAGTCGCCAGTTCTGTTGTTCGAAATTTTAACCTATGACTGGGAAGTTATAGATGTCAGCAACGTACTATTGAAAAAATACAAAATATAGAACAATAGGAAAGCATACAACAATATTTTTCCTTAACGAAAAATAACTAGGGTTAACAAGTTGAGTAAAAGTACCTTGAATACAAGAAGTTTGATCCAAGATTGAAACTCTAAGTCCTTGATCCACAATCCTGAGTAAAGAACCTGCAAAAAGGAGATACCTTCCTCAAAACATTTGGCTACATAGATATGAACAATAAAACATGAAACTCATACATAAATGAAACATGAAATATTCACTAGATTTAATTCATAATATAGACACAAATTTTTATGGGAAAAGACAATCTCTTGTATTAATCATATAAATGACAACAAGTTATAGCCGATTCTGCAACAAGCACTGATGAAACCATGTTCTGGGGTCTTGCTTGTAATGCCCATATTTTTGATTCGGCATATTTATTAGTTAGACACACCATACTTTATTTCTTATATATTCTGTTGAACTCAGCTCGACTGAGTAAACTATATTGGACCTCATTATATGATGTTACTCTGTCTTATGATTTCACCATGATTATGATGTTACTATGTTATGCAGTTATAATGTCATGATTATCATATGATTTCTTTATTTTACGATTACAGTATATGTTTACATGTTTTCATTGATGAAATGTGAAATATATGATTCGGTACGTAGATACCATCTTCTTATATGAATTATTGAAGTGTTATATGTCATACGCATCTATGATGAGCTAAAAAGGTAACATGAAATAAAATGATTTTTGATAACATGGATCAATTGGCGATCAATGGGAAATGCTTTCTATAAATTTGTATTTTGCAAAATACTAACCTACAGGACACAAGGGCTATGGGATAGCCAGTTACTTGATCTGATATATATTGGAAAGGAAAAACATGTTCATACAGTAAACCTTAGCATCCAAAATGAGGATACGATAACACAAACTGATAATCCCGATAACAGTAAAGTATGAGTTGATAAGGGCATAGGCCCAGTATGTTGAGAGGGATGGATGTGTTTCCCACCCTATGTTTCCATGAGACCCGAGGTCGTGGGAGGGCCGTGCTGAGACACGCTCCCCATGTTGTTGTGATGACGATGGTCGGATGCCTGCTAAGGGAGGATAGGTCCGCTGTTCAGCCGACGCTATCGCTCTCAAGTTCTATGTGGTCAGATCGGTGAGTCCGACATCCACTTTTGTACTAGCAGAGGAAGGATAGGGAGGATGCTGGACGTAGGTTATGATGGGAGGATGTGTTAGTTAGTACTGTTGGGGGTTTAGTATTCCTCGATTCCAAGTTAGTGGTAGTAGGCACCCTTCCTTATACATGATTGATTAAACTAATGTAAAGATAAAGATAATGATGTGAAATCGTAAAGAACTAACTGTTAAATAACTGAGAATGTTGAAGTAATTGTACTATATATATTATGTTTGTTCTTCTACATGGGGGTAAATACTATTATTAGTTAGCAGGTATGCATAGGCGGGATGGGGTTTGTCTATAGTACATTTATGATCTGTGCATACGCTGGCCACGCATGCACACCTTGCACATGTACACTAGTATCGATATACAAACACTTAACATATTGAATAAATGTATAAGTTGTCATAAGTAATTAGGTTAATCATGCATTGACTGAATTCAGATAATGGATATAAAGTTATCTAAGATGTGTAAAACAAGTCAATTAAGCTATGCATTACTCGTTGGTAAACGTTGTGATATACAATTGATACAAGTGTCATCAGTTAACATTGTCGTCTGAGAATTGTTGTAAATAAGGTAATGGCACTGTCTAATTAATTAGCAAGATTGTTTAAGCACTTAAGGGTGCTTTGTTTAGAAGAACGACGATACTGTGTAGATGTTAGGGTACTCATGTGATAAACAAATGATGTAAAAGACATCTTTATTAAATTCACCATTATTATTACCTTATGGGGATTTAATTAATATTATTACTTAAAATTTATTTTAAATATTACTACCCATGTCATAACAATTGCAAAATAGATAAAATGTAAATATTGGTTAATGAATGATTAGAATGTGATTATTTTACATTTCTAAAATTAGACATAATAGGATAACAATTTTTGGAATGAACGTGATGTGATGGAAAATGGGTTATTACTATTTAATTATTCAATATGAATCGTAGAATTTAAATCTCAAGATAAGTGATCTCGACGGATAAGGTAGACCCTTAAGACACGCCATGTCCAAGTTGAAAGGGGTCAAATATTTATATAATATTTTATTAAATACCTTAATAACAATAAATACAAGGTTTGGTGAAAAGACTTGTAATTAATAAACCTTGTCCCGAATGGATAACCTTTGGGTGATAATTCCCACCGTAATAAATACTTACGACCATCAATCCAAAACCAAATAAATTTTCCATGAGAGTAATTAATTATACATTTTTATAATGAGACGTGGATGAATGAACTAGGCAAAGGAGTAAATGTTTGAGGGGCTCGAGAGGGGGAGTTTGGGGCGGTGGAGTAAGCCCAAGGCCTTCTCGAGGATGGACATGTATATAGAGGAGGAGAAGGTTGAAGGGAAGGGAGAAAAGGGAAGAGAGAACTGGAAGTGGATAGAAAGGTTGGAGGACAGAAAAGTTTAAGGACGGAGAAAGGTTTTGAGAACCGAAGCAAACACTGCTCTCGGGATTATCAAATTGTGAGCTCGGGGGCTTGGAAACCCTTTGATTTCCAAGGGCCAGCAAGATAATAGCTGGTCGGTAGGGTGGACACTTCATTTTGGTTGTCTAAGAGGTTATACAACCTGCTACAACCTACGGTTAGCATCAGCATCAGGTAATTTCCTTGTTATTTACGTTATTTGATTATTATGCTAAAACTTACTGTAAACATGCATAACTTGCTATTTACTGATTTACTAAGTTGTGAAACATATTCTTATGCTGGAACATGATTGTTGAAAAGAAAATAATGATAAGTTTGTTTATTTTAAATTACGAATGTAAGGTTGATGAAAACACGACAGTACACTAAATATCATTTAAACGCATAGTAATTGTTAGAAATTTACTCCCATACACTTGATAAAGTTTAATACGTAGAAAATTAACTCTGAAATTTTACTTAGTGCTCTGCTGTAAAAACCAGAGCACTACATTGCTCCTCTCCTTCTGTATATATTCCTCTAGCATTTCAATACATAAATGGTTCTCTCCCCTTCTATGGCCTCCCCTTTGTATTTATAGAAAATTTGGGAAGATAGGTTTGAGAGATAAGTAGTTGGGGAAGGTATGGTAGTTAGGGAAACTACCATAACTATCTTAATTTCATTTTTTATTTTTATTTTTCATGATTTTAGGAAGCACCCGCATGTATGAACTTGACAACAAGCGAGTGACCCGTGAGTATTATGCCAGCAAGTAGTGGGTGCGACATTTTTTGGAAAAAACGCAAGTGGTCAGTGGAGCACCAACGGGTGACCCGTGATATGTAAGTTATAATAGTTGCGGTTATGTCCTAAAAGTGTATCAAAAAAATGGATAATTTGGAGAGAATAATGTATGATCAAGGTCATATGCATCTATAGAAAATAGGGATCTTCAATCCATAATGTCATTTTGTGTGAACGATGTTTCATTGTCCTCACAGACAGAGAAGTGCCAATTTGACTAATAACACATGATGCAATTAAGGAAATTGGTTGAGGATGGTGAAATATATGTCAAATATGTGTAGATATTTAGTCGCTACCAAATATATAGAACTAAAAGTCATTGATCAAAATAAAGAGAAACTATGTATATTGATGGAATGCCAAAAGCATCAGGGAATACTGCAAGGTTTATAAATAGTACACAACCCAAGACAACAAGAAAGCAATCCAATTTCATATTTGAGGGGCCTTAAGGAAATATGGTATTCATATGTACAGTGAAAACAATAACTACGAGGGAATAATTGTTGTTGGATTACGATTTGAATCGAAACGATACATATGCTACCATTATGGGGGTAATTATATTATTCTTTCCTCCTAGGGTTAATCGATACATACCTCATGCTTCTTATTTTATTTAATGAATCATAAATTTCACCATAGTTCCTAGAAAGGTTGTTACATCAAGTTTACATTGTTGTCATTCCTTAGAATTTCTTAATATATATCTTTGGCGGAGGCTAGATTACTACAATTATTTGTAGCCATTTTTTTATTGTTTCATATGGTTTCCCATTACTTTGACATTTGGAGAATATATTGTGGTAGGGTGATCATTGGAAGGCACTAGCTACCTCAGATCAAGTATATGACTAAGAAAGTTTATATCCATTAATCAATGTGAATTTTTATGATTGTTTATAGTTGAATGAACTTTTTTTTTTGTTTATATATGTAGAAGCATACACTTGGACATTATGATGTGGGTGATGACTATCTCTATGATTCCATCAACCTGATGGAAACAATTATAAAGTATTTGAGAAATAAAAATAGAGAACTCCTTGCATTGGTTGGTTGTGAACCTACTAAGGAGAACAAACAAAGGTACAGAGTTCTGATGCATGAGATAGAACGATATGGGGTAAGTTCCATCTATTCAAAATAATATTTATCACGTGTATTAATTTATGAATTTTTCTTAGCATCCTTTATATGATGATTTGAACAAACAAATTATTTTTATAGGATTTTTTGTGAGATGTTTGGCATCATCCTTCACATGAGGCCATTCTTGGTAGTAGCGATGCACCAACACAAAACATGCAAGCATGAGACGCCCTCACTATGCATTCCAAACCATGCACGTGATACTAAATATGATTGAATTGATGAATCTTTGAATTGTTATCCCATAGCATCACATGTTACAAGCACAGGAACAATTCTAGTCACCTTCTTGGTGGATGATAACATGGCTCCTTTGAAGATACAAAAAATCCCAAGTGTTTATGACTGTGTTGATTACTTTATATTATAAAATTGAAACATACAACATCTCTTTGGTTATTATATACTAATGATCATATCATTTTATAGGAAACAATATTTTCTACAAGCATTTAAATGACAAAGACTTAGACATATGTGGGCCTAGCATTTGCATATAGTGGAATTTGTGGAATGATAATTTGAAAAACAATCTTATTAACTACATTGGTCGGTCTGTTTCCTGACACCTTCAACAAAAATGGAGTCACCTCAATGGTCGATTTATATCTGAAATATGTGATGGACCAATACAAGGTTCAATTGCAAAAAAACATGATTTTGAGTGTCATCTAATGATTCCCGAGAGGGTCCAGAATGGAAAAATCTAATAGACAAATCAATGGAGAAGGCCATGAGAAAATAAGGAAAGAAGCCACCTAGATCTAGAAGGCCTAAGATATTTTGGAATTAATATCCTAATTTTTCTATAGTTCCACACAAGAAACTGCAATATCTAACATGTTTGAAACTTTTCATAGGCTCCCAAACACTTCAAAAGTGGTCAAGGAAAGACTAGAAAAACATGGGTAGCACAAACTTGGTTAAGGTGTCTATTTAAATTAAAAGTATGACTTGTAAGTACTAGCTAATTAAATCATATTATTCATATTGTGGTATTTTAGATTGCCTAGATATAGATTCAATATGACAACTTCACTTGGAATATTTCTAAGAATGAGAGAAGAAGAATAGAGAAGATATCTTGAGAAAAACTCACTGTATATTATTCATCAATATGTTTACAATATATAATACATCCTCAAGAGATAAAATAGAATGCCTTAAAGGCAATTTGTAAAGCACAAAAAATTAAGGCTTACTAAAGGCAAAAAAAAACCTAGGTGTCAAAAGCACTTTGCAAAACAGTCTAAAGGCTCACGAATTGGTTGAATATGGTATGGCAGCTCATGAGTGATGTAAATGGAATGTAATTATGAATTTTGGAGAGCATAAAGAGGTGGAGGTCGAATTGGCCAAGTGGAGAGAGTTTCCAAGTCAATTAGCTTTACCTTATCCACTAAGAAGTAGAAAAAAAAACAGGATAAAGCTGTCTAAATCAGGAAAGTGTCTTTCTAATTCAGGAATAGAATAAAATCAAACAGAATCCAAGGAAATCTTATCCAGAATCTATCCAAATTTTTTTAAGTGATTTAGGATAGCAAGTGGTCCACTAAAAGACAAAACTAGGCCAATTTACCTAGTCTACACCTAGGAAAATTTATCTAGCTGATTAATTAAATATATCCTAAGTATGGAATGGGTTTTTAAATGTTCCAACACATATAATCATATTTTTTTCATTTAGTCGCATCCAATAAGAAAAAGATGTGATCCTATGAAATGCAGGGAAATAATTCCAGGTCTGCAGCCACTAAAGAAGACTTGAAGATCAGTTTCAAGCTCAGATTTCAACCAGTGATGGAACGACGACAAAGAATGGGGAAAACACAATCTGCCCCTTTGAATGACATGGTAAATAAAATGAATTAATTTTAATTGTTCAATACTTGTAAAATATATTAACTATTGACTCCAACCATAAATTGATGTGTCTATTTGTTTTAAATGGGAAAGAAACAACAGTGCAGTTGACAGTAGTGAACAATAGCCCCATCATGGTACATGTGTCTTTAAAATAAAATGTATGGATTGACAATTATTGATATTTAATTGTAGATAGTGCACTTATAAATTTTGTTATTTCAATGGAAAAGCATGGTGATGAGGATGCTCAGAGAGGAGAGGATCAAATGGAAACCCAACCAATGGTGTCAACTGCTCCACCAGGTTAAAAACATTATAATTATATTTGTAATAATGAGTTATTTAAATGATTAATAACTGACCATATAAAGTTAACCCTTTTTTATATTGCAAAGGGCCCCCCTTTACAACAACCTAAACATTGTGAGTACTCCACTAGAAGGAAAACATTGGAGGGGATTCAGAATTAATCAACAATAGAAGAGGGCCCAACTCTCCAGAGGAAACAACCAACTGATGATGAGACAATCATCAAATATTTGGACAAGAAAAGATGGAAAAAAATGATTGTATATACTAAAAGTCAAATATTATATAATGGAAACATTTTTTTATGATAAGATTTATTAATATAAACAATTTGTGGTATAATTTTTGTTCTACTACCTTCATATGCATTAATCTTACATGTTTTCTATGCACAAAAATACAAAAACACACACTTTCATTCATTTTGTACCTTTAATTGTTTTTGAAATACTTGTTATGAATGAATCTTACTATCTCAATCTCAATTATTTTCTAGATGATAGTTTGGGTATGGGGAATTGAGAATGATGCGAAGGGGGGATGGTCTATATGAGCTTCCACCTTCACATGGTTTGCCCTAATCAATAGATAATAAATTATTCTTAAAACAAAGAGAAACTCATTCAAGATATATTTTTTACCTTTTTAGGGATAACTAATTATTCTTAAAACAAAGAGAAACTCATTCAAGATATATTTTTTACCTTTTTAGGGATAACTGTAAAAAAGGAAAAATTAAAAGTGTTGAACTAAAAAATGGTCAACATATGCATGGTATCAAAGTGTCACAATGAAGTCACCTAATAAAAATTTTTAATATTTATCACATTACAAAACAAAAACAACAATTTCATTTTAGTTAGTGATCAATAGCATAAATTCCTTTTAGTCAATATAAAGTATCCTCCTAGCATGCATTGAAGTCAAGTTTATGAATATGCTACAATTTAAAGATTATGGTTGTTGATACACAACTGAAATGTGATTATTTCATGCTAAGATTCTTTATACCGGTAATTGATTATGTTCATATTTTACATGCGATTATGATGCCTTATGATATTGTACAATGATATGTAAGATACCAATGTTAAATGATAGTCTCATCATCTCTTCATGTGGTAATGTTTAACATTGATGTGATGATATATGTGTCTAGGAATCTTGGCTACTCATGTAATATTTCACATTCTTGTGGTGGACATGTATTGATATGCTCATAAAATTTGCAAGGACATTATGCGGTAGCTCTAATGGTATTATTCTATAACACCTATATTAAAGTAAAAATTATTAAAAAGCTAATCAATACCTTGACTTTGAAAGCATATCCTACATCGGATCAATGGTGTGGCAGCATTGCGACGTTTGGTGTAGCAGCATCACGATGTTTTGTGTCACCTTCACAGTGTAGCAGCATCACGATAGTGTAGCTATAACGGTGTAGTAGCATCACATCAAAAAAATAGGTGTAACGGAAACAGTGTAGCAACATCACAATAGTGTAACTGCAATGGTGCAGCAGCATCGTGCCACAAAAATGCGCAGGTTGTTTGTTATTATTTTTTTAATTGACAAACAATCGTTGGTGTTTCGACGGACTTTCATCAGAAATCAGACACAGTCATAGAAAATCATTTTCAACTTTCGATGAGTGGTAACTTGTCCTCAATTTTTCTTTGAAATTAGCATTTTTATTTCGACAAACTTTTGTCTGAATTATGACACTACCATCGAAAATATTCTTCAACATTACTATGCACTATCATTGGTATTCCAACAACATTTCGGCACAACAGTCTGTTCATAGGGTGTTGCGATGAACAGTCCTTAGTTTTACGGCAAACGATCGATGGATGTTCGTCAAACAATGAATTGGTGGAAGGAAAAAAATGTGATGACTTTCCGTCAACTTTACTACCCACTATCATCGTTGTTAGGACGCATCGCGAAAGATTTCTGCTATAAAATGCCTTAGTGGGCTGACAAAAATGAGAAATATTTTCATCAGTGTTATGACGCATTTTCCATGGATGTCCATTATAGATTGCGTCAGTGGGGACAGAGATTGCGTCAGTGGGATGGCGAACATTAGACGGATTCCATCGGAAGTTTCTTTCATGATCATCAATGTTACGATGAATTATCGACTGATTTCCATCGGCAAATGCGTTGGTGTTAGATTGATGAAATGAAGTGGCCCAGCATCGAACTTATGACTACGTGATGTTTTAGTGGTTGTAATTATAAAATAAGCCATATCATGACATGTAAAATATGAACATAATCCATTACTAGTAATGTAGTGAATTAATTGATAGCCAAGGGTTGCAAGGCTTGGTAACGCCTTGATGCCTTCATGTCCATGCAAGTTAGTGTTTTCTCCTTCATTTTTATTGTGCTCTGTAAAAATTTTGCCTCATTGTAATCTTGGTCCATGCTGGCACCCAAGTGGATTGTTACATTCTTGATCCTCTTCTAGGTATAATTAGTAATGTACTACATGATGTCAAAATATACGATGTCAAAATTATTATACCATGCCTGCAACAACAAGAATTGAAATTCATTGTCCTATACCAACTGTGTAACCATATACGTGGTGATTTCTTGGTCAAATGGAGCAACTAGTATCCTAGGGGGAGGTTCCAATTACTTGGATGGAATGGGATGTTTCCTTCCTACATCTATCATACATCTAGTAGTACATATTCCATCTCTTCATATTTCTCCTCATCTCATTTCTCTTCCTCATCTTCTTTATTTCCTTTCTCTTCTTATTGGTATAGTCCACAAGCTAGGTGTTTCTTGGTGTCCTTGTCATCTCCCCCAATTGCATTGAGTAGGGTCTGTTGGAATATTCTCACCATCATTTTTCATATCTGCATGTCTGCATGCATCCAGTCACTTGCATGCATTTGCATGCAAATGCATGCATCTAGTCATCATTTTGGTGGTCTCCCCAACACCTAGAGCCTAATTTAAGCTCCCTAGAGCCTATCTTCAACCCCTAGTAGCCCTCCTAACTACCTGATGCGCCTTGTTTTACTCACCTACATCACATGTGCGCATTTTCTCACCTACCAGGAGTTAACAGTCAGTTAGAGAATTGATTGAACAGTTCTTCCATTGATTGCTCATCCTAACTGCCTATAGCTCCTAGTTAGCTAGTTCTGGAGTGCCACTTGACCTTTTGACAACCTCATGCGCCCTCCTTCTGATAGCCTCATGCGCCCTCCTTGGAGTCTCCATCCCCTGATTTGCGCCTAAATGGTTATGTTAGACTCGGTTAGACTCATTTGACTGACTATTGACCATTTATGACTGATACTACTGATTGGATGATGTCTCCAATGTTATCCAAGCCACACTTTGAACATGATTTGAATGACCTTAGCTCAATTCGAATTCTATTGACAGTTATTGTATTGTATTCATTATTCATAGTGCCAACTCGCAGCTGATGTATGACTATACTGCTATTCTCCATTTTCTGTGTTCATGAGTGATTATTGACTACTTTCTTCTCTTCTTCTCTACACTTCAAGAGATTTTTGTGTGAGGTTTGTTACAGCTGTGAGATATTCCTGTAGATTATCACATGGTATCAAAGCTTGCAGCAGCTAATCGAATTGCAGCAGTTGCAGCATTTCATTAAGCATCTATCTTTCATTGAGCACCAGAAGCCTCTGAGTTTCCACAACAAATCCTAGTGCTATTACCTTGAATTCACTGGAGCAATCCAGTGAGGTCTAGCCAGGTGTGAATGAATTAGTCATATGTGCTCAGTGTCCTAAGGAAGTGTTCATTTGAAGTGTAGCAAATCTCCATTAACAAAACCCTTCTTGTTTTGCAAGTTTATTCATCCATTCGAATCCCTCTTCAACAGATTCGAATTTAGCAGCTATTATGGATCTCCATTGTTTTTGCAGGTTATTCGAAGTGTTATGTAGTTGCAGTTGTTTCCTACAGTTGCAGTAGTTTCGAAATATTTTGCACTAGTGATTCTGCACTGGTGATTCTGCACTGGTAATTCTGAACTGGTGATTCTGCACTAGTGATTCTGCACTCGTGATTATGCACTCGTGATTCTACACTTGTGATTCTGCACTAGTGATTCTTCACTTCTGCACTAGAAACACACCAGTAGATTCGAATTGAACAACATCTTCCATGGATCTGGAAGCAGTTCCTTCTCTCTCTTCATACAACTATGAAGAATGGAAACCCAAGATGGTAGCATACTTGAAGAGATATGGTCTCTTGTATATGTGTACTTGTGTTAAGAGAGATTTTGCTTCCTATGAAGAGGAAGAAGATTGGCTTGATGATTGTGAAAGAGCCTCAGCAGCAATACTTACTGCTATGTTTTCCAATATGGAATACCTCATTGATCTTAGAGAACATCCAAGTAATAACTAGACAAGATTGAACAGTTTATTTGGAAAGAAGGAAGAGGATGATGTCCATTTGGAGAACAAGCCTAGCAATACTGCCTCAAGTGCTCTCTCTATTCATGATTCGGCCTCCATCGTCTCCCATGATGAAGTTGTACAAGATAAAGTCGAAATACAACACATGGTTTCAGGATTTGATCCATCTTATGATTCAAATTCTAATCAAGAGATGTCAGCTACTACTCTATAAGTTGAAGAGACCTTTGAAATCTCTACTTCCCATGAGCTTGTTGATGTGCAAGATGATGATCTACTGAATTCTTTGGAGGTAAAATTAGATTTTGGAGGTGATGCATTTGCACTCCTTGATCAAATGCCTTCTTTGGAATCCTATTTGGTCATTGGCACATGTTTTCAGAGTTTCACCGAAGATGGAAGACTCTGTCATTCACTTGGGTTCATGACTCATGCACTTTTTTGTGATTTTGGTTTTGATCTCACCCTTGTTGGTTCAAAGGAGATCATGAGAAAACATCTTCCAATTCTTGGATCTGATTTGAAGTCCAAGATACCATCATCATGTCATAGTTCCTTTAGTTATGATCTCACCTATGTTGGTTCAAAGGAGATATCAAATAACTATGTACACATTCATGGTTTTGATTCTACCTCAATTGGTTCGAATCACATGCTCCATAGTGATCTTCATATTATGTTTTTGGAGCATGATCCACTTCTTCCCAAGAGGAAGATACCACCATCACTGCTTGATGAGATCCAAGAGAGCGAACCTTCATCACATGAGATTTCAGATTCAGAATCTGAAGATGCAGATGATTAAGAGCGAATGCTAGACCCAGATCCAGAAGAACCTGAAGGTCTAGCAACTGATTCAGAAGATGAGCGAATGGGAGATCTCGTTCCACAAGAACCTGATGATCTCTCAACTGATGATCCTCCTCTTCCGAGATGGGTAGCCACTACTCTCAGATCCTCTGCAAATCTTGTTGGTGATCCAACTGATCGATGGAGAACCAGATAAGATTTTCAGAATGGAAGGTTTCATCCTTCTCACATTACTGATCCATTTCTTGCCGATAGATCATTATTCGGTGGAGAAGTCCACTTACCATTTGGGGTGAGTGATGATATGCTACATTAGCATCCTTCAGTCTATTTTGAGGGAGGGATTTCTTCCCACTGGGTTTTCCCTCTTTCCTCATTTATTATTTAGATTGTTGTACAGGGTGACCTTTGGTCTCAGTCACCAGGGCCCTATTTTTCAGTTTCCAGTTATCACCTCATATTATAGCTTGAGGGGGGGTGTTGGAATATTCTCACCATCATTTTTCATATTTTCATGCTTGCATGCATCCAGTCATCTGCATGCATTTGCATGCAAATGAATGCATGCAGTCATCATTTTGGTGGTCTCCCCAGCACCTAGAGCCTAATTTCAGCTCCCTAGAGCTTGTTTTCAGCCCCCATTAGCCATCCTACCTACCTGATGCGCCTTGTTTTACTCACCTGCATGACATGTGTGCCTTTTATCGCCTACCAGGAGTTAACAGTCAGTTAGAGCATTGATTGAGCAATTCTTCCACTAATTGCTCATCCTAACTGCCTGTATCTCCCAGTTAGCTAGTTCTGGAGTGCCACTTGACCTTATGACAGCTTCATGCACCCTCCTTGGAGTCTCCATCCCTTGATTTGTGCCTAGATGGTTTTGTTAGAATCAGTTAGATTCATTTGACTGACTATTGACAATTTATGACTAATACTACTAATTGGATGATGTCTCCAATGTTATCCAAGCCACACTTTGAGCATGATTCAAATGACCTTAGATCAATTCGAATTCTATTGATAATTATTGTATTGTATTCATTATTCACAGTGCGAGCTCACATATGATGTATGACTATACTACTATTCTCCATTTTCTATGTTCATGAGTGGTTATTGACTACTTTCTTCTCTTCTTCTCTGCACTTCTTAAGAGTTTTGTGTGATATTCCTGCAGATTATCACAGGGTCTAGGCCTAGCTACTAGAGTCCTCCTACATGTGGTATTCTTGGTACTAACCTTCATTCTAGTTGTTTCCTTCCTAGCCATATTTTTCCCCTTATGTCTATTGTCCCTCAATTATTTCTTGAGGGTCCAATATATTATAGTCTCGCGCATGCGAGAAAGAGGTTGGTTATCCTTTGTTAGGTCAACCACAACCTTAGAAGTTCTTCTCATGATTATACAAGAGTGGGGTTAGTAAAGAAACAAAGGATGTCATTGTTCTTACTAATGGTAGCCTTTGTAAAGTCCCAACCCGAATGTCCTTCACCCAAGTCTTGCACAAGTTTGTTGCTAGCCAATATCTTCTAGCTAGGGGTGAATTTTTCCTTAACTTATTTGTGATTAGGGTCTAATTCAATAGCTCAACCATTTGTATAATCCACTCAAAGACTTATTCTCCTATCCAATTGTCCTTAATGGTGGTGATGATTTGGGCAATTCAAAGCTGGGTTTCATTATGCTAGAAACCCCATATGTATGGCATGCTTATGTGATTAGACCTAATGAGGTGCATACCTCCAATTCTTTTCTCTTATTTCTAATTGGATGGATAGTAGGTCTTGGTACAATATGGGAACTTTTTCAAATTCCTCGTACTAGACCTTGCCCAGTGCACTCTACTTAGTAGGAACTTAATGCAATGTTGCACTAGTGTTATAGACCCAAAGGTTGGAATATAGAGAAAGTTTACAAGGGATAAGACCTAAAGTGGTTGCACTTCATCCACCAATTCCATTCTTTTTCCTCCATTTTTCAATTACACCTCAAGCATGTAGTTCAATTGTAAGTCGGCGAATTACTCCAAGTCTATGAAGTTGTGCTCCATTATTAGGGTGTATTCTAGCTTCCCTTTGAAATCTCCCCTCTAAAGGACTCAAGGGTCAATGGGGTCATCAAGGATTAATCCCTCCTCTCCAACATCATTCAAATATTTAATTTTTCCATGTTCTCTATAGTCCTTAAATTATCTATTGAATCCTAGCTTATTGGTCTATGCTCTGGCACATAGGCAACAACTTGTTTTTCACTAGTTTTTAGGAATTTGTCTCTTCTTTAACTCTTCAATTTGCATAATGAAATAGTAGGTCAGTTAAGTTAGCTTGTTTAGACCATTACATTAAACATTGGATATTTAATAACCATAAATTTGAAGTGTTTATCGTATTGAGTGGTAATCACAACCATGTATGAGTGCATTTACTGTCGATGTTCATCATAACTAGGATAAATTATTCTATGACATAATTGACTAAATTCTCGACTCAACCCTATCACATACCTATTACCCACCTCTCATCATTTCCACATTTATTACTCAATTAATTACACTCTAATAAAATTAATGGAAATATATGGGTTTAATTTAAATGGAAAGTGACCTCAAGTAACCCTACACAAACCTTAAATAATATCTCCTTTGCATCTTTGATTTCCCTCCTAGGTATGGAGCCAAGATCGTGTTTACTCTAGCCAAAACCTCCTCTAAAGAGGAAAATTTCAAATCTTTTCCCAAAGCATACCAAAAAGCACCCTCTTCAAATTATGACTCAACTTACATCCAAATTTGTGTATCTTGTTTCCATTCCAAAGGTTAATCTATTGACAACAAATTCAAGGTATAAAGATATTGCCTTGTCTAAAAGAGGGCTTGTTGAATGATTTACTAGATTATGGCCATCTCCTTGAGCCATGGAACAATGCATCACAAAGAACCGACGGACCTTAATCAAAGGAAATGTGTTCCATTGTTTTGTGGCAAGGACTGTTATGCCTTCCATTTTGTAAAAAAGGAAGATCAAGATATGTTGGGCGAGTCCCAAGGTGTGTGCAGTTTTGCCAAGGTTTGCGCAGTTGCGCTAAAGAGGCTCAAGAGTAGCGCAGTTTTGATGAAGCATAGGTTGAGGACAAGTTAGTGTAGTTTTGAGGATCAACGAAGTTATGATGAAGCAAAGTAAAAGTATATCAGCTTCAAGGTAGTGCGGATCCAGTGAAGGCTGGTACTGGCATATTTTTGGGGAAGCATCTCCAAAATTCTCGGGTGAAGGGTATGGAATGACGCATTGTCAGAGGAAAAGGACCTATCTCGTTAGTAAAAGCAAAAGTACTAAGGACATCCAGGGTATTTGGAGCAGTTAAGGAAGAAGTGACGGCCTGACAGCTACAGTTATGGCGTTGAAAGGCGAGAAGTGATAAGGATGTAAAAGGGTACTTTCAGCGCCGCGCGGTTAGAAGAAGCGTCTATCAGAGGAAGCAACTATCAGAAGGGCATCAAAGTCAAGGAAGCAATGGAAAGGATGCGAAGGACAAGTGGAGTAGCTAAGAATTCATGACGAAGTATGGTTAGTGGGGCAACCGCACCGCTTTTTGGGGTTTAAGGGTACTATGGGGGCTTGTGCCCATAACTATTGTAATAATGTGACCTTTGGTAATGATCTATAAAAAGGGAGATTTTGTAAGGGAAGGGTTGGTATTAGAGTCTTTTGGTCTCTCAGGGGTTAGTCTTTGAAGAGACTAAGTATTGTAAAGAACAAGAAGAGAGGAAGAGGCTCTGCAGCTAAGTGAACAGAGACCCAATTGTAGAGAGAAGAGTTTGCAGTTGTGTGCGCAGACTCGAACTGTTGACCCTTCCCATTAATATAAAAAAACGTTCCCATGGACATAGCTCCCATCCGGGGGGGTGAACCACGTCAATATATGTGTTGTGTGATTGCTTATGTTTATGTTTATGTCCATGCTTATAGTTATGTGTGCTTCCTCTTTTATATGTATTTTCACATGAATGGTTGATGAGAATAATATGTTAAGTATCAAGCACATATAGATGAATGCACAATTACTTTTGAGTATGTTGAATGCACAAGTGAGACTAATTCAGTGGAGCCTATAGAGTGTAAAACTGTCCCTTGGCACAGTCCCAAAGTGCATTGTTACATTGCATTGTGTAACTTCCTGTAAGCGCAGCCCCAGAGTGCGTTGTAGTATATGAAGTAAGTGTGAAGTAGGTGTGACTTCACTCAGCTCACCATTTTATTATCTGCGCATCACCTGGCTATAGAAACATGCTTCTGTAGGCACCCCATAACTTTGCCTCGGGTTAGACCTCAGTCTGTTTGCAGGCTGTTGTCAAAAGGGCTAGTGAAGAAGGGTTTTGTTGGACCACAACTACGTTGAATCTGGGTCTAAGCTAAGTATTAAGAGACAGAAGAGGTAGAGAGCCAAAAAATGGTTATGTTGTTGCGCTTGAACTGGTGATGTGATTTGATAACTAGAATCCCGAGCGAACAAATATACATAACTAGGTAACTAAGACCGAGGAGGAATTTGCGAAGAAATGAAATAGACATCTGCGCTTATCTACAGAAGAGTGGTTATAGAGACATCTCTTCTCTAACATACACAAAATTTTCTTTGCATCCTTCAACAATGAGCTACATGAGTGGATATCGAGGCTCGTAGAACAGAAAAATTGTTTTAAAGGTGGAGAACCTATAGTGTGGACCCCAGAACTGATTCAGAGACTTAAAGCAGTGGATAGCCCAATCTCAAGAGCAGTAGACTTATGGCTCGATAGCGTACTAGAAGGATATGTGACAGAATTTGTTGTGGACACATTGAAGTCTTATAGCACAGCAAAAGGCGACTTCTTCAAAGGATTTAGAGGTAAGTACTTGAAAAATCTCAGCCTATATATTAAAATGTTGTTAGCAGAAAAGGTGTTTTAAGAATACAATAAAACTCCTAGGAATTTGAGTCTGTGATGTTCAGTAACACAGATAGTGACACTGAAGAAGAAATTTATACTTTGAGAAGTGGTAAAAGATATAAACCTAGCACTAGAAAGAGGTCTCGGGGAGAAGAACCTCGCACTTGCCTAGAAACTGAGACATGAAGTGATAGAAACTCACATCAGGTTGAGTCATATACTAAAATAGTACCCAGACATACTGTTTATCAGCCTATCACTCTGCATGAATTCACAGTTGAGGGAATAAACCTTACTTGTTCGCAGAATACTAGAAGTAGTAATATTGTCGGACCGAAGACCCAGAATCAGTCAATTAGTGATATACCTTCATCATCTCAGAACATTACGCCTCCTAGAAGAAGAATGACAGACGACATTAAGTTGCCTATATTCAAAGGAACTGGTCTTGAAGACCCAGACAAACATTGGTTTCTTTGTGAAGCCATGTGGAATTTTAAACAAGTACACGATGATGCCATTAGACAAGCACAATGAGTTACCACACTCAAGGACAAAGCCTTAACATTGTTTATGAAGTACTCTATTGGACAGAATAGGACACTAGCGGATATTAGAATTGCGCTCATCAAAGAGTTTAAAAAACCTAACTCCAAATCGCAGTGTATCACAGAGCTGAAATAAATTAAGCAAAAACCGAGTGAGACAGTATGGGAATTTGATCAAAATTTCAAAGCGTTGTTAGATCAAGTGAGCTTTGACATAACACCACAAAAACACCAAGAATGGTTTATAGATGCGCTACTACCCCATATTAGACTACCGTTGATGCAACAGAAAGTAGCATCGTAGGCAGAGGCACTGGAGATTGCGATGAAACTAGAAGCTTCGCCTATAGGAGAGACTAGCGCAGGAATGGTTCAGATACAGACCCAACTAGCAAATTTGACATTACAACTGCAAGATATGAAGATAGGAAAAGAAACCCGAGAAGAGGTTAGGTGTACAAAGTATAAGGGAGAAGGACACTCTAAAGAACACTGTGAGGTATTTAGAGATTACATTAACAGTGGAGCGCCAAACCCATTGAATCAACAGCAGGGCCCATGGTGTGAAATTTGTAGAGCTAGAGGACACCGCCCAGAAGACTGTTACTTAATTCATAAATACGTGCAAACACCTAAGAACCTGTATTGCACATTTTGTAAGTCAGTTGGTCATGGTGATTCCAACTGTAGAGCATACGATATCATGATGGAGAGAAAGCATGATGTCTATAGAGTACAAGAAGAAACATCGCATAAAAATGAAAATGTGCAGTATGATCAAGGCACATACAGAGGACGTGGTGGATTCAAAGCCAGAGGAAGAAACATTGGCCAGGGAAGAGGCAGAGGTTAGATAGTATGTTATAACTACGCTCAACCTGTACATCCATCCAGAGACTGCACGAACTCTTGTACTACCTGTAAGTAATGTAAGTCTTTTGATCATGTCATTGAGGCATGCCCTGTTTTAAAAGAAAAAAATGCAAGAAAGAAGACCAGAAGCACAGAATCAGAATGTACAGATGATCACAGCTGAAAAATGGAATACAGATTGCAACATTCATGTTGTAACGCGAAGTGGAGCCACAACAGGTGGAGATCAAAGAACTAAAGCTTCGACTTCTGAGGATCACCAAGATAGACAGAAGCCTACTATAGGGGCTTGGATAAGAAAACCAACTAGAAAAACACCTTCTTTCAATTTGAACAAAGAAAAAGAGGTCTTCATGGAAGCAAGAGAAACCTTCAAAGAATCAAAGCCTTCAACTTCGAGAACCAAGTTGAGAATTGAGACCGCACCTGTGATGGATATGCCAGCTTCATATGATCAGTCACGTACTTCAGCAGACCTGATGAGTCCTATTGCACATCTTTTACATAGCTGCATGAAGTTGTTAAAACATGAAAATGCTTTGGCAGAATTACAAAGACTATTGAGTCATTACAAGCAGCGTCATGTAGTAAATGAAGCACATAGAGTTGTTCATCATATTAAGAGTCAAAAAAGAACCAGAATAGAAATGAGACTATGTGCGCAAATCGGGGATTTTGAAATGGACGATATTATCCTTGACTTGGGCTCGGAAGTAAATGTCCTGACAAAGCAGGCATGGGAACAAATGGGGAAGCCAAAGTTATCATGGTCACCCATACAGTTTAGGGTATCTAACCAACAAAAGGTTCTACCCTTTGGGAGATTATCAAATTTCCTTGTCGACATTGATGGAGTGCGAAGTAAAGAAAACTTTGAGGTCATTGAGATTATATATGATAACAATCCCTATCCCGCACTATTAGGAATAGACCGAGAAATTGATAACCTTGTCGTTATCAACTTGAAAAAGAAGCAGATGATATTCAAAGGAACAGATATCAGGGTCATCGCACCCTTGGATCCTTTACAAGGACCTGGATACACTGAAACAATAAGAGAAGAATGAAGAGCTGAAGATATGGATCATATCTACAAGATGACAGTAAATCAGATAGATTACGTCAATCTAACTGATGATGGAACATTGAGTTGGAGATGTGACAGTTCTTTCATATCAAACTCAGATGCAGGAATCAAGAACTGGCAGAGTAGAATGCATGAAGTTTCAGCAAGACAATGTGCGAAGCTCACTAAGTCACGATGTTGGATTGGAACTGAGGTAAGCCCAATCCCTACTTATGATGGCTTAAGTAATATCCACGCATTTATTCAAGAATATCATGTTTCAGTTTCGCATGAATATAAGTTAACAGCATTAGATACAGCACTGAGCGCTACACCTGCTAGATGGTGGGTTGTGCATAAGCAGAATCTGACCACATGGGAAGAATGTAAGCACATGATGAAGATCAGATTTACAGAGAAAATTGAGATTGTACAAGTAAAATATAATGGCTAAACTGATCCTAGAGATCACATAGAGAGTTGTTCTGAAGCATGGATACATAGACCACAAACAGAGTGGGTTCATTTATTTGTACACACATTAGAGCAGATTCCAAAGAATTGGTACACAGAGATAGAAATTCATAGAGGAACAATAGAGTGGTCGAGTATGACAAGAGACTTCCAAGTGACTTTTAGCTTTGAGGATGATTGTTCAAGTATTCACGATGCTTTACATATAATCAAACAAAAGGTATTCAATGATACAGCATTACCTATATATCAACAACCAGAATGGGAAAGACAGATAGAACATGCCCTGGAATGTTATAGCTTCGCTTTATTCGAAGATGAAGAGGAAAACGAGGATGAAGATCCGCATGATGTTAACATACCTGAGTCAGAAGGAGAGCGTGAAGTATAAGGACCTCCATTGGAAATTTTGGATCTAAGCAATCTTGTAAAAACTCAAAATGTCAACATTGGAACTAGTGAAGAACCGAAGTTTGCTTCTATAGGGGATTATTGGGATGAGGAGATGGTCGCGCAGATAGCATATTTACTCCGCGAATATGAAGACTTATTTCCTACAAATTTTTTTGAAATGAAAGGATTTTTTGGTGACTTGGGAGTCATGAAAATACCTCTCAAGCCGGATGCGAAGCCTATTAAGCATATACCTTATCGACTAAATCTAAGATACAAAGAAAGGGTAAAGGCAGAGCTTGATAAGATGCTTGAGTCAGAAGTCATTGAACCATTAAAAGAGTCAGAATGGATAAGTCCCATGGTTATCCAAGAAAAGAAAACTAAAGGTGAAATTAGGATTTGCGTAGATCTCAGAAATCTAACTGACACATCACTGCATGACCCATTTCCTACTCCATTCATAGATGAATTGTTATACAATGTTGGAGGGAATGAAGCACACCCTTTCACTGATGGATTTTCTGGATATCATTAGATCAGAATTGATACAGCAGACAGGCACAAGACCACATTTTCCACTGAATGGGGCTCATTTTATTACACAATTATGCCCTTTGGTCTAAAGAATGCACTTGCTATCGTTTCAAGAGTATTTGTTGTTGTGTTCAAGGATTTTATCCATAAATTTTTATAAGTGTATTTTGATGATTGGACAATATTTGGGTTACTAAAGAACCATTACGCGAGCTTAAGAATGATGTTAGTGAAGTGTAGACAACATCAGATCTCCCTGAACCTAAATAAAATTATCTTTTGTGTTCCATATGGAATTCTACTGGGACACATTGTTTGTAAACAAGGACTGATGGTTGATCAAGCTAAAATCGCAGTTATTGTGAATTTTCCAGCACCTAATTCAGTAAAACAACTATGCACTACATTAGGGAACACAAGATGCTAGAGGAAGTTCATCAAAGGATATGCGTAGATCACTGCGCCGATGGAAAAAATATTGAAGAAGGAATTGAATTTCACATGGACTAAGGACTGTCAGAAAGGATTGGACACATTGAAATAAAGGATGGTTACTACGTCTATCTTAGTTTTTCCATATTGGAGTAAAGCATTCCACATACATGTAGATGCTTCATCCATAGCACTTGGCCCTGTGCTAGCTGAAACAAGTGAGGGGGGCATTGACCATCCTATTGCATTCTCAAGCAGAAGTCCTCGGCAGAAAATAATTATACCACGACAGAAAGATAAGGCTTAGCTATGGTGTACGCACTGCAGAAATTCAGATACTATTTGCTAGGTGCACATTTTTGTATGTTTACTGACCACTCAGCTTTGAAATACCTGGTCAACAAACCAGTGTTTGGGGGGAGAATTTGTAGATGGTTGTTACTCTTTCAGGAGTATGACTTCAAAATCATCGTTAAGCCGAGTAGGATGAACTCGGGACCTTACCACATTTCCAGAATTGAGTCAGGCGAAGAGCCTACCAACCTGGAGGATAGTCTACCAGATGCGCAGTTGTTTGCTATCCAAATAGAAGATGACTATTATAAGGATATTTTAGAATTCCTTACTACAGGGTTGGCACCTACAAAGTTTACTACACAACAGAAGAAGCAATTGGTGGTAAGAGCTGCTGACTTTATGTTACACCTAAATTCTTACCATCGTGAGATTCAGTGTATACATCCCTAAAGTTTCCTTGACTAATTTATTGACCTAGAAGAGATATTAACCCATTCATACTAGGTTTTGAGAGGTCGTCGCAGGCTACCATCATGCAATCCGCAACGTCGCATCTTGCTCTCTTAGAAGGTGTGACGATGTCAGTTAGTGGATAAAAATAGTTCCTTCGATCCCATTCTCGAAGCTAGCTGACATGGATCCCTATCCCTGAACTTTTGGGAGAGATGGAACTCGGTTCCTAACCTCTTGGAAGGATCCCCTATATCTCTCCTACCATATCTCAACCTACCCTATCCATACCCTATCCACTTAGTCCTATATAAGTGAAGCTCACTCCCATTCCAAAAGGAGGAAGTATATAGTGTCTACATGCTGGTGAAATCATCTTAGAGAGATCTCTACTCATCTATTGAGAGACTCACACTTCCTTGGGAGGATATGGAATTGGCTTGGATGGAGAAGGATTACTTCATTAAGCTTTGATTGTAGTCGTTCTCTTCTATGTACCTTCCCTATTTTTACAGTAATATAAACGCTTTCCACCAATATTTTTGTGTTGATGATATTGTGTAGTTTACCTGCTTAACTACTTACTTAGATCTGTTATCGTTTAGATTCTTTTTACTTGTTTGTCTTGTTCTATGTGTCTTGACAGGTCTTGTAGCTGAGATCTGACGACCACGAGGCGTGGAACAATGCCTAGGAGAAAGGGCTACAAACTTAAGGTAAGACATCTTATTACTTGATCCTTAACTAGATCTAGGAAAGTGGGTTATGTTTTGTTCTATTTGTTCTAGACTCACATTGATCTAGGGAGATCCGGCTTGCATCTGCTCGAGTGGATTGTCCGTCAAACAAATATGGCAACCATACTGGGGACCCTGCGGTATATAGTGATTTGTGATGTTTTGACAATCCTGTGAGGTTCCTAACTCTTTATCCACTCCTTTCACAAGTTTGCCTATTTCTTTTAGTTTTGATTAGTGTTTCTTGTGCGTGGAAATTAGAAGGACTTAGCGAGTTGGGATATGGAAACCTCATCTAGGACCACCAATCAAGATGCCCATTTTCAAGGGGTACTTTTTTCCTTTCCTTCAATTGGAGATATTGGTCCTCCCTTTATTGCCACTTTAAACCTTCCTGGATTAACCATAGGATTACCAGTATGGTTATTCAACCCGGTGATTCCGGCTATACCCACTGTATCAAATGTTAACTCTTCACCACGAGAGGGTCGATCCCAAAATGATCCTTCCCCTTCTTCCTCGGATGCATCATCTTCCATTTCTTCTTCCTTGCCTGATCAAAGCAGTAATGTTAGTAATCAAGTGGATAAGAAGAAGAAGAAAAGGAAGGTTAAGAAGAAGAAGGATAAGAAAGATACCAAGCGTCCACCATCTGCCTATGATGGAACTCATTCTATGTTAACACCTCGTAAGCCCAAGTTCACTTACAAGCTTTGCAAGGGTGATCACCTTCTCAAGAATTGTCCCGGTCTTTCCCATGTGTCGGAAGTGTGGTCTAGAAACCCCAAACTACTTGCATCGTCAACCTCTGACCATCATGTTGATGACACTCCCTTGACTAGTGAGCCATTGGTGAAGGGTCGGAAGGGTAAACTCCTGTATCCCTATTTGATATGCAAGGGTATGCACCGTACTTTCCTTTGTCCAAGCATGGATGAAGCTTCACGGTGGTTGGAAGATATTACTAGTCCTCAATAGGTGCTTCCAACAAGTGATAGTAAGTTGTCCCTCGACCCCCCGCTAGTTGACCAAGTGATCAATTCAGTTTCATTTGTAATTGATCCCACTCTTCATTCTAAGAGTGAAGTTATCGAGTCGTTGTCATCTCCACTCGATCCCGCTCTTCTCTCAGAGAGCGTTCAGACTGAAGCGGTCACCATGACACAATCTTCGTCACGTTCTTGTCTTCCAAGTGAGAGTGAATTGGAAACCGCTAATGTTTTCCTGGTCAGTTCAGAATGTCCTAGGCAAGGGGAAACCCTGTCCATTCCTACAGGACTCCCACCAAGTACTGAGGTCATTTCCTTTGATTAGAATGATCTAACAGAATCTCGTATTCCTTCGAGTATTCCTTTCAAATATCTGTAGGAGTTTTTGATAAAGAAATCTTTCGTACGATATTTGATGAGGGAGCTTATGTTAGTATTTTATACTCAACTGCTTGGAAATCTATAGGTTCCCCTTAGCTTGTGCCAGTGACTGACCATATTTTGGCCTTTAATCGAAGGCCTACTCGACCTTTAGGGCTCCTTCCTCAGTTACCTATCACTTTGGGAGGGAAAAGTGTCTGTATTGATGTTATGGTGGTCCAAGGTCCTTTAGACTTTAATCTTCTCCTTGGATGAGATTATGTTTACACAATGAAGGCTGTAGTGTCCTCACTCTTTCGAGTGATGTATTTTCCCCATCATTGGAATGTTGTGACCATTGATCAGCTTTCCTTCGTGACACCTACTCATCATATGACTCCTAGTCATCAAACTTCCCTAAATGTTCCGCATGTTTTAGTGGTTTCTTCCCCCTAAGCATGGGGGGTACGAGCACAGTTTATGTTATGTTTCAAGCTCATTTAAAAATGAAACCATCCACTAGAGCATAGTTTTATTCTATTTCAAGGTCGTTAAAAAATGAGGTAGACCCCTCTAAGCATAGTTTACCTTTGGTTTCAAGCTTGCATAAAAATGAAACCATCCACTTGAGCATAGTTTTATTCCATTTCAAGCTCGTTAAAAAATAAGATGGCCCCCCTCAAGCATAGTTATTGTCTATTTCAATCTTGTGTAAAAATGAAATAGATCTCCCTCCCATCGGTTCGACTCTCTCGTTAGAGTTAGAACTTGAACCTTCATTCCATCTGATTCTCATTTTCCCCCCTTGGTGAACATTTTCATATTAGTAGCCAGGTTGGTATTTGGGTTAGCAAGCAGCATTTTCAAACGAAATGAAGCTTGGGGGGAATGCCACATGTTGTACCATCAGCAATCATGTTGAGGGAACACTACCATGTTAATTCGCTAGCAATCATGCTAGGGGCATTTACCAACCTCTGGGAATCATGTTGGGAAGGAACCCGTCAATAGGCCTTCACCGTGAGCAAAGTTTACCTTTGGCTTCAAGCTCATTAAAAAATGAAACCAGTAGTATGAGCAGAGTTTAACTTTGGCTTCAAGCTTGTTAAAAAATGAAACCAGTAGTCATGAGCATAGTTTCCCTTTGGTTTCAAGCTTGCATAAAAATGAAACTAGCTTCAGTGAGCATAGTTCCCTTTCTGTGTCAAGCTCGTTAAAAAATGAAACAGGTTCCCATGAGCATAGTTTACCTTTGGTTCCAAGCTCGTTAAAAAATGTAATGGACCCCTTAAGCATAGTTTACCTTTGGTTTCAAGCTTGCATAAAAATGAGACCAGCCTCATGAGCATAGTTCCCTTTCTGTGTCAAGCTCTTTAAAAAATGAAACAGGTCTTTTGAGCAGAGTTCTATTCCTATGTCAAGATCGTTAAAAAATGAAACATATCCTTTCCCTTTAAGTCGAGTCTCCTTGTAGACTTAGTACTTGAACCTTCTTTTCACCCGCCCATGCCTTAGGCGAATGAAATGAATCTTGGGGGCATGTCTTCAACCTCTAGAAGTTACGTTGAAGTCAACTCAATCGCCTCTCCACATCATGATGTCTTCAACCTTTGGAAGTTACGTTGAAGTCAACTCGATCACCTCTCCACATCATGTTGGAGCTAGGTCACTTACTTCTAGCAATAATGCTGGGGGCATGTACCAACCTTTGGATTTCATGACGGGAATAAATCCACCATTGGGAACATTTTCGAGCATACTTCCCTTTTTGGTTTTCGAGCTCGTTAAAAAATGAAACAGTACCTCTAGAAATCATACTAGAAGTAAGCCATCGGTCTCTTGCACTGGGGGGGAAACTTTCCAACCTCTAGCCATCATGTTGGGAAGAAACCTGCCAGTGGGCATTATCCCGAGCATAGTTCATTTTCTGTTACAAGCTCGTTAAAAAACGAAGCAGACATCATGAGAATTCTTCCAGCATATCTTGAGCTCGTTAAAAACAATAAGATGGTATTTGAGCTTACTTTTCACTTTTTTCGTGCTCTGGTTAAAACATGAAAAGTGGTTTGAGCTTAGTTTTTACTTTTTCATGCTCTGGTTCAAATATGAAAAAGATTCCGAGTGCTTTTGATACCATTATCGTGCTCATTAAAAAATTGAGTAAAAAGGTGTGTCTGATGAGTATAGGTTTATCACTTTATCCAGCCTCGCTAGACTATTTACAGAAAAGGAACTGTGCCGAGTTTACTTTTTCATTTTTCGTACTCGGTTATCAACCATGACAAAGTTGTTCATGGATTCCTCTTTAAGCTCTTTTCAGACTCCTAAAATAGGAAAAGATGGCCAAGCGAAATTGATTCGTTCACGCTTGTAAAAGGATTTGAATGATCGTCTCCCTGGTGATAGTTTACCCCTTTTTTGGACCAGGGGGCACTACTTACGAAAAAGGTATACTCCATCCAATCATGACTAGAAGAGTCCTCTTCCGTGTTGTTTTACCCTTTTTTGGGTGATGAGGATAACTCTACGAAAAAGGACCATTGGAGTCTTCTTTAGTTCTTTTCAAACTCTCTAAACATGAAATGATGATCGAGTTTTACCTTCTATGGACTCGTTAAACCTCAAACCTTGAAGGGCCTGTCATGGGACGAACCCCTCCTATCCCAGGTTCAAAAAATATTTGGGATTGGACTCATCTATGAGATTAGCTATACCGAGCATCTGGTTACCCTCATCAAGCTCGTAAAAAACACATGAGGCACTCATTGTTCATGATGGGGAAAAAGGAAAGTTTTTATGTTACACCCTTTATCAGTGGCAGTACCTATTCATTTCTTGAACATGACACTCATTTGCATTTGCATACTACACTTGGATCATCCGTTTTTCCTCGCGTTTCACACCTACTTCCTGAGTCTTGTTACTCCTTTGATTCATTCAATGAATGCTTCCATCATTAGTTGCATTAGAAGTTGGTACCATAACTCATCAAGTCAATACTGCCAAGGCATGCCACTCCCATGTTCAAGAATATTATCCTCATTATCTGTATTCATGTTAATTTTTCTGAAATTTCAATCTGATCTAGGATATTAACTGAGAGAATAACATGTACAACATATCTACAGCATATTAATCATGGACACAATAATGCAAGCACACAAGAGACTCGGAGTTTCACCGGGGAAAACCAAGAAGGTGAAAAACCCCGCAACTTCCTCAGAGATAGATAGAGCAATGATACAACCCAAGTAAAAGAGATAGTCCTCCTAGCAGCATCTTCTCCTCCTCCACTAGTGCGCCACTCTCCAATGAGTGTATGAGTGAGAAAGTGAATGATCAAATAGAGTGCCTCCCGCACTCTATTTATACTTGACTTGACTTGCCTAATAACCTTTACTAGGTTGGCCTTAACTTAACCACATAACATAATACTGACAAGGCCGACCCCCAATAGGGTGGTCTAATAACCCTTTAACCCACATGACTTATACAGGGCCGACCCCAACAAGGTGGTCTAATAACCCATCAAGTATAAGTTATGACACTTACAATATACATGACGACACTTCCGTATAGAGGAATAATAACATCTCTATAGGAATACAAACACTTCTATATAGAGGAATAATAACATCTCTATAGGAATACAATATACATATATGAAATACATTCCGAAGTTATAATTACATCAACACTCCCTCTTAACTAGGAAGGTATTTCTCGACACAGATCTGCTATCACAAGTCTTCTTCTCTAGATCATCGTCATCGAATCATCGTCATCGTCGCTGTTGCTGCTATCTCAATCAATCTCCAATCTACTCGTCATAGGAAGTTCTACAGAGCCAGCCCTTTTTCATGCTGGATGTAGGCCCCACCACCTGCAGGTCTTCATCATCACTGGCCATACTGTGGAATCCTCGGGACTTATTACGTGCATCACAATTCCTCGAAAGAGTATCCCAGGATCCTTTATGTGCCGAAGCACGACCAGAAAGATCTCCCAGGTCCACTTACATGTGACTGTCACAAAACCTTAAAAGAGTGTCTTTACTAGCAAGAAATCTAAAGAGCATCTGAGGCCTTTTACATGACTATCACAACCTATCCGGATCTCCAGGACGTATTACATGTGACCCCCACCACAAAACCTTAAAAGAGTGTCTTGACTAGCAAGAACTCTAAAGAGCATCCGAGGCCTTTTACGTGACTAGCACAACCTGTCCGAATCTCCAGGACGTATTACATGTGATCATGGCAATGCCTCAAAAGAGAATCCCAGGACTTATTATGGGCACACAGCCCAACCTATCGGATCTCTCAGGTCTACTTATATGCCATAGTACAATGCCTCGAAAGAGCATCTCAGGACTTATTACAGGCACACAGCCCAATCTATCGGATCTCCCAGGTCTACTTATATGTCCTCCCAAAGCAATGCCTCGAAAGAGAATCCCAAGACTTATTATGAGCACACAGCCCAACCTATCGGATCTCCCGGGTCTACTTATATGCTCATCTGCACAACCTGTCCACGCCCACAGAGTATCAACCTGATACTCACCATACACCATCCTGATGTACATGATCATCCTGATCATCATCATAGAATTGTCCTGATGCATATCATCCAGAGTATAATCCTGATCACCGTCACTGCATCGTCCTGATGCATGTCATCCAGAGCATCGTCCTGATACTCATCACATATGATCATCCTGATCATCGTCACTGCATCATTCTGATGCATGTCATCCAGAGCATCATCCTGATACTCATCACATATGATCATCCTGATCATCATCATATCATCATCCTGATGTATATCATCTGGAGCAACATCCTGAAGCTCATCATCCATGATCATCCTAGTCATACAATGCATCCACCTGATGCATACCAAGTATCTACCTGACACATATCATCATACATGATCTACCTGATCATACAATGTATCCTTCTGATACATACACAAATACATGGTCAACCTAATCATACAATGTATCCACCTGATACATATACACATACATGATCCAACTGATCATAAAAAGCATCCAACATGATGCATATACATATACATGATCCAACTGATCATAACAAGCATCCAACATGATGCATACAGAGCAGTAACTGGAGCATTGTCCTGATACTCATCACACGGTGCTTATATCCACGGCCATGGGAAGGATCTTCCTCTCACCATGCTTGGAATGGGTCCTGCAAATGTGTCCATCACTTCTTCCTCGAAGTGTCGTCAACCTGAAGAACACCAAGCCTCTCTCTGAAGTACTCAAACTTCACTCTGGCTAGTGGTTTCATCAACACATCTGTAACCTGCTCATCCGTCGCAACATACAAGAGATTCATTGCTCCTCTCTGCACCATATCCCTGATATAGTGATATTTTATCTCAATGTGATTTGACCTGTCATGGAACACTGGGTTCTCAGAAAGCTTCACACAACTCTGGTTGTCACAAAATATACTAGTAGCATCCAACAGGAGATCAAATAGCTCAGACAGTAGCTTCCGAAGCCATACTGCCTTACAACTAGCCGAACAAGCTGCAACATACTCTACTTCGGCTGTACTCAGTGCTACGCAGGACTACTCCCTGCTAAACCAAGAGATCACACATGATCCCATACTGAAGCAGCACCCAGAAGTGCTCTTCCTATCTGCAGCACTGCCAGCCCAGTCCGAATCAACATAACCCTACAGGTTAAGCTTTTGATTCGCATCATACTTGAGCCCATAGTCAACTGTACCCTTCAGGTACCTCAGAATATGCTTTACAACAACCAGGTGAACACCTCTGAGATCTGTCAGGATTTGGCTCAATGTGTTCACCGCAAAGCAAATATCTGGTCTCATGTTCACCAGGTACATCAAGGAACCAATCATCTGACGATACATAGTGACATCAACCGGCTCAGATGAAGCATTACACAGAAGCTTCAGGTTCGATGCCATAGGTGTGGTTATGGCCTTGCAGTCCATTATCCTGAACCTCTTCAGGATCTCTACTGCATACTTCCCTTGTCCAAGGAAGATCCCATCTGCACTCTGCCACACCTCCATGCCTAGAAAGTAGTGCATCATCCCAAGTCCTTCATCTTGAACTCGACAGCAAGCTTCCTCTTCGTGTCGGCAATCAATCTATCCTCACCTGTAACAAATAGGTCATCCACATAAAAGTAGTATCACTGGATTTCCTTCCTAAACCTTGTAGTAAAGGTTGGAATACGCTTTACTCTTGGTAAAGCCCAAACTAGATAGAAAGTTGTCTATCCTACCATACCAAATCCTAGGAGCTTGCTTCAAGCCATACAAGGCTTTCTTCAACTTGCACACATATGACTCCCTGTCATGTGTCTCAAAACCAAGTGGTTGCTCCACATACACTTCCTCCTCGACTACACCATTCAAGAAAGTTGTCTTGACATCCATCTGGTGTATCTTCTATTTCATCACTACAGCCAGAGCAAGTACTGATCTAATGGAAGTGTATCTGGATATAAGAGAAAAAGTATCTTCATAATCTATCCCTTCTTTCTGAGAGAAGCCACAAGCTACAATCCTCACTTTGTATTTTTCTATGCTACCATCTGTAGCATGCTTAATCTTATAGATCCACTTGGAAGTCACAACAGACTTCCCTTCAGGTCTTGGGACTGCATCCCAAACATCATTCTTCATGATCGACTGGTACTCCTCGATCATGGCATTATTCCCGAATCCTGGGAACTTCAATATCTTCAATAGATAGCTTTGTTGTTGGAACAAATTTTGTAGTTCTTTGTTTGTAGGTGATGGTATACGATCTTTCCTACAAAGCAAGTTAAATTGCATGATTAGAAACATCTCATAGTTTTCAGAACAAATTCTTACACATAAAGAAATATGTCATACAGTCATGCAATTATTTTAGCCAATGCTTCAATACAACATTTATCCATATCCCGTAACTTTATAGATGCCTTCCAATCTGTACCAGAACATTGTTAAGAGTGTGCACAACTCCCAACATGTCATCAAAGAGGTTTCATTCTAGATAAGTAGCAATGGAATGTTGTACAGTGCCATAGGCCACTTACCCATTACATGCATATTAGTAGTATACTGTTCATTAATGTGATTATTCTAATATGCATAATACACACCCTAAGTCAAGGAACATAAGCATATACATCATTGAACAATATTATTTAAACAAACAAGTATGCAAGAAATGACAATTCAAACACTTATCTTTGTTTGGTTGTAGGGTGGACTCCCTCTCAATATTTTCTTCCTTGCAGGAACTACTAGAGTGTGCTCCCTCTTGATATTTGCTTCCTGGATTACCTGTCTTTGAACTTATATCCATCCTCGATCACTATGCATACTTACTAGTATCATCATTGTGTTATCCTCGAGGTCTCATACATACATTCATTAGTATAATCTTAATACTATCAAAAACATTATGATTCTAAGTAGTCTTAAACATGTATGGTCAAGATCATTTCATACACAGATAATTTATCACAATTCTTTTACTCATGCATATTCTTATTTGACCATAGGACTTTTCTGGTTAGGCATATCATCAATCAAAGTAAGAAGCATAATATGCCTAAACCCATGATTATTCAAACCTATAACTTCATGAATAATCATTATCAATCATGCCAAGTATACTTATATAAGAAATCCTAACACAAGGTAGGATTCTAACTTGATATAGGAAAAACATACCTGGATTCATATGTTAGCTAGTTATGTCTAACATACCCACATGATGTCTTCTTGTTCTCTTCAATGACTTGTGCTAGTGACTTACATATCTCATACGCTAACCATTGTGGAACCAAATTATACATACCTTGTAAGTAGATCTTCTATGTGATCCATGACAATGGATGAATCTTTGTCTTCATGTCACCATGGTCATATGTTCTTGAACTAGAACATGATTTGTCTTTCTTGATGTACCTTTCATGTTAGCGGACAACATCAACCTCATACAACATCACAATGCATTAGTATAATCATAAGTGTCAAAACCCTAATCAATGAATATCTGCATTCATAATTTTATTAAGGTGATACAACAAATCTAAAGTTAATCAAGATTGTACTAACCTTAATGAAGACAACATACCATAAAATTAATCATGAACAGATCTCGAAACATACCTGGATAAGTCATACATGTTGAGATTGCTTGTAATCTTCTTATGTAAGGCCTTAGCCTCATCTCCCTCTAAAACAGGAACTTCTTCACTTATGCAGGTGACCAATCCATTCTCTTCTAGGATTAACCCAATCCACTTGATTTGCAGAAACTGGATCTGGATTTGGATTAGGGTTTGTCAAAGAAACCCTAAAAATTCAAACTTTAAATTTAAAACTTCTGAAATGATAGAAACATGCACCTTGATGAAATGATCAACCTGGTATACTCAGAATTTGAAAACTACAAAGTTTCACCCCTCAAATTGGCTTTTCAATCTTCTAGATTCACTGGGGAAGGACCTTGAATTAGGGTTTGAGTTTCCCAGAGCTTCACCCAACCAAATAGTTTTTCCAAGGAGCTTCTAGCTATGGTCACAGATTTCAAAAATTCCCATTTTTGCAGAAGCCCTAATTTTTCACCTTTCTGATCAAAGTCCTGAACTAGGTTTGATCAAGCACGACCTCCTAACTAACCAAAAAATTCAATCTTGGTCTCTAAATTTTGATTTTTATGAGGATTATCCAGCCGTGGTCTTCGATTACAAAATTCCAACTTTCTCCAAAACCCTAAATTCTCGGAGCCATGAATGAAGGTGCTCGAAATCCAATTTCGTTTTGACAGAAATATGCACCTAATTGTTTCTGGTGTAACTCCAAAATTTCATATCTACAAGGTCTGAACATTCTTCCTATGGTAGCCTGACCTGTTATCTTTCCAACCCCATAGGTCGAACCTCAAATGGATTCTCTGAGAGATATTTATGCTAAGTGTCGCAACGTGACCTATTTATGGGATAAAATAGGAGAGCAAACTTATACGGAGTGCCACGTGTCACTGGTTCAATTTCAGCCTTTGAAAATTGTACCTATGAACGTACAATCCGTACCCTACCTTCTATTATTCACGAAATTTCATTTGGAGCTTCCTAGCCCAAGTTGTGACCCTTTTTCCTAGGTCACCTTTTTATGACTGAGGTCAGGAAGAGGCAAAAACCCTATATTGTACAGATCATAAATCTGAAAGTACAACGAATTAGAGGCTCTCCTTCGGACACAAGGTACATGGGGATCTAATATTCGACCTGTAAGATTTTCATATCCTGAAACTTTTCCAAAATGAATTTATAGCAAAAGTGCTACGATGATTGGTTTTTGCTATATCAAGCCCTAGCTTCGCAAGTGCAGCAAGTGTCATAAATGCCATACCATGCCTTCTTTCAGGATAGCTCCGATACCATGTTAGTTTTTCAGAAATTTCAATCTGATCTAGGATCTTAACTGAGAGAATAACATGTACAACATATCTACAACATATTAATCATGGACACAAAAATGCAAGCACACAAGAGACACAGAGTTTCACAGGGGAAAACCAAGAAGGTGAAAAACCCCGCAACTTCCTCAAAGATAGATAGAGAAATGATATAAACCAAGTACAAGAGATAGTCCTCCTAGCAGCAGCTCCTCCTCCTCCACTAGTGCGCCACTCTCCAATGAGTGTATGAGTGAGAAAGTGAATGATCAAATAGAGTGTCTCATGCACTCTATTTATACTTGACTTAACTTGCCTAATAACCTTTACTAGGTCGGCCTTAACTTAACCACATAACATAATGCTGACAGGTCAGACCCCCAGTAGGGTGGTCTAATAACCCTTTAACCCACATGAGTTATACAGGGTCGACCCCAACAAGGTGGTCTAATAACCCATCAAGTATAAGTTACGACACTTACCATATACATGACGACACTTCCGTATAGAGGAATAATAACATCTCTATAGGAATACAAACACTTCCATATAGAGGAATAATAACATCTCTATAGGAATACAATATACATATATGAAATACATTCCGAAGTTATAATTACATCAACAATTCAGTACACCTTCCATCATGTCGATCTACTCTAAGTCAGTCTTGCATGTTGTACGTCATATGAGACTGTGTACTCAGAGTCACTTGTACTACAACAGCGTCCTTCGTCCGATAAGCCCATTTCCATTCCTTTTGTCAAAGCATTTCACCTGTCCAATTTTTAACAGCTTCATGCTTTGGGGGGCATTCTATTACACCTAAAATCTTACCATCATGAGATTCAGTGTATACATCCCTAAAATTTCTTTGACTAATTTATTGACCTAGAAGAGATATTAACCCATTCATACTAGGTTTTGAGAGTTCGTCACAGGCTTCCCTCATGCAATCTGCGACGTCGCATCTTGCTCTCTTGCAGGGTGCAACGATGTCAATTAATGGATAAAAATAGTTCCTTCGAGCCCATTCTCAAAGCTAACTAACATGGATCCTTATCCCTAACCTTTTGGGGGAGCTAGAACTCGGTTCCTAACCTCTTGGAATGATCCCCTATCTCTCTCCTACCATATCTCAACCTACCCTATCCATACCCTATCCACTTAGTCCTATATAAGTGAAGCTCACTCCCATTCCAAAAGGAGGAAGTCTATAGTGTCTACATGCTGCTGAAATCATATTAGAGAGATCTCTACTCATCCATTAAGGGACTCACACTTCCTTGGGAAGATATGGCATTGGCTTGGATGGAGAAGAATTACTTCGTTAAGCTTTGGTTGTAGTTGTTCTCTTCTATGTACTTTCCCTATTTTTATAGCAATATAAATGCTTTCCACCAATATTGTTGTGTTGATGATATTCTGTAGTTTACCTACTTAACTGTTTACTTAGATCTATTATCGTTTAGATGCTTTTTACTTGTTTGTCTTGTTCTATGTGTCTTGGTAGGTCTTGCAACTTAGATCTGACGACTGCGAGGCGTGGAACAATGCCCAGGAGAAAGGGCTACAAACTTAAGGTAAGACATCTAATTACTTGATCCTTAACTAGATCTAGGAAAGTGGTATATGTTCTGTTCTATTTGTTCTAGACTCACATTGAGCTAGGGAGATCCGGCTCGCGTCCTCTCGAGTGGATTGTTCGTCAAACACTTTACCATAATTGTTGGACAATTATACAAGCAAGGACCGGATGAAGTGCTGCGCAGATGTGTACTAGAGCATGAGAAACCAATGGTACTTGTTGAATCACATTCAGTGGTATCAAGAGGCCACTACGCAGAAAATTTTAAGAGCAGGACTATGGTGGCCTACATTGCATAAGGATTCAAAGGAACATTGCCGCTGTTGTGATTTCTCGTAGAGATGAGACTCCCTTGATGCCACAAATGACTTTGCAAGCATTTGATAAGTGGGCTATTGATTTTGTGGGACCCATTAACCCACCAGGAAAGCGCACTAGTTCGAGATACATTATTACAGCTACAAAATATCTTGTTAAATTTTTGATCATTAATTCACAATACTCTAGGATCTTTACTGAGAGAATAACATGTACAGTATATCAATGCATATCAATCATATCAAGCATGTCAATCATCACAAGAAGCAAAAACATGAGAGACAAGAGACACAGAGTTTCTGTGGGGAAAACCCTAAGGTGAAAAACTCCACAACTTCCTCAAAGATAGAGAGAGCAATGGCTCAACCAAAGTACAACCAAAATACACATAGATAGTCTCCTAGTAGCAGATGATCCTCCTCCTCACTAGTGCGCCACTTTCTGAGTGAAGGAAGAATGAGTTTTCAAATGATCAAAATAGAGATCTCCCGATCTCTATTTAGACTTGTCTGTTTTCCCAGTGACCTTATGGGGCTGACTTGTCTAGCTAGGTACATCATCCATATATTACATAAAATAAGGGCCAACCCCACACATTGTGGTCTAATAACCCATCGACAAGTTCACACACTTGCAACACTTGTCAATACACATGACGACACTTCCGTATAGAGGAATGACACATCTCTATAGGAGTACAATAATATATAAATTAAATACATGGATGAAATACATTCCGAAATTACATATACATCAACACTCCCTCTTAACTAGGAAGGTATTTATCGACACAAATATTCTAGCAAAAGTCTTCTTCTCTGTATCATCGTCATCGATGCATCGTCCTCGAATCATCGTCATCGTCACTGCTGCTGCTATCTAAAAAAATCTCTGAATCTACTCGTCATAGGAAGTTCTACAGAGCCAACCCTTTTTCATACTGGATGTAGGCCCACCACCTGCAGGTCTTCATCATCACTAGCCATACTATGGAATCCTCAGGACTTATTACATGAGTCAACAAAACCTCGAAAGAGCATCCCAAGATTGATTACGAGCACACATCTCAACCTATTGGATCTCCCGGGATCTTTTTACATGCTACTGCACAACCTGTCCACGGCCACAGAGTATCACGAAGCACAACCCAGATGCACACACACAGCACTTACACTCACCGGCATGGGAGGACCAACCTACCACCATCCGTGGAAGGCTCACAGCACTTACATCAACGACCATGGGAGAACACATCTGCCACCATGTTGGAAAGGCTCTGCACTTACATCAACGCACATGGGAGAACACATCTACCACCATGTCGGAAAGGCTCTGTGCATCTATGTCTTCGGAACTCATCACACATAATCCAACTGATTATGTAATGTGTACACCTGATACATATGATCATCCTGATCATCATCATAGCATCATCCTGATGCATGTCATCTAGAGTATCGTCCTGATACTCATCACTACATCGTCCTAATGCATATCTAGAGCAACATCCTAAAGCTCGTCATCCATGATCATCCTGATCATATAATGCATCTACCTGATGCATACCAAGTATATACCTAATACATGTCATCATACATGATCCACCTGATCATATAATGTATCCTCCTGATACATACACAGATACATGATCCACACAATGTATCCACCTGATATATATATCAACACACGTGATCTACCTAATCATACACAGTATTTACTTGATACATATACAGATACATGGTCCAAGCATCCAACATGATGCATATAAAAATACATATAAATGATCCAACTGATCATATCCAGCATCATCCTGATGCATATATAGAGCAGTAACTGGAGCATTGTCCTGATGCTCATCGTCCAGCGCTTGCATCCAAAGCCATGTGAAGGATCCTCCTTCCAACATTCTTGGAATGGCTTCTACAAATGTGTCCATCACTTCTTCCTCGAAGTGTCATCAATCTGAAGAACACCAAGCCTCTCTCTGAAGTACTCGAACTTCACTCTGGCTAGTGGTTTCGTCAGCACATCTACAATCTGCTCGTCCGTCGCAACATACAGGAGCTTCACTGCTCCTCTCTGCACCATATCCATGATATAGTGATATTTGATCTCTATGTGTTTCGACTTGTCATGAAACACTGGTTTCTCAGACAGCTTCACACAACTCTGGTTATCACAGAAGATACCAGTAGCATCCAACGGGAGATCAAATAACTCAGATAGTAGCTTCCGAAGCCATACCGCCTCACAACTAGCTGAACAGGATGCAACATACTCTACCTCGGCTATACTCAGTTCTACGCAGGACTGCTTCCTGCTAAACCAAGAGATCACACCTGATCCCATACTGAAGTAGCACCCAGATGTGCTCTTCCTATCTGCAGCACTGCCTGCCCAATCTGAATCAACATAACCCTGCAGGTTTTGATTCGCTTCATACTTGAGCCCATAATCAACTGTACCCTTCAAGTACCTCAGAATATGCTATACTATTTTTCCAAAATCTGTGGAGAGAAACTCAATAAACAAGAAACCCTTGGTTTCTGTCACTGCACAATGTCTTCTTATCAGGTTAGCTCTGATACCATGTTAACTTTTTGAGCATTAATTCACAATACTCTAGGATCTTTACTGAGAGAATAACATGTACAGTATATCAATGCATATCAATCATATTGCAGTGAACATATCCGTTCACTAAGTTAATAGTCGAATCCGACTCTCATATTGGATAATAAGTAAGAATAATATATTAGATGATAGGATAAAAGATGATGTGTTACAATGATGGCCCTTCCTTAAATATGGCTCGGCATTTGATGTTGAGGAGACGCCTCATTTCATAACCTAACTTTAGTTAACCTAATTATTAATTATTTAATTATTATCTTATTTTATGTTCGTAGCATTGCCACTCTCTTAGAAAGGCTTTGTCCTCAAAGCCTTATAACTTTGGCGCATTGTTCTTTGTGATGTCATGGCTGACGATACGTGTCAATATGAACTGTTAAGTGTAGAGCATAACTTCCAATATGTGGATGGGTCAATCCATCCCAAAATGATTTGTTGCTGACTGTTGGGATTCCCCACTGATCTGTCGTTAAGAGCTTTGATCACATTAGTACCATCGTCTTTCGACATTTCCCACTTTTCAAAATATCGGTTTTTATGGTTGGGGTGTCGATAGAGAATTTTCACAATGTCATTTTCTTTTATGAGTGTCATCTTTTGAGCATTGATTTGAGCAGGGAGTTTTATTTTCGTCTCTTCAGGTTTTAAGGTTTCATTATGTATCTTTTCCAACTTGTTTTCTAACTGCCTATTATCATTTTGAAACTTCTTGATCAATTCGACTTGAGATTTTCTGTCATATTCAGATGTCTTAAGTTGTTCCTTAAGATCTTCATTATGACTTCTGATACAACTATTTTCTTCGTGCTTGTCTAGAAGTTTCCCTTCAATGTCGTCCATAGATTGTTCTATCTTTCGGCTATTTTTCAACTTATTAATTTTTGTGACTAGTATCTTGTTATGATTTCTTAGTCTAAAAATGTCTTCAGCATTGTTAGATAATGCTTTATTACTCTTCGTGATCTCTGACTTATGTGTCCTTTTAGAGTCGTCATTTTGTTGTTGAAGAACTTTTATCTGTTGTCGACACTGGCCGACCTTTGATTCTTGACTTTCTAATTTATGTTTTAACTGCATTAGTTCTTCATCTTTGTCGCTAACAATTTTGTTCAAGCGTATTATTTCTACTTCGTAATTATTTATTTCCTTCTTTATATCTTGATTTCCTAACCTCTGATTGAATTTATTTTCGGCTTTTAATTCATCAATTTGCACATACAATTTTTCTATACGCCTTTCCTGGTCAGAGATTTTTATTTCATTGTACCTTTCTTGTAATTTAGTTCTTATTTATAAACTGTTATTTATGTCGCGCAATTCTTCATTGTCTTTTCGATAACGTTTTAACGTGGCTTCTAATTTTTCTCGCAAATCAGCTGCCATGGTTTCTGACTTCTTCGACGGTGGGATGATCTTCTTTGATTTCTTTGGTGATAACCGATCTTCAAATTTTATTTTATTTTTTTAAGAATAATTGCTTTGCCCTTATAATAATTATTATTATTTAAATGTAATAATAATATTATTTTAATATTATATATTTCCCAAACAATTGTAATATTTTACAATTATGGACTAATATTAATTAATCTCCACGTTGGTTAACCTTTTGCTTTAGATTAATTTCTTTGTGGATTGTGTGTAGATTAGGTGGTTGGGAAGAATGATTGTTACCTTCCCCACCCAAGTTCAAATCTCACTTTTGGTTTGTTCTTAGGGAATAAAACCAAACCCACTTCTCACAAAACCACGTGCACCTTAAAACCATGTGCGGTTTCACTTCTTACTTTTACTTTTTTACTTCTACTCACTTCTAAACTTTTTTTTTACTTTTTTTTTTCCTTTTCACTTCTTCTCACTTCTTTTTTATTTATTTCTATATTCTATTTTCTTCTTTTTTACTTGTCTTTCTTTTCTTCTTTTTATTTTCTTTTACTTTTTCCTTTTTCTTTCTTTCTCTTTTTTTCTTTTTTATTTCTTTGGGCCACGGGCCTGGTTTTTGACAAGGTCCTAGATTGGTGGGTACAAGCTCTGATACCAAATGCAGTGAACGAATCCGTTCACTAGGTTAATTGTCGAATCCGACTCTCATATTGGATAATAAGTAAGAATAATATATTAGATGATAGGATAAAAGATGATGTGTTACAATGATGTCCCTGCCTTAAATATGGCTCGGCATTTGATGTTGAGGAGACGCCTCATTTCATAACCTAACTTTAGTTAACCTAATTATTAATTATTTAATTATTATCTTATTTTATGTTCGTAGCACATATCAAGCATGTCAATCATTACAAGAAACAAAAACATGAGAGACAAGAGACATAGAGTTTCTGTGGGGAAAACCCTAAGGTGAAAAACCCCACAACTTCCTCAAAGATAGAGAGAGCAATGGCTCAACCAAAATACACAGAGATAGTCTCCTAGTAGTAGATGATCCTCCTCCTCACTATTGCGCCACTTTCTGAGTGAAGGAAGAATGAGTTTCCGAATGATCAAAATAGAGATCTCCCAATCTCTATTTATACTTGTCTATTTTCCCAGTGACCTTATGGGGCCGACTTGTCTAGCTAGGTACATCATCCATATGTTACATAAAATAAGGGCCGACCCCACACATGGTGGTCTAATAACCCATCGACAAGTTCACACACTTGCGACACTTGTCAATACACATGACGACACTTCCGTATAGAGGAATGACACATCTCTATAGGAGTACAATAATATATAAATTAAATACATGGACGAAATACATTCCGAAGTTAAATATACATCAAGATATCTAACCAGGTGGGTAGAAGGAAAACCATTAAAGGACTGTAGCGTAGCTACTACCGCGCAGTTCATCTTCGAGAACATCTTGACAAGGTTTGGATGTCCGAGAATTTTAATAAGCGATCAAGGAATGCATTTCTTAAACAAGACCATCGAAGCTTTGACTGAATAATTTCAGGTCTACCATCATAAAAGTACACCATATCATCCACAAGCTAATGGCACCGCAGAAGCGTTTAACAAGGTATTGGAAAATGCGCTCACCAAGGTATGCAACATAAAGAGGGATGATTGGGATCTCAGAATACCAACAGTATTATGGGCATATAGAACAACTTGTAAAAAGTTGACAGGCCACACACCTTTTAAGTTGACATATGGACAGGAAGTTGTTATGCCTATGGAATACTTAGTATCCAGTTTGACAATTGCAGCATTCACATACATGGAAGATGATGAGACAATGGAAGAAAGGATTCTACACTTAGTTGGACTGGAGGAAGATCGCATCATTGCAGGTTTCCACCAACAAGTGCAGAAAGATAGAGAAAAAGCATGGCATGATAGGCATATCAAGTATGAATTCTTTCAGGTATAGTAAGTTTCTGAAATTTCCAGGAAAATTTAAAATGCACTGGTTAGGACCGTATGTTGTCAAACATGTTACTAGTGGTGGTGCAGTTCAGTTAGCCACACTACTCGGGGAAAATTTGAAAGGACTTGTTAATGGAAGTAAACTAAAGCCTTACAGGGATCGTCCTCTTCCACCAAGCATCAGTTAATCATCAAAGTAGATTCTAAGTGTCAAGTGTAGTTGAAATTGGACACTAAGAATGCAAGAATCTGAATTTGCATGCAATTTTGGTAAAATGCAAAGTGTTTGCAAAAATGGAAGTTGTGATGTGATGCATGCAAAGGAAGCTGAATTGCGAAGTATCAAAACAATCACGCTACGAAGTTAATAACAAGGAAAGGAAAATGCGCAGTGAAACTCTCAATTCACATACGTCAGCCACTAGAAAGGGTTTTCACTGCAAAGTCAAATGTACAGAAAAAGGAAAATGCGCAGTGAACCATGCAGATCACATAACCGCTAGTGCAGTTCGAAGGAAAAATAGTCATTACAATGGTTAGTCGATAAAATAGTCGTTATACAGTTTGTCGACATCGACAAATTTCCACATTTAAAGTAATTTTTTTCATTCAAGCATAATCAATGAAGGAAAGGACCAAGATCTCAGCGAGATTTTGCCAACAGACATGGAATTTAATGCCTAATTAGTTGTTATTGGGCGCTCCCTAAGTCAAGCAATGCCTATAAATAGAATTAACTGAGCAATTACTGGCTTTACCATGATTTTATAATTTTATTGTTTGTAAATTCCAAGTTTTTACCAGTAAGAGTACGTCAAGCGCTTTGCATGTGAATGTCTAAGCAGTCCACGCTCGAAGATATTTTGAGAGATTTTAACCAGTTTGGCTTTGAGGGATTCATGAGAAATCCCTCCAAGAATTCTGTTCCATAAACAGGTGCATCGTCCTGAAGCTCTCTAAGATACACAGCAGAGATGAAGAAGAAAGACAAGCAGCCAACCCAAGAGCAAGAGAAGCCAAAAATAGCGAGTGTGCTGAGGCCGCCACCACCAGAACCACCCCGTGACTGGCCCATTCATCTCACACATCAATACATTCTTCCAAGAAGATATGATGCACCACCCATTCAGCTTATGAGGAATGCACACTATGCGATCCCATTGCCACCGATTTCAAGTCATGTGCGCATCTATGAGAACCTATTAGGAAAAGTTCAAGATTGCAAGTTTGTAGAGTATGACTTTTTAGAAGGGAAGGATCCCAAGGCACCAAAGTATTGACAGTTTCAGCCCGACCAATATATGTGTCGTTGGGTTGATGAGCAAACGGGAAACGAAACTATTCATATGCAAGAATGGCTCACACCGCTAGTACCATCTGGGTTGCTAAACCTTCTATGCATCCCACACTTAGACAGAAGCCCTGAGCTTATAGCACTAGTGCGTACTTTTCTATCGTTCATGCACTCAGGTTACTTATGGTTAGATCGCAAGATCGACCTGAAAATTGACCTCATATACAGGATCACGCAACTCAATAAGCGAGATGCAGATCCTGCAGCAGAATTTGTGGGGAAGACTCAAGATAAAGAGCTTGTGACCAGGATGAAGGAAGAATTTGACTTACAAAAAGGAATTCGTGGATACACCACATCTACCATCCAGGACAAGGTCATGCGCTTCACTGTTCAGTTATTAGCAGGGAAAGTGTTGAGAAAATGCAGACCGAGAGAGGTTTCGGCCGCTGCAATTTTGTTAGCTTCGAAAGCTCAGGATATAACCCCGTATAACTAGTCAAGATACTTGTTGAATGAGTTCTTGGACGATGTCCGAGAGACTCAAGAAAGTGGATCTGCATTCTACTACAGTTGGCTATTGGTATTAATTGCATTCGTGGGATGGAAAGAGCCACTTTACCAATAGGGCCTTCCAGTCTTCCCAGGAGATTGCCTAGGAACGCGGTTTTCCAACATGTGGGAAAACATGAAGTCAGATAGGCAGTGGATAAACAATGAGAAGCTATACACCTATTACAAGTAGTTGCGTGATGTCATTCAATGCACTATGCGCATTTCCAAGGAAGTGACAACCATGTATATTCAGAGGCTCTTATTTAAAGCTTACATGCATTTCATATATATTCATTCAAGGAATGATAAGGAAAAACCACAGTGGTACACATGGTTTATCAGTTAGATTCTACGAGGATTGAGTTAATGATGGAATATTGACCGCCAGAATGGAAGGTGGATTCACCAAAGGAAATCAACACAACATCTGAGGAAAGAGGAGGTGGGAATCCAAAGGATGGTGAAGGCACATCAAGTCCGAAGACAAAAGAAACTCAACAAGGCGCTGGTGCAGGAATACTGGGAGAGAGAAGAAAATAACTTGAAATCCCAGCAACAGAGAAGGGCTTAGAAAGAAGCAGAAAGCCACTAATCCGCCACTCGAAGCGCAGTTGCATGATGATGACTATGAGAGCATCACAATGATAGTCAGTGAGAACTTGGAAGAAGCACTCTCTTTAAAGGAAACTAAAAGCGAGGAGGTGCAAGAAAACCTCATTTAGAACATTGCAGAGATAAGAAGTATGGCTACAAAGATTGAACAAGTCCAGCAGGACTTGGTACGAGAATCACACTCTAAGGATAGGTTAGGCGAGTCCAACAAAAAGAGGAGAAAGTCACCTACCTTGACCATGCGACCTCATTTGGTAAGAATTGATCCAGTAAACGTCATCTTTCCAAATGAAGAGCTAGCTAAAGGAGTGAAGAAGTTGGAACACCTCGACCTTAATGTCAGGATGTTTCCCATTGAATACTTACACAATTTGTACCCGCAGGTTGTGGAGGAAATTCGCAATAGAGATATCACTGCTTACAACAAGAATATACAGCTAGAAAAGAGCTATGATGAGCCAAATCTTGAATCTGCGCAAAGTAGCAGAGAATTGTCACATGTACAGGAGAAGCACCGCAGACTTAAAGAGACAGTCTCAGCAGTCTGCGCAAAAATACCCGAGTGCGAGGAAGAACCTGAGGTTGAGGCCACTATACTTAATATTGGTGCCGCAGTGGATAATATTAAGGCCGAGATGATGGATATGGAAACTGCATACAAGGAAAAGATTGTTTGTTTACACTCTCAGCAGCCTAGAACTCCTCAGGACGAAAGCGCAACTCGAAGTGAAGAGGTAAGGGTCACAATAGAAAACATCTCTATGGAAGTGGCGAGATGTCAGTACTTGCTCGAGGAAGCCACTAGAGTGCTAGCTACATTGTAAGAAGATACAGAACTGCAGAAAATACAAGGGGACCTGCAGCAAAGACGGTAAGAGCTCGACTCCATGAACACAACAATGAAGGATTTGACACCAAGGCAAAAGATACAGAAGTTCACGGAGACAAGGGAGCTACAGAAGGAATTGAAAGCATTAAGGGAGAAAGAGGTTGTCACTTCAGCCAAGTTGCAATTGATGCAGGAAGAAGAGCCAACGTTTTTGGAACACATAGATGATAAGTTCCTAGAACTTCAAGAAACAGAGGGCACAGTCAAAGAACAAGTTCAAGAAGAAGTCTCGCAGGCGATGCTGGAGACTATCAGAGAGTAAGTGTTAGGGGCCTGTTGGGCGAGGCCCAAGGTGTGCGCAGTTTTTCCAAGGTTTTCGCAGTTGTGCTAAAGAGGCTCAAGAGTAGTGCAGTTTTGATGAAGCATAGCTTGAGGAAAAGTTAACGTAGTTTTGAGGATTAGTAAAGTTATGATGAAGCAAAGTAAAATTACAACAACTTCAAGGCAATACGGATTCAGTGAAGGATGGTACTGGCCTATTTTTGGGGAAGCATCTCCTCAATTACCGGGCGAAGGGTATGGAATGATGCATTGTCAGAGGAAAATGACTTGTCTCCTTAGTAAAAGAGAAAGTACTAAGGACATCCAGGGTAGTTGGATAAGTTAAGGAAGAAATGATGGCCTGACAGTTACAGTTATGGCGTTGAAAGGAGAGAAGTGCTAAGGATGCAAAAGGGTAATGTCAACGCCGCGTGGCTAGAAGAAGTGTATGTCAGAGGAAGTGGTTGCCATAAGGGCGTCAGATTCAAGGAAGATGAGAAGTTATGACGAAGTATGGTTAGCGGGGTAACCGCACCGTTTTTTGGGGTTTAAGGGTACTATGGGGGCTTGTTCCCATAACTATTGTAATGACGTGACCTTCAAGAATGATCTATAAAAAGGGATATTTTGTAAGGGAATGGTTGGTCTTAGATTCTTTTGGTCTCTCAGTGGTTAGTCTTTGAAGAGACTAAGTATTTTGAAGAACAAGAAGAGAGGAAGAGGCTCTGCAGCTGAGTGCGCGAAGACCCAATTGTAGAGAGAAGAGTCTGCAGCTGTGTGCGCATACTGGAACTATTGACCCTTCCCATTAATATAAACAACAGTTCCCGTGGGCGTAGCTCCCATCTGGGGGGTAAACCACATAAATATCTCTGTTGTGTGATTGCTTGTGTTTATTTTTATGCTCATGCTTATAGTTATGTGTGCTTCCTCTTTTATATGTATTTTCACATGAATGGTCGATGAGAATAATATGTTAAGTATCGAAGACATATAGATGAATGCACAAGTACTTTTGAGTATGTTGAATGCGTAGTTGCACAAGTGACACTAATTCAGTGGAGCCTGTAGAGTGTAAAACTATCCCTCAACGTAGTCCCGGAGTGCCTTGTTACATTGCATTATGTAACTTCCCATAAGCGCAGACCCAGAGTGAGTTGTAGTATATGAAGTAAATGTGAAGTAGGTGTGACTTTGCTCGGCTCACCAGTTTATTATCTGCGCATCACCTGGTTGTAGAAACATGCTTCTGCAGCCACCCCATAACTTCTCCTCGGGTGAGACCTCATTCTGTTCATAGACTGTTGCTGAAAGGGCTGGTGAAGAAGGGTGTTGTTGAACCACAACTGCGTCAAATCTGGGTCTGATCTAAGTATTAAGAGATAGAAGAGGTAGAGTGCCAATAAGATCTAATATTTAAGAAAAAATCTTAATTTGTGGGATCAAAAGGTATGTATTTAAATTGATGGGATATTGATTTTAACCCTAAAATATATATATCCCTTATGTAGTTCCAATATGGATCCATCTATCGCAGCTACCCTTTCATTGTTGGAGCTATGAGGATTTAAAATCTATTGGGAACACATTGGGGAAATACATAGACTAATCCGAGCCAAAGTCAGAAATGTTCACATGTGCCATAATATTCATAGATGAGGATCTAGAAAAGGGCCTCCCTTAAGAAATAAATCTATCCATGGATTTTCAAACCCATATCTAGAAGCTAGAATATGAACAACTACTCTTTAAATGCAATATATGTCATCAATAAGGCCATTTTGAAATAAATCTAAAACATGAAAATACTCAAACTTAACCTCAAAAGAATGATAATATATGACAGTATGTCAAGAAAGGAGAAAGAAATTTGGAACTTCAGGAGGGGCCACTAAGTAACCTAAAATTCCAACCCAACATTCTAACCAGTTTCAACCCCTCTCTCATGTCGAAGAGGAAACTCCTATGGGGGGAGCAACTCCTGGAAGAGGGGTAAATGCATGAGGCAATGAAATTTGTAAGGACCTACAAGTTTTGGAGGAGATAAATAGAAATCATGATAAAATAACATGGCTCCCAAATGATCCCTTGAAATAATCAAACCCTACCTCAGATCAAGGAAACTCCGAGCAACATTATGACAAGAAGAAAAACATGGTAACAATAGGAAGAAGAAAGAAAAGACTTGGAAGAAGAATGGTTGTTGGTTAAAAGGCAAGGCTGAAATCCATCAAGTGAAAAAAAGGGAAGACATGGCACTAAATGAAAAATCACTAGGGTTGCAAATTTCCATATAAAAATTCTTTACTAATGCACCAACCAAAATTCCAAGGAATCGAAAAACAGAAGTTATTGTTGGACCCAATCCTCCTCCCCAATCCAATAATTAATTAACAGTGTCTCTTGGAAGAGAAACGGGGTGGGAATTTATCTAAATAGATGCAATGAAATAACTCATTAATAATGAAAATCTATTAGTTATCCTCATCAAAGATACTAGAATGGAGGTAAAGGAAATAATAGAAATATGAACAAAAGTATCAAATCACTTTGAAGTAAAAGCAATGGAAACACTCTGAAGGACAAGCACTCAGTACAAGAGGAACCTCGAGAGGAATGCATAGCTTTTGGAACACAATAAATTTATACTTATTAGGTAAAAGAGCATCATAGCATTGGTTAATAATAATGTTAAAAAATAAAGAATCAAGAATTGTATGCATAATCTATAATGTGTATGATGTGGTCCAATATGGAGAAAAATCATACTTTTCAGAATCCTTTGAGGAGCTCAAAGCTAAAAATTTAAACAATAAATTTATAGTGGTTGGAGACTTTAATACAACAATCTCTCAAAAATAAAGGAAAGGGGGCTCTATTGTTAGAAAATAATTTGGAAAATAGATGGAATATTTGATATCGAACTAGGATTTAACATATGTTATGCCAAAAAAAGGAAATTTCACATGGATTAATAGAAGGGATGGCCCACGCCATATAGTAGCAAGGTTGGATAGGTTTTTGGGTCACAGTAGTCTCTTTTTGGAAGATAATTATGTTTCTTCAAAAATTCTTCCCCCATTAATATCTTATGATAAATCCATAGTTCTTAAATTCCAATCAATCGAAAATCTCAGCCCTATTCCATTTAGATTTAACCCCATTTGGCTTCAAGATCCGACTGCAATAGAAATAATTCAAAATTTATGGAAAACCAAAGATTTTGGAAAAAAAAACTCAGATCAATCAAAGTTTCCTTAAAAGAATGGGAAAAGAGCTCCTTCAAAACTCTTGAGAAGGAAAATACTGAGATTCAAACTCAATTGGAAAATCCAAAATTCGCCATGAAGAATGAAAATATATCTAAATATTGTCTAATTGAGGAAGAAAATCCTAGCTTTCAATTGCATCAAATTCATATTAGCAATAAGAAGAAACATAGAGGCTTAAGTGAAGAAGCCTCTAGATGCAATCAAGGGACATAAATATATATTTCTTCCATAAGCAAGCCAAGGGGATACAACACATAAATCATGTCAAGGAAACAATAAACTCTTAAGAGAAACAACTAATAGGTTTTGAGGAAACCAAGGTTCAATCTCAAGAGCATTTTAAATGCTATATGCATAAGTATGGAATTTTGACCTAGGTGTGCAGGTTGAAATGATTAAATACATCCCAAAAATTATCAACGATGAAGGAAATGAAGCAATAGGTGGAGAAATAGAGGAGGAAGAGGCGGTGTAAGAAATTTGGAGTTTGGAACTTGATAAGACCCTCGGCCCTAATGGTTTCTCAATTCACTTTTTTAGAGCTTGTTGGTATTTAATAAAGTATGACCTTCGTAAAATGCTAAATTACAAAAGAGGAAGAGATAAAATAGGGGTCTCTACCAACTCTTTCTTGGTGCCAATTCCCATAGAATATAGGACTAAGTATTTATCATCGCTATTAATTTATGCCTATGTGTTACACGATAATTTTGTCATGAACCATGTACCTTTTACTTTTCCACAATCCCTAAAATACCTTTGATTAAACTTGTTAGGAAGATGAGATTTTTTCCCTCCAAACAACCTTTTGGAATTGGTGTCGCAAGTTGCTATGGATCAACTTGCGACACATCCCATTGTCGCGGGTTGTTATCCAACAACATGAGACATTTTCGGAACTTGCCTTTATGCAAACTATGAAACTCCAATATGTCGCAAGTTGCTATCAAGCAGGGTGTGACATTGTTCGTTGGAATGGAAAAAGAGAAGCTTTAAGGAGATTCTAGAAAGAAGCCCTCGTGAATGGATATCCCTTTCTATTAGGATGGATCTCAACTGAACCCCTATCCTGTTGGGATATTACCCTAATCTTCTCCTCTTATCTAGATCATCTCCTCCTTATCCTTTTTTCCCTATAAAAGCAAGCTTATGTTCATGGGTGAGGGGGATGAGTCTATGATAGCTACATGCTGGAGTAATTATGCTATAGAGCTAAGCCTTTGGTAACCATCCTCTTGGAGCAAGGTGACGAGTTAAGGAAAAGGATTCATTGGAAGTGACCTACAACACCAAGGTGTTTTGGTTGTACTTGTTTCCTCCTTCTTAATACATCAATACATTTCTTTTCTCATATAAATGATTTTGTATTTCATTTATAGAATTTCTCCTTGGTCATTTGATTAGATTAATCAAATTATATCTTGTATCTTTCACTTGGTTTTTCTTGCTTTTAGATCTTTTACAGGTTATCCATTCAATCTAAGGAGGAAGACTACAAGAGTTTCAAGATAGCGAGGACAACCTTCAGTAAAAAGGCATGTACTTTCATCACCCTTGATTAATTTGATTGATTTAGAGAAAGGTGTGTGTTCTTGTGCTATTTTATTCTACATACAAACCATTTGGACTAGAGAGTTTTGTCTTTGTCCGTATTGACAGAAAAATCCATAAACACTATGTCTTTTTAAGTTTTAGGCCTGTATGTTTATGCAAATCAACCTACAATTTTTTTAACAAAATATTGGCAAACGGAATGAAACCTCTACTGTATAACATGATCTCAGGAAATCGAGGAGATGTTAGAAAAAGGGGAAAATATACAATAGCATTATTCTAGTGCGAGAAGCAATACAATCAATTTAATCTCATGGAGATAAATATTTGGTGATTACAATTGACATAGCTAATGCCTTTGACATAATTAGACATAGTTTTCTCTTCTCGGTCATGGAAAATTTTGATTTTTCTTCCAACATCATAAAGTGGATAAAATCGTGTATCATAAACCATGTTGAGTGAATGGAAGGCCAACAAAAATTTTCTAGTGTTCTAGAGGAATCTGCCAAGGTTCTCCACTCCCTCCATTTCTATACATAATTATGGTAGAATCTTTAAGTATAAGACTAGAAAAAGAAAGAATAGATAGAACACTTGAGGTAATCCTTATATCAAGAGTGGATGGGTCGATCATTCAAGCCCAAGTTGTAGATTACACCTTCCTAATTGGTGGATCATCTAAGTAATTTCTCAGAGATTCAAAAAATTATACATGTTTGTTGAAGCGTCAGGTAGATAAATAAACAATGGAAAAAACCAAATATTTGGTTGAAATCCAAAAGTTCATTGTCAGAAAATATCTCACCTATTCTCTATCTCCTGGAGTCATGCGCATTGGCCAAGCTCTTGCTCATGCCATTATTCTGGAAGGAGTCCAGCCGTCCACATTTAGCCTGCCAACATAACTTCCATGCCCACGTCAACACTCCAGCGCACCAACCCTCTTGTTCGTTTGGACGAAATTTACACACACATGTTCACGCCTGCTCACGTTCATTCATGCCGTCGTTCTGGAAGGAGTCCGCCTACCCACGATTCAGTCTGCCAGCACACTGCTCGTCCACGTCTGAGTTAGATCAACACTGCAGCTGCTCTGAGAAGGAACTAACCCCATCAAAGTCTAAAGAATGCCCCTTGCATTGGCATGCATCAATTTAATCATTTGTTGCAATCATTTAAGCACTCCTATTATTAGAGAGGTCGACTCTGTTGACCCTCTCACCATTGTAACTTATAAATAGTCGTCTTTGTGATTGAGATGAGTTAGCTTCTGAATTCACGATGGTTTTCCAGTCTTAGTCCAAGAATTTGCAATCGTAGATAGTGTGAAGACAGAGTCTGTAATTTTTCTCAAGTTAATGGAAGTAGCAGCTTGTTGATGTTCTGCTGGTAGTCATTTAAGTTGAGCTAGTTCACCCTCTGATTGCTAGGAAGGGCCCCTCGTCAACTAGAGGTTTTATTTACATTTTCTGCATTTCTTTTCTTGCAATTAACTAGTTTATTTCCTGTGTGTGTAATTTAATTCATTTTCCTGTGTGTATTACATTCATTCCTCTGTAATTAATATTATGTTGCTAATACAACCTTCCTTCTTCTGATTTAAAATGGTCGACCAATAGTTCAATAGTTTGATAATTTGTAGTTTGTTTTCATTCCTTCCTCCATCATCATAGTTAGATATTGCTTCCAAATTCTTCCATAGTTAGCATTCCTTTCCTTCTTTTCTCCTCTGTTAGTTTTTCTTCCTATTTTTTGTAGGTTAATTCTTTCCTCTTCTATTCCAACCTTCTCCCTTCTTCTATTCCAACCTTCTTCCTACTTCTTATAAAATCATTCTTCCTCTTAGGTAATGATTCGCATAGATAATTTCTTAGCCTCTAATCATCTCTCTACTACTTCCTCTGCATAGTAGGATCATTTGCATAAGCCATATGGTAACTAAATCATCGAAAAAATCTTCTTTCCCTCACTTTAAAACGTTTTCCTCCATTCGGATCATCATTCGGACTTCCATTCAGACCGGCGTTCGGATCATCATTCGAACCTATGTGTTTTCTGTATTATTTTAGGCCTTTTTCCAAATCTAATTTCTTCTGCCTCTTAATCAGCATTCTTCCTGTTCCTCCTTAATAGTTTGAGATGTAATTTAATCTTGTTTTATGTTATTTGGAGTTTTTAATTCAATTGTCATCATTATTTCCTCCTTATCCCCTTCTTATCTTTCTTCCAACATTCAGTTCTTTAACTAGTTTTGTTACTTAGTCACTATTCAGTATGTATTAATCTTGTTCTTAATAGTTTATTTTCAAGTTATACTTGATGATTCCATTCTTTGAGTTGTTTTAGTTTGTTAATCTTAAGACTAGTTTCTATTTAATGAAGATGTTCATGTTGCAAGATCTGGATTAATAATAAAATATCTTTATCAAGTTTTCTACTTGCTTTCAAATCTAATATAGTTTAGTTTAACATCTTTGTTAAGTTTTATACTTGTTTCTAACTTACATTAGTTTCATGTTGTTCACATATGGATAGACAGTAGTTCATAATGTTTAAAGTTAGTGGTAGTTTGTTGATTTTTAGTTTACATTTGTTTGTAGAAGTTAAGTTAGATTTACTTCCATTTAGCTTCCTTATTACATTTGAAAGTCATTACGATACATTTACTCCAGTTCCTATTACATTTGATGTACGTAATCAAGAAGAGTGGAATTAGATGGTTTAGTCTAAATTAATTTACATTTACAAGTTCTCCCTATTAAACATCTAATCTCCGTAGCTCTGATTTTGTTCATAGTTGTTATCTGGAAGTTGAATTTAGTAGTTTCTTACTTTTCTAGAAGTAATTTGTGTTTCACTATGTGTTCCCATCTTTCTTATTAATTAACCATAGAAGTAGAGTAGTATGATCTAGTACTATTCTGATCTGTGATTTCTTAGTTGTATTCTTAAATATTTAACTCGGTTTTTCATTTTGAAAGATCTTTCGATCTTTTTCCTTATTAAACAATTTTTTAGGTTTGACAAACCTGAAACTTCAGAACCTTTTCTACCTTGGCATATATTTTGCTTCAACTCTAAGTTTACTGATCATGGTTGATAATTAATATTAGGTGTATTTATTTGAGATAGCTGACACACCCAACATTTTGGCACCGTTGTCGGGGAGTTGAAATAGGTAGAATTTCTCTTCCAAAACTTAGTGGTAACTTAGATTAGGCTGGTGGTGGGTGAGCGGTAAGACGAGAGTTAAGAACCTGTGCATCTGTTATAATAGGCATCCCCAAAACCTAGCAGTAGTAGTTATGTAGTCAGATTTTCTTTCAATTATAATTTGTTTTCATGAATAGGTCCAGAGATTCACAAGGTAGATTTATTAAAACTAAAATTCCAACTAAAATTCCAACTAAAATACCTACTAAAATTCCTACTAACCTATATGGGGGACATGCCACCCCAACTACTAACTCAACAAAAAGGTATCAGAAGACACCTAAAGGGGACAGTCCTACTTGGAAAGCAAAGGAAATATTTTCTAGAAACATTTTAGAGGAAATCATAGGGACATCAGAACAGTCGGTTCATAAGGAAATTCCACTAGAAGAACCTCAAGCTCATATAGAGACTGAACTTAGACAAGAAGAAACTCAGAAGGATAAAGCTTCGGAACCTCTTAACCCTCCATTAGTCCAAAATCCCAAAGATACTACTTTTTCAATAGAAGGTGTTCCAGATTTGGTAGATTTTGTCAATCCTACACAAGTAGATGCTCTTTTTGGGAGCACTACAAACATCGTCATCTCACAGATTGACACACAATAGTAGAAACTCCATGGCTGGATTCCCACGTAGCTAATCATTCTCCTCCTAAAAAGAAGAATATCCTTCCTGAAAAAGAATGTTGGGATATCCCATATTCACCAAGAAAGGAGCCACCTAGATTTTCTCTCTTTGGTAATAGAATCTTCATGGATGATGAAAATGAATATCGTGTCCGATAAGATGAAGAAGATGGAGAAGTTAGAACTGAAGATACCTTTGGGTTTCCCATCTTAGACACTACACAAGATGTTACTATGAAAAATATCCCTCCTTCCTCACTACCAACTTTCTATGGAAAAAGCAGTGAGGATCCAAACAGATTCTTATTTGAGTTTGACATTTTATGTAGGAGTTACAATTACCTACAAGATGGCCAAAAAATAAAACTTTTTCCTGCCACATTAAAAGATTCTTCTCTTCGATGGTTCATGGGATTAGGAGAATCTAGTGTTAAATCTTGGGAAGACATGAAGAATGCATTTCTTCGGAAATATCAAGATTATTGCAAACCAAAAGACTCTCATAATGATATCTTTAAAATCCAACAACTTGAAGATGAGAGCCTGGAGGTATATCTCGAAAGATTTAACTATGTGTTACACAAATCTAAATATAGTGATCATCGTGAAGACGCAGTAACAACACTCTTCCTTAAAGGAATCTTAAAAGAATTCTTGCATAACCTTAATCTCATGGCAGCACGAGACATTTCTCATAAATCTTTTGCAGAGATTTGTGAACTATGTAGGAATTACTCTAGGAGTAGAGGGAAAAGTGGAAGAAACTTTCGAGAACCTTATGTCAGAAATCAAAAAGGAAACACATCCGATCCTGGTGGAGTTACAAGGGTAGAGTTAGGGAACCTGTTAGAAAACTTCAAAACAAATATTTTAGGAGCTATGGGTTCTCAGCTAGACGCATTACAAGCTAAAAAGAGAGAGGATGAAGAGCGTGCATCAATGAGTATTTTCTGCCCTAGGTGTATAACTAAACATCCTCAAAGAGAATGTCCATTAGACAATGTTTCAATTTGTCACCTTTGTACAACATCCCACTGATAGTTGTCCATCATTGCCCGGGTTGCAAGCTGTATACAAGAGTGGAATTTTTGGTGAAACATCTAGGGGCCTTGGAAGCCTAGGGATCAGCCTTTGGGTCAGGATCCATCATTCCAATTTCCACCTTACTACCATCCTTATCAACCTCCGCAACAATGGAACACTTCAGGTTGGCAGAATTGGCCACCGCAGTACCCTCCTCAAAATGCTCAACAACAGCAATGGCCTCATGGGTGGAGAGGACAAGATTTTGCTCAACCATCTCCTCCTATGACTAACTATCCTTACCCACCTAATGTTCAACAACTTTTGCCTAGATATGCACCTCCTTCACTACTCCCTATCCCAAATCAACCTCATCATCTCCAGAATATGAACCCTCCAAGACCCACAATATTACCCGCACAACCGATACCGAATCCTAACAATAAACCAACCCAAGCTCTTAATAACATTGGGTTATTACCTCTTCCATCATATTCTATTTCATATGCACCAATACATGAAGTTCAATTGCGGTTTGGAAGAGTTTTGCAAGATCATCCTAAGTCATCAGTTGCTATTCAAGAAGAAAATGTACCTAATGAAATTTTAAATGATGTCATTCTTGAAAATGTGGTGGTTCCTAAATATTCAACACATAACCTTCCACATAAAGAAATAATATCGGGAAATAAATCACCTCCATATCCGGAGCGTCTAATAATAGAAAAACCTGTAACTTACCCAGAATATAACATCATTAATGAATTGAAAAATATTTGTATTAAGATTCCTTTATTACAAGCCATTAAAGATATACCAATATTTGGTAAAGTGATAAAAGAACTATGCAATAAGAGACCAGGTAAGAAACAAAAAGACCCTCCAACAATCCATGTCATAGGTGAAATATCAGATTGTATAGTAGAAAAGCCTAGAATCCCAAATTATACAAATCTAGGAAATCCTGTAGTAACTGTTCTCATTAACAACACTGGTATAGGAAACACACTCATTGATCTAGGGGATGCTATTAACCTAATGACTACTACAGTTTTAGAAGCTCTCCAATTAGGACCATTCCTCCGCCCTACCCCAACAATGTTAGAACTAGTAGATCGTACTATGGTACAACCTGCTGGGATTTTAGATGATATTATGGTGTCAGTAGCATCATGGGAATATCCCTTGGACTTCATGGTTATACAATCAAAAGATCCATCTAGAGGGCATCATATCATTTTAGGAAGACCTTGCCTAGCCACTGCTAATGCATTCATAGGATGTAGGGATGGAGAGATGGTTATCTATGATGGGTTGTCTACAAGAAGACTAGCTTTATACCCACCAGCACGGCTCGTAGTTGAGAGCTTATTTTGGTTAGATTGTCCTTTTGGAGAAGAAAACCTGGAAGAACTTTCCCTTGTTAGTGATCTTTCCTGGGCACTTCAAGAACAAAATATTGAAAACGTGTTGAATCAATTTGATCCAGGTGGATATTAGTGGCCACCCACCTTTCCAACTGGCTACTGATCCGGATTTTATGAGCGAAACGAAATGAATATAGATTATTATCAGATGCTTAACACAAAATAACAGAGATACAGTAAAATTGGTTTTCTATTCAATAAGGAAATAAGCTAGAACTGAAAAATGCAGCGGAAAACAAGCTTGTTGGAATGGTGGCGGCTTATCTCTGAGAAGAGATGTGACAACTGCGCTCATTTCGCAAGAAAATGGTTACAATGAGGCTCTCAAGGCCTTTTACAATAAACAGGAATGTCAAAAACCCTAGACATCCAAAAACCTAACCCTAGGAGATGAAGCGCCAAAAGTCATGTCGGCCCCGTTTGGGTAAGTTAGTACATCAACTTCCCGGGGTCGTAGCTTTTGCATACGATCTCCATTTGGGGCGCTCGGTAGCCCATTGGAAAGGTCTATCCGAGATTTAAAACTTTTGATCGGGGCCAAATGAATGCCGACAGCGCCCATTCGGCCCCCCAAATTGCCAAAAAAAGTCGTTTAGGGCCTCAAAACGGCCCCAGAAGTTCAGGACCCAAAAAACTGTTAAAAATAGTACAATACCAAAATTGCCATAAAACTATTTTGAGCCAGTTGGAAATGTGGGTGGCCACCAATATCCACCTGGATCAATCCCACCTCCTTAGGAAGCAGTGGTCTCCATTGCGTTGAGTTCCCCCATCAGATGAGGAAATTTCTGCTGAATTTGGCCTCGGGTGAGCCACTTGCCTTAGTGCAGGAGCTGCCTTGCTTTGACAACTCGATAAAGATGGATCCTTTGATGTCGAGTGCCCTTGATCTGTGTGTCTACAATATGATCATTGGATGCTTGTTGTAGGCAGTCATGGTTGAGCTCTGTTGGTGTCAACTTCTCTGCTATCTCTGAGGTGTCTAATAGTGGTGGGAAATATGGCCGAAGGAGAGCCACGTTGAAGACTGGATGCAGACCAAGGAAGGGGGGAATGTTGAGCTCAAAATCATTGTCACCCACCCCCTTAGTGATGGTGTACGGCCCATAACGGAGTGGGCGAAGCTTTCGATGGGGCCCTGTAAGGCGTTATTTCTGCAAATGCAACCAAACTGTGTCGCCCACCACTGATACTACCACTGATCCGGATTTATGAGCTGAACGAAATGAATACAGATTATTATCAGATGCTTAACACAAAATAATAGAGATACAGTAAAACTGGTTTTCTATTCAATAAGGAAATAAGCTAGAACTGAAAAAATGCAACGGAAAACAAGCTTGCTGGAATGGTGGCAGCTGCGCTCATTTCGCAAGAAGATGGTTACAATGAGGCTCTCAAGGCCTTTTACAATAAACAGGAAAATCAAAAACCCTAGACATCCAAAAACCTAACCCTAGGAGATGAAGCGCCAAAAGTCATGTAGGCCCCGTTTGGGTAAGTTAGTACATCAACTTACCGGGGTCGTAACTTTTGCATACGATCTCCGTTTGGGGCACTCGGTAGCCCATTGGAAAGGTCTATCCGAGATTTACAACTTTCGATAGGGCCCAAATAAATGTCAGGAGCAACCATTTGGCCCCCCAAATTGCCAAAAAAGGTCATTTAGGGCCTCAAAATGGCCCCGGAAGTTCAGGACCCGAAAAACTGCTAAAAATAGTACAATACCAAAATTGCCATAAAAGTGTTTTGAGCCATTTGGAAAGGTGGGTGGCCACCAATATCCACCTGGATCAATCCTCCCTCCTTAGGAAGCAGTGGTCTCCATTGCGTTGAGTTCCCCCATCAGATGAGGAAATTTCTGCTGAATTTGGCCTCAGGTGAGCCACTTGCCTTGGTGCAAGAGCTGCCCTGCTTTGACAACTCGATAAAGCTGGATCCTTTGATGTCAAGTGCCCTTGATCTGTGTGTCTGCAATATGATCACTGGATGCTTGTTGTAGGCAGTGAGGGTTGAGCTCTATTGGTGTCAACTTCTTTGCTATCTCTGAGGTGTCTAATAGTGGTGGGAAATATGGCCGAAGGAGAGCCACGTTGAAGACTGGATGCAGACCAAGGAAGGGGGGAATGTTGAGCTCAAAAGCATTGTCACCCACCGCCTTGGTGATGGTGTACGGCCCATAACGTAGTGGGCGAAGCTTTCAATGGGGCCCTGTAAGGCGTTCTTTCTGCAAATACAACCAAACTGTGTCGCCCACCACTGATACTACCACTGATCCGGATTTTATGAGCAGAACGAAATGAATACAGATTATTATCAGATTCTTAACACAAAATAACAGAGATACAGTAAAACTGGTTTTCTATTCAATAAGGAAATAAGCTAGAACTGAAAAATGCAGCGGAAAACAAGCTTGCTAGAATGGTGGCGGCTGCGCTCATTTCGCAAGAAGAGGGTTACAATGAGGCTCTCAAGGCCTTTTACAATAAACAGGAATGTCAAAAACCCTAGACATCCAAAAACCTAACCCTAGGAGATGAAGCGCCAAAAGTCATGTGGGCCCCGTTTGGGTAAGTTAGTACATCAACTTCCCGGGGTCGTAACTTTTGCATACGATTTCTGTTTGGGGCACTCTGTAGCCCATTGGAAAGGTCTATCCGAGATTTAAAACTTTGTACGAGGGCCAAACGAATGATTGGGACAACCATTTGGCCCCCCAAATTGCCAAAAAAGGTCGTTTAGGGCCTCAAAACGGCCCCAGAAGTTCAGGACCCAAAAAATTGCTAAAAATAGTACAATACCAAAATTGCCATAAAACTATTTTGAGCCAGTTGGAAAGGTGGGTGGCCACCAATATCCACCTGGATCAATCCTCCCTCCTTAGGAAGCAGTGGTCTCCATTGCGTTGAGTTCCCCCATCAGATGAGGAAATTTCTGCTAAATTTGGCCTCGGGTGAGCCACTTGCCTTGGTGCAGGAGTTGCCCTGCTTTGACAACTCGATAAAGCTGGATCCTTTGATGTTGAGTGCCCTTGATCTGTGTGTCTGCAACATGATCACTGGATGCTTGTTGTAGGCAGTCAGGGTTGAGCTCTGTTGGTGTCAACTTCTCTGCTATCTCTGAGGTGTCTAATAGTGGTGGGAAATATGGCCGAAGAAGAGCCATGTTGAAGACTGGATGCAGACCAAAGAAGGGGGGAATGTTGAGCTCAAAAGCATTGTCACCCACCACCTTGGTGATGGTGTACGGCCCATAACGGAGTGAGCGAAGCTTTCGATGGGGCCCTGTAAGGCGTTCTTTCTGCAAATACAACCAAACTGTGTCGCCCACCAATGATACTACCACTGATCCGGATTTTATAAGAAGAACGAAATGAATACAGATTATTATCAGATGCTTAACACAAAATAACAGAGATACAGTAAAACTGGTTTTCTATTCAATAAGGAAATAAGCTAGAACTGAAAAATGCAGCGGAAAACAAGCTTGCTGGAATGGTGGCGGCTGCGCTCATTTCGCAAGAAGATGGTTACAATGAGGCTCTCAAGGCCTTTTACAATAAACAGGAATGTCAAAAACCCTAGACATCCAAAAACCTAACACTAGGAGATGAAGCGCCAAAAGTCATGTGGGCCCCGTTTGGGTAAGTTAGTACATCAACTTCCTGGGGTCGTAACTTTTGCATACGATTTCCGTTTGGGGCACTCGGTAGCCCGTTGGAAAGGTCTATTCGAGATTTACACCTTTATATGAGGGCCAAACGAATGACTGTGGCAACCATTTGGCCCCCCAAATTGCCAAAAAAGGTCGTTTAGGGCCTCAAAACGGCCCCAGAAGTTCAGGACCCGAAAAATTGCTAAAAATAGTACAATACCAAAATTGCCATAAAACTATTTTGAGCCAGTTGGAAAGGTGGGTGGCCACCAATATCCTCCTGGATCAATCCTCCCTCCTTAGGAAGCAGTGGTCTCCATTACGTTGAGTTCCCCCATCAGATAAGGAAATTTCTGCTAAATTTGGCCTCGGGTGAGCCACTTGCCTTGGTGCAGGAGTTGCCCTGCTTTGAAAACTCGATAAAGCTGGATCCTTTGATGTCGAGTGCCCTTGATCTGTGTTACTGCAATATGATCACTGGATGCTTGTTGTAAGCAGTCAGGGTTGAGCTCTGTTGGTGTCAACGTCTCTGCTATCTCTGAGGTGTCTAATAGTGGAGGGAAATATGGCCGAAGGAGAGCCACATTGAAGACTGGATGCAAACCAAGGAAGGGGGGAATGTTGAGCTCAAAAGCATTGTCACCCACCGCCTTGGTGATGGTGTACGGCCCATAACGGAGTGGGCGAAGCTTTCGATGGGGCCCTGTAAGGCGTTCTTTCTGCAAATGCAACCAAACTGCGTCGCCCACCACTGATACTACCACTGATCCGAATTTTATGAGCAGAATGAAATGAATACAGATTATTATCAGATGCTTAACACAAAATAACAGAGATACAGTAAAACTGTTTTTCTATTCAATAAGGAAATAAGCTAGAACTGAAAAATGCAACGGAAAACACTTGCTAGAATGGTGGCGGCTTATCTCTGAGAAGAGATGTGACGGCTGCGCTCATTTCGCAAGAAGATGGTTACAATGAGGCTCTCAAGGCCTTTTACAATAAACCGGAATGTCAAAAACCCTAGACATCCAAAATCCTAACCCTAGGAGATGAAGCGCCAAAAGTCATGTGGGCCCCGTTTGGGTAAGTTAGTACATCAACTTCCCGGGGTCGTAACTTTTGCATACGATCTCTGTTTGGGGCACTCGTTAGCCCGTTGGAAAGGTCTCTCCGAGATTTACAACTTTCGATTGGGGCCAAATGAATGTTGATGGCAGCTATTTGGACCCCCAAATTGCCAAAAAAGGTCGTTTAGGGCCTCAAAACGGCCCCGGAAGTTCAGGACACGAAAAACTGCTAAAAATAGTACAATACCAAAATTGCCATAAAACTGTTTTGAGCCAGTTGGAAAGGTGGGTGGCCACCAATATCCACCTAGATCAATCCTCCCTCCTTAGGAAGCAATGGTCTCCATTGCGTTGAGTTCCCCCATCAGATGAGGAAATTTCTGCTGAATTTGGCCTCGGGTGAGCCACTTGCCTTGGTGCAGGAGCTGCCTTGCTTTGACAACTCGATAAATCTGGATCTTTTGATGTCGAGTCCCCTTGATCTGTGTGTCTTCAATATGATCACTGGATGCTTGTTGCAGGCAGTCAAGGTCGAGCTCTATTGGTGTCAACTTCTCTGCTATCTCTGAGGTGTCTAATAGTGGTGGGAAATATGGCCGAAGGAGAGCCATGTTGAAGACTGGATGCAGACCAAGGAAGGGGGGAATGTTGAGCTCAAAAGCATTGTCACCCACCGCCTTGGTGATGGTGTACGGCCCATAACGGAGTGGGCGAAGCTTTCGATGGGGCCCTGTAAGGTGTTCTTTCTGCAAATGCAACCAAACTGTGTCGCCCACCACTGATACTACCACTGATCCAGATTTTATGAGCTGAACGAAATGAATACAGATTTTAATCAGATGCTTAACACAAAATAACAGAGATACAGTAAAACTCGTTTTCTATTCAATAAGGAAATAAGCTAGAACTGAAAAATGCAGCGGAAAACAAGCTTGCTGGAATGGTGGCGGCTTCTCTCTAAGAAGATATGTGACGGCTGCGCTCATTTCACAAGAAGATGGTTACAATGAGGCTCTCAAGTCCTTTTACAATAAACAAGAATGTCAAAAACCTTAGACATCCAAAAACCTAACCCTAGGAGATGAAGCGCCAAAAGTCATGTGGGCCCCGTTTGGGTAAGTTAGTACATCAACTTCCCGGGGTCGTAACTTTTGCATACGATCTCCGTTTGGGGCGCTCGGTAGCCCGTTGGAAAGGTCTATCCGAGGTTTACAACTTTTGACCAAATTCAAATGAATGCCGGGGGCACACATTTGGCCCCCCAAATTGCCAAAAAAGGTCGTTTAGGGCCTCAAAATGGCCCCGTAAGTTTAGGACCCGAAAAACTGCTAAAAATAGAACAATACCAAAATTGCCATAAAACTGTTTTGAGCATGGTTGAAAGGTGGGTGGCCACCAATATCCACCTGGATCAATCCTCCCTCCTTAGGAAGCAGTGGTCTCCATTGCATTGAGTTCCCCCATCAGATGAGGAAATTTCTGCTGAATTTGGCCTCGGGTGAGCCACTTGCCTTGGTGCAGGAGCTGCCCTGCTTTGACAACTCGATAAAGCTGGATCCTTTGATGTCGAGTGCCCTTGATCTGTGTGTCTGCAATATGATCATTGGATGCTTGTTGTAGGCAGTCAGGGTTGAGCTCTGTTGGTGTCAACGTCTCTGCTATCTCTGAGGTGACTAATACTGGTGGGAAATATGGCCGAAGGAGAGCCACGTTGAAGACTGGATGCAGACCAAGGAAGGGGGGAATGTTGAGCTCAAAAGCATTGTCACCCACTGCCTTGGTGACGGTGTACGGCCCATAACGGAGTGGACGAAGCTTTCGATGGGGCCCTGTAAGGCGTTCTTTCTGCAAATGCAACCAAACTATGTCGCCCACCACTGATACTACCACTTATCCGTATTTTATGAGCAGAACGAAATGAATACAGATTATTATCAGATGCTTAACACAAAATAACAGAGATACAGTAAAACTAGTTTTTTATTCAATAAGAAAATAAGCTAGAACTGAAAAATGCAGCGGAAAACAAGCTTGCTGGAATGGTGGCGGCTGCGATCATTTCACAAGAAGATGGTTACAATGAGGCTCTCAAGGCCTTTTACAATAAACAGGAATGTCAAAAACCCTAGACATCCAAAAACCTAACCCTAGGAGATGAACCGCCAAAAGTCATGTGGGCCCCGTTTGGGTAAGTTGGTACATCAACTTCCCAAGGTCGTAACTTTTGCATACGATCTCCGTTTGGGGCGCTCGGTAGCCCGTTGGAAAGGTCTATCCAAAATTTACAACTTTTGACCGAGAAGAAATGAACATTGAGAGAAACAATTTGGCCCCCCAAATTTCCAAAAAAGGTCATTTAGGGCCTCAAAACGGCCCCGGAAGTTCAGGACCCGAAAAACTGCTAAAAATAGTACAATACCAAAATTGCCATAAAACTGTTTTGAGCCAGTTGGAAAGGTGGGTGGCCACCAATATCCACCTGGATCAATCCTCCCTCCTTAGGAAGCAATGGTCTCCATTGCGTTGAGTTCCCCCATCAGATGAGGAAATTTCTGCTGAATTTGGCCTCGGGTGAGCCACTTGCCTTGGTGCAGGAGCTGCCCTGCTTTGACAACTCGATAAAGCTGGATCCTTTGATGTCGAGTGCCCTTGATTTGTGTGTCTGCAATATGATCACTGGATGCTTGTTGTAGGCAGTCAGGGTTGAGCTCTGTTGGTGTCAACTTCTCTGTTATCTCTGAGGTGTCTAATAGTGGTGGGAAATATGGCCGGAGGAGAGCCACATTGAAGACTGGATGCAGACCAAGGAAGGGGGGAATGTTGAGCTCAAAAGCATTGTCACCCACCACCTTGGTGATGGTGTACGGCCCATAACGGAGTGGGCGAAGCTTTCGATGGGGCCCTGTAAGGCGTTCTTTCTACAAATGCAACCAAACTGTGTCACCTACCAATGATACTACCACTGATACGGATTTTATGAGCAGAACGAAATGAATACAGATTATTATCAGATGTTTAACACAAAATAACAAAGATACAGTAAAACTGGTTTTCTATTCAATAAGGAAATAAGCTAGAACTGAAAAATGCAGCGGAAAACAAGCTTGCTGGAATGCTAGCGGCTTACCTTTTAGAAGAGATGTGACGACTGCGCTCATTTCGCAAGAAGATGGTTACAATGAGGCTCTCAAGGCCTTTTACAATAAACAGGAATGTCAAAAACCCTAGACATCCAAAAACCTAACCCTAGGAGATGAAGCGCCAAAAGTCATGTGGGCCCCGTTTGGGTAAGTTAGTACATCAACTTCCCGGGGTCGTAACTTTTGCATACGATCTCCATTTGGGGCGCTCGATAGCCCGTTGGAAAGGTCTATCCGAGATTTACAACTTTTGAATGGGGCCAAATATATGCTGGGGGCATCCATTTGGCCCCCCAAATTTCCAAGAAAGGTCGTTTAGGGCCTCAAAACGGCCCCGGAAGTTCAGGACCCGAAAAACTGCTAAAAATAGTACAATACCAAAATTGCCATAAAACTGTTTTGAGCCAGTTGGAAAGCTGGGTGGCCACCAATATCCACCTGGATCAATCCTCCCTCCTTAGGAAGCAGTGGTCTCCATTGCATTGAGTTTCCCCATCAGATGAGGAAATTTCTGCTGAATTTGGCCTCGAGTGAGCCACATGCCTTGGTGCAGGAGCTGCCCTGCTTTGACAACTCGATAAAGCTGGATCCTTTGGTGTCGAGTGCCCTTGATATGTGTGTCTACAATATGATCACTGGATGCTTGTTATAGGCAGTCAGGGTTGAGCTCTGTTGGTGTCAACTTCTCTGCTATCTCTGAGGTGTCTAATAGTGGTGGGAAATATGGCCGAAGGAGAGCCACGTTGAAGACTGGATGCAGACCAAGGAAGGGGGGAATGTTGAGCTCAAAAACATTGTCACCCACCGCCTTGGTGATGGTGTACGACCCATAACGGAGTGGGAGAAGCTTTCGATGGGGCCCTGTAAGGCGTTCTTTTTGCAAATGCAACCAAACTGTGTCGCCCACCACTAATACTACTACTGATCTGGATTTTATGAGAAGAACGAAATGAATACAGATTATTATCAGATGCTTAACACAAAATAACAGAGATACAGTAAAACTGGTTTTCTATTCAATAAGGAAATAAGCTAGAACTGAAAAATGCAGCGGAAAACAAGCTTGCTGGAATGGTGGCGGCTTATCTCTGAGAAGAGATGTGACGGCTGCGCTCATTTCACAAGAAGATGGTTACAATGAGGCTCTCAAGGCCTTTTACAATAAACAGGAATGTCAAAAACCCTAGACATCCAAAAACCTAACCCTAGGAGTTGAAGCGCCAAAAGTCATGTGGGCCCCGTTTGGGTAAGTTAGTACATCAATTTCCCGTGGTCGTAACTTTTGCATACGATCTCCGTTTGGGGTGCTCGGTAGCCCGTTGGAAAGGTCTATCCGAGATTTACAACTTTTGACCAAAGCTAAATGTATGATGGGGGCTTTCATTTGGCCCCTCAAATTGCCAAAAAAGGTCGTTTAGGGCCTCAAAACGGCCCCGGAAGTTCAGGACCTGAAAAACTACTAAAAATAGTACAATACCAAAATTGCCATAAAACTGTTTTGAGCCAGTTGGAAAGCTGGGTGGCCACCAATATCCACCTGTTTCAATCCTCCCTCCTTAGGAAGCAGTGGTCTCCATTGCGTTGAGTTCCCCCATCAGATGAGGAAATTTCTGCTGAATTTGGCCTCGAGTGAGCCACTTGCCTTGGTGCAGGAGCTGCCCTGCTTTGACAACTCGATAAAGCTGGATCCTTTGATGTCGAGTGCCCTTGATCTATGTGTCTGCAATATGATCATTGGATGCTTGTTGTAGGCAGTCAGGGTTGAGCTCTATTGGTGTCAACTTCTCTGCTATCTCTGAGGTGTCTAATAGTGGTGGGAAATATGGCCGAAGGAGAGCCACGTTGAAGACTGGATGCAAACCAAGGAAGGGGGTAATGTTGAGCTCAAAAGCATTGTCACCCACCGCCTTGGTGATGGTGTACGACCCATAACGGAGTGGGAGAAGCTTTCGATGGGGCCCTGTAAGGCGTTCTTTCTGCAAATGCAACCAAACTGTGTCGCCCACCACTGATCCGGATTTTATGAGCAGAACGAAATGAATACAGATTATTATAAGATGCTTAACACAAAATAACAGAGATACAGTAAAACTGGTTTTCTATTCAATAAGGAAATAAGCTAGAACTGAAAAATGCAGCGGAAAACAAGCTTGCTGGAATGGTGGCGGCTTATCTCTGAGAAGAGATGTGAGGGCTGCGCTCATTTCGCAAGAAGATGGTTACAATGAGGCTCTCAAGGCCTTTTACAATAAACAGGAATGTCAAAAACCCTAGACATCCAAAAACCTAACCCTAGGAGATGAAGCGCCAAAAGTCATGTGGGCCCCGTTTGGGTAAGTTAGTACATCAACTTCCCTGGGTCGTAACTTTTGCATATGATCTCCGTTTGGGGCACTCGGTAGCCCGTTGGAAAGGTCTATCCGAGATTTACAACTTTCGATCAAGGTAACAATTTAGACCCCAAATTGCCAAAAAAGGTCGTTTAGGGCCTCAAAACGGTCCCGGAAGTTCAAGACCCAAAAAACTGCTAAAAATAGTACAATACCAAAATTGCCATAAAACCGTTTTGAGCCAGTTGGAAAGGTGGGTGGCCACCAATATCCACCTGGATCACAATTTATTTCCTCCACCACATGTATCAATTTTCCTCAGTCTTTTTCCCAACTTGACCAGATTTTTGGAGACGAATTTCAAGAAAACATGAATCTCTTAACATTTACAAGTACACCTTGTGTCTTTACAATCGAAGAACATCTAGGATCTTATACCGTACCATGTAAGGTTAGTTCCGAAAATTTTCTACATATAAATGCAGGCTTAGATGAGAGTCAGCAAAAGGAATTGTTAAAAGTTCTCAAAATTCAAACTAGAGCTTTCGCTTGGGAATACACCGATATGAAGGGTATACACCCAGATACTTGTATTCACCACATTTACATAGACACAAATATACCTCCTGTCAGACAACCCCAGAGAAGAATGAACCCAGCTCTCAAAGATATAGTAAAAGAAGAATTGCAAAAACTTCTTAACGCTGGATTCATTTACCCAATTTCTAATAGTAAGTGGGTGTCTCCTCTGGTAGTAGTTCCAAAGAAAGTCACAGGGAAGTGGCGTATCCGGTGTCGATTTTCGAGAATTGAACAAGGCCACTCTTAAAGACTATTTCCCTCTACCTTTTATAGATCGGGTGTTAGATACCCTATTGGGGAAACAATACTTTTCTTTCCTAGATGGGTATAGTGGATACAATCAAATATTAATAGCACCTGAGGACCAAGACAAGACTACCTTTACTTGCTCTTGGAAGACTTATGCCTATCGAGTGTTACCATTTGGCCTTTGTAATGCACCTACTACTTTCCAACGTGCATTTTTAGGTATCTTTGCTGACCTTATACATGATTGTGTAGAGGTCTACATGGACGATTTCACAGTCTATGGTAATACCTTCCAAGAATCCCTTGATAACCTCGAGACAGTTCTTATTCGATGTTAGGACACAAACTTATCCCTTAGTCATGAAAAATTCAAGATGTTATTAACCGAGGGCATAGTTCTAGGACGCCATGTCTCTCTTCAAGGTATCAAGATGGGTCCTGCCAAGATAGAAATAATTGTCAATCTTCCTCCTCCAAAGACTCTAAAGGAAGTTAGAAGCTTTCTTGGCCATGCGGGTTACTATAGGCGTTTTATAGAAAATTTCACCAAGATAGCCGTGCCCATGTTCAAACTACTCATGAAGGACACAAAATTTCAATGGACTGAATCTTGTCAACAGGCTTTTGAAACTTTAAAAGCAAAGTTATCAGTAGCACCAGTACTTAGGGGCCCTAACTGGTCCCTTCCTTTTCATATATCTACTGATGCATCCGACATAGCTATAGGGGCAGTCTTAGGTCAAAAAGAGGAAAAGTTATCTTATGCCATTTATTTCGCTAGTAAAAATTTGACTCCTGCAGAATCAAAATACACTATTACCGAAAAAGAGTTCCTCGCAGTAGTCTATTCCATTAATAAGTTTCGTCATTATATCACAAGATATGAAATTTTCAAACATACCGATCATTCTTCTATTATATTTTTAATGAATAAACCAGTTACCAATGGCAGAGTGACTCGATGGCTTCTTCTGTTACAAGAGTTTAATATTACCATTGTTGACCGTCCTGGTCAAGAGAATGTAGTAGCAGACTTTCTCTCCCGAATTCAAATTGACAATGATGATAGTCCTGTTGATGATAGTTTCCCAGATGAACTTTTATTCTTTGTATCTATTTGAACCCCATTGTTCGCAGACATAGCCAATTATTTGGCAACTGGAAAGCTACCAAACCATCTCTCTCCACCCGAAAAACGTAGAATCATAATTCAAAGCTCTAACTATTCCTGGGTGGATAATGATATCGTTCATTCGGTCCTGACCTTATTATTAGAAGATGTGTACGAGAGGATGAGATGACAGAGATTATTCATGCATGTCATGGTGGACCTTGCAATGGACACTTTTTTGATAAACGAACATCATATAAGGTTTTACATTCTGGATATTATTGGCCAAGCATATTCAAGGATGCTGCCAAATATGTCAAGGGATGAGATAGTTTCCAAATAATGGGTAGACCTATGCCATCTGATGAGATGCCTTTGAAACCTCAAATTATGATTGAGCCTTTTGAAAAGTGGGCTCTAGATTTTGTTGGACAAATTTCCCCTATGTCTCATAAAAAGTAATTCTAGTCTGTACGGATTATGTCACCAAGTGGGTAGAAGCCAAAGCTTTATTCTGAGCCACAGAGAAATCAGTGGTAGAATTTATTTATGAAGAAATATTTACCCAATTTGGTGTACCTAGGGAAATTGTAACCAATCAAGGATCTCAATTCACTTCCAATTTAATGAAAGAACTAACTAATAAATATGGTATTAGACATTGCAAATCTTCACCATATCATCCTCAGGCAAATGGTCAGGTAGAAAGCACGAACAAAGTATTAGAAGCTATCATGACCAAGACCATTCAGTTACACCACAAGGACTGGGCAGATAGGCTCCCAGAAGCCTTGTGGGCTTATAGAATAACTTGGAGAAACACCACTCGCCACACACCTTATGAACTTGTTTATGGAAAACAAGTTCTCCTACCCATTGAATTTCAGGTTAAGACATTTTGTATGGCTGCTCGGTTAGGAATGAATTTAGAATAAGCACAGAAACAACGAATCCTGCAAATAAATGAATTAGACGAGATTAGACAGGATGCTATCCAACGAACAATCTTAATACAAAATCAACGTAAAAAATGGCATGACAGATACATTAAACAAAAACAATTTAAAACAGGAAACTGGGCATTACTTTTTTATTCGAGATACAAAAGTTTTAAAGGTAAATTGACTACTCATTGGATGGGTCCTTATGAAATTGTTACAGCCTTCGATAATGGATCCGTTAAAATTAAAACAATTGATGATTCTCAAACTTCCTTTGTTGTAAATGGCCATAGACTTAGACTTTATCACCAACCTATATCTAAACAAGACTTTGTATAGAATGCCTTACAACAACAAGAGATGGAGCTGGTAGAAGAGGAAGTCATTCCTCCTCGTCCTAGCCCCTGAAATTTCTAAAGGATTGTCTTTATTTGTACATATGTAAATATATTGTGTTTTTGTTTTAATTATGATAATGAAGAGTTATTTCTGACAAGTTGATTGTATTTATACAGGAAATTCATTTGTATGATTAGCTCATGAAATTTTTGCCATTAAAAACAGGAAAACTTTTCTTCCTTTTTAGATTTCTTATGACTTTTTTATACATATGTTTTGTTTTGAATAAATCAAAATCATCTAGCAACGGTTTTGCAGCTTAATTATGAGGACCTTATTCGCTCATGCAATATTATTAAAAGGGAAGCACTTAAAAGAAAAAGAAAAAATTCAATATATCCTAATCCCTTCTTTTTTTCAATTATTATTGAAATTGAAATTTTTAGCAAAAGATAAAGTGTTCTTTATATTATTTCGCAACCATTTCGTTTATGATTTTGAATATGGTATTTGATTCAAGCATGTACATTTCTGATTATCGTTTAGAACTGTTGCTTAAAAGACCTATCTTAATTGCTATGATCTCAAAAAATTATACTATCTTACACCTATGGATCATTGGCTTATCCTAGACTCATTATCAAAACTTGTCTCTTAAAGCATATTTTAAAGGTAACTTAGAAGTGAATGTTATTTTTATTCTTGTGGGGAACATTACTAAATTCTTATGAAAGAGATAGATATAGATCAAAGAACAGCTTTAGGTTATTATTTTTTTGACATGATCTTTAACTTTGGCTATTATAAGTAAAAGTTGCTCATAAAGGTTCGTTCTAATATGTAGAATTATGTGTTTAGAAGGCTTAGAACACTCTAGTACCAACCAGATTCCTTACAAAATATATATATATATACATATACATCATTATACAAAGCAAACCCATCAGGGTACTAAACAGGCCTGCTGGCAACGGATCCATGCTAAGTAAAATCTTAAACAAGGAAGCTAGGTAAATGCAAGTAAACCCGTCGGGGTACTGAACAGGCTCCCTGGCAGCGGGACTATGCTTGCATGGTACCAAGATAAACCCGTCGGGGTACTGAACACACCTGCTGGCAACGGGTCAATATCAGGTAAAAAGAGATCGGTTAATGCATTACTATGCACATGACTCATATATAAGAAACCTGAGTATACAAACACATGTTTTGGCCAATCATCTATACTATCATTAGACAATAACTGTAAGTTGAAATTGGACCTTGTCATCTAATTCAAACAATATATAGGATGTTATTATCCTAGAAATGGGACCCATAATTACGAAAATCTCACAAGATTTACGGTACACCTTATCTATATCTTGGGATGACAAGAAATCTTTAAAATGAGTCATGGATGGCTAGTTTTCCTGTGGCATCTTTCATATCAAATTATACTATCATTCTTCATATGGTTATTTTAAGCATTGTTCTATTCTTTATGATAAGTGTACATATCTGAATCATCTACATGTTTAGTTAATATTTCATTTTCTTGAGAAAAGTATTACAACATTTTTCAGCTATTGATAAAATAATTGAATATCTAATGCTCTTTTTGTTGGCTTGAGGACAAGCCATATCTTTGGTTTGGGGAAGGATTAGAACTATTTAAACTATGTTTTATTTTTATTCATAAAAATAAAGAAAAAAATGTATTTATCTCTGAAAGTGATAGGTGTTTGCAGGTTAATGCAAAAGCAGAAGGTGAATTGTTTTAATTACAAACAAAAAGGGGACATGACTTAAAAAGTTCCAAAAAGCAAAGTTTACAGCATTTTCTGTGCACTAACAGCCTTAAAAATTCTTTGCAAAAATCAGTTCCAGTTGGCTTCGGAAATAAAAGTTTGTATAGACAAAAGTCTGTATGAAAGGTTGAATGACGGATTGAATGCCGATCCAAATGAAGTGACGAATGCAGCAAATAAGCAATGTTTTGAATAAAAGTGTTGAAGAAATTTTAGCTTGTATATATCAAATAACAGGCTAGATATTTTTGAAAATTCTTACTAACCAATGATGATAGGGATTAATCAAACGTCAAATCTCGCACTTGGTTTTATTTCCTTATTCATCTCATCTTGTTAAAATGAATAAATCTTGTGTCATTATGAATCATTGCATGACTACTATGGCCTTACCTATCATATAGATCGCCAGCATATGGATCTCATCCTTGTGATCTTCCACGTGTAGAATATCCCATTACGTGAATTTCATTCAACCTATCCAAAGCTTGGCCTTGGACATGGTTGAATTTGCTATACCAAACACGCATCTACCGAATTCACACACTTCAATACTGGCACTTAACTCAAGATATTCAAAGTACACGTGTGATCTTTCAAAATGCGCTTTACCTATGACCATCCAAACAGACCTAATTTAACTGATGGCTGCGTGAACTTCTGCTTCACTCTGTTCACCCTTCATTAATTTCTCTCTCTACGAGCTGTGTCCTATGCAAATTCCTTGTATCCCCTGAATTTATCTGTTGTTTCCCCTGTCCTCTATCAGCAATGCCTAACCGTTGCGAACCAAGTAGCTACCAAGATCTTCTTCATATCCCTGAGTTTAAAAGATGTCATGAGTTATTCTCTCAAGCAGGTTGGAATCCGTTTCTCCACCACCTTGATGGTCATGACCATGAGATTTCATTGTTGTTTTCCAAAGGTTTCGATGGAAAAATGGCCAAGGTTTTCCATCTTGTTTTCTCCATAACAGAAGAGTGAATAGCGTTAGCTACGAAGCTCCCTAGAGAAGGTGCCCGATGGCACAAGCATTTGTTTCTTCCATGAGAAGCTCACTAGTTCTCTCTCAAGCCCAATTTTCAACACATTACTAGCACCAAAGGTTTTCATAGAGAATGGATCAAGCCATAGTACTTGGATCTTTTGACCATTATCATTCACTTAGTCACCTGCGAGGGTAAGTTCACTGTTTTTAAAGCTTGCCATGTTAGACTGTTAGCTCATTTTGTCAATAATCAAACCTTAAATTTCCCATTCTACTTTCTAAAGAGCTTGGAAAAGATGTTGAGTCAAGTTAGAAATAATACCATTAACCCTTCTGGCAGCTTATATCACCATGTCTCATTAAGATTTTAATCATTCATCAACTAGAGGAGAGAGGTCAGACTTGGGACCATTTTGTTTTTGAGATATTAAACCCTCATTTATATACTTTCAAATCTTCCCCTTCTCAAGAACACCTTCATGCCCAAGAAGAACCAAACGCTAAACCTATACGATTTAGTGAAGGTTGCTTAGATGATATGCACTCTGTCCATTCAATACATTCTCCTACTGAACCTAGAGAGACAAATCATGACCAGTCCATTGATCAATCTAACATTCAGACTATCATTCAGCCCTCATGCTCAAATATTCAGTTGGATGATCATACCTTTGAGTCATCCCTCCTCACACTAGCTAATGCATCTGTTCAAATGAGTGAAGCTTGTGCTGCTAGAAGATCTCCTACATGTAACAAAGACAAAAGCCCTGAAGAACAGACTATTAATGTTGAGACATCTCCAAAAGAGATGAGTCCTCAATTGGACTTGGAGCATGATATAGAATAACCTATTTCGAGTCAGCAAAAGTGGGATCAGTTAACCCAAGAGATAGCACAATTAACAGAACAAAGTCAAATCTATGTGGAGACAATCTTCGAGCTCCTTGAAGAAAATAAGATGTTGCGTACACAATTGAAAAGCACTGAATGCTCATTCAATGCCAAAATTACAACCAATTCTATCCTTAGAGTAAATTATAATTCCTTAAGAGGTCATTTCAAGAAGCTCCAGGCCAAGCATGCATCTCCATCATTCAAGTCGAAGACCGTTGCTATCGCAGCTCGGCCTTCTTCCTAATCACTTTTTGTTTTTCTTAGTGGGACCTGGCATGACTCTGGTTTGGGGGAATGTTGGTGTCCAATATTGTGACCATTTTTTATCATTTAATTTACTTGAAGTGGCGTTATTTCTATCGTTTTTGCTATAGTAAGTTGTTTTCTTAGCCATTCAGCTCATCAAACAGTCCAATTATGCACAAATTTACTTACCATGCAAATCTATTATATTTCGTATATTATGGCTTATTTGTGATTAAAATGATGTTTTGGGGCATAATTAACACTTATGGTTTTAATTGACGGGCTATGATTTGCAAATGACCCATTATTCAGACCATGCGCTACGTGCTCAACCTAAAACGCGTTCAACTCATCGTTCAGCCCTCTGTTCAGCCCACAAAATCCATGGTTGACACATCTTAGACCATTGAATGAAGAGAAGGACACGTGGGTTCTATTCGACACGCAATGGGCTCTATTCGACACGCAATGGGCCTAGTTAATGAGCTATTGTTCTAGAAGATCCGTCCTTATGCTCGCCAAGCCTGACAGCACATCTCACGTTCACGTGAACACTCCAAGCCTTGATTCGTCTGCGCATTTAGCCTGGAGTCATGCACGTTGGCCAAGCTCTCGCTCATGCCATTATTCTGGAAGGAGTCCTTTCATCCACATTTAGCCTGCCAACATAACTTCCACACCCACGTCAACACTCCAGCGCACCAGCCCTCATGTTCGTTTGGCTAGAATTTACGCACACTTGTTCACACCTGCTCACGTTCATTCATGCCGTCGTTCTGGAAGGAGTCTGCCTGCCCACTATCAGTCTTCCAGCACACTACTTGTCCACGTCTGAGTTAGATCGATGCTGCAGCTGCTCTGAGAAGGAACTAACCCCGTCAAAGTATGAAGAACGCCCCCTGCGTTGGCATGCATCAATTTAATCAGTTATTGCAATTATTTAAACACTCCTATTATTAGAGAGGTCGACTCTGTCGACCCTCTCACCATTTTAACTTATAAATAGTCGTCTATGTGATTGAGACGAGTTAGCTTCTGAATTCACGAAGGTTTTCCAGTCTTAGTCCAAGAATTTGCAGTCGTATATAGTGTGAAGACAGAGTCTGTAATTTTTCTCAAGTTAATGGATGTAGCAGCTTGTTGATGTATAGCTGGTAGTCATTTAAGTTGAGCTAGTTCACCCTTCGATTGCTGGGAAGGGCCCCTCATCAACTGGAGGTTTTATTTACATTTTCTGCATTTCTTTTCTTGCAATTAACTAGTTTATTTCCTCTGTGTGTAATTTAATTCATTTTCCTGTGTGTATTACCTTCATTCCTCTGTAATTAATATTATGCTGCTAATACAACCTTCCTTCTTCTGAGTTAAAATAGTCGACCAATAGTTCAATAGTTTTATAATTTGTAGTTTGTTTTCAGTCCTTCCTCCATCATCATAGTTAGATATTGCTTCCAAATTCTTCCATAGTTAGCATTCCTTTCCTTCTTTTCTCCTCTGTTCATTTTTCTTCCTGTTTGTTGTAGGTTAATTCTTTCCTCTTCTATTCCAACCTTCTCCCTTCTTCTATTTCAACCTTCTTCCTACTTCTTATAAAATCATTCTTCCTCTTAGGTAATGATTCGCATAGATAATTTCTTAGCCTCTAATCATCTCTCTACGGCTTCCTCTGCACATTAGGATCATTTGCATAAGCTAGTTGGTAACTAAATCATCCCAAAACTCTTCTTTCCCTCACTTTAAAACGTTTTCCTCCATTCGGATCATCATTCGGACTACCATTCAAACCGGCGTTCGGATCGTGATTCAGACCTGTCTATTTTCTGTATTATTTTAGGCCTTTTTCCAAATCTAATTTTTTCTGCCTCTTAATCATCATTCTTCTTGTTCCTCCTTAATAGTTTGAGATGTAATTTAATATTTTTTTATGTTATTTGGAGTTTTTAATTCAATTGTCATCATTATTTCCTCCTTTCTCATTTCCTCCTTATCCCCTTCTTATCTTTCTTCCAACATTCAGTTCTTTAACCAGTTTTGTTACTCAGTTACTGTTCAGTATGTATTAATCTTGTTCCTAAAAAGTTTATTTTCAAGTTATACTTGATGATTCCATTCTTTGAGTTGTTTTAGTTTGTTAATCTTAAGACTAGTTTCTATTTAATGAAGATGTTCATGTTGTGAGATTTGGATTAATACTAAAATATCTTTATCAAGTTTTATAATTGCTTCCAAATCTAATATAGTTCAGTTTAACATCTTTGTTAAGTTTTATACTTGTTTCTAACTTACATTAGTTTCATGTTATTCACATATGGATAGACAGTAGTTCATAATGTTTAAAGTTAGTGGTAGTTTGTTGATTTTTAGTTTACATTTGTTTGTAGAAGTTAAGTTAGATTTACTTCCATTTAGCTTCCTTATTACATTTGAAAGTCATTACGATACATTTACTCCAGTTCCTATTACATTTGATGTACGTAATCAAGAAGAGTGGAATTAGATGGTTTAGTCTAAATTAATTTACATTTACAAGTTCTCCCTATTAAACATCTAATCTCCGTAGCTCTGATTCTGTTCATAGTTGTTATCTGGAAGTTGAATTTAGTAGTTTCTTACTTTTCTAGAAGTAATTTGTGTTTCAGTATTTGTTTCCATATTTCTTATTAATTAACCATAGAAGTAGAGTAGTATGATCTAGTACTATTCTGATCTAGGATTTCTTAGTTGTATTCTTAAATATTTAACTCGGTTTTTCATTTTGAAATATCTTTCGATATTTTTCCTTATTAAACATTTTTTAGGTCTGACAAACCTGAAACTTCAGAACCTTTTCTACCTTGGCATATATTTTGCTTCAACTCTAAGTTTACTGATCCTAGTTGATAATTAATATTATGTGTTTTTATTTGAGATAGATCACACACCCAACACCTGCTCGAACCGCGTAGCCCTTGGGTGTGCTAGTTGCGCAGCGGTTAGTTTGTAGAAGTGTGGACCGCGACACAATCTATCGTCGTGCAGTCCTCAGTTCGCAGCGTAGGTTTGATAGTGTGTTGCACAGTAGTCCAGTCCGAACAAGTCATCGCACCACTGTGGAAACCTGATTCCGCAGTGCCCCCATAGTTACACCTTGGGTGAGACCTCAGCCTGTTCGCAGGCTGTTGCTGAAAGGGCCAGTGAGAAGGGGTTTTGTTGGTTCATTGAAACCGCGAAGAACCTGGGTCTACATTGGAAACCTCTAGATTAGTACTTAAGCCAACAAATGGTTCCGTTGTTGCACTAAGAATCTGTGATGAGTTTGAATTCATGATGAGTTGAAGTTGTGATGTGCGAAATAGAAAAAGTTGAGTTGGGCGTCGACTTCTTGTATCCAGACAAGAAAGAAATCTGGGCGTGGTGTGACAAGATAGAGAGAGACTTCGCAAGGAAAGAAAAAAGAAACCCACATCTCTCTAACATTCAATGGTTGAATAAATACTTGTGGAAAGATGTGCACAAAAATTTCTGGGTGTCTTTTGGATGTAAGCTACACGAGTGGTTGTCAAGGCTCGTAGAACACAAAAACTATATCCCGTGAAACGCACCGGCCGAGTGGACACCGGAGCTTATTGAACAGCTCAAAGCACTAGATAGTCCATCCGTATGAGCAGTTGATTTCTAGGTCGATAGTACATTACAAAGTTTTGTGACGTAGTTCGCTGTGGACATGCTAAAGTCCTACAACGCAGTAGAACAAGAGTTTTTCAAAGGAATCCAAGGTAAGTATCTGAATAACCTTAGTTTATACATAAAAATGATTTTAGCTGAGAAAGGTGTTTTTAGAATGCAGTAAAATACTTGAATCTATCATGGTAGACAGCACATATAGTGGTTCCTACGAATAAATTCATAGCTTGAGAAGTGGAAAGAGATACAAGTTCGTCCCTGAGCAAACTACTAGTGGACCTAGACTCCGTGTAGACATACATTCAGAAGTTGACCCTCATACCCAAACCACACCTCTATCTTCCACATGTCAGCCTATACACAGCAAAATCCGTCGGTTGCACATACCGCGCCTCCCTTATCTCAGAACCCATCCATCCAGAACCCACCTATTGCGAGTACCGCGCAACCCACACCACAGAACATTAGTACTGGTAACACTGTAGGAGCGAGTGCCCGGGCTATTCCGAATCAACCTAGTCAGTCTTAGGTTGTACCACTTCAAAACATCCAACCTCATAATATTATCCCTAGAACTACTCAGAGAACCGCGCCACCTCGAAGGAGGATGGCCAATGATATCAAACTATCGATATTCAAAGGAATGGGTCTAAGACCTTGATCAACATTGGTTTCTATGGGAATCCGTATGGAGTGTAAAGCAAGTACAGGACGACGTTGTGAAGCAAGCGCAGCTCGTCACCACATTTAGAGATCAAGCCTTGCACTAGTTCATGAAATATTCGCAGGGACATCAAAGAACCCTGGCAGAAATTAAGGCTGCACTCTTAGCAGAATTTAAGAAGCCGAAGTCAGAGTCACAGTGTATCACAGAGTTGAAAGAGATCAAACAAAAACCTAATGAAACAGTCTGGGAGTTTGATCAGAAATTTAAGACACTACTGGACCAAGTAAGCTTTGATATTCCACCACAGCAACATAAGGAGTGGTTTATAGTCGTGTTGTTTCCCCATATTAGACAACCGTTGATGCAGCAGAAAGTGGCTTCACAGCCAGAAGCATTAGTGATCGCGATGAAGCGGGAAGCTTCACCTATGGGAGAAACTAGCATGGGGATGTCGCAAATTCAGAACCAGTTGGCTACCCTAACACTAGAATTGCAAGACATAAAGCAAGGAAAGCAATAGAGAAAGGAAGTCTGGTGTACAAGCTGCAAGGGACAAGGAAACACTAAGGATCATTGTCCTTTATTCCAAGATTTCCTTAACATGGGTGGACCAAACCCATTAAATCCTCACCCAGGGCCATGGTGTGAAATTTTCCGAACCAAAGGACACTGGCCAGAAGACTACCATATGATACAGAAATATGTGAGAACACCTAAAAACCTCTATTGTAATTTCTGTAAGTCAGTAGGGCACGACGAATCCAATTGTCGCGCATATGAGCTCATGCTAGAAAGAAAGAAATATATTGAGCATATGTATGGAGGAATGTACAGAGTCCAAGGAGAGACTCCGCAGAAACAAGAAAATGCACAGCAGGATCAGGGAGCATATAGAGGCTACGGAGGATACCACGGGAGAGGAAGTAATAATGGCTCGACGCAGGGACGAGGCCGAGGCCAAGTAATTTATTATAATTGCGTCCAAGTAGGCCATGTGTCTCGAGATTGTACCAACCCATGCACTACATGCATCTATTGTAGCTCTTTCGATAATGTTATAGAAGACTACCTAATGTTGGAGGTAGAAGTGCAGAAAAGAAAACGGCCAGAGGCATCGGCCCCAAATATCCAGTTGATCACAGCAGAAAGGAGACCTGCGGATCAAAGTATTAATGTAGTAATGCACAGTGGTGTTTCGACAGGGCGGGATAGAGGAGCAGAAGCTTCAACTTCTGGGGGTTTTGATACCAAGCAAAATCCTCTTGAAATGATATGGATAAGGAAACCTACTGAGAAAGCACCTGCTTTCGACTTGAAGAAAAACAGAGAAGTCTTTGAAGAAGCGCGGGATATCTTTAAAGATCCAGCACCAGAATCGCCGAGAATCCCATTGCACAGCGAAATACCGCATATGGAGGATATGCTGGCTGCATACGGCAGAACGAGCACCGCAGCAGAGACATGCACCTCTATTGCGCAGTTCCTTAGAAGCTGCATGAAGTTTTTGAAGAGTCCAAATGCGATAGCATAGTTGTAGAAAATGATAGACCAGTATGAACCGCACAGTGAAAAATGAAACTATTGATAGCGCAGTTCATCATATTAATAAACACAAGAGAACTGGCAGAGAAATGAGACTCAGTGCACAGATAGGATATTATGAAATGGATGAGATCATTCTTGATATGGGATCAGAAGTTAATGTCTTAACCAAATAGATATGGCAGCAGATGGGGAGACCAAAGCTGTTATGGTCACCTATCCAGTTGAGAATGGCCAATCGAGAGAAAGTCATACCCTTTGGACGGTTATCCAACATGATTGTTGACATTGATGGAGTGCAGAGTCAGGCAGATTTTGAGGTTATTAAGATTGTGGATGATAGTCAGCCTTTTCATGCGCTGTTAGGAATCGACTGGGCTATTGATAACCTTGCCATAATAAACTTGAAGGCAAGGAAGATGATCTTCGAAGGAAAGCATCTCAAGGTCATCTCACCATTGGACCTTGCGGATGGAGACAGATACAGCGAGCCGATTCAGGAGGAATTCAGAGCTCAAGATTTGGACCGACTATATAAGATGACCACGAATCAGGAAGATTACATTAATCCTACTGTGGATGGAACACTCAGTTGGAGATGCGACAGCTCTTGCATTTCAGACTCTAATGCAGGACTGGAGAACTGGAAAAGTCGCATGCATGAAGTATCTATGAGGAGATGCACGTAGGTTACAAAGTCACTACACTAGATTCGAAAGTAGGTAAGTCCAATCCCTACATATGATGGTTCATCTAATGTTTATTCATTTATCAAATATTATACTATAGCAATCGTAGATGAGCATCGTTTACCATCATTAGATATGGCACTACGCGAGACACGTGCCAGATGGTGGGCTGCACATAAGCAAACATTGACCACATGGGATCAATGCAGAATTAAGATGCAGATCTAGTTTGCCGACAAAGTTACCCTATCTTTTGAGAAATACAATGGATAGACAGATCCAAGTCAACATATTGAAGTTTGTTCACAAGCATGGCAGGAGAGACCGAAGACAAAATGGGTGCATTTGTTTGTGCACACACTGGAAGAAGAGATTCCAAAGAAACGGTACTTAGACATGGAGTTGCGCAGAGGAACCACAGATTGGGACATGCTGACTGCGAACTTTCAGAAGAGATTTAGTTTTGAAGATGAGATCCCTACCATAAACGATCCACTGCAGATTATAAAAGAAAGAATATTCAGGCCAGAATGTCCACACAGAAATATGACCCTAGAGGAATTCTTTGGAAATAACAGCGTACCTGAATGCCTACAAACAGAATGGAAGGAACAGGTAGAACACGCCGTGGAATGTTACAACTTAGCTGAAGAGGCTGAAGAAAAAGAAGACAGTGATGAGGAGGACCTGTGCAACATTAAGATACCTGAGTCAGAAGGTGTGCACGAGGTAGAGGGACCTCCACTGGAAATTCCATATATGAGCGGAGCTGTGAAAACAAAGAAAGTAAATTTTGGCACCAGCGAAGAGCCAAAGTTTGCGTCTATTAGGGACTACTAGGATGATCAGACTATGACGGAGATTGCAGATATATTGCAGGAATATTAGGAGTTATTCCCAACAAAATTTACAAAGATGAAGGGCATCTTGGGGAACTTAGGAGTTATGAAAATACCTCTTAATCCAAGTGCGAAGCCAGTTAAGCAAATACCATATCGTTTGAACCCACGATACAAAGAAAGAGTGAGAGAAGAGCTGGATAAGATGCTCGATGCAGGGATCATTGAGCCGGTTGAAGAGCCTGAATGGATAAGCCCTATGGTTGTCCAAGATAAGAAGACGAAAGGTGAGATCAAGATTTGTGTGGATCTCAGAAAGTTGAACGATGCTTCAATGCATGACCCATTTCCTACACCTTTCACAGATGAAGTGCCTGATAATGTTGGAGGAAATGAGTCCTATTCCTTTACTAATGGTTTTTCGGGATATCACCAGATAAGGATTGATCCCGCAGACAGACATAAGACCACTTTTGCCATAGAATGGGGGTCATTCCAGTACGTGGTGATGCCATTCAGACTGAAGAATGCACCCGCCATCTTTTCCAAATTTGTCGTCACAGCGTTTAAAGATTTTATGCATAAGTTTTTAGAAGCCTATTTTGATGATTGGACAGTATTCGGGTTGCTGAAGAACCATGGTGCAAACCTCAGACTCATGCTAGAAAAGTGTAGACAGCACCAGATCTCTTTAAACTTAAAGAAGTATGTTTTTTGTGTTCCTTATGGGATTCTATTGGGACACATTGTCTGTAAGTAGGGCCTGATGTTTGATCCTGCGAAGATCGCAGTCATTGTAAACTTGCCAATGTTGAATTCAGTCAAGCAGCTGCACACTACGTTGGGGCATACTGGTTATTACAGGAAGTTCATAAATGGGTATGCGCAGATAACCACAACCATGGAGAAGCTACTAAAGAAAGATGTTCCATTCATTTGGAACGCAGAGTGTGAGCAAGGTTTTGACACCTTGAAAGAAAAAATGGTGACTGCGTTGATCCTAGTTTTCCAGACTGGGGGAAACAATTTCATGTACATGTGGATGCATCATGTATAGAATTGGGAGTTGTCTTAGCACAACTAGGAGAGGGAGGTATTGACCATCCCATTGCATTTTCGAGCAGGAATCTCTCATCTGCAAAAAATAATTACACCACTACTAAGAGAGAAGGCCTCGCAATGGTCTATGCACTGCAAAAGTTCAGGCACTATTTGCTTGGTGCCCACTTCTTGATGGTTACTGACCATTCTGCGTTGAAATACCTGATCAATGAGCCAGTGTTAGGGGGGTGAATCTGCAGATGGTTATTTCTCTTTCAGGAGTATGATTTTGAGATCGTGGTCAAGCCAAGCAGATTAAACTTGGGACCTAATCAACTGTCAAGGATTGAGTCAAGAGAAGAGCCTACCAATCTTGAAGACAATCTACTGGACGTGCAATTGTTTTCTATCTAGATAGCTGATGATTATTATAAAGATATCATAGACTTCTTGACTACTGGGTTAGCACCCATGGAGTTCACTACGCAGCAAAAGAAGCAGCTGGTAGTGTGAGCCGCAGACTTCACCATTATCGCAGGTCAGTTATATAAATTGGAACCATATGAAGTAATGCGCATATGTGTATTGGAGCATGAGAAACCATTTATACTAGCAGATGCACACTCAGGAGAAGCAGGAGGTCACTATGCAGGAAGAGCCACTGCGCAGAAGATATTGCAAGCAGGGCTATGGTGACCTACAATTCATAAGGATTCGAAAGAGCATTGCGAGAGCTGCGATGTCTGTTAGAGGACAAGAAAGTCATCGTGAAGAGATGAGATGCCATTAAATCCAGAGTTGACATTACAGGAATTTGAGAAATGAGCAATTGACTTTGTGGGACCAATAAACCCACCGGGAAAGAGAACTGGTGCGAGGTACATTATTACTACAACTAATTACCTCACCAGATGGGAAGAAGCAAAGCCAATGAAGGACTATAGTGTAGGTACTGTTGCGTAGTTCATATTTGAAGACATCCTTACAAGGTTTGGATGCCCAAAGATTTTGATGAGTGATCAAGGCACTCACTTTTTGAACAGAACCATTGAGGTGTTGACAGAAGAATTCCGCATTCATCATCAACAAAGTACGTCATATCACCCACAGGGGAATGGAACAGTTGAAGCATTCAATAAAGTATTGGAGAATGCATTGACCAAGGTATGCAATGTGAATCACAATGATTAGGACCTGCAAATTCCCGCTGTGTTATGGGCGTATAGGACCACATGCAAGAAGTTGACAGGCCATACACCTTTCAGGTTGGCTTATGGACAGGAAGTCATTATGCCTATGGATTACATTGTTCCCAGCCTGAGAATAGCTGCATTCACAGGAATGGAAGACTGAGAGGCACTGGAAGAAAGAATTCTACATTTCGTTGGCCTGGAGGAGGATCACTTCATCCCAGGATTCCACCAACAAGTGCAGAAGGAAAGAGAAAAAGCATGGCATGATCGCCACATCAAGAACAAGTCTTTCCAGGTAGGTGATCTAGTCCTCCTGTATGATATTAAATTCATTAAATGTCCTGGGAAGTTTAAAATGCATTGGCTTGGCCCATATATTGTTGTGCATGTAACTAATGGTGGCACAGTTCAGCTAGCCACATTAGCAGGAGATAACTTGACAGGTCTAGTCAATGGAAGCAGACTAAAACCCTATCGGGATAGTCTTGCTTCGCAGAACCTGTGATGATTAGAAAGAAGGAAATTTCTAAGTGCCAAGTACAGTTGCAATTGGGAACTGGAAAGGGGAAAGATTCTATATGCAATGTATGATGAGGAACATGTATATACCGTGCAGCACTCTTAAGATGTTCCGTTGCACCAAAAAAAAAAAAAAGAGGAAACGCGCAGTTGCAAAGTCCAAAAGGCAATTGCGAAGAGCAAGTGGACAAGGAAAGATATTAATTTTAGAAGCAAGAAATTAGGCACCGTGAAGTAACTGTGTAGGAGCAATGAACACTTGTCGCATAGTTCAACGCAACACTCCAGAAAAATAGTCGTTACAATGTCGGTCGGAAAAATAGCCATTATACAGTGATTTACCAGCGACCGCTTGGGCATTTAATGCACAGATAGCCATTCTGAACAAGTTTATGAAGGAAAGGACCGAAGTATCCACCGTATTTGGCCAACGGATACTGCCATTAATTCCCATCTAGCCGTCAAGGGGCGAGGAGGAGGTCAGCTGCGCCTATAAGTAATGCCACATTCAGACTCGCGGGCGTTACTGAACACTTCGAATTTTCTTGCGCACAGTACTGTGTGAGCTATTTTCAGTAAGCTATCTGAAACTCTATGACGTTTATCCAGTGAATGTCTGAGTGCTCTTCCATTGAAGAAGAATTCATGGTTCAGGAGACTGTGAGAATATTCAAACACGGAGGGATTGAAGGGTTAATGAGAACCCCATCCAAGAAGGGCATCTTAGAACCAGGTCAAGCGTCCAGACGATCACCAAGACACAGTCCAACAATGCAAGACAAAGGTAAAGATCCAATGCAACCAAGAACAAAGGTCCCAAAGATGCCTTCGACGGTGCAGAAGTCGCCGCTAGCTGATAAGGAGATACCTTTGACAATGACCCCAAACTATATTTCATCGGGTGCATTGGACGCACCAGTTTTCAAGTTGATGAAGCATGCCAAATACGACATCCCGCTCTCGCAAATTTCAAAGCTTGTTGATGTCAGTAAAAATTTGCTGGAAAAAATTCTGGAATGTAGGTGGGAGGATTATGATCTGCTCCAGATGCAAAAGGAGGAACCCAATGAACCTAGGTTCCCATAGTTTCAGTCTGACCAGTACATGTGTTGGAAGAAGGATGCAAAGGGCAAGCTTAACCTTGTCATCAAGAGTTGTTTATCTGGAGTAGTCAAGTCTGGACTACTCAATTTGCTCAGGCTCCCGCATTTTGACAGATTACCGGAATTAAATATGGTGGTGCGAACGTTGATAGCACGCATTCACCGGGGATATTTGTGGCTAGACTGAAATGTTGACCTGACCATTGACATTGTCCATCGTGTCACCAGGTTGAGTAAAATGAGTAAAGACCCAAAGCAATTTTTCCAAGGGGAAAGCAAGGACAAGGAAGTCGTGGCGAAGATGAAGAAAACCCAAACTATCGTTAAAGGAAAGAGGGGCTTTCAGATAGAATACATAGATGATAAATCCACACAGTTTATCACATAGCTATTAGCTGGCAAAATTTTGAGAACATGCAGGCCACTAGAAGTACCTGCGGGCGCAGTACTACTTGGCGCTGCTGTCGCGGAGGGAGAGAAGTTCAACTGGTGTCAATACCTGGTTCCTGGAGGAACTTAATGACATGCAGATCAATGGAGGAAATTTCCATTTCACATGGCTCATAGAGTTGATCGCTTTTGTCAGGTGGAAGGAGCCGAACGATTACATCGGCGTAATCATAGATACCAATGATTGCAGAGGATCCCACTATTCAAACCTTTGGGAAAATCTAAATTTGCAGAGATAGCACATGACAACTGAGGTTTTCTACCAATATTATAACCAGTTGTGCGATGCAATCATGAGCACGCCGCGGATAACAAAGCAAGTAACCAATAAGTACATTCGCATTGTTGATTTTTATGCTAACATGCGTAGTGTTCATATTTTGTCCAAAGCACAGAAGAGGAATGTGGAATGGTTCGCAGCAAAATACCACATGTATGAAGAGGATATTGATAATATCATGAAGGAATGGCCTGTCAAGTCTAGAGTGGAAATTGTATATGTCCCAAGCGACTCTGGCGAGGACGAACCTATTCCATGTCCTATTACTGAAGAGAACGAGACGGGAAAAAGGAAAGAAGCTGAGACCCCAGGACAAAAAAAAGGAGCGAGGAAGAAGCAGAAGGCTAATAAGATCCATTCGGATGCAATCCTCCATGATGAAGATTATGAAACAATCACCGCGAGGGTCATAGATTCAATGGAAGATCTGATGACCGATAAGGAGAAAAAGGACAAGGCAATTCAGGAAACTCTGCAGAAGAATTTGAACACGCTTGTTAACACCCAAAAAGTGTTCACTACCTCATCTACCACATTATATGGCTCATTTGTCCATTTTCCTACCATATTTCCCTTAAAATCCCAAAAAATCCCACTCAAAAGCCTCCAAAAGGCCAAAAATGCCTCCAAAAGCCCACAAAACCATCAAAATAGCCTCAAAAAGGCTAAAAAACCCCCTTTTCCTCCAAAAATATCCAAAATTCCTCTAAAATAGCAAAAACCCCCTAAAAAGGGAATAAAAAATATAAAATAATGAGGAGAAGGAGGAAAAAACCCTATACAGCTGCCCTAAACCATATGGTTCCCAAAACCATGGGTCAGCACTCCACCACCAAAAAACTATAAATAGGTGATGGAGATCCCTTATTTCACATCCACAATCAAGTATACCCTTACTCTGCCAAAATCTCTCTCGAAACCCTAGTTCACCATTGAACTACTTTCACCTTGAGAGCCCCTTTTGGCCCATTCCCACCATTGGAGAAAGAGAAGGAGCACATTGGAGCTTGGAGCAACCCTCTTGGGCATTGTAAGGAGCTTCATCAACCTTCACATTGAAGGTGATATTAATACAAAACCCTTGTTTACAAATTGTTGTTTATTTTTCATGCACATGTTTAGAGTAGTTTCTATTTCTGTTTTAGCTTAATTATTTCCATTTACTGAACTGCTACTAAGGAGTCCCTTTTCCTTAGTAGGTGCTCATTTGCACAAGCTAGGGGTAAAACCCTAGCTACAGTTTTGGCGACTTCGCTAGATTTTGAATTTCTGGTTTCCGTTTAAAAAAAAAATTTCCTTTCGGCTGTCCCTTTCGGCCGCTGTACACCGCGTTTTTTCCCTCTGCAGTCGCGTCCCGACCGCGTCTTTCAGGCCTTTACCTGCGACCCGACCGCGGCTCTCAGACTGTTTCCGACGCCCTGCCGGCGGATTCAAGTCTGTTACCTGCGATCCGATCGCGGCTAATCAGCCTGTTTGCTGCGACCCGACTGCGGCTTTCAGCCCCTTTCCGGCGTCCCGACTGCGTCTGTTAGCCTTTTTGCCGCGACTCGACTGCGTCTTTTTCCCTGTTTCCTGCATCCCGAATGCCACTGTTGGCCGAAAAGCCGCGACCTGACCACGTCTGTTTCCCTCAAACCCGCGGTCCGCCTGTTCTGATTCGCCACAGACCCGCGGTCTGATTTCTGCATTTTTCCTGTTTTGAACCCAGCCCCTTTTGCTGCAATATTTTCTGCATCTGACTAGCCCTCTGTCCTACCTGCAGCCCCACTTCCTTACAGCCTTTCTGCAACATAATTTATGTTCCCTTTACAGAATCTTTTTAAAATTTCAGTATTTTTAATTCAGAAAATTTTGCAAGTTAAAGTTTCAATTTCAGTATTATTGATAGTTAGAAGTTGTCCCCCTTGTGGCACTTCTATTTTGGGTTCATCACCTCACGAGCACACACTCTGTCACATCATTCAAGTGAGCCTTAAAAGGTACCTAACTCAACCAATATTCTAACCCCACTTGGGGAACACAAAAGAATCTTTGTAGTTAGGTAGGATCGGGGGGATAGGCTTCCAATAACACCCCTCGGTTACTTACACTTGAGACATAGTTGTTGTCCAAATAGCGAACCAAAATCCCCTAGTACTTTTTGGCAGGGTCATGACCAGTTTATCAGAGGGCCTCTCCCTTAGGAGGGTTGAATTCGGGAGACTGGTTCCGGAGGCCTGAGTTGAATACCGCACTCCATTCAGTAACCGAAGAGCTACCTTTCGCGGTTCGCGGGATATCCCTGTATAGGGGTATTGCGGTAAACGGACTAAACGGCAGATTCACCTTTCTGGACGTGTCATGAACGGGGTATCTTAGTTGCCATTCTTCTAGGATTGACTACCCGGTGTCCCTCCCGGTAGGGGGATATCATAGCCACTTGGCTTTCCTATTCATATTGTCTGACTTGGATTTCATCACCTTGCAGAGGATATGTCTAGTTGAGTCAGAATACTTTTAGTTAGGTGTTTGCATGCTCCCTTACCTCCCTTTGGTATAGTGAGTCCACCATTTTTTATTTTTAGGAAACCTGCTGCTTGTTGGTATTCTGACCATCTTTGTTGATACTCCACTTATTGTAGCACAGCTGTTACAGTAGGTGTTTTGAGTTGGTTGTTGGCCTGAGTGCCTTGTTTTTGAGCTCTCCTTCTACACACTCGGTTGCATTAGGATTTTTGAGCTATTTTTTACTCACCTCAACCCACAGAGATTTGACACCATCTGTCACGATTGAGTCCCCGAGACATTCTCGGCGCCTCAGGGGCGAGCCCCCACAGCACGGTTCACTTGACACCACACGTCATCGCCACAGATCATCATCACTTGATACCACTTATCACAGATCTAGAGCCTTGTCACTTGACTCCACTCGTCAGCAACATAGGACTCCGTCACCAAATATTGACGCTCCTTACTTTACCTCCGATTCTGATGAAGAGTCTGAGAACCCTATTTACACTGCCCCTACTATCCCCATGGCTGGCACGACTTCCACTCCTTTTGTTATAGGGACCATTGGTGGCACATCCACCACTACACCAGTTACTACACCTGTTTTGGGTATGCCCTCCATGGGGCCCCCATCTACCGTTCCCCTCACGGCACCTATTCCCGCAGCGGGAATACCTATCCCCACTCCATCCATGGCTCACACTACCCATGGTGGTGCCGAACCATCCTCCACCACCTTAGTTCCCCCACTTGGGGGCACCATCCCAAATCCTGTCCCTCCACTTGGGGGCATTGGCCCCAACTTGGTCCAACCCACTACTGTGTCACATCCTTCTTCCAGTTTGCCATTCATGGCTAGCCTCAACCTACCTGACCTGGCCAGATTGACCAACGATCCTATTCGACACGACCCTGCGTGGCCTCATATGCCTACCAAGCTACCCTCTGACATCCCTAAGTTCGAGGAAAAGGCCGGTGAGGACCCACAAAACCATATCATGTCTTTCCACCTATGGTGTTCCTCTAACTCCATAGTGGATGACTCTGTTCGCCTCCATCTCTTACAGCGCACCTTCACTGGCTCTGTAGCCAAGTGGTATATCGAGCAACCTCATGGGACCCATGCCACTTTTGCTTCCCTTGCCTCGACCTTCCTGCAGTTCTTCCAGTTGCCTGTCCGCTATGACGCGGGCGTTGAGATCCTCCTATCTTGTAGACAAAACACGGCTACCCACATCACGGACCACATCCATGAGTGGCGTCGACGCCGTAGCTTATGCAAGATCAAACTAGACGACCGTATCTTCCTAGATTGGTTCCTCAAATCCCTTCTACCTGTCATTGCTAAGGATGTGGCATCAGAAAGACCCTAGTCTGAAGAAGAGGCCATCCTTAAGGCCCAACAGTTCGACCTCATTTACGCCCATTCGGGTTACCTTTATACCATTATACCTGATGCCCCTCGCGGTGAGTCCTCCCAGCACGAGGCGCCGGGGGCATCCCATGCTGCAGATGGTATCATTGGCCGTGTTTCTTCGCATCCCCAACCATTTTCCATAGCACGTCCTACCCCTGGCCCCGACCTTTCACGGGCTACCTCACAGTCTGGAGCAACCAACTCGTATACTCCCATGACACATCACCACCACCATGGACCCTCATGTCCTCCTTAGTGCTTCGGTCATGCGACTCCCGCTTATGCTCCCCAGTCGCACCTCAGCCCTACTACCATCAGCAGGCTGCCCCAGCTCCTGCGCCTTCACAAGCACAACTCGCTTATTATCCACCACAGGCAGCCCCTGCAGCAAACCCACAACCCGCTCCACAGCCATATCAGCAACCCCCTCAAGTTGCTGCACCTGCTCAGCCTCAACCTACATACCATCCACCGCAGCCTGCTCCAGCACCTGCACAACCTCAGAACCCACCTGCTGCCCAAGGGAAATTTTACGCCCAACAAAACCCGCAACAAAACCAAAACAACCAACGCAACCAGGGCCAACAAAACCGCAGCAAAGGCTGTAATCGTGGGAATAACCAACCTGCAGACCAAGCTGGTCAATCGGCGAATCCCCCCGACAACAATAATGCGGCCCCTGCTAACCAAAACCCTGATCGCCCGCCCAAGCAGGCTAAAAACCTCAATTTGCGAACAAACCACCCTTGTTCTATTTGCGGGGTCTATGGACACTACACACATGCTTGCCCACACTTGGAGCGAGCTCAGCAACTTTCGGTTGATGATGCCCATCGCCAAGGGCATGCAACTCCTCAGGCGCCACCTAACCCCCCTCAGCCTCAGCAGCCTCCTTTGGTTCTGCAAAACCCCTTACCAACCCAAGGTGTCGTGAACACTCAGCCGTTGGCTCCCCTTCAAGCCAACGTGCAACCCCAACAATAGATCACGTACGTTTCTCCCGATCAACCCATGTTTGACTCGGGAACCCACCACTTGTTGATGATGTCATTAGCTGACGTCAACCTCCAGACTCGTCGGAACCAATATGGCTCCACCACTGAAGCCCCTCCTGCTGAGAAAACCCCTAACGCTCATCCCACCGATCAAGCGTTATGCATACCACCGCCTCCACTAGAGGGCGCTCCCAAAGCGCCTCGTTTCCCGCTTCGCCGTATCAACAATAACCCCAATGCACGGGCTGCGTCAAACTACAACATCGTCGATGACTTAGCCCAATCTCCCGCAGCCATGTCTGCATTAGAATTCTTGAAAAACTGCCCTTCCCAGCGCAAGACTCTACTATCTACCATTGGGGCGATTGACCCACATGATTCGAATTTAATGGCATTTGATTTGGACCAATCCGAACCACGCCTGCCTTCCTCCTTAGCATTCCAAGTTTATGTTTCTGTTCGGAATCTTGTCATCCATCGGTGCATCATCGATGAAGGTGCCTCCACATGCGTTATGTCTACATTCGTATGGCAGAAGTTGGGATCCCCTACTCTTCAGCAGTCCACCACTGCATTACGCGCCTACGACGGTCGGTCGGCCTAGCCCCAAGGCCTCCTACCCAATGTCCCCGTCCAGTTAGGTGGTAAAACCGTCCTCATCGACATCGAGGTAATCAATGCCCAATTGGATTATAACCTTTTACTTGGTCGTAGCTACATGTATGCCATGCGGGCGGTTGCCTCTTCCGTTTTTCGCACCATGATGTTCCCCCATGAGGGACGCGTGGTTAAGGTTGACCAGCTCACCTACTATGATCCCAGTGCTCCCGCGGTACCTGAAAATGTTCTCCCCATGGTTGAACAACCTGTTTCTCGTGCCACCACCTCGTTTGTTTCCTCTACAGGGCCTGGAGTCTACTCAGACGCGCCGATGACCTCCACCTTCCAATCCATTCCTCCCCCGTCATCTACGCCCGAAGTGTCTGACTTATGTACCTTATCCCACGATAACCAAACACCTAACAATCAAACACCCTTGTTTCCTAAACCACCATTGGTACCTAGCCACATTGGTGTTACACCTATCCATACGATCCCCTTCCTAGTCCCTCCATCGGGAGTAGTAAGCGCCCCAGTTATGGCTACCCTTAGCCTCCCTGGGTTAACCTTGGGATTACCCGTCTGGTACCTTTCACCTCCCGTTCCCCCGCCGACACCAAGCGTCGTCCTCCAACCGGTGCAACCCATGGCTACTACCACTCAGCCACCCCCCGGTGTCTCTACCCCTTCGTCCTCAACGACTCCCCCTCCTACTCCCAAACACACTGGGGGCAGAGGGCCACAACCTTACACTGCTGTACCACCTCCCAAGACAGTCAAAAACCCTCCTGTGTTTCGCGCTCCTCCCAAATACTCGTTGTGCGACGAGTTAGGCCATGCGACCCATCAGTGTCCACAGTTACCCGCCTTACAGAAACACATCCAGATGCTCGACGACGACCCCAACATCCCGGTTGTCGAACTGAACCCCACCCCTAAGCCCAAAGACAAATCCCTGCATACCAACCACCCTTGTGCCATATGCGGTGTTTACGGGCATTATTCCCATCATTGTCCCGATCTCCTGGATTACAGAGCGGCTCTCTATGAGATGAACAATCTGGATCTTGAGACGGCACCACCCACCATTGAGGAGATCTACCCCTCGGTCTCTTCCCCTTCGGGAGAGGTTAATACCATTTATATGATCTCTTCAACCACTACCCCCTCGTCAACCGATTTGACGACGCAAACTTTCCGTACTGATGAGGAGATTCTCGAGGCCCTCACTGCCCCGGATTATCCCTGGGATGATATGCACCACCGTTCCTACTTCATTCCAGACGAATCCTCCTCTAGCACAGCTACCCAATTCACGGTTGAATCCAAAGACTTCCTTCCCACTAAGGTCGACTGGTTCAAGGACCCTATTCCTGCTCCTGATGCCTTCGAGGAGGGTAACATGGCCAACATCTCACCTGTCATCCAAATTGATATCGCTGCCCCAGGATGTGCCCCTGAACTCATCACTTTAGGAGCCTTCTGCAGTAAGCAAGAGATTGAAGACTACCAAACCCTTTTCAGAGAATTCCGTGATGTCTTTGCCTGGTCCTATACCGAAATGCCCGGTCTTGACCCCGCCATTATAGAGCACCACATTGACACATGGCCTGATGTACCCCCCGTCCGTCAGAAACAGCGTCCTATTCCTCCCTCAAAGTTCCCAGGATGTGCCCCTTAACTCATCACTTTAGGAGCCTCCTGCAGCGAGCAGGAGATTGAGGACTACAAACAACTCTTCCACGAGTTCCGTGATATCTTCACCTCCCCCCTCGAGCATCATTTGCTGACACTCGAACAAGCTAATGAAGACCGTCGTGCCACTCTCCAGAACATCGAAGCTGCCAAGAACCGCTCCAAAGCCGGTTATGACAAACATGTTCACCCTCGAACTTTCCATGAAGGGGACCTCATCCTCGCCTATGACCAAGCCCACGACAAAACTGGCAAAGGGAAGTTTGAATCCATGTGGCAAGGCCCTTACATCGTGCAGACCTGCCTCGGCAAGGGGGCATACATCTTAGCTGACTCCGAAGGCCATCCTTTGCGCAACCCCCGTAATGGGTTGTATCTTAAGCGTTTTTATCCATAAATGAAACCGCGGCCTCATTGGTCCGCATTGTACAGTTTGCTATCTTTTTGTTTTTCACTTTTTTACCATCATCTTACATTCATCATTTCTACATGATTACATATGGACCATCTTCCACCTTGTTACACTGGCTTCGCTGATGGCGCAAGCCACTGGTCTCCCAACCTGGCTTCTGCAGCATGGGTCTTGTACTCCCCTTCCAACAAGATGATTCACCTTGACAGAATATGTATAGGCGCTACTACCAATAACCAGGCAGAGTATGATGTTGTGACCGGTCTCTTGACTGTTGCCCTCCAAATGGGCATATGTCACCTTCATGTGTTCCTCGACTCCCAGCTACTTGTCTCCCAGTTCAACAACTGCTACCAGGTGCATGATCCCTGCCTTTTTAGAAAATTCCTGCGCGCAAAACAACTCAGTCGACAGTTTGAATCCATAACATTCACACATGTCCCAAGAGCCCAAAATAGTGTCACGGATCAAATGGCCAACAACATCCTAGATTGGCATATCAATCACACCATGTAACATCATGCATCATCATCCCATAACATCTCATAAAAATATATAAAAACCCAAAAAAGATTGCATCGCATCAACATTTACATCCATGTACATAAACCACATTCATATCCATAGGGGCATCCACGTGCCTAATCATACATACATCATGTTGCATCACATAAACTACACAAGGGGCATCCACGTGCCCAACATCCTAGCCTACTTGCATCCACGTGCAAATCAGCACGACGAGACCGTCATGATGGTCCCCTCATTGCATTATTTTTGCCCCGTCATTTTTTGTCCATTTTTCAGACACCACTAGTTGTCTCGGTTTGCGTGCCACATCGGCCGTTCTCCATTTTTCGCATATTTTATATCATCGAATTCATTTTTCCGAGCTGGTGATGATGCTTGAGATCATTTCTCGCTCTCACCCCTAGATTTTTTGGGTATTTTTCCAAAACGCCCCCCGTCGCCTCGGTGTACGTGCCACATCGGCCGTTACTCGTTTTTGACACTCTTTATATCGCCGGATTCATTTTTCTGAGCCCGTGATGATGCTTGAGATAATTTCTCGCTCTCACCTGGTACAATTTCAACATTGTGTCCCAACACCTTGCTGCCTCGGTTTGCGCACCACATCGGCCGCCATCGGATTGTTCCACATTTTTACATGAGCCCTCCACTCCTGTCATACTGCAAATGTTTCGTTATTTTGCCACCATTCCATTCACCCCGCAAGGAGTCCCATCAGTGTTCCCCCCTACCCTCGTGTTTGGTCATCATTACTGATCCTTGATTGAACACTTCCTCCTTGCCTAGCCATTCCTTTTGTTCGGTATAATTTTATCCCTTTTTCGGGCCGGACAAGTCCTTTACGAAAAAGGCACTCAGGGAGTTTCCGTTAATCTCTTTTCTGACTCCTAAAAGAATGAAAAGATCGCCGAGCAATCTTGCTTCCTTTCATGCTCGTTAAAGTACCTGAAAGGGCGTCTATCTGGTACAAGTTTAACCCTTTTCCGGACCTGGTTGACTAATTACCAAAAAGGAATACTCTAGTCACACCGGCTAGAAGAGTTCTTCATTGCATCCTTTTATGCTTCTTTGGGCCTTAGAGACTAAATCTACGAAAAAGCAACCCCCTGGAGTCTTCTTATTTGCTTTCAGACTCTCTAAAATTGAAAGAAACCACGAGCATGAACTGTCCTGGGCTCGTTAAATCCACACGACATTACCATTCCATCATTTCAGAGTCTTCTTATCGCTTTCAGACTCCTTAAAATTGAAAGCAACCACGAGAATGAACTGTCCTGGGCTTGTATAAATCCACACGACAGTATCATTTTACACACACTTCTTCTCGTTCCTTAACCCATGAAGAAGTCTCCTCCCGTACCTCCTGGAACTATGATCGATCATCTCGGCAGCACCCCCAATCAGGTCGCCTTTGTTCAGAGTATTCTGCAGTCTCCTGCCATTTTATACCAGCTTGAGTCTCCCTCAGACCAGTCACCCTCCCCGATCCAATACAGCTATGATCCCTTCCCCCTCAGTCAGTTTCATATGCTTCCAGATCATCCCCATTATCATACTCTGAACAAAGGAAGTTTGAGTCCACCCACTCTACTTGCCCAGTTGTCCCCCCACAGTTTGGTCAGTCCTGCCATCAGTACTATAACATTTTGGTTCTACACCTCGCGCTCCTGTCAAGGAAACATCATTGCCTTGATAGTTGCAGATCTCCCTCTGTCGACGACAGCCCCTCTATTCCAGAGGATAGGCCCAGAGGTCCCTACGCCTTGGACTTATCACCATCTGTGGTAAGTGCCTACGGATCATTCTGAGAGGAGTCATCATTGCCTCTCTGAGTGGTTGTTTCTCACATGCTCGACTTCAGCACCTTGATCGCATAGTCGAGAATCGCGTAGGGTTACATCCTTTACATTATTTGTCGAAGACCCCGGATTTCCCCCGACTCTAGTACATTGGTGAGTCACTTCGGAACGACCAGCTATATATTCCCGTGGATGTCCGGGCTGCGTTGGCGTTTGTATTCGGAATCCATCCAGTTATATGCTTCCTTGAGTACCCATTTCAGTTCCAGCTCAGTGTACCATCGAGGTTATTTGATCCAGGTGGATATCGGTGGCGGCCCACCTCTTCCAACTGGCTCAAAACAGTCTTCTGGCAATTTTGGTAAATTACTATTTTTAGCAGTTTTTCGGGTCCTGAACTTCCGGAGCCATTTTGAGGCCCTAAACGACATTTTTTGGCGATTTGGGGGACTAAATGGTTGCCTCCAGCACACATTTGGGCCCAGTCGAAAGTTGTAAATCTCGGATATACCTTCCCAACGGGCTACCGAGCGCCCTAAACGGAGATCGTATGTAAAAGTTATGACCCCGGGAAGTTGACTGTTCAACTAACCACCTTGGGGCCGCAAACTTTATGACGGTTCATCTTCTAGGGTTAGGTTTTTGGATGTTTGGGATTCTTTCCCTCATGCTTATGATAAATAGGCCCTTTCGGCCTCTCTTTGTATTCATCTTGGCACGAATGAGCATAGCGGCCACATCTCTTCTCAGAGATAGCTACCACCATTCTAGCTATTGTATTTTACAGTCTGTTCTATTTCCGCTATTTAATAGAATATGTGTTTACTGTATCACTGTGTTATTTACAATATATCTCTGTATATGATTCTGTATATGCTATCTTTTGTTTCGTTCCCACATAAATCCGGATCAGTGATATCAGAGCGGTCTTCTCTTTGATTGTTTCTCGGTGCATGTCCCCAACGAGGTCAGGATACAGAGAGTTGGGTCTCGAACTAGTTTCACTTGGGGAAGACCACTCTCGCCGCCCCAAACGGCCTCCCATGGCGGAAGAAAAGAGAGACGACGGAGCAGTAGATCCTATCAAGTTGTTGCTCGAGGAAGCCCTTGCGCGACAGAGGAACGAGATGATGGATAATTTCACCCAGATCCTTCAACGCATGCCAACAGCGGCAAATGCACCCTCCACGAGCAGCCATTTCGGAGATACGACTCCCTTCAAGGTACAAGTTAATTTTGATATCCCTTTATTTGAAGGCCAAATCGATGCCGATGCCCTAGATAAATGGTTGAATCTACTAGAAGGGTATTTCTCTGTCCACCAATTTTCCGACAGGGAAAAGATCATCTTTGTGCTCCTTAAGGCCGTCCCCCATGTCAAAAATTGGTGGGAAACTTATTGTGAGCAAAACTCATCAGACGAGTCTGGATTGTTTGAATATTCCAATCCCACTTGGGACTCTTTTATAGATGCTGTCAAGGAACAATATTACCCTGTTGGAAACTATGATGACCAGTACACAAAATGGACCATTCTGCATCAAGAGAGGGACCAAACGGTGTCGGAGTACACCAACAAATTTCATACCTTGCGCACAAAGCTAGGTATCAAGGACTCCGAGCAGCACCTAGTACTGAAATATCGCAGTGGTCTACACCGGTACATCCGAACAGAGATGGATTTCCTGGAAATCTCTTCACTCGGATCCGCCAGTTCTTCAGTCCACACATGATCATCCCAGCAGTATGTCTCAGATTTTGTGTCCCCTTTAGACTCTTATGATGTACACATTGGTTATGTATCTTACAGGTCCCCCTTTTCGGGCCTCACAGTTATGTTTATGTATCTTGATACGAGCATGGGTATGCCCGCCTTGTCCATATATTGAGATTATTCCTCAGTCAGTATTTGAGGTCATGTATATTTCAGGTCCCCATTTTTTGGACCCCATTGTTATTCTTATGTTATATCCTGATACGAGCATGGGAATGCCCGCCTCGTCCATATGATCAGATGATTCCTCATCCAGTATTGAGGTTGTGTACTTTTAGTTCTTGCAGTTGTTGAGGATCATTGTTCCGGGCTTCAGTTTGTTTCTTCTCTTCTCTCCACACCCCAGGGAAACCATTCATGACTTATGATGTCCATCGGCCATACGATGAGCTCCTGCCCTCGCACATCAGGGGGCGATCTGTTAACACCCAAAAAGTGTTCACTACCTCATCTACCACATTATATGGCTCATTTGTCCATTTTCCTACCATATTTCCCTTAAAATCCCAAAAAATCCCACTAAAAAGCCTCCAAAAGGCCAAAAATGCCTCCAAAAGCCCACAAAACCATCAAAATAGCCTCAAAAAGGCTAAAAAACCCCCTTTTCCTCCAAAAATATCCAAAATTCCTCTAAAATAGCAAAAACCCCCTAAAAAGGGAATAAAAAATATAAAATAATGAGGAGAAGGAGGAAAAAACCCTATACAACTGCCCTAAACCATATGGTTCCCAAAACCATGGGTCAGCACTCCACCCCCAAAAAACATAAATAGGTGATGGAGATCCCTTATTTCACATCCACAATCAAGTATACCCTTACTCTGCCAAAATCTCTCTCGAAACCCTAGTTCACCATTGAACTACTTTCACCTTGAGAGCCCCTTTTGGCCCATTCCCACCATTGGAGAAAGAGAAGGAGCACATTGGAGCTTGGAGCAACCCTCTTGGGCATTGTAAGGAGCTTCATCAACCTTCACATTGAAGGTGATATTAATACAAAACCCTTGTTTACAAATTGTTGTTTATTTTTCATGCACATGTTTAGAGTAGTTTCTATTTCTGTTTTAGCTTAATTATTTCCATTTACTGAACTGCTACTAAGGAGTCCCTTTTCCTTAGTAGGTGCTCATTTGCACAAGCTAGGGGTAAAACCCTAGCTACAACGCTGCAGGGGATTATGCAGAAAATTGAAGAAGTCCACAAAATATTACCCCTACCGCAGGACTCAGAGTCCGAAGGGAAGTCGGGAGGAACTTCACAGCAAAGAACACCGCAGTTAACCATGACCGTTCCTGCGAAGTCCTGTATCGTCCATCTGGATCCGATAACAATAAGCTTGCCTATGCCAAAACAACTAGTGTTAGACACGAAGGATGTCGAGCGTGTGGAGCTTGACTTGGCAAAGATACCACTGCCTGGGTTACACTACTTACATCTGTAAGTTGTTGAAGAAATGCATGAGAGAACTACTGACGCGCTGAAGGGGCAGGCTGAGCTTCAAACAGCTAACAATCAGTTGGAGGAGTCTAGCTCGCGGATAGATATGGAACTACAGGATGAGTATGATCGTCGGAAAAGACTAGAGTCCACGATCACTACAGTCGCAGATGACATAGAAGAATTCAAAATGCAGGTAGACCCCGCGGACATTGTCGTTAAGATGGGTGAACTGGTTAACACCCTTAAGACAAAGATGCAAGACATGGAGATTATACATGAGGCTAACATTGCTACCTTGAAGGAACATATAAACCCACAGACCCCACTAGATGAGCAGCAGTTAAGAGCAAAGGAGGTGAAGGCCGCAGCAGAGAATATTGCTGCCGAAGTGGCTAAGTGCCAGAGTCTATTGGAAGCAGTGTCGAAGGAATTCACTGCCCTCGAAGAAGACCCGAGATTGCTGCAAGTAAAGAATGCAGTGAAAGACAAGTAAGCAGCACTGGAACAGTTGGACACGGAAGTAAAAGCTCTGCTACAAAGAGATAGGTTGCATAAGTACAGAGATATCAATGCGCTAAAGAAAGAAGTGCAAGCTTTAAGATAAAAAGAGACTGAAATGGGAAAAAAGTCGCAACCCTTACTGGAGGACGCCAGCATGATCTCGCAGGAGATCGAGGAGAAGTTAAAAGAGTTGTGCGAGAACCAAGAATAGGTGGAAGGCCAGGTCGGCGATGAGATAACACCTGATATGCTGGAACAGTCAAGAAATTTGAGCAAGACATGAAGGACGCAGTCGAAAAGCTTATTTCTACATACAATGAGTTCGCTACGAAGCTAGCTCCGCAGTCGGAGGAACAGCTTGGAGAAGTTGCAGGTGGCTCGGGGACGAGCCACATGTAAGTGTTAGGGGTATGTTGGGCCTGGCCCAAGTGGGGCAATTTTGAGCAAGGAGGAGTTTTGGAATTGTGGAGTTGAGCGCAGTTCAGTTGAAACATTTTTTTATAAGTCTCTGGGATGTTGCGAAGTTGCACGTAGCGCAGCGTCGAAAGAGCTGCGAAGATCAATACTGCGAGGAGGCAGTGCTGCGGTGTGTCTAGTCTACATGGATCTGGCAAAGCAGAGTGTTGGACAGAAGACGGCACAGATTTCGGTTAGACCAGCGGTGGTCTGTTTTTGGTAAATATGCTCTAGGATTACCAAGTGGCGGGTAGGAGCAGAAGAGGAAAGAAAGCAATTGGTCGCACATGCGAAAGAACCACTACCTAAACTAGTTGTACGAGACCGTTAGAGGAAGAACGGCTCAGTGAAAGTGACCTATTGGCATGCATGCGACAGGAAGGCCGATAGCGACATGGGCATGCGTTGGAGGCAGGCCATGACAAAATATTCGTTACCAGAAGCCAACAAGCTCGATGAGCTGGAAATTGTAATGGTTTTGTAAACCTAAGGGTTTTTGCCTGCGGATTGTAAAGACATCACCTACGGGCATGATCTATAAATAAGGAAATTTTGTATGGGGAAGGGTTGTTGATTGAAAGGGTTAATCTTCATTGTATTCATTAATAGATCTCTTTTGAGAGACAATTTTGTAAAGGCTCTGCAGCTGTGTGCACAGAGGCCAAGAGAGAGAGAAGAGGGTCTGCAAGCTGAGTGCGCAGACAAAGAACTATTGTACCCTTCCCAAAGACTAATATAACAACAGTTCTTGTGGAAATAGCCTCCATCCGGGGGGGTGAACCACGTTAAATACTGTGTAGTGTGATTGTTGTGTCTCTCCATTTGCTTATTTGCCTACTTTGAATGTCTGGATTCACATTTATAAGTTGTATGTTAATGCTTTTATATGTGTTCGCCATAGAGGAAAGATGGGAATAATATGTTAAGTTTTACAAGAATAGATGAATGATGAATGCGCAGTATTCTAATTTGGTGGAAGTATCAGTTGATTGAATGATCACAAGTATACGTAGAGGTTTGATTGTGTAACTCTTTGAATACACTACACTGGAGGTGCGCGGCCTCGTATATTTCGTTTGTTTTCCTCTGTTCTAAAAGCTACTAATCTAAGGTAGTAGGTGAATGGTTGAGTGTTAGAGTAAAACCTCCATAATGGTTAAGTTTGGAAGAGGAAGTGTATAACCCCGTTACGTTGTCCTATTAATGGTATCCTGCTTGAACCGCGCAGCCCTTGGGTGCGCTAGTTGCGCAGCGGTTAGTTTGTAGAAGTGCGGACTGCGACGCAGTCTATCATCGCGCAGTCCTCAGTTCACAGTGCAGGTCTGATAGTGTGTTGCGTAGTAGTCCTGTCTGAACAACTCATCAGACCACTGTGGAAACCTGATTTCGCAGTGCCCCCATAGTTACACATCGAGTGAGACCTCAGCCTGTTCGCTGGTTGTTGCTGAAAGGGCCAGTGAGAATGGGTTTTGTTGGTTCATTGAAACTGTGAAGAACCTGGGTCTACATTGGAAACCTCTAGATCAGTACTTAAGCCAACACATAACTCCTTTTGTTATATCCTAACCCATTTTTTTCACTTGATGGTATTTGGTCACTTAGGATGTCATTTAGAGTCTTCGAGTTATTCTCAAACTTTGTTTTAATAGATCATAAAGTCTCTTTTTAAGATGAATAATTTATGCTTCAAGTCTTTTAGAGTCCTGCATTCTTTCTTTGAACTGCAATTCTAGGTCCTCTTCAATCTTCTTATCCTCTTGAAGTTGGATCTTCATATCAACAATGGTTTGGCTTGACTCTTTATCTCTTGTCTTTTTTCCTTCTTCATAATCAGCTAGTTGTGTTCTTGAATGTTTATTCTTCCTTTTACTTTTTCTCAATTCTTCAAGAGCACTTATGAGTTCAGCTTTTAGGTCCACCTCTCCTTTCATATCTGATTCATCATCAGGATCTTGAGTTTCTATTCCCATTAATAGAATTTATGTTTCTTCATCTTCACTTGTTTCTTCATCTTCACTATCTTCCATAGTGTAAAGGATCTTCTTATTCCCATTAAACTTCTTCTTGTTTCCTGGTTTTCTCTTCTGTAATTTCTTAGAGATTTCTCTATCATCATTATCATCTTGTTTAGGATAGGGACATTTTGAGGTAAAATGTCCAATTCTTCCATAGTTAAAGCACTTCATGGGTAGCTTTCCTTTGTACTTGCCAGTACCTTTCTCAAGTTTCTTGATGAAAAGAGCTTCTTCATCATCTGAGTTCTCTAAGTGGTTCTTGGGTAATGCTTCATATTTCTTTGACTCTTTTGTCGCTTTAAATGCTGCCTCTTTTCTTGATGGTCTATTTTGTCATGTTCTCATCTTATAGGCAGTGAAGATCCCATGTAGATCATCCACTGTCAGAAATTCAAGATCATCTCGATCTTCTACAGTAGACACTTTTGAGTCATACTTCATTGGTAGGGTTCTTGGTACTTTTTCAACAACTTCTTTCTCCTTTATCTCTCCTCCCGGGCCTCTAATACCATTGACAATTTTATCTCTTCTTAGAAGATATTCTGCAATAATTTCTTCCTCTTTCATTTTTAGATTTTCGAACTGCCCTTTGTATGTTTGAAGTTTGGATTGTTTGACTTTGGTAGCTCCTTCATAAACATTTTTTAATTTATCCCAAGCATCTTTGGTTGTCTTACATTGCATGACTTTAACAAACACTGAACTTGCTAATCCATTCAAAATTTCGTTCAAACCTTTTGCATTGGATTCATATTTATCTTGTCCATCTCTATATGTAGGTGGGTTGTCTGGTATTTTATAACCTTTTTCAACAACATTCCAAACTTTGCATCCAGGAGACATTAGATGGAATCTCATTCTTACACTCCAATATGCATAATTATCTTCTATGAATAATGGGGGTCTATTAGCAGCTAAACCTTCTTGTTGATCCATAGTGGTTTTAAATAGGATCTTCCTTCCAATGATTTAAACCGTAGTGAAGGATCCTACTCTGATACCAATTGTTGGTTTATCCAGCAATACTGAGAGGGGGGGTGAATCAGTATTGCCTTCTTTTTCTTTTATTGGAACAATTAGTATTAAAACAAGATAAACAATGAATCAAATAAGTAAGGACACAGAATTTTATCGTGGAAACCTCAAAGAGAAAACCACAAAATCAAACTCATTAATAAGATGACTTTTACAAAATTGTTTTTCCGCTACTACAGAAAGGATGCACCAACACCCCAATTTTTCTATCTACACCAACAGATAAGGATGCCAAAACAGCTCTGTTTTCCAGCCACTACTGGAAGGAGGCTACAACCCCCTGTAGGATTGCAGCCTACCCTAGCACCACCCTACCACCCTAATTTGATTCTATCAAATTTCCAAATCTTCTTATTTCTTCAATTTTGTCACTGGTTATTCTTCATTTTCTTGGTCTCTGTCTTTTCTTGATGCTACTTCAATCTGGACTACTGAGACATCTTTCTTCCAATTCAAGTATATGTTTATATATCTTTAATATCATGTATCTCTTCATTTTACAGCCGCATCTCTTCATTCTGAAACTTGTGTCTTTTCACAATCGTGTCTTTCCAAAAATATTAAATCTATGTTTATTATTTAATGAATAATATACTATGTTTATCCGATAGCGGTACATGAATTCCTGTAGCAGATTGTCATTTTCAGAATTCCCGTAGGAGTTGTAAATTCCAGTAGTAATTATCAGGTTTCATGTAGTCCATATCTCTTTCTTTCAATCGCCTCTTCATTCAGTAGGCAATGGAAAACAAATTATCTAGCACATTAGGTTCAACATACACTTCCTACAATTAATGTCGAGCTCTGAGACGGCTGCCTAGGGTTTCTCAGTGATGGCTTCCCCCCATGTGGCACCTCTCGCAGGCCACTGACTGGCCCTTCTCTATGCTCATGGACCCCGCCCCAGATTCAAGTCCAGTGGATCGTCGTTGGAGATTGGACGAAGCTCTCCATTCATTGGTTGTTGCAACACCTTCAATTCCCTCTCCCTCCTCGGATTCTTACGATGCAAACTTCATCAAACAGGCTTCCACCCCCCGTATCCAGATCCTGTCAGCAACTTCTAGATTAAAATCCATCGCACTGAGCGAGCGAGGTTTAATCGATCAATTCATAGGTATTTGGCCCTCTCCCAAAACTATGGACACATGGATCAATAAAAACTGGATGCCCTTGATTTGTGGTGGTCTCCAACATTGTTTCTGCGGTAAAGTATTCTTTACCTTTCTCTTTGAAAACAAAGATGACAGGGATTTTATTTTTAGAAGTGGTCCTTATTTCATGGGCTCAAGGGGTCTGTATTTAAACCGATGAAGCTTAAACTTCGATCCGGAAAAGGATGTTCCTTCAGCAGTACAGGTTTGGGTGTGCCTCCCACACCTTCCTCTCCATTGTTGGAATGGTGAAACCTTGCAATCTATTGGAAATTCACTAGGAAAATACATTGACAAAGCGGAGCTAAAGGTGCCACTATTTTCATGTGCAAGGATTTGTGTCGAAGTAGATTTCGAAAAAGGCTTGCCGGAGATTGTGAACCTATTTATGGACTGATGGGAACACATGAAGCAAGTATAATACGAGCAGTTACCCTTCAAATGCAAAAAATGTCATGAATACGGTCACTTCATCAAGAACTGCCCAAAGACTGCTCAAGAAGCCCCGGAGAAAAATCAAGAGGATGGATGGAAGCCTGTGAAAAAGGGAAGGAAATCTACTCAACTAGCACCAGTCTCAGCTGAAACTACAGATAAAGGGAACTCTCATGCAGGAAAAAGCGCCTCAACCAACAATCAATTCCATTCAATGACCTTAGAAGAAGGATAAATCTCTGTCCCGGCCTCTAATCCAAGTGAACTTGTAATAGAGGAACTACTGGCACCCTTTAATCCTTCGCCTACCTCGCCCAAAGATGACCATGTCATTGAAACTTTGGAAGACAGCGTAACCCCTAGTGGATCTTGGGCAGACAAGCTTAGGAGCAGCAAAATAATACCTCAAATCCCCTCCATAGAGAATTCACCCTCGCACGACACGATGTATGATCAAGACTCAGCCACGCTGCCAAATACTAAAGGAATAAAATCACTACGATACCACAGATAAATGGAAGCCGAAAGAGAACTAGAACTGGGAAGGCAAAAAAGTTTGGAAGATACAAAGCTTTTGTAAATCCCGAAAAATCTAGGAGGAAAAAAAGACGGCAGGTCCCGAGCAGGGCCTCAATCTTAGCAAAAAATAATGAAAGCAATCTCCTGGAACTGCAGAGGTCTGGGCAGCACAAATAAAATTGAAGCTCTGAAAATTATGATAAAATCCTAAAAGCCGGATCTTTTGCTCATCCAGGAGACCAAAATGCAGGAGGAAGAAATTAGGGCACTCTCTTGTGCTATTTGGAAAGATTGTAATCTTTCTTCCCTTAGCTCCAGAGGCACCTCCGGAGGTATAGCCACCTTTACTTCTAGTAATTTTCTTATTTCTTCAACCAAATAAATTCATCATTGGATCCTCAACGAGATTCAGGACAAGAACAACTCCAATACGCTATTCATATGCAACGTTTATGGGATGACCCATTACAAGGACAAAGTGGCGTTTTGGGATGAACTTTCCAGCCTAAAGGGGGAGTTAAAAGACAAGGATCTAATCATCGTGGGCGACTTCAATGTAACCAAAGCTCAAAAAGAAAAGCGTGGAGGTAATAAGGTCAGAGATCCATTTGGGGAAAGGATGGAAGATCTTATCACAGACTTGGATCTACTAGATATCCAACTGAAGAATGGGAAGTTTACGTGGAACAATAGAAGAGTAGGGGTTAGACACATTGCGGCCAGACTGGATAGATTTCTGGTTAGCACTTATTTCCTGCAAAAAGATCTCCTGCCTCCCTCCTTTATCATCCCTTCGAATAACTCTGATCACAAACCTATTTCCTTAACCCTCTCCATCCCATTCATCCTTGGTCCCATCCCCTTCAGATTCAATCCACTCTGGACTCAGGATGCAAACTTCTTAGTCCTTGTTCATAACGCCTGGAACACTCCATGTGTCGGCTCGCCAAGCTATATCTGGGAAACCAGGCTCTGTTCCGTTCGCTATACACTTAAAAACTGGGCAAAATCTTCTTTCAAGAACCTTGGGACGATAAAACTCTCTCTTCAATCCAATATTGTTGAGCACAAATCCAAAATGGATCTTGAAGATGTAACGCCTCTCTCCCTCTACCTTGAAAAATATTTAAATCAGAAAATCCTCATCGCTACCAAACAGGAAGAAGATATGTGGAGACTGAAATCCAGACAATTGTGGTTAAAAAGAGGAGACAGCAACACCACCTACTTCCACAAGCAAACAAAGATCCACCTCAATCACAATGAAATCACTGAATTGAAAGATCAAAATGGGATCAAAATCACTGATCAAGAATATTTGAAAAGCCATGCTTTCAACCACTTTCGGGATCTCTACACCGACAAAGATGAAGCAGATCTAGAAGCTCAAGCTACCCTTCTTCATGGCATCCCCTCGTTGATCATTGATTCTGAAAATAGAGAGCTTTCCAAACCTGTTCTCGAATTCAAAATCCTAAATTTTATTTGGTCTCTCCAACTAGACAAACCCCCTGGTCCAGACGGCTTCACCATAAACTTTTACAGAGGAGCATACGGAATTATCAAAGATGATCTGAAAAGAATGCTTAACTGGACTCGAAAGAAAGACAAGATTGGGGGAGCAACCAACTCATCCTTCCTATCCTGGTCACAAAAGAAAAAAAACCCCTCACTATTGACTGCTTCAGGTCAATCTCTCTTTGCAACACTTCTTACAAAATCCTCTCCAAGATCCTGGCCACTAGGATGAAAAGAGTAATGAACCGCCTCATCTCCGAGACTCAAGGAGGCTTCATTGCAAGGCGGTAGATCCTAGACAACATTATCATCGTCCAGGAAGCAATTCACTCAAGCATGGAAAAGCAACAACAAGGTATGGCGGTCAAACTGGATATGGCCAATGCTTTTGATAGAGTAAATCATTCCTTCATGTTTGAAATTATGGTTAAATTTGGATTCTCTAATAGATTTGTTAGATGGGTTAAGTCCTGCATTAGCAGTCCTTGGATTGTTCCACAAATCAATGGCAGGCCTACCAACTTCTTCCAAGTATCCCGAGGACTGAGGCAGGGTTGCCCCATGTCTCCCTTTCTCTATCTCCTCGTGGTTGAATCCTTGAGCAGAAAACTACAGCTCATGCAAGACTCCGACAAGCTCAAAGGTATGAAAATAGCTAGAGGGGTAAAAGCTTCCAATCATGGACAATTTGCTGATGATATGATCTTGCTCTAGGGGGGCTCCACTATCATCATTGAAAGATTCAACAATGCGCTGAGTACCTTCCTCAAAGCCTCAGATGGAAAAATAAATGCGGGAAAATCAAAAGTATATGGATGGAACTACCCATCTGGAAACTTGGATCGCATTGCTAGGATATTTGGTTTTGAAGGAATCACTGTCTGGAACTCCTTCAATTACCTTGGCATCCCAATATTCAAGGGTAAAAAAAGAGTTGCATATTGGCACGGGTTGATTGATAAAATCAAAAAGAAGATAGCCTCATGGGGCTCCAGGTGGCTAAACTCGACTGGAAAGCTTGTCCTCATAAAATCGATTCTTTCATCTTATCCCCTGTACACCTGCTCCATTTCCCTAGCTCCCAAAACTGTGATCAAAGATATTACTAAAGAGTTAAAGACGTGTGTGTGGCAAGGAGGCAAGTCAAATAATGCTAAGAAATTTCACTTGATAAACTGGGATTTAGTCTGCAGTCCCAAAAATTGCGGGGGGGTTGGTGTTAAAGATCCGGCAATCATGAACATAGCTTTGGGAGAAAAAATTCTCTGGAGAAAAATCTCAGGGAAGAAAGCTTGGTGGAAAGATATCCTTTGTAAAAAATATATGCACGGAAGCAGGAAAAGATGTGTAGAAAGCATTGAGCAGGACAAAACTGGTTCCCTTATCTAGGCCCTCTGTCAAAAAGTAGCTTTCATTATACAGGACCATCTATTCTGATCCCGGGCAGTGGCAAACAAATTAGTATATGGCATGACAAGTTCAGCAAATCCCACCCCCCCTTATCTTCACAAGACTTCGTTGATCTAAAAATATGGATGGATAATGAAAACTTGTGTACTCTTTTTTACATATCTACCTGGACTAGACATGGCCATTGGGCTGGCTGGAAATATTTGGATATCCCGAAATATCTGAGCATAGACTTCCAACTCCTCCTCTCTTCTCTCGACGGTGCAAATCCAGTGCACCGCAAGTTAATGGATAAAAGGGGGTGGGGAAAGACTGGTTAATATTCAGTTAAAGACGTCTATCATTTAGTTGATAACAGCAAGCACAATAGGAGTAAGAACAACAAATGGAATGCAGTCTAGAGCAAGGATGGGCTTCCGAAGATAAACACTTTCTCTTGGACTCTTGCTCATTGCAAAACGCTCACCGCTGAAAATCTTAGAAGAAGGGGAATTGAAGGCCCTGCGTGGTGCATCTTATGCAAAGAAAATGATGAAACCCTCGACCACCTTTTTCTCGAGTGCAAGTTCTCCCAAGAATTTTGGCATAGAGCGTATCAATATCTGCCTTTCAACTTGACTATGCCCATTGAATGGCACGACCTCTTTACATGTTGGAAGGATTACTACCAAGGCTCATTGTCAAATAAACCAGACTTCCAAAGAGCCTGGGAGGCACTTCCAAAACTCATCTATTGGAAGATTTGGAATGCACGAAATAAAGAAATATTCGAGGAAAAAAATCCACCCCGAGCACTACTCTTGTTTCTGCTAAAGCTCTTTGGATAGAATCCCTAATTTCTAGAGGTATGAGAAATATCAATAAAGAAAACCTTACTAATGAAGAAAAAAATTGGGCTACCGATTTCTTAATTCAAGTTCAAAGCAACCACCAGCCTCATCTCACCAAAAGGCCAAACTCCAAGCAATGGCATATTAGAATGAGCGATGATGCATTCCGGTCTTGGAAAAAAATCTAGGAAGTAAATCCCTTTTCTTTGATGGAGATTCAAAAGGAAACCCTGGGCTGGCAGGAGCGGGTGGAGTCCTCTATGACTCTGATGGAACTGGAATGAAAGATTATGCATGGGGATTAGGAAAAAATTCCAACAACGGAGTTGAATGGCTCACCCTGATTAAAGGACTTGAACTTGCGAGAAGTGATGGTATTGAGGACCTAGTTGTTTTCGGTGACTCATTGCTGATTATAAGGGAAGCTAGGAGTCTGGAAAATTGTAGAAAGATGCCCTCCACCAGGATGCATCATCTGCTGAAAAACATCATCAAGGAATATAAAGCAATCAATTTTCTTCACATTCTAAGATCCAATAATAGAGAAGCGGATAAAATGGAGAATAATGGAGTTAAGCTAGCTTGTGGGGTATTGGTTTCCAATCAACAAGGCCTTGGAATTGCTTGGGTTCCTTAATCCCCATCGTTCCATATGTCTAATTTCATGCTCATTGTTAATTTTTGGAATTGGCATTAGCCCAAGACCAATCTCACCCCTCCCCGAGATCCTCAACGTCAACCTCAGTGATTCAATCGAGGCCATCCTCAGCGTACACTAGAAGATTCGGGATCATCTCGCACAATCGACTGTTACAGCGTAATTTTCCACCTTGTGAGCATCAGCACTATTTGGCCTGCAGGATCCATTTTATTGACTCAGATCCACTTTATATCCTTCAGACACTATTTTTTCCTATTTTTTTCTTTGTACGCTAGCTGCATCACTACAGTGGGCGTACCTGCGAGTTGCATCACTATAGCCCACGGGTAGCATGTAAAATGGTAAAAATCACTAGGTTATTACTTTTTACTCCCAAAAGGTGGTCATAGGGTGACCTTCGGCCCTCCATTTTCCCCGAAATGCCTCGATGTGTCCTTTCACTTACCTTTGGGAGGACTATATATTGAGCACATATGGCTTATGGATGGGAGGAGAAAGGAGAGCAAGAGAACTCTAGTGGATTTTTTCCCTATCTTGATTCTACACTCATTGATCCTTGTAGTTGTGAACCCTTTATGTTCACCTTCCAAACTCCTATCATAGTTTGAGTTTGCCATTCCATGGAGGATTGAAGTGGTGGAGGCACAAGTGGATTGACCCAGATCTTGGTTCAGATTGGTTGCCGGCAAGAGGTCGTATCACATTGTACTTCTTGTTGTTTATTAATAGAAATACTCATATTCTTGTCCATTAATGTTGTGAATGTTGTTTATAATACATTGGGTTGCATTTACTTATAATATCATGGACCATTGCTATTGATGATGTTAATGTCATTTATATATTATATGCACTTGTTGTATATTGGTTGTCAAGACTAATTTGTAGATTCAAGTGCATGGATTGAAAGCTCCAATGGGGATCTACATCAAACGTTTGGATCAAGGTTGGTTATATTATTCATTATTTTAGCATTGTCATTTACATAGCATAGTACTGAGAATTGAGTTAGTTTCTGGTAATCAGCTGTCTGTTGTGGTCTACCCCAAGCCATAGGAAGTTTTCTCCAAAAAATCGACCCACATGGCTCTCATGCAGGGATTTATTGTGCTCAACCCCCATGGTAGAATCTTAAAGCTTGGGGAAGACGACATCTCTCCCTCATTCGAACTCTGGGTATTACACGGTTATAGGCTCTGCATCTTCCTTCGCAAGGTTTGTCAGCAATTCAGCAAGCGCGGCATGGACGAGGATATATCCACACTTCATCCCATCCTCTGCGGGAAGTAGGTTATAGCACACAGGCGGCCTCTGTTTGCTAATTTGAACCAGAAGGAACCGTTGGCAACCGGTACAGGATCTAGCAGGGCGCATTCCTATATGCAGAAACGAGGAAAAGCTGAATTCCTTGGCCAAGGGCTCAGCTCGACCACCGATGGATTGGGGTTTGACAATATTTCGACTGCATTTCTAACATATTTGAAAGACATGGAGGCCCAGATTAGAATAGTCAGCAATGAAAACTATGACCTGAAAAATGCGTTCACCCATCTCTTCTCTCTGGTAAATGCAACAAATATTGAGGTTCGCAGCCTAAGTGCGAAAATCACTTGGCAGGTTGCCACTCTGGTGGAGGAAAAGCTGGAAAATTTGGATGAAAGGATTTTGGCAGTCCATGGCACAGCCAAGGTGGTGGAAGCGACACTGGACAAAATGAATGCAAACATCAACAATCTCGCCGCGGAGCTCAAAGGAACTAGGAAGCCCAAATGCTCGTAATCAGCTGAATCTTCATTTTTATGTTTTTTGGTTTTTCTGGCTCGGTCTTAGAGCTTTCAAGTAGCAGATATTCAGGTTTTTATCTCTCTACAAGACCTCTCTGGTTTTTTGGGTGTCTGAATACACAGCATTATGCACTTTTGTCTTTATACTAGGTCAGTTTGTAAGGAGCTTCAAGCCTCCTAGAATAGGATCTTTTCATGAACAGATTTGCAGCGATGAATCCATACTTGTAGGCTCGGCTCTTCCTCTTTACAGAGAGTAGGTCAATTGCATATATTTTGTAATCTTTGTCCCAAATTTTATATAAAATCCGATTACTCATTTTTGTAAAAAAAAATAATAATATACTATGTTTATTATATCTCTATAAGCCTTGTGTGAGCATTTTGTGCGAGCATTTTGTGTAGGCATATTGTAAACCTTGTACAGGCATATTGTAAGCCTTGTGCGGGCATACTGTAATACTTTTGTGTTCATACTGTAATCCTTGTGCAGGCATAATGTAGGCCTTGTGCGGGCATATTGTAAGCCTTATGCGGGCATACTGTAAGCCTTGTGCGGGCATTTTGTGCGCGCATATTGTAAGCCTTGTGCGGGCATTTACGGAACTTAGCAAAACAACCTGAAATCCCATCTTGGTAGACCTATAACTTTGTCTTCAAGCATTATTTAGGAAAACTGAGACCATGGTTAGATAAACACTTCATAAGCTATAGCCTGACATTCTCAGATAATTTTTATCATTAACTTATGAGATATGGCGGGCATTTTACTAGGACAACTTAGACTAATTTTTCAATCCTTAGTCAATTTCCAGAGTTACACCAAATTGCCATACTTTTACATAATGATGTCAAATTGTAACAATGATTTCATGAGAGCACTAGAACATGCCACATCATCATACATTCCATATCATCACTTTCTTTGTTATTCATTTGTCATTAATGAACTTATTTTGACATCAATGACCATCATACTCAACAGTATATGCAAGTCATAGATCCTTCTTACACTGACTTTTTTAATACCAGCATAGATCCATCTTAAACCCGTATCTATCAAGCACCGAAAGGGATCCAATTTCTTGAGGTGTATTTCTTTTTTTAAATTTAAACTCAAGAAATTTGATCTCTCTTGATTTATAGATCCGGATTTAAGTTTTAAGTTTTTATTTTATAAATGAACATCTATTTTTTAATTACTTTTCATAATATTTTATTTTATGAACCAACATGGATTTTTTTTAAATACTTTCCATAATTTTTTTTATTTTATGAGCCGACATGAATTTTTTTAATTAAAAAAATTACTTTTTACGTTTTATTAGATGTAACGCTACATACACGTTAGAACATCTCCCCCATACTGGGCTGTAGAGCACCTCTAGTGCAATGAAGTTGTAGCTCAAAATCTTACATGTAACACTAGTGTGGACAGTAAATAGATCTTTACAAGAGACTAAGTAAACTAAGGTAAATTAATTGACAGAAATATAAATTGCGGAAGCATAAATCTATACTAAATTGAAAGGAAATGTTGGAAATAAAACCATACTATGTTATGAAGGAATTGTTGGAAATAAAACCATACCATACTAAGAAGGAATTGTTGGAAATAAAATAACACTTTACTTGAAATGAATTGATAGAAATAAGATCACGCTTTACTTGAAAGGAATTGCTAGAAATAAAATCACACTTATATGAAAATAAAAACTATCTTGCCAATCCCAAATTATTTCCTAGAATCAACGTAACAGTGCAAATGTTTAAAATTTGATTACTCTATTACATATCAGATTAAGATCAATCCAGAAACTCCAAATACAAAGTACAACTTTTTTTCAATGAGACTAAGTACAACAAGCTAATCCAATTAGGAAGAATGCAAAGTAAAGTTGATAGTTCTAGAAAGAAAAGGTCACTATGCTTTGAAAAAAAAGTAAAATGTATTCTAAAACACAACTAAATTGTATAGGAAATGAAAATCAAGCATAAATCAAATCCAAACTACTTCTGAATGCAATTAAATAACCACACACAATTAATCATACAAATCAAAACACAATATCAACACTTGTATATTGGAGTGGGCCCTACATCCTTAGAAAGGGCATTTGAAGTGGCCTACAACAACAAGTATATTAGCTTATGCACACATGAAATAAGCAGCAACCAAACTCACAAATTTGATTAAACCAATAGTCTGTTACAAAAGTTCTTGAATCATTCCTCTATTCATGTTTACTAGCTCTATGAGCAATGGGTGTCTATCTTTATATTAGCCCTAGTCAATCTAAAATTATCAAACAACTTTTGACAAAAATGAGAACCAATGGTTCTCAATCTATCCTCATAATTATTTAATGTTAAATCAGAATACAATTGGATATCCAAGTCCATATATGGTTGGCCAAGTTGACTAGCCAACAGGCTAGCTGTTAAATTTGAATTTTGTCTTAACATTTATAACTACTAACCAAATTTAAGCATATGCGAGCAACTCATGCTAATGAATCTCCTTTTTAAAATTTCAAAACCTCATCCAGTCATTGTCTCATCCTTCCAAGTGAGATCCCAGACATAAGACTTGAGATTGGTTGAATCTTGATAGGTCGGATCCGTAGCAACTACACTGTATTCTACAATATTCCTATAGAGGTTTTGAAGGATTCATGTAGAGTTTATGTAGTTCTTGTAGAGCTTCTCCAAAATATTTTGTATCTTCTATAGATTCTCTACAAGGGATTCCTCAACTTTTGTATATCCTCTACAACACTTCTTTTCACGGCATCAATGGTTCCATACTACAGAAGATTTTACAGCGTGGATGATTTTGTAGTGCAAATACTTCTGCAGCGTCCTGCAATACAAGTATGTAATGCTCATATAGGTATCCATAAGTACACATATCCTTACTTATTCATAAAATAATCAATAAAATGTGAACCAATACATTATGCCAAAAGTTGTGATATGGATGCTAAAAAGGATAAGGATTAATAAGGTAGGAAAAAACGATGTAGATTATTTCAAAATGGTTTTCAAAATATGCCATTTCCAAAGCTTGCAATATCCCCCCCCCACCGAAATTATTCCATGTCCTCATGCAATCGTTCTCTATTCTTCTGGGAAAAGAGAGGCCAAAGGCATGGACTCTAATCAAATTGTAATTCAATTATAAGAGGGGTGGACCTCTTTATCTGTTGTGTAGTATCCCATATTCTGAGTGTGTATCCCAAAACTCATACTTCCCTTCTTCTATTGTAGGGATCCATAAAAGGATATAGTAGAACTTTATCCCAATCCAGGCAGTACCATGCACTTTAAGGAAATCAATATACACCTGAAATCATTCTACTGCAACCTCAAACCTAGCATTAGTAAATGGGTCCTTCTTTCTAAGTTATGGGGTCATAACCCCATTCCTCCTTCTCAAGCTTAAGATGGCTTCCAATTTTTTTCATTTTCACTCAATCCTCTTAGGTGACAATGGTTGAATTTTGTGCTTCTCTAAGAGAGGTTATTTTATTACCTCATATCTTTCTGCAAACCATTTGGAGGGTGGAGGAGATTCTTTGACACATAGGTCATCATCCCACTCTGTGAATTACAAAAAGGAAATTAAATCACTCTATTTCAACTTATTTCTCATGAATGCACACAATTGTACATCTCCCACATAAGGGTTTGGATCCCAATTGTCAAATCTAACCATTACCAAACTGTGTAGACAAAATTCCAACAAAAAGTATTGATCTTCCTCATTACTCCTTGAAAAATCTTGTGTGAACTAATCAAGAACCATAATCTGATCATAATTCCATGTTGCGCTAGACATGATCTGAAAGGAAACCAGCTACTCCTTAATATAGATAGACTACAGTGGAGAGGGTAAGTAATAATTTTTCATTATATGATTCAGGTGGCTCATATACAGTTTATCATGTTTTAACAGTTGGACTTTAGTATTTAACCTTTTTATAATTATAACCACCTCCTTCTATTGAGACTTAATCTCAGCTTTTCGGTCAGTGTCCTTTTTTTGCTTAATCAAGGACGTAATGTGTTCTTCCAATTATTCAACCATTTCCTTTATTCTTGCAACATCACTTTCCAAATTATGGATCCTTACTAAATCTCTCAACTGAATTCTACACATTTCTATCTCATTTTCTTGTGATTATTTTGTAGGTTCTTCTCCTTCCATATTTTCGTCTAAAGGTTCTTCTTATAAATCCTCACCTTCTGGCATCCTCACTTCATTGAGGGATGTTAGGATTAATTCTTCATCTTCTTATAGGCTCTTTTATATCTGGATAGGAAAAGAGGTTGAAATTCACCAATTAAAATTGCCTTTCATCATTTTCACTTGGTTATCCTCTGTTGCTCTATTTTCGCCAAACCAATAGCTTCTTCCACTCTCCACGAGTCTTCTACTCTAGAGCCCAATTCTCATTCTATATTCATTTATTCCAACTCCTCATCTATATATAATCCTTTATTTCTGATTTCTTCACTCTTTTATGATCTTCTATCGTCATCTTCCTATGAGCTCTTGTTATGGTCATCCACTGAACCCTCTCCTTCAAGCACCTCAGTCACCTTTGGTTATTTGTTGGTTGTAACCTTAAATCAAGTCATTGGATGACTAGAGCACGCTACAGTGGGAGAATCCCTCCAAAAATTCTTCCACTTAGGTCGTGGGGGTTTATCTTCTATTTCAATGGAATCCCACAAGGGTTATATGGTTTCCATTGTTCCTACAACCCTTAAAATTGTTGGAGGTAGTGAATTACCTATAAAGGTATCCCAGATCATGTTCATTTTTACAAGGGTATCTTCAATCAAAAACCTAATGAGCCCATGGTAAGCTAAGCTAGCCTATGGATTTTTCCCTTCTCTGGCCATTTTTCTTATCAACTCTAAGAAATTGAGGAGAAATTTTGGGATATTGATATGCTTGTGATGTCTCAAATGTGTCAATATTTTAAAATGGTAAGTAAACAACAAGATAAATCTAACTTCACAAGTTTAAAAAAATTAATATAGAGAGCTACCTCTGGCCATGGTGGAGGGAGATCATTCCTTTGTCCATTTATGTGGTCCCTAGAATATTTTTACACCCACAAGAAACTCTCCTCAGACTGTTATTATTGGTTCCCTTCATTCGAAATACCTTTCATTAGTTTCGAGAAAACCTACTGCTTTGGTGATTATGTATTTACTCACCCAAATTATGAGTCCTCTAACCTCTGCATCTGACAAACTATACGGTAATGCAAACCCTGGCATCGCAACTTCTTTGTCAGTCCTCTGTAATTTTCCAAAATAAATCATCCACTCTGCCTCTTCAAAAATCCTCCGCACTTCAAGGTTCAGGTTAATAAGTCGGTATTCTCAAGGGATTCAATTCTAACTGGCGGACCTATAATTGTGCCAAGGAATGAGTACTAAGGAGAATATTGGAGTGGTATAAGGGATCGAGAAGTTGTGAATCATGGTTCATGGACGAGAAATGGTAAGTCGGGGGAGAAATTTTACTAAGAAGGGGAATTATGATCTGTGGTGGTGGCTTTCCCAATGAAATCAATATTTCAAAACTTTTTCTTAGAGTGTAATTGAATAATTAGTTTAGAGATCTATGTAGAGGCATGGAAGTGTATTTTCATCATTGGGATGGTGTGATGTCAATCTACAATGTTTTAATGATCTGTCATGTTTTAATGATCCACAATTTCTGTTCATGTGGATGATTCATGTTGTCACTACCAAATTTAGCCATTTTTACTAAGTATGGAGGAAGCGTTATATCAACTATAACATCCCCCCACGTAGAATTATGTGCCCATCCTTAGGCTTAGAGAGGGTAGTAGTGCATGAAGTTGGAATAGGAATACTAGTAATCAATATCACATCTACTAATCAAGATGAACAAGGGGATGTACATACATGTTCTCACCTGAGAGAAGCCTTAGTGTGTAACTGTAGATTTGGGGTATGCTGGAGCTGAGAAGGTGGAAGGACATCTAGAATGTGTTGAGCACATATTATTTTGTAGTGGATTGAATATTCATAGTTTAAGTAGTTTTTATTGCCTAAATCTCACACACATGTGACATTTTGGCTAATATTACAGAAGGACATCATCAACATACAACATTCAACTCATCAAGATTATCCTCATCAAATTCATAATGGGAATTGAACCTTAGAATTATTAAAGTCAAATATTATGGACAACAGTGTGGCTTTTATTTCGAAACCCACATAGATCTACGCAACTATTGTCTCAAAAACCACACAATTGTACTAGTGGTAGGACCATCATCTCTCTATGGTGGTAGGATAAAGAATATCACTTGCATTATTTCCTTGGTCCCATGTGAAGGATACATGGGACCACTTGTTCTTTTTGTTGAATATGTTCCATTATGTCCCTTCCTACTATCACCACATGTCCATCTTAAAAAATCGAAATGAGGATCCCAGTAAGCCCCAAACACACTTGTTAACTCACCCTCAAGTCAAATTTTGTTGCATCTAATTGATTCCACATGCCCCCCAAATGAGGGGACCAACTCTAAGACTACCACCCAGCTTTATTTGTGAACTCGAGGAATTCCTTGATCCACTTTCATTCTAAAATATGGATACCTGCTAGATAAATATTTGTTTGATTGGGGTCGAGCACATGTTCCCATGTTTCCTAAACCAATGACTAATGAGTTTAATTTTTTTATGTAGTTTCCAAACTACATTCTATCATCTTATCGCAACTATGCAAAGTTTCCTGAGTTGAGATTAAACATGCCTGATGGATTTGGAAATCCAGTTCAGATCATCATTTGCACTCTATATTTTTGTTAGCTTCTCTTACATTCCCAGTGGGTTCACTATTTTTTTTATTTCTTGCTGCAACTTATTAATCCTCTCTTGGATCACTTATGTTGGTTTCTCCCTCTTCTTGATAATCCTCACCCAATTCTGGTTTGCACACTAGTAATTCGCCACCTATATTTTATCCGTCCATCCTATGTTGACCTTATTTTTGGTTCCAAAATCTATAGTACTTGGGAGATCTTTTGTTACTCTACCAATTTATCATTTTCCCATGTCTCCTTCAAATTCTTTTTTTCCTTTTACATTTTCATGATTGCTTATTGCACCTACTTTGCATTGTCATCCAATAGATATTTTGGTGCTAAGTCGCCATTATCAACGTCCTATTATCGTATTATCAACCTCATTTGGAGGAATTTTCTTCTTAGAACTTCAATACAATCCTCCATTTTTTATCCTTGTTGCAGATAGTGTGATTCCTCCAATGTCTCATCCAATTGCACCTACAACTAGTCATTTTTTATTCTCGATTGCACTATTCCTCTCTCTCACTACAACAAGTTGTGGCCAATGTCATTATTGGAAATAAAAAATTTCCTTGTTAAGTCTTTAGTGAGGAACTAATTGATATCCAAGGGTTGCAAGTGTAGTGATGAAATCAAGTCCATGAAAGTTAGCGGTTTCTCATCCATTGTTATTGTGCTTTGACGATTTTTTCCTCATTGTAATCTTGGTCTATGCTGGTACTCAGGTAGATGGTTACATTCTTGATCCTATTCTAGATATAGTTAGTAATGTACTGCATGATGTCAAAATTCTTATGCCATGCCTGCAACAAAAAGAATTGAAATCCATTGTCCTATACCAACGGTGTAATCATATACATGGTGATTTCTTGGTACAATGGAGCAACCAGTATCCTAGGGGGAGGTTCCAGTTGTTGGGATGGAGTGGGGTTTTGGATTACTACATCTAGCCTACATCTAGTGGTACATATTCCATATATTCATATGTCTCCCCATTTCCTTTCTCTTCCTCCTCTTCTTTATTTCCTTTATCTTCTTATTGTTTCAGTCCATTATCTAGGTGTTTCTTCATGTCCTTGTCATCTCCCCCAGTTGCATTGAGTAGGGTCTAGGTCTAGATACTAGAGTCCTCCTACGTGTGGTATTCTTGGTACCAACCTTAATTCTAGTTATTTCCTTCCTAGCCCTATTTTTCCCCTTATGTCTATTGTCCCTCAATTGTTTCTTGAGGGTCCAATATATTATAGCCTCACCCATGGACGAGAGAGGTTGGTCATCATTTTTAAGGTCAACCACAACCTTAGAATTTTGTTCATGATTAAACTAGAGTGGGGTCATCAAAGAAGCAAAGGATGGCGTTTTGCTTACCAATGGTGGACTTTGTAAAGTCCCAACCTGAATGTCCTTCACCCAATTCGTGCACTTTTGTTGCTATCCAATGGCTTTTAGATAAGGATAAATTTTTCCTTAACTTATTTGTGATCAAGTTCTAGGTCAATAGCTCAACTAGTTGCGTAATCCCCTCAAATAATTCTTCTCCTATCCAATTTTCCTTAATGGTGGTGATGATTCGGGGCATTTGAAAGTTGGGTTCAATATGATAGAAACCCAATATGTATGGCATGCTTCTATGATTATACATAATGAGGTCCATGCCTCTACTTCTTTTCTCTTCTTCCTAATTGGATGGATAGTAGGTCTTAGTACAAGATGGGAACTTTTTCAAATTCCCAATACCCTTCATTTAGATTCTTCTTTTGTAAAAGGAAGAAGATCACTTGTTAATTATGTTGTTCATCACCCCAAGCTACTTCTCCACTTATTCTCCAATGGTTATGATTGTGAGGATAAAAGGTAAAGGGTTTACCTCAATCTTGTTTACATCCTCCATGATCAGCTTCACATAGTTATTGCTTCTCGTCACTTCAAATTTTAACTACTTTTGATAGTGGTTGATAATATTGGAAAGGAACCAAAGTCGATACCTACTTACCTCCACTATGCTCGTATATCATGCCATGAATTCCTTGTCATTAAACTCCACATGCTTGATTTCCTCTATATCCCTCCAGGGTACAAATGATGTTAAGATCAATCCTTTCTCTAGTTAACTGAGCTGACATCCTTGTGGTGGTTCTGAATTAAACAAGTCAAGGGCCAACAAAAAATACCCATAGCTGAATATCGGCATCTTCAAGTGGGACTCATTGGTGGCTTCAATGAATTCATTCAAGAAAAATTAACATCAATTTAGGCACCTACCTTCTGAACATATCTCAACTATGGAAAGAATGTCGAGAATGCATTCTCCCTTCTTTTGTTTCTTCATTACACAAAAATCTAGAATCTAAGCTACCATCCTCAAAAGCATTGATTTAAAGGAGGTGATATCAACCCCTTTGTGAACTCGGTGATGTTTATGGTGCATGTACAAGTCTTCCTCTCTATATTTCTTAGCCCTCTTATTTAGATAAATAATTGTGCTAACTTCTGTCCCATCCATGCAAAGGCCTATGATATCTTGAATGTGATCCAACAATAATGGATAAGGCCTATCCAACTAGAACTTTCCCTGGTGCACTCTACTTAAAAGGAACTTAATGCAATGTTGCACTTGTTCTATAGACCCAAAGGTAGGAATATAGGGAAAGTTTAGAAGGGATGAAACCTAAAGTGGTTGCACTCCATCGACCACTTCCATTCATTTTCCTCCATTTTTCAATTAAACCTCAAGCATCTAGTTCAATTGTAAGTCGGGGAATTACTCAAAGTATATGAATTTGTCCTCCATGATTAGGGTGTTTTCTAGCTTCCCTTTGAAATCTCCCCTCTAAAGGACTCAAGGGTCAATGGGATCATCAAGGATTACTTCCCTCCTCTCAAAATCATTCAGATATTTACTTTCCCATGTTCTCTATAGTCCTTAAATTATCTATTGAATCCTATCTTATTGGTCTATGCTATGAAACATAGGCAACAACTTGTTTTTCACCAGTTTTTAGGAATTTGTCTCTTCGTCAAATCTTCAATTTTCATCATGAATTAGTAGGTCGGTTAAGTTAGCTTGTTTATACCATTGCATTAAAGAATGGAGATTTAATCACCATAAATTTGAAGTGTTTATATGTATTCCTCTCGAGGATCCTCTTGCACTTAGTACTTTCCCTTCATAGTGTTTCCATTTGTCACGTCCTCGGTCACATTGGTGTCCTTCAGAGGCGATGAGAGACCACCTGATACATTTTTTTCTCTAAAACCCTCCATTTTCACACACAGCCACAATGGCCATCGATCCGCAATCTACATTTCGCAATCCACATTGCAGGATTCGGGAATGTAGAACTGCAAATTATCAACTCCGTCGAACTCATATTTCTGACTTCTTCAATCCGCAATCCGCATTGCGGGATTCGTAAGGTTGGAACCACCACATCGCCATATCGGAAGATTTCCCCTTCCACAATCCACAATCCGCATTGCAGAACTCGGGAATGCGAAAGTCCAAATCCATGAACGGAAAAATACCCTTCCGCAATCCATAATCTGCATTGTGGGTGCGGAAAGGTGGGATTCCACCCACGCGAATCCAAAATGGGTTCCCGACATCCGCAATCCATATTGCGGATGCGGGAATGCGGAACCACCTCTTCTGCACCTGCAAACTTCCCAGGATGATAACTTCATCATCCTTAATCCAAATTGGGCAAGTTTGGTACCGTTGGAAAGCTCTTAAAGAGCTCTATCCACTGGTATAATTACCCACTCCATATAAGGATTACAGACTTTTTATTTTCCACTAAAAACATTTCCTATAACCTCCTCTAGGTGCCTTTAACCTTCTTCAAGAACTCTGTATGCCCTCTTCCCATGACCCACAGAGAGGTCATGAAGCACCACAAGGGAGTTCTAAATCCTTCCCTGTGTACAAGTGAAGCCATACAGTCCATCCACAAGGATAAGTAATGCATAAAAAACACATATGGTGAATGAAACTAAGTCTAATCCATACATATAACACATGTAAAATTAACAATGCATTGAAATCATGCAACTGAATGAAGCATCCAACATGAACTCAGCCTTCTACTCGGCTTATACATAATCTACCTATTGATAAAATTCATATAAACATTCATTCAATAACTTGAACATAAAAAAAATAGGCAAGACACATGAATATCATCACTTACACCACAGAAACACTTATCTTTGAATCTTGAAGCTGCCCAAGCAACTGGCTAAGTGAGAGCAACATTCCACCCACCCTTAGGTCTATGTCCAGTTTGTATTATTTCAGTTGAGATACCACCCCTGAGCTGGGCTATGTATCCACTAAGAAGGGATAATAGGCTCTCTCACAGTCAAGGTTCCATCCCAATGCTAAGCCAACCTACAATTGGGTTTATCAAGCATACCCAGGAAAATACCCATGCTAAGCCAACCTGTAGTTGGGTTTATCAAGCATACAAGTGAAACAAGAAGGATGGTGCTAGGCCAGTGAGCTCAACCAGAGAGCTGCAGGCATTTCAACACTCAGCATACATGGCACCCATAATACCTACCTCACCCAACACAAGGAAGACCCCCTTCTCTGCTACATAATCCCTCAGGGCCCCTTCCCTTCCAGTGCTATTCAAGGTGGGCATAGAAAGGTCCAGCTGCTAGTTCTATAATATTACATCCTTCACTGGGTTTATCAATCAATCCAGCCCTAATTTTACCTTCTACCTATGTTAATCAAGTTGGGCTCTTCTCAGGGTTGCGGACTAAGCTCTATCCCACAACTCTACTCTCTGCAAATCAAATACAGGTATCCTCAAGGCTCCACTAAGCTTCTCATGCTTTGTAATTCGTCTCAGGGTTTTCTTTCATGGATTTCCCAAATAGATGAGACTTACATGTAAGGTTTCTATGGCCATTTGACTTTGTAACTTTGGATTACACAGAAATCATGATTTTTCCTTCCCTCTCCTCAATGGCTCGGCTCTGCAATGCGTGATGAATGGAATGATTGAGTGACTCTCATTTCTTTGTCCACAATGGAATACTCATTGGTACGGTCGAATTCCTAGGTGGTAGCGTGTCCTAAGGATCAAGCAAAACAAAGCCCTACCCTTCCATATGGATCGCAGGGCTGCTCCATACTCCATTGACTTCATGAGCCGATTTCTCAACTACCTTATGTAACATAATTAAATGTCAACATGGGGATTCAAAGGGGTTCATAAATGGACAAGTGGCAGCATAGGCTCCCATCCCTTAACCCACTCACCTCTCCCTAGTGGATACACATGGCCCCCTTCTCATTGGTTGCCTCCTTAGCCATTTTTCTTGGTATTTCATTGCAATATTTAATAGTTACATGGATTATCAGAATTGTCAAATACTTTCCTTTGCAAATAAACCTAAGCATCCACTAGTGGGGCCTTGGCCTTGAGCTCCACACTAGGGAAAACACACACACATTACGTTTATACAATATTTACATTGAATCCAATATAACCCTAAGGGTCAAAATGGGGACATTACACCATTGCTTGTCCTTCAAAGTGTTTCGATAATTTTGTTCCTATTTCTATTATGTCCTTTGCCTCCATTCTAGTATCTTTGATGAGGATAACTTAGAAATTTCCATTCTTAATGAGTTCCTCCATTTCATCTATTCATATTACTTCCCACCCCTTTGCAATTCCAAGAGACAATGTTCATTACTTATCAGATTGGGGAGGAGGAGTGGGTCCAACAATAACTTCTAGTTTTTTATTCCTTGGAATTTTGGTTTGTGCATTAGTAAAGGCATTTTCTATGGCAATTTGAAACCTTGTTGATTTTTCATTTGGTGCCATATCTTCCCTTTTTTTCACTTGATGGATTTCACCCTTTCCTTTTAACCAACAATCATTCTTCTCCCAAGTCTTTTATTTATTCTTCCTATTACTACCTTGTTTTTCTTCTTGTCATAATTTCACTTGGAGTTTCGTTGATTTGGGTTAGGGTTTTCTTTTTTCAAGGGATCATTTGGGAGCCATGTTATTTTATGATGATTTCTATTTATCTCCTCCAAAACTTGTTGGTCCTTAGAAACTACATTTTCTTCCTGCATTTACCCCTCTTTCAGGAGTTTCTCCCCCATATGAATTTCATCTTCGACATGAGAGAGGGGTTGAAACTAGTTAGAATGTTGTGTTGGAATTTTAGCTTACTTAGTGGCCCCTGCTAAATTTCCCAAAAAAAATATCCTTTCCTGACTTGCTACCATACATTATCATTCTTTTGAGGCTAATTGCGAGTATTTTCATGTTTGAAATTTCTTTCAAAATGGCCATATTCATGAAAGATATTACATGTAAAGGGAAGTTGTCCGTAATCTAGCTTCCAGATATGGGTTTGACCATCCATGGATAGATTTATTACCTAAGGGAATCCCTTTTCTAGATCCACATCTATGAATTGTATGGCACATGTGAACATTTCTGACTTTGGCTCAGTTTGGTTTATGTATTTCCCCAACGTGTTCCCAATAGATTTTAAATCCTCATAGCTCCAACAGCGAAAGGGTAGCTGTGATAGATGGATCCATATCGGAACTACAAAAGGAATATATATATATATTAGGGTTAAAATAAAGAGTCCATCAATTTAAATACATACCTCTTGATCCCACAAATTAAGCTTTGCTCTTAAATATTAGATCAATCTTCCTTTTTTCTCAAAAAGAAAGGCATAGCAATCCTTGCCTAAAAAATAATGAAACAAATTTCTTTTGATTAAGGGTTGTCGATTCTTTATGATGCATTATTCCATGGCTCAAGGACATGGCCATAATCTAGTAAATCATTTAAAAATCCCTCTTTTAGACAAGGCAAGATATTTATACATTGAATTTGTTGTTGATTGCTTAACCTTTGGAATGGAAACAAGATTCACAAATTTAGATGTAAGTTGAGTCATAATTTGAAGAGGGTGCTTTTTGGTATGTTGTGGGAAAATCTTTGAAATTTGTATCTTTAGAGGAGGTTGTGGCTAGAGTAAACCATGGATAATTTTAGGGGCTAAATTTAGCCCATGGGATAAATTAAGGAAGTTACAAAAATTTAGTGGGCTATTTTATTATATGGAAAGGGTTTCTTTAGTTGAAATATATTCGTCCAATATTTATTAGAAAATAAATAAATCCAAAATTAATAGCCTCCCATATATTAATGAGAAAAAAAAAAAAAAAAAAAAAAAAAAAACTATTTTTGCCCTAACAAAATCTCCCCCCATTCTAACTTTCACCCCTGATTTCTAAAGAGATTCTAGTGGAATCATTCATTTACCCCAAATTTTCAGTAATGGAGGATCCAAAGGGTTATTTTTCCCTCCATTTTCCCTGTAATTCAAGCATACGGTTGCACTAACTTGGATTTTTAGTCAATTTCATGTTGATAGCTTCTTTGAGCCCTCAATTTTTAGTATTGGAGGGAAATTCAAGGGCAATTTTGTCCTATATAACTACTGCAGTGATTCATGTCTCACCCACATTGGATTGCACTTGTAGGGTGAAGGTTCTAGTTTATGTGATTCCTTCATTTTTAGGTTTCTAGACATTTTAATCTTCGCACAACATTTCCATTATCGAAAGCTCAGGTATTAAAAGGGCATATCACACATGCAATTTATCAGAGAATACAGACTCACATCATTCTTTTTATCCAATAATTAACGCAATATGATTTTTATCATTCCTTTTATGATTTTTTATCCACAACTATAATAGATTATTATATTGTAAGTTTTCCTTTTATCATGGATGCTTTTTAAGGCCTGCTGAATTTTAGGGTGCTCTTGATTCTTAGGGATCATTCAATGTTGTTACGTTTTTTATGTATCCTAGGAGTATTGATTTTTTAAAGCATTATAGAGCTCAGAAGATATGATTTATTTTATTCCTTGTTGTGTTTAAACCATCGAATGACATTTATACATTGTCAATGGAAACTACTCTTGATGGAGAGATGCCACATGGTTTTTATATATTTAAACTAAATTTGACCCAGTTGTTTAAGATATGCTTTTATTAGTATATTTCTCTACAATTATTATTTGACCTGAGGCATTCATGAGAGTGTGTATGTTCATGTTTTTTGTCTTTTATTCTTGATGTTGGGACATTTATAATATAACTGAATGCACACTAATTATAATGGTGGGGCTATAGTGAAATGGTATTTATTTTAGCATTGTCATTCTTGTAGATTTGTCCAAAGCGTACTGATAGATTCTTTTATTTGTATTGAAAAGTTCGTGATTGGTAGATTTTTTTATTCATGTTTCCAAGTTCGGCATTTTTATATGTAACCTAAATTTGTTGGGTTTGGTATTTGTTTTACGGTATTTTGTTTTTAGTAAGGGTCATTCAGAAGTAAAATGTTTTTTGGTTCTTAGTTTTGATGTGTAATTGCTATCATCATCCAAAAATGGATCTAGTTATGTATGATGAATATATGATTTAGATGGAACACGATACTTCATTTTCATCATGATTGTATATAATATGTACAAGGAATGTTTGACCTTAAATGTAGACATTATGTTATTTGATATCTTGTCTTTTGCATTCATTGAGGGTGCTAAACTAATTTTGCAACATTTTGCATGCTTTTGATCATTTCAAGGACATGGATACAAACACCACCTCAATTTATCCGAGAAAAAGTAGTCTTTAACAGATTAGTTCTAATGATATGTGTGATGATTCATTAATGTGCTTTATATTTCTGTTAGTGTATGTTCTTATTTCTAATAACCCTTGCAAGTTTCTAACTAACTCTAAAAAATCTAAATCAAATGACATAATTCAGATTTTGATTGTCAACAAAAGAAAGGAAAAAGTGGTATTTGTATCTATAAATAGATAAGTAGGTTATTTTTTTTCTTAGAGGGTAGCTTAAAAATGAGAGGTTTGGAAAATAAGCTAATTGGGAATTCATACACTATATTAAGGTTGTGGGTCTCGATAAGACTCCACGTTGTAGTAATGATTTGTGGGTGCCATAATCACTCCAGTGTAAAGTGCTCAAATATATCAGTTTGTTGATATGTCAAGAGTTGGGTCCCCACATGTCCATTGGACCATTAAGGAACGAGATAACAAGTGTAGTCCCCACTTTCCCTTAATCTAGTTATGAAATTGTGTTTCATCGACGCATTTAGTCGTGAGTGACCGAATATTGCTTGTGAAATGTATAAATAAATCCCTCCCCTCCTCATTCATGCATTTGTTCATTCGAAAGTCTAGGAGTCGAGAGAGTCTACAGTTGAGCTCTAGAATATACTCTTTTATTGCACTACCTTAGTAATATGTAGAATCAAAAGTTGATTCTTCATGGAAAAATATTTACCAAGATGTTTCAAGGTTTTATAATTCGATGAAATATTCACCAAGTTTTTACAATATTTTATAATTCAGTGAAATATTCGCTAAGATTTTACAACTTACAATTTAGTGAAAGATTCGCCAAGATTTTACAATATCTTATAATTTAGTGAAAGATTCGCCAAGGTTTTACAATTTTCTATAATAGAAGGAATGATTATATGTCAAATTCTATATGTGTCATAGGTGGATCTATATTACTAGAGAAAACTTCACTTAGATTTTACCAAACATTGATAGGAAAATAGAAGAAATATGAAGAAAATATGAAGCAGAACACAAGAGAAAAACACTCATGTGGATTGATATTCCATTGCATTATTATTCAACAACGTGTGTACAATATATATATATTCTCTCGAGAGACAAAATTGAGAGGCTTAGTGGCAAGTTGAGTAGCTCACATTAATGCTAGGCTTAGTGGAGTAATTCCCCCAATCTATTACATTGTGCCAAGTGTAACTCCTGTATTGGGCCATAATGAAGTCCAATGAACCTATGAGGACGTTAGTCTAGTCAATAAATGTGGATGGAATCATTATGAGGGAGAATTAGGTGGTTTAGGGCTTTGGTAGTGGCCATTAATGAGCAATTTGACCAAATCTAGTGCATTAGCACCCTTAGTCCAACCTTATCCCATAAAACAGGGAATTGGTGTGCCTCCCTCATTAAATGCATTAAAATGGGTGCTTTTGACTCCCAAGATTAAGGAAATAGGGCGCACTTGTGGACAAACTTGGCTATAATGACAAACCACTAGTCTAATATGTGGACAAACCCCCTAGACTAGGAACTATGAAGCCAAACCATGGAACAACTTACACTAAACACTTGGAACCTTATGCAAGGAATATTAACAAGGGTCTAGATGGGAATTATGGTCCAACATTAGACCAAAAAATATATATACATATTATATTATTGATAAAATAGCCTTCAAATTTTCCTATATATCAGGGAGAATCGCCCATTTATTATACATATAAATTTTGGGGGAGTTATTAAAATTATCCCTGGAGTAAACACGAGCCTGGATCCATGCATAGGAGGGAAATTGAAGATGTAGAGGGGATATCAGTTAGGGTTTGTGCAGGGTTACTCGGGGTCACTTGCCATTTAAATTAAACCCATATATTTCCGTTAATTTTATTAGAGAGTAATTAATTAATTAATTGAGTCACAAATGTGGAAATGATGGGAGGTGGGTTAATAGGTACATGATAGGGTTGAGTCAAGAATTTGGCCAATTATGTCATAGCATAATTTATCCTAGTTATGATAAAATTGACAGTAAATGCACTCATATATGGTTGTGATTACCACTCAATACGTAGCTTTTGAAACACAAGAAATTTATAATTGTTAGATCAAAGAGCATCGCAACATTGGTTAATGATAATGTTAAAAAATAAATAACCAAGAACTGTATACATAATATATAATGTGTATGCCCTGGTCCAATATGGAGAAAAAATAGACTTTTGGAAATCCTTTGAGGAGCTCAAAGATAAAAATTTAAACAATAGATCTATAGTGGTTGGAGACTTTAATACAATAATCTCTCAAAAAGAAAGGAAAGGGGGATCTATTGGTAGAAACCAATTTGGCAAATGGATGGAAGATTTGATATCGAATTAGGATTTAACAGATGTTATTCCAAAAAAAAGGAAAGTTCACATGGACTAATAGAAGGGTTGGCCCACACCATATAGTAGCAAGGTTGGATAGGTTTTTGGTTTATGGTAGTTTGTTTTGGAAGATAATTATGTTTCTTCAAAAATACTTCCCTCATTAATATCTTATGACAATCCCATAGTTCTTAACTTCCAATCAATCGAAAATCTAAGCCCTATTCCATTTAGATTTAACCCCATTTGGATTCAAAACCCGACTGCTGTAGAAATAATTCAAAAAGCATGGAAAATCAAAGTCTTTGGAAAACAAAACTCGGGTCAATCAAGGTTTCCTTAAAAGAATGGGCAAAGAGATCATTCAAAACTCTTGAGAAGGAAAATACTAAGATTCAAACTTAGTTGGGAAATCTAAAAGTCGCCATGGAGAATTAAATATATCTAAATATTCTCTAACTGAGGAAGAAAATATTAGATTTCAATTGCATCAAATTCATAGCAATAAGAAGAAACATAGAGCGGGATGGGAGGAATGGGAGGGGTCCTCTTGGATCCTAAGGGAAAAATAGTATAAACCTATGCCTGGGGACTGGGGAATAAGATGAACAATCAAGTAGAATGGCTAGCACTTCTGAAAGGAATAGAGATCACAACTAATCTAAATCTCTTGAATCTACTAGTATTTGGAGACTTGAGAGTTGTGATACCAAAAATGAGAAATCCCATCAAGGAAGGACACTCATTTTGCAACAGAATTCAGAAGAGAATCATGTATGTCCTCCCCCAAAATAGAGTGGAGTTCTTGCACAACGGATATGAAAACAAGGAAAAGGATAACTTTAAGTCTAATCAAGGGGCCCAGATTGAACAAGGTAAGATTGTTATAGATTATCAACCCTCGTCCTCTTCCTGGATTCCATGAAATGTTTTGGTTTTGGCTTGATTACCTTCACTTTCTTCCTAAGGAGTATAGATAACACACCCCCACTAGGGGCAATTGGGTCCTAAAGAAATTGCCTTAACCTTGCTTCGTTGCTTGGGGGAAGGTGTCCCCTCGTCTCTCTTTCTAATATCCTCACCATGTGGCAGAACAACCCACATGCAATGCCATGTGAGGGGGTGGTGGGTGCATTGGTTCTCATTGAATGCACCCATACAAAACAAGCTAGATCTAGTCTAATCGTTATTAACGTTGGGAAGTCTCACACAAGCGTTCTCAAAGCCTCAGTTATGAATCTCCGGCATATGGAAACCTCCCACAAATCAAGCTTCATAGAGGATTCTCTCTCTATTAATACATATCGTATCGAGCTAGTCCAGGATTTAAGCGTATCCACTCCAAGGTTGTTTGGGACCCCCTGTGGAAACAATTCTCAATTGTTTGAAGCCTTAGTTCCTTGGGGAAAGAAGTAGGAACTCTTCCCCACTGAAAGCTCTGTTGAAATTGCTTCCTGGAGATAAATCTTCGCAAACTTCAGGGGGGATTTAGAATATTTCAAAAAAATGCTCAGGGTCATCCAAGAAGGAATCGGTGGATCTTACAGAAGATAACATGGCTCACTAATGAGGCATGCTACAATAGTTGTAGACTAACATATATTGAGTAGTGAATTGATGACCTGGATGGAAACATGAAGGAGCATAAGGCAACGTCAGAGGAAATTCGCAAGGATCTTCAAAGGATTTTGATGCTACTCTAAGGTGGATATGACCATAATTCCCTTTTGTATGTTGCTCAACCAAACGAGGACAATTTAGTCAATCATCCCCTATATGGACTATTTGGAAATTCCTTCCATGGACCCTATGCACAAGCTTGAAACAACATCGGTTTGGCCTTTTTTTGTTTCTTTTATAAATCTTTATGTTTTTATATGTTTTACTCTATAACCAATATGTAAGGATTTATAGTGCCCATAAAGGAATAGCATGTAGAAGGTTAGTTAGCAAGGTCTTTGTTCTATTGGAACTAGAAGGAAAAAATTTGGGATGGCTCTTGCAAGACTTGCAAAGTTATTTTCTTCCAATTTTTAAAATGTCTACTCATTGTAAAGTATGGTTGTGCTCAGCCTTCTAATATACAATACCTTTCAGTTTATGTTATAAAAAAAATGTAGAGGCTTAAGTCAAGAATCCTCTAGATGTAATCTAGAGAAATAAACATAGATTTATTCCCTAAGCAAGCTAAGGGGAGACAACACATAAATCAAGTCAAGGAAATAATAAACTCTTAAGAGAAAAAACTAATAGGTTTTGAGCAAATCAAGGTTCAATCTCAAGAGAATTTTATATGCTATATGCATAGGTAGGGAATTTTGACCTACAAGTGCAGTTCGAAATGAAGCAATGGGTGGAGAAATAGAGGAGGAAGAGGTTGTGGAAGAAATTTGGATTTTGGAACTTGATAAGACCCTGGGCCCTAATGGTTTCTCAATTCACTTTTTTAGAGTTTTTTGGTATTTAATAAAGTATGACCTTCGTAAAACGATAAACTGCACAAGAGGAAGGGATATGAAGTTGTAGCTCAAAATCTTACATGTAACACTAGTGTTGACAATAAATAGATATTGGCAAGAGACTAACATGTAAACTAAGGTAAATTAATTAACAGAAATATAAATTGTAGAAGTGTGAATCTATACTAAATTTAAAAGAATGGTTGGAAATAAAACCATACGATGCTATGAAGGAATTGTTGGAAATAAAACCACACTATACTAGGAAGGAATTGTTGGAAATAAAATAAAATTTTACTTGAAAGGAATTACTGGAAATAAGATCACACTTTACTTGAAAGGAACTGCTAGAAATAAAATCACTTTTGTAGGAAAATAAAAATTATCTTTCCAATCCCAAATTATTGCCTAGAATCAATGTAACAATGCAGATGTTTAAAATTAAATTCCTCTATTACCTATCGAATTAATATCAATCAAGAAACTTCAAGTACAAAGTGTAACATTTTTTCAGTGAGACTAAGTACAACAAGCTAATCCAATCAGGAAGAATGCAAGTTAAATTTGACTTTCTAGAAAGAAATGGTCATTATGCTTTGAAAAAAAAGTAAAATGTATTCTACTAACACAACTAAATTGTTTAGGAAATGAAAATCAAGCATAAATCAAATCCAAACTACTTATGAATTCAATTAAATAACCACACACACAATTAATCCTACAAATCAAAACACAATATCAACACATGTCTATTGGAGTGGGCCCTGCATCCTTAAACAAGGCCTTTGAAGTGGCCTACAATAACAAGTAGATTAGCTTATGCACACATGAAATAAGCAACAGCCAAACTCACAATTTTAATTAAACCAATAGTGTATTACAGAAGTTCTTGATTCATTCCTCTATTCCTATTGGCTAGCTCTATGAGCATTGGGGGTCTATATTTATAGCAGCCCTAGTCAATCTAAAATTATCAAACAATTTTTGACAAAATTGAGAACCAGTGGTTCTCAAATTCTCATGATAATTATTTAATGTTAAATTGAAATACAATTGGATATCCAAGTCCATGTATGGTTGTCCAAGTTTACTAGCCAACAATCTAGCTATTAACTTTGAATATTGTTTTAACCTTTATAACTGCGAACCAAATTTAAGCATATGCGAACAACTCATGCTAACGAATCTCCTTTTTAAAAGTTCAAGCCCTTATCTAGTTGTTGTATCATCTTACCACATGGGATCCCAGGCATAAGACTCGAGATCTGTTGTATCTTGATAAGTCGGATTTGTAGCATCTACATAGTGTTTTGCATTATTCCTATTGATTTTTTGAAGGATTCATGTAGAGTTTATGTAGTTCTTGTAAATATTCTGCAAAATATTTTGCATCTTCTATAGAGTCTCTTCAAGGGATTTATCAACTTATGTGTATCCTCTACATCACTTCTTTTCACAACATCAACGGTTCTGTACTATAGAATATTCTACAGCGTGGATGCTTTTGTAGTGCAAATACTTATTCAACATCCTGCAATACAAATATGCAATGCTCCTATAAGCATCCAAAAGTACACATATCCTTACTTATTCATCAAATAATCAATAAAATGTGAACCGATATACATTATGCCAAAAGTTGTGATATGGATGCTAAAAAGGATAAAGAAGGCTTAATAAGGTAGGAAAAATGGTGTAGATTATTTCAAAAAGGTTGTCAAAATTTGCCATTTCCAAAGCTCGCCATATCCCCCCAACCGAAACTATTCCATGTCCTCATGCAATTGTTCTCTATTCTTCTAGGCAATGTCAGAGTTATAGATCTAGCTAAACTAGCTTACCTATCTAAACAATCAATAGCATATCAACATAAATAAGAATAGAAAGAGAACAAGGAAAAGAATACACCGGGTATACATGGTTCACCCAATTGAGCTACGTCCACGAAAAGGTTGTCTTCTATTATCTCCATAAATCTCCTTCCATCTTACAAGAGAGCAACTACCAATAACCCCAATACAATATAGCAGAGAGCTTGTGAGCACAATACAATGTGTTGTGATAGTATGATCGAATTTTGTTGTTGATGTGACTCCCATGACCCTATTATATACCAAGAGATGTGGAGGAATTACTCTCACATATTGAACGTGGGATAATGTAATTCTCCATAATAACATCTCGTTATATAACAATGGATATCAAGAGTATAATTTACCATAATGAATATGGGATATAATGTATTACTCTTTTACATAAGATTGTCGATAACTTCCAGCATAATACAAAGACATTATTACCTTCCAAGGAATATAATATATTCCAACACTCCCCCTTAATAATGGCTAGGATAAAATCCCTCACTAACACTAAGGAAGGAAGGAGTCATTACTGATCCCCCTTGATGGAAACTTCCATCGTCCCAAGCAAGGAACGAAGATGCACATACTTCATTTTTGTTAAGGATTTGGTGAAGATATTAGCTTCCTGCTGCTCGATAGGACAATACTCAAGAGAAAGAATACCATCTGCGACGAGACCTCGAATGTAATGAGAATCAAGGTTGAGATGTTTTGTATTGGAGTGATATACCAGATTATAAGCAAGTTGAATTGCACCTTGATTGTCACATTTCAACACAGTGGATGATTTCAAAACCAGACCAAGCTCAATGAGAACATGTCGTAACCAAACTGCTTCTTTATTTGCTTCTTTGGCTGCTCTATACTCTGCTTCACACAGAGCTAAATAAAGAGTCTTCACCTTCTTGCTGGACCAAGAAATCAAACCTGAACCAAGTTGAAATAAATAACTAGCAGTTGACCCTCGATCAAAAATGTCACCTTCCCAATCATAATCAGTATATCCAGAAAGTGAAACTCTAGCACTACTCGAATAAAATACACCATAGTACAATGTCCCTTGTAAATATCTCATAATTCTCTTGGCTTCCTACCAATGAATTTCATGAGGTTTCTACATGAACCGAGAAACCATACTGACGGAAAAAGAGAGATCTAGTCTGTTGTGAGTTAAATATATCAAACTTCCCACAAGATGACGATAAAGAGTAGCACCAACAAGAGGAGTGGTACACTCAAAAGTTAACTTTACACCGGACTGAAATGGTGTAGGATAAGGTTTACAATCACTCATATGGAAACGAGACAATAATTATGTAGCATACTTCGGCTGAGAGAGAAAAATACCATCTACCATATGCCAGATTTGAAGACCCAAAAAATAGTGCAATATATCGAGATCAGTCATTTCAAACCTTTTTTTAAGTTCACTTCTCATAATTTGAATTAAAACAAGTTGTCTACCAGTGATGATAAGATAATCCACATATAACACAATAATGAGGACATTATCACCAAAGTTCTTAACATACAAATTTGGATCAGATATACAACGCTTAAAACCAATTCAAGAAATAAGTATCAATTTTATCATCCAAGCCCTAGGTGCTTGTTTGAGACCATATAAATACTTGTGTAATTTGCATACTAAACTTGATGATTCATCATTAATAAAACCAGGAGGTTGTTGCATATAAATTTCTTCATTAATATTACCATTTAAAATACCACTTTTCACATCCATTTGGTGTATTTCCCATTTATAAGATGCAGCAAGAGATAAGATGGTTCTTATTGTATTCATTTTAGCAACAGGAGAAAAAGTTTCATTATAATCAATACCTTCAAGTTGATTAAAACCTTTTGCAACTAATCTAGCTTTATATTTTTCAATCTGTCCTTCTGCAGTAAACTTGGTTTTATAAACCCATTTACAACCAACTAAATTATTTCCTGAAGGAAGAGCAACAAGAGACCAAGTCTTGTTCTTAATAAGAGATTCATACTCAGCAGACATAGCTTGTTCCCAATGAGGTTTACCCTTAGCTTGAGCATAAGAAGTAGGATCGTTTGTGGCCAAAACTTTGGTCATAAGAGTAAAGTTAGATCTAGTTCTACGAGTATCGGAAGGATTACCGATCTAACTACCTGCAGATTCAAGAGTTTTACAGGCCAAAATCGGAAGGTTAGAAGGAACGGAAGTTACTTCAGGAGCTTCAAGACATTCAGGTGGAACACTTGAAGAAGAGCATGAAATAAGATCAACAACATGCATAGTACTGGAAGGAGTAACAGAGATAGGAGTAACAGGAGACAATGGAATATTCAGGGTAACATGAGGTTCTACAGACTCAGGTAGTGGAGAGACTTCGGTAAATTGAACATCTCTTTGGATTATGACACTCTTATTAGAAGGATCAAATAACTTGTAATCCTTGGAATCCTCAACATAACCAATGAATATACACTTGTGAGACTTGGGTTCTAACTTTTTTCATTTGTCATCAAAAATATGAGCCCAACATTCACAACCAAACACCTTAAAGTTACTAATATTTGGTTTTCTACCATTCTATTTTTCCTCAGGGGTAACATGCATAACATCTTTTGTAGGAACTCTATTTAAAATAAAGTTAGCACAACTTGTGGCTTCAGCCCAAAATTTCTTGTGTAATCCTTTAGAATAAAGCATACATCTAGCCATTTCAACTAAAGTTATGTTTCAACAACAGCATTTTTTTGAGGTGTGTAAGGAACAATCTTTTAATGTTGAATTCCATGTTTAGATTAAAAAAACTTCAAATTATTTCTTAACAGATTCCCCCCCATTATCAGATCTCAAAGTCTTAATCCTTTTACCATAATCATTCTCAACCAAGGATTTAAATTCTTGAAACTTAGAAAAAGTGTCACTTTTATTTTTCAAAACATAAACCCATGATTTTCCACTAAAGTCATCAATAAAGGTAAGAAAATAGACTGCATGAGATATAGAAGGAACTTCAAGAGGACCACAAATGTCACTATGAATTAATTGCAAAGGTTATTTAGCACGCCAAGATTTACCTTTATCAAACATTTCTCTATGATGTTTACCATGTACACAACCTTCACAAACACAGTTAGTAGACAAAATATTAAGCAATCCATGTACCATTTTAGTTAACATTTGAATTTTACCATAATTCAAATGACCGAATATTTCATGCCATAATTTACTTAGTTCATCGGCATGAGCAACATAGGAATAAAAGGGTTGTCTTTTAGTTGAATTAAAACCAGCAAATTTATATAAACCAACAGTATGATCAACAGGACCAGAAGAAACTACTTTAAAATTATGATTGATGTCTTTAAGAACATATTTATCAGGCCAAGCTTCAAATTCATATCCTTTTTGACATGCACGATAAATAGAAAGCAAGTTGATGGGCATGTGTTCAACATGAAAAACATCTTCTAATTGACCATTAGCAACATTAACATTACGAGAACCAATTATGGAAAGTTGTTTACCATCACCTATAGATACTTTCTGAGATGTGTACTTATTATTGTCATAGGATGTAAATAAAGAAACATTACCAGTCATATGTTTAGAAGCACCATAATCCATTATCCATTCCACATTAGAAGAAGAACTACTAGATGAAACAACAGATGCACATAAAGCTACTTGTGATTCATCAGAACCTTTCTTTTTAGCCTTATACATTAAACGTTTCGCTTTAAAGAAATTCTTTTCAGGATGATTAGTTTTACCACAATGCTTACAAGGATCATACACATTCTTCTTCTTACTACTTTCATGATGTGAATTATAAGCATGACCAAATTTATTAGTATGATTGGAACAAGAACCTTTAGCATTATTAAAAGAAATCTTAGGATTCTTAATATGTGCCATAAGAGCCTTATTAGGTGAGACTTGTCCTGAAACAATCAACCTTTCTTGCTCATTTATCAACCCTTTACAAAAATCATCAAAAGTAGGTTTCGTGGTATTTTGAGACAATTCAAGAGCCCTATTCCTAGTTTGGATGAACATGTCAAAACAAGATGGCAAATTTTGTTCTACAAGAATTATAAGAGCGGTGTCTATCTTCTTGTAATATTTACCACAACTATTTAATTTTTCATTTAAAGTTTTCACTTTAGCAAAATATAATTCTACTCTTTCAAAGTTAGTAGGATCTAGCTCAAAAACCTTCTTTTCAAGGTAATAAGCAGAGACATCATCAGATTTATCAAATAAAGAAGCAAGAATTTTCCAGGTTGTCTTTTGCTTCAATACTTACCTGAAGACTATCTGAAACCGTTTGACCAATGAGCCCTCTTGCTTGAACACGTTTATCTTCCCATATAGCCACATCTTTAGCATCAATAGGTTTCTTGTGTTCACCATTAACAATCCTCCATAGATTCTTACTCCGAAGAACATCAATCATTTTTCTTTTCCATGCAAGATAGTTAGGACCAACAAGTTGAGGAACACAAGCTACTTCTGAAGTCATAATGATAGAAATATTGACAAGAAAATTTAAACCCAAATGCTAGAAATGACAAGAGAAAAAGGTGAATAACATAAAACTGATACACTTTACCATTCTGGTATGAAGAAACACAGTAAAAACATAAACTTTACTTATGGCCCTTAAAAAAAGTGCCAATAAAAGTCACTCGCGGGTCTGTCACAAGAAAATTGTGGGTTCTGCACAACAAAGTCGCGGTTAGATCTGATAACCGCGGGTTCTGCACAGTGAAGTCGCATGTATGACGAAGCACACGTGAGTTCTGCACAGGAGGGTCATGTGTATACTGAAGTAAACACAGGTTTATAGTAGGTCAGGCGTGGGTATGTGGTAGCACATGCGGGTATGTACACTGAAACTTGAGGGTCTGTAGTTTACACGTGGGTTTGCAGTAGGGAAAGTCACGGTTACACACGTTATCTACAAAGAAAAGTCATGGGTGTCCTGTTTTAGGCCAAAAATAGTGTTAATTAATTCGCTAATGGAAACCTACACAAAATCTACCAAACTTGGACGAAAAACACAGATCTGAAAATTGAAAGATAGATCTCCTTGAGGAGAATCCAAAAATCATTAGATCTACAAAAAAACAAAAAAAACAAAAAAAAAACAAAACAAAACATCAAGAGACCCTTGAAAATTTTCTGCAAAAATCTACACAACAAAGTTAGGGTTAGGAGTAAAAAACTGCAAAACCATGCATAGATCTGAAGAGAATCCTAATGGCTACCAAATAGAAAGCAAATATACAAGAAATAAACAATGCCCATATGATAATAGTTATTGATTGAAATCTATAGAAGGTGTTAGATCATAGCAACCAGCTCTGATTCCATGTCAAAGTTATAGATCTAGCTAAACTAGCTTACCTATCTAAGCACTCAATAACATATCAACATAAATAAGAACAGAAAGAGAAGAAGGAAAAGAATACACCAGATATACGTGGTTCACCCAATTGGGCTACGTCCATGGGAATGTTGTCTTCTATTATCTCCAGAAATATCCTTCAATCTTACAAGAGAGCGACTACAAATAACCCCAATACAATATAACAGAGAGCTTGTGAGCACAATACAATGTGTTGTGATAGTATGATCGAATGTTGTTGTTGATGTGACTCCCTTGACCCTATTATATACCAAGAGATGTGGAGGAATTACTCTCACATATTGCATGTGGGATAATATAATTCTCCATAGTAACATCTCTTTATATAATAATGGATATCAAGAGTATACTTTACCATAATGAATATGGGATATAATGTATTACTCTTTTACATAAGATTGTGGATAACTTCCGACATAATACAAAGACATTATTACCTTCCAAGGAATATAATATATTCCAACAGGCAAAGAGAGGCTAGAGGCATGGACTCTAAAAACATTGTACTTCAATTATAAGAGGGTGGCCCTCTTTCTCTATTATGTAGTATCCCATATTCTGAATGTGTATATCAAAATTCATACTTCCCTCCTATTGCGGGGCTCAATAAAAGGCGAAAGTATAACTTTATCCCAATCCAGTTGGTACCATGCACTTTAAGGAAATCAATATACGTCTCAAATCATTCTACTGCAACCTCAAACATGGCATTACTAAGTGGGTCCTTCTTTCTAAGTTATGGGGTCATAACCCCATTCCTCTTGTTATCTCTAGGATTGTTCCTTAGATTTACATAGCCCTTACCTTATATTTGTTCATTTTTTCCATTTACCTAGCCTATGCATTCCCTCGTTTCTTCAAATTTTATTTTGCCATTTGTTATATTTTCATGATTAAATAAGGATTTGGCTCTTGTTCATATTTTTATTCAAAATAGGGTTTAATTTCTTGCTTCTAAAAACATTTCAAATGTTTGGAAAATTTCAAATTTGATAAATTTGATTTAAAGGTCAAACTGATAGCATATGCCAGAATTCCGAATTTAAAAAACGCTGTCAGTACCATAGGAAATGCTATTAGTTTCACAGAAATGTGAAATTGTGATTTAACAGGGGTTTTAAAGTTATGATTATGATTTGCATTTATCATTATTCGAAAATGAATTATCAGTATGTATGAATTTGATACCCCGTAAAGGCATGGCAGCCGGCTTCACTCAACACTTGGCAATCGAATAAGTACATATATGATGGTAAATGGGTACTTCTTCCAGGTATTGAAATCAATAGAATTGATGGACCGAGGAATGAAACTTCGAGAATAAACCCCACAGGGTAGGGTTTTCACAACACTGGTACAGGTTCACTTTGAAAAGAGTAAAACATGGAGGGAACCTCGCAAGTGCAGGAGAAGTTTTGAGGAATAATGTGTCCAAAACAATATCACTTGAAAGCAGACTTTTCTAGAAATGCTCTCATCTTTTTTCAGAACAGATTGTGGCCACTAGAAGATGAATTTTGGAAAACTGAAGGAGGTTTTTATTACCAAGATATAGAACTACAAAAACCTATCTCACTTTTTACACAGCTATCAAGGATTGGAAGAGCCATTCTCTTCATTTCAGCCTATTTTTCTGACTACAGAAATTTCAGTCTGAGTCATATTTGTGCAGAGTTGATTATGGACAGCTAGAGGCGAATTTTTGAAAACTAAAGGAGGATTTTCTCAATGACGGGTTCATCTACAAAAACCTTTCTCATTTTTTACACAACTATTACAATTTCAAAGATATGCAAGCATCTGTGGGATCCATTTTCTAGATTTTCTCATAATTTTATTGTTGCAGAATTCATGAAGATAAGTTTAAAAATGAGTTATATCTTATGATACCATGAAGTGTTTCCTCACAATTCTAGCTTGAATGCTTATTGTTTTAAACAAAAAGGTGAACCCATTACTCAGTAAGTTTCATCTCCAAGTGTCAAATCCAAGCTTGTAAGGACCAAGGGCTTGTGCACTATAGGTCAACAGCATCATTGGACACTCATGACTATAAAGTATTTGCTTTATGCTTTATGAGCATATAAAGGTTAAGGCAGGTTTCAAAGTTCTTATTTGAAAAATGAACACAGTTTGATTGTCTATTTGCTCTAGAACGTAGAAGTTGAAGCAATGGTTTATACAGTTTAAAGACCGTCAATTTGCAAAGATCCCGAGAACATCACAACTTCAGATATATTTGTGTAGGGAAATGGTGGAATGGACCTGTTTAGAGAAACACCCATTTTTAAGGCAGAGGATTGAAGCAAGGTTCAGCCAAAGTAGTGTGCTAATCACGGTGAAAAGTATTGGGATTCAAGAATAGAGCATGATCATATTGTCCAAAATATTACACTTGGGTAATTCTTTGGCATTTAAAACATACAAATGGCAAATTTCGGTAAACTACTTCCATGTTTAAAGGCTTAAAGGCAGCTACAGAATTTTGAGAACCCATGATAAATAGCAAAGTATACGAGAAGCGGTTCCATATTTTTGTCCAAGCCAACACATCATATGGCAGTCAAATATTTTGTAAAATGATCACTTCCAGATTTCCAGGACACCTGTTATCCATAGTTGGTAGTTGAGTTATCGAATATCTTTATTAGTTCCATATTTTAGTGACATGTACTGGAGGTTTATAAGTTTATAAATTAGAAAATGATCATCATTTAATTAAAATGTTGTTCCACATCTGAAGGATCGATCCAGTGTTTTTAGGCTAACACATTGATCAACAGATCTACCTTTTCAAACAACAGATTTGCATTTTATGACAAGTGACAGGGCATTTCCAGGAAGAATATTTGAGTAGTTCCAAATTTTGGGCAAAATATCAGTAATCGAAAGCCCAAGTTGAGTATTTCCAACCTAGAATCAGCTATCAAATAAATAGTTCCATATTTCTTGTGGCATAGCGAGATTGATTCTGTTTTTTGAACTCGATAATAAGTTTGATTCTTGTAATGATTGGTGGGTTGTATTCTTATATATATTCACACATCTAGTATGTAAAAAAGTGGGGAGCAGGGAGCTCTTCTTCTTAATAGAAGGGTTGGAACTGGAGGAACATGATAGAAGTTTGATTTTAAGGAGTTGTTTCATGCAGATCTGTATGTATTTCTTATGTTAATTTTTGCAGAAGATGACTGTTATGAATTAAAAATATGATCTTTGAGCCATTTCTTTTTCAATTTATGAAGTGTATGCTTTTGGTACTCTATCCATATGTGGTCTAAATTCCATGTTATGATTCTTCCAAATAGTATATAACTATGCCCTCGTCATGAAATATATTTGAGCTTTTATATTCATAGCCTTAAGATCACAATCTTTCTTCTGCTTCTATTCATATATTGAGATGTTATACTGTACCTATTTTTTATTTCCTTTTAAATATTTTAAATAATTCTGTTTTATGCTTCCACCAAACAAAACTGAAACAGTCATTGTGTAGATGCCTTATTCCTACAACCAAGATCTCCTTAAGCTTGATCCCCTGTAGTCTAGGGTCAACTTTAGGGATAACATCTTTTGGCGGCGTTGCTGGGGACGGAGGAATGAAAGTTATATCTTCCCTGGGTGTTGACATCTTTATAGCTGGTTTTGAGAGGTGACAAAATCAGTACATTTGTTTACAGACTGCATTCACCTAACAGTCAGAAAGATACAGTGGCTTCAAAGTCGATTGGTACAAGATATATTGATACAGATACAGATCTAGGATCTTCCTCTCCAGATCTTGTGAACAGCAAAGAAGAAAAAAAATTGGATTTGTCTGTGTGCATTCCTGAGGTTGATAATCTAAATCCTCTATCTTTTGAACATAAACACATTCCAGAGGCGACTCCATTTATTCAAGGATCTAGAATGCCATCAAATGATCTAATGGTTGCCATGGTGGCTCGGAGGTTTGCACCTCTTGACTTTTCTGAAGTTACTAGTTTCCCGCATCTAGTACCGACTATGTCAGAGTGGGGAGATTTTCTGCCTATCTTCCGAGAAAAGAAAGAAGACAACCCTGCAGAACATCTCCTTAATTTTAATGAGTGCATGGATCTGCTAGATCTATAGCACGAATATGTTTGTATGAAAATTTTCATGTATTCGTTGGAGGGTGATGCACGTAAATGGTATTTCTCATTGCCTCCTTCCAGCATTTCATCCTTGAAGGATTTCCACACAGTATTCCATCAGCATTACAAAAGGTATTTTTCTTGGGAACTTCTGCTTGAGCAATGTTGTGAAAAGTTCAAATCTTATATTCAACAGACAGTAGTTGGTTCCTCGAATGATGAGCGTTGTGAAGATGTTGATGAAAAAGAAATTAAGAATGGGAGTGAGTCTTTCAATAAAAATATGGATGAAGGTTTTCAAAATCTGATTGATGACAGTACTAATGATTGCATAGTTGTAGATGATAATTTTCATGATGAACAAGAGGTTCATGATCTTCCAAGTGATACCCAAATTGCAAAAACTTTTGACATTGTATCAAATGTATTTTCTATTTTAAATGATCATGAGAAACAAGTTTCTTCTTTTGTGTATTCAAATGATAATGAGCAGATCGATATATCATTATGTGATGGTTTTGAAATTGAACTACCAAAATATAATAAAAGAGATGAAAAGGAGTTAGAGGAGCATCATGTTATGAATATATTTGAGCTTCAAAATTAAAAAATTTGTAAGGGTCAACTATCTTCTAGTCAGATGGTACCTGAAATTAGTAAAGACAGCTTGCAGGAATTTTTAGATTTGCATACAGATGACACTGGCAACAAGCATGTAGGAGATAATATGTAGAAAGCTTCATCCTTGTTATTGGAATTTTATCATGCTCTTCCTATTTATGATGAATATTCAAATGAAGAAGAGAAGAATTATGAATCTATACATATTGAATTTTTCAACAATCAACTTATGTATGCCAATTCTAAATCTGATGATGAGAAGTTACCAGATTTGTCTACTGTATTTTCTTTTCCATCAAAGGTTAACAAGCAGATTGAAGAACATCATGAAGCAAAGGTCACTGACATTCAAAATTTAGGAATTCATGAGGATCAGCCTAAGTATGATGAGTATTTTGATGAAGAAGAGAAAACTTTTGAACCAGCGTGTAAAGAATTCTTCAGTGGCAGCGAATATGTGTTTGCTAGCAGTGAAGGAGATGGCAAGGAGTTAAAAGAACAGTTTGCAGAGCTTTCTTCTTCATTAATTATTGATCAACTGTCAACAGAGATTAGTGAGCCTATTTTTTCCATTTCTGAACTTGGATCTGCAGCATACATTAAACAAAATATGATCAATAGTGACAATACCTTGCAGCAACTTTCAGATTTGCAGATAGCTGAAAGTGGCGATCATGGAGAAGGTAATATGCAAAAACAATTTGATCTCCAGCTAGAACAATGTCAGGAGGAGCTAATTAAAGAGGAAGTGTATACATCAGTAGAAGAAAGTTATGGATCTAAATTCCAAGGATATAGTAAAGGAGACCGGGATGAATTACATGATAAATTTTTTATACCTACTTCTTTATCAAATTTTGAGCAAAACAATAAGCTTATTTTACAAGGATCTATGGCTGAAACTGATGTTGGTCAAGAAGAACATGTAGATTATGGTAACAGGACTGAAATTGTAAATGGACAGTTTGTTTCTTTACATCAGCTGCAATTTCATGATCCAATGGCCTTTTACATCGAGTTAGTATTTGCACAGTCTTAGAATGTGGCAGATTTCGGTATGACATTTTCCGGTAAGTGTGAGTTCAAGATGCTTATTAGTTTTCAACTGTTCATGTCATATTTTTCTTTTGTCCTCATCTGCTTACTGGAGGATCATTTTAGTAGTAAGATGCTTTCATGGATTTATTGGAAGTATGAATATACTTGATCAGTTTATATCGACTGATTATTGTATATAGTGCACATAAATAAGCTCATTTCAAAATAATTTGTTCTCATTCAGTCTTTCAGTGTCTGAGCAGTGATTTCAGTTTGTAGTGCATGGATTACTTTTCAGTGTACAGTTTATTCCTAGCAGGTTTTAGTAGACTCCAGCCCAATAAGACAGAAGGCACAGGTCACATGTTCTTAAGGTCTCACAGGGAGGACCTTATCCCCAGGTGGAGCCAAATGTTATCTCTAGGATTGTTCCTTAGATTTACATAGCCCTTACCTTATCTTTGTTCATTTTTTCCATTGACCTAGCCTATGCATTCCCTCGTTTCTTCAAATTTTATTTTACCATTTGTTATATTTTCATGATTAAATAAGGATTTGGCTCTTGTTCATATTTTTATTCAAAATAGGGTTTAATTTCTTGCTTCTAAAAACATTTCAAATGTTTGGAAAATTTCAAATTTGATAAATTTGATTTAAAGGTCAAACTTACAGCATATGCCAGAATTCCAAATTTAAAAACGCTGTCAGTACTATAGGAAATGTTGTCAGTTTCGCAGAAATGTGAAATTATGATTTAACAGGGGTTTTAAAGTTATGATTATGATTTGCATTTATCATTATTCGAAATGAATTATCAGTATGTATGAATTTGGTACCCCGTAAAGGCATGGCAACCGGCTTCACTCAACACTTGGCAATCAAAAAAGTACATATATGATGGTAAATGGGTACTTCTTCCAGGTATTGAAATCAATAGAATTGATGGATCGAGGAATGAAACTTCGAGAATAAACCCTGCAGGGTAGGGTTTTCACAACACTGGTACAGGTTCACTTTGAAAAGAGTAAAACATGGAGGGAACCTCGCAGGTACAGGAGAAGTTTTGAGGAATAATGTGTCCAAAACAATATCACTTGAAAGCAGATTTTTCTAGAAATGCTCTGTTTCGTCATCTTTTTTCAGGACAGATTTTGGCCACTAGAAGATGAATTTTGGAAAACTGAAGGAGGTTTTTATTCAAAAGATATAGAACTACAAAAACCTATCTCACTTTTTACACAGCTATCAAGGATTGGATGATCCATTCTCTTCATTTCAGCCTATTTTTCTGACTACGAAAATTTCAGTCTGAGTCATATTTGTGCAGAGTTGATTATGGACAGCTGGAGGCGAATTTTTGAAAACTAAAGGGTGCTTTTCTCAATGACGGGTTCATCTACAAAAACCTTTCTCATTTTTTACACAGCTATTACAATTTCAAAGATATGCAAGCATCTGTGGGATCCATTTTCCATATTTTCTCATAATTTTATTGTTGCAGAATTCGTGAATATAAGTTTAAAAATGAGTTATATCTTATGATACCATGAAGTGTTTCCTCACAATTCTAGCTTGAATGCTTATTGTTTTAAACAAAAAGGTGAACCCATTACTCAGTAAGTTTCATCTCCAAGTGTCAAAGCCAAGCTTGTAAGGACCAAGGGCTTGTGCACTATAGGTCAACAGCATCATTGGACACTCATGACTATAAAGTATTTGCTTTATGCTTTATGAGCATATAAAGGTTAAGGCAGGTTTCAAAGTTCTTATTTGAAAAATGAACATAGTTTGATTGTCTATTTGCTCTAGAACGTAGAAGTTGAAGCAATGGTTTATACAGTTTAAATACCATCAATTTGCAAAGATCCCGGGAACATCACAACTTCAGATATATTTGTGTAGGGAAATGGTGGAATGGACCCGTTTAGAGAAACGCCCATTTTTAAGGCAGAGGATTGAAGCAAGGTTCAGCCAAAGCAGTGTGCTAATCACGGTGAAAGGTATTGGGATTCAAGAACAGAGCATGATCATATTGTCCAAAATATTGCACTTGGGTAATTCGTTGGCATTTAAAACATACAAATGGCAAATTTCGGTAAACTACTTCCATATTTAAAGGCTTAAAGGCAGCTATAGAATTTTGAGAACCCATGATAAATAGCAAAGTATACAAGAAGCGGTTCTAGATTTTTGTCCAAGCTAACACATCATATGGCAGTCAAAGATTTTTTACAATGATCACTTCCAAATGTCCAGGACACCTGTTATCCATAGTTGGTAGTTGAGTTATCGAATATCTTTATTAGTTCCATATTTTAGTGACACATGCTGGAGGTTTATAATTTTATAAATTAGCAGATGATCATCATTTAATTAGAATGTTGTTCCACATCTGAAGGATCGATCCAGTGTTTTCAAGCTAACACATTGATCAACAGATCTACCTTTTCAAACAACAGATTTGCATTTTATGACAAGTGACAGGGCATTTCCAGGAAGAATATTTAAGTAGTTCTAGATTTTGGGCAAAAGATCAGTAATCGAAAGCTGAAGTTGAGTATTTCCAACCTAGAATCAGCTATCAAATAAACAGTTCCATATTTCTTGTGGCAGAGTGAGATTGATTCTGTTTTTTGAACTTGATAATAATTTTGATTCTTGTAATGATTGGTGGGTTGTATTCTTATATATATTCACACGTCTAGTATGTAAAAAAGTGGGAGGCAGGGGGCTCGTTTTCTTAATATAAGGGTTGGAACTGGAGGAACATGATATAAGTTTGATTTTAAGGAGTTGTTTCATGTAGATCTGTATGTATTTCTTATGTTAATTTTTGCAGAAGATGACTGTTATGAATTAAAAATATGATCTTTGAGCCATTTCTTTTTCAATTTATGAAGTGTATGCTTTTGGTACTCTGTCCATATGTGGTCTAAATTCCATGTTATGATTCTTCCAAATAGTATATAACTATGCCCTCATCATGAAATATATTTGAGCTTTTATATTCATAGCCTTAAGATCACAGTCTTTCTTCTGCTTCTATTCATATATTGAGATGTTATACTGTACCTGTTTTTTATTTCCTTTTAAATATTTTAAATAATTATGTTTTCTGCTTCCACCAAACAAAACTGAAACAGTCATTGTGTAGATGCCTTATTCCTACAACCAAGATCTCCTTAAGCTTGATCCCCTGTAGTCTAGGGTCAACTTTAGGGATAACACCCCCTTCTCAAGCTTAAGATGACTTCCAATTTGTTCATTTTCACCCAATCCTCATAGGTGATAATGGTTGAATTTTGTGCTTTTCTAAGAGAGGTTATTTTATTACCTCATCTCATTCTACAAACAATTTTTGGGGTTCCGAAGCTTCTTTGACCCATAGGTCATCATCCCACTCTGTGAATTCCATATATTCCCAAGTGCATCACACTATTTCAACTAATTTCTCATGAATTCATGCAATTGTACATCTCCCACATAAGGGTTTGGATCCCAATGTTCAAACCTAACCATTACCAAAATGTGTAGATAAAATTCCCACAAAAAATCTTGATATTCCTCATTACTCCTTGGAAAATATTGTGTGAACTAGTCAAGAACCATAATCTGATTGTAATTACCTATTGCACTAGCCATGATATGAAAGGAAACCAGCTAATCCTTTAGATAAATACAGTATAGTGGAGAGGGTAACTAATAGTTTTTCATTATATTATTCAAGTGGATCATATACAGTTTATCATGTTTTAACAATTTGATTTCAATATTTAACCTTTTTATAATTATAACCACCTCTTGGTCTTGAGATTTAATATCAACTTTTCGGTTAGTGTCATTTTTCTGTCTAATCAAGGAGGTAATGTGTTCTTCCAATTCTTTAACCATTTCCTTTATTCTTGCAAAATCACTTTCCAAATTATGGATCCTTATTAAATCTCTCAACCAACTTCTACACGTTTCTATCTCATTTTCTTGTGATTCCTCTATAGGTTCTTCTCCTTCCATCTTTTTGTATAAAGGATCTTCTTTTAAATTCTCACCTTTAGGAATCCTCACTTCAGTGGGGATGCTAGGAGTGATTATTCATCTTATGGTAGGTTCTTTTGTATTTGGCAAGGGAAAGAGGTTGAAATTTACCAATTAAAATTACCTTTCTTTGTTTTCACTGGGTTATCCTTTGTTGCTCTATTTTTTCCAAACCAATAGCTTCTTCCGCTCTCCATAAGTCTTATACTCTAGAGCCTAATTCTCCTTCTAGCTTATTTTCTTCCAACTCCTCGTCTATCTCTAATCCTTTATTTCCAATTTCTTCACTCTTTTATGAGATTCTCTCGTCATATTCCTCTGATCCCCTATTATGGTCATGTGTTGAACCCTCTCCTTCAAGCACCTTGATCACATTTGGGTCTTTACTGGTTGTAATCCTGAATTGATTCATTGGTCGACTAAAGGACACTGAAGTGGGAGAATCCCTCCAAAAACTCTTCCAATTAGGTCATGGGGGTTTATCTTCTATTGCGATGGCATCCCATGGGGATTCTATAGTTTCCATTGTTCTTAAGACCTTTAAAATTGTTGGAGATAGTGAATTACCTATAAATATATCCCAAATCAAGTTTGTTTTTACAAGGGTATCTTCATTCAATATCCTAATGAGCCCATGGTAAGCTAAGTTGGCCTCTGGATTTTTCCCGTCTCTGACCATTTTGCTCATCAACTCTAAGGAATTGAGGAGAAATTTTAGGATATTGATATGCTTGTGATGTCTCAAATGTGTCAATAATTTAAAATGGTAACCAAACAACATGTTAAATCTACCTTCAAAAGTTAAAAAAAAATAATAGAGAGAGATACCTTTAGCCATGGTGGAGGGACAAAAGTTCTTTGTCCCTTTGTTTGTTTCCTATAATATTTTCCACCCTTGAGAAACTCTCCTTGGACTGCTTTTATTGGTTCCCTTCATTTAAACCACCTTTCATTAGTTTAGGGAAATCATATTGCTCTGGATATTATGTCTTCGCTCACCTAAATTCTAAGTCCTCTAACCTATGCAACTAACGAACTATATGGTAATGCAAACTTCATTGCAAATTCTTTGTCAATCCTCTGTAATTTTTCAAAATAAATCATCCACCAAGCCTCTTTGAAAATCCTCTACACTTCAAGTTTCAAGTTAATAATTCGGTATTCTCAGGTTCAATTTGGATCGGTGGACCTACCATTGTGCCAAGGAATGGTTACTAAGGAGGATAGGGGAGTTGTAGAAGGGATCAGGATGTTGTGAATCATGGGTCGTAGATGGGAAATGGTAAGTCAAGGGAGCAATTTTACTAAGAAGGGGAATTATGAGCTAGGGTTGTGGGCTTCCCAACAAAATAATTATTTCAAAACTTTTTTTGGTGGTGTAATTGAATCATTATTTCATAGATCTATGTAGAGGCATGGAAGTCTATTTTCATTTTTGGGATGGTGTGATGTCAATCTGCAATGTTTTAATGATCTGTCATGTTTTAATTATCCACATTTTATGTTTGTGCGAATGATTCATGTTGTCACTACCAAATTTAAAAAAAAAATCTAAGTATGGTGGAAGTGTTACATCAACTATAACATCCCCCCAAAGTGGAATTATGTGCCCATCCTCAGGCTCAGAGAGGGTAGTAGTGCATGAATTTGGCATAGGAATACTAGTAACCATTATCACATCTAGAGATAACAAGGTGGAAATACATCTAGAATGTGTCGAACCCATATTACAGTGTAGTAGATTGAATATTCATAGTTTAAGTAGTTTTTATCTCCTAAATCTCACACACATGTGACATTTTGGCCAATATTGTAGAAGGACATCATCAACATACAACATGAAACTCATCAATATTTCTCTCATCAAATTAATAATGGGAATTGAACATTAGAATGATTAAATTCAACTATTTTGGACAATCATGTGGCTTTTATTTCGAAACCCACATAGATCTATGAAACCATTGTCTCAAAAACCACACAATTGTACCAGTGGTAGGACCACTATCTCTCTGTGGTGCATTGCAGGCTCACAACAACATTTCTTGGTTCCAAAAATTTGAATTGTACTCTTCACATATTTTCGAGCGTTCAATAGCCCCCTTCTTGTACTTGGAGGACGACTTCATGAGATGTACAATTCACAATGTGAAGTATATGTTTCAAGACCTCCGTTTGTCCTATAAAATAAATTCATGAGCATGCATTCAAAAAGAATAAATATAGAGAAAGGGTATGCTAGAAAATTGGTTTGAGAGATCATCTATCATCCCCCTTCTTATCATCATTTGGCATTCAAATATCCCTTTTTCTTCTTCCTGAAGAATCAAGTGTTTCTCTTCATCATTCCAAGTTCGTTATCAAGCAATTGCAGAGTTCAAACGGAACAATCCCTAAGGGAGTTTTGTTGGATGCTTTTGGACAGACCCGGGTTTTCAGTAGGCGCAGTAACAAACACCCATTGGCGCACTGGCCCTTTCGGCAACGGACTGCGCAACAGCCCGAGGTCTCACCTGAAGTGGCTATGGGGGGATAAGGAATCAGGTTTCCTTAACCGAGGTGGTGTGGAATCCACAGTCTTCTCTCTTCCCTTCTTACGCAGTAACTTCTGAATAGAGCATCTGATCCTTTCACAGGTCACGGCGCAACAGCGCTGGAGCTTACTCGCCTTAGCCTAGCTGCGCGGTACCTCCACACCTGCGCACGAGGCATTTACCCGCTACGTTCATTACACGCTATATCGTTTCTGTGCTCACGCCACAGCGCAGCCACACACTCCTTACGCGCCGCGGCAATAGTGTTCTTACAGGCTCCTTCAACAGTGCACAAGTATAACTTCTAAGGGAGCTTCAAGGACTTACTTTACATACTCATTCATAAAGATAACGAAACATTCATGAAAACATAGATAGCAACACATATACATGCATTCACACAAAACATCACCATAACAACTAGAATTATCTGTTCCACCTCCACGAGGAAATCACGTCCACGGAAATTGGATCTTATATTATCTCAAAACAGGAGTTACACAGTTCCGCTGCGCACACAGCTGCAGCCTTAGATATTTCTAGGAAACTCGATGCACACAGCTGGGAGCCCTTCTCTTAGATCTACTCTCTTCTTCTACAGAGATTACAATGAATCAGTCATCAACTTAGACTGTCTGCAAACTCAGTGACTAGCTCTACAGCTATCCGACTCTCTAACTCTTTGGCCTTCTAACCAATCTATCTATAACCCATCTAACGTCCAACCCTTTTCCCTTTACAATTACACATATATATAGGTGGCCCTGAGGGTCGCACCTTTACAAAACTGTGGGCCTTTCCCAACAGTGATCCCCAAAAACCCTAACCACTGACGGCTAGGTGTACTTTAGATGCCTCTTGCAATCGTGTCGCAGCTTCCTGCAGGTTCCGTGATTTCCGGCGCAGATCGCGGGTATGGGCGTTGCTTCATCGTTCTCTGCTCCTCGTCCTTTGCCTTCAATGCTTCGGCCCATTTCTCTTCCTTGGTCTGAGTAACCATAACTTCTGTACTTTGCCTTAAATGAGGGTAGTTGAGCCCTCTATTCCGTCGCTTCCTTCATTTACTGTGGTGGTTGAGCCCTCTACTCGGCCACCTTATTTACTCTTTCCCTTGACGTGCACACGAGCTCCACAATTTCCAGTCCGCACTCTGCGGTGAGCTCGTCCATCTGGCACCGTACCACGCACTGTTCACTTCTGCCAAAAACGGTGCTTTTCCTCAAAATTGGCACTTCTTCTTCAAAACTTAGTACTTTTTCCCCAAAATTGGCAGCTTTTCCATAGCTGCGGCCTATGCTCCAACAGGCCCCTAACACTTACTTGTGGCTCATCCCCGAGCCACCCGCACTAGCTTGCGGTCGTTTTAGTTGTGCATCTGACTTGGCTTGGGTCGCAGCGAAGTCTTGCTTCCACTGCGCAACAGCGGAGTCCATGTCTTCAACGCACTTCGCAGCTATCTACACCATGTCTGCAGTAGCTTCTTCTCCTTCTATGCCATCGACCAACTCTTGAGACTCAGCAAATGCTTTGACCTTGGCCTCTGCTTGGGCAGCAAGTTCAGCATACTCATCCATAAAGGGCTGAATGATGTTGGCGAGAGTAGCATCTTTGTTTCTGAGCCGGTGCAGTTCTTGCTGGACTTTTCAGACTTCGCTCATCTTCCTCATCTTGGCTAAGCCTTCCAAGGACTTAGCTTCTTCATTCAGAACAGTTAGGGACTGTTCTGCTGCTTCCACTTGTTCTACAAGGGCAACCTTAGAAGGGAGCTTCTCAAGCTCAGCCCAAGCCTCCATAGCTTGCGTCATTAACTGCTGGGCTTCATCTATTTTGTGTTGCATCTAGATAGAAGCTATGTGCAGCGCTTCAAGTCGTACTTGCGTCTCATCCACGGGAGGCACTGCGACATGAGCTTCCAACTCGACGAGCTGCTTTCTATGGTCCTCAGCCATAGCAACTACTTGTTGTTCTAGGGCTTGCGCCCTTCTACCAATGCGTTGCACTTTCTCGAGTAACGAAAGGTCTGGTTGAATCTGGCAGGCTGGAAGCTCCTAGGCGATTTCATCTACGGCATTCCACAACCCAGTATCTTACGCTTCATGAAGTCCAAGTTGTGCAAAGATCTCCTTGTAGTCTGCCCTTAGCTCTGCTTCCTGCGTCTGCAATCTTTGATTGGCGTGGAATGTGGAGAGCTCCCTAGCTCTCAGCTCAGTAGAAACCTGCTCCTGAACCAAATGGAGAGTTTCCAATGGAATAAGTGACAAATTTATTTCAACAGCGCCAACCCCGCTTACCTGTAGTGCAGCTAAAGGATCCGGGAGTGTCATGCTTGCAGGCGGGATATGTACAACAGTGTGCCTGTCGGCAGGTACTTCAACTCGTTCGGTGCTTATAGACGCTTGCGGCACCTGCAAGCCGGATGCTGGCGCATGGGTCTGCGCAACTCGTCCTGCGAGACCTTTCAACTCCACGAGCTGCAGGTCCAGAGCACTTCTGATATTGGCCTAAGAGGTCCGCAGCTCACGAAATTGCTCCTTCAAGTATTGGTCGAACCCCGCGGCAAGGGTCACAGAGGGATCTCCAGTCGCTTCTGCGGGGTGCGACAGCTTCTGCTTCTTTGGAGGTGGTCCTGACGGACCTTCATCATTCTTCTGTGTGGCCTTTTCCTCTCCCTTATCTTTTTCTGGCGCTGCAGGGGGTGGCATCGTGGCAGCGATGTCAGCGGCCTGCTTCCATTCATCTGGCTAGGACTTCATAGTGTCCTCCACATCCTGGGTAGTCATTCGATAGAGCCCTACGGCCCATTCTTTCGAGTGAATTCCGCGAGGGCAGAAATCGATTTCATGCAAGTTGGCAGAAAAGACCAACTTTGCTCCATAAATTTCTGTCGTCTCCTCAGTAAGCCTCAGCATCTGCAAGATGGTATCTCTGAGGATATTGTAGTACTCAAAGAATACGGCGTGGTTCATCTTGTGCTTCACAGGATTATTAGAATCCCAGAGGTTAACATAACGCATCCCTGTAACCTCTCCTGAACGACACGGAAGAAACTGAGTGTTGGGCGGTTCCTTCCACCCGACAAAGGCACACAAGATCAGGAGCCAAGAAAAATGGAACAGCTGATTGGCGGTGTCTTGAACGTTGCGGCAGTCGTCCAAGAATGTATTGAGGAGGAAGAGAGACCAGTTATACTGCTCTCCTTCCGCAGCTGCGACTGCGAGCTCTACAACAGCTCCAGGGACTTCTTTAGGTCGGCACTTCGTTAAAAGTCTTCCTGCGAGCAGACTACCTGTGAATCTCAGTGCTTCATCTTCTACTGTAGTGAGGTCATAGGCCCGACCTCCTCGTGACAAGTTGTATTTCTGCACCACCTGTGCAGCCAGCCTTCGATCCCTGTCTTTACCAACGAAGTGGACGTTGGGGTCCTTACCAACCTTAGATAGGCCGGTAATTCGATGAATCAGATCCACATTCAAATCAATTGGCCTCCCTAACCAAATATAACCACCATGAACACAAGATAACAAGACCTTGACAACCGCATTAACTTCATTGCTACGCCCGAAGTGCAGTAGCTTCAACAGGTTCAATAGGCCAGGCCTCTCCAGATTTACTGCAAATTGCTACGGGATGAATTCGTCAACTTTCTTAACAGGGTTATGGACCACTGTCAGATAGTGATCCGGCGCGAACTGTGGATACGTTCTATAATCTCCCAGATTATAGTCGGAAAACTTAACAAACGGAAGATGTCCTAGAAGGGATCCTTCTTCGTGCACGACTTCCGCCATTAGAGGCAACGGAATCGAATACTTAGCATTCTTGGGAATACACACCTCGGGTGCATCATCCGGCTGTGGAGGAATGTAGTTAACCATAGTGGCCAAGGGCTCTGGAACGGGTTCCTCCAGCTGGTGTGGTTGAGACGCCCTTGTGCCCGGGGACTGTCTGGGATCAGGAAGCTCGACAATCTTGATCGGGGTACCCATACCGAAATCTAAACCTCTGCGTCTAAACTGTCGGATGAATTCTTTAGTTGACAGGTTTTTCGTCATGAACTTATAGCCACGACTTGACACTGATCAGAGAAGGGAGGAATAGCGTAGGATACGAACTCTGAAAGCAAAGGGAGCATTCTGCACGACACGGCTCGAAAACAATGACTTAGACTCTAACAAGAAAACTTATACAACTCGAAGAAAGTAACCCAAACATATACGAATGAGGGGTATTTATAGCGAAAGGCGGTAGTAAATGCGGACAAGTGGGGCTAATAACCGTAGGCGCCTATGCATATGAGTTGACAACCCCCCTACCCCCACGCCTCTGTGGTGCATTAAATGTGATGGACGGGATCTGACAGCCCTTCGAGAGATAAGCTAAGGCTTTCGGCTCCTTAACTAAATGTGGATCGTCGGGAAATCAAGCCAAATCTGTCAGAGCAAATACAATTAATTGGCGGTCCCATCCTTCATTAAGACTCAGACGCGGCTACAGAACTTCCATAATTCAAATTTCAAATTTTCGGCGGGTTACTTCAACATGGGTAACTGTGCATATAGAGGGGTCCACAACGAGAACTCCTCAAGCGACAACTAGACAACAGGGAACTCCGCAAGAGAAAAGGTTCGACAACCTAGGGGAACTCCGCAAGAGAAAAGGTTCGACAACCTAGGGGAACTCCGCAAGAGTGAAAACAAGCTCGCTCAGAACATACTTTATTACTTGCGCGGATGGTTCGAGGAACTGCACGGGAAGCCAGAGACTGAAAATGTCTCACGACTTCCGTGTAGACTGATAAGTGCGATGCCTCTTTCAACTACACTGGACATCTGCACTACTTTAGCAGCTGATTAGGTCGACAGGGCGGAGTGGCCATCTCGATACAGCTTGAGCCGACTCCCATTGATCATTGTGGGCAGCAATTCTCCATTAAGCTTCGCAAGCTGAACTGCTCCTCCTTCAGTTATCTTCATTACTTGAAAAGGGCCTAACCAGTGTATACGAAACTTACCTGGAAACTTGATGAATTTACTATCGTAGAGGAGTACCAAGTCTCCTTCTTGAAAGACTTTATTCTTAATATGCCTATCATGCCAAGCCTTCTGTCTCGCCTTCTGCACTTGTTGATGGAATCCAGCTAAAAGCCTATCTTCTTCTAAGGAAACCAATTGTGACAGCCTTTCAGTCATAGTATCAGTATCTGCCATTTCTGTAATTTGAGCAATTCTGAGACTAGGAACAATGTATTCCATGGGCATAACTGCTTCTTGTCCATATACCAAGCTGAAAGGTGTGTGACCTGTTAGTTTCTTGCATGTAGTTCTGTAAGCCCATAACACAACTGTGACTCTAAGGTCCCAATCATCTCTTTGTTGGTTACAGATCTTGGTCAGGGCATTCTCCAGAATCTTATTGAATGCCTCCACCGTACCATTAGCTTGAGGGTGGTAGGGTGTACTCTTGTGGTGACTGATGTGGAATTCTTCAGTAAGGGCCTCTATGGTCTTGTTAAGGAAATGTGTGCCCTAATCACTCATTAGAACGAGTGGACATCCAAATCTAGTGACAATATTCTCAAAAATGAACTGCGCGGCAGTGACAGCGTCGCAATTCTTGACTGGCTTCGCCTCAGCCCATCTGGTGAGGTATTCAGTAGCTGTGATGATGTATCTTGCGCCGGTTCTCTTACCTGGTGGGTTGATAGGTCCCACGAAATCAATGGCCCACTTATCAAAAGCACGCACTGTTATCTAGGGTCTGAGCGGCATTTCATCTCTTCTTGAAGGTTTTCCTGTTCGCTGGCACACATCGCAACACTTGCAGAATTCCTTAGTATCCTTATGCAATGTTGGCCACCAAAGACCTGCGGCTAAGATTTTCTGCGTAGTCAGCTTTCCTGCAAAATGGCCTCCTGTGTTTCCTGAGTGCGCTTCTGCAATTATGGAGTTCTTCTCATGCGGTAAAATGCATCTACGCAACACTTCATAAGGGCCCAACTTATAGAGCTGGCCTGCTATCAAAGTGAAGTCTACGGCTTTGACAACAAGTTGTTTCTTCTGTTGTATTGTGAACTCAACTGGTGCTTGCTCTGTAGTGAGAAACTCAAGGATATCGGAATAATATCGATCTGCTGCTTGAATAGAGAACAGTTGCGCATCAGGCAGATTGTCCTCCAAGTTTGTAGGTTCCTCCCCTGACTCTATCCTAGATAAATGGTCAGGTCCTGCATTCAATCTTCCTGGCTTCACAATAATCTCAAAATCATACTCCTGGAAGAGGAGTAGCCATCTGCAAATTCTTCCCCCTAACACTGGCTTATTGACCAAGTACTTCAAAGCAGAATGGTCAGTATACATTTTAAAATGAGCACCCAATAGATAGTGTCTGAACTTCTGTAAGGCATACACCATAGCTAGTCCTTCTCTTTCTGTAGTGGTGTAGTTCTTCTCAGCTGTGGACAGCTTTCTGCTAGAGTAAGCAATGGGGTGGTTGATACCTCCTTCTCCCGATTGTGTAAGTACAACCCCTAATGCTATGGAAGAAGCATCTACATGAACATGAAAGGGTTTTCTCCAATCTGGGAAAACTAGAATAGGCGCTGTGATCATCTTTTCTTTAAGTGTGTCCAAGCTCTATTGGCATTCTTCTGTCCATTGGAACTTCAAATCCTTTTTCAACAATCTTTCCATAGGCACAGTAATCTTTGCATAACCCTTGATAAATTTTCTGTAGTATCCTGTATGTCCCAATGTAGTGCGCAATTGTTTGACTGAGTTGGGCGCAGGCAAGTTAGCAATGATGGCAACCTTCGCAGGATCCATCATGAGTCCTTGTCTGCATACAATGTGATCCAACAAAATACCAAAAGGAGCACAGAAGATACATTTTTTCAAGTTTAGGGAAATCTGATACTGTCTACATTTGTCTAACATCATCCTTAGATTCCCTATATGGTTCTTTAGTAAACCAAATACAGTCCAATCATCAAAATAGACTTCTAGAAACTTATGGATGAATTCTTTAAAAACAGCAACAACAACTCTAGAGAAGATAGCAGGAGCGTTTTTAAGACCAAAGGGCATTACCGTATACTGGAATGAGCCCCATTCAGTCGCAAAAGTGGTCTTATGGGGGTCCTCTAGATGGATTCTGATCTGATGGTATCCTGAAAAGCCATTAGTGAAGGAGTAAGCCTCCTATCCTCCAACATTGTCAAGCACTTCATCTGTAAAGGGCGTAGGAAATGGATCATGCGCTGATGCATCGTTGAGCTTGCGTAGGTCCACGCAGATTCTTATTTCACCTTTGGCCTTTTTCTCTTGTACCACCATAGGACTAATCCAATCACTTTCCTCTACTGGTTCAATGATACCAGCTGCGAGCATCTTATCAATTTCTTCTCTGACCTTTTCTTTATATCGCGGGTTCAACCTGTACGGGCGTTGTTTTAATGGCTTGGCATCCGCTTTCAAAGGTATGCGCATAACTCCTAAATCTCCTAGGATGCCTTTCATTTCTGTAAACTTGGTAGGAAAGATATCCTGGTACTCATGTAGTAAATCTGCAATATGGTCAACAGTTTCATCATCCCAATAATCTCCTATAGAGGCAACCTTGGGTTTGGCTTCTGTACCAATGTTAATTTTCTTGAGCTTGATGTGTTCTGTAATGGCAGGGATATCAAGCTGAGGGCCTTCGACTTTGCACGTCCCTTCTGACTCTGGAATATTGATGTTGCGAGGATCATCATCCTCTTCTCCAGCGGTGAAATTATAGCATTCCAGGGCATGTTCCATCTGGACAGCCCAGTCTGGTTGAGAATACTCTGGTAACGGACATTGTTCAAATACCTTCTTTCTAATACACTTTAAAGCCTGATCGATGCTTGGATGTTCTGACTTAAAGCTGAAAGTGAGTTGAAAACTTTCGATCATGAGAGGCCAAGTGATAGTGCCTCTGTGCAACTCTGTTTCAGTGTACCAGTTCCTTGGAACTACATCCAATGTGTGGATGAATAGGTGAGCCCACTCATCCTCTGGAATATCTAACCATTGCTGAATACATGTTTTCAAGTGTGTCCTGGGGTCACTCTGTCCATCATATTTGCGCAAAACTCCTGCTGTAGTCTCTTGAAATCTGCGCAGTATCAACCTGCGACAGTCTTGCCATGTGTTGATATTTTCTTTATGCGCACCCCACCATCTCGTGGGTGTAGCGCGCAGTGCTACATCCAATGCTTGTATGCGCTGCTCGTCTGGGATTTCTTGTTCATATGCATGTATGAATTCACTTACTCCAGTTAAACCATCAAAGATTGGGGTGTTATTCAATTCTATGCCAATCCATCGAATGGATTTAGTCATCATGGTGCAACGCCTTGCAGAAACCTCATGTAAGCGATTCTGCCAGTTTTCCAGTCCTGCTTCCGAATCTGATGCGCACGAGCTATCGCATCGCTAGCTGATATGGCCATCCGCTGTGGGATTGACATAATCATTATGACTAGCAGTCATTTGGTACAAACTTTCCATGTGGCGCGCTTCTTTTTCTGCTCGAATGGGTTCAATATACCGTGGTCCTTGAAGGGGATCAAGCGGTGCAATGACCCTGATCTGCTCATCCTCAAAGGTCATCTGTCTTTTCTTCAAATTAATGACAGCCAAATTATCAAATGCCCAGTCTATGCCTAAAAGTGTTGGGTAAGGTCTACTGTCATCCAAAATTTTGATTACTTCAAAGTCTGCAGAACTTCTTACTCCCTCAATATCAATGGGTACATTGGGTAATCTACCCAATGGAGAAACTCGTTGCTGATTTGCAAGTCTTAGCTGGATAGGAGATCTGGTAAGCTGAGGGCTACCCATCTGTTCCCATGTCTGCATGGTGAGAACATTAACTTCTGATCCTAAATCCAAAATGACTTCGTCTATTTCAAATGCTCCAATCTGCGCTGTGAGTCTCATCTCTCTTCCAGTTCTAGTATGACTCCCAATCTGATGAACAGCACGTTGCGGTGTATTCATCAAAGCAAATTGCTGACACTGATCCAACAGGTGTTGGAGTTCCATAGTTTCTTTTTCATTGCGCAACAACTTTAAGCAGTTTCTCAAGAAAGCATGAACACTTCCTAGTGCATCCTCCTCATCAGGCCTTCCAGATGTAGTGGCCTGGTCTTGTACCCAATTCTCTTGATGCGGCACATGCGGTCTAATATCGTTATGCGGAATTGCGACAGAACTTGAAGCTCGCGGATCTGATAAATACTCTTGAGCTTGCTTGAATGCTTCTTTCTGCTTCTGTAGGTCAAGCAGGGATGGTTTAATATTAGCGTGGCGCACCCATTGCGTCGCTGGTTTTCCAGTTCCCGACTCTGGCGCACTAGTGGTTGCTTCACTGCACGTCACTATATTAACTGTAGGATATGGTTCTCTTTTTTCTGCTCCAATCAGCTGGATATTCTGGTTAACTTGTGGCTTCGTTTCTTGCATCTTGGCCATCAACTGAGGGCATTCTTCAATGACATGATCATAAGATTTACAGTATCTGCAGATGGTTGTAGGATTTTGGCAATCCCTTGCATAATGGCCTTGAGCTCCGCAGTTATAACAAGTGATCTGTCCTCTTCCTCGACCAAAACCCGCTACACGTCCACGGCCCCCGTAATTTCCTCCTCTGCCTTCACGAGCTTGGTCTTACTACGGACCTGCTGTGGATCCCTGTGGTTCTGACTGTACTCTATAAACATCATGTTTTCTTTCTATCATAAGCTCATATGCTCTACAATTGTTCTCATCATGGCCTACTGATTTACAGAAAGTGCAATATAGATTCTTTGGAGTTTGTACGTATTTCTGTAACAAGTGACACTCTTGTGGTCTGTGACCTCTAGTTCTACAGATTTCACACCAAGGCCCCTGTGCCTGTGGTAAAGGGTTAGGTGCTCCAGTTGCAATATAATCTATGAAAACAGGACAATCGTCCTTTGAATGTCCTTGTGCTCTACACTTTGTACACCAAATTTCTTCTTTGACATCCTTTCCTTTCTTAATGTCATGCACTTGCAAGGTTAGGTTTGCTATTTGGTTCTGCAACTGCGCAACATCGTTGCTTGTTCCAGCAATTGGTGAAGCTTCTAGTTTCATAGCCATCTCTAGAGCTTGTTCTTGTGTAGTGAGATTCTGCTGCATAAGAGGAAGTCTAATGTGAGGAAGCAGCGCAGCAATGAACCATTCCTTATGTTGCTGCGATGCGAACTCAAAGCTTACTTGATCTATCAAGGCTTTGAACTTCTGGTCAAAGTCCCATACTGACTCTGTAGGTAATTGTTTTACGTCTTTGAGTTCTGTTATACACTGTGACTCTGATTTAGGTTTCTTGAATTCTTTAAGCATAGCACTTCTTACATCAGCAAGCGTCCTATTCTGTGCGGCTGAGTATTTAATAAACCAGGTTAAGGCTCTCTCTCTTAGTGTGGTTGCTAACTGAACCAGCTTAACATCATCATCATTAATTTGCTTAATCATCCAAATGGATTCACATAGAAACCAGTGCTGCTCAGGGTCTTCTAACCCTGTTCCTCTAAAGGTTGGTAGCTTCATGTCATCACCCGTCCTTCTTGCGCTAGGTTGACGTGGAAGTGATGTGGCACTGCCTCCAGGATGGTTAAACAAAGGTGGAGCTGAGGTACTAGAAGTATCGTGCGGGCTACTAGAGGGAGTTACTACGGGGTTATGCTGAGCCCCGTCTGGCTTTTGCGGTGTAAAAGGGTGGTAAGGGATATGAACACTCCCTTGTCTCTCTATATGGCTCGCTCTACGAGCTCGACTATCTTCTGGGCTAGACTCAAAAGAATGCTGGTCAAGGCCTACTTTATACCATTTTCCACTACGAGTGCAACCAATAGCTTCAAAATCACTATCAGAATCTGTGGACATTACTTGTCTATGCTATTCATCGGAAGCTATACATAGTTTTCCTTTTTGATATAAGAGCATTTTAATCGACAGGTTCAGAGAATTTAAGAACTTACCCCCGTATGCTTTGAAGAAGCTCCTTTCATCCTCGCTGAAGCTCTTTCTCGTATCTACCGCAAACTCGATGATGAAGCCTTCCAGCAGACTGTTCAACCAAAAGTCTACTGCGCGGGACACAGGATTATCTACCCGCTTCACAGTGCTAACTAGCTCAGGTGACCAAACGGTAGGTTGATCAATATGCACAGTGCGTTGAGTATCTGCTAGCTTGGATACCCACTCATGCAACTCGAGTGCAAATGTTACAAAGAAGATTTTGTGAAGGTCAGTATAAATATGCTTCTGCAACCAATCCTCTGTCTGAAGCCGAGGGCTTCTATTTTCACGTTCAGCGAACTCTCTCGCCTTTGAATCAAACCACTCTTGAATTTCTTTAGCTGTAGGATTCTAGCACCACATTGCCTTCAAAATAATAGGGTTAAAGCCGACGACGGAACCATTTGTTGGCTTAGCAAGTCTCAAGGCAACGGAACCATTTGTTGGCTTAGCAAGTCTCAAGGCAACGGAACCATTTGTTGGCTTAGCAAGTCTCAAGGTAATGGAACCATTTGTTGGCTGCTTTTGGACAGACCCGGGTTTTCAGGAGGCGCAACAACAAACACCCATTGGCGCACTGGCCCTTTCGGCAACGGACTACGCAGCAGCTCGAGGTCTCACTCGAAGTGGCTATGGGGGGATAAGGAATCAGGTTTCCTTAACCGGGGTGGTGTGGAATCCACAGTCTTCTCTCTTCCCTTCTTACGCAGTAACTTCTGAACAGAGCATCCGATCCTTTCATAGGTCATACAGCGCAACAGCGCTGGAGCTTACTCGCCTTAGCCTAGCTGCGCGGTACCTCCGCACCTGCGCACGAGGCGTTTACCCGCTACATTCATTACATGTTGTATCGTTTCTGCGCTCATGCCACAGCGCAGCCACACACTCCTTACGCGCCGCGGCAATAGTGTTCTTACAGGCTCCTTCAACAGTGCACAAGTATAACTTCTAAGGGAGCTTCAAGGACTTACTTTACATACTCATTCATAAAGATAACGAAACATTCATGAAAACATAGATAGCAACACATAGACATGCATTCACACAAAACATCACGATAACAACTAGAATTATGTGTTCCGCCTCCACGGGGAAATCACGTCCACGGAAATTGGATCTTATATTATCTCAAAACAGGAGTTACACAGTTCCGCTGCGCACACAGCTGCAACCTTAGATATTTCTGGGAAACTCCATGCACACAGCTGGGAGCCCTTCTCTTAGATCTACTCTCTTCTTCTACAGAGATTACAATGACTCAGTCATCAACTTAGACTGTCTGCAAACTCAGTGACTAGCTCTACAGCTATCCGACTCTCTAACTCTTTCACCTTCTAACCAATCTATCTCTGACCCATCTAACGTCCAACCCTTTTCCCTTTACAATTACACATATATATAGGTGGCCCTGAGGGTCGCACCTTTACAAAACTGTGGGCCTTTCCCAACAGTGATCCCCAAAAACCCTAACCACTGATGGCTAGGTGTACTTTAGACGCCTCTTGCAGTCGCGTCGCAAATTCCTGCAGGTTCCGTGATTTCCGGCGCAGATCGCGGGTATGGGCGTCGCTTCATCGTTCTCTGCTCCTTGTCCTTTGCCTTCAATGCTTCGGCCCGTTGCTCTTCCTTGGTCCGAGAAACCATAACTTCTGTACTTTGCCTTAAATGAGGGTAGTTGAGCCCTCTATTCCGTCGCTTTCTTCATTTACTGTGGTGGTTGAGCTCTCTACTCGGCCACCTTATTTACTCTTTCCCTTGACATGCACACGAGCTCCACGATTTCCGGTCTGCACTCTGCGGTGAGCTCATCCATCTGGCACTGTACCGCGCACTGTTCACTTCTGCGAAAAACGGTGCTTTTCCTCAAAATTGGCACTTCTTCTTCAAAACTTAGTACTTTTTCCCCAAAATATGCAGCTTTGCCATAGCTGCGGCCTATGCTCCAACAAGTTTGTTGGATTCCATTGGAGTTGCATTCTACTAAGTGACAGCATTTGTAAACAATATTTTGTGAAAATATTGCCTAGATATAGATTCAATTAGAAAACTTCACTTAGATTATTTTCAAGATATGGAAAGAAAATATGAGAAGAAGAATATGGGAGGAAACTAGAGGGAACTCACTCTAGATCTTGATTTTCCATTAGCATATTATTGAACAATAACAATATAATATACAGACATCCTCAAGGAGGAAATTCGAGTGGCTCATATGTGGCAGGATTATATTTGACCAAATTCTCCATCTACGACAAGTGTCAATCTCCAACTCATAGTAAATGGTCACAAATTGGCTAAGTGGGCCTCGGTGGACCATGAGTGGCCAAAAAACAACCAATGAATGGCTTTTAGGAGAAAAAGAAGGAAGAGGTTGCATCAAAAAAGTAGAAAACTTGCCCAATTCATCCTAGGGATCCTTATTCAACCTAATCCAAGAGAAAAGCAGGCTAAAAGCTACTTTAACTTATAAAATAAGGATAAAAGTAGGATAAAGTAGGAAGTGCAATTTAGCTCATAAAGTTAGGGTAAAAGAAAGAAGTGGGGCATTCTTGTGGATAAACTATCACAAGGTGGACAACGTATGCACTAGGAAGCCAACTAACTTAGTTTAAACCACTAGGAAGCAATGAAAAACATATACTAAGGTCTAGATGGTTAATTTGTGCTAAAACCCCCCCTTAAGCCTGACTTATGGTAGTGAGCAATGAAAACAAAATTAGGGCCCAGGCAACAAAGGATTATGGTCACCCTTTACAAAAAAAAAAAAATCCATGTAAAATGAGGAAAGAGGGAAAACCACATGGGAATAAAACCCCCCCTCAAGAATGGACATGGCATAGAAATGAAAAAAATGTCTTCACATTGTCTTGTTCTTCACTTGGATGATATGAATAAACTGCTTCTTGGTAAAAGACTTGGTGAAGATGGTCTGGATGCCATGATCATGCACCAATGTATCAATGTAGTGTAGATAAAAAAACATGTGGAGAGGCCCCTTGAAACTCATCATCTGGTGATGGAGGAGCATAATATGAATGCTTCTTGATGTTAACATATACATAATCTGATCTGAATACATAATCAATTATGGAAAAGAGATCTATTCAAACTCCTTCCCAAAGAGCATCAATGGACTCAGCGGGATCAATTTCTTGTGCCACTGCAATGTGGCGAATCAAACCATGTATATTCTTTCCAAAATGATGTATCACCTTCCTAATTTTCCAATGGATCTAATGAGGCTCTGAAATATTAGAATAGGTATCATATGGAGCAGAAAACAACAAAGGTATAGTGTCTCCATGACGAATAGGATCACAATAGGAAAGGAGTGTGCAACTGGATCATATTGACAGTTGAGCGAATCTGGAGGATCTAAGGACTTGAAATTGAAAAAATATGTGGTGAGATCAGGTCCAAACATGTGGAACAACAGTTCAGTGATGGAAAATTACATGGTTTTCCAACCAATTAAGTATATGAAAGACATAAGAACAACATAGACTAGTGACACAATATCGGAAACCATGGAATTGTGAGGTTTGTCAACTGGAGAAGTCAGGGCTTGTAGAGTATTTTGTGCATACAATGTTTGAGGAAATGGTGTGGGAGGTGTCATGACCTTCATATCAGCATACGTATAATCTTACAACTCGGAATAAGAAGGATTTGAATGGATTTGTAAAAATATTTTAGAAGGCAAATCAGAAACTAGTGAAAATGACTAGGATTGGCCTGGAGGAGACTCTGGTGAACTGTTTGGAGATTCTACTAAGGAATGGAGGTTTATGATTCTGATATATCATAATGTGAATCAAAATCAGAGACATGAGAAATATTTTTTACTCGAGCACCCAGGGCATACAAATGATTACCTTGGCGAGTAGCATGGAGATAGTCTTCTTGTTTAATAGAATGCTTGCATTTTTCTTTTCTTGCGAAATTAGGAACATCAATGTTATGCTCTTCAAGCATCTTGGTCATGATGTCCAATTTATTCTTGAAACAAGATTGATCAGAATGGGAACCTTTCTACAATAAGAACACTTGGATCCCCCTTTCTTTCTCTTCATCTTCTTGTCTTTGGAATCTTCATCAGTTGAACTAGAGTCCTCTTCATTTGACAACTTATGCTCCTGCATATTTTTCTTTCCTTTGGATTTGGAATTTTTGGGACTCTTGGCTCCATGAGAAGCAAGTGCATGGTCCTTGGAGAAACTCAAGGTCCCCATCTGAAATAGCTTATCTTACTCTTGGGTGAGCGAATCTATGAATGCATCAAAGGATGGCATCCTCCAATTTCGAACTACAAGGTTTACAGCATGGAATGTAGACACAAATACGAAGTATTCAAGACCCAGTTTTGACATAAAGGAAAGGATTAATTTCTCCTCTTTCTTCTCAATGCCACATTGTTTGAGCTGAAGCACTAGGTTCTTGAACTTTGAGATGAATTCCTCCATGGTATAAAAATTTCTTGGAATCGGTGAGATCAACTCATTCTCCAATAGATGACCTCTCATCTCATCTTGCTTTGAAACAATGACTCAAGATTGAGCCATAATTCATTTGGTGTAGAAGTATTTTCAAGATGGAATAGGATATCTCGGGAGATGGAGAGGCAAAAAAAACCATAAGCTTCATCAAGCCTATTGAACCACTTAGCTTTTTTTGCAGTAGCATTTGGTTCAGTTTCAAGCCACATGGTGACTCTATAGAGACCCTTACTTCGAAGCTATATGATCATGAGGGCCTTCCATTCGAAATAGTTGAAGGGAGTGAGAATCACAACTTGATTTTGATCCATACTTTGTTGTTGTGCTCATAGTGATGAAAATGACCTACAAAAAACACTCAAGAAATAATTTTTACATCGACAGTTAGCACATTTGGGAGTGCATCACATCTGGGAACAAAGTGATCGGAGGCAATATCCCCAGGATTTATGTGGTAACTCCACTACTAATGGTGCAATAACTAGAAGTAACTCTAATTTGGAAATTGCTTTGAACCATGCTGGCTCCGATACCATGTGAAAATATTGCCTAGATCTAGATTCATTTAGACAACTTCACTTGTAATGCCCCCTCAACAGTGAACATTGGATCAAGATCCTAACCCAACCAATCCCTTGGGTTGAGGAGGCAACTTCAGTATCATGGGGTTAAATTTTGTATTCCAAGCATTTAATTAATTAGGAGCGTGCATTTAATTTTATCGAAAGTTTGTTATGCACTTGGAATATTTATTTACCATGCATTTAATATTTTTATGTTAAATAAATGAGGATAATTCTCCACTAGGGCACATTAGTGGATAAGGTTGACTAAGAGGATACTTGAGGAAGAAGCTAAGGAGAAAGCACATAAATATAGAAAACCAGGAAAAAGGAAAGAAAGATGGAGCAAATCAGAAAAGCAGGATAAATCACAAAAGCGGGAAAGTTCAGAAAAGAAGGGAAGTCCAGAAAATCCAGAAAAAACAGAAAAATCTAAAGCCGAAAGTGGAAAATCAAACAGAAAAGGAAAAAGGAGGAAAGCAAAGCAAAAATGAAAAGGTAGGAAAGTGTTGTAGGCACGACAGATCCCATTTTTAATTAAAAATGGGAGCCCCAATTTTTATTTTCAAAGGTAATTTTCAATTCCTTCACTCATTTTGGGGTTTCTTGATTGTGATATTGCATTTCATTTCCTTGTCATGTTTCAATCCAAAAAATACTTTTTCCTTTCAAAAAATTGTTGTTTTTGTGTGTTTTTTGTGAGTTACAGAAAGCATAATTTTCTTTAAGATTTGTCCTTTCCGCAATCCGCAATGCGGATTGCGGATGTTGGATCATTTTGGGTTTGAAATTCCTTCTTTCCACAATCCACGACCCACAAATGTGGATTGCAGATGTCGGAAATCATTTTGAATAAATTGGATTTCCCTTTTCGTAACCCGCATGCGGATTGCTAAAAGAGTTTGAAAAATAATGCGCTATGTGTTTCCGCAATCCACAACGGTTGCGGATTGCGGAAAGCGGAAAGAACATAGTTTTTTAATTATTTTATTTGCGATTCCGCAACCCGCAATTGTGGATTGCTGATTGCGGAAAATTTCAATTCGTTTATATTCAAAATTGCGCTTCCGCAACCCGCAACCCACATTGTGGATTCCAGATTGCGGAAGTCATATACGTTTTTTTTTGCAAAAATTAATTCCACAAATCTTCTTCCACCTTTTGCATTTTAAATATTAGCCGTTGATTTGGTTTAATCCTACGATCTAGATTTCATTCCATAAGTTTGTTAAATATTTCAAACTTTTTGTTTTCCTTTTACCATTTTCAATTTCGTGAATTTCATCTGCGACAAAGATTTTACTGCGGGTTTTTACTAGAGTTGTTTTCCTGCTTCTCTCGTCAGCACAGGTTGGTTTTCTTTCTTTTCCTTTTGGTTGTTTGCGGAAATTCCTCATTTTGAAATTATTTATTGATTGGTTTTATTTATTTATCAGAATTTAGCAGTCTCCCACCATGTCAAGAAATACCTGCTCCAAGACAGCCCTAAAGGAATAGAAAGACAAATACCCTAACACTGGAATTCTCACCGATACCAGTAGTAGAGTGTCTGAAACCTATCATCTGGATTGGTCAAAAATTTATGCTATCTTTGATAATGACGACCTGTCGGAAATTCAGGTTAACCAGTATTTTTATAAGAATATCAGAGATTCTCAATTGCATGCAGTAGCGGCCAGACCAACACTTTTTCCTTACACAGACGTCGTAAAAAGGGTAATTGATCATGCGGACCCCAAAGACCGTTCTTTTAATGACAATGCAGGGGCCCAACTGACTCCTTTCTGCTCAGAAGTTTTTGTTAGAGCATATGCCCTTAGTCCGGCCAACCAATTCCTCAATGCATCTTTCCTAGACTCTATAAAGACCCAGTTTAACTTTGATGAAATGATAAAATCTTGGATGAACAACCCAGCTACCTTCACACGCAAAGCCGATAATTCCTACCCTATTTTGTGGTTCAAGGAACCCTTTTCCCTCCTAGCAGCCATGCTATGCAGACTATACGGCTTACCAAACTGTTTTGTGTTTAAAGCTGAATGGGCACATGTGGCTCATCATGTTCTCACGACAGGGGAGTCTTTTAATTGGGCTCGGATTCTCTCAGTTGAGTTAAAGACAGCAATTGAAGGTTACCAGAAAACATCGGCCTCAAAGAAGCCTCCTTTTTACTATCCAGCTTATGTCATTGATGTATTTTGTTCAGCTTTCCAGTTCCCCTCCATGGGGTGGAACTGGACCCTTTCAGCACCCCCAGTTCATATCTACTGTTATGCATTATGGGAAGACAACTTTGTACCTCTATTGTATGACATCTGTGATCATTTCTTTGGAGCAATTCATTAGAAGATATTCAAAGAGGATGCACCTGCCTTCTCTAATCATGCCAAGACACTTATCCCCACTATTGGTGATTGGTATGTAGGAGAATACTTCCCTTATGTCAGAATTTGGGGAAGTGATACAGTTCATTTGCTGGCAAGAATAGTCCCAGATAATTTGTTGCTAGAGGAGATTTCTTATCAAACTCTTACTGATGGAGTGTTCCTGAATTTAACTGGATCTAAAAGAAGAGGATGGCCCAAATTCCCATTGAACCTTGGGCCTCTGATCATTCAGAACTCAACACATGCTACAGTGTTGGGGAAGAAAAATGTTTCCCTAAAACTAGGAAAAGCTCCCAAAAGGATGCATGATCCCAAGGAATTCCTGGCTAATGAAATTTTCTAGGAACATATGAAGACCACTTATGCTCATGAGACTGTCCCTAATGATTTTATTTACCAGGGATCCAATTTGTTTTTTGAGGTCCTGATCAGGGCCTAATCCAAAGAAGAACAAAGCTTCATTCTCTAGTACCAACATGAGCTCAATCCTAAAGTTTTGAATTACAGAAAATTGGAACTCTCAATTGAAAAACAGGATAAAAGGGAAAGGGTAGAGAAAGATGCACAAAAGGTGAACACTCCCTTGATGTTAACCTACCCGGAGAAAGGAAAAGGCATTGACTGTGTGGAGGATGCTCAACAAGCCAAGCCTGATGTAGAACTGAAGACCTTAATTCAATCGGCTACCGAGATAAAGAAGGAATTGGCACACTTGACCTCAGTGGTTGATACTCAGGTGGATGCTGCAAGTACCCCATCAAAAAGGAAAAAGATTCAAGTCCCTGTGTCTCAGTTACCCACATTAAACATTGAAGACAGTGATGCAGAAGATGAAAGGCTTCCATTCAGATCTCTTTTCCCTGTCATGCCTGTTTTACAAGAGGTCACTAAAGTTTCTCAGGCTATTGTTGATTTGCTTGATAGCATTGTAATTGATGATCCCACTCTAGAGGTTCATTTTCCTGAAGTCACTATCAATAATGCTACATTAACTTCTACATCCCCATCCACTTCTATTGATCTCCCTTCCACCTCATCTGTTGATGTTACCCTTCCACCATCCACCATAGTTGAACTACTTGCTACTTCCACCATTACTTCACAACCAACCTTACTAACTCCACCTGCCACCTTACTACCACAAGTTACTAAGGTGCGAGTCCCATCTGTTTCTCTGCAAGCATCAGTAACCATTGCCTCTACTGTCCTCCTTGAGGTTGTCACTTTGACTACTTCTCCTGCTTTTGTACCTTCAATTTCTACTACCACTACCCCTTCTATATCTACCTGCCAAATCACTATGTCCATTCCAAATTCTGCTGTCACCCAAACAACCCCACTGGTTACAACATGTAATGTAGCCACATCTTCAATAGAAGTGGTGGCTGATTGTGGAGATTATGTTGTAGTTTCCCTCGGAGAACACTTCTACAGTAGATCAGCCAAAGCAATGGTGAAAAGAGGTAATAAGAGAAGCAGGGAGACAACTATGGTGCAGGGACCTGTTCCCAACCAAGTAATTTGGAGAAAACAATCTGCTGACATCCAGCATGAGGCATTAGACACTGCTGCATCAATGGGGGAATTTGAAGGAGCTAACTATGATTCGATCACTTCATTGAATAAGGAGATTGGTATGAAGCAACAGGAGTTACAAGAGATTAAGTAGAAGCTAATACAGGTTGAAGAAGAGCATAAAGTTCAGATTCAAGAAATGAAGGCTGAGCATGACAGTCAGCTTAAAGAGTTGCAATCAAAAGACATAGCTCTTGTACAGCAACTTCAGGAGGACAAATTGTTAAATGATAGTTATGCTCGAAATATCACAGCATTGGAATCACAAGTTAAGGAGGCGGTAGCCATGGAAACTGTCTCTTCTTTCCCTAGGTTTTCTGCAGAAGATTTTAAAGAATTTGCTTTGAAGGTAAATGAATATTACAAGAACCTTCTAGTTCAGTTGTTTGAATGCCTAGATGAAATTAGAGAGACCTACATTGATTTTGAAAAACAGTCTGATGTTCTCCTTAAACATAATGAAAGAAGAGAGGAAGCACTCAGCACCATTGAGAATGTTACATATTGGAAAAGGTACATAAAGGATAGGCCAGAAGGTATACCTTTCTTTGAAAGAATTAAGTTTAGAAAAGTCAGGATTTCATTGGATTCATGGGGAAATGCCTATGAAACAGTAGAAGTTACTATCCAAGAAGCACAAGCGATTTGTAGCAGAAGATGGTACGCTTCTGATGAGTTGTTGACTATGTTGGGTTTCCCAACTCTCACCCTAATCGAAAAATCTAATCCTCCCAAGATATTGATACTGCAAGTAGAAGAAAGATATGAGGCATCCAAGGAGAGGATAAATCAGTTGGAACACCTTCAAATTGTCGAGCTAAAAGAATTGATTGAGTCACCTATCAATTTGGGGGTGGAGATCAAGCTTTTCCTACGTCAGTGGGATAAGTTTAAGACTAAGGAAATCGAATCCTTTAATTACAAGACCCAGTTTACACTTGGACATGCTAGACATCAAGATGTTGAAGACTTATTAGATGTAGTTTCCAAGTGAAGAATTGCCTTAGGTGGATTTTGAATGATATCTTGCAATCCCTGTTTTCATGGGATATTTTCCTTTGTAATATTTTGTAATTATTATTAAGGGGGTGGGGGGGGGGGGAATCACCAGAGAAGAACAAGAGAAGCTATGTTTCTATTGATACATTGTAATTTCTTACAAGATTAATGAATCACCTTTAGTTTCTCTTTATCATCTTCTTTGTATAATTCGTCAAATTTCTTTGATAATTTCTGATTTTCTCACCTTGGTTACTAAATCAATTTAGTTTTATCTTTGCAATTCAATGAATGCATCCAATCTCTAGGTTGGATTTATCTGAACTTACAATTTAGATGCTATTGTGTGTTAAGTGAATTTATTTATTTAACTCATTTATCTATTTCTGCAAATGATAAAAAGTTATAGTCTCATTACTGCTAGTTTGTCAATTAGCAAGGCATAACAGAACAGCCTTACATGTGCTTAATTCTTTGGATAATATCATTCAATTGTCATAGTTTATTTTATCTAAAGCTGGTTAGTATATCTCCAATTTGTATGTCTATTCATTGGTGAAACATTTAACCAATTTCTAGATTTGATTGTTCTGCACATCAAAACATATTTCTTAAGTTAGATCTAACTTACCTAGATTTCCCTTAAGCAAACACTACTTACCCTTAGACATAGAACACCTTTGATCTTCCCTCACAGGAAGATAGATCCATAAGGATCAACTCACATAAGTGTCAGCGGAGCCCTAATATCCATGGGATTCAACCACACCAAACAATCTGGGGATAGAATTGCTCTTGCGCAGAGTTATTTGAAGCCTTTCAAATTGGGTTGTCACCTATGTTGTTTGCCTTGGAAAACATTCCAGCATTATCATACCCAAGGCTTCAAAAAATGGCGCTAGAAGGAGGGCCATGATCCGTCATGCCTAGTAGACCTCCTCCAGCAAGAACACCGGTTGTTACCAGGAGCCACACTCAAGCATCCACATCTACGGAACAACCAGTACAAGATCGAACTATTATACCTGCCACTCTTGCAGCAGGAGAGGAAACACCAAGTCCTCAGATTATTTTTGTATCACCTACTAGAGGGCCTCTCACCCTTGAGAAATTAATAAAAAGTACACATGATAGCATTGCTAGGGTTGAACAAAGAATTGAAGAAACTCAGAACCCGAGACAAAGATTATCCCAACAACAACAGACCAGTAATTCTTGGATTCTTACTGACTCTAAAAATCAAAACTCTGATAATCAAAACACAAATAATTTGAACACAACTCGACGGGAATTGTTTCCGGACATCCAAATCTCATCATTATTTGAAGAAATAGAATAAGTTCAATAGCCCAACGTTGCAACTAGTGGACCACCACCAACACCTCCTTCTTCATCATCATCCTCATATGAGGAATCATCAGATAGTGAGTCATCCTCGAGTTCTTCTTCAGAAGATATACCAATGGAAGAAGGCCAAAACAGACCTTGGCTAGACCAAGATGTTGTATCTGTTGTTGGGGATCAACATAGACTCCCTAAAAACCCAGAGAAGTGGCTTCCTAAATTCGACCCAGATGATAAATCACCTGCACTAGACCATATTAAGACCTTCATGCAAGCCATCAGGTTGAGAAGTGTCATACATGAAGAAGTTGTTTGTAGGTTGTTCCTTTATACCTTTGAAGGGAAAGCATCTACTTGGTATTTTGCTTTGGAAGCCCGATCCATCTCTTCCTGGAATGATTTTGAAACCCTCTTTCTTCAAAAATTTGGAGACGATAAAACCCCTGAGGATCTGGTCATTGATCTGTCCTCAATGAAAATAAAGGGAAAGGAAAGGGTGAAATATTACAACCAGAGGTTTTCCTACTTAAAAAACAGAATCCCCACTATTGTTCTTCCTGCAGAAGAGTTGTTGGTTGCATACTACATTAAAGGTCTTCCCATCCCCATTGTTATGTGGGTCAAAAGGACACACAAAGATAACTTGCAAGAGGCTTTTGCCGAAGCCATCCAGGTATATAAGGACATGTTCTGTCTAAAAGATAATCCTGACATTCAATCTAAACAACCTTCTACCTCCCACAAGAAACAAGAGAACCCTCCTAAACCCACTGTGCAAAACATGGATCCTTTTGAAGTGAATGACATGAAAAAATTTCTTTAAAATATCTCTAATGAAATGTTGGACTTAAAGAAGACCAACACTGAAAATCAAACCAATAACAGAGGATTCATAAGACCACCTTTTAGGAGGCCTTATCAACCCCCTCAGAACCAGATCCCATCTAATCCCGATGAGGGTTAAATTCTGATGAAATTTATTCTATTTTTAAAGCTCTAGTTTCTGAATCCCAGAATCCTCCTGATCACCCTGATGAAAATCCAAAAGAAAACCAGGATCCTGAACCACCAGATGAAGAAGAGGACCAGTGGGTCAACACTATTAGTTACTTTTCAGAACTCCCCATGGCTGAAGAGGAAGATGAGCTTGAGACCGTTTTTAATGTTCAACATCCTTATAATACAAGAAGCAAAGGATAGTCTACACAGGAAGCTTCCACTTCTACACCTACCCCAAATAGAGGCAAAGTAGTGATACAGAAAGAAACTATCATCCCTGAGATTGAATATAGTTTAATCGATGACTTGAAAATGGTAAAGGCTAACATATCTCTTTTTGAACTTTTGAAAATCCCTACCTTGAGAGACAGTCTGCATAAAAGAATGATTGTGAACAAACCCAAGGAGGTTCAAAATAACAACTTAGAGACATATTCTAAACCAGGCGGCCAAAATCCTGGTGGAAAGAAAATGCCCCCTTTCTTGCTTACCTTCGAAATTTTCAATAGGAATGTTCATAACTATATGATAGACTCAAGTGCTTCATCTAATGTGATGCCTCTGTCTATTTGCAAGAAACTGAATGCATTGTGGGAGCCTTTCCCTACCCAAATAGTTCAACTTGACCGATCAAGGGTCAAGGTAGTGGGAGAGTTGAAAAACATTCTTTTGACACTGTCTGTTGATCCTAGAATCCACCAAACCATCAACATAGTTGTGGCTAATATACCTGAGGTATATGGAATGTGGTTAAGTAGGGATTGGTCAGAAAAGCTTAAAGGTTATTTTGCTACTGACTGGTCCCACTTGTGGCTTCCTTATAATGGAAGACCTAATAGAATCAAAATCAGTAGGGAACCATACATGAAACAAACTGTTACTGATTTGAATGATTCTAGTGAGCATGTTGCTTATTACAACTCACACATAGAACACTATACTTTTGACACATTCTTCGGGGATTTACCTGCAGATTAATCACCTGTTGAGAATGTTCAAAATCAATCCCAGATTGTTAATTTTACTTATGTCCCATTCTCTGGTTCTATTGTACTTAATGTCTATAATGTGAATACTAATTTTAGGATAGATTCAAATGCATGGACTTTTTTCTTTGATGGGTCAAGATCTAAAGATGGAGCTAGTGCAGGATGTGTCTTGATAGACCCAAAGGGGACCAAAATAATGATTTCCTGCAGACTAGAATTTGAGTGCACCAACAATATTGTTGAATATGAGGCTTTGGTTCAGGGACTCAGGAAGGAAATAGATCTCGACGCTCAGGTAATTGAATTCTACAGGGACTCATAAATTATTGTAAAACAGATGAGGAAAAATATTCACTCTATCTCTCCCCGATTGATTAATTATCAGAAGCTCGTAAGGGATCTCACTAATTCTTTTAATGCATTCAATATTAAGTCAGTCCCTAGGTCCCAAAATTTTGATGCAGATTTATTGGCCAACAATGCCTCCAGATTGATTCCTCCAGAAGGTTTGTCTCCTAACACTTTCTCTATTGAGCTAATGTACAGACCATCTATTCCTAACAATGTAACTAGTGGGAAATTTTTTGATGACGATCAACAGATCTTAGATTTTCTCACAGCCCAAGATACTTTTCAAGATGTATCTATAGATGAGGTTGATCATGAGAAATAATTATCTGATCCCAACTTTCCTCCCAATCTCATTCCCAAGTCAGTCATCAATTTCGAAAAGTTCTATGATCTGCAAGACAAATTAAAACATAAGATGAACTGTAAAACTCAAATCTCATCTCTGAACTAACAACCTGTTAATTTGGGAACCAATCAAAACCCTCGGATAATCAATTTAGGGATTGATTGCTCTCCTGAGGAGAGAGAAGCTTTCATTAAACTATGTAGAGAGTTCAAATATGTGTTCGCCTGGACATATGATGAACTCAAGACCTTTGATACCAATGTCATGCATCACAACATACCCATGACACCTGATGTCAAACCTTACCAGCATAAGTTGAGAAAGATGCATCCCAACTTAGAACCATCTGTTAAAAAGGAGCTCGAAAAACTGTTAGCAGCCAGAAATGTTTTCTCGGTCAGACACAATGGATTGCAAATTTAGTCCCTATTCGGAAGAAGAATGGGGAAATGAGGTTGTGTGTAGATTTTAGAAACCTTAACAAAGCATCCGAGAAATAAAATTATCATGTTCCCCCGATGGAGCAGATTTTACAAAACGTCACAGGGGATGAAATGTTTTCCCTGATAGATGGTTTCTCGGGATACAATCAGGTTTTAGTGGCCCCCGCTGACCAATTGAAAATTGTTTTCAGAACCCCTTGGGGTACATTTACTTACAAACAAATGCCTTTTGGATTGATAAACGCAGGTGCCACTTTCCAGAGAGCTATGGAAATAGCTTTCAAGGGGTTAATGCATAATTATGTTGTTGTTTATCTAGATGACATTACAATTTATTCAAAAAAGAGGCATGAACATTTATTTTCTCTTAAATAAGTATTCGAGAGGTGCAAAAAATATGGGATTTCACTGAATTCAAAGAAATCCATCTTCGCCGTCACTTAAGTTAAGTTGTTGGGATTCATCATTTCGAAGCATAGCATGATTATTGATCTTGAGAGGACAGATGCCATTGCCAAGATTGGACTTCCCAGTTCTAAAAAATCCATGCAATCGTTCTTAGGTAAGATCAATTTTGTTAGAAGATTTGTTCCAAATTTTGCACAGATTGTCAAACCTTTACAACAGCTTATTAAAAAAGATGCACAATTGAAATGGTCTGATGACCAAAGGAATGCCTTTACTAAAATTTGGAAGGCCATTGTTGAATCTCCAGCTCTTATGTCTCCCGATTTCACCAAAGATTTTATTTTATATACATTTTCTATTGACTTCTCGTATAAAGTTGTTCTCACGCAAAAACATCCAAATGATGTTGAGATTCCTATCTCATTCATGAGCTCCACGTTTAAAGGGGATGAACTAAATTATTCCCAAATTTATAAACAAGCCTATGCAGTCTACAAATCGGTAAAACACTTTAGACCGCATCTTTTGAAATCTCGGACTAAGGTTATTGTCCCATATGCAGCCATCAGGAATGTTCTGATCCAAAAGGAGCTAGATGAAAAACGTGCTCACTGGATGACATATCTTCAGGAGTACGACCTCGAGATCAGACCTGAGAAAATTGTAAAAGGCCAATGCTTGTGCTTGCTCACTTCTCAATCCAAGGACCCTATACAGCAACAAATCGAGTGGGATCAGGAAGAAATTACATCACAAGGTTCTGTAAATGTTATTACAACTCCAGCGTCTAAATGGTATGATGACATCAAGTTTTTCTTAACCCATGGGTTTGCTCCTGAAACCCTTGATTTTAAGAAGCATAGAGCTTTAAGGCTAAAGGCAGCACCGTATCAATTTATCGACAGTGTGCTATTTAGGAAAAACTATGATGGTGTGTTTCTATTATGTTTGGAGAAAACTGAAACTGACAACATTTTGTTGGAATTTCATGCAAGACCTGCAGGAGGACACTTCTCAGGGGAAAATACTGCCCACAAGATCCTGAGAGCAGGCTATTACTGGCCTACTTTATTCAGAGATGCGTATGCTTTTACCAGGAAATGTGAAGCATGTCAAAAATGTACTGAAAAAGTCTAGAAGCCCGCATTTCCCCTTCAGCCAGTTACAGTGCAGTTTCCTTTTCAACAATGGGCCTGGATTTTGTTGGACCTATTACCCCTGCCTCCTCCTTGCAACATAAATACATCCTAACAGCCACAGACTATTTTACTTGGTGGGTAGAGGCAGTTCCTCTATCAACCTTACCCAGTATGCCCTTGAAAAAGGGATAAAACTAAAATATTATGCCAACTACTACCCGCAAGGAATTGGACTGGCTAATTCTTCCAATAAAAACTTGATTAACATATTAAAGAAGACAGTAGCCACCCATCATAAGGATTGGCACACCCAATTGTATAATGCTCTTTGGGTAGACCATGTCACCCCAAAAGCATCCATTGGAAACTCCCCTTACTATTTGGTTTACGGTAAGGAGGTCATCTTACCATCTAATCTTATGATTCCTTCATTACAATTAGCACATTCAATACAAGAGGATGATTCTTCTCCACTCCAGCAAAGGATTGATACATTACTTAAGTTGGAAGAAGATAGGGAAAAATCCAAGAATAAGCTATATCAACACCAGCAATTAGTGAAGAGATGGTTTTATGAGAATTACTCAACTGATAGGGATTTCACAGTGGGAGATTTGGTGTTAAAATGGGATAAGCAACATAAAGATAAGAATGACTACACCAAATTTCAACACTTATGGCTAGGACAATTCATTATTACAGAAAATCTTGGTCCTAGTATTGTCTGGTTGCAAACACTGGAAGGTGTCTCAGAAACCTATCTAGTGAATGTTCAACTGCTCAAAAAGTATTTCGTTTAGAGGAGCATTTGGCTTATCTGTACATAGATTTGGTTTGTTTTTCTTTTCTTTCTTTGCTTTGTTTGTTTCCCTTTTAAATTTTGTTTTCCTTTGAATCATAATAATGTCAACACATTTGGCATAGGCTACAGGATCAGTGCATCTCAGATCAATACAGTATGAAGCTTTGGAATGGCCATGTCAGACTCACTTTACTCAGCCTGTATCTGAAGATGTATTTTCATGAAATGTAACAACCAATCTCTTGCAGAGCTTTAATTGATACTTTCCCACTTGAATCACCATCTTTATAAATGTCTCATTTTTTTTAAATTGAAGTTACAAGGGTGACTAGGTCTCCCTACCTTATGTTCCATTAGAGATTGGCAGCAAATATTTACAGCTTGTTCTACTTCTAGTTGTTATGGGTCTCATCATGATCATCCTGAAATCAAATGCATTTTAATAACTGTAAATTGCAAGATGGGGGGTCTTATCACAAGCCATCCCATTACATTCATAGATGCTCAGTGGAATGACATCTCCACATATGGTCACCAAGCTAGGGAGGTGACTTCCAGCTACTGTTGGAAGGTGGAAGATCCTATTACAGGTCAGTCCATTCATGATCTGCAAGAATCAGTGAGTAACACTACTATAATATGGTCACCAAGCCATGGTAGTGTCTTGTAATTTACGCATCAATTAATTTTGTTTATTTTTCATGAGACAGCTTGTTGCATTCAAGGATAGGGGGGTCTTATTACAATCCCATCCCTACCATGATCATGAACTTTATTTTGGACTGGAATTATTGCCATATGGTTACCAAGTAATGATAATTGCTTTTGGTGTCAAAAGCTAAAAGACAAGGAGTCTCCTTACAGAGCTAGCTTGTTCAGTTTCCAGGTGAGGTTTGTGAATGGCATTGCCAAGAATTGATCAGCAATCAGGGCAATGTCCTTATTGCAACAAAGTCTTATTTGCACATTTTTATTCAAAAAAAAAAAGAGAAAAGAATAAATAAATAAAAAAGAAAGAAAGAATGTGTATATATTTTGAGAAATGCATCTGTACATATAGTAAATAAATGGTTAATAATTGAGGGTGACTCATGATTTGGTGATCCGGAATGACTGTAAGTTTGTTCTAAATTTTATCAAAAACTGCCCTCCTATGTTTGCATAATGGTTAAGGATTACCATTCTTACTACTAGGATGCCTTTTCAAAATGGACATTATCATTAACTGATTTCGGATGGGGACATATCAATTATATGGAATTAACTATGTTGTTTGGTTGTGTTTTTTTTTGTGAAAACATTTTGTAAGTTATAGGCTGAAACATTCTTTTCATTCTGACATGTCATTTCCTTAAAGCTAAAGATTATTGTTAACAGAGATAATTCCTTCGCCCAGCCAGTTGCCATTTGTTGTAGGCACAACAGATCCCATTTTTAATTAAAAATCGGAGCCCCAATTTTTATTTTCAAAGGTAATTTTCAATTCCTTCACTCATTTTTGGGTTTCTTGATTGTGATATTGCATTTCATTTCCTTGTCATGTTTCAATCCAATAAATAAATTTTCCTTTCAAAAAATTGTTGTTTTTGTGTGTTTTTTGTGAGTTGCAAAAAGCATAATTTTCTTTAAAATTTGTCCTTTCCGCAATCCGCAATGCAGATCGCTGATGTTGGATCATTTTGGGTTTGAAATTCCTTCTTTCTGCAATCCGCAACCCCTCAAATGCGGATTGCGGATGTCGGAAATTCTTTTCAATAAATTGGATTTCCCTTTTCGCAAACCTCGACTTGCATGCGGATTGCGGATTGGGGAAAGAGTTTGAAAAATAAACTTTGCATTTTGTGTTTCCGCAATCCGCAATTGTGGAAAGTGGAAAGAACATAGTCTTTTAATTATTTTATTTGTGATTCCGCAACCCGCAATTGCGGATTGCGGAAATTTTCGGTTCGTTTATATTCAAAATTGCACTTCCGCAACCCGCAACCTGCATTGCAGATTGCGGAAGTCATATACGTTTTTTTTGCAAAAATCATTTCTGTAAATCTTCTTCCACCTTTTGCATTTTAAATATTAGTCGTTGATTTGGTTTAAACCTACAATCCAGATTTCATTCCACAATTTTGTTAAATATTTTGAATTTTTGTTTTCCTTTTACCATTTTCAATTTCATGAATTTCATCTGCGACAAAGATTTTACTGTGGGTTTTTACCATATTTGTTTTCCTATTTCTCTCGTCAGCACAGGTTGGTTTTCTTTCTTTTCCTATTGGTTGTTTGTGGAAATTCCTCATTTTGAAATTGTTTATTGATTAGCTTTATTTATTTATCAGAATTTACCAGTCTCCCACCATGTCAAGACATACCCGCTCCAAGACAGCCCTAAAGGAATTGAAAGACAAAGACCCTAATGCTGGCATTATCACCGATACCAGTGGTAGAGTGTCTGAAACCTATCATCTAGATTGGCCAAAAATTTATGCTATCTTTGATAATGACGACCTGTAGGAAATTCAGGTTAACCAGTATTTTTATAAGAATATCATAGATTCTCAGTTGCATGCAATAGCGGCCAGACCAACACTTTTTCCTTACATAGACGTCATAAAATAGATAATTGATCATGCGAACCCCAAAGACCGTTCTTTCAATGACAACGCAAGGGCCAACTGACTTCTTTCCGCTCATAATTTTTTGTTAGAGCATATGCCCTTAGGCCAGCCAGCCAATTCCTCAATGCAGATTTCCTAGACTCTGTAAAGACCCTATTTAACTTTGATGAAACGATAAAATCCTGGATGAACAACCCAGCTACCTTCGCACCCAAAGTCGATAATTCCTACCCTATTTCGTGATTCAAGGAACCATTTTCCTTCCTAGAATCCATGCTTTTCAGACTATACGGCTTACCAAATTGTTCTGTGTTTAAAGCTAAATGGGCACCTGTGGCTCATCATGTTCTTACGACAAGGGAGTCTTTTAATTGGGCTCAGATTCTTTCAGCCGAGTTAAAGACGGCAATTGAACATTACCAGAAAACATCGGCCTCAAAGAAGCCTCCTTTTTAATATTCGTCTTATGTCATTGATGTATTTTGTTCAGCTTTCCAGTTCCCCTCCATGGGGTGGAACTGGACCCTTTCAGCACCCCTGGTTCATATCTACTACTCTGCATTATGGGAAGACAACTTTGTACCTCTGTTGTATGACATTTGTGATCATTTCTTTGGAGCAATTTATCAGAAGCTATTCAAAGAGGATGCACCTGCCTTATCTAATCATGCCAAGACACTTATCCCCATTATTGGTGATTGGTATGTAGGAGAATACTTCTCTTATGTCAAAATTTAAGGAAGTGATACAGTTCATATGCTGCCAAGAATAGTCCCAGATAAGTCTTTGCTAGAGGAGATTGTTTATCAGACTCTTACTAATGGAGTGTTCCTGAAGTTAACTCGATCTAAAAGAAGAGGATGGCCCAAATTCCCATTGAACCTTGGGCCTATGATAATTCAAAACTCAACACATGCTACAGTGTTGGGGAAGAAAATTGTTTCCCTAAAGCTGGGAAAACATCCCCAAAGGATGCATGATCCCAAAGAATTCCTGGCTAATAACTTTTCCCAGAAACATATGAAGACTACTTATGCTCATGAGACTGTCCCGAATGATTCTATTTACCAGGGATCCAATTTGTTTTCTCATGTCCTAATCAGGGCCTAATACAAAGAAGAACAAAGCTTCATTCTCCAGTACCAACAGGAGCTCAAGCGCCCTAAAGTTTTGAATTACAGAAAACTGGAACTCTCAATTGAAGAACAGGCTAAAAGGGAAAGGGCAGAGAAAGATGCACAAAAGGTGAACACTCCCTTGATTTTAACCTACCTGGAGAAAGGCCAAGGCATTGACTGTGTGGAAGATGCTCAACAAGCCAAGCTTGCTACAGAATTGAAGACCTTAATTCAATCAGCTGTCGAGCTAAAGAAGGAATTGGCACACTTGACCTCAGTGGTTGATACTCAGGTGGTTGCTGCAAGTACCCCAGTAAAAAGGAAAAATATTCAAGCCCCTGTGTCTCAGGTACCCACATTAAACATTGAAGACAGTGATGCAGAAGATGAAAGGATTCCATTCAGATCTATTTTCCCTATCGTGCCTGTTTTACAAGAGGTCATTGAAGTTTCTCAGGCTATTGCTGATTTTTTGATGTAATTGTAACTTCGGAATGTATTTCACACATGTATATTGTATTCTTATAGAGATGTTATTATTCCTCTATACAAAAGTGTCGTCATTTATATTGTAAGTGTCATAACTTATACTTGATGGGTTATTAGACCACCTTGATGGGGTCGGCCCTGTATAAGTCATGTGGGTTAAAGGGTTATTAGACCATCCTATTGGGGATCAGCCCTGTCAGCATTATGTTAAGTGGTTAAGTTGAGGCCAACCTTGTAAAGGTTATTAGGCAAGTCAAGTCAAGTATAAATAAAGTGTAGGAGGCACTCTATTTGATCATTCACTTTCTCACTCATACACTCATTGGAGAGTGGCGCACTAGTGGAGGAGGAGAAGCTACTGCTAGGAGACTATCTCTTATGCCTGGGTTTTGTATCATTGCTCTATCTATCTCTGAGGAATTATTGGGGTTTTTCACCTTTATGGTTTTCCCCGAGGAAACTTTGTGTGTCTATTGTCTCTTGTGGTTGCTTGTTGTGATTGATATGCTTGATATGATGTACATGTTATTCTCTCAGTAAAGATCCTAGAGTATGTTGAATTGATGCTCAAAAATTAACATGGTATCAGAGCTAACCTGAGAAGAAGACACTATGCAGTTGCAGAAGCTAGGGCTTCTTGTTTTTTGGGTTTCTCTCCATAGATTATGACAGGCAGGAGGCTAGATTGACTCTCCTCAGTAAGGCGCATCTTTCTGTTGAAACAGAATTCAATTCTGAGCATTTTCAGATTTTGACCTAAAAATTAGGGTTTCCACAAAAATAGGAATTTCTGAAATATGATACCATGGTTGTAAGCTCCTTGGAAAAATCAAATTTTTGAGATTTTGATCGAACTTTTTGGTTGGGTGAAGCTCCGGGAAAATCAAACCCTAGTTTGGGTTCCTCTCCACTAAAGCTAGAAATTAGGGCTTCTGCAAAAATTGGAATTTCTAAAATTTGAGACCATGGCTGGAAGCTCCTCTGAAAAATCGAAGTTTAGAGACCAAGATCAAACTTTTTGGAAGGGTGAAGCTGAGGGAAAATCAAACCCTAATTCAGGGTCCTCCCTAGTGAATCCAGAAGTTTGAAAAGCAAATTTGAGGGGTGAAACTTTACAGTTTTCAAATTCTGAGTATACCAGCTTGATCAGCTCATCAAGGTGCATCTTTCTATCCTTTCAGAAGTTTGAAATTCAAAGTTTGAATTTTTAGGGTTTCTCTGACAAACCCTAATCCAGCTCCAAATCCAGATTTCTGCAAATCAAGTGGTAAGACCTAAATCTTTTCTATTTCATTTGAAGTACTCTTTAAGATGTCTCACCACACCAAGCTTGCAGATAAGCTTGAAGGGGTTGATAAATTTCGAGCATGTTAGTATAGGATTGGGTTAATTCTAGAAGAGAGTGAATTGGACACCTACATAAGTGAAGGGGTTCCTATCACATAGGGAGAAGAGACTAAGGCCTTACACAAGAGGAACTTAGTCAAGGCTAAAAGGATCATTGCTTATTCTATCAAAAACCATCTTATGCCACATGTGTCATCTCTGAAGACACCTAAGGAGATGTTTGATTCCTTGACCAAGTTATTTGAAGGGAAGAATATAAATCGGAATATGACCTTGAGGAATCAATTGAAGAATATCAAGTTCCAGAATGCGGAGACCATGCAGTCTTATTTCTCAAGGGTCTCCTAGATAAAAGAACAGCTTGAATCTGTGGGAGAAGTTATAGAGAATGGAGAAGTGCTAATGACCACTCTTAATGGCCTTCCTAGATCATGGGATTCCTTCATCCAAGGAATTTGTGCTAGGAAGAAACTTATCTCTTTCAGTAAGCTGTGGGAAGAATGCTCACAGGAAGAAGAGAAGATGGGGAACGAAGATCAAGCTCTTACAACACATACCAAGAAGAGGACACTTTTCCTCAGATTGTCCTAAGAACAAAAGGAACAACAACAACTACTACTACAAGCAATCTGACAGGTATGACTTACAGGTATGTTTTGAAATATGTTCATGATTAAGTTTATAATATGATTGTCCTCATGTTATTGAGTTTAGTAACAATCTTGTTTAATTTTAGACTTGTCTTATCACCCTAGTAAAAGTATGAATGCATGATAGAAGACATTCATTGATTAGGGCTATGACACTTATTATTGTATTATGTTTGTACTAATGCACTGTGGTGTTGTATGAGGAGAATGTTATCTGCTAACATTAAAGGTACAAATCAATCTCTAAATCAAGACCATGATGAAATGAAGACAAAGACTCATCCATAGTCATGGATCACATAGAGGTATGTATAATTTGGTTCTACAATGGTTAAATTATGAGTTATGCAGGTCATTGAAGAGAACAAGAAAACATTGCTAGACAGAACTAGCAAATATGATGACCAGGTATGTTTTTTCCTATATCAAGCTAGAATCCTACCCTATGTAAGGATCTTATACTTTTGTATGATTGATAATGATTACTCGTGAAGTTAAAAGTTTGAGTAATCTAGGGTTTATGTATATTATGTTCCTTACTTTGATCAATGATATGACTAACCAGAAAAGTCCTATATAAACCTTGAATACTAATGCTTATTATCTGTGTTTGAAATGATCATGACTATACATGTTTAAGATTATTGTGTTTTTATAGTATTAAGATTATACTAATGAATGTATGATTATGTATGAGATCTCGAGGATAACACAATGATGATACTAGTAAGCATGCATAGTGATCGAGAATGGATATAAGTTCAAGGACAGGTAATCCAAGAAGCAAAGATCAAGAGGGAGCACACTCCAGTAATTCCTATGAGGAAACAAAGATTGAGAGGGAGTCCACCCAACAAACAAACAAAGATAAGTATTTGAATTGTCATTTCTTGTATATTTGATTGTTTAAATAATACTGTTCAAAGATGTATATACTTATGTTCCTAGACTTAGGTTGTGTATTATGCATATTAGAATAATTGCATTAATGAACAGTATACTACTAATATGCATGTAATGGGTAAGTGGCCTATGGCAATATACAACATTCCATTGCTACTTATCTAGAATGAAACCTCTTTGCTGACATGTTGAGAGTTGTGCACACTCTTAACAATGTTCTGGTAGAGATTGGAAGGCATCTAGAAAGTTACGGGATATGGATAAATGTTGTATTGAAGCATTGGCTAAAATAATTGCATGATTGTATGACATATTTCTTTATGTGTACGAATTTGTTCTGAAAACTATGAGATGTTTCTAATCATGCAATTTAACTTATTTTTGTAGGAAAGATCATATACGAGTACCTACAAAAGAAGGACTACAACATTTGTTCAAACAACAAATCCATCTATTGAAGAATCTGAAGTTCCCAGGATCCGGGATGAAGTAATGATGCCATGATCCGCCGATCATGAAGAATGATGTTTGGGATATGGTCCTAAGACCTCAAGGGAAGTCGGTTGTGACTTCCAAGTGGATCTACAAAATCAAGCATGCTGCAGACGACAGCATAGAAAAATACAAAGCAAGGTTTGTAGCTCGTGGCTTCTCCCAGAAAGAGGGAATAAATTATGAAGAGACTTTTGCTCCTATAGCCAGGTACACTTCCATCAGATCAATACTTTCCCTGGCTACAGTGATGAAATGGAAGATACACCAGATGGATGTCAAGACAACTTTCAATGGTGTAGTCGAGGAGGAAGTGTATGTGGAGTAGCCACTTGGTTTTGAGACACATGACAGAGATTCATATGTGTGCAGATTGAAGAAATCCTTGTATGGCTTGAAGCAAGCTCCTAGGACTTGGTATGGGAGGATAGACAGCTTTCTATCTAGTTTGGGCTTTACCAAGAGTAAAGTAGATTCCAACCTTTACTACAAGGTTGAGGAAGGCAATCCTGTCATACTAACTTTGTATGTGGATGACCTGTTTGTTACAGGTGAGGATGGGCTAATTACCGACACCAAGAGGAAGCTTGCTACCGAGTTCGAGATGAAGGACTTGGGGTGATGCGATATTTTCTAGGCATGGAGGTGTGGCAGAGTGCAGATGGAATCTTCCTTGGACAAGGGAAGTATGCAGTAGAGATCCTGAAGAGGTTCAAAATGATGGACTGCAAGGCCATGGCCACACCTATGACATAGAACCTGAAGCTTCTGTGTGATGCTTCATCTAATCCAGTTGATGTCACTATGTATCATTAGATGATTGGGTCCTTGATGTACCTAATGAACACTAGACCAGATATTTGCTTTGCGGTGAACACATTGAGCCAGTTCCTGACAGATCCCAGAGGTGTCCACCTGGTTGTTGTAAAGCATATTCTGAGGTACCTGAAGGGTACAATTGATTATGGGCTCAAGTATGATGCGAGTCAAAAGTTTAACCTGCAAGGTTATGTTGATTCAGACTGGGCAGGCAGTGCTGTAAATAGGAAGAGCACATCTGGGTGCTGCTTCAGTATGGGATCATGTGTGATCTCTTGGTTTAGTAGGAAGCAGTCCTACGTAGCACTGAGTATAGCCGAGGCAGAGTATGTTGCAGCTTGTTCGGCTAGTTGTGAGGCAGTATGGCTCCGGAAGCTACTGTTTGAGTTATTTGATCTCCCGTTAGATTCTACTAGTATCTTTTGTGACAACCAGAGTTGTGTGAAGTTGTCTGAGAACCTGGTGTTCCATGACAGGTCGAAGCACATTGAGATCAAATATCACTATATCAGGGATATGGTGCAGAGAGGAGCAGTGAATCTCCTGTATGTTGCGACGGATGAGCAAGTTGAGATGTGTTGACGAAACCACTATCCAGAGTGAAGTTTGAGTACTTCAGAGAGAGGCTTGGTGTTCTTCATATTGACGACACTTCGAGGAAGAAGTGATGGACACATTTGCAGGAGCCATTCCAAGCATGGTGAGAGGAGGATCCTTCCCATGACTGTGGATGTAAGCCCTAGATGATGAGCATCAGGATGATGCTCCAGTTACTTCTCTGTATATGCATCAATTGGATGCTTTGATTAGTGTGATCATGTATTTGTATATGCATCATGTTGGATGCTTTGATCAATTTGATCATGTATTTGTATATGCATCATGTTGGATGCTTGATATGTGTTACCGGACAATCCACTCGAGCGGACGCAAGCCGGATCTCCCTAGCTCAATGTGAGTCTAGAACAAATAGAACAGACTACAAACACATTTCCTAGATCTACCAAAGGACCAAGTACTAGATGTCTTACCTTTTACTACGCAATCCTTTCTCCTGAATGTTGCTCCACATCCCACAATCGTCAAATCCAAACTACAAGACTTGTAAAGACACAAAAAACAAGAGAAACGAGTAAAGAGAATCTATACAATAAGCGATCTAAGTAAACAATTAAGCAAGTAAACTACACAATATCATTGCACATAAGAACAATATTGGTGGAAAGCATTTGTATTACTGCAAATAGAGGAGTACATGATAGAGATATAGAACTACAACCAAAGACTTAACGTATATCCCTTCTCTGACCAAGCCAATTGCCATGTCCTTCCAAGGAAGTATGAGCTCTCCAATAGGTGAATGGAGGTGTCTTAAGAGATATTTCACCAGCATGTAGATACCATAGTCTTCCTCCCTTTGGGATGGGAGTGAGCCTCACTTATATAGGACTAAGTGGATAGGGTATGGATAGGATAGGTTGAGAGATGGTAGGAGAGAGATAAGGGATCCTCCCAAAGAGTTAGGGGTCGAGTACCAGCTCCCTGGAGGTCAGGGATAAGCCCCTAAATGGGTTAGTTTCAAGAAGGATCTCGAATAGGCTATTTTTTCCCATTAACAGACCTCGTTGCACCCTGCAGTGGAGCAAGATGCGACATCGCATGTTGCTAGTGTGCAACCTGCGACGACCTCTCAAAAGATTGTAGGATTGAGTGTAAACCCTCCCAAATGAAAGTACTTAGTCCAAGTGACAAGTTAATGACCACATTGAAGAAGATGATGATACTGATAACATAGTTGAAGATGATGTTACAAATACTTTGATCCATGATTCATTTAATGTTGGAATGGATGATGATGATGATCATGAAAATGATGAACATTTTGATGATATTCATGATACACCTCTTCTTGACAAGGCATGCGAACCCCTTTATGACAGCTCCAAGACAAATCTTCTCTCTGCTATATTGTTGGTAATGAACTTGAAGGTTATGAATGGTCTTTCAAACATATCAGTCACACGGATGTTAAGGTATGTAATATATTCCATCACAAAATATATATGATTGTCATGTATTGTATTGTTAATTCATATATAAGTCAAATTACTACGGATGAAATTTGTTTCATTTATATTATTTCTATATTATATTAACTAGATTTTTATTTTTATTTGTTGTAGCATGATAGCTGAATATTTGTTACCACCGTCAAATATTTTACCTCGCACATATCGATATTTATCTACCATCATGAAAGAAATTGGAATGCAGTATGAAGCAATTCATGCATGCCCCGATGATCATGTTCTTTATTACAACCAGCATGAATTTGCAACAAAATGTCCTGAATGTCATATCAGTAGATATCGCACAGATCAAGTAACTAAAAAGGTGCCTCGCAAGGTTCTACGTTATATTCCCATTATTCCCCGTTTGCAACGACTGTTCAGGTGCAAAAACATAGCGCAGTTTATGGATTACCATGCACGGAACAGAAGTCAAGATGACATTATTCGGATGCATGTAGATGGGTCTGCATTTAGAGATATGGAGGAAAAATGGACTCACTTTAAAGACGAACCTCGTAATCTTAGGATTTCTTTGGCAGCAGATGGTATCAATCCTTGTGCAGAGATGAGATCTGTTTACTCGGTATGGCCTATTTTTGTTATCAACAACAACATTCCCCCATGGTTGACAATAAAGAGGGAGCACATAATGTTGTCGATGATTATTCCAGGTACGAACACTGCAGTTTTTTTTTATTGCAGTGGTATATTCTCATTTGTCATTTTTTGTCTCATAATGTTATATATATATATATATATATTTAAAGTTTTTCTATTGCAAAATATGGTTTATATATCTAAACGGTACATCTCATAATCAGAATATTTATTTTATATGTTCAAATCAATCAGGTAAGTACCAAGTCAAAGATATGAATGTATATATCGAACCTCTTATTGACGAGCTACTGAAGTTATGGAATGGCATCACTATGTTTGACTTATCTAGACCAATACGACAAAGGCAATTCCAATTCCATGCAATGCTTGTATGGACAATACATGATGCCCCAGGGTTAACCCATTTCTGTGGTATGTAATTATAAGTTCCTCTTTAGTTGCATTTAATTTTACAAACTACTAGTTAATATAATACGCATGCATGTTTTTCTAAATAAATATCCGGTCATTTTTATATAATTATAATAGACAATATTGATATTCCATCTTTTTATTTAGGTCTTCAGACAAAGGGGAAATTTGCATGTCCAGTTTGTGGTCCTAAGATCAAATCTCGTCGTTCAAAAAGCTTAGGAAAGGAGGTGTTTGATGAGTATAGGCACTTCCTCTCCAAGAATCACAGGTATCGAACTACCGAAAAACATCTTTTCAATGGCAAGCAAGAGACTGCATTAAAACCAAAGAGAATGACACCTCAGCTATGGAAGTTGCAATATAATAGAAATCGTCAAGGTACGTATAATCAATCATTGTATATATATATGATGATATTGTATCTTATTATATTGTGTGTTGTTCACTATAATTGACATTGATTTAATATTTAATTTCATCATTGTTGTTCATGTGATCATCATGAAGGCATTAATGAGCTTCCACGAGGAATGAAAAGTTATCCTAGACAATTTAGTAGGTTGCCCTACTATGAGCACCTAAAAATTGCTCATCTATTTGATACAATGCATATCGGAAAGAATTTGACTGAAACATTATGGCGAATATTGGATGGAAGGAGTGACAAAGAAAAAATTGTCAAAATTTGCAAAGACATTCAAGATAACAACCATGCAATGAAAGACGTCATTCAATTTCATAGCAACGGAGAGCAAATTAATATAAACTCACTTCCATGGATGTTAACAGACCAACAAAGTAATGTTGTAAAAGAAGTCATTCGAAAAATTAAATTTCCCACTGGATTTTGTGCGAACATGAAGAATATCATAACAAAGAAAGGTGATTTCGCGGGGGTGAAAACGCACGATTGGCATGTCTTCATGAAGGTAATAATTAATATGGTATGCATTTAATAAAAAAAAAATTCTAGTACTCTTATTCGATATACTGAAACTATTTGTATATTATTGTTACGGTATGTTCTACCTCTCTCTATCCCGGACAACTTCGACAATAATGTCAAGCAAATAATATATAGTCTCGGGAAATACATGAGGTAAGTGGTGATTTTTCCATGTGCTTACTGTTTGTTTAATTCAACATAGAACTTATTCTTAATTTGATTTTCATTATCTACTTCATGTTACGTAATATAATGACTTTTTTCTTTAATCTCTTGATTGGGTTGTCATGTCACTTGTAGATGGTTGTCATCTAAAGAATTCCATAAAGAAGACATAAATTATTGGAGGAGATAAATTCCTCGTCTCATGTGTGAAATGCAGAAGCATCTACCTTCAGCATTTTTCAATGCACAGGAACACTACCTCATACACCAAGTTGAGGAGATTGAACTGTGTGGACCTGCGCACTCAAGGTCCATGTGGATGATTGAGAGGCACTTGAAATTTATGAAGGGTTTGGTCAGACAACGAGCATATGCTGAGGGTTCTATGATGGAAGGATATATGGTATACCAAAACATGATGTACATTAGTGAATATCTTCCTATATTGGCGTCAAAGCTCAATTTACGTCGCATTTGTGATCCAGACTCCAAAAAAGATTTCGAAGGGGAGTACCTGAAGGGGAAAGGTAGATCGAGGAAGGTGAAAGGTAATATAACACATTTCACTAGTGATTTTTATGTTTATATATCATACATATATATTCTATTTTTTTATTTAGTATTTTGCATCATTTTATACTGTAATTATATACTTTTTTAAGTGACTAATATACATTTTCATTGAATTTTAATTTTATTGTCATCAAACAGTTGGTCGAGAGTGGGATGCGATTCATTTATACATCGCAAACAATCTTGACTGGATGAAAGTATGGATCAAAAAATGTGAACAATCTGGTCATGGAATATCATGGGAAGGTGTGGCTTCATTAGTTAAAGCTGCACATCGCAATGGAGACACCAATCTAACACAAAGGGAAATCGATTTAGCAAGAGGTTTAAAAGATAAGCAGGTAAGCATATTAATCAACGGCACTATTTTTTTTTTTTAAATATTGTCGTTGTACGTCACGCTTGTTATTTTCCTTTTATGGCATTATAATAAACATGCATGACTACTTTATCATAAATATGGTGTCATTATGTAATCTTTTCCTGTATGGCTTGTTGTACTAGGTAAAACACCATAAAGCTATGTGGTGCAATGGATGTAGATATCGCATCAAAAAGTTGGATGAAACAAAGAAAACATCTGATTGTGGGATATCTGCAGTCTTTGAGGTGACCAATGTTTCTTCTAGAAGTGACAGACATCCAGAACTATCTGAAAATCGATACTATGGGTATATGGAAGACATTCTTCAATGTGAATTTAACTCCTTCAAGGTATTTATGTTCATTGTCAAATGGTACAGGTGTCGATTGAATCAACGTGATCCCGATAGAACAATTATTGAACATGATAATGGTTTTACCATGGTAAATACAAGGTTGTTTGAGCCAGGAACGAAAGCCTATGTTCTTCCAACCCAATGTGAATAGGTATTTTACTCTAAGGTTCCAGGTAGAGTGGGTTGGTCATTTGCTGTGAGACACGATCCAAGGGGAAGGCCGGTAAAGTATAACGTAGATGAAGGCCGTAATGAAGGCGTTCTCGAAGAAGAAGATGTCGTTGAAGATGATCATGATCAACATGAGTACTTAGATGATATTCCTGTTCCAGAAGAAGATGTCGAAGAACTTCTTGAATTGGATCATGACGTATATTCAGACAATGTCCATGAAGATGATATCGATGATGACATGATGATCGACATAACTGACATCGACGACGATGATGATCTGGCCAATCCTTACAATGTTGAATCTGGATCATCGGATGATAGTACAGACAATCAATACTCAGATGAAGAAGATGATGAATACCATTGAATTTTATGATCAGGTATGCATTACTAATAATAAATTATTAACTGTTTCTTAGCTAATTTCCATTTTCCTATATGTTAAAATTAGAAACCTTTCTTGTTACTTAGTATGAATGAGAAAAGACATTTAATTTTTTTGTACATAGATATTTTTTTTGGGCTATATTGGGGAATTGAAAGTGATGAGAGGGGGGGGAGGGTCCATAAGAGCTTCCACCTTCACGTGGTTGGCCCTGTTTAGTAGATAATATTAAACGATTCTCGAAACAGAGAGAAGCTTATAATTAAGGAAATGCAGTACAATTATCATGCTACCCCAAATGGCATACTGCTTGATCATCAATATCATCTTCATCATGATCACCATCTTCATCATGATCACCAGGATCATCATCATCATCTTCTTCATCATCGTCATCATCATCATCTTCATGATCGTCATCATCATCATCTTCATGATTGTGATCATCATCATCTTCATAATTGTCGTTGTCATCACCACCAACATCATCATCGTCCCCATCTTGATCATCATCATGATCATCATAATCATCTTCGTCTTCATCATCATTCTCGTTGTCATCACCACCAACATCATCGTCGTCATCATCGTCATCACCATCATCTTCATCATCATCGTCATCATCATCATCATCATCATCATCATATTCATCATGACCAACATCATCGTCATCATCATCATCGTCGTCATCATCATCGTCATCATCATCATAATGACAAAAAACACAATATTCATCATCTTAGATAGACATTCTTCATCATCGTCTTCATCATCGTCATCATCATCATCTTCATGATCGTCATCATCATCATCATCTTCATCATTGTCGTTGTCATCACCACCAACATCATCATCATCATCATCGTCCCCATCTTGATCATCATCATGATCATCGTAATCATCTTCGTCTTCATCATCATTCTCGTTTTCATCACCACCAACATCATCGTCATCATCATCATCATCACCATCATCTTCATCATCATCATCACATTCATCATGACCAACATCATCGTCATCATCATCATAATGACAAAAAACACATTCTTCATCATCTTAGATAGACATTCTTCATCATCGTCTTCATCATCATCTTCTTCATCATCGTCATCATCATCATCTTCATGATCATCATCATCATCATCATCTTCATCATTGTCATTTTCGTCACCACCAACATCATCATCATCATCGTCGTCCCAATCTTGATCATCATCATCGTCATCATCATGATCATCGTAATCATCTTCGTCTTCATCAGCATTGTCGTTGTCATCACAACCAACATCATCGTCGTCATCATCATCATCACCATCATATTCATCATCGTCTTCATCATCATTGTCATTGTCATCACCACCAACATCATCATCGTCGTCGTCGTCGTCATCGTCATCATCGTCATCATCATCATAATGACAAAAAACATATTCTTCATCATCTTAGATAGACATTCTTCATCATCGTCTTCATCATCATCTTCTTCATCATCATCATCATCATCATCTTCATGATCGTCATCATCATCATCATCTTCATCATTGTCGTTGTCATCATCACCAACATCATCATCATCATCATCATCGTCCCCATATTGATCATCATCATCAACATCAGCAGCAGCATCATCATCGTAATCATCTTCGTCTTCATCATCATTGTCATTGTCATCACAACCAACATCATCGTCATCATCATCATCATCACCATCATCTTCATCATCGTCTTCATCATCATTGTCGTTGTCATCACCACCAACATCATCGTCATCATCATCATCGTCGTCATCATCATCGTCATCATCATCATAATGACAAAAAACACATTCTTCATCATCTTAGATAGACATTCTTCATCATTGTCTTCATCATCATCTTCTTCATCATCGTCATCATCATCATCTTCATGATCGTCATCATCATCATCATCTTCATCATTGTCATTGTCATCACCACCAACCCTGTATTCATCATCATCATCGTCCCCATCTTCATCATCATCGTCGTCATCATCATGATCATGATCTTAATCATCTTCGTCTTCATCATCATTGTCGTTGTCATCACAACCAACATCATCGTCATCATCATCATCATCATCACCATCATCTTCATCATCGTCTTCATCATCATTGCCGTTGTTATCACCACCAACATCATCGTCATCATCATCATAATGACAAAAAACACATTCTTCATCATCTTAGATAGACATTCTTCATCATCGTCTTCATCATCATCTTCTTCATCATAGTCATCATCATCATCTTCATCATTGTCGTTGTCATCACCACCAACCCTGTACTCATCATCATCATCGTCCCCATCTTGATCATCATCATCGTCATCATCATGATCATGATCGTAATCATCTTCGTCTTCATCATCATTGTCGTTGTCATCACAACCAACATCATTGTCATCATCATCATCATCACCATCATCTTCATCATCGTCTTCATCATCATTGTCGTTGTCATCACCACCAACATCATCGTCATCATCATCATAATGACAAAAAACACATTCTTCATCATCTTAGATAGACATTCTTCATCATCTTAGATAGACATTCTTCATCATCGTCTTCATCATCATCTTCTTCATCATCGTCATCATCGTCATCTTCATGATCATCATCATCATCTTCATCATTGTCGTTGTCATCACCACCAACATCATCATCATCGTCGTCGTCCCCATCTTGATCATCATCATGATCATCGTAATCATCTTCGTCTTCATCATCATTGTCGTTGTCATCACAACCAACATCATCATCATCACCATCATCTTCATCATCATCACCATCATCTTCATCATCGTCATCATCATCATTGTCATTGTCATCACCACCAACATCATCTTCTTCATCATCATCATCATCTTCTTCTTCATCATCGTCATCGTGCAACTTATGCCCACTTGGTAATTTGATTGAGCACCTTGTAATTATGTGCTCATAAATGATAAATGATATTGGAAAGTCACTCCTTTCATAATTCATCTTTATGAGTGAGTGTGACAAAAGAGAGTGGCATAACTTATTCATATGTTTTTAATCACTAGATAGTTCTTTATGAGTGAGTGTGACAAAAGAGAGTGGCATAACTTATTCATGTGTTTTTAATCACTAGCTTAGTTTAATTCAACATCTTGTAATCTTTCTGCTAATAAATGACATTGGAAAATCACTCCTTTCACCTACAGTGAGTGTGACAAAAGGGAGTGATTAGATATTGCAAATGCATAACTTACTTAGATTTGTTTTTTAATCATTAAATATAGTTTAATTTAACATATTGTATTCTCGTGCTCATAAATGATATTGGGCATTCACTCCTTTTATCATAGAGGTAAAAATAATAATCAAAGTTTGGATTAATTTGTTTAAGGATGGAGCAGTAGCAATAGTTGTTTTGATTTCTCAACCTTAGTTTATAAAATCATGCATCCTTCTTAATCATCTTTTATAAGGGTTTGAGGATTTCAATGAAGTCAAAGCCAGAACACCTTATGAAATTGATCATCCCAAAGAATGATTACGTCAATGCCTTGTTGTGTGGCAATGGGATAGAATGTTATAGGTTTTATTCTTTTTGAATATACCAATATCATGTATTTTGATATGATATGCCCAAGTAATTTTCCTTATGCAATAATGAAAATGGTTTTATTGGGATGTAGTGTGATCCCATATTTTCTACATCTATTAAAAATAGCTTTAATTTCAATATTGTCCATATAGACAAGTACATTTTGATTTATAAGGCCTATGAAAGCTATATCCATTACACATGAATTGCTCCATTTGGTGTTGAAAGCAATTTTCGATCTATCTTCATTTGAGACAAGAACTTGATTAGATCCCAAAAATACATCCTAGAGTGAGCATTTTAGATCTCATTACAAGTTTCAAAATTGACTCCATAGGTGGAACTCGATAATTATATTTCTCTTATGCTTACTTAAGGTTTCTAAAATTGACACAAGGCCTATTTTCACCACTCTTGTTCCTTAACATGTACAAGGTTTTCAATTCATGGCTAATGGTGGATTGGAAACATAATGTTTGCATCTAGCAACTTCTTCAACTGATCCTTTTGCATCAATGGTTCTAATGATGGATGAACCTTTCACATCTTTTATTGAAAGGGATTAGTTGTTTTCTTCAATGGTATCACCTATTGAATAATTATTGTGTCATACACCTTCAAGTCCTGGTATGTCTAAGAAAATACATCTCTATACAAGTAAAATAGCTTGATATAAGATCTTCTTTTAACCTCTAAACAAAAATAACCTAGATTGATTATATTTCGATCCTCTTGTGGTTAAATTTTTAATTATTTGTGTTATTGTTTGTATTATTTGTTGTATTTTTTTGAATTTAATATATAAATATTATATAAAAAATGATAATAAAAATAAAAATAAAAATAAAAAATATATATATATATATTGTATTGAATAAAAAAATTACAAAAACTAAATCAAATAATAACAAAAAACAAACATTATATATATACACATAATAAAAAAACAAAATATAATAAAAATATAACAAAAAAACACTATATAATAGATATATATATATAAAATAAAAAATACATAGCAAATAAAAAACTTACCTGCTTGATACCTCCCGCGATGTGTGCTGCCGATACCTCCCGCGACAGTTTTTTCCCTAAACCCTTTCTGCTACCTCCCCGCAAGACCGTTCTTCTGTGGACCATGTCTGCTACCTCCCACGGTGACCTTTCTGTGACCTTTGTTGAGTTGTGAGAAGAGGATATTCACCCTGCACATGCAAATTTGGATTGTGGTTCCCTGCATTTGAGTCCGGTACTAAGCTGTTAGAAGAGGATATTGAGCCTGTTCGTGGAAATTGGGATTGTGGCCATGCATTTGAGACTGAGCCAGAGTGGAGCAACTCCGAGAAGAAGCAATGGTGCCTCCCAAATCAGTGACTACGATGCCCTAATTTTTATGGGGTCCAATCCAGAGAATAAATCTCTAATTTGGTATTGTAATTTTGTTTTTCTTGTGGTAAACAATGTTATTGCAATGCATTCATTTGTTATTGCAAGTTTGTCTTCACCCATATAAGCTATTCAAACGCAAGCTATAAGCTACAAGCTATTGGAGTCCCTGCCACTGGAAATCCATGAACGCCTTGTAGATGAGGCTCTCCGGATACAACCCACATATCTATCCTCGGGATGCCAGAATTCATACCAGTTGGGGAAAACTAGAACACCACTGCCTAAAAATTTTCCACTCTAGGCATTTCTTGTGTGTGAATTAGAACCCCCGTGATGGCACTTATGTGGTCGTACCCTTCTATTATGATCTCCTCCATTGAATGCAGAATTTACCCTTTGAGAAAGGTCCAAATATCTCACAAGATTAGGCACCCTCACCTCTTTGTCATTTCCCACGGAAGCTATTATGCTTCTCATCAGCCAGAAAGATGGTTGAAAACGTAGATGCTACAAATTTGGAAGCAGGACTGACAATTCATTTTTCCTAGTTCTGAAAACAAACGACTTATATGAACTGAAAATGACCTTAATATCTCATAGCAAAAAGAATGTAGTGACTTTTGCTTATTGCCTTGCGTTTTGATTCTGGAAGGGCCTTCATCAGAATGAGAAACATTGCATGCGCATCCAAATCAGTTGTGAAACTGCTGGAAACATTGCCATCATCTTTCTTTAGCAGTGCCTTTGAATCCTCAGTAAGTGCAACTTGCCATAGTATTTCTTGATGTATCATCCCAATATCAAGAAGCACATCCTTGCTATCATTTCCAAACTGTCGTTAATGCTACCAACCATCGATTCTCTTTAGTATCATCAGCTAGAAAGACAAAAAATTGTACCACAAACAAGCACGAAAATACTTTCCAATTCAATCCATCTTTTGCAGCTAATAAATTAGTCCCTACAACATGATCCAAAACATTTAATGTAGTCTTGAGATGTTCCTTCAGATGAGCACAAAATACCCTTGCAAGGGAAACTGAGTGTTGTTGTGTGAATGCTTTGCAAACTGCAACCATGTGCACAGCTACAGACATCCCTTTTGAAGATAGCGGAATACTTGGAAGAGTCAAGAACCTCATAAGGGCTTCAATGCCCTTTTTCTCAACAAATATTCTACAAGTTTCTGGATTTTCCATTGCCATATGCACAAACACCATGGCATGTGAAATGCTTAATTTTAGAAAGCGTTCATTACTCATATTTTCAAGAGACAATCCACTAGTTCCAACCCCGTCATTATGCTTATCTTCAGAATCAGTATCCATAGGAACAGGACTATCCAATCTGTCTTTAGCCTCTACTCGGAGCCTATGGGCCTTGCTGGGGCATACGTTGTTGATCCCTGGTGGCTGTCAACAATCTTCTCAGTGTTTAATCTATTGGTCATTACAAGTTCAAAGTGATTGAATGCTTACTTTGGGAAATTAACTTAACAATTCACGCTTCACATCTAAAGCAAGTTGATCTCTTTTCCCTTAGCTCTCCCAAAACCTAATATCCAATCAACCCATCAGGAGGCTTTTCTTGGCCTTGAGAGCTGGCCTAAGAGAGGAAAGTCAAGCACTAAGGTGACAGTGGTGCTTCTCTTCTGAAGTTTCACTTGATAGCAGTAGTGGATCGAGACTTTTCCATTTAGGTGCTAAATTGAGTGGCCATTTTTTAAAGCAATTTTTCTTCTGTTCATGGCCATGCTTTCTTTCAATTTATCGTTCCTTATTGTGTCTTGTTCTGCTATACACTAATTCCCTCATTCGGATTTTCTAGTCTCTTTGGCCTATTCACTCTTTTCTTATTACGACTGAACTCCTTCTTATTGTATAATCAAATCTATTTTCAATGATTGGTTTCACCGCTCTCTACTCATGTTTTCACAGCTTTAATCACCCCAGTGCAAGGATTCCATATCATTCATAAAGCCAAAGATGTGTTGCTGTGTAGTTATTTTCCATTGCACATTTCTTGATTGGTGAGGGAGTTTCCTACATTTATCACCACTCGAGCTACTTGTGCCATGTGGGCTACAAAGGTACTCAATTGCAATGAGAAAAAGTTGTAGCAAAAAGGACTGAATTTAAACATTTCACTACAATAAAATCATAAATCATGTAATTTCACATCCATATTTGTATGTTTAAATGCACACCATACATATTACATGTTTTTTTAACACTAAAATAATTTACACACATTTTCGGTGGATGTTGTCAGTATTGGAATGGCGACAAATATTGGGTCTTGTGTGCTCTGTAACCAACATTTGGTTGAACACTGAAGTTCCCACCAGTTAGCAATGGCAATTTTTATTTTCACAATAAAATAATTTACACATGACATTTTCGGTGGATGTTGTTAGCATTGGAACAACTACAGATATTGGGTCTTGTGTGCTCTGTAACCAACATTTGGTTAAATGTTGAAGCTCCCACGAATTAGCAATGGCGGTGGTAGTATTACAATGAAAGGGCATGGCAAAATAATAATAATAAAAGTCTCTCCCTACCAACAACATAGTCAAAGTTTAGATACCAGAGAAGCAATTACCATCTAATTAAGCTTAATAATTGAAAGATAAACTTTCTGCCAATAATAGCGACATAACGTACTGACCAAGAGAGCATCATTGGAAAACATGCACAAAATTTGATTGCTATGTTTTCCTAACAGTAAAATAATTTACACACACTTAACGGCTACAGAGTTCGGGTCTTGTGTGCTCCGTAACCAACATTTGGTTAAACACTGAATTTTCTGACAATCAACAATGGTGGTGCTAGTATTACAATGAAAGAGCATGGCAAAAAAAAAAAATCCTCTCCCCACCAAGCACATAGTCAAAGTTTAGATATAAGAGAAGCAGTTACCATCTATTTAAGCTAAATAATTGAATGATAAACTTTGTGTGAATAATAGCGACATAATGTTTTGACCAAGAGAGCATTTGTTGCCATGGCTGCGCCCATTGTTTCTAATCAATGTATTCTACTTTATATCATGACAGGTAACACATTATGAGCAGCATTCCTCCTCAGTACTTATCTGAGAACATGTATGAGGCATTTATGGTGGGAAAATCCAATTGGGTGTTGCAAGGAAATGCAGTGACAAATTTGACAAGGGGATTGAGACCATGCAGGCATCACAAGTAATTGGCCAGGCCGTGCATATCTATTAATGTTGGGTGTTGTCATTGATGCAGATATTTTGGCATTGAGGACAATGGATTGTATGGGTATGAGAGAAATGGTTGAAGATGATATATTAGAATTGATTCAGTGACCAATGTTCTTACCTATTCAGAATCTATGATAATACTTTTTTGCAGATGACAGATGCTAGTTTTGTTGATGGCCCATGCAGAATCCCTTCATCCTCACGAGTCCTCCCCTACCTATATGTTTTTGGACATTTTTTTTCCAAAATCTGGATAAAATTCATTCTGGAGTCTTGCAATGCCATAAAATACATGAAATCTTGGACTGTCCTTTCCCCTACAAACTAAATGACCAATAATGCATATATTATAAATGAGCCTCTGTAGATCATCCAATTTCATTATTTTCTTGATTCTCGTCAGGGGAAGCTATGATTTTTGAGTTTGATGGCTTGGACGATGTCCTGAATTCGATAGCTTGGACAATGTCACTACAGAATTAGGGTTTAAGATTTCCATAGAACATAAGCTCCAAAGCGCCATGGTAGCTTATAACTACCTAGAAGAAGAAGTCACATGCATTTATACTTTCAGAAAGCTAATTTAGAAATTAAAACTAGCACACGTGTCCACCATAGATAGCAATTCTAATTAAAGTTTCGGTCTTGGTATAAGTAGTGTGTATTTCATTTCATCATTTAAACTGATGTCTGCATGCATAGCATACCGACAAATGCTACTTAAAGTCCACGTATAACTGAGGAAAATATGTAGTTGGCTCCAACTATGACCTCCGCCTGTGCAATTATTGAAGAATGTTATAAGTGTTCCTAGAGAATTATGAACATGGATATATACAATTCCTTCTATTTATTATCACTTTGTTTTATGTGATGAATTCATTTGCAAGACTTGAGTATATCTGAAGCTCTCCTTGAGGTCCCATGAATGAACTTGAACACTTGTTGCATTCATTAATTTGAAAGAGTAGTTATAGTTTGAAAGAACTCTCTCCTTACCTTAGCTAGCATTCATTGAAAGGAAAGGCTTATTTTATTCATATGCATTTGCATGGTTTGAGTCAGTCATCACACCACGAGTTTCACTTCCATCACCCGATTGAGTAATACAACCACTAAAATTTACACCCCCTAACTAAACACACCATAACCTCGCTTGAGGAAATCAAAAGAATTTGGTAGTTAGGTAGGACACCGGGGATAGGCATCCAAATAATTCTCCCTTGTCATTATCATCTGAGACATAGTTGTTGTCCTCTAGGGAACCAAAATCCTCTAGTATTTGTTGACATGGTCATACACCAGTTTGTGGAGGGGCCTCCTATTGTTTCAGGGATTAAACCGCCGCAAGATCGAGAACCGGACGGACTATGTGGAATGCCGCACTCCACTTAGCCCTAAGGAAACATCGATCATTGTCTTCCTTGTATTCTCCGGCCACCATACTGGTGATACAAGGGTGATAAGGCAGAAGTGCCAAAAACCTTTTTCGACGTGTCATGAACGAGGTAGCTTAGTGACTTTTCTACTAGGGCTCTTTTACCCAGGATCCCTTTCGGTATAGGGATATCCTTCAAATTCGATCTCTCACTTCGTATTGTTCAACTTGGATTTCATCACCTTGCGAAGGATACGATTTGTCGAGGTCTCCAGCTCCTAGTTAGGAATTTTGCTTGCGTTTTCACCTTTTTAGAGGGTCTTTTTCTTTTTAGTGCTACTTGTTGGCATGCTGGCCACTTTTGTTTCAGCTCGCTTACTGTGACATCGGTCCCAGTATAGTTTTTTGAGCTTGTTTTTTTGGCCTGCGAGCTTGTCTTTTCATAGCTCCCCTTATGCACGCTTGGTTGCTTCAGGGTTTTTGAGTTCATACGCGGTAGTTACCAATACTTATTTGATGATGTGTCATGTCCTCTTCTCCTAGGTCTTCGAGATGGTTGAGTTAGATGGTCTTCTGAAGGGACTGAACACCCCCTCATGGAGCCACTAACGCTTGACCATTGGAGTAGTCTAGAGGACCACGTGATCACATCACCCGTGTGGACTTTTTCGTTTACTGTGACGATGGTCTTTCAAGTTATATGGAACAATGGTACATTTGAGAGAGAGATGAATGGTTGTACCCCACCTTGGTCGATTGTCTTATGGTCCTTTCATTTTGTTGATAATATTTTTGTGGTACCTTGCCTTTTACCTTTTGGGTGTTTTACTGATATTGGGATATCATTTGATTTGTACCACCTTTTATGTTTTAGGTCTTGTGGGTACTATGGTAGTTTGTCCACATTTGAGGTACACCCACTTTCTCCAAATTGTTATGTGTCTTTATACCCACTTCGTACCACCCTCCTGACCTTAGTTTGGAAGATTGCATGCTATCATACCTTTTGGTGGTACTATTTGAGTTTCAAGAGGTAGTTACAAGGAGCTATTGCATATATGAGGTAGTTACAAGGAGATATTGCATATATTGATTTGGACCACCTTTTATGTTTTTGGTCTTGTGGTTATAACTACGGTAGTTTGTCCACGTTTGAGGTAATGTACACCCCCTTAGTCCCATGGGTTGTGAGTCTTTAGACCCATTCTTCTTTTTTTTTACTTGTACCTTACTGGATACCACCCTCCTGACCTTAGTTTGGAAGATTGCATGCTATCATACCTTTTGGTGGTACTATTTGAGTTTCAAGAGGTAGTTACAAGGAGCTATTGCATATATGAGGTAGTTACAAGGAGATATTGCATATATTGATTTGGACCGCCTTTTATGTTTTTGGTCTTGTGGTTATAACTATGGTAGTTTGTCCACGTTTGAGGTAGTCATGTACACCCCCTTAGTCCCAAGGGTTGTGAGTCTTTATACCCATTCCTTCTTTTTTTACTTGTACCTTACTGGTTGGTCTTTGTACTGAGCCTTTTTACTGTCACTGAATTTCTTTGATTGACCATACCATAGCCCAGTCATCTCTCTCTCTCTGGTTTGTACTAGCCCTATCATAGGGTCACTTGGTTCCTAGAGTTGACTGGCCTCTAAGAGGCACAGTCATTTCTAAAAGTAACTCTTCTGAGTATATTACAGGAAATGTCTACACTAAGGTAATCAAATATGTGGTAAATAGTTTTCGTCAAGTAGCCAGGACTTGTAGCATTAGAGGAGATCTTGTAATGTGTATGTGTAGTGTTTCATGTGTGCTACATGTGTGTTACGTGTGTGATGTAGCGTTAAATCAAATAGTAAAAAACAACTCATAAATATGGCATGACTTTCTACTCTTAAGAAAGATAAATAGGTCGTCTTCCGATCATCACTTGAATGCCTACATGTTGACAAAGGGAATGAGGATCAAGTAAAATTATAAAAGGCGGTACACGTCAACTTTTAAGAGGCTCTATGCCTTGCGGTCGAATCTAAACTTTTTTCCAATGGTGCAGGTAAAACCAAATAGGTATTTGTCTGATCCGTCTTCCTCGAGCGAGGGGAGTTTAGGAAGGCTAGAGGAAAGTGAGACATCCAGTAGGTCTAGAAGAATTGTATCAACTAGATGTCAAAAAACCAAAAGAAGATTCCATAGACGCAATGAATTTTTTCACGGTCAAGGGGGGGCATGTTCCTATGGTGATGAGACAAAAGACGACGAAGAGGTGCCCTTGAGGTACAGACATTTAGTGAAACAATGGGTACCGAAGGATCTTCCTCCACCGAACACTGATTTTTGTGTGAATGAGAGGATATATCGAATTGCACCATCGTCGATACATGGTTTCGGGTTGTTTTCCATGGATTGAATCTTGGTCGGTTACGGGACATGTACAGAATTGATGGAGTATGTTGGACCCATATACAACTACAACGATTGGATGCGCCTTGTCCGATATACAAAATGTATGTGTAGTTATGGATTGTCAACAAACTATTTACAATTGAAAGACAAAAATCAAAATAAAGGAGGAACGTTGTACATGGACGGAAGGCCAAAGGCCACAGGGAACATTGCGGGGTTTATAAACAGTACACAACCAGGGTCTACAATTAAGCAACCAAAATGCGAATTTGAGGGGCGTGAAGGAAACTGTGTTTTTGTAGTTGCTATTAAAACAATATCTGCAAGGGACGAATTGCTTATTAATTACCCTGTCAACCGAGTAGATACAAACAAGGTTACTATATAACATTTTACCCAACCTTTTAGTAATAAATTAAACATCATAAGGATTTTTTGTTAGTTTATTTCGTTTAAATTTCCCATATTTACTTCGCAGGCCAGTGATCGGGATAAATCCCTGCCAACAAATGGTCAGAGGAGAACTTCTTCCTCGACGGAGTAGGTATACATCTTTCTAATAGTACAAATATAATAAGAGAAAAGAGTTTTTATTTGCTTTGTTTTTCCATTATTAATAAATTGGTTTGTTTTATATAATGAAATTTATATTTGATGCAGAATGTTGATCGGGAAATACACCCGTCGAATGTTGATTGGAAGACAACACCCTCGGGGCAACAGGTAGACCTGATTTGAATTGTACAATTAAAATATGTCAAAATGTTTTAGCATTATATTAATGTTTCAATGAATATTTTGGTTTCGTTTACGTAATTTTTTAGTCTATGTTTTTTATGCAGGTTGGTTCCATAAGGTCGGCCACACCAGGGTCCGCGCAACGGGTATACATCTTTGTAATATTAAAAATATGATATGAATAATAAATTTTTTGATGTGTTTTCTCATGAATACTTTTGGAATCGTTTAGGTGACTTTCACTATGTTTTTTTATTAGGGTGTTGTTAGGGGCAACTCCCAGATATTAGCAGATTGGGGCAAGTCGCGTATGACCATTGATCCAATGAGTGGATCGTGATCCTCGAGGTCGCAGGTATAATTCATTTCAATTGTACCAATATAATACGTAGCATAATGTTAATTTTGTTATCTATTTTTCGTGTGATATATTGGTTTCGTTGTGATAATGTAAACCGTGTTGTAATTTTACGAATCTATCATGATAGATGTGTTATATACGTTAATATAAAATTTGGAATCTATCAGTAGAGAACTCAGTAGTGCTTTATATATGTTTGTTGCAACCCAGTAGTGAATCGCAGTATGAATCAGCATTGCAAGATTTTCCGTTAGACCCTGAAGTGGCAGAGGTGCTTCACGATTGCGAAAAAATTGGTGAAGCCGCACACCCGCTAAAGATGGCAGAGAAATTGTTGAATAGATATACTTTCTCTAGTAATCTAGGTTCCACAGACAAGCGCAATTAAAGAAAGGATTGCATTGTTGGAACATAGATCTAATAACTTGCGAGTAAGTTGAGGAATCTTGAATCATAGAATAATTCGTTTAAATCTTTATAATGTTCTCTTTTATATGATAGTATTGAACGTATAAGACGTGGTGTGCATTTACAGAATTATAAGGGACCACACAATATTGGTGAAGGTGGTGTTGGCCCTAGTGAGGCTCGTGGAGAGACTTCGCATCACGACCAAACAACTCCACGTAGTTCGAATCCTTCGCCATTATTGTCGACCGAACAGTCGGCAACACATTCCAAAACACCACGGACCCCCGCTGTGAGCGCAACAGCCGCTACTGACCAACACACAACGGATCCTCCACAAGAAGGGGTGGACACTGAGTCCCCTATCAATTTTGATGTCGAACAAGCTACATTTCCAGGATCTTCCTATGTCAAAAGCACGGGAACACTGGAGACAACATTTTTGGTGGACGAAGATCTCTTCCCAATAAAGATACCGACGATCCCAGGTAATTAATCATAGTTGATCAGGTTAATTAGTGTTTATAATTTCATTGTAATATACCGATAAAACGTTTTTTATCAACTATTTATGATCATGGCATGATCGTTGTGCAGGAAACAATGTTTTATATAAACATATGAATGAATTTTGCTTGGAGATCTTCGGGCCCACCATCCGATCAAGGTGGGATAGACAACCGAAACATTTAAAAGATGAACTCACTAATTGGTTGGTTGGCCTGTTTGGGGAGAAAATCTTCAATCATGCCAATGTCTTGAAAAAGGCTTGTCAACATGTGAAGGTTGTCCGAAACCAATATAGGACACACCTAGAAAGAAACCATAGGTATGAGCACCCACCAATGATTCCAGTAATGGAGTGGAGAGCTCTAGTGGAAGATGGAAAGGAGAAGGCTCTAAGAAGAGAAGGCAAGCTAACACCAGGCACAGGGAGGTATGCAATACTTTCCGCAATGTAATTCTAAACCTTATTATCCTTGATTTCTATATCGAACTTGGAACATCTAACGTATTTCAACACTTGCATAGGCTACCAGACACATCAAAGGCCACAAAGGCAAGACTAGAAAAAGTAGGTCAGCACAAGCTTGGCCCTGGTGGTTATTCGAATTTGGCGGCACAGTTCGTAAGTTTCAAGAAACCAACAATGAATACAAATAATAAATTGAAAATTATTTTTCGTTTTATTACACCGTAAAATGTTAATTAACGACGATAAGCAAATATGCAGGCCGATCGATTCAATGAAGTACCCACAGAGGAGGACATGAAGCTTGGCTTCCAGGAAGGCTTTGGAGCTGTTGTTGAACATAGAAGAAGCTTATCTGGGAAGACACAGTCTTGTGGTACCAATCCATCCGGTGCACAGGTATATAGAATCTATATAGTTTAATGAAGATTTGTCGCTTGTGGAATATTTTCGTTCCAAATACTTGATGTAAAATATTGACTCTGTTTTTAACAGGAAAGTAATGATCCCATTAGTGTCGAGCAGGGACAACAACAAATCGATGATCAAGCTTCAAATCCTGGTAATGAATTTATTCATATGCTACAATTTTATGTATAGCATTGCAAATGGTGACCATTAATTGTAGTTCACCGTATTTCAACTGCAGAGCATGTAGAGGGTGAAACTATACAGGTTGAGACTGGACAAGAACATCAACAACATGATTTGGTCACACCTGGTAAAAAAACACCTTCGTAATGAATTGTTTTAAATGAAAAACTTGTCATTACAATAGCAAAATATAACGATGTAACATTTTCACATCGTTGCAGCAAATCCGAACCCCTTGCAGCAAAATCCAGGTCTAGATCAACAACAATCAGCTAGGATATTGCAAACATCACCAAAAGCGCCTGCCAAAGAACCAAGAACTGGAAGAAAAAGTCTAGATGATGTAGATGGTCCTCTCATAGATTATATACCACTGAAGGGAAGAAAAACTTATAAAAAGAAGGACGAGAAAAACAACATCTAAATATTTTCGATAACAATATATCGTCCACTATTTTTGGTCTAATGAATGAATGAATGGCTTAATGAATGTTCTAATGTTTTAATGATTCAGTGTAGTAAACTGTTACCTTCATTGAATTTCAACTTTTATTGAATGAATGTGTTGACTGAATGATTAATGAATGGTGTATTGAATGTTATCTTTTATTGAATGAATGTGTTGATCAACTGAAACGATGGTTTAGTGAATGTTAGCATTTATTGAATGAATAATGGATGAAAGTTCATGATGAAATATGGATGAATTTGCACATATTTGTTTTTTTCAAGTACATGCATTGGGTATGGGGAATTGAGAGTGATGTGAGGGGGGGGGCATAAGAGCTTCCACCTTCATGTGGTTGGCCCTGTTCAGTAGAGAATATGAAATTATTCTCGAAACAGAGAGGAGCTCAATGAATATTCTGACAACGGTGACGATTCATTCTATATTTACGTTTCCCTTAAGCTGCAATATGGCAAACTCATAGTTCACTATCAAGATTTCTTTGACCGTCAGCTTTGTCAGGCAAACCTTAATAGTGAACTATAAGTTTGTCATTTGTAATCGAAGGGAAACGTAATACCATGAATCGTCAACCATTGCCAGGCTGAAACTGAAGACCGTGGAAACTCATTGGATGGCGAAAATTCATTGAATGGTTTAATGAATTTTCTAATGTTTTAATGATTCAGTGTAGTAAACTGTTACCTTTATTGAATTTCAACTTTTATTGAATGAATGTGTTGATTGAATGATTAATGAATGGTTTATTGAATGTTATCTTTTATTGAATGAATGTGTGTATCGACATAAACAATGGTTTAGTGAATGTTAGCATTTATTGAATGAATAATGGATGAAAGTTCATGATAAAATATGGATGAATTTGCACATATTTGTTTTTTTCAAGTGCATGCATTGGGTATGGGGAATTGAGAGTGATGTGAGGGGGGGGGCATAAGAGCTTCCACCTTCACGTGGTTGGCCCTGTTCATTAGAGAATATGAAATTATTCTCGAAACAGAGAGGAGCTCAATGAATCTTCGGACAACGATGACGATTCATTCTATATTTACGTTTCCCTTAAGCTGCAATATGGCAAACTCATAGTTCACTATCAAGATTTCTTTGACCGTCAGCTTTGTCAGAAAAACCTTAATAGTGAACTATGAGTTTGTCATTTGCAGTCGAGGGGAAACATAATACCATGAATCGTCAACCGTTGCCAGGCTGAAACTGAAGACCGTGGAAACTCATTGGATGGCGGAATCATGGAATGGTTTAATGAATTTTCTAATGTTTTAATGATTCAGTGTAGTAAACTGTTGCCTTTATTGAATTTCAGCTTTTATTGAATGAATGTGTTGACTGAATGATTAATGAATGGTTTATTGAATGTTATCTTTTATTGAATGAATGTGTGTATTGACAGAAACAATGGTTTAGTGAATGTTAGCATTTATTGAATGAATAATGGATGAAAGTTCATGATAAAATATGGATGAATTTGCACATATTTGTTTTTTTCGAGTGCATGCATTGGGTATGGGGAATTGAGAGTGATGTGAGGGGGGGGGTCATAAGAGCTTCCACCTTCACGCGGTTGGCCCTGTTCAGTAGAGAATATGAAATTATTCTCAAAACAGAGAGGAGCTCAATGAATATTCTGACAACGGTGATGATTCATTCTATATTTACGTTTCCCTTAAGCTGCAATATGGCAAACTCATAGTTCACTATCAAGATTTCTTTGACCGTCAGCTTTGTCAGACAAACCTTAATACTGAACTATGAGTTTGTCATTTGCAGTCGAAGGGAAACGTAATACCATGAATCGTCAACCGTTGCCAAGCTGAAACTGAAGACCGTGGAAACTCATTGGATGGCAGAAATTCATTGAATGGTTTAATGAATTTTCTAATCTTTTAATGATTCAGTGTAGTAAATTGTTACCTTTATTGAATTTCAGCTTTTATTGACTGAATGTGTTGATTGAATGATCATTAATGAATGGTTTATTGAATGTTATCTTTTATTGAATGAATGTGTGTATCGACAGAAACAATGGTTTAGTGAATGTTAGCATTTATTGAATGAATAATGGATGAAAGTTCATGATAAAATATGGATGAATTTGCACATATTTGTTTTTTTCGAGTGCATGCATTGGGTATGGGGAATTGAGAGTGATGTGAGGGGGGGGAGGGGCCATAAGAGCTTCCACCTTCACGTGGTTGGCCCTGTTCAGTAGAGAATATGAAATTATTCTCGAAACAGAGAGGAGCTCAATGAATGGCTACGATGCTGGATTTCTACAACCCAAAACCCTAACTACATGCAATCTCAAAATTAATGACTACCAACCACCTATTGGTTCTTATTTAATAAAAATGAGTCTTTTCACATTAAGTAACTACCCATTAACTATCTAATGAGCCTTATTCAAAGAATATGATCTCATACATGAATATACAAACTCGTCAGTATACCAAATTAGAGAAGTTAGGTAAGAGTACCTTGACACAATGGAAGCACACTACCATATCTTTGTGACGAATATGCCACAATGTTACATAACTTCCCAGTCCTTTTATTCTGCTACGTGGAAAGCCTGTAGTCCATAAAGTAAGTTCCATAAACACTAGCACTTGAGACTTAGAGTACAGTCTTTTGTGCCACCTTAATAGGCACCCACTAGCTTGTAGGTCCACTTGAATAATGATTGACTCCGCCGCTTAATATAATGACTCTAATACAATGGCCTTATTACAACGGCTCTATTCCCTTAGGCTACTCCGCTGCTAATACAATGGGAAGAGCATAATGGGGTTCTCAGTTATATATATATGTAATTATTCTACATATTTCCACAATAGAGATAAAATATATTGATTTCCTGCAGTATGAAAAATTTTATTTGAAAAATGCTATTTAAAAAAAAAAAAATGTAATGGGTAGTCGCTTAACCGACGCTCTAAACCGACGATAGTATGGTAATATCTGATGGTTTTGCAATACTACCGACGGCTTGGAACATCGGTTTGCCTTTTTTTTGTATGGCATACACATCACTTAACCGACGACCCAATCCGACGACCGTATGGTAATAGCCGACGGTTTTGCAATACGACCGCCGGCTCGGAACGTCGGATTCCTTTTTTTTGTATGGAATACACATCACTTAACCGACGAAACAATCCAACATTTTTATGGCAAATACGTTGCTTAACCGACAACTAAACTGATGCATAATCGATGGCGAAAGATGGTAATCCGACTACCTGTGAAGCTGGAGGAAGTCGGTTAATCGACGTGTTTTCTAGTCGAATATCCGATGTCTTGAACTACGTCGGATTTTAGCCGATATCCCACCGACGATAAAAAAAAATACTGGAATTGTCGGATAGTCAACCATAGGTTGTAGCAAATTTGACTTTTTAGCCGTCAGATTTTGGGTTAAAAAAAATTAGTGGCAAGGTGGCTCGGACCGTGGACTGCTTTCTCACCCAGCGACAGCGTGCCGTTCGAGCTAGGGGTGTACGGGTCAGGCGCCAAGCCTGATGACACTTCATACTTGTACTAAGAGCTTAGAGGCCTCAGATTTTGTACTACTGAAAGCTACGATGCTTCAGATTTTTGTAGAGACTCACTGAAAGCCATCGTGCTTCAGATTTTGTACTGGCACTACTTTTTGAGCGATATATATATATATATATACAGACATTATCGGCGATTTATACATTATGTGTTTTTAAAATGATTAGCGATGTGATCTTGTTTACATGTTTGCTTTTATACATTGTATTTACATGTTGTGAATGCTTTTACATATTATGAGTATTATGTGTGCGTGATGTACCAATCCAAAATGAAGTTGGCCATCGAGTCAACAACTGTTTTTAACTCCCATGGAATGTGCAGGTATTGAACGGATTCAAATGACCTTTCCAGGAGATGTACTTGTCTGAAGAGACGGAGTAAGGTGGGATCACGGATGGCGTACACCCGGTTTAAATGGGAAACCACTAATTGAGAATCAATGTGGATGACAATGTGGTTTATACCCAAGGAAATGGCGTTAGCTAGGGTTCCGATTACTGCCTGATATTCTGCGGCATTGTTAGTCACAAACCCTAGGCAACTTCCTCCTGAGCTAATGAGCTCACCTGTTGGGGAATATAGTACCTAGGCTGCCGAAGCAAGGTTACGGGTATGCCGGCTGGCAACGTCCGTGAATCCATAGCACGTTGCAATCTGCACACGCAGACAGAACATGGTATAAGAAGCGGAAACAAGATTAAAAGACACTCAAAAAAGAGAATGCGTCACACCACACAAAAACACGCCATGTACAGTATATACAAGCAAGTCTATGCATGAGAGATCAAGCACAGTATCTCTTCAGGTAAAGCCCATTGCGGGGTTCACCCAAAGAGATTCTGTCATAATCTTCAAGCTCGTAAGCACCTTTTTCCAACACACATTTTACAACATAAGGTCCATGCCACATGGACTCAAACTTACCTGCTCCTAGTTTGTCGTGCTTCTGGTCATAAGTGAGGACCAGGTCACCCTCGTTAAAGATACGAGGTTCAACTGACTTATCGTATTGGGCCTTGATGCATTTCTTGTGCGCTTCATTAGCTAGAGCGGCATCTCAGCGAGACTCATCAAGTTTTGCTAAGTGCAAGAGACATTCTTCCTCAGCAGTATTGTTAGGAAGAAGTTCGACAGCGAGCTGTAGCAACGGAATTTCGCACTCTATCGGCAGAACAGCCTCCAATCCATATACCAATTGGAAAGGAGTGAAGCCTGTGGCGGTTTTGACGGAAGTTCGGTAGGCCCATAATGCTGAAAAGAGCATGTTGTGCCAATTGGACTTATGTGTCCCTACCATCCTTTGGACCATAGTTTTCAAGACCTTGTTAATGGCCTCGACCTGTCCATTGGATTGCGGGTAGTAGGGTGTTGAATTTTCATGGCGAAAACCCAACCTGTTGCTCAATTCATCAACCATATGGTTCTGAAAATGAGAACCATGATCGGTCATAATTGCCTGAGGAACTCTGAACTGCGCTATTACATGATTGAACATGAAGAGTGTGGCGGTTTTGCCATCGTTCTGGTATGTAAGCATAGCTTCGGCCCACTTTGTGAAGTAATCCACAGCTACGATGATGTAACTATGCCCCCCAGCCTAGGTAGGCTTACAATGCATGAAATCAATGCCCCATTTTACGAATGGGCCAACGGCAATAACCGAATGTAACGGGGCGGGATGAGTGTGCTTCTTTGTATGGAAGTGTTGGCAAGGAGGACATTTTTTTACAGCCTCAATACAATCTTTGAAGATAGTAGGCCAGAAATATCCTACGCGCAAAATATTCTGGGTTGTAGCCATCCCAGAGAGGTGACCGCCACATGCCCCAGCATGACAGTCATTCAGAACGCGTTCAGCCTCATCATGAGTGAGACAATGTCGAAGAGTTAAATCGATGCCATGACGATACAAAGTATCATTGATGATTAAATAATACTTTGCATGGTGATGAATCTTATGACGGTTGTCGCGAGAAAGTTGAGGATTGAATCGTTGGGTTTGAAGATATAACAAGATATCTCCATACCACGGATCAGTCGTACCGATGAGAAACAATGATTCATCCGGAAAGAAGTCATTGTGCTCAACTTCTACATCGGAACGGGGAAGGCCGCAAATGAGCTCGGCAAACACCAAAGACTTCTTAGACTTGGCTTTCTCGAAAAGAAGATCAAATTCTTGCAATATCACACTCCAGCGTGAATACTTTCCCCCAAGCACTTGACGTGTCAGTACGTGGTACATGGGGTTCGAGTTGGCAATGATAGTGGTGGTGCGGAGCAAGATGTAGTGGCGGAACTTCTGGACGGCGATGACTGCCGCGAATGTGAGTTTTTCAACATGTGAATATCTAGTTTCAGCGTCAGCGAGACCCTTACTTGCATAGTATATCACATGTTCCTGAGCATTTTGATCCTCCTGTACCAAAACCATGGCGATAGTGGTAGCAGAAGCGGCGAGATATAAGATGTAATCTCGATAATAATTAGGTGGTTGGAGCACGAGGGCATGCGTGATGGAATGTTTGATACTATCGAAGGATTTTTGAGCTTGATCATCCCAAATGAACGGGATATCCTTCTTGAGCAATCTCATATAGCACTGAGTCTTCTTCGCGAAATTACAAACAAAATGTCGTAAATAAGTTGCCTTCCCTTAGAGACTTTGAATTTATGTCACATCAGTTGGGGGTGGTAGGTTGATGATGGCCTCCACCTTTAAGGGATCAATGCGGATCCCATCCTTCAAAACAATAAATCCTAAGAGGCGTCCGGACTCAACGCAAAAGATACACTTATGAGGCTTCAGACAAATATTATACCGTCTACATCTGAGGAAAATGGCCGTCAGATGATCAATGAGGAACTCGCACTGCTTTGAATGAGCAGGGAGATCGTCCAAGTAAGGTTCCACAAAGTCCTTAATATCATGGAAGGCATACGACATAGCCCGGTGAAATGTGGCGCCAGCGTTTTTAAGGCTAAACGGGAGTTTGTGGTATGTAAACGTTCCCCACGGGCAGATGAAAGTCGCCTTATGTTGGTCGGCTGGGTTGATCTCAATTTGGTTGTAACCAGAAAAGCCATCCATGAATGAGGAGATGACGCTTCTGGCACAGTTGTCGATGATCTGGTCGATGAAGGGGGTCGGGTAGTTGTCTTTTGGACAAGCCCGATTAAGGTCCCGTTAATCAACACAGATGTGAATGGTGCCCTGCTTTTTGTTCACAGGAACAACGTTTGAGACCCAATCCGTCAATGGGACAGGATAAATAAAGCCAGCCTTTAAGAGCTTTTCAATTTCTGCCTTTATTGTCGCAGTCTTCTGGGGGTGTACTGGTCGCAACTTTTGGCGTATAGGTTTGGTGTCGGGATAGGTTTTTATTTCGTGAGAAACAATTGCGAGGTCCATCCCAGGCATCTCCTCATAGGACCAAGCAAATACGTCTCGAAATTGCTTGAACAAGGTCGTGCTAACAGCGATTTCTTCAGGGGAACACTTCTGGCCTATGCGAATGTGTTCCACTATACCAGGTTTCACCGAGATGTCTACCGGGGTGGTTGGCTCAATGTTGGCCAAGTTGCCCTCCGTGTCCGTAAGACATGTAAGGATGGGGGACTGAGGGGATGGGTAGATATATGGTGAAAAGAGGGTATGGATGTTGTTCTCTATGTATTCCAAAGGGGGAAGAAAAGATGACCTATGATGGAGATCATCCCATGGACTATCATCAACATTCATTACTTCCATGATGGACTCGTCTGAATGAAAAGTCTGAAGTAAGAGATCAGGTAGAGAGGATTTCCGTCGTAGAGAACAGGATGGGGAGGCCATGGTTAAATGGTCCTCCAATGTTGATTGGATAGCCTCATAAATACGTTCAGCGGGTGAAAGAGGCATCATGTCTCCAAGCAGGTGTGTTGTGGCTTCATCCGGTACAAGCCAAGCATCGTTTGAGTGAGATAAAATCTCAGTGGAGTTCATGTTCGTCATAGCAACATGATTAGGGGGGTCCATGGCTGGAAAAACGCCCATGAGAGATGAATCTTTCAAAAGGCCAACCCCTACACTCTCATACTGTTTTGACATCTGTCCAATGGAAGGAACGCGGTCACCAAGATGAGTAGTGGTGTCCGGTGTACAAAAATCTAACTGGTCGATAGTAACAATTCGTCCCTGGTGGGGGAATTGTACTATGCGGAAGACTGAAGAGGATACCGCCTGTATGGTGTAAAACCAATTGTGACCAAGCAAGAGATTATAATCTAACAGGGCCGAGACCACTTCCGCGTTAATCGTTACGGTCATTCTGCCCAACTCAACTACGAGAGCTTGTAAGAGCCCATGAGGTTGAAAGCCACGCCTGTCGAATGCTTTCAACATGGTAGGAGAACGATTCAATTCGGGGGAGCCAATGGCTCTCCAATAAGCGATTGACATGACAGAAGTGGAGGCTCCTTAGTCCAAAAGGGTACGATGGACAATATTCCCAGCAATGTTCGCAGAAACTTGGAATGCGAGCTGGTGTGAGAGCCTCGACTTAAAGTTGTCAAGTTGAAACATGATGGTGTTTGAGGAATCTTTGGAGAAATGGTCTTCTCCACACAGTAGACAAGGATACTTCAGTTTCCTTTTCTGCTTGGTATCGTCAGGAGTGCTCTTTGATTCCTATTGGGCAGAAGATTTTTTGGGTTTCCCCTTGTTCTTCTTTTTGCCATTAAACTTCTGAGATGAAGCTGATTGAATAGAATTCACCTCTTCAGTTACAGCAGGAGTGGTGGACTTGGTGGTGGTGTGTCCAGCCTGAGTTGGGTTAGATGATCCAATAGTGCTAACAGCAGGTTGGGTGTTAAGGGAACCAATGATTCCATCAGTTTGGGGTCCCTTATGCGGTTTCATGGGATCATTAACATCACGGGGTGCGTCAGGTAGAATATTGAACAAAGTGCCAGATTGAGTGTAGACTAGGTCTAACAGATGGGCACTCGCGATGGCTTGTTCTTCGATGACAGCACCTCTCATGGAAACATCTTTTTCTATGGTGGGAATGAGCGATTTAGTAAACCAGTCTGCTAGGAGCTAATCTGGAATTGGATCTTTAATGAGACGTCGTCTCCTTCGCCACTCGTGGATATGATCCAAAATGTGAGTGGCAGTATTCTGACGGAGCAAGGTTAAAAGCTCAGTACCAGTCTCATACCGTATAGGCAGTTGGAAATGCATCAAAAAGTTCATAGCAAGAGAGCCAAAATCAGGAAAAGAGTGCGGTGGCAACTCAATGTACCACTTGGCAGCCGAACCGGTGAGAGTCCTTTGAAACAATCTAAGACGAATTGAATCGTCCATTAAGGAATTAGATGAACACCATAAGTGGTATGTCATCATGTGGTTTTTGGGGTCTTCCCCCGGCTTGCCGTCAAACTTGGGGATATCAGACGGAAGTTTCACCGAAATTGGTGGCCAGTTAGATCCATGGTAAATAGGATTGTTGGTTAAACGGGAGAGGTCAGGTAGGTCCAAAGTAGCCAGAAAGGGCAGCTGTGGATTAGGCTGCACGTATTGATAATACGGATAAGGCGTGTAAGGACTAAACTGATCGTAAGGTGTACCAGGATAAAACTGACCGTAGGGGGGTGTGCTGCCTGGACCGTAAGGAGATCCGCCACAATAAGGTGGTCCATTCCAATAAGGTGGGGGTCCACCTCCACCTCCGGGAGGGGGTGGAGGTCCGCTGCCACCACCGGGAGGAGGTGGGGGTCCATAACCGTAATAAGGTGGCCCACCACCGCCTCCGCCTGGAGGGGGTGGTGGACCACTTCCGCCGCCAGATGGATGGGGTCCCCACCACCTCCGCTGCCGGAAGGATGAGGGTTTCCACCACCACCGCCACCACCATAGTAATTAGGTCCTCCACCGCCTCCGCCTGGAGGGGGTGGTGGACCACTGCCGCCACCCGAAGGGAAATGTCCTCCTCCACCATGATAGGGTGGTCCTCCGCCGCCTCCGCCCGGAGGAGGTGGTGGACCATTCCCGCCACTGCCGGAGGGGTGAGGGGTGTTGTAGGTAAAATGAGTTGGGCCTCCACCAATGTTAAGTGGGGGCCCGCCACCTCCAGTAGGAGGTGGGGGAGGACCAATCGGGGGTGGTGGTACTTAAGGGATAGTCGATTGGGGTATGTTTTGCAACACAGGTTGTTGCCCCCATAGAGTGTATGGATTCCCGGGATAAGGTATCCTATATGGTGCATTTTCAGGATTAGGTTGACCCGGCACAGGGTTAACGGAACCTAGATACGCTTGACTCCATGAGGGTTGAGTTACATTTGACGGGCCTCCAACATGAGATAATCCCATGGTGGACGGTCTAGCGGGTTGGGAAGTTCCAACGGAAGGTTCGTTAGGGACTCCACCGCCTATGTTCTGGTTAGGAAACGGGTGTTTCCCCCCAGCCACAACAGGTTGACCACTATTCAAAGGTTGAACCAACGTAGGTTGTTAACTAACTACCATGGTAATAACATTACCAATAAGATAATCCGTGGGAATGGAATACCCTCCCCTCGAATTCTGAGGTGGGGGAGGAACTAGTAAAGTAACCGTGGTAATGACAGGTGTGTGGGACTGTTGTCCTTCCACCAGTTGGTTCACTTGAGGTGCAGGACTAGACTCCTGCGAGGGTTGACCCGCTTATTAGTGGTCACGTGGTGGGGTGCTTCAGGCGATCTGAAAGATATCGAATGAACTAGGATGGGTTGATAAGGGGGTAACGATGGGTCTTCAACCCATCGTTGGAGACTTGACTGCTGACACTCTTCAGCCATGGAACGAAAGTGAGCCAATTGGCCACGAAAGTAGGCTAGAGTGTCTTCCGTAGTAGTCTCACTCGGTGAGGATGAGATGGAAAAATGAGCCACTAGGTGGTTTGTAGAAGATGTCCAATAAGCTGCTGAAGGACCAACAGCTGCTGTAGGGTCGTCCTGGGGTCGGTTTATCCATTCCAACGATCCAGGTTCTCCCAGGATGACGAGAGAAAGGTTTTGAGAAGTGGGGGTGTGTGCTTCTTCATCCTGCGGGGGATGAGAGGCAGGTGAATCTGGTGGAAACAAAAGTCTACCAACATTCAAGGTGGGGTTCCCTACTTCAGTAACTACGACCGCGTTACGCTGATCCATTCTTACCCTCGAAATAACCTCAGGATTAAGGGGATATTCAGGTGGTAAGTTCAAGATCCTACGGGACCTTCTCCAGGGAAAATCCACCAGAGTATCAAGAAAATCAACCAGAAAGACCGAAACAACGTTTCTCCTAAGGGTATGCTAAAGAAAAGCAGTCCAGAAAACCTACTCAAACTAAGGAAACAAGCAAACTTATGCGATAGAGTGGATTCAAAAGTCTGGAACCTCATGGGATTATCAAGGCATCACAAACCGCGATATACTGCAGGGTCCCACAATATGACACGACAAGGAGGATTGGGACCGTACCCTTGCATGCATACCCGATTACTTGGACAGTACGTGCGTGCTAATCTCCTCGATTGTTGTTCTCAGTGTATTGCTTTGCCAAGACGGTCAAATGGTTAACTCGGTTGGTTTCAGGAATCTTAATGGTGTCTCTCGATATACGCAAGGTACGTGGGAGCTCAAATCCGTAGTGGTGCTGTCTAATGCACAGTCGTTGGCACGGGACCTTCCGATATACGTGTCGAGTACGTGATACACCCTTCGATATACACCAAGTACAGATTATGGTACTTGGTGGGTACGTGAAGGAGCTCAATATACCGATGTACGTGGAAGACTACAATACCCCCAGACTACAGTGCTAGCAAATAACAACAGTTGCCATGCTTAACAACGCCGGAACACGTCTCTAACTTACACACAAGTTGCTAAAATTTTTACCTAGTTCTACCGTTAATTTTATCTTGGACGATTAGGTGAATGCATGAGGTGAGTACATAATTGGAAGCATAATGCAAGCCCTGACTACATGCACGAAATGTTCTTTTCTTTCAATGAATTCTAGCTATGGAAAGGAGAAAGCTTTTTCCAATGATATTGCCAAAACAAACTCAATGCAACACAATTCCCAATGCAAACAAATTTGACAATGAAAGTATTCTTTTCCTTTTCAACGAAACACGAAAGTACACAACACTACTAAACCAAATCAAAACAACTTTTTTCTTTTCTTCTTCTTTTCAAAGTAAAATGACACTAAATGATGAAAAGAGAAGATTCTGAAATGAGAAATGCAAGCTTTTCAATTTCAATGATCTAAGAGCAACAAGAATTAAAAATGCATCTATCTTTCCTTAGCATGGAACTAGTTTTGCAAAAAATCGAAGCGTGCTTTGAGCCTTTCAAGAAGATGAGTGATTCATAATTCGAGAAAAACACAATAGATCATACATTCATTCAACTTTTCCAAAACATAAACGAGAATTTTCCAATGCACAACAATCTTTCTTCAATAATTTTTTGAGAAACAATGGGAAAGAAGCACTTTTAAATCTTTCAATGGATGCATCACAGAATAAACTTGATAACAACTTTGCTTTCAGATCTAAATGATTGAAAAGAAAACACTACTTGCAGCACTCATACATTCAGAAAACTCGATAAAAGACAAGCACTCAACCAAGCTGAAAAACACACTTAACTCAAAATCAAGCAGCAGCAAGCAAAGCTCAAGACGAATGTAAATGAAGTCTGGAAGTTGATCTAATGCAATGATCAGATCGAGAATGGAAGGAAGGGAATGCAAGAGTGAATGGATGAAGGTGGAGGAGACAAGAGTATCCACCACTACCGATTTCAAACTTGTCCAAGACGGAACCCAAAGTCAATCCAAATGAAACCAAACTCTCACCACACAAATAAAAAATGGGGTCTCTGGCTAGATCTTGCAGCACAGAGGGAGTTCATACATCATACCAAGGTTCAAACTGTCAGATGAGGGAAAGGATGCCAATATGCCAACTTTTGACAGATCGGCGCACTCTGTCTTCACACACAGTGCGACGTCGCAGTTTACCTTCACGGGAGGTGCGACGATGTCGCAGTATACTAATGCAAAGGATGCGACGGGTGACTAACAGGTGAAGAACAAAAGCTCAGAATGACACAGTTTCGTTTTGTTTCCACTTCCCAGGTGCGACAGGCGAGGTCTAGATTCAAAAATGAACTAGATCTCTCAACAATGAACCAAAAACAGGCTTGAAAATGAGTTGTATAAACTCAGAGGAAGCAGATTAGAATCTTCAACGTGACGATCTGATAGTGAAATCAATCCTAAGAAGTAAACGGCAAAAAATGATAAAAGAGGCTTGTGTCAAGTAATCAACTGAAAATGACTCTTAGATTAATGACTACTAAACAAGACAAACATCACTACTCCCCAGTATGGTCGCCAGATTTGTTACTGGACAATCCACTCGAGCAGACACGAGCCGGATCTCCCTAGCTCAATGTGAGTCTAGAACAAATAGAACAAACTACAAACACATTTCCTAGATCTACTTAAGGACCAAGTACTAGATGTCTTACCTTTTACTACGCAATCCTTTCTCCTGAATGTTGCTCCACGTCCCACGATCGTCAGATCCAAGCTGCAAGACTTGTAAAGACACAGAAAACAAGAGAAATGAGTAAAGAGCATCTATACAATAAGCGATCTAAGTAAATAGTTAAGCAGGTAAACTACACAATATTATTGCACATAAGAACAATATTGGTGGAAAGCATTTGTATTACTGCAAATAGAGGAGTACATGATAGAGATATAGAACTACAACCAAAGACTTAACGTAGTATCCCTTCTCCGACCAAGCCAATTGTCATGTCCTTCCAAGGAAGTATGAGCTCTCCAATAGGTGAATGGAGGTGTCTTAAGAGAGATTTCACCAACATGTAGATACCATAGTCTTCCTCCCTTTGGGATGGGAGTGAGCCTCACTTATATAGGACTAAGTGGATAGGGTATGGATAGGATAGGTTGAGAGATGGTAGGAGAGAGATAAGGGATCCTCCCAAAGAGTTAGGGGTCGAGTACTAGCTCCCCTAGAGGTCAAGGATAAGCCCCTAAATGGGTAAGTTTCGAGAAGGATCTCGAATAGGCTATTTTTGCCCATTAACAGACCTCGTCGCACCCTGCAGTGGAGCAAGATGCGACGTCACATGTTGCTAGTGTGCAACCTGCGACGACCTCTCAAAATATTGCAGGATTGAGTGCAAATCCTCCCAAATGAAAGTACTTAGTCCAGGTGACTTCAGGGATGTATAGACTGAATCTAATGATGAGTAGATTTTGGGTGTAACAATATGATCAGGTGGATCATGTATTTATGTAGGTATCAGGTGGATACATTGTATGATCAGGTGGATCATGTATTTTGTATATGTATCAGGTAGATACATTGTATGATCAGGTGGATCATGTATTTTGTATATATATCAGGTAGATACATTGTATGATCAAGTGGATCATGTATTTGCATATGTATCAGGTGGATACTTGTATGATCAAGTAGATCACGTATGATGATATGTATCAGGTAGATACATTGTATGATCAGGTGGATCATGTATTTGCATATGTATCAGGTGGATACTTGTATGATCAGGTAGATCATGTATGATGATATGTATCAGGTAGATACATTGTATGATCATGTGGATCATGTATTTTCATATGTATCAGGTGGATACTTGTATCATCAGGTAGATAATGTATGACGACATGTATCAGGTAGATACTTGGTATGCATCAAGTGGATGCATTGTTTGATCAGGTGGATACTTGTATCATCAGGTAGATCATGTATGACGACATGTATCAGGTAGATACTTGGTATGCATCAAGTGGATGCATTGTTTGATCAGGATGATCACAGATGACGAGCTTCAGGATGTTGCTCCAGATGATATGCATCAGGTTGATGCTATGATGATGATCAGGATGCTCACAGATGACGAGCTTCAGGATGTTGCTCCCGATGATATGCATCAGGTTGATGCTATGATGATGATCAGGATGATCACAGATGATGAGCTTTAGGATGTTGCTCCGGATGATATGCATCAAGTTGATGCTATGATGATGATCAGGTTGATCATGTGATGATGTACATCAGGATGATGTATAGTGAGTATCGGGTTGATACTCTATGGCCGTGGACAGGTTGTGCAGGTAGCATAGAAAAGGTCCTTTAAAATCCGGACAGGTAGAGCGGTGTGCTTGTAACAGCCTGGGATGCTCTATCGAGATCCGGACAGGTAGAGCGGTGTGCTCGTAACATCCTGGGATGCTCTGAGTAGGTTTTGTGAAGGTCAACATGTAAAAGAACCTACAGTCTGCGCTAGGTTTTGTTGACACACGTAATCAGTCCTAGGTTCCACAGTATGGCCACTAATGATGAACACCTACAGGTGGTGGGCCTACATCCAGTATGAAAAAGGACTGGCTCTGTAGAACTTCCTATGACGAGTAGATCAGAGATTGATTGAGATAGCGGCAGTCGTGACAATGATTCGATGATGATGATCCAGTGACGATGATCCAGAGAAGAAGACTTGTGCTAGAAAATCTGTGTCGAGAAATACCTTCCTAGTTAAGAGGGAGTGTTGATGTAATTGTAACTTCGGAATGTATTTCACACATGTATATTGTATTCCTATAGAGATGTTATTATTCCTCTATACGGAAGTGTCGTCATTTATATTGTAAGTGTCGTAACTTATATTTGATGGGGTCGGCCCTGTATAAGTCATGTGGGTTAAAGGGTTATTAGACCACCCTATTGGGGGTCGGCCCTGTCAGCATTATGTTAAGTGGTTAAGTTGAGGCCGACCTAGTAAAGGTTATTACGCAAGTCAAGTCAAGTATAAATAAAGTGCGGGAGGCACTCTATTTGATCATTCACTTTCTCACTCATACACCCATTGGAGAGTGGCACACTAGTGGAGGAGGAGAAGCTGCTACTAGGAGACTATCTCTTATGCTTGGGTTTTGTATCATTGCTCTATCTATCTCTGAGGAAGTTATTGGGGTTTTTCACCTTTATGGTTTTCCCCAAGGAAACTCTGTATGTCTATTGTCTCTTATGATTGATATGCTTGATATGTTGTACATGTTATTCTCTCAGTAAAGATCCTAGAGTATGTTGAATTGATGCTAAAAAATTAACATGATTTGCTTGATAGCATTATAATTGATGATCCCGCCGTTATGATCGATGTCAAGGTATTCGACGACGAACTCGACTATAACATCCTCTTGGGGCGTAGTTACATGTACGCCATGAAGGGGGTTGCCTCCTCAGTCTTTTGAATCATGATGTTTCCCTTAAATGGGAAGGTCGTCATCCTTGACTAGATTAACTACTACGATCCCAACACCACTAGCAACCCTAAAAACATCCTACCAACTATCGTTGGCACTGATCAGCCATATGTCTCCATTGCCCCCAACATTTATAAGTACTCCAATTTGTTAGGATTATATTCAGTTCCACCACCTAAGATCCCCACATCAACCGATAACCTAATGTGCACAATTTTCACCGCTAAAAATGGAGTAGCCACCACCTCAACACCACCATCAGCACCGTCGCCGAGTCATGGAATTGGACAAACGTTAATTCCATCGGTTCCATGAATCTTCTAGATCCCATTCTTATATCCTCCCACAATGATCCATATCGCAATTGGCATTGTTATCGAATGTCGACATCTACTGCGACAAGTTCTATCTTTGACACAACTTCGCACCTTTGACACGTTCAATGACCTCACAGTTTCGCGACGTCGACATGCAGCATCAACCTGCGACTTGCACAACACAATCTTGCGACTTGCGACTGTCGGACTTCGACAGACTGTCTCTCTGTCTTCCAGTTGACTATAACGGTTGAACTACCGAATCGTTACAACTTCTTTTTAACCGAACGTAACGGGAAGGCACCCAAGTGTCTCAACACTCTTTTTTTTTTCTTTTTTCTTTTTTTCCTCGGAAAAAATCGTAATTTTATTTCAAATAGATGAACAAAATTACACTCTGCACATGTAGTAGAATCACTGAGATCCCTACATTGTCACATATTTACTGTCCCAAATTGACATCATATCTAATGTCCCATACAACAAGTCACTGCTGACCATAGTTCCCACATATATCCAAATACATAAGAACTATTACTAAAACAGAAAACAAAACCATCATTTGTCATCCAAAAAAACTGAGCTACTGCTCAATTCTGTGCCTCAAAAACCTCATGAAAAGGTCTATGATAATAGCTGAAAGTGCCTCCAGGAGAATGAATTGTAATCCTCCAAATACCAAGATCTAATTCCTGCTGCGTTGCATCCTTAGAGAGCTGATCAGCCATCCTATTCCTCTCCCGGTAAATACTCAACACTCTTTATATAAGCATGTAAACTATTTTAATATACATCTTATCAGTTCGGATCTTTACATCCAGTAATAGAGAAGATTAGTTCACATTCCTGCATATTGTCTATGTGTATTTGTGTCTATCTGTGTAGTGTAATCCTACTTGCTTATTCTATTTCTTATGTTTTTTTCATAACAGATCCGACTCATTCAGTCGAACTGTTGTCCCCCTTGTGCTTCCAGGACTCGAGTGGATCATTGGTATCAGAGCAGACTCAGAGCTTATTCAGAGATTCGTCAGAGCGCATCAGCTTTGTTCATGCTTAAGTTTTGCATAGACACTTCCACCGAAGTTACCTGACTTATGTTTGTTCAAACTCACTCGCAGACTCAATAATCCGAGCAGACACTACCTCTAGAGATGGAAGAAGAAATAGGTGAAAGACATGCAATCAACGAGACACAACATCTCATAGAGCAAGTGTTGGCTCGATAACGAACTGAGATGTTTTCCCAGTTCAACGAGATTCTCATGATATTTGCTTCGACTTCAGGAGCATTTCCGACGAGAACTAACTCCGACAAAATCAGCCCCTTCAAAGTGCAAATGAATTTGGACATACCAAATCTAGAAGCCAAGATTGACACGAAATCCGTCAACAATTGGGTTCAACAATTGGAGTCCTATTACTTTGTGAATCAACTCTCAGAAGCCGACAAGATCACCATTACATCCTTAAAGATGTCAACATCTGGGCACTGCTGGTGGGAGAATCTTTCGACAAAGATGGAGAAAAGTGAAGACCCCATCGACACATGGGATAAATTTGTCGAACATATCCAAAAGGAGTTTTACCCGCCGAAGTAACTTGAGCAGCAGTATAAGAAGTGGCAACAGCTAAGGCAATGGAAAGACCAGCCCGTGCAAAGCTACACCGACGAGTTCTATCAACTCATGGCTAGACTTAGCGTCCAAGAAGAAGAAAAATTGCTTGTTCTGAAGTACGTCAGCAATTTATCCTAGTACATTCAGCAGGAGATGGAGTTTCTGACTGTCAATATGCTTGCAGATGCATTCCACTATGCCAGTAAACTTGAAACCAAGCAGAAGGGAAAAGCGCGCTTCGCGACAAAGCCAACATCGGGACGACCACCCGACAAGAAGGCACCAACCGACTTTGACAAGTCGAAACCTTCGCAGACTTCGCCAAAGCCAGATCATGGCAAGAAGCCTTTTCATAAAAAGGAACGTAGCAAGCAACTGACCGAAAAATGGTGCGACTACCATCACTCATCTTGGCATGATACGTCTAAATGCAAAGCTCGGAAGACATTTTTGGAAAAAGTGTCGACATCGGACGCGTTCGACAAGACTGTGGTAGAATCTGACCCAGAAGCAATGACTCTTTTGACATCGAAAACTCCAGCAGCCTCACTATCGTCGACGAGGAGGAATGAGAGCGCATGTTCCATACACAGATATGGGTTCAAAACAATCCATTGCATCTGATTGTGGACAACGAGAGCCAAAAGAACTTTGTTTCTGAATAAATTGTGAAGAAAATAGGTCTTGTGACCACTTCGCATCCTCAACCTTACAACATTAGTTAGATGAAGGATGGACAAGAGCTAAGGATCACCCAACAATGCAAACTCGCATACTTCATAAAGCCTTTCGAAGATGAAGTACTCTGCGACGTGGCACCTCTCTCCGTAGTCAATGCCCTGTTTGGGAAACCTTACCTATGGGATCACCATGGAAGTTACCAATCACGACCGCAGAAGTTGATTGTCAAAATCCAGAATCAACGGTACAACATACCAGAACGACGACCTACACCAACGGTTGCAATGATATCTGTGAAACGGACAAAGAAGCTCATCAATCATGCTTAGAAGTTCACATCGATTATGATAAAGCCGTAACATTCTAGGAAGACTATATCAACTAGTCGAGTCACCAACCAGTGCAGCTCCCAACAGAAGCAGCAGATCGACAATATTCTTGATGAGTACCAGAACCTATTTCAAGTTCCAGACAGAGTACCTCTACATTGCCAGGTAAAACACTCTATTGAACTTCCTCCTGGTTCTTCTTTGCCTAACGCATCTGTCTACAGAATATCCATTCTCGACAATGAAGAGATTCGTAGACAAATCCAAGATTTGATCGACAAAGGTCATATCCGACCCAGCTCCTTCCCTTGTGGAAGTCCATTCATCCTCCATCCAAAGAAAGATGGGACTTGGCGCATGTGCATCGACTACAGGGCACTCAACAAAATATCGATGAAGAATCGGTACCTTCTGTCATGGATAGACGAGCTCATCGACTGTCTGAAAGGTGTTAAGTTCTTTACTAAGCTCGACCTCAAGTCGTGATATCATCAAATTCCAATCGATCCCTCAGATGTATGGAAAACTACTTTCAAGACCAAGGAAGGATTGGTTGAATGGTTAGTCATGCCTTTCGGCTTAACCAATGCACCTACGACCTTCATGCGATACATGGATAACATTCTTCGACCTTTCATCGGAAAATGGGTCATTGTCTATATTGATGACATATTGATTTTTAGTCAGTCATGGGAATAACATGTCGGACAGCTTCAACAAGTCCTCGACACTCTCCAGCAACATCGACTATACTTGAACATGGACAAATGTTCCTTTGCGATGAACAACATCAAATATTTGGGGTTTGTAATTGACTCTGTAGGCATTCATGTCGACCTAGATAAAGTACAAATTCTCAAAGATTGGCCCATTCCTCACAACATTCAAGAACTAAGAATTTTTCTTGGTTTGGCGAATTTCTATCGACGATTCATACTCGGCTTCAGTCACATAACTTGGCCATTGAACTACTTGACAAAAGGAAGTGGGAAAACTGTCTTCAAATGGACACTGACACAACAAGCAACTTTTTAACAGCTCAAACACAAGCTCTGCACTGCACCAGTACTTGTGTTACCTGATTTGCATTAGCCCTTTGAGATTGAGACGGATGCATCGGACTATGCCTTGGGCGCAGTGATCACTTAGTCTAGTCACCTAGTCGCTTTTCATTCCGAAACTTTTAACGAAACTGTTAGAAGATATTCAACGTACAAAAAAGAACTGTATGCCATTGTGCAAGCTCTCAAGCAATGGAGACATTACATCCTTGAAAAGGAAACGTTCATCCTCACTAACCATAAGCCTCTTCAGTTCGCTCCGACCCAGTCAAAACTACAAACAGCTCGACAACTTAAGTGGATTAATTACCTGCAACAATTCCAGTTGGTAATTAAGTATCAAAAAGGTAAAGCTAACGCCGCTGCCAATTGTCTAAGCAGACTGCCCATTACTCTCCTTTTCACGATGATGAGTATGCAGGGATATGACACCACTACTTGGCCTCAGTTGTATGAGGAAGACATCGACTTTTCACCAGTCTATCGACAGCTTCAGATTGCAAGTCATCAACCGCTGACTATTTCCTGAAAGATACTTTGCTATACAAGCTCGGCGAACTTTGTGTACCGTTTGGTGAGCGTCAACAGCAACTCATTTGGGACGTGCACTACAGCAAGACTGCATGACACTTTGGAGTAGCAAAGACACTTTCTATTCTGCAGAAGTATTTCTTTTGGCCTACACTTAAAATCGACGTCAACAAGTACATTCGATCATGCGTGGTTTGTGCCATTGCTAAACCGCCTAATCGACGACAGGGATTGTACACACCTTTTCCAATTCCTAGTCGACCATGGGAATCTATTTCTATGGACTACTTGACAGGATATCCTACTACCAAACATAAGCATGACACGATCTTCGTAGTAGTCGACAGACTTTCTAAGATGACCATCCTCATATCATGCAAGAAGACGACGACAACACAACAGACTGCTCGACTCTTTTTCACACATGTTTGGAAACACTTTGGTTTACTGACAACCATTATTTCCAACCGAGATGCTAGATTCATCAGCATATTTTGGAAGACTCTTTGGCAACAGCCAGACACATGACTCTCATTGTCGACAACTTTCCATCCTCAGAAAGACAGACAGACAGAAGTTGTGAATCGCTTGGTCGTACAACTTCTTCACATGTACAACCACAAGCATCAACTTTATGTCCCAATTTTGCATTGGGTCACAATGGCCTAATCACATTGGCCCTATTCATTAGAGTTTGTCAAATTGATGCTAAAGGTCAAATAATTGCCAAGGAGGAAAATTACTAGTTTCCTAGGTTTGGGGTGGAAGCTTTGGGATTTGGAATAATGGGGATAATAAATGATGTTTGAACATTAGAATGGCATAAATATTTAATAAAGGAGCTAAATAAATATATACAAGTGAAAATCAAAGTGGCATTTGATCATGAAGACACATGGAGGAAGTGGGACCCACATATGGCTAGATTTCCCCACTACACTTGGCATCATTCTCTCACCAATTCGAATTCAAGGTGAATGGTAACATACTTAGGGGAGTCCAAAAGGTATTATTCATTGCATGACTCATCCAAGGTCGAAATATAGAGGAAGAGTAACTCCCATGGAAGAGGAAGAGCAATTTGGAGCTAGTGAGACACTTGGGCTAGATTCCCTAGCTCTATGACAACAATGATGAAGATGCTATGACACCTATGACACAAATCAGACCTGAAGGCTGACATATGACATATATGACATGTCAGGGCTAAAAATAGACTCCAAGAGGGCGCTCAAGGGTGTTAGGGAAGCTAAGATGCTTCCACATGTGATTTGGTGGAAGTGGGAGACTAGGAATTGTTGTACAAGTGGCGTTCTTTGGAATCTCTTCCCAACTTGAGTTGGCATGAGTCTCTTGGAAGGAATTCGACCCATGGAGGACATTAGAAGTTTATAAATGTCAATAACAAAGAATGAAACCGGCTTTTGATCATTTGTAGAATTTGCAATTCCATTTGTGAGGAGGGAGAGCTAGTGGATGACTAGTTTCTTGCCTTAGCCAATTTCGAGGGTGAAAGATTCCCATCCAAGTTGGTAATTGGAAAGGCCATTCAGACCTTTCATTTGGAGCTTTAATGGAGTCTTTATTTGCAAGTGTAAGCTACAGGGCAGCTCATGGTTTATTCTATTGCAGCTCACTCCTTCAACCATTTCCAGTTTTGATGGCATATTCTTGATCCTTGAGGGAGGGCGTTTTTGGTGAGCTATTGTACTCTTTGGGGGAGATTCTAATGCCCCAATTCTTTTTTAATATGAATTAAATACTCTTCTTCATCTCCAAAAAGTTTCAGGTCTAAATTCCAAGTAGAAATGTATAAATCTCATTTTTAATGGAAGAACAATGCCATTTCCCCACTACCTTGTTGTGAACCAATGTATTGATGATGATTTCGAAAGAATGGATGATTCTATGATGCATTTGTGATTAATGGACTGCCATGGATGTATTTTACAAGTTTCATGTGATGTACTTGAGCATTTGAAGTATTTTTACTCAGTTTAATTGCATTGGGAGAAGAAATAGTGCCATTTCCCCAAGGGTCGAATTGGTGATTTTTGCAATTGAATGGGAGAGGGTTGGAACAGATATAATAATAAATTAATGGTGCACATGAGACCTTAATACCATCCTTAATACATTCCCTACCTCTGTTCAGAAATTTGAGTGGCTTTGGAGGCATTTGGGAAGCCATTTTCAGTACTTACCCCAGGGGGATTTGAACCCCAAATTACTAGTAAAATTGCATACTTGGTCCAGAATCTTAAGAGAGTTTGCAGAGGTATTTTGGTGGCCATATATCATACTTGAACATCATATTCAATTCCTAATATCATTCATACACTTTCCTTGAATATTTGAAGGCATTTGGAGTCAATTCGAGACCTAGAGACCAATACTAGTCAAAGGCAAATTACTAGTAAAGTTCCCTACATTGGCCAGAATTGAAAGAGTATTTGCAGAAGTATTTTAAAGGTCTAAAGGAATCCCTAAAACACATATTTATGTTCTAATCTCATTCATATATATTCTTAGAAGATTTGGGATCATTTGGGGCAAATTTGGGACCTAGAGATCAAAACTAGTCAAAGGTCGAACTAGGGAAAAAAGTGAAAAATTGTCATTTTAATAAAATTCCTAACAATGGACATTACATCAACGAACATGGGATGAAAGTCTTCCATATATACAACACAACCACAATCATGCTCAGCACAGCTCTATGGGAAAGATTCCATTTCAGATTTGTTACGGATTTCAACCCCCAGCGCCTATCGACTTGATTAGCTCCTCGACATAGTCGAACGACACCGACCACAACCAGCGAGAAGTTGACAAAGTGTTAAAGTTTCGAGAACAAATTTGTGACATCCAGCGACAAGCACAGGACATGTTGCAACGAGAAAATGCGAAAGCTAAGGCCTGACACGATAAGCATCGTATTCCTCATTCATTCGAAATTGGGGATAAGGTCTGGTTACATCTTAAGAAGGAGCGCTTCACTGGCCCATTCCAGAAGTTGAAACCTTTGCGATATGGTCCATACAGTATTCTTTAGCAGATTGGCAAAAACGATTTCCAGCTCGACTTTCCTGCGTGCCTTGGTCTACATCCAGTATTCAATGTGGATCTTCTTCGACCATACCATGCACCACTGTTGGAACATAACGACTTGCAGATAGCAAAACCCAACGACATCCATCCAGATGTTCAGGAGGCTCTTCCTCGCGACACCATTGTGGGACGACGAGTACGCCATACACGGACGAACACAATTCCCTTGTTTCATGTTGCTAAGGTAGGACAGATCCCAACACAAGGACAGTGGTACTCTACTATTGAACTAACCGACAAGTTTCCTCACCTTCACGAGCAAATAATTGGGACCATTGTTTCTTAAGGAAGGAGGTATGATCCATATCATAGTTGGCATTGTTGTCGAATTCCAACATCTACTGCGACAAATTTCGACTTTGACACGACTTCAAAAACTTTGCACCTTCGACATGTTCAACAACCTCACAGTTTCGCGATGTCGACATGCAACGTCAACCTGCGACTTGCGCAACACCATGTTGCGACTTGCGACTGTCAAAATTCGATAGACTGTCTCTCTGTCTTCCAGTTGACTGTAACGGTTGAACTGCCGAATCATTACAACTTCTTTGCAATTGAACGTAACGGGCAGGCACCCAAGCGTCTCATCACTCTTTATATAAGCATGTAAACTATTGTAATATACATATTATCAGTCTGGATCTTTACATCCAGTAATAGAGAAGATCAGTTCGCATTCCTGCATATTGTCTGTGTGTATTTGTGTTTATCTACATAGTGTAATCCTACTTGCTTATTCTATTTCTTATGCTTCCATCATAACAAAGTCGACTCATTCAGTCGAACTGTTGTCCCCCTCGTGCTTCCTGGCCCTGAGTGGATCACACAGGTGTACAAGGGATGCCGATTATGGCTTAGTTAACTTTCCCTGGGCTCACTTTGGGTATTCTAGTATGGTACCTTATGCCATCCTACCTATAAATGGATTCCAAACCAATCACTCATTATGAGTTTGGCCGTGTTTCGACTACTACGCCTATATCCGACTCGTCCGAGGTCGCTAAGCCTAAAGCAGGGGGCATCAACTAGCAACGGTTAAAAGCCCCAGCAATGACTAATACTCCCACTCAAAGAGTCACACCACCATGTTCTCTTTGTGGGAAATAAAGCCACGCGACCAACCTATGTCACACTTTGTTGGAGCTAAGAAATTTGCTTAACACTCCCGTTAACATAACCCATGCTCCACCGACTGTAAAAGGGGGCACATCATCCTTTCCCACACCTAAATCCAAGGCACTGTGTATGAACCACACATGTGCCATGTGTTCTCAGTATGGGAACTACACACACCATTGCCCCAACCTATCTCGATTTCAGGATGCTTTGGAAACCTGTCGCCTCTCTCAAGTGATGATTGAGGACCCTCCCTCCTCAAACTAGGAAGCAACATCTATCAATGTGGTCAATACATCAACAACACCATCAAGTGCGCCTCCCACACAAGCTTCCCTAGTAGTAATTCCTATTGTGGAGCCTACAATGTCGCAAGATCCTCAACATCCCAATCTTACGATGACAACACCACATAATGGATGCTCTTCCTGTGGGCATTACACACATATGCTTCCTCCTAGTGTCATCATGTGCATTTTGGATTGATTCAACTCCCTGGATTCCCAAGAACACTTCCGCACTCGAGTACCACAACCCTGTCGGTCTTGTGGCAATACCTCTCACTTCTCATTCCAATGCCCCATCCTGCACACTGAATGAGAAGCTCACCTCAAACTAATGAGACTCCAAGGTCAACTCGCTCCCCCCAGTGCATCACCACATGGTCCACAAACTGAGGAGGTAGTATCCACCTTGCCAGCCACCATCGATGTTGAATCCCCTTTGATCGATGTCATCACATTTAGTGATTCATCATCTTCCAATGAAGATTTGGATCCTCCGCTGTAATGTCCCTAGTTTGGCCCCATGGCATTAACATGATAAATGATGTAATATTGTTATGAAATCATGGTGAGGAGCTCAAGGCCAAGGCCCCCGCCATCGATTTAGTGATGCATATGGTTTGCGTGCTAGCAATGCCCATTGAAAATTCAAATATCATGTAATATGCATTTTAACAAAAATACCCACAACTAGCTATGCAATGCAACAAAGAGATGGGGGCATGATTTTCACAAGGAATTGGGAGGGAAAACATTCAAACCCTTGAGCCAGTAGAGTCAATCCAAGTGTCAATGAGGGAACCCATCAAACCCTCAACTACCCATGTTGACTTTTGTACCCAAACATTGATTTCTCCCAAGAGTTGGTTGGGGAAGTTATTGCCTTGGGAATGGGAAGGTATGGCTGTCCAAAATCGGGTATGGGCAAGCCACCCTTCATGGAAAAACGTGTTGGTCTCCTTGGGCAAGAGGAGAGCCACGAAATTGCTCCCAAAGCCATTATTCACGGGGGCCTTGCTCTCTCACGCAGCTCTAGCTGCCTGGGCGTTTTCCTCCCTCGTTTTTCTGTGTTCCCCTTCATCTTTTAGCTGGGAAGGGGCGTTTTTGTGTTGGTCACCAGTGGGGGAAGAGAGCAGAACGTTTTGGGTCTTCCTAGAGGTCCTTTAGGCCATTTGAAAGGATCCTAACCAGTGGAGAGAAATCGTTTTGCTCCCTGGGGTTGAAATCAAAATTCCACAGTTCACTTGGGTGAATCCACGAGTTGGGAGAGCCAATGTAGACCCTGTTTTGTGGACACCGTTGTTGTAAATGTGTAACCCTGTCAATGATTGTTTTTGGCTGAGATGAAATGGTAAATGGGATGTGTGTGAACTGGAATGTTCCATTTCCTTGTGAGAATCATTCCCAGCTCGGGGGTGGCCTTCGGACGGACTCAGTATAAGCTGTCGAAGAGCCTACGGTTGGGTGGAACGTTGCAGCGACATAGCTAGTTGCTTGGGGACGATTGCAATAAAGATGAGTATTTCTGCCTATGTATTTACTTCTGCTGTGTTTGCTTAGATGTGTACATCTGCATGCCTGTCTTTCTATATATGTGGTTGTTTTATTTAGTAGGTATCGGGGCCAATTGCCCAGTTTTAGCATCACGATCCTCTCCATTGCATTGGCATGATGGGTGGGGACGTGACATTTGGTATCAAAGCTGCTGGTTGCAGCATTGGGCCTCTATGGGCCAAATCCAATAACAGTCATCTCTGACAGAAGGAAAGATTTCAATTTTCCTAAGTGTTTGAAAAATTTGCTTAAAGTCTGTTTGAAAAAGTTTTTGTTTAAAGAGTGTTTCGGAAAGAATTCCCGAATGTCTTCCGAAACTGCGGAAGCATTCGGCGAATCTTTCCGAAATTTCGGAAGCATTCCGCGAGTTTTTCCGAAATTTGCGAAGGGAAGTTTTCGGAAGGAATTCTCTCCCGAAATTTGCGGAAGGAATTCTCTTCCGAAATTTGCGGAAGGAATTCTCTTCCGAAATTGCGGAAGGATACAGCGAGTTGTCCCGCAACGCGGAAAAATTCGGCGAAATGCTCCGAAAAGCAGAAAAATTTCTAAGTGCCCTGCGTCGAAAGGAAATTTCGGAAGGAATTCTCTTCCGAAATTTCGGAAGGAAATCTCTTCCGAAATCGCGGAAGACTTGGGCGAATCATTCCGCAACTGCGGAAGACTTCGCCGAATCGTTCCGCAACTGCGGAAGATTTCGGCGAATCGTTCCGCAATCGCGGAAGACTTCACCGAGTCGTTCCGCAACTGCGGATGGATACAGCCAACCGGCCCGCAACTGCGGATGGATACAACCAACCGACCCGCAACTGCGGAAGGATACAGCTAACCGGCCCACAAATTGCGGGAGCATTCAGTGAACCGCCCCGCAGTGGCGGCAGGCAGGCGAAAAAAAAAAAAAAAAAAAAAAAAAAAAAAAAAAAAAAAAAAAAAAAAAAAAAAAAAAAAAAAAAAAAAAAAAAAAAAAAAAAAAAAAAAAAAAAACTCATTTTTTGGATAGGGGGAGCATCGGGGCTCGGAATGGGACGATTCCTGTGGGGCTCGGAGGCCATGAAAGAACCAGTGAAGACCCCGGGCCCATTACACTCCGATTTGACAGAAAATGGATAACAGTGACTTTTGAAGGACGGAGTCCCGAGGCTTGACGGAAGGTCAGTTTGAGCTGAAATTGATCAGGCGCGACCATGAAGCAGGCACGATGTTAAGTTCAGAATCTTGGAGCCAAACTCCAAAGGATGTGGAGTCGGGGTGGTCAAAAAGGCCAAAAAGCACTGTTCCGGGCCACTTTTTCGGGATTTTGAAAATCTTGTGGGTAGTACAAGTGACCCCAGATGTGGGAATCAAAATTTTTACTGAACTAGACATTTCATATTCTCATTAAGACGGACAGTTTCCGTTAGATGAAGATTTTCCAGAAATGCACCATTTGGAAGATAGCCATTTTTGGCCCAAAATTTGGAATTTTGGAAAAATGTGAAAAGTGAGAAGTAGTCAAACCCAGAAATTCATAGAAGATGAATGGTGTATCGGAATTAAAATCCGTGAATTGCTGAGTGTTTCTTGTTATATGGACTAACTTTGCCCGGTAGAAAAGTTTTTGTGATTCCTCATAGATTTTCCTCCACAGGTGGCTAAAGTTGGCAATCTGGACCAAAATGCAACTGTGTACAATGTGCAAGAATTAGAGTGAAAGTTGTCATTTTTGAAAAGATGCAGTTTCCACACCCAGTGTCAGAATGAAGCATGAAGACAGGCATTGGAAAGCTTGTCCAGCAAGGAACAATGATGCATGACCAGAGTTTGAATGGGGTCTGCATATATCATATATATTTAGTGCATAAGAGTGCCAGCGGCTGTTTTGACAAACACATTTTGTTGCCAATATGGGCAATTTCTACAATTGCATGATATGGAAGAGGAATTCCATGTTACGATGGGGGATCGAAAAGGGAAGAATTTCTTAAACCTCTGTTTGTTATCATACTTATAATTATGAAATTGTCATATGGCATAAAAATGTTAAAAATGTAAAAGATTACATAGATGTATATGCACTAGATGGCATTTTAACAAACATTGCATAGTGCATATGGAAATGCTTGTGCCTAAATGGGATATTGCCTATTGGTAGAATAATGAAGTCTGCATATGCAATGAACCACTAATGGAGAATATCATGGTTGATAACCACTATTGATGTTGGTATTGGTTGTAGGACCAAAGCTAACGAAGAGCATGGTAAATGTGCTGAGGATGTTGTTGCATGAACCCAACAACCTTATGCAGAAGGGATGGTGCAACAAATCTGTGATCATAAAATTGGCAAAAGGACTGAGCAACCTTGGTAAGAGGCCAACTGATCAGGTGACATCAGACGATGTTAATGGTAACCATGCAGGTAATGATTATTGGTGCCAAATTGCATGAACGTTGAAAGGGGATTTGGTAAGATCTCTTCAACTATGTTTGAGTTATGTTGAGTTAATTTGCATGTGATATTGAATACTGATTGGGACTGTTAACCTACCAAGTTTGGTAAGGTGTGGGTAAGGGAAGGAAATGATCCTTACACCCTATGATTGTTCAGAAATCTCAATGCATTCATATGAATTTACATCATGCCATGTGTATGTTGGTTATGTGCTTGATAACCCAAGCAAGTAAGGACCGGTGGTCCTGATTTCGGTAATGCAAGTTATATGAGATAGTCATGTTTCGATCATAATATGCTTGAATGCGTAATACTCATGAAACAATGCAAGGTAGCATTTAGTAGATGTGCATTAAAGCGATTTTATAAATCTTGTGATGCATGGTGTGAATGTATAGGGATGATGCATAGGTTATTGCAAAATAAATAATGTATGAAGTGATGAATTGATGATAATTCTAGGATCATTTCAAGGGTTGTTATGAATGCAGAATAGTAAGTGCATGAAGAGCCAAATCATGATCGATGGGCTGCTAGAATGCTCTGTGGAAGGACGGAGTTGTATGAATGATATGACTGTGAAATTTGATCTAGAGCTTATGAGAAGGAATCTCATGGTTGAAAGCTCGAAGTTCTGTCAGTAAGAACAATTGTAAATATCAGATTTGTAAATGTTTCGGATTTGAAATTTTGCTAATAATTGCTAACGACGGTTTGGTTTGTACGAAAATGTGTCAGGAGGACATGCTGTAAGTGGATGCTTATGTATGGCAATGGGAATAAGACCATAACGGGCAGAGTGATGTCACTTACAGGAGCCAAACGATATGAGGATAGCCTCATTGCTAAGCAAATCAATTTCTGTAGGAGACAGAATTGTAAAATTCATGTTGAATTTAATTATTAATGTTATTGAGAGGTTATGAAACAATCATATTTGAAACTTATTGCTAAATGTTGCTGACTGTTTGGCTATTTGATAAAGTGTGCCAGGATGACACCTTGCAAGAAGACCAGGTGTGATGGCCTGCAGAAGCCAAACTAGATGGGAAGGATCCCATGCTCTGGAAATGGGTTTCGGGTGAAACGCCATTGATAATGTCTCAGCCAAACCGCATGTTGGTAAACCATGAAAGTGAAATGGTAAAGCTATGCCCAGAAGGCATGTGAGACACATATGCAAAATGAATGAGTATTCTGCGACCCTAGACAAGAACATGCATGTCTAAATTATTAGGGTTAATATGCAAAGCATGCTCTATCTTATTTATATCATTGCAAACTGCTTGAGTATGATTAGGGCCTACATGGCGCACATCAGAAAGGGGGTGCACACCTCTTCTGGTGCTGGGTCATGGTAGGGTTTTCAATATTGACTACACCCTAAGGGAATGGATGCATTCCTGGTGTTTCAATATTTGATAGTGAATGATATGAAATATGATTACGATTTTTGAGCAGCAATACTGATGAGTCTGCTTATCCTTCTTGTGCTATCAGCTTACACAAATGCAATTTGGTGTTGCACATAAGAGGCAAAGTGAAGAAAGGGTGCTCAAGAGGACTGTATGGGCAGTGGTAACCTTTCTACGCTCACACTAAAGGACACTAGAAGGGATGGATAGGCCCGAGGAGCTGTGTTGCAGAAAAGGGGTATCATCCTTGTGTAGTGTGAGTGGGTATTGTGGGGCCATGCTAGCCTGCAGTCGAGTGAGTCACCTATGGAGTTCCTGGAGGGAACCACTGGTATGCATAAGAGAAGGAGCCATGTAATCATATTATGTATGCCTGATAAACCCAGTCGGAGAACTGGCTTGGCATTGGTTATTTGGGTGTTGCGGCAAAATCTTATTGGATGCCTGATAAACCCAGTCGGTGTACTGGCTTGGCATGTTGTTAAATTAATGCCTGATAAACCCAGTCGGCGTACTGGCTTAGCATACTGGTTTTGAAATGCTTGATAAACCCAGTCGGCGTACTGGCTTAGCATACTGGTTTTGAAATGCTTGATAAACCCAGTCGGCGTACTGGATTAGCATACTGGTTTTGAAATGCTTGATAAACCCAGTCGGCGTACTGGCTTAGCATACTGGTTTTGAAATGCTTGATAAACCCAGTCGGCGTACTGGCTTAGCATACTGGTTTTGAAATGCTTGATAAACCCAGTCGGCGTACTGGCTTAGCATACTGGTTTTGAAATGCTTGATAAACCCAGTCGGTGTACTGGCTTAGCATACTGGTTTTGAAATGCTTGATAAACCCAGTCGGCGTACTGGCTTAGCATACTGGTTTTGAAATGCTTGATAAACCCAGTCGGCGTACTGGATTAGCATACTGGTTTTGAAATGTTTGATAAACCGAGTCAGCGTACTGGCTTAGCATACTGATTTTAGGGATGCCTGATAAACCCAGTCGGCGTACTGGCTTGGCATTGCCTATCCGGATGATGTTGTGGAGCAGCATGTATGCTGGCCAAGCATCCACCCCACAGGTGATCCAAGACTTGTAAAGCAGAGAAGGAAACCTGTGGAGTAGCGAGGAAAATGCACAATACAGATAAGTATTCATTCTCATTTATTTCTTGTTTGGAATAATGAAGGTTTCGGGTACAAGTCTTATGACAACTGAGCTAATACACTGTTGTTTCTTTGTTGGAAACCTTGGCCGTTGCAGGAAGCAAGGACCCTGAAAGAGATATAAATGCTTGGTAAATCCAGAGAGTAACTGGTTGGAGCTATAAATGCTTGGTAAAGCCAGAGAGTAACTAGTTGGAGCTATAAATGCTTGGTAAAGTCAGAGAGTAACTGGTTGGAGCTATAAAAAATATAGAGAATAAGTTGGTGGGAACATTAACCACTTGATGTTGTGGAGTAGCTGGCGTGCTGTCCAAACATTCCTTAATTAATTGATAAAAAAAAAACAGTCGGCGTACTAGCATGGCATTGCCTATTCGAATGGTTGTGGAGTAGCCTGCATGCTGGCCCAACATTCATTGTTGTATCCACGGGAAATCCAATGCTTGGAAAGCGAAAAAAAGATCCTGTGGGATAAAGTGAAGACATCCAATAAAGATAAGTATTTGGTTATCTTGCAACTCTTGCTTATGAATATACATGTGTATATGACTTGATTATGATTTCTTAAACTCTCATTTGGAGATAAACTCTATGGAAATACACTAAACATGTGAATTAACCCAATGTTTGAGTGTTGGTATTGCTGGAAGCAAAGACTATGAAAGCACCCGGAGGATGCATGTGGACATATGACTGTCCTAAAAGAGCTCAATATGAGCAGTAATGAAAGATGGTGCTAGTGGAACTGTGTGGGTCCTAGCAGCCAAAGGTTCTGTAAGCAACAATGGGGAAGGATTCCCTAGTTGAAATCTACTCGACAGACCTTAGACACTAAAGTGTCATAGCCAAGAAAGGGCAAGTCAAGCATTCACATAGAAGTGAAAAAGGCCAAGGAGCATAGAACCACCAGTGATGGTGTGGCTCCGGATTGGTACAAGACTAAGAGGGGGAAAACTCTTACTCTTCTCTTTCCCTTTGACTGATGCATCTTAGAAACAAAGGATTGTTGAGTGCAGGTCATAAATGAAAACAAATGGTGTTTCATTGCTTGAAATGAATTGTGAATGCTGAAATAGTTATTTTCTTGTGAAAGGATGAACATGAATGAGTTCATGTGTGTGTGGGAAAGCATGAAATGTGTGGAAGTCTCATGAGTAAAGCATGGACGTTCCAAGTCAATTAGGAAAATAATTGACTAATTTTATTATTGTGTTATGCTTGTCCTAACAGGAATTGCCATAATAAGTCTCACAGGAGAGACAGTGAAAGCCATTGACTACCGCTATTACTAGCTAAGTGTTGCTGGTGAGCAAAGAGAGAGTCATTTGTGCACCATGATCATGGCAGCAGGCCAAAAGCTATTTGCTTTGGGCTGGGAATATTCCTCAGATAGTTGCCGGTACAACAAGAAAGATGAAATCCATGAAATTCCAGACTTGTAGATCAGCTGGAAGATAAACAAACGGAAGGGTTTGCTGTGGAGCGATGCCGAGCTTCAGAGCTGGAAGATCAAGCGAGCAAGAGCAGCTTGTGGAAGCCAAAGGACTTGGTCCTGAAAGCTCAAAGTAAAAGGATGAAACGTAGGGCAGACCTGTCACATCTTGTGAATTATGAATCATGTGTAAAGTGGGTATATAGTCTGAAGTGTTGAAACACCGAGGACGGTGTTATTCCAAGGGGAGGGGAATGTAATGTCCCTAGTTTGGCCCCATGGCATTAACATGATAAATGATGTAATATTGTTATGAAATCATGGTGAGGAGCTCAAGGCCAAGGCCCCCGCCATCGATTTAGTGATGCATATGGTTTGCGTGCTAGCAATGCCCATTGAAAATTCAAATATCATGTAATATGCATTTTAACAAAAATACCCACAACTAGCTATGCAATGCAACAAAGAGATGGGGGCATGATTTTCACAAGGAATTGGGAGGGAAAACATTCAAACCCTTGAGCCAATAGAGTCAATCCAAGTGTCAATGAGGGAACCCATCAAACCCTCAACTACCCATGTTGACTTTTGTACCCAACCATTGATTTCTCCCAAGAGTTGGTTGGGGAAGTTATTGCCTTGGGAATGGGAAGGTATGGCTGTCCAAAATCGGGTATGGGCAAGCCACCCTTCATGGAAAAACGTGTTGGTCTCCTTGGGCAAGAGGAGAGCCACGAAATTGCTCCCAAAGCCATTATTCACGGGGGCCTTGCTCTCTCATGCAGCTCTAGCTGCCTGGGCGTTTTCCTCCCTCGTTTTTCTGTGTTCCCCTTCATCTTTTAGCTGGGAAGGGGCGTTTTTGTGTTGGTCACCAGTGGGGGAAGAGAGTAGAACGTTTTGGGTCTTCCTAGAGGTCCTTTAGGCCATTTGAAAGGATCCTAACCAGTGGAGAGAAATCGTTTTGCTCCCTGGGGTTGAAATCGAAATTCCATAGTTCGCTTGGGTGAATCCACGAGTTGGGAGAGCCAATGTAGACCCTGTTTTGTGGACACCGTTGTTGTAAATGTGTAACCTTGTCAATGATTGTTTTTAGCTAAGATGAAATGGTAAATGGGATGTGTGTGAACTGGAATGTTCCATTTCCTTGTGAGAATCATGCCCAGCTTGGGGGTGGCCTTCGGACGGACTCAGTATAAGCTGTCGAAGAGCCTACGGTTGGGTGGAACGTTGCAGCGACATAGCTAGTTGCTTGGGGACGATTGCAATAAAGATGAGTATTTCTACCTATGTATTTACTTCTGCTGTGTTTGCTTAGATGTGTACATCTGCATGCCTGTCTTTCTATATATGTGGTTGTTTTATTTAGTAGGTATCGGGGCCAATTGCCTAGTTTTAGCATCACGATCCTCTCCATTGCATTGGCATGATGGGTGGGGACGTGACATCCGCAACCATTGCATGTTGCCTAAACATCAGGGAAAGGTGCGCTATTTTTCTGGTTATTATTTATGCTTTGTCAATACCTTTTTCATATTCTCTATTACACTTGGTTATTTGCATCATGTCCACAGGATAATGACCACGTCATTGAGATTCCAACCCTCTCAGCAAAGGCACAGGACTTCTATCACAGGTATCACTTTGAAACTGGCATATAGGAAACACCTCCCCTCTATTTACATTGCACTTACTAGATATTCCAGCTAATAACCATAGGGTCCCACCCCTCCATAATGATATGCCATCAAGCGCACTACTGTGGGTAGCATTCTCCCCCCCATGGGTGTGCGCACCATCACCTACTAGTAATCACTTGACATCAGTGATGTCGATCCCCTCCACAAGTACAAGGAATTTGATAAACCTTGAAAACAATTGCACACTTACTCCCCCACCTTCAACAATCAATGCCACCAAATTCCTCGGCACAAGTTATGATCAATAACCACCATTGACCACTCATACCTCCATAAGCAATCTACCATCTATAATCTTCTTCGTATCATCACCCCCGCCAAGACACCAATGGGGCCCCCACCCTCTGAAGCAAAAAATTATATTCAGTTATTCCTGCATGAACAAGCTCCATGGCATTGATTCATGGGGCACCCGTCTTCGTGCTTGCAAAAAAACCCTCACATCATCATGGAAATAGTCCCCCGACTCACTCAAAACCGTGGGAACTTCACCCATCATTAAATTGATTCCCCGATTCACTCAAAACCATGGGAATCCCACCCATCATCAAATTGGTCCCCCGATACACCCAAAACCGTGGGGACCCCACCATTATTCTATATGTACAAATAGTTCCCCCATTACATAACATTGTGGGAACACCAGATTCTTTTGGCAGTAACCCATGGTCGCCTTTGATCAATGTATTTGAGTCTCAACATCCTCCGCATTACCTGTTTTGTGGGTCACCATTACTATTCATATTGTGTCTCCATCAAAGCCCTTTCATTTGCAGTTTATATCCCTCCGTATAAACCTGTACCATTCCAAAAGGAAGGCTATCGTCCATACTCCCCATGTCTACATCGATCAAAGGAAGTTATGAGCCCTAAGCTTATCAGCTATTCTTGTGTCAAGTATGTCCGTCTGCCAGTTGGTTACAATATGATCTTGGTTCTCAGGATAAGACCCTCATCTGATCATGTACTTTAGCTCTCGTCAACATGAAAACACTACATTCCGAGACTTGCAATAGTTGTAGTTGTACCTTGGTATCCCTTTCAATCACTATAAGGGATCACCTTGAACTTGGTAGGGAGAGTCATTAATGCTCCCTAACCTAGTGGTTTCCCCTATGATCGACATCAAAACATTTATGCATCAGGGGGAAACGTACTTTTGAAGGTAGCAGTGTTCACATTTACAAACCATGATAGCAGCCCGTTTGGAACTACAAATTTCTCGCAAGAAATTTCACCACCACACTAGTCCTCCACCCCCGTGGGCTTATCATAATCACCATCAATATTACTTCTTCAACACTCCATAGTAGTTCCTGGGTTATTTACTCTCACATGGATCTAAGCCACCTTCGTCCATGTCCCAGCAGTATAGTCGAGTGACCCCTTGGTCCTCTCTTATTGTAATCAACTTGATAGCATTTCACGAGCATGGGTATGCCCGCCTCGTTTGTATAAAGACTATTCTTTACTACAACTTTGACGATCGTCACCAACAATATTCCCCTACAAGAGGACCCTATTGACCACATATGCTTTGTCCTACATAACAGGAGAGAAATACAATAAACAATGATGCATTATCGGCTCTATAGTACCTTTTGAACCTCATACATTAGGGTCCAGGGGGCATTTGTTAACGCCAAAATCTCGCACATATGCGACATTTCGACGATTCTTGCAGTAAGGCATCATCAACATAAATAATGCAGTTCACCAAAGACATCCTCAGCATATCCACAAAATAGTTTGAGCCTTAGACTACAAAAGGCATGAATTTGGGCCACTCACACAACTTTTCCTTCAAAAGTCGTGCTATCACATGGGATTTATAATTATGTACCCGCGCTAGTGTATCGTGTGGATTTTCTTCATAAAGGTCGTGAGAATTTTCTTCATTAAGGCCACGCTACTGTCAAAACGGTGGGACCACCTACTTCCCGCGACGCAATGAAGGTTCCATCACCTCCAAGAATCAAAATTCGATTCCTCACACACTTGGTGGCATTAAATAGCCCCCTTGGTGTACCTTGGAACTAGTTCATGGAGTGTATGAGTTCACATTTGGATCTAGTTGTTTCTTGGCCACCTCTTGGCCTATAAAAGGAAGCCATTGACATGCATTTTGTAGAGAGAAATCAATAGCAAGGTTATGTTGCTGGATCTGTGTTGGAGATTCCTCATAGCCCACCTCTTCCTGCCTTTGTAAGCATTCCCAAGCTCCCTTGCCACCTTCATTAAAGGGGCAAAAGTTCCTCTCCATTATTCTACCATTCACTTAACATATAGTTTAGACAAAAAAGGCCTCCCTAAGGGAGATTGTTGGCTTCCCTTGAATCCCACACCTCCTAGGTGTTGTATAGCTTGACCATTGGGCAATACAAAGTGGTTTGGCATACCTTGGATTGTTGTTGGAGTTTGCATTCTCCCCGCATCTCTTTTTTTTTACATTTTTATTCAAGTTTCTTTGTTTTATGTGAATTCCACTAACAATCTATTGTAGGATCACTTGGAGGACAACCAACAACCCACATAGGGGCTCCAAGGAATGAGGCCTTGCTGCAGCATACAAGGCCTAGTCCCTTACCAAGTGGATGAGTGCACACTTGTGCAATTTTTTCCACAACAGGGCTCCAAAGCTACCTCAAGGGAGGGTCCATTGCCTCCTTGTGTGCTCCATTCCAAGCTCTAGGTGGTGGACAAGGTGTTCCTATATGGTAGAAAGAACAAGTTAAGAGTGTTTTTTTCTTTGAAGGAAATTTGGCAGCATAACCTTCTAATGTATGACTATTGTAGTGGGTGATCTCAATGGCTTTGGTTATAGGAAAATGTGTGGACCTTTATCGGAATCAAATTCAATGTGAATAATCCCCCTATATCAATGAAGTATTGGGATGAGGATAAGTATTGAAGACAAGATCAAGCACTATACTTAGGAATAACAAATTGTTAAAGTCCACTTTAGGACACTGTGCCATTTTCGGAAAGTAGACAACATTAATGAGCCAAAATAATAATATATTTTACATTTGGGGACCAAAGCATAGTTTTTTAGGTATTTGATGCATACAACATGCAAAAAATTAGAATAATGCACACTAACTTTAATGGTCAAAACTAAGATTGAGCTCATCTTTTGTTGGTTATGGAGGTCATATGGTGATGAAGAAGATGAAAATGATGGCTAAAGTTGTCAAAGTGATGCATAAGGCTGAAAGTGCTCATGACAAAGTAAGTGAGCAAAATTAGGTTGATAACAATCAACATTAAGTTTGGATTAGTTAAGTATATTATTAGAAAGAATTTCAAATTGATATTATTTTACTTTGCCATGAATGTGGCACCTTTCTTAAGAGTAACAATGATATCATCATAAATTAACCTAAAATTTGAAAACTTTTGTAACAACTTCCAAAAGTGATAAGGGACATTCATATTGTGATCAAAATGGAAGTTTGGTCATGATTGATTGAATTGAAAATTGCCCTATGAGTTCATCAGGCCCAATAAGCTTATCAAATCAAAATTAGGATCCATTTCAAAAGGACATTGAAACATGCTCGATAGAGCTATCGAGTGATTCCAAAAGTGAAGCTTGAAAATGATCAATTGAGGGTGAATCGACCTATGGAGTCATCACGCCAAATATTGAAAAGATTTGAAAGATTATTTTGATAAATTTTCAATAGGCTCACTGAAATAATTTGAAAATATGTCAAGAAAAATGAGTTGGATGGTCCCATCGCATGGTTTGAAAGAATAAAATTCAAAAATGGCCTAATGGGCTCATTGGGTGACCTGGGCAAAATTTCAAAACAATTTTTTAAATAAGCCCAACGGGTTCCTTGGGAGAATTTTGAAAGAATATATTTTTAATATCGTGGAAGAGTCTAATTATGGGAGGTTCAAAACAACATTTTCACTTGAAACATGTGTTAGAAAAAAAGGCATTGATGAGAATTGAGTCCAAAATCCCCTAATGGGATTATCGGCAAAGAGAATTGAATGAAACTTCAAAAGACACTTGATGTGCCTATTAGGTGAAATTAAAGGAGTTTCGAAATGTCTTTTGAAAAGTGCCTGATATGGCTATTAGGTGAATTTTGAAAATAGGCATTCAAATTCCATTAAAGGGGAGAGAAACACAAAATGATGAATTGCGATGGGTTCATCAGACACATTTGGACGGTAAAGCAATTCAAATGTTAGAGTCTCATGGACTCATTGGGATACAACTAAGCAAAAATAATTCAAAAATATTAAAATCAAAGGTAGGGTTAAAATCATGATTTAAAAGTAAAACACAAAACATTTAGATGATAATGCTTTCTCTTGAAAATTTAACCGCAAAGAACAGAAAAAAAACGCATCTAAAAGGAAAAATAGAGCCAATCCTTTGATTCATAAAATTATAATCCAAGTGATGCATGCTCACAATTTAGTAAAACGAGAAAAGGGGGGGGGCATTGGGACACAAGTTTCATAGCTCAGAGCTTGTTGAGGCCTCAACATATGGTTCCAAGTCTCATGAAGATGCAAGAGCTAGATACATATTAATTAATCCAAATGGAAAGTGCACTCTTATTTCATGTAGACTTGAATTTGAATGCACCAACATGGCTGAAAATGAGGCCCTGGTCCAATGACTCAACAAGGTCCATGATTTTAATGCAAAACGTACTTAATTTCTTGGTGATTATAAGGTTATTGTAAGGCGGGTATGAAATTCTATACATTGACATTCACCTCACTTGAAGAATTACCGATTGGAGGTAAGTGATTTGATTGATTCATTTGAAGCGATATAGAATATTGAGTTCATTACTCAAGTTGAGAATGAAAATGCTAATGCTTTAGCAAATGTTTCTTCTCAATTGGTCCCATTAGAAGATTTCATTACTAAAATATTTTCTATTGAATTTATTTTCAAGGCCTCTATATTATACAATGTTACCAAATAGAGTGTTGTCAATGATGATTGCCAAATAGTTGACTTCCTACCTAACGATGCCACATTTAAGGATGTTATGGTTGACAATGAAGAATATGTGAAAGTGCAATAGGATTACCAAGAATGGATGTGCAACTTGAAATCAAATAAAATCACAAGCAATGTAGTTATTTCAAGAGAGTTTTTTGTTTTACAAGATAGATTCAATACAACTACAAATGTTAAAACTAACAACTCTTTAATGAAGTATGTAGTTATCAATATTGGCACTGAAAAAGCTTCAAAAAATGTAAACCTTGGTTCTTGTTGTGTAGAATCCAAAAGGCATGCATACATAAAACTATTCAAATAATGTAAATATGTAGTTTCCTAGATTGATATGATGATTTGAAAACATATGACACAAAGATAATTCAACATGTTATACCAATGAAAAAGGATGCAAAGGCATTTCAAACAAAAAATTGGAAGATTCATCCAACATTGGAACCGCTTGTACAAAAGGAATTGAATTTTTTTTGGATGCTAGAATATTTTTTTCCTATACTCCATTCTTCTTAGGCGGTCAACTTGGTGCTAGTTTGGAAGAAAAATAGAGAAATCCGACCATGTGTTGATTTAAGGAACCTAAATAGGGCTTTTGAGAAAGACAACTATCATGTTCCTCACATGGAACATATATTATGATTGGTATCTAGTTACAAAATTCTTTCACTCCTTGATGGATTTTCTAGTTATAATCCAGTGTTAGTATATGACAAAGAGAGGCTCAAAAATACTTTCCAAACTATGTGGGGAACACATGCATATAAGAGGATGCCTTTTGGTTTGGTAAATATTGGTGCCAGATTTAAATGAGCATTGGACATCACTTTCATAGGTTTTATCAATTGAAGTGTAGTAGTTTATCTAGATGGCATTGTGGTATGCTCAAAGAAATGCTCTGATCACCTTCAACATCTAAAACAAAATATCGAAAGATGGAAAAAGTATGGGATTTCATTAAATCGCAAGAAAAAAATTTTTTGTCAATGAAGGTAAATTGCTTAGGCATATCATTTATAAAGATGGCATATTGGTAGATCCTAAATGAATTATGGCCATCACTCAGATTCCCCTTCCTCGCAATAAGAAATCCATCCAATCTTTCTTTCAAAAAACAATTTTGTACAAAGGTTTGTTCAAACTTTGCAAAAAATATCAAACCTCTATTGAAAATGATAAAGAAAGTTGCCATTTTCAAATGGACTCAGATCTTAAAAAATGCTTTGAAAATATTAGTACTACTACTTTTGTTGCACCAACATTGAGCAACCATGAATTTGAGAAAGATTTATTCTTATATACTTTTGCAACCAATCACTCTTAGTTGATGTGCTCATCCAAAAGTACAACAAAGGGAGTGAGTTTCCGATCACTTTCATGATCACATGTCAAACAACAATGAACTAAATTACCCAGTGGTTGAAAATAAAGCATATGAAAATGAAATCTGTGTACATTCTAGTGATGTTCTTTACATCCCAACTAATACTAACTCATGGTATCATGAATTGAAATATTATTTGCAACATGGGTCTAGTCTTGGTTACCTTGATGCCAGAAAAAGAAAAGCCTTGAGACTCAAATATGCCCAATAGTAGCTCATCAATGATATTCTCTTCCACAATAATTACGATGGAGTATTACAAATATGCTTAGAGAAAGGCGATGTTGAAAGAATCTTGGCGGATTTACAAAATGAAATAGTTGGTGGACATTTATACGAAGAGACTATAACTTATAATATTTTGAGAGCTAGTTATAATTAGGAAACACTCTTCAAGGATCCACACACACACATAAGAAAGCGCAAGTTTGTGAAATGTATGATAGGAAGGAGAATAAAGCAACCATACCATGTAGCTAGTGACAATTGATAAACCATTTGAGCAATCGGGATTGGACATTATCAATGAAATTAATCCTAACTCTTCATATCTTCATAGTAATACAAGTACATACCGATTTCCACATACTACTTTACTAGGTGGAAATAAGTTGTTCCACTGATCAATGTCAATGAAACAACTATAATTCAATTTCCAAAGCAACAACTGACTACCAAGTTTGGCGTCCCTTCATGTTAGTTTTTTATAGTACTTCGTATTTTTCTTCTTTAAAATTTGATTGAATTCGCTTTGGAGAACAATATTATTTTACATTGTTTGGCTTATCTTCGAAATCGTAAAGAAGATAATCATTGATCATCAATAGAAATGACACAATGCACTTTCTAATGCTCTATGGTAAAATTGAGTCACTCCTAAGGTTGCATTAAAGTCGATTTCATAGTGCTTGGCTCCGTAGATTACCCATTTTCACTCCTTGTTGGAGATGGCATAGTGTGAAGGCCTCACAACACTATAGAGGGTTTTGCAACAAATACTGTTGTGGAGGATGCTTCCTTTTGGCATATGCAAGAAGCTAAGGGTGTGAATCCCATCCTCTCGTATGGGTACTATATGAAAGTAGAGAATAAATAAAATGAAAAAAATATTTCAAATTTATTCGAGAGAACTTATCTTCCTTTCCCGTGGTTGAGAATGAAAGTGTTCTCATAAAGGATGAGGATTCAAAGGATTTCGTGAAGATGGAATGTTCTAGAGGACATATGATTGTGAGAATTCTAAATGTTATACAACTTTGAGAATTTTAAGAAATTAATGTCGAATAAATTATAACTTTTTTCATGGGATTTGGCTTGTTACTTAGTTTAATTGCATGTTAGGGCATTGTAATGAGAGTTTTATTTTATTTTGTTTGTTTGTTTTTGTTTTAATTTTAAATTTTGAAGGAAAAATTCATAAGGAATCCTTAATGATCACTTCTACATTTGCAAATGGTACTTAGTGTAAACTTGTTGGTGTTGTTTATGACACCTAAATCAATAGGGGACACTAAGTGAGGCACACAATAGAGACAAACGACATGGATAAATGACTTTAGGATCTCGTGCATGAAGATCAAAACACTCAACCACTCATCTATCCCATTTGGTTATATTGTGATGAGAGATATTTGTAGCATTTTCTCCTATTTGAAAAAGTGGATTTTTGTTTGTAAAAATTGTCGTAATTATACAACGATAAGAGGTGGGAGTCATAATCTATGATTTAAAACAACAGTGAAATAAAAATATAAACAAGTGTTGTGTGTAATGTAGTACCTACTTAATTTGTCTCTAGCATAAAAAAAATACAATCGCATGTTAGGCTTGCAATGGGGCCAAAACAATCTCAAGAGGCTACCTCCGTAAGCTAATTATGTAACATCTCAAAGGTGCCAATTATATCGTTGTATGTCGTAGAGCTTTGGTTTTCCATCAAAGACTACCCGCATTTTATTTGTTTGCCTCACAACGTTGCCAACTAGATAGAATTTCTTACAATGCTAATTTATTATCATGGTTAGAGCACGGTTGTTGTTGTTTATATTGACAATGATTTTTTTTTCAATAGAAAAAAAACCTTGTATCTTTCTATTCATTGAATCAAAATACAAAACATAAATATTCAATCAAACAATACCAGTCCAGATTGGCTATCAAATGAACATAAACGACTATTCATCTCACAATATCTTATAACTACATTTGCCTATGTCAATACTATAAAAAATTGCTAATAATACAACATGTAACTTGCAATCGTAGATCTCCACAAAATATTCAACAATTCATTTGAATAAAGGAAGAGAGTTTTCAAAAGTAGAATTTCCCTCCAAATACTCAGCCACACGTACTTGGCCAACAGAGTCTTCAATGGCAAGATTGGATAATTCATATGCAATTTTGTTGTGTTCCCTATAAACATACTTGATGGTAATATATAAAAATAAAAATAAATAAGCAATCTAGTGTGTGGTATCTACTAATCTAAGGATAACACCTACAATTTAGATAGTCCATTTGCCCAATTAACTATAATCTTGAAGTCACTATAGACATGTAAGGAATCAATACTTATAAGGGAGGCAAAGTTTAATAACCCCCACAGTGCTAGCATCTTAGCTCTAGAGTTGGTACCTTGTCCACAATTCAACCTTAACTTGAAGTGGTGGTACTCATTAATCCTTAAGACCATTCCACATCCACACTTCCCAATTGTGGCACCATGGCGCTATCCTCCTTTAATAAACCTCTCAAAAAGTTTATGAACCTTGACATAAATATTATAAGAATTTTTTTTACAAATTAATAAACACGTAAACTATAATTAGAGAGAAAAAGACAACAAGATTTTAAATTTCTATAAACTATTATAAGATGCAAAACACAATATAAATCAAGACAGCACATTTTTTTTAAAAAGGTAGTTCACCGTTTGTTAGAGGGCTAGTCCACCTGGGAAATGGTCACCACCTATTATTCTATAGAATCAAGGTGGCATGAATTACAATCATTACAATATGGGCTCAACAAGAGCAATATGTCACTTACAAGAATTGAACCTGGGTGGGGAGGGTAACAACATTCCTCCCAACCACCCAGGCTACAACCAATGGACAAGACAAGACATTTTATATAAAGAGAAAGAAAATTAGTAATCTAAAAATGATGATTTGGACCACCTTTTTGGTTCGTTTGGATTATTTTTACCCAAAATCCCACATAAATTGTTGGAATTGTAATATAAGATATTAAAATTACACAATTCTACTACAACAAGGATATTCAAGGGAATTGCTTTCTATAATAAAAATAATTTTTAAATAAGGATATTCAAGGGAATTGCTTTCTATAATAAAAATAATTTTTAAACAAGTGAAATTAGCAGCAAAGCTACTTATTACCTGCTTATTAAGAAGAAAATAAAATAATAACAAAACTAATTTACAAATAAATAAATGAAATTTACTTTTGATAATAAAAACAATTAGTAAAATAAAAAATGTTTTGTTGTATGCTAAGGATATATAGCTCCTTAACAACGAGGAAAAAAGTAGTAATAAAACTAACTTATAAATAAATAAAAATTTCTTGGATTGATAGTAAAATTAACTATTACAAAAATGTGGTTATATACTAAAATTATATAATGCAATATTATAGTAATTTGTAATTCCAAGTAATTATATATCCGTTATAAAATTTCTTGGATTGATGGTAAAAATAACTATTACAAAAATGTGGTTATATACTAAAATTATATAGCTCAATATTATAGTAATTTGAAATTCCAAGTAATTATATATCTGTTATAAAGTAGGTTATTAATATTGTTATTATTATTATTATTATTTGCATATATTTAATAAAGGTTCAAATAAATTTAATTCTAATAAGTAAAAGCTTAAAAAATATTAATAAAGATTTTACAATTTAATTAATAATGTTTTACAATATATTAATAATGTTTTAGGAAATTGTTTGTAAAAATATAGTATTGATTATATATTGATGAGTACCATAAATATATTACTACAATATAAATATTTCAAAATGAATAAAAATTACATTTTATTAATTATATAAATTGTTTTAATATTAATGTTGTAAAGATAATAATAATGAAATATTCTTATTTAATTGTATATAAAAATATAGTATATGTTTTATTGTGTAATATGAATATTTAAAAATTATGGAAATTAATTATAATAAAAGTAAAATATATTATCTACTAATTATGACTTTAACAGATTAATCATATTCCTTCTTGCACATAAATATATATTTTTTCTTACCTGTAAATTAAAAATATATATTATAATTCTTCTTAAAAATAGTATATTTTTAAACATATGAAAAAATTAACTGTATTAAATTAACTAATAAATTACTAAAGAATTTACTAGTATTAAAGATCATAATTTTCGTTGTCGTTTACAACACAAGTAAACTTTAATCTTTCGTTTTAAATTCAATAATTCTACATGGGAAATCGATTATATTGAGAATTAATAAATTTATCAACTAGGCTTGCGAGTAATTCATAAATAAATATTAAAAATAAATTTAGCAACCATTTCCCTGAGGACATGTGATTTTCATCCGAGGTATTTAATATAAAAAATTCATATGTACAGCATGAATTGACAAAGCCAGCCAGTTAATTTAGTTTATAAAATTATTCAAGGACGGTTGTACAAAACTTTATTACATGTCACTAAAATATTAAAAATTTAAAACAAGTAATTAAGAAAAGGACACATGGTTATTGTTTGTTTTTTTGTTATTTTTATTATTTTTAAAATAATTTCAGATAAAATTAGTTACATCAAAAATATTAACCAATTATTAAATAAAAATTTAGTTTTTAAAAATTTAAAATTTAATTTTTAATTTTTATGATATTCAAATTAATATGTAATATTTAGAAAACTTTAATAAACTTGGAATTTTTTTTTTGGATTTCCTATAAATTAATAAAAAGTCAAAGCAAATTGACAAAAAATCGATTGCTATATTACTCTGCCTGTCGGCAAGTAATAATAATAATACAACATGACTGTTTTAGTTGGTAAGTTCTCATATTTTGCCATGAACCGAAAGGATATTGTGGGATGGGTTACACAAAAATGGAAACCCATCGTGGGTTATACAACCCAGGTTTTTGCATTAGCTCGTGGTTGGTATGGATTCAAATTTGAGCAGGAAGCTCACTGTTCTACTATCTTAAACAAGCTATGGCTATACGGTGCGGGCAGTCTGATGCTGCAAAAATGGTATGCAGACTTCGACCCGGATATGGAATCTGTGCGTATGCGCCATTTGTGGATGCTCATCCCCAGTGTTTCGCTTGCTCTTTGGAACCGGGGGGCTTTTGAAGCCATTGGTAACAGTCGGGGTCGTTATCTTCATGTGGAGGAGGAACACTTGTTTGGGTTTGACCGTCGAATGGGGTGGCTTTTGGTTGAAGTGGATATTTCGATGGGGCTCATCAATGTCCTCCACATAAATTGGCGTGGGCGCAAACTGGATCTGACCATCGATTACTAGGCATTCCTTTTCGCTGTTCAAATTGCAAACAAGTGGGACATCTGTGGAGACAGTGCAAAGGGGGGTCTTCTTCTGGGCACTCGGTGGGGGTGGATCCTTTCTGGTCTTCAGATGATGGCAGTGACAAAGAGCTGGATGCGAATGAAGGTCTTGATGGCTTTTCTAACAGAGTTACGGTTCTGAATGCTCCGGCCTCGGTTTTACTGGGTAAGTTGGAATCAAACGACCCATCACTTTATCATTCTTTGAATGAATTGGATATCAAATTTATAAATGCTTTGGAACTAAATAATGGTAATAATGGGAACTATTTGGGTCGGGTTTCTCCAATGTTGTCTTATTCCTCTGATTCTGAGAAAGATCCCCTTATTCTGTCCATGAATGTGTCTCATTCAACCGATGATCCTCTACCTGAGACGGGGGCATCCCATGATATTTCGACGGACTACTTCCCTGTTGCGGCGACCACTATTGACATCCCTCCATCCCCTGTTGTGTCGACCTCCATCGACATACCTACCATTGTACTATCCTCAGATTCTGAAATGCCTTTGACCGATATTGATCATATTAGGGTTGGGATGAATGAAGCACGCTCTTTGGAGCCTCTGTCCGATACTCTTCTCCCTCGATCATTGTTGATTTGTGGGTCGAATCCCTGGGATAGGGTCTTACACATCCCTTCATACTCTGAAATGGTTAAAAAATCACCAATTCCCGTTTTCTTCAAAAATTGGGTTGTGGACGAGAGTGTCCCAGACACATTACTGGAGGGTGATACCTCGAGTCCCGTGGATCCAGTACCAGGCCTGGGAGTTGCGGCCAATCCATCCCCTGCTGACAAATTAGCTACTCTGGGTGAACAATGTATCACAAAGGGGGCTCGTTTGGGTGGGTTGGCACCGGATTTCTCTCCTTTAAAGATGCGAAGTGCTAGAAAGAATAAGAAGGTCATTCCACTGGGGGGGAATGACATAAACAATAATATGGACACCCCCATCTCACCTGATACCCAGGCTCTTAGAGGAATCAAAGCTCTTGCCAGGGGTCGATAATGATCTTCATATCTTTAAACATCAGGGGTGTGGGGGGTCTGCCCAAACAATTGGCCCTCAAGAGAGTTCTACATATTATTAATCCTGATTTGGTCTTCCTACAAGAAACAATGGTATGTGGGGAGAAGGCTTGTACTTTCTTTAACAAAATTAAGCCGGGCTGGTTGATGTGCACGGTTGATGCTGTGGGTATTTTTGGTGGACTCCTGGCGGCTTGGAATCCTAGGGTTTTGAGGTTAAATCCTTATAATATTTCTCTGGGTATTCTTCTTTCAGGCAACATTAGAGGATCAGAAAAAGATATAAACATTGTAAATTGCTATGGCCCCTATTGTAATAGGGAGGATTTTTGGAATCTTGCATGCTCGGGGCACTTATTGGAGTTGGAAAATTTGATACTTGCAGGTGATTTGAATTTTTCATGCGGGGCTGAGGAAATTTGGGGCCAAGCAGCCAGAAGGGATCCCCTTGGGATATGTTTAAGGAATCTATTTTCTTCATATTCTCTGATTGATGTGGAACCTCGACCTCTGGCTCCAACATGGTCGAATCGCAGAAAGGATGGAAATCTGATTTCCAAACGTATTGATCATTATTTGAGATCATCGTCTCTATTAAACTCTTTCCAGACTTATAGATCATGGATTCAACAGATACATATTAGTGATCATCTTCCCATTGTTCTGCAATTTGACAACGATGTATCTCTTCATCAATACCCCTTTAAATTCAACTCCGTTTGGTTAACTGATCAGGAATATGATGTGGGTGTGAGATCTCACTAGTTGAATATTGATGTTTCGGAGGAGAGATCTGCAATGGATAAGTTGGCCGTGAAATTAAAATCATTAAAAGAATTCACTATTAGGTGGGAAAGATCCAAAAAAGCTGAGATGGCTGCAGAACTCATTGAGGTGGAAAAGGAAATTGGTATTTTGATGGACCAATCTCCGAGGATTGGGATAACACCCATGGGTCGTTCCAGACTTACAGTTTTGGAGGAAAGGGAATTGAAAATCCTCCTCATTCATGAAGAATCCTGGCGTTTAAAGAGTCATGCAATTTGGCTCAAAGCTGGTGATTTAAACACAAAGTTCTTTCACCGCTATGTAGACTCTTGCATAATTCAGAACAACATTTGGGATCTTAATGATCATGCTGGTTGACAGATTAGAGGTGATAAGGAACTGATGTCTGAGGCAACCCTTCACTATCAGGACTATTTTTGTGATCCAAAAAATACAACTTTGCCAGAACAATTTAAGATCATCAAGGAATACCCTCGGATGTTTAATGACATGGAGGGTGATAATATTTATGAGGCCATATCCTTATTGGAGGTACAAAATACACTCCGGGTATTTGCTAAGGATAAATCACCTGGCCCCGATGGGTGGACGGTGGAACTTTTCCTCCACTTTTTTGATATTATGGGGGAGGATCTTATGAATGCTATGCATGAATCTAGGACCATGGGGTTGGTCTCTAGGGCGCTAAATACTACCTATCTGGCACTAATCCCTAAATCATCACATCCTAAGAATTTTAATGATTTTCGGCCCATTGCCTTGTGTAATTTAGTCTATAAGATTATATCCAAGATTATTGCTATACGCATCAAGCCGATCCTTTTGAGGCACATTTCCATGGAACAATATGGTTTTTTGGAGGGTCGGCAGATTCTTGATGCGGTTGGTGTGGCACAGGAGGTCTTTCACAACATTAACCAGAAGAAACTTGATGCACTCATCCTCCAACTGGACTTAGTGAAAGCATATGACCGAGTGGACTGGACTCTTCTCAGATTGATCCTAATACAAATTGGCTTGCCATGGAAGGTGATGAAGTGGATTATGGCTTGTGTCACTTCTTTAAATTTTGTTGTTCTTATAAATGGCCAGCCGACTGAATTCTTCAAGGCATCCAGGGGCCTCAGACAGGGCTGCCCTCTCTCGCCCCTTTTGTTCCTCTTGGTTATTGAAGGATTGAGCCTCTCCATCCACAAAGCTACATGTGAGGGCTCTATTGTGGGTATCAAGGTATCGGCTGGTATATATGTTACACGCACACTCTTTGTGGATGACATCATGCTCTTCGGCCGTGGAATTCTAACTGAATGGTCTCAATATAAGAAAATTCTTGATTTCTTTTGCTTTGTAACTGGTATGCTCATTAGTTTGGTTAAATCTTTTTTCTTGAAGCACTATATGGAGGAGGATATGGAACAATCGATCCGTCTGCTACTACCTTTGGAATTCAAGGAGTTGTCAAATGGCACGAAGTACCTTGGTTACTTTGTCAAACCTTCAAACTACAGGTTGAATGATTGGTCTTGGCTTATCAGGCGCTTTGATTCTCGTATTGGACATTGGAGTTTGCGGTATCTATCCTTGGGTGGCAGACTTACGTTGGCTAAAGCGGTTCTACAAAACCTGGGAGTTTACTGGTTCTCTCTCTGCAAAATACCAAAGTCCATTATGCGCCTTATACGAAGGAAATTCTTTAGATTCTTATGGTCCGGTGGGGTGGAGAAGGACAAATTTCACCTGATTAAATGGACATCATTAGCACAACCCTGTGCACTGAGGGGTTGGAATGTTAAAAATTTGGACCTTTTCGTGACGACCCTTCATGCAAAGAGCTTATGGCGGGCCTTATTTGTCAACTCAGTTTGGGGCAAGATCATTCGGGCTAAGTATCTAAAACATGCTTCGGTTGCGAACTGGTTTCGTAAAGGTCAACCCTCAGTTATTGGTGCCTCAAATATATGGAATGGACTCATGAGCTCTTTCACTATCATTGCACAGTGGCTATCATGGAAACTTGGTGATGGTCGGGAAATCAGACTCGGTTTTGATCCTGTTCTGGGGGGTTCCCCTTCATACCTTCTGTCTCCTGAGTTATTGGCTCATTTGCGGGCCGAGGGGCTCTGCACACTTGCTCATGCATCTTGTTTATTGGTGGCGGGGTAACGGGTGGATCATTGCTGCTCAGCTGGGAATCAGTGGTGTTCTAGGGAATGAATGGACTGAGTATATCCAACATCTTTGTTAGGCCAATATTCATTTATTAGAGACTCCGGATCGTTTGGTGTGGTCGTGGGATGTGGCGCACGACGCGGTCACTTCAAAGCAAGCATATGCTTCCTTATTTGCTGATAATCGGTGTGAGAATATACGGTGGTACCACACTATTTGGAAACTTGCACTACCTCTGAAAATCAAATGTTTCATTTGGCCGGCTTTGAGTAATAAAATCTTTACATGGGATAACCTTTGCCACCGTGGTTTTAGTGGCCCTGGTTGGTGTCCATTATGTTGCTTACAAATGGAATCAGTCGATCACCTTTTCTCACCCTGCTCGTTCATTCAAGACCTCTGGATTTTAGTTGCATCTACCCTTGGTATTCAAGTTACCTGACGATCATCCTCACTGATCGACTGTCTTGGGTTATGGTTTCGGGACTCTCATACATTGGCAGAACTTCCATGTTTTATGATGTGGGAATTATGGAAGGCCCGTAATCGACGAATCTTTGAGGGTACCATTCCTCACCTGGATTGGATTTGTAGCCAGACTATTGCTACTTTTAATGAATACATTTCTCTATCTGATGGTCGTCATAATTTGAACAGTAAACGTCCTGGATGTCGGGTGGCTCCTCCGATGTTGGTATATCCTTGTGGGTTCTTTAATGGGGCTACGGGTGGGGGCCCGGGTGTTAGTGGGGCTGGTGTGGTTTTACATCTTACCAACGCTGTCTTCTTTCGCATCCATCTAAATTTGGGGATTGGTACAAACACCCACAGTGAATTATGTGCTCTTTGGCTCCTTTTATACTTTGCTCGATTCAAACAGGTTTCATCCCTTTTGATTCTGGGTGACTCATCATCTATCATTTCTTGGGCTAAGGGTGTCTCCCCAATCAATGTGATGCTTCTTACGCACTGGTTGGCTGCTGTCAGAAGGTATATCAACGACTTCGAGCATATTCACTTTTCTCATATTTTTCGAGAGGCGAATATGGAGGCTGATCTTCTCTCCAATATGGCTTTGAATTCTTTGGCAGGGATCATCATGTGGGAGGAATGGCACGGGGATCTTATTATCTCTTGGGGTTCGATAGCTTTGCATTGGACCTGATACCTATGGTTTGGTCTTTTCGTTTTTGGCATTTTTTGGTATTATTAGCGGATATATGTTTTATATTATGCGGTATAACATTTTTGCAGGTTCATAGACTCTTTCCACCAACTACTTGTTGGTCTTATGAACTTCAGTATTTGCGACACTATTTTTCATGTTTATGTATGTCACCTGTGCCGGATCTTTGGTTCATTGACTCATGGGGTCCCGGCTTTATTTACTTTGCTGTTTGGTTATTTTGGGCAGACCCGCTGCCATGTGTAGATGCTCAGTTTTGAGATATGTTGATGCCTCATATGTATGTGGACTATGATTTGTGCTAGTTCTTTAAGTCTATGTGTTTTGGGCTGTCTTTCGCCCGTGATATGTATCACTCACAAAACATGTTGGGATCAATTTTCCCTGTTGCTATGATGTAATTTGAACTATTTACTATTTCACAGTATTAATAGTAAGTTATTTTTTTCGATGAAAAAAAAGTAAATAATAATAATAATAACCAACCAAATCTAATTAATAATAATAATTGAAAAATCAAAATCTTATAATTTTAGAAACTCCTAAAGAAAAAAGCTAAACCACCACGAATCAACCATTAATGCTCCTAGTACCACCACCTTGATGTTGATTGATAGAGTCAAATAATAAGTAGTCTCTTTTATTAAGTATTATAACTATGCCACATGGTGTATCATGATAAGTGAAAGCCTTTCCAAACCAAAATAAATTGAATGAATAAAAACCAAAGATAATCTTTGCACCTTCTAAAGGGCACCAAGGGTGCACCTCCTACTCGTGAACAGCTGTTCGGGTAAAATTTGGGTCACCGTCCTTGGCCTCAGGCCGTTGAATGCCCTTCCAAAGATGTGTTACCCAGTATATCAAGACGGGATGTAAAATAAAACAATTTAATCTCCCGTAATTAAAGATTCTGGCAGGCATCAGAATTTTGTTGCAGTCCTTTTATGATCTTCATTCTCCTACAATTGTTCGGACTCCAGCATTCTCCTCTGCCCCCACACGGCCTTTTCTTCTCCCCTCAATCGGATCGGTGCGTCCGGATTTCGCCGTCTGCTAACGGTTTCAGTCGATCGATAACCTACTCGAACTCGAGGGGATTCGGCACCCGGCCTGGAGAGGTCGTGAGATCCAATCCCGTGGGCGGCCGTCTGGAGAGAAAAGAGTAATTCAAAATGAACGACGCAGATGTCTCGAAGCAGATCCAGCAGATGGTCCGCTTCATCCGGCAGGAGGCCGAGGAGAAAGCCAATGAGATCGGTGTTTCTGCTGAAGAGGTGAACTCAGATCTGATTTATTCGTATTTGAATATGCTTTCAGCTAATTTAGTAATTAGAATTTATTGGCATGGCACAAACCCCCGATACTGTGATTAGGGGATGCTAGTCTCTTCCTGGTTTCGTACTTTAAATGTTGGGGAAATTTTCAATTCTAATTCCTGAAGATCTGGTTGTTATTTGCCTGAAAATCTTGAATACCCGAACCACCCGGTTAAATAAGTTCTTAATTCGTTAGTACTTTAATGGCCGCTAACTTTTGCCATAGATTAAGGAGAAAATCCACCTTGCAGGGAGATGATCATTGTGGCAATTTGCGGGTTGATAAAGCCAATAGGAAATTTTGCCTGCCTTTGATTAAATTGAACCGTTGGACTTTTACTGTATATTAATAGATTAATCCGAGTACAATTCAAGAAGAAAAATAAGGGCAGCTATGCTCCCTCTATGTTGCGGTTTACGCTCTAGCCATTCTGTTCAAAATTCAAATCCTGTCACTTTTGCGGACTGTTTGCATGGAGTCAAGTGCAAACAGCAGCTGAAACAGTAAGCCTGCGGCCCCATCCCTATGCCTTGCAGGATATGCACACAAAGAAACTGGTCAGTTTGGCAAACGCCTGCAGGATCACTTGCAACGTGATTTTTATGATAAGATCAGATGGACTCGCCACTTTGGAAATACGGCTGGAACAACTTGCATTTGCCGTAGTGCCGATGTTAGCAATCTGAATCCTTTGCTAAGCTGATTGGTCTGACCTGTCTTTCAGGACTAGCCAGGCAAAATCTTCCATGATCAACTCTGAGAAGGGTGGACCTTTTCATCTGAATCACCAGTGGCTTGATAGTGGAGAGTTTGTTGACATTGCTGCTATGTTTAAGTTGGCATAAATGCCCCATTTTAATTGTTCCATCTAAAGCTGGATGCCAGTTTTTGCAAAGTGAGCCTTAGTAAATATCTGCATGTGATTTGGAACTAAAGGGATGGAGCTGTAACCATCTTAAATGTTGATTATGAGGCTGGCTGCCTAAAGAAGATTCAACCAGAGGCCCCTCTTTGTATATAAATGTGAGTTATCATTCATGTCTGTCTCATCCAGTAGACCCCAAGGGTTCTGCTGATGAAAGGCTCGCTTGTTCATGAATGGTAATCTTGTTAAAATTACTTTCATGTTTTGAATCTTTAGTTGAGTAAGAGCTTTATAAGTTTATCATATTAGTCCCTGGAAAGGATTCAATAAAGAATACCACCAATTACATCACCTTGTTTGGCAACATATGAAGAAACACCAAACTAGCATAAGTGGTAAATTGTAGACAAACTCAGTATATCCAGGCAGATCTCAACGCTTGTTATCTATAGAGTTTAGTGCAGAAGATTGTGCATTAGTGTAGTTGTAGATGTTTGATGAAAAAGGGAGTACCGTGAGTCATTTCTAGATTCTAGATGATGTGAGCAGTGTTTTTTTACGTTAAATTGAGTATATTTGCCGTTGATGTGACAGGGTTGCTTGAGTTGTTTGCTGGGTGTTAGAGCAAAGTGGCCACTTTGTCATATTTGTCTTGTAGTCTATTTCGTGACTTATCTCTAATGATTTAAACATGTGGTGGATACTTGTATTATCATTATTATGTGACGATGCACTTGATTACTTTATGAAGTCGATCAGGAGTTCAGTCAGGAGGTCCTTATAAAGACATCATCAAGTAGTCCTTGTAAGGAAGTCCTAATTTTCTGGTTAAACACTTTTGATAAAGAGGTCCCCATGTTGAATTAGGTTTTCATCGCAAGTGGAGGTATAAAGCTTAACGATAATGCCTTGTCTTGTTTACTTCACATTCATACATATTACCTCTCGACAAACTCTCTCATTTTCATTCCAAACTTTTAACTTTAGGTGGATTCACTCTCAACATTTGGTGTTCAGATATTAAAAAATGTGTTTAATGGCTTCTGGCAGAGGAGGTGAGCAGTCCACGAGGACACTATCTCTAGTAGTCACAGTCACATATATGATATTTTGCTTCTTGATTGAGTCTGTCATTTTCATATCAAACTCTACTTTAGGTGGACTCACTCAACATTTGGTGGCATTGTTGGATTTGCAAATTGACAATTAGTAGGCTTGAAAAAATGCATGTTTGGCATCGCTTTTGGACTTGAGGAGGTGTGGAAACTTTAACACTGCATGTTTGATGGCTTTTGAACTTAAGGAGGTGAGCAAACTTTAAAAAATGCATCTTTGATGGCTTTTGGACATGATGTCTAGTTACTTCAACCAAGATCAAGTGCATTTGAGTTTGCAATGATCATGAATGAAACGTAGCTGTAGACCACAAGAACAAGTTGTAATTTTATATCCACATTATACACAGATCTGCACTCTTGTCCTACAACTAAAACAGAAATACTGGAACACCAATCAAAACTTCAGATCTACATAATAAACAACAATGCTGAATGGAAAACTTAGAAGTGCGAATACAGGATATCAAGATATTAGATCAGCTTTGCAACAGTCCTGCAAATAGATGAAAGGTGATCTACAAGAGACAACAACATCAATTTAGTGGACAACAAATAGAAATTTGAAACAAGAAGCTCTATCTTCTCATTTATATGTAAGATAAATACAGTATAGTCATGAAGGGACTACAATAACTTCTCACAGGCCTTAGGCATGCTCTCATACTCCACACATGCAAGAGTAAAAAACCCTATTTAGTGTTCCCACCCTCACCTAGTCAAGAGGGAAGGATGGTTACACCAGCCTAGATCCAAATCCTAGGCTCTATCAAGCGCCGAGAGGGATCAAATCTCCCGAGTGCAAACCTCTCCTTGAATAGCTCTTTGAGTGCAATACCTGAGCCACCTAATCCTAAGCTCTAAAGTCTCTAGTTTAAGTCTCATATTTACTTTTTACTTTGTATTATTCTTTTTTGTTTATGGTCGACATAATATTTATTACTTTTTACTTTGTATTATTTTGTTAGTGGACAAACACTCTAAAGTCTCATATTTACATTTTACTTTGTATATAAAGTAAAAGGTAAAGTCTCTAGTTTAAGTCTCATTTACTTTTTACTTTGTATTATTCTTTTTTGTTTATGGCCGTCATAATATTTACCACCTAATCCTAAGCTCTAAAGTCTCTAGTTCAAGTCTCATGTTTACTTTTTACTTTGTATTATTTTTTGCTTGTTTATGGCAAACATAATATTTATTACTTTTGACTTTGTATTTTTTTTTGTTTGTTTACTTTGTATTATTTTGTTACTCGACAAACACTCGACTAACAAGATCTCCCCCATACTGGGGCTATAGAGCGCCTCTCGACGCAAAAACCACTTGCTAATCATAGCCTCAAAGGTGGCACCCTACATTCCACGAAATCTCCCGCAGTGTTAGTGCCCTACCCATGCATAGAATACCTCTTACACATTCTTCCATGAAAAGAATCTGTCATGAAGTTGTCATAATTGTTTAAGAGGATGTTTCATAATTGTGATAAATGTAAGGAATATGTCATAGGGGTGTAAGGGAATCTCTCCCACGTGGAAAAACCATGCAACAAGGAATCTCCTCCAGTACTCATTTTCCCTCCTTCACTGGTGTGCTTTCTTCCTAGGAGAAAAATCAGAGCAACTAAAAATTAATACTTCGTCCTTGCGAGGAAGGTGTTCTCTATTAGTGTCAGTGCGAGCTTCTCTCTTAGAATCTCAAACTTCCCCCTTGCTAGGGTTTTTCTCAAAATGTCAGCAACATGGAAATTAGTTGAAACCTAAGTTGCCAGGAAACTTGGGTACGGGGATGGGTGCGGGGACGAGGACACCACTTTTTGAAACAGGGGACTTGGGTATGTTGCGGGTACTATATATATAATTTTTTTTATAAATTATAATACATATGAAATTTAAATAATTTTCACCATACATATATATTCATGTGCATCCATATGAATCCAAACCATTATACATAAATATCCAAAGTTTCTCATGTATATATAAAGGGTGCATGCAACGAAAAAAACATCAAGTGCAATCCATATCTGACCCAAAATCCATAAACAAAGAGGCTAAATGGCCTATAGAGTCCAAAAAACTTCATGCTACAACAAATAATTACATATCAAAATCCTTGCCTATATTGGGATCCTATTCATCAATAACACCCTGTACACCCTCCTCTAGGCTCTAGCCCTTACCTCTACTTTGAATCTCGAAGTTGGTCCTCTAAGGACATTAGTCAACACCAATGTTACAAAAACCGGACCGGTTTTGGCAAAACTGGCCAGTTCGATCGGTTCAGAGGCCTCACTGGTTCAAACCAGTGTCTCAAACTGGCAATGACCGGTTCTATACAGAACTAGCCAGTTCTGACCGGTTCCGGTTGGTTTTACCGGTTCCGACCGGTTCAGTACAGAACTATACAATGACACTTAAGAGGCAATTTTTTATTTTTTATTTTTTTAAATAAAAAAGTTAGTTGAGTGGGGAAGGTTCTAGATAATCCTAAACCCCTAAGAAAGCTATAAAAGCAACCCCAACCGCTCTATTTCTCTCACACTATTCACTTGAGTATTTTGAGTTAATAGCCATTCTTGACATTCTTGGGAAGTGTAGCTACCTTGAAAGAGTATGCTAAGTACCTACAATAGTCCTGGTTATATCATCATAAATAAAATACACCTAATAGTAGTTACCTACAACAGTAAAGAGGCTTTGAGTAGCTCTAACAACAACTCTGAGCTAACTGTGTAGTTAAAAGAAACTTTTGTGGGCATATTCCAAGGTGACAGTGTGTTACAACAGCCTTGAAACAACCTTTTCAACAACAACAATTTCCTTAGCATGTTAGACATATGATTCAAGTGAAATATGCTGAGTATGGCACCTAACAAAATACATACAGGAGCCCTTTTTGCAAATTTGTGTATAATGGTTTTGATTCACATGGTTGAACATATATATATAATTTTTCAAAATTTGAACATTTTATGTATTTTTGGTGGACCGGTTTGTGATTTGTTTTTTTTCTTGGTTTTGGTCTGGTTCCAGTCCTCGAGGTCGGTCGGTTCAACCACCGGTTCGGTTTTTGTAACATTGGTCAACACCCCAATTTTGATGAAACTTCCTAATCCAAGTGTTAAAATAATGTAGAAAAAGCTTCCCATGCTTAATAAGTGACTTTGCTTGAGTGAAGGGTACATTTTTGTTAAGGTAATGACAGAGAAGTTCAACAATAAGCACCACCAATGTCTCAAGGTACATAGAGAGGTTGCTGTGCTTGATTAAATGCCAATCCCATACCCTCATACATGATAGAATCCAGTGGAAATGTTACAATCCTAAAATCACGAAAACTGTTAAGTTTGTTGAATTTTGAATAGGATCTAAAATTCTACTTTTTGCATATGAAGTCCGATGAGGTTGGATCCACTCTCAAACATCCTGGAACAATTAATGGTAATGTTAAAAATTTAAGTAAAATCATAGAAAATGAAAGATAAGGAGAATGCCACTTTTACTTTAAGGATTTAATATTACCTTTTAATATCACTGACTTTAATGTCACCTGTACAAAACTGGTCCCTGGATGTCCCCAAAACAGGGGTACCACGTACAAAATTGGTCCATGGGCTTCCCTAGGCATCCCCAAAACAGGGATACCCTGTCCCCTATACAATCAACACCCCCTGAATCCGTGAGAAATGACTTGGGTACTTCAACCAAGTTTTGGGTACGGCAGGGTGTGGCAGGGTACATGGGTATGGGGTATCCGGTATGGGTACGTGTACCTTAACCCTGGGTACAAGTACCCATGCTACTTAGGTTGAAACATAGTAAAGAACAATAGCACCTTTCTATACTCTCTCTTAGGAAATAATACTAGATATTTATGTGCTTAGAGCAATCATGAACCACTAGATTCTCAAAGAGGCTAATGCAACTTTGATTGCCAAAGTACAATTTAGTGGGATCCAACCAGTGTTTTAAAAATTGGCCAGCTCGACTTGGACTTCACCAAGTGATTGAGTTGACCATCGACCAAATCAAATTGGCCATCGAAATCGGTTTGGTGGTCGAGGCAATATTGAGTTGACTGAGTTGATACTGAGTCAATAGCGATTGATTGAGTTGATAGAGTTGATATTGATTCAGTTGAGTTGATATTGGGCAAAACCCACATGTATGTGCTGAGGGAAAATAACATTTTTTAAAATTATTTTTTACATTTTACCTAATTCCTTAACACCCTAAATGCAAACTTAAAAAGAGACCCACCTTTCTATTTGCCTCACACTTCTCTCATTGAGCATTTGTGAACATTTGGAGGTTTTTGAGCAGCAAGTCTCGTTGATTGTGCATTTTGTTTCATATATGTATTTCACTTCATGCCATTTTGATATATCCACCCTTACATGGTATATACATGAGCAGACTTTGCATATTTTGTCTCTAATGGTTTGGAATCATGGTTAGGAATCTTTAAAATATTTTTTTCACCAAAATTTTAATATTTTATGTATGTAAAACAAGTCATTAAATTCAAACAGGTTCATGTCAAAGCCAAGTCCGAGTTTTAAAACATTGGCTCCAACATTTGATTGGTCAACTCTGCAATCAACTTGTGAAGCCAAATGGCTTCACAACAAGCAGACAACATTGCCATATAGTATGCATCAATTGAATTGAGTGCAACTGCCCACTGTTTCTTGCTGAGCCAAGAAATCATACTTGATCCCAAGTTGAAGCAGTAACCTGAAGTATTATTCCTTGTGCTTGCATCTCTCGTCTAGTTTGAATCTACAAATCAATGTAGTAACAACTCTCCATCTCTTTGGAATCATGGTTAGGAATCTTTAAAATATTTTGTTCACCAAAATTTTAATATTTTATGTATGTAAAACAAGTCATTAAATTCAAATTGGTTCATGTCAAAGCCAAGTCCGAGTTTTAAAACATTGGCCCCAACATTTGTTTGGTCAACTCTGCAATCAACTTGTGAAGCCAAATGGCTTCACAACAAGCAGATGACATTGCCATATAGTATACATCAATTGAATTGAGTGCAACTGCCCACTGTTTCTTGCTGAGCCAGGAAATCATACTTGATCCCAAGTTGAAGCAGTAACCTGAAGTATTATTCCTTGTGCTTGCATCTCTCGTCCAGTTTGCATCTACAAATCAATGTAGTAACAACTTTCCATCTCCCACATACCTTATGTTATGATGAACTGTGCCCTTCAAATATTTAATCCAGTGAGCACATACTTGGCAGCTTTCCAATGTATCTGTTGGGGCTCAACCAAGAAATAGCTTAAACTTTCAAAGTCATCCTGCCTGATGTTCACAAGATACACAAGGTATTGTGTCATTGCTTTTGGATTTTCATTGTGTTGAAGTTTTGGAAGCTGACGTTTCGAGTGGACACTCCACCCATCTTCAGGGAATTAGAAAGAAGTTGCATATGGTTAGAAAAGAATCTAGCTAAGTATATATAGGTATTGGAGAAATAGTTGTTAGGAATTAGGTAGAGAAAGGATCCAAGAATAAAGGAGGGAGAAAAATATAAAATATAGGTAAGAATTGAAAAACAATTTTGAGATGAGGAATACTAGATAAAATATTGAGGTGAGAGTAATTTAAGCTTATTGATACTAGTATTAAGGGGAAAATGGAAATGAATCAACCATTTACTTGGTGAAAATTAATTATTAAACCAAATTAAGAAATAATAGAAGAAGGATTAAATCCATAGAGGAAAATTAGAATTATAATGAATTAATAATGACATGCAATCACAATTATAAGGATGAAAGGGTATTAATACAACTAAAAGGAGGTTAGAATGAGATATAAAGAATTAATCGGTATAAATACTAATAATTTAGGAATGAAAATAATGAGATTTATTAGGCAATAGAATAATATGAATAAATTTATTCTAATGGAAGAAATTGTGATGATCTTGGGTTAGAGTAAATTAGTTTTTTGATAGCGATAAGAGGGGGTGAATGGAGAATCATAAAACTATTTAATTGGTGAAAAATTAATCAGTAAATCAAATTAAGAATTAAATTAAGTTTAGAAAAAGGATTAAATCCATAGAGGGAATTTAGTGTTGTAATAAATATTATATTGAATTAATAATGACTTGGGGTAAACTAGTTATAAATACTATAATTTAAGTATGAAAATAATGAGATTTTTTAGGTAGTAAAATAATATGAACAAATTTATTCTGATGGAAAAATTGTGAAGATCTTGGTAAAATTAATATTATGAGAATGATATAAAGTAATGAAATTGATATAAATATGACTAAGGGTGTGAGAAATGAAGGTTTTTTTAATTAATTGGTTACAATGTAATTATAAATAACAAATTTAATAAATGTAACCATTTTTTTGAGTAACTTTAATATTGCATAAATTATTATAACAATGGGATTAACCTTAGGATAAACATAATAAGATAAAATCGAAATAAGGGATGGTGAAGGAAAGAAAATAAAATTGGAATTGATAATAAAAGGAAAATGGAAAGTGATAATCAAGAAATAGGGTTAATTAAAAGCTTGAACAAAATTCAATGAGAACATCCCAAGGGAAGATCAAAAGGAATTAAATTCGGACAAATCGGGAGGAACATGGAGTTGGAAGACAGACCTAGGATAAGGTGAGTTAGTGGTTTAGATGATGTATGAAAGGTTTCAACTTTCAAGGATTGACTTAATTTATAGCCATCACCCCGATTAAAATTGTTTGGATTCTTTTCTATTTTAAGGGCTTCCTTTATAAGGAGGGAAGAGTAATGAGAGGTATGAGAAAGGATTTTGGTTTGGTCAAAGCAGATAAGGTGTTTAGAATTGAAAGAGTGCTCTGGAATGGCGCATTTAGAGAGGTGATTATGATTAGTGTCAACAATGTGCTCTTCGAGGCGGGCTTGAATGGATCTACCAGTTTGACCAATACAGGATTTGCCACATGAACACCGAATTTGATAAACCCCTTGGGAGAGAAGGGGGTTAAATTTATCTTTGACACTACGAAATAGGTGTTTAAGAGTTTTGTGAGGTTTAAATATTGTTTTGATATCTTTTTTAATAAGAGTTTAGAAATATGATTAGTGATTCCAGGGATATAAGGGAGAGAGATTGAATAAGAGTTTTGTGAGGTTAGTTTTTTTTTTAAGCAAAAAAAAGGACTTTCATTCTATTAATAAAGTGGCAGAATTACAACTTTCAACATTACAATCATCCTGGTGCTGACAGAGCCATCACTGAGTATCAAACAGACCCATTACATCCCTACCGGTGCTAACAGAGCCACCACAAAATAACATTACAACCAACCTGGTGCTGACAGAGCCACCACTTATTATCAAACAGACCCAAAACATCCGTCCTGGTGCTAACAGAGCCACCACAAAATAGCAGACAGATCCAAAACCCTAGGCCCAAAGCCAAAACTGCATAGACCATAGCAAAGTCTCCAAGGCCATAATGCGAACAAAAAGGGGACGCAGGCCGAGCCTGAGAGTTAAAGCAACAGAAACCATAAGACCCACAACCAAAGAACCATAACAGAGGCCACAATAACACAAAAAACAAATAGTAATCCAACCTTCACCCTGCCGATAATCATAAAGCCGATAGTCGCCGCACCGAGAGAACCAGACAAAGCATTTAGCCGGACGAACCAGCCTCATCTTCAATGATAACCACCGGGGGTGCTGCCACAACCTCCTTATCTTCAATGATAAGCTCACGTGGATTTTCCACTTTCTTAGATTGAGCCAGAAAGAGATACCCACATCTCCATCCAAAGCATCTAATTTCATGTGAATCCATTTACAGTTCTTAGCAGTATCCTGACAGAGGTCTTCCAATTTTTTAAGGCACGGAGAACTAGACAGGGCATCCCCCCTAGTTTCTAGGTATTGTGCAATCAGAGTCTTTGTCACCCATAAGGTGACGACAGCTCGATTATACAGGGCCATCTGCCCCATTGTGTTTCCTGGGTCATGAATCCAATTGGCCATAACAACCGCCTCCTCAGGCAGTTCTGCCTCCCCCACAAGGCACCAAAGGTCCGTTTCAATTTCCTCTATCTCCTGCTGCACACCCGATGGGAAGAAACATCAGAAAAATACCGTTGTCACAACAGCGTTCCACTGTTCACGGCTAGGGACAGCCTGCAAAGGGGCACTCCCTCCCACATTACTATGCTCCCCATGCACACGACGGCCTCTCATCAGATTTCTACCTCTCAGCGGCATAGATCACCCCCTTGCACTCACTCAGCACCCCTAAAGAGGAATTATAATAGCTCGGCCCAACACAGACTTGATCCAGGTGATAAACTCTGTGACTGTAACAATTCCTCACTTCCGAATTTAAAGAGGGCCTCCCCCTGCCTTCATGACCTTCCTCATCATGTCCCAGCCTCTGTAATGATGAAGCCTGTCCTGATCCTTCGTCATCACTAGCCTCCACTGATCCTGATAGTCCCTTCGGATCGTGCGAAATCGATCTCCCATGTCTATCTCACACTTCAAATCCCTTAACTTAAAATCCCCAACCGAAATGAAAACCCCGGAACACCATGCAACTGTCCTTATAGGTGTCTTACCATAACACCATCTGTCCGGACAATCAAAGACGGATACCATCAGTTCCGTTAATATCAATAGGAGGACAGGTTCTATCGTTAGCATTTGACAGCGTTTTATCACGGTCACACTCGACGATCTTAATACAATTAAGACGACACGTATTAACTGGTAATTCCAAGGCATCCCCATCCCATCGCTCATTACATTTACTGGCACCTTGGTTTTCAAGCGCATCCGCCAAACAGTTGGCACTCCTCCTGACATGTTGGAAAACGATGGCGTTAAACGAGGTGATGAGGTTGCCCAGACAGGTAAGATGTCATGCCAGACGCCACGAAGTTGCCAGTTTAGCAGCTTGGGTACCATTAATAAGTCTGGTAGCGATCTGTATCAACATATTAGAGTCACCTTCCACTATAATACTGTGAATGCCACGACGAGCCATGTTGCTCAATCCTTGCAACAATGCTTCACACTCCGCAACATTATTAGTTTCACGCCCAAGATGACCATAGTAGCTGAACAAAACCATTCCCTAATCATTCCGCATAGCTCCATCGAACCCTGCCATTCCGGGGTTTCCCTTAGAAGCTCCATCAAAGTTCAGCTTTAGCCACCCCTGTTGAGGCGGCGACCACACAGTCGGACTGTTCTGTTTCTTGTTGTCGATAGTGTTGTGCCCAATAAACTGTGGAAGCACCATGATACCCCATGTATGGAGAATTTGTAATTCATTGTTCGGGATGCTCAAATCTTGTTCAGTCCACAAGGATAATTTCAATGTTTCTGTAATCCCATGCTGGATATGCCCCAAACGATCTTCCACAGGCTTTGTTTTTCCTGGAACAGGCATTTATTGCGTTCCTTCCATACCTCCCAAAGGAAAAAACCAGGAAAGAGTTGCCAAATACGGTTTAGGATTCTCCCATGGAAAGGATCCCCTCTCCAATGTCTCACCATTTGCTGTGGTATGGTCCTAACCCGCTCAGATCTTCGGAAAATCCTGGCTCCTTCATCCCACAGAGCAGCAGTAAAATGACACTCATCTAAAAGGTGCGCTATATTTTCACTGTGTTGGCCACAGAGGACACAGATGGATGGACCCTCAAATCCACGCTTCACAATGTTATCCCAGGTTAAGATCCTACCTCTTAGCATCAGCCAAAGGCAGAGGGTAATCTTAGGCCATAATTTGGCCTCCCATAAGTCTTTCCACGTATGATCTCCCACAGTACTTCCAGATTTGGTCTGAAGGTTATAAGCTTCTTTCATTGAGAACATACCTTTAGGACTGTAACCCCAACGAAGAATATCCCTCCCCCCCTGAGTTTTTATATGCCTGTTGCTAACTATTCCATGAACCTGCCTGCCCATATGTTCCCCATAGGAGTCGATCCACCACTCCAGTGGCTGCCAAATTCGAAATCCTCTATCGTCAGAGGCGTCTTGCGAATATTTGTTCACCATCATCCAGTTAAATCTTCAATCAAGGGCATCTTCAGGAATATTAACCGGGGTGGATATGGGTGGTTCTTGTTTCCAGGCATCCAGCCAAATATTTGGAGAATTTCCTTCTCGGATTTCCCAAAAACAGTGTTTCCTGATCATTGCACTGCTCGCCTGTGCCATGTTCCATATATGAGAGCCTTTCTCCAGTCCCTCCTCCCGAATCCAATCCTGTTGATTTGGGGTCCTAGAATACTTTTTGCCCCAAAGGCTGGCCCATTGTTCATTTGAGTGAGTAAGCCAACGCCACCAAATCTTGGCTCCGCAAACAATACTTAGATCCTCAGGATCATGAAGACCTAAACCCCCCTCTAGCTTGGGTTGACAAATAGTTTTCCAATCGACCAGAGGCCATTTCCTATGATCCGTTGTGCCTCCCCACAAGAAAGTTCGTTGGATGTTCTTGATTTCCTTCATCACCGACTTAGGAGCTGCCATAACAGAGAACATGTAAAGAGGCATAACTTGTAACACAGCTTTTACTAACACCAGTATGCCCGGGAGATTTAAAGACCGAAGAGTCCAGTTCGACAATCTCTCCTTGATTTGATTTAGGAGCTCTTCCCAAGATGCTTTTTTAAGAACACCCTCGGATAAGGGCGCGTTGAGATATTTGGTTGGAAGGGAGCTCTTTTTGAAGCCCAAAATCCTTAAAATGTTTCTCTGACAAATGGGAGGAGTGTTAAAAAAGAAGACCAGGGACTTATCCATATTGATCGTAAGACTCGACGCTTGTAAGAAGATGTTCAGAGCCTGTTTGATTTGTCTAGCTTCCTGTACTGAAGAATGGCCCATCAGTAAAGTGTCATCCACAAACTGCTGATGGGTGATAGCCTTCTCAAAGGGTGGAAACTTCAAGCCTTTGATGTTGCCCTGATCAACTAAGTGAGATATGAGACGTCCAAGACCTTCCGTCATAAGGACAAAGAGGAATGGGGATAGAGGATCACCTTGCCGAATACCCCGCGAGGGTTTGAACACAGTGGACGGGTGGCCATTCACCAGAATAGAGAAGAAAGCAGAGGAAGTGAGATTAGCTATCCATCTGATCCAAATATCACTAAACCCAAAAGAACTCATAATCTCTTTCATGTATGTCCAATTTAGTTTATCATATAGGCTTTAGAAAGATTCAATTTAAGCACCATACCCGCCTTTTTAGTAGTTCGCAGGGTGTGAAGAACTTCACGAGCCAGAATAATACCGTCCATAATCTGACGACCTTCCACAAACGCAGATTGTTCCGGAGAGATTAAAGACGGAAGAAGGGGTTTAAGCCGATTAGCAAGGACCTTAGTGATAATTTTATATATTATGTTGCACAGGGAGATTGGTCTGAACAATTCATCTTTCTCTGCCATCAGGGTTTTAGGGATCAGAGTGAGGAAAGTAGAGTTCAGGGCAGGGAGCACCCCTCTCATTTTTCATGATTCTTCCACCACCTGCCATACTTCCTCTTTAATTAAATCCCAAAAAGCATGAAAAAAGTTCGCAGTGAATCCATCCGGTCCAGGGGATTTCCTATCCTCCATTTGGTTAATGGCAATCTCAACTTCCAAAAGTTCAATGGGGCGAATCAACATTTCATTCTGCTCATCTGAAATAAGACGGAGAATGACAGCTTTGATCACCCTACAAGCTTCGGTGCGATCGCCCGGAATTTCAGTAACCACTTCTTTAAAATGATGGACTAATTCCTGTTCAATTTCCTCATGGGATTCCACCACCACCCCTCCCTCAGTCTTCAAGTTAACAATCTGGTTATACTGTCTGTGTTGAATGGTGGCCCGATGAAAAAACTGAGTATTCTGATCCCCATCTTTCAACCACATGTTACGAGACTTTTGCTTCCACACAATCTCCTCCTGCCTTTGTCTTGGGAAGAGGTCTTTGGCAAGTTGAGTTTCCTCCCCAACTAGCTCCGGGATCATTCCAGTCTGCATGATGCATTCCTGGATTTGTTCCATCCTTAAATCCAGTTTAGCTTTTTCAGCCTGTATATTACCAAAGACTTCTTTATTCCACCACCTGATCTTCTGTTTGAGCATCTTCAATTTTTGTTGGAAGAAATACATTTTAGTCCCAACAGGTGGAGTAAAAGTAAGCCACCATTCCTCCACACTAGAAGCGAAGTCTTCGTGAGTTAACCAAAACTTTTCAAATCTCAAAGGTTTGTTCATCTTAGTACCTATATTACTCCACAGCAGGGAGACCGACCGATGATCTGATCTTGAGGAAACAATCGGGCGAGATGTCAAGGTTCCCCCAAGAAGCATGATGCTTTCAGATAAGAGAAAGCGATCCAATCTTGCAGCCACCAGATGTTCCCCTCCCCTTCTATTGTTCCATGTACACACCGTGCTCCCAAGATCAACATCAATTAGACTACTGTCCTCAATAAATTCATCAAATAAAATGTTTTTAGGGGTAAGTTGTCTTCTTCCACCTTTTTTCTTATATAACGATTGAATCATGTTAAAATCCCCCCCCCCACAATCCAATGAGATCCTTCAATCTCCTCAGGTTAGTCATGGTACTAAGAAAATTTCGTTTCTCGGGATAACTGCAGTGCCATAAACATTGGTATGAAATCCTCTTACCTTAGAGCCGATGACATGGAATTCAGTAGATAGACTAAATTTAGTTGAGAGAAAATTGCACAAGGATATTCTCCTAGGATCCCACAGAACCGCCAATCCGCCAGCATGCCCAGTAGCATCCGGAGCCATACTATTACAATGTTGCCACAGAATCTGAGCCTTAGCCTCTAATTGGTGCCTAGAACACTTAGTTTCTTGTAAAAACACCACAGAGGGTTTCTCCTTCATTACTTTACTCTTAAGGGTTTTAATTTTATGAGGACCGTTGATCCCTCGAATATTCCAAGTTAATAGTTTCATCATGCATTGTATCTAGCTGAGAGAAGAGCCTCTTGGATAGTCGGATATTGCCCAGAATCGACCAATCTTGCCCCAATTTCTCCAATCCTATCCATGTTCGACCGTCTGCCCCTTTTGGAGCTTCCTTCCTTTAATTTTCTTTTTTTTTCCTTGAGTTTCAAGGGTCCAATTCCCAAACTAGGGGTCGGTTTAGTTTTCAGAATAGCTTCCTTCAGGAGTTGAAGTTGGTTGTCAAGGATGGAATGGACCTCGATGTTCTTACATGCCTCTTCCATACTATCCAGATCCAGATCTCCAAGTGCCATATCGTCCAGATCCTCATCCATGCACTCTATCTCGCTCCGTTTAGGTTCATCAGATTTATTATGTTACTCATTCATAGGTATCGCCTTCAGATGCCCTTCATCAGGCTGGGATGGTTCTTTCACACTCTCAGAAGGAGGGGTTTCCATCCGAGCATTTTCCAAGACCGCGAAACTGTTAGTATGAGCAATCTTTTTTCCTAGATCCGGACCATTATGTCGTCTTCCCGTCCGTTTGCGAGTCGCCACTTTGACAAAACCCTCCTTATCCTTCTGCTCCTGAGTATTGCTACTAGGGATATCCTCAGGGAGGTTCAGGTGGTAATCTCTAGCCAGGTGACCATGAGTATGACAACGTCGACAACGGAAGGGGATGTGTTCATAATCCAGGGTTTGGAACCATTCCGATTCTTCCTAGTTTAGAGTTATTCCATTCGGGAGGGTTTTTGAGATATTCATTTAAACACATATACGGGCATAGGACACATACCTTCCTTGTTTAGTTTGGTCAGATATCTTGACAAAGTGTCCCAGGGTTTCTCCAATAGCTTTTAGGATTTCCAGATCCCAGTATTCTGTGGGTAGTGAGTAAAGACGAATCCATACAGGAGCGATAGAAAGATCTTCCTTATCTGGGTTGAAATGATCTTTCCAGATCCTTAAAAATAGGCCTACAGAGTAGTAGAAATACGGGCCTCCTTCAAATATCCTATCCTTATCTTCAATATTGAGGAAAACCACAGTGAAGAAACCCTTAGACCCCAACAAGAGATTAAAATGTCCCTTTGGTTTCCAGGTTGCATGAATCCACTAGTTCAGGGCTTTCCCTGTAGGCCATTTTCCCATGAATTTTCCAATCAAAGCATGGTCTGTCATATGCTGAATTCGTTCCTTCACTCTAGTAGGGTTAACAGTAATAGCCAGAGTTTTATTTGATTTGGGTATACAGACTCTCGCTCCTGTTTCACCGCTGACCGCTTCCGACTTATTGAACCCCGGACTCGGTACTGTTCTTTCCCTGACAACCTCCTGCTTCTCAGTCCGCAGATCCCGACCCTCTGCTCCTATCCCTGTCTGCTGCTCCTGACGTTTAGCTCCCTCCATCTCTGCCGTTATTCCTTGGTGAAGAGGAGGGGAAAGGCCCCTCCCCTGCGAGCGCACCATCATGCTGATGCCTTTATCCGAAGCCTCTGCACCTCAACAATTTTCGCCGAGACACAACCTAAAAGAGAATAGCCGTTGAAAGGAGGCACTTCTTGGAGCTCTTTGTGAGGTTAGTTAAAAGCTTGAACAAAATTCAATGAGAACGTCCTAAGGGAAGATCAAAAGGAATTAAATTCGGACAAACCAGGAGGAACATAGAACTAGAAGACAGACCTAGGATAAGGCGAGTTAGTGGTTTAGATGGTGTATGAAAGGTTTCAAGGATTGACTTAATTTATAGCCATCACCCCGATTAAAATTGTTTGGATTCTTTTCTATTTTAAGGGCTTCCCTTATAAGGAGGGAAGAGTAATGAGAGGTATGAGAAAGGATTTTGGTTTGGTCAAAGCAGATAAGGTGTTTAGAATTGAAAGAGTGCTCTGGAATGGCGCATTTAGAAAGGCGATTGTGATTAGTGTCAACAATGTGCTCTTTGAGGCGGGTTTGAATGGATCTACCAGTCTGACCAATATAGGATTTGCTACATGAACACCGAATTTGATAAACCCCTTGGGAGAGAAGGGGCTTGGATTTATCTTTGACACTACGAAATAGGTGTTTAAGAGTTTTGTGAGGTTTAAATATTGTTTTGATATCTTTTTTAATAAGCATTTAGAAATATGATTAGTGATTCCAGGGATATAAGGGAGAGAGATTAAAGCGCGAGTCAGGGGATTGGGCTGGGGAGATTTGGTTTACATTGAAGGATAGAACATAAAGCTTTGTTGATTTGGGTAATGGAGTAACCAAATACATAAGGTAACCTATTAATTGCCTATACAAAGATGGAAATACCAAATTGGAATCTATATTAACAGACAACATAAGATTTGGTACCATAGGAGTGGTTAAGGGTTTCTTGTGTAGCTTTTGAAGTCCCTTCACAATCTCTACTATGTGCTTCCCTTGCCCAAGGAAGTTTTCACTTGCACCATGCCAAACCTCTAGTCCCAAAACTTAAAAGATAATGCATATGACCAATGTCCTTAATGTCATATTCACTTGCCAATGTTTTCTTGCACCGTGCATTGAGCCTCTTAGAATTACTTGTGAGAATCAGATCATCTACATAGAGGACCAAAACAAGTAAATCACATTTATCATGTAAAAATAAAATAATAAAGATTTGGATCTGCTGCAGTCTTGGTGAAGGACAACTTCAGTAAGTACTCATCAATCCTTGTGTGCCGTGCACATGGTGACTTTGTTAGCCCAGAAAGGGCCTTACTGAATCTTCACACATGGGTATCTTGCCCATGCACCTCAAAGCTTTTCAGGTAATTAATTGCTTTTTTGTGTAATAAAAAAGCAAACAAGCAGCTAAAAGAGGCATATTTTCACTTAAATTTGTAAATTATGACTCGTTTTTTGTGCAAATCAGCTGTTTGTACATTCAAATCTGCAAGATAATCTACAAATCTGCAAGTACCAGGCTGTAAAACATAGAAAATAAATGCTGTCTATAAAATTTTAAACAGGCCAGTGCTTGAATCCCAATGGTTATGGAGTTAGAAATCTGCTGCTAAAGAAATCTGAATGCATGCGGGTAACAATCACCTCAGCAACACCTCTATCAAACCACAAAGCAACCCCCAGAAAAACCCCAGAACAGGGTGTTCAAAACCATAAGAAAATGCCCTTTATGCATGCATGACAGGTTCTTTGTGGCATATGACGGCTACGACTATCTAGAAAGATAGACTCTCCACTCCTAAAATTAGGTGCAATACTTATGATCTGACCATCACCAGTATCCATCACAGAAGAGGCACATTTATGTCAGTTTGTACTTGTTTATATCTAAATTAAACCTAGGTTGGCCCCAGACATTGATAATTTTAGATCAGCCTCACAAAATTTGCATTTATTGGGCCGAGAGGCCCTTTCTACAGCCCAAAGTGGATGAGATATGTCATGTCTGTCACATGTCGGCTCCAAATTTAAACTGGCTAGATTGTAAAATACATTTATATAAATATACATTGAATTTCAATTTCAATTTCTGTTCACCTGTCCTCAATTTTAAATATTTTTTTTCATAAATAGTTACATGAATAACTATTTTACTTCATAATCAACTAATGAAAGCAATTTTTGCATATTTGTAGGGTTTATGTGTTATTGTTTAGGATCCCAAATTGGAATAGTTGGCACGTGGATGAATATATTGGATTATGTATTGTTAAGTTGATAATAGAACAATAAGTAAGATATTAGTTTTGTGATAATTGCAAATTAACCAATAATTGAGTAAGTTGAAAGCATTTTAGTTCACAATTAATTAATGAATGCAACTTTTGTGTATTTGTAGGATTTATATGATATAATTTACAACATGAAATAGTTGACACTTGGACGATTAAATTTGGGTAAATAACTATTTTACTTCATAACCAATGAATGAATGCAATTTTTGTCTATTTGTAGGATTGATGTGTTATACTCTAGAACATGTAATAGTTGGCACTTCGACCATTAAATTTGGGTAAATGACTATTTTATTTAATAATTAATTAATTAATGAAATTTTTGCTTATTTGTAGTATTTATGTGTGAGCATTTACAACATTTACAGCATGATTCCAAATTGGAATACTTGGTCTTAGATATTAGTTTTGGGTGAATATCTATTTTAATTCATAATTAATTAATTAATGCAACTTTGCCCATTTTGTAAGATATCCAAATTGGTATTTGTAAGATATCCAAATTGGAATAATCGGTGCTTGAATGATTATAACCTAAAACATATTAGATTAAATGTATTTTTAAGTCGATAATATAACAATGAGCTAAATATTAGTTTTGTAATAATTGCATATTAATAAACCGGCATAGATCCATCTTAACGTTCTATCAAGCACCGAGACCAGGGATCAAATCCCTTGAGGTGCAAACCCCTTTTTAGAGTTCTAAACTTTCTGAAGAGATTTGATCCCTATCAGCCCTTGATAGAGCCAGAGTTAAGATGGATCTATGTTGGTAGTCAGGTCAGCCCCATCTTTAAAATCAACCAGCATACTAGGTGCCTTCAATCACTGCCTTTCCTCAAAGCTGCTTGTCCTGAAGAAAAACATAAGAGTTAGTCTCATGTTGTGTACCTTCTCCTACTAGATTTCATACTGGTTACAAACAGAATGTAAGGTACTTTTCCCAATCATGATCTGAAAACTAGTCCTTCGCGGTAGCAAATCTCAAAGACAGTTCTCACAAACTCTCCAGCCTGGCCAAGACTGCTCATGGTCTATCCAATCTTAAGGTAATGACCTTTTTCTGAGGATAATCAAAGCAATCTTCAGTTTGATTTCGTCCAAATTCTCGTCTGTATCAGTTTGCTTGGATGGCTATGAGCTGGGAGCCCACCTTTCCAATTTAGATATCACTACTGTAGAGATCATGGCCGGTCTTAGATAGTAAAACGCATTGGCAGAAATTAGAACAGCTAATGGTAGATAGGAACATGATTAGTGACCAAAGATTCTACCTGGTGATATCCATAATGAATGTTGACAGCAGCAACAAGGCTTTAGCCTTTGACTATCATAGAATTGCGCCATCTGCAAATGGGATGATGCCAGCATAGAGGCTTTAATAAACAGGATGGATCCACTTGAAATACTGATATCTGAAGCTCAAATCTCTGTAACATACCTGAAAATCCTCTGGAAACTGAGATTTAACATCTCTGGAGTAAAGGATCATGACCAAGAATCCACTGCGAAATTGTCCACGAACCATTGCTGCTGAATGATTAAGATGGACTAAGGAAGTCTTAGTTGATCCCAAAACATGCCCACAAACAATCATGAAGGTAACATTTGAATTCACCAAGGGTATATTAAGTGTTAACAGGAACTATAGCAAAAGAGGGCATTGTCTAGATAAAAGATAGCGAGGAAAGGTGACAAAGGTTGACGGTACAATGTTGTCAATGTGAATGGGGACATTACAACAAAGATGGCATGGAAGGTCAACCTAGGAAGATTGATTACGTTTCAGTTTTTCATTTTTTATCTGAAAACTAGCATTTTAGATTTTCACTTGTGGTCTTGTAATGCATGGGTTCGCTGAATGATCTCATCGGAGTTTAAATTTAGTGAATTTCAAAGCTTGCAATTAAGAGGGTTAAAATTTGTGACATTTTTACCAAGGAAAACCTTGCGGGGAAACTCAAGGGATGCTTTCCCACATTCGTGGATGTCATCCCTTGTAAATCTGTCGGCATAGACTAGTGCACCTCACCCAAGGGGATTCGAACCAGGCACATGTTGGCATGGAACTAGCCAAATGCCAAACAACATTGGTGAACTAGCTAAACCTTTGGGCTTGTCAAAGTTGTAACTTACATCGGTTATATTAACACTATATAAAATTAAAAGAATATACCCTAGCTATTAAACACGTCCAACAACCTCCTTGATGCTTGCCATACATTCTCCCTTGTTTCTGCTGTTAAATCAACTGTGCCTAAACACCTATTGCTGTTGAAGCACCGTGTCTGTGCTGAAACACTATTGAATTTAATGGCAAATTTTATCGAATGTTTTTGTCTTGGTTATTTTTTTTCCAAATTCCACTGTTGCTGAAGTCGAACAGGAACACAAACCAGGTGACTATGCCTCCACCCCTTTTATGGATGAAAAATAATGTCCTATGCAGAACTTGAAATGTGGATCTCTAAAATTAAAATATCGACCCAGGTGCACTTCCACTATTAGTTAGGAGTGGGAAATGCATTTAAATGCCAATATCAACAATGGTTGGGATTATAACAGGCTGTTCTTGGGATCTCTTTCTTCTTCTTAATCTCGTTGATGCTATTTTCTCTTTACTTTCAAAAGCAGCACTAATTTTTTCTGGAGATCTGTGTATATACTTAAAGTCTTCACTACAGAAATGTAGTGTAATGACTATACATTGATCCAAAACTTTTGCTTTTTCTTTTTGATGTACATTCAAAGTGTTTTATGCATCAAGACTGATTGGTAGAAAAATCATTTTTCAGGAATTCAACATTGAAAAGTTGCAGCTTGTAGAAGCTGAAAAGCGTAAAATCAGGCAGGAATATGAACGCAAAGAGAAGCAGGTTGATGTTCGAAAGAAAATGTAATTTTCACATGTTCCTTTCTTCAAAGTTTACACGTAGTTATTTTCCTCATGATTTTGTCATTTCCTGACATTACACAATTGAAGCTTTCTTTTCTGTATGTCATCAAGTCCTATATCACATTCACATTCTCCATTCAAATTTATTTTATCCACAAATCAAGGATGAAGGACAAGTTTTGAATTTTTATATCTCCTTCTCTACTTGAGTTTAACTGCACGCATAATGTTTTTGCAGCATTCATATTTTTGAAACTTTACAGTTCATGGTCAATGCTATTTGCAATCCTTTTTTGTTACTTTACCTTGGGGAGGGTTGATATGAAATTTATTGTATTTCTCATGTGCTTTTCAAGCTTTCCATGATATTGAATATAATGCTATGGAAGCTGGAAGTTATTTTATGTTTAAGTGATAAAACAACTGAATTCCTGGCTGAGAACAAGATTTCTATTTGTAATTTTGGGAGCCTTTTTCTTTTTACCCAGAGTCACAGCAGAAGATATTGCGATTCTCATAATATGATTCTATTCAGTTCATATTGAAAGCAGGTTTAAAACAAAGAAATCTTCATGTATTGTTCTCCTCTATAACCATACCTAGTGGCAGAGGTAAAAGAATATCAGCATGGTGAAAAACACCCAAGGTTCTTTCAAAGACACAGAGAAAAGTTGTAGGTTGAGGACCTGATAATAGAACTCATTGAGTAACTTATATATTGAGACCCCTTGAAATGGAAAAACAATTAAATTGTAGTTGAATCCTTCCCTCTCTGGGCCATTTCTTATGAAATAGTAAAATTTGTAGCTCATTATTTGGGAATCTGTTAGTACTTTATATCTGAAAATTATGTTGCACTTTCTATCATGAAATAGTATAGCTTGTAGCTGAAATGCTGGAGAGAATCCATACTATTTTAAGTGCTCTTAAGATGGATTGAAAGTATGCATTTCATTATTGTGCAACTTCAAGGCAATGGTTTCTCATTATTAACATACATATGGTGACCTTTTGAAATGGACAAAGGATTAAAGTGTAGTTGAAGTCTGTCTTATCTAGACCGTTTAACAATCTGTTAGTAATCTATGTCATGAAGTTACTTTGAGCCAACCCTCCTCCCCCTGAGCCACCCTCCCCAAACTACCATCCTGTTCGATGATGGGGTCGGAGATGCTGACACCTATTCTAATCATCTCCACCAGATACTCCCCCTTCTCCCTTTTCTCTTCACTTGAATTGGCCTCCTCGAAATATACCCTTCTCTCTTTGGCTATTTGGGAAGCAACACTTAATCATTACCCCCACACCATTGGATCCCCCGGCTGCTCCCCAAAACTAGGATCCAACCCAATGAATTGATGGTACGATGAACAATGCAAATCATACCATACTCAAGTCTGCCACACTCTCTTACATGATCCTGCCTCTTATCCCAATTTTTGGAAATATTATTGTTATTTCCTCTAGTGCAAGAAGCTTCTCTTTCTCGTTTAACAGAGATGAGATTTGTGTACAACCCTTCATTATTCACCCAAAACCTTTTGGTGCACCCCCTTTCCTCGTCATTCTAGTCTAGCCCTCGACTTCGACCCCTAGTCCATGTTCACCCATACGACCATTTGACTCGGATATATGATAGGTTATATGGGACATGAACACCAACAGATTAATAGATGATGAGGGTTTCCAGGCAGAGTTTCTCAAGCATGGCATTGGATCTTTTTAACCATGTGGTTGCATTGGATTTCCCCCTACATGGTTCCACCATACTATCCACCTGATTCCAATTTCAAAATTGAGATCTGCTAATCTGAATAACTGGCAAACTATCATGGTGGGCCATGCTTTCTCCAAGCTATATTCCAATGCCCTCCATTAGAGACTTATCACTGATTCTTGATGAGGGACATCTTCGAGCCAAAAGCCAGGTATGTTTTTGACCCTAATACTAGATAGTTGACAGTTGACCACATTCTCACCCTCATAGCCATCATAAAGGAGGCAAGAAACCACTCTTTGAAAGTTTTTTGCTGTTTTGTTGACTTTCTAAAGGCGCTGGACTCAATATTGAGGGAGGTTGTGTTTAATAGACTCAGAGACATTGGTATCTTGGAGACCCTCCTCATGACTATATGCATCTCTATGAGTCTGTACCAGGCAAGCTTTGCACTGCATAGGGTTTGTTAGGTTTTATCAGGATTACCATCCGGGTGAAGCAGGGCTGTCTTCTCTCCCCCACTTTGTTTGGGTTATTCATGGATGAGTTGGAATCCTTTCTGTAGGAGCATATGCAACTTGAGGGTGGGTGTCTCCTTCACCATGACATAATATCCATCCTACTCTTCATTGACGATGTGGTCCTCCTAGCTTCTACTCTGGAGGGTCTCCAAAGGCAAGTCCAATTTTTGTGATCTTCTACAATTGACAGTTAACCTTGGTTTACCAAGCTTATGATCTTAAATGGCTTTGAGAGTATCCTATCGGATTTCCATTTGTACTTTTAGAGAAAGGAGATTGAGATCACCATGATATACACTTATTTGAGTGTTCAATTTTCCAGGCCTTGGTTTAGTTTGAGACCAACTCTCTAGCCTCGAGGCAACAAGGGATATGGTTTCATATCCCTACTGGAGCAATACTGTTTTTAGTATCACTTTTAAAGTTTTAGGATATTTAGTCCAAGATGGAGCTTTTGGACAACATTATCAGGTCCATGGTTTTATACAACTTTGATGTTTGGGGATTGAGTCTATTAGAGGACAATTGGGTTAGAATTGAGAGAGTTCAAGTTTTATTTGTTTGTTGCATCATTCATTGCAAGAGGAATGTTCCTCAGAACGTCATCCAGGTCAAGTTTGCAACCCACCTTTTTTGGGTCAAGGCCGTCTTTGTACTAGTTTCCCTACTTCGTCAAGTTCAAGGTTTCATTGATTTGATTGTAGGTAGAAATCATTACCTTTACCTTGCATACTGCTCCTCGGAGACCATGTCCATTGCCTCTACTAGTTCCTGTCCATTGCCTCTACTAGTTCCTCTCAATAAGTCCATTGTTGGTTTGTTTAGGTAACATGCCTTTTATAGTCAATAGGCATCTTGATGGACAAACCCCCCCCCCCCCCCTAGATACTCCCTAGATGTTAAATTTTTGGTTAAGGTTAGGGTTAGATGCAAAGATATCAAAATCTACATACTTTAATACAAAATTAGATGCAACAACCAGAATAGTACAGTGGTAACTGAACAGTATAATTCAAAACATAATTTTTTTTTATCTCCTTCAACTTTAACATTACCAAGTGATTCCCCGTGTTAAAGTAATCTTCAGTAACATGTAATCAAGAGTAGTAAAATAATTTATAATAACATGTCTAATTCATAAAAGAACAAGTTAAAGCACTTACCTGAAGTGTGGGACCCTTCCTATTTTTATACACTTTCATCAGAACAGTACTTGCTCTGGCTGCAGTAATGAAGTGGAAGATACACCAGATGGATGTCAAGACAGCTTTCTTGAATGGTGTAGTCGAAGAGGAAGTGTATGTGGAGCAGCCATTCGGTTTTGAGACACATGACAGGGAGTCATATGTGTGTAAATTAAAGAAGGCATTGTACGGTTTGAAACATGCACCTAGGACATGGTACGGCAAGATAGACAGCTTCCTGTCCAGCTTGGGCTTTACTAAGAGTAGAGCGGATTCCAACCTTTACTACAAGGTTGAGGAAGGCAATCCAGTCATACTCCTACTATATGTGGATGACCTGTTTGTGACAGGTGAGGATAGGTTGATTGTCGACACGAAGAGGAAGCTTGCTGCTGAGTTCGAGATGAAGGACTTGGGTATGATGCATTATTTTCTAGGGATGGAGGTGTGGCAGAGTGCAGATGGAATCTTCCTTGGGCAAGGGAAGTACACAGTAGAGATCCTGAAGAGGTTCGGGATGATGGATTGTAAGGCCATGGCCACACCCATGGCATCGAACCTGAAGCTATTGAGTGATGCTTCATCAGAGTCGGTTGATGCCACGATGTATCGTCAGATGATTGGGTCATTAATGTACCTGACGAACATGAGACTAGATATTTGCTTTGTAGTGAACACTTTGAGCCAGTTCCCGACGGATCCTAGACATGTTCCCTTGATTGCTGTAAAGCATATTCTGAGGTACCTGAAGGGTACGGTTGATTATGGGCTCAAGTATGATGCGAATCAAAAGTTTAACTTGGAGGGTTATGTTGATTCAGATTGGGCAGGCAGTGCTGCAGATAGGAAGAGCACTTCGGGGTGCTGCTTCAGTATGGGATCTGGGGTGATCTCTTGGTTTAGCAGGAAGCAATCCTGCGTAGCATTGAGTACAGCCGAAGCAGAGTATGTCGCAGCTTGTTCGGCCAGTTGTGAGGCAGTATGGCTTAGGAAGCTACTATCTGATTTATTTGATCTCTAGTTGGATGCTACTTGTATTTTCTGTGACAACCAGAGTTGTGTGAAGTTGTCCGAGGACCCAGTGTTCCATGACAAGTTGAAGCATATCGAGATCAAATATCACTATATCCGGGATATGGTGCAGAGAGGAGCAGTGAAGCTCCTGTATGTTGCGACGAACGAGCAGATAGTAGATGTGTTGACCAAGCCACTAGCCAGAGTGAAGGTCGAGTACTTCATAGAGAGGTTTGGTGTCCTGTAGATTCGGGATACTTCCAGGAGGAAGTGACAGGACACAGATGCTAGAGCCATTCCTAGCATGGTGGCAGGGGGGTCCTCCCATGGCTGTGGATGTAAGTGCTGAGTGATGAGCATCCGGGTGATGCTCTGTATGATGAACATCCGTACGATGTTCCAGATGATGATGATCCGTATGATCATGAGATGATGATGTGCATCCGGGTGATGCTCAGTATGATGATGATCCGTATGATCATGAGTAGCGATGATCCATATGATCATGGGCATCCGGATGATGCTCTGTGGTCGTGGATATGTTGCAGTTTATGCTGGTTGGACATGTAATGGATCTTGGGAGATCCCATAGGTTGTGCTGGGCACATAATAAGTCCTGGGATGCTCTTGCGAGGTCTTGTTGTAGGCATGTAATCAGTCCTGGAGATCCCATAGGTTGTGCTGGGCACGTAATGAGTCCTGGGGATGCACTTTAGAGATCTTGCAGTCGCAAGATGCTCTTTTAAGGTTTTGCCTGTTCACATGTAATCAGTCCTGGAAATCCTGCAGGTTGTGCTGGGCACGTAATGAGTCCTGGGATGCTCTTTAGAGATCTTGTCGGTCGCAAGATGCTCTTTTAAGGTTTTGTGAAGGTTGCATGTAATCAGTCCCGGGAGATCTTGCCGGTCGTGCTGGGCACATAAAGGATCCTGGGATGCTCTTGTCAGGTTTTGCAGATGCACATAATCAGTCCTGAGACTCCCCCGGTTGCCACGCGAGAGATGATGAAGACCTACATGGAGGCTAGGCCTACATCTAGTATGAAAAAGGGCTGGCTCTGTAGAACTTCCTATGACAAGAAGAATTGAGAGATCGCACCAGTGATCGAGATGATGAGTACAGCAGCAGTGACGATGATGCTCCGTGATCCAGTGACGTTGATCCAGCTCCAGTATTGAAGACTTGTGCTTATATGTATTGATGACCCGTGTCAAGAGAATACATTCCTAGTTAAGAGGGAGTGTTGATGTATTTGTAACTTCGGAAGATATTCACTTGTATATTGTATGTATTACATTTGTACTTTATTGTATCCCCAACGGAGATGTATTATTCCTCTGATTGGAAGTGTTGTCATTTGTATTTGCAAGTGTCGCAATTTACATTGCAAGTGTCATAACTTATATTTGATGGGTTATTAGACTACCTTGGTGGGGTCGACCCTGTATGAGTCATGTGGATGGGTTATTAGGCTTCCTTAGGAAGTTGGCTCAGTCAGGGTTAAAGGCAGGTTAATTTGTTGTATAAATAGAGAGTGTGACTCTCTCATTTTACTCATTCACTCACTCATCCAACTTGCATAGTTGAGAGAGAGGAGTGCGCACAAGTGGAGGAGTAGCTGCTGAAGACATCTATCTTTTGGGGTTTGATCTTTGTGATCCTTGTATTGGTGCTTATTCTATCTCTAAGGAAGTTGCGGGGTTTTTCACCTTCTTGGTTTTCCCCGAGGAAACTCTGTGTCTCGTGTCTATGATTGTTATGCTGTGCATGTTATTCTCTTAGTAGGATCCTAGATAATATTTGAATGAAATTATCAAAATTCTAACAGTGCTTGACCAGGTGCTTCAGCGCCAGGTTGAAGGTTGATCGAAGTCAACATCTTGGTAACTGACCAAGTGCCTCCATTCGTAAAGAATGGCTCTCAGCGCCAGGATGAGCTTTCAGTCCTAGACTAAATGTTGATTAACCACCTGCAGGACCTACTTAGTCCTTGACCAAGAATCTGCCTGGTCCTAGACCAGGATGTCTCTGTCTCAACTTGCAGGATCTGCTTGGTCCTAACAACAAAGAAACTGTTTGGTCCCATACCAGAATACCCTAGAGACAAAGTTGTGGGGTTTTTCACCTTCTTGGTTTTCCTCGAGGAAACTCTATGTCTCTTGTGTCTATGATTGTTATGCTGTGCATGTTATTCTCTTTGTAGGATCCTAGATAATATTTGAATGAAATTATCGAAATTCTAACAGTCCTTGACCAGGTTCTTCAGCGCCAAGCTGAAGGTTGATCAAAGTCAACATCTTGGTAACTGACCAAGTGCCTCCATTCGTAAAGAATGGCTCTCAGCGCCAGGATGAGCTTTCAATCCTAGACTAAATGTTGATCAACCACCTGTAGGACCTACTTAGTCCTTGACTAAGAATCTGCCTCGTCCTAGACCAGGATGTCTCTGTCTCAACTTACAGGATCTGCTTGGTCCTCACGACAAAGAAACTGTTTGGTCCCATACCAGAATACCCTAGAGACAAATAGGGGCCCTAGCCACATGCTAGGGACTTTGCCATGGCATCAACCTGCTTGGTCCCTTGACCAAGAACCCCAGGAGACACCTGGGGGCCCTAGGGTACCTTCTGTTAGTTTTTCATCATTTAATTCAATATGATGTAGGATCTTAACTGAGAGAATAACATGTACAACATATCAAACACAAGAGACAAGAGACACAAAGCATTTCACCGGGGAAAACCAAGAAGGTGAAAAACCCCACAACTTCCTCAGAGATAGAATGAGCACCAATACAAAGATCACAAAGATCAAACCCCAAAACAAGAGATAGTCTCCTAGCAGCTTCTCCTCCTCCACTTGTGCGCACTCCTCTTTCTCACTAATGCGAAGTGAGTGAGTGAATGAATGGATAAATAGAGAGGTGCTCCTCTCTATTTATACTTTACCTTTACTTTCCTTTTACTCTAACTGGGCCGACCTCCCTTAGAAGAGTCTAATAACCCATTACCACTTGTCACTGGGCCGACCCCACTAGGGTGGTCTAATAACCCTTTAACTCATACTGGGCCGACCCTGCTAAGGTGGTCTAATAACCCATCAAATATAAGTTACGACACTTACAATATAACCTGCGACACTTGCAAATACAAATGACGACACTTCCAATCGGAGGAATAATACATCTCCGTTGGGGATACAATAAAGTACAAATGTAATGCATACAATATACAAGTGAATATCTTCCGAAGTTACAAATACATCAACACTCCCTCTTAACTAGGAAGGTATTCTCTTGACACAGGTCATCAATACATATAAGCACAAGTCTTCAATACTGGAGCTGGATCATCGTCATTGGATCATGGAGCATCATTGTCACTACTAGCACACTTTATTACAAACCCCCAAGGGGCCATGGTCATGTCGATTGAAAACAAAAACTGACTAGCCAAAATTGGCTAGGCACAAATGCTGGATCATTTGATACACTGGAACACAAACATTTATCATGTTTGTCAAATGGCGGCTCTTCAGATAATCCAACTGTGGTACAAAATAGGTGATAACATGTGGCTCCAACTGTGGGATGTGTGCTCGATCTGGAAATCATGCAAGGAGAGGATACGAGAACACCAGAATCTCTAGTTTATATATATAACCTGTAAAAACATCTCAACTTGACAGAAAACCTTCAGTAGCACGTGTTTATGAAAAACCAAATGAAATACCAACTATATTTATTTCTTGAAAATAAATTCTAAGAAAACTAAATATGGAAAACAAATGCTTGCTTTTTTGAAAAAGTTTTATTCTTTCTTATTCTAACACAATACAAAAGAACATGTTAAGTATAATCATAAATCCAATGTAACCATTGAAGCATGTAATCAATGAAAAAACAGTTTTCCACCTTGTCTCTGGTTACCAGCCAGAGCAAGGGAATGCTTATCAGAAAGTGCAAACCTGCTTGAATCTTTTGAATGGGAGGGCTGGATGGGGAATCATATACAAGTGATAAACGCTTGAAGTGCTCCCCAATATGGTAGGTCCCTCTATAGGCATCCTCTATCCAGAACAGGATAGGAGGAATATACTCAGGATGACAAGGCAGTTCTGATACCTCATCATACTGATCTGAAAGGCTGTTCTGAAAATAGTATTCCGTGGAAGTGCAAGCCTCAAAGTGCTCTAATGTACAAGGGACATCAATGAGTTGAGAAATCTGTTCAACTGACTGCTCATATGTGAAAACTTTATGCTCTTCCTCTATGTATAACTGCTCAACATCTTTAAAATTCACACTCCCTTCTCTAGATACATCAAAAATAGGTTTTCCAATGTATGTCCAATAGTTATCATCCATATCTTCGTCAAATATGGGGGAGTCTCCGTGAACTTTCTCATATTTCTAGCTGCATGCATCCTCATGCTCATAAGTGGGATTATGAACAAAATTTCCAAAAGGCTTTTGTTCATCATTAATTTCATTAGATGTGACATAGATAGGGTTCTCTATAAAAGTACATTCATCATCATCAGTATCTATGTCATCCATGATGGATCCATCATCACTTGTATCATCACCCACATTACAAATTTCACGGATTTCTTCATAAGTGTCAATCTCTGTAATGGTTTCCTCCAGAGATGGATCAGGATTGCATATATGTTCATCACCATTGAAATGGTCTTGAAAAGCTTCCCCCTCAAAATTTTTACCCACACAATTTATATTCTCAGGCTCTATCTTTTCACCAAACTTGTTGGTGAAGGTAGTCTTGAAAGCTGCAGGTGTGGTGAATGAATTATGTGGCAAACTATCGTACCAGTCACGAGCATTTTCATCCAAGGAGAGTGCAAATAACTTCATAATAACATCGTCGTGTTGTTCTTCAGTTTTACAGACATAGGTATATATGCATTTGGAGAAGTTTCTGTTATGTCGGGCTGCAGTTGTGGCATCAGTGCCAGTATACATGGGAAGTTTTTCGACAGCTTTCTCAGGAAGAAGGTGAGGATGACCTGTTATCTGAGAGCAATCGAGCTGAGTAAAATACTCGTCCATGATGTCAGGAAAAATGTTTTTATTTTTTCTTTAAGGTTAGAATCTTAAGAAAATTCTATGGATGTCCGAAATAGACTCAGATCCAAGTTCTTCAAGGATCCTATGAGAAGCAAGCTTGTTTAGTCTTCTCCTATAAACCTTTTCAGGCTCAGGGATAAAACTAAGCAAGCCTTCATAATTTCTTCTAGTTGAATACCTTGAAGTGTTAACTGACAGTGGAGTCACCAGGTGGACTCAAGTCTAATTTCAGAGAGTGATTAAACTAAAAATCTACCAAAAAAGGAAAACTAAAAAGGGCAGTGGCGTTGCCAGATAGATTTAGAATCTATCAAAAAAGGTAAAACAAACTAGAAAAAACTAAGGTCGTCCAGGAACAAAAAGATTTGTCCCCGGTAGCGGCGCCAAAGATGTTGTCCGCCAGATTGCACACCAGCAGCGGAAATCTTTCGAAAGCTGTCTCCCTCACTGGAAGTGGGGAGAGGTGTGGCCTTGGGGGCAAGCAATGAGCCAGGTACTGTCACCTGAATCCCAGCTCCTCCGTTTAGGCTAACTCCTAACGAAGCCAAGGGGGGTAGTCCCTACAAAGAGTTTCACTAAGGCTCTTGCGTTTTAAGATTTTAAGTGTGAAATGATGCGGATGGGTGTTGTTTAGGAGTTTTCTTGTGATGAGACCAAATTAAAAGATGAAATAGCAAGATAAGACGCAATCCACGTTGCTAAATAAGATATCAAAGACAACAGTATGTTTCAAGACTTATAATCAGATAAAGCATTCACAATATGAAAATAAACACAAGGACAAATGGTCTTGATCAAGATAAAGATTTTAAATAACCAGTGCCTTATGGAGTCAAAGAAAAGATGTGATGCTGAATGTGTGGGTCTTGAAAGAGTACTATTCGTGAGATCGTTATGCAAATTATCTTGATAAATTACAAATTTTAGTGGTCTTTGATTATTAGGCTAAGAAACAAGGATATCAAAAGAGTTACACCAAACAGGAAAAATACTGGCAACCTATTAGATGATAGGTCGGGAGCACCCAGATTCAGAGGATAGGTGTCCAATGTTTAAACCGCCCTCGAGTCTGATAGTGGATTCTCGGCACCACCTGTTTCAGGAAGCAACCTCAGTATTTAACGCCGGCTTGGATTGGGGTAAAGTTTTAGTTAGGTTATCACATGTAAACTTAGCAGATCCTTCACCTTTCTGAGTACTAGCCCAACCTTTTCAGGTTGGCAGAGCATACGGGTGTTGGACAATCAACCAAAATAAATTAATTAAAGAGGGAATGTGAGTTGAAGTATTTTATTAATTAAGAGCACCGTTCAACTCTCCGATAGAGAGTGCTCTTGACTTAGTCTTAAGACCAAAGTTCAAGAGACTTTTCTAATCTAATATGCCTAATGCAAGGGGAAAAATGCAAGTCTAAAAATGCTCTTCGACAGAGAGTGCTCTTGACTTGGATTTGGCCAAGTTCAACAGGCTTTGTTTATTTTATTGAAAGTAAGAGCAGTTGTGAAAGTAAACCATGTGATAGCTCAAAAGATATAAAAGACGATTAGCATGCTACTTGCAAAATGAAAATTAAAAAATGACTTAGTGTTCTACCAAACAAATTTACTCTAAGGTGGGGTCTTCCTCCGAACAAGGTTGACCACTAGAACTGCTAGTCCTTGAGAACTTTCTAGCTAGCTGAAATTTCGACCAAGGAGGCTTAACGGGAAAAGAGGAGTAACCACAAAGTTATGTGGTCCTGCCCTTGGGATACTACCTCAAGTCAAAGCTTGGAAGAGAGCACAAAAAATGAAATATTTGACTACTCTAAAGAATGGAAAGCAAAGATCTAAGTTAATCAACACAACACTCGTTCCCAAATGGGGAAGAAAACCCAAAAGTGGAGGACTCCTCCACTTGAACTTTTTATTAATTTTATACAATTGCCTTTGGGAGTTAAACCCTTGAAAGGTCTTCTTTGAGAAACGTAAGATAAACAAATTATTGCAATAAAACCTGGAAGCCTTTGAAGGCTAGTACAAAAATGAGATTGTTTCTTGGTTTATTGCTTGGTTTGGATCTTCTCCTTGAATATACTTTGCTCTTCTTTGAATGTTACTTCACAAGTTTTATCTCCTCTTTCAAGAGACCTACACAAGCTTGGAAAAAACACCCAACAAGCACCCATTAAACGTTAAAAATCAAATGAACTTGAAACCTACTAAGTCTAAAATTGAAAACTAAGGTCTAAAACGTGAAAAGCATGAGATTTTAACTTGAAACTATTAAGATGGTAAAACAGACCAGCGAACGACAAACGCCTAAAAAGTGATGGGAAAGAGATTGAAAGCAAATTTTTTTTGAAATATTTTTATGAAAAAATTCTATCTTTCAAAAGGAAATAAAACTTCAAACAAATGCAAGCTATGCTTAATGTAAAAACGAGATCTAGAATGCTCTAATACTTAGCTTTCCAATGCATGAGATTTATTAATAAAGTGAAATCTAATTATTAAAGAAACTAACTCTAACAATGTGAAGCAAACTAAGAATGAATCTAACAAATACTAACTTAAGCAAATCGTTTTTGTGTTTTTTGTGGTTTTAGGGCACCTTTTGGAGGATGGATGAGAGGAGCCAATGAGGGAAAAACGAAAGGAATGGAGGGAGGGAAGATGAAGGGAGACGAATGGAAGATGAGGAGCAAAACGAAAGGAAGAGAGGGCTTTAGGATGGAAAAACGAGAGCAAGAAGAGGGATGAATATCAAGGCAAAGAGGTTTCAAAGAGCAAGGGTGGAAGCTAGAAGAAGTAAGCCTAAGGGACAAGTAACCAATGAAGTTTGTTTTGAAAATGTTTGTTGATGGAGGAAGAGGCCAAATACTCCTACTTGAAAGTTTCTTCTTTTGAAATGAAGAGAAGACCTTGAAGACCTGCAAGATAGATTGATTAGATGCCAAGAACCACCATTAAGTAAAGAGTGACTTAATCACTAAGCCTTTCTCCACCTTGGGAAACCTCTGCAAAAACCTTATTATGAAGCATACAAAAACCGAAAGATGTATTTCTAATCAAAGTTAAAACATACATCTAATAATGAAATTGCATGAACAATGAACAAGATGAAAGAGATATCACCAATAGTGTGAAGAACATCCCAATTGCTCCAGCATGGACCTCCAAAGTCTAAACTTTATTCAATATTAAACATATATTACAACAATATTTTGGTAGAGTGTTCATGCTCAAAATCTCCATGAAGAATAGAGCCCAAATGGCTTCTTTATATAGCAAAGGCTAGCTACCAAATACCTAAGTCGAATTGGCTTTGAGAAGAGAGCCAAAAGCACTAAACACTAGTTCGAATTCCATTTAATCTCAATCAACACCAAGCTTTGGAGCTAATCTCACCAAACAACTCGAGTTCATGGTCTATGTGGATGGGGAGGTGACCTCCACCTAGGCAAGGTGACCCCCATCCTCTTCTTGGAATGATCACCATCCAATATATGAATGCCACATGTAGAACTCGCACTCCAAATAGAGAATGACGTGAGCTTGAGGTAGGTGGCGTGAGCTTGAGGTAGGTGCTTGGAGTTTTAATCCTCAATCATGGTAGTTGAGAGTGGGAGGTGGCCTCCACCTAGGCAAGGCGCCCCCACTCCCATTCAATGCAACTCCAAACCAACCAAATTCCATTTAATAACCACTCCACATCACCCAAATCGAGTTTGCATGCATGGAGGGCGAATTGGCTCGGAGAGATTTGCTTGTGTTGACTGTACACTTGATTGAATGTTGACTGAGATGATTGGAATCTTCATAAATGCTGAGTGCCATGTCAATTAGCCTTTTATTTTAATCTTTTTGGATTATTTTGGAGAGATTTGGATTATCTCCAAAATAATCATTTTTATTATTTTAATTAATAATTTCTCTGTAACTGGGTTTTTTGAGAAATTATTAATTATGAGGCCTAATTGACATCCGAAACTTAGGATAAACTGGTCCATGGAGCATGAATGATTTTTGGCTTAAGTCTGGAGCCTTCATCATCAAATTCGGATCCCGGATGACTGACATATTACAAATTGATATTTCTCTATTTAAACTATAAAGAAATTTATTAAATTTAAAAAATAATTAAAAACCCAAATTGGTAAAAATTTTTTCGAAATTTTTTCTGAGGGTTCTATGGACCTAGGACATAACCGACACTTATTCTAATAGTGTCTAGTAGGCTTATATACATCAGTTGGACTCTAATAACCCCCCATGGCTAAAATTTTCAAAATTGGGCATTCCCGCTTTGGAGGAAGCGGGAGAAAACGTCATCGATTATAGCTCGGCTATAGGCACAGTATAATTGACAAGGGAAAAAACTCCCTGGAAAACCTTAGTTGCTTAATCAAGTCATGGGGGACTGAGACACTCAAAATCCTACTAGCACACTTTATTAGAAACCCCCAAGGGGCCATGGTCATGTCGACTGAAAACAAAAATTGACTAGCCAAAATTGGCTAGGTACAAATGCTGGATCATTTGATACACTGGAACACAAACATTTATCATGTTTGTCAAATGGCGGCTCTTCAGATAATCCAACTATGGTACAAAATAGGTGATAACATGAACTTCTCTCTCTCCCAAGTGATGCGCAAGTCAAGTGAGTGAATGAGATAATGAGGTGCACTAACCTCTTATTTACAATGTTCCCCCAAGTTTCTGGTACGCAGGGACGCGGGAGCGGGGAAACGCAGAAATGACATATGCAAAAGTACCCCCCAAATTTTAGGAAACGTTGAAGGGTACGTCGAGGTCTTCAACATAGGGGACCCCACCAGAAATACTACAAAATTAAAAAATTCCAATATAAGATTTTAAAGATTAATTGTAACAAAATAGTAACATCATGTATCTAGTATTGAGGCTATTACTTTATCAATGTACTGTGAATTGGGTGATTCTATGACTATGTTTAGATTAAAAAAATTAAATATGGTTTAATAATTAATTTAGCATTTATTTATGATAAAAAAATTTAAAAGACCCATGACACAACAAAACTTAATAAAATTTAAAATTTAAAATTTAATTAAGTTACAAATGTGTTAAAACTTAATTTATAAAATAAAAACAAATTAATAAAAAAACTACCATACCTGTCCTGTCGGGTTCACGAAACCGTGTTACTATTGAAACCCGATGGGATAGACGGATTCAAACCCTAACGCGGCGGCAAAACAATCGAGCTCGAGATGCCCGAAACGGAGATGAGGAGATCTGTAGAATCCTTCACGCGCGGACGGAGTTCGAACTGGTAAAAGATGAAACAACGAGCCCGCAGTTCAAAGTCGACCCTGTAAAAGTCCTTGTGAATGCCCTCACGCGCCGATGGGTAAAGGAAAAGATTCCCGAATAAGAATCTGATGGATTTCAGGCAGACGTGTGGTCCAATTTAGACCGCTGGATGACAGGAAACTTGTCCACGTTTCTGACTTTTCAGAGAACGACCCGGGTATGCGTTTCCTGTGGTTTTCGGATTTGGGTACGACAGGGAAACGACCCCAATCGCGTTTCCTCGTTCCGGAAACCTCGCGAGGTCGAGGAAACTTGTTTCCGAGGTTCGGAAACGCGTACCCGTGTAACACTGCTTATTTATACAATTGCAAACATGAAAAATCCCTAACTGGGCCGACTTCACATGTAAATCCCCAAGGTTTACATTGATTCTTTCATGTGTTTACATAAGTTTCCTTAGGAGGTACAAACAATTACAATGAAAGTACAATAAAATACAATGAATAATATATTCCGAAGTTGCACAAAATCCAACAGTTTTGACAAGGAAGCAACCTTGCAATCTTTCGCAAAGGGATTGTATTCATGGCATGACTTGCATTTAAACGACAACTGCTCATTGGCAAGCTTTTGGAGACGTGTCCAATTATCTAGGGTGAGATTGATTGCTTCAAGATGCCCCTTCTCCAGATTTACTTCAACACAAATTTGGGTATAGGAAAACATACCCCCTTTTGGATTAGATTTGTGAATATACTTCCCTATAACATTTCATATGGCCTTGAGGGATTTGTCATTCTAGTAATGAAGGGGGCAAACAAGGGAGGTGAACCTACTTAGTGACTATTGAAGGGACATATGATTTTGGGTCAAAATTCAATGTCCAATAGTTTAGATACATTCCCTTGTGGCCCATAAAGTAGAGGTTGTTGCAAAAACTGAGGTCTCTATCTTCCCTGAGTTCAAACTTGAAAGTATAAAATCATGTACTAGAGAAAAAAGTATGAGTTTACCTTTACTCAGAGCTATCTATTTTTTTTGCACCCATTGATCCATAGCCCGGGGAGAGGGCCATAATCGAGTGAATTTCATTATAAGGGCACGCTTAGTTTGAGGGATGTTACCTGTGAAGTAGTAGGCAAGAGATTCACATCTGGATCAAAAATCAAGACAGAGGTGTTTTATGGGAGCTTCGATGTTGGGAGGCCACTAGAGATTGAAAGGTGAAGCCCTTGATAGAAAGGGTTGGGGATTCAGATGAGTTTCCCCCACCTAGGTCCATTGCTAGGAAGGCCTAATGAATTGTAAGGAGCAAGTAGGGGGGAGGGAGCAACGTGGCTAGGTTTTTTTCTCCAATAGTAGTTTTGGGGTTTCAAGTGAATATTAGTAAAACAATGGTGATGGTAATTGGTACTAGATATTAAGATTAGTAAATCATTTTTAAGGTTCATAAAATAGAAGTCTCTTCTTTTAACTATTTTGGGATTTGAAGCTTTTCTTAATTATAAATGGAATGCATGCATTAAAAGAGTTATAGGTTGACTGAAATCCCTTTATTGGATTGAGAATAATTGTAAGATACATTAATGCGTATGGAAAGCGATGAAGGTTCTATCTAGAACTTTGGTATGGAAGCCTAATTTGAGGACCAAGACATTCTCAAGAGGGTTGGAAGAAACTGGGAGTGAGTAATTTTATATGGAAGCCTAGTTTAGAGACCAACACTTTCTCAAGAGAGTTGGAAGAAAATGGGAGCAAGGTTGCAAAACCCCTACCTAACCCTTTTGGCCAAAAAAGCATGCCCCCTTTAGATGTAGAAGCATTTTGTCACTTTAATTACATACATAGGAAAAATTCAACACAAAGGAAACAAACATCTCCCATATTGGTCTAGGACGAAAATAGATGTGAAAGTTTGGTATATAAGATAAGTGCAAATTGGTTCAACAAATGGGGAACTGATGAGAAAGGCTTACCAATAAATCCAATAACTTTTAGAGAGCTAGTTCAATTTCAAATAAAAAATAGCTGTGAAAACTCAACAAAACCAAAAGAAAAGATAAACTTCTACTAGAAGGATCCTTTTTTTGTATAAAATTAGTCCTTTGACTGTCAATATTTATAATCATATACAATTTGGGTATTGTTTACAACATAGGAGATTGCATGTCAACCACTACAAGCAAAATAAAAGTACTTAAACTCTACTATCAAAATCACCCAAGAGTACTATAATAATAAAAACTACCTCTTGGGCATTGATTAATTCTAAAAGCAATCTAGCTAGCATTAAGATCATGAATAACAATGAAGTCTAGACAACTAAAAACGTTGCGTGCCCAAGTCATAAATTTAGGTAGTTGATAGGATTGGGCTTGCTTTAGGTGGGGTTTGTCATTGTCCTTGTAGTGGTCTCACATCCATCATTGATTGGCTTTTACTTTGGGATGGTTGGCCCACAACCTTGATTTCCCTACTCAGGCTCCTCATGCGGCTTTGTCTTTATATGCAAAGGGTGAGTTGTAGGAACTTATCATTATGGTTTGTGCAAGAGGGGGGCAACTGTGCCGGTGCTTCCACCTTCCATCAACAACCCTACCTACTTTTAGAACTTTGGGATCACTTGAAACATGTGGAATGAGCTAGAGAGCCAATGTGCTATCACCAGCTCATGGTGGGGGTATCTCCACAATACTCTAGACTTTGGCACATATATGCCACAATTATTTTTAACCTTCTAGAACTACATAATTCACTACATATACGATTTGCCACAAATTAGAGAATTGCGATACATGAATTGGTAGGTTATGCCTTATTACACAACATAATTTTGTTTCTTCCAAATGAAAAAAAAACACTTCAATTCTAAATTCTAATAAGCTACCATGTTGCATAAAATTGAACCAACTAGGGAAGGTTATCTCTTAAGAGAGTGGCTTTATAGGATATGGAAACAAGGACTTGGCCACAAAATTTAGTGAGTTAGTCCTAGGTAGACTCTCCAAAAACACAATACCATAAGAGATGTTTGAGGTGGCCACATAATGGGCACTTAGATCGAGGAATACGAAGGTGTATCAATATGTTGCCATGAGAAAATTTCCCAAGGATGAGGGACCAAGAAAAGGAAGCCTCCTTAGGCTTGGCTAAGAGTTTGCAAAAGTTACACAGCTAGAAGAGGCAAGTCATTTGCTTAGACTTGAGCTCTCGAAGCTTATTCAAGTGATTGTTCAAAATAGGCTTATGGAAAAGAGCTTTATAGTCATTAGAGGGCTTGTATTTCATTAAGACCTTGGCCTTCTATTTCTAATCCTCCTACTAGGCTTCAAGAGGTTGCGTTCAAGAAATAGCATGTCAAGTTGGCTAATCTAAATTTGATTTTCAGCATTGGCCAAGACACCCAATGCCAAGTATGGGCATCAAAAATGTATTTGACAATGTTGATGCTTCTTCTAAAAAATCTCAAGGCCAAGAACTATGCTTTCTTGACTAAACTTTACCTCTATGCCACAAAACTAGAGAACACCATAGGGAATAGTCATTGGGGGACAAACCAAATTTGAGGGCTTGGCATTTCTAGTTGAGATGGGGTTTGATAGCCTTCTATATAGTTGGAGCAACAAAAGTTCCTTTCACCTTTGCACAAGTTGGGGTGATAATGGAAGTTTGTAAGTTGAGATCCATCTAGTATTTCTTGCCTATGAAGCTCTTCGGTGATTGCAGTTACTTAGAAGCTCCTTCTAGGCTTCATTCCCTCCCAACAAATCGATCACAATGTCACACAGAGCTTGGGTTGGAGTAAGAGCCTTAATAATCCCCCATACCTCCCCAATCCTTGGGAGTGATTCAAAGGCTCCAATTTACTCAATGGAAGCCTTTTTCCCCTGTCAATGTTGGCCCAAAGAAAGATAATGCAGAGATTTCTCAAGTTGCTAGTAAGCACTGACAAAATGAACTCAAGAGGAGGAATATTGCACATGGGTGGTTGCTTAGTTTTTAGTGTATATTTGAAATTTGGCAACCAAAGCCATGGCCACAATGAACAACTTTTCAATCGTCTTTTCCAATATCTAAAGGACCAGATTCCAAAGTTTCTTGGCTGAAGCTTAAAAGGCAAACAATGTGTGAAGGAACCTAAAAATTTGGTTAGGTTGGATCCAAGACCATCCCTGCTCAACAAGTTAGTGAGGCATATCCTTAAGGGTTTGGTTGTAGCATTGAGTTTCATCATAATGTATTCTAGAACCCTAGGTATCATATGAAATTTACCCATGGATTCTTGATAATCAGGGATGGTCAGGAAAGAGTTATCTGCCAAGTGACCATTCACCATTTGCCCAAACCCTTGCCCTAGGAGAGATGAAATAGCCCAAGGTATGTTCCAGGCAACGCCACTCCCCCCACGTTCCCAGGCTGTTTACTGCTGGAAACACGTATCGTACGGCATGGAAACACGTTTCCGTACGGACGAGCGCGTTTCCCGAGATGGAAACATCTCCCCTCCGTACGGAAACACGTTTCCGATACGGTTGTGTTCTGTAAGGTTGCGTTTCCATTTTCTTTTTGCCTGGATGATGAAAAATATCTTCCTATTCAGGAGTAGTTGGTAGTATTAAATGGTAATATTAAATTCTTAAAGTAAAAGTTACATTCTCGTTATATTTCATTTTCTATCCTTTACTTAAATTTTTAACATTACCATTAATTGTTTCAGGATGTTTGAGAGGTTCCAACCTCATCGGACTTCATATGCAAAAAGTAGAATTTTAGATTCTATTCAAAATTCAGCAACCTTAAGAGTTTTCAGGATTTCAGGATTGCAAAGTTTCCATCAGTTTCTATCATGTATGAGGGTATGGGATTGGCATTTAATCAAGCACATCGAACCCTGTATGTACCTTGATGTTGGTGGTGTTGATTGTTGAACTCCTTTGTCATAACCTTAATAAAAATGTACTCTTCACTTAAGCAAAATCACTTATTAAGCATGGGAAGCGTTTTCTATTAGGAAGTTTCATCAAAATTGTAGGGTGTTGAGTCATTGACTAATGTCCTTGGAGGATCAACTTTGAGATTCAAGTTAGAGGCAAAGGCTAGAGTGTCGAGGAGGGAGGCATAGGGTGTTATTGATGAATAGGATCCCAATATAAGCAATGATTCGTTGACATGTATGATTTATGATTTATGTTTCACATTCATTTTTTTAAATGTCCTTGCTTATGTGAAAATCCTCACAACAGATCTAAGAGCTGATGTATACCTCACAATGAAAGAATTTAGGAATAAGATTACGAGTGAATAATGCAGTAAGAGAGCAACAGAATAATAATACAGTAGAACTCAGATAGAAGCAAAATAACTTCACACACACTAATTAATTAATCACAATATGGACAAATAAGTAGTACAATGCATGAGGATTTGAATGCCAAGGTGGCAATTCGAATTAGCCTTCATGGAGTGATCAAAAGATCACTGAAGTGTCATCGGAGCACAACTAGAAGTCTATCTCATCATTAGTGGAGTCATCAATGCTCAAGTAACTGTCAACCATCAGTCAAACTAAGTCTAACTGAGTGTGGTAGGTGTAACTGGAACTAACTGAATGAAGGAGGCTCAGTGGAGGGCACATGAGGAGCTAACTGAAGTCAGAATGAGCAGTCTAGTCACACTGGAGGTCCATCGGAGTGGTAAGGTTAGTTAAGAGTCAGTCAAGCCTAAAATCAAGGAGAGAACTCAGTTAACTGAAGACAACTGGACTGGTAGGTGAAGAAGGGCGCCTTTGTCAAGTGGATGGTGAGATGTGGGCGCATCACTGGCTAGGAGGGCTCAATCTGAGTGGAAATAAGCTCTCGAGTGCTGGAAGACTAGGGACTAGGTGCTGGAGGTATCAACCTGATGACTGGGCAGCATGCGGATGCATGCAGGAATGCATGCAAGACTGAAAATGCAAATGATGAAAATGCTGGCAGGACTAGGATATAGTATAGGAATATCCTAACATCTTATATATATATATATATATATATATATATATATATATATAGCGCGTTTCCCTGTTTCCAAAATTTTGGGGGGGTCATGTTTCCAACACGTCCCTGTTTCGGAAACTCGTCCCCGTTTCGTTCAACTTAGAGCCTAAGGCTTTTGCTGACATGAGCAATCTTTCTAGATATATTTGAAGAGCCACACATTCTTCGACTCACACATTTTGCTGGACATATAGGTTGAAGCCTAAAAAAGAGTCGACACTGCTCTAAGGAAGAATTGTCCAAAACCCAAAGCCTTAAGCATGGCCTAACTGAAGGGCCACTCAAACCTGTCAGAAGCCTTCCTAAAGTCAATCATGATGAAGAAGTTTGATAACATTATCAAAAAGAATAGTTGTCTGCTAAAGCCCATCTACTCCATGTGATACCCTTAGGCAAGATATGCTTAATAGGCATGGGTAGGGCCTTTGTCAAAATCTTATGGGACATTCAATTGGGTAACTTGTCTCCAACAGGTAATGAGCTCAAGGTACCTAGGCTTTGGATGAACCAAATGATTCCTTTGTTTATGAAAGCTCCCAGTGGTTTTTTTTAATAACTTCTTTGTATAGCTGGATCAAATCAAACTACAAGTGCTATGAGAGTGCCAACATGGCTCTCATTACTCCTTGATCCAAGCCTTGACAATGGTCTCTAAATGTACATGACTAGGAAATTCCCTGAGTAGTGGGTGCTTTTGTACAAGTTACACATTTTTATCATACTCAAAACATAAATATCAATGGGAGTGTCCTTGGGGGGATGACCATTACTCGATATATGATGAGAGTCTTCAACTTGGGAAATCAAAAAAGAGAAAAAAAATCAACAAAACTCGGCAAGTATAAATTGGACTTGAAAATCTTAAAAAAACTCAGTGTCTTCAAAAACTCAAAAACAATCGAAAAATTGGGTTTTTGCACCAGTGATCATTACCTTGTGATAAACCTTCAAAACAAATTTTCAATGTGGCTTTGGGGAACAACCATTGCTTGCAGTGTCTACCGATAGAGCAATCATGAATTGCAATAATTGATGTCGGGTCATGGCTCAACTTTGATCCCTAGAGAAGTCAAAGGCCTTGTGGTGAGTGGAGGTGAGCCAGTCAGGCCCAACAAAAGCTAGCTAAATTGGCAGGATGAGAAGTAATGGTGACAAGGACAAAACCAACATGCATGCACCACATATTCATCAAACCATAGTCATAGTACCCGTTTGAGTTTGGGAAGACATGCTAGGTAAACTTGACCTATCTTGGAAATGGATCGGTTTAGATTGGATTGGCAAGATCCAATGAGTCTTCGTTAGACTCAGCCAGGTTTGATAGGTCAGCCTGTGTCAAACAATTACCCTATGTTTTAAAAGGCCAGAAGGGACATTCATCCCACTTTTTTACTTTTCTCTAAGTGTCTTTTGGAGCAAGCCTCTGCAATATAGTTTTTGGCATTTTGCACAATGAGACCTAAGTCATCTTTGAGATGAGGCCATTGAAATGAAAGATGTTAACCCAACATCTGATTGGATTGTTGAGGATGGTGAGTTCCCCCAACCATTGTTTTAGAGGACAAAGTGTTGTAGTTGGAGCAGATCACTAATGCATGGGAAGGGTTGGGAGGGCTTTTTGTTTTCCCTCAATACTGGGATGATCATGTATTATGTGTCATGCCATATGATTCAGTTTGACACTGGACAATGTGTTAATGTTCATTTTGGTTTCTAACATCATGCCATGTTCTATGGTGTTTTTGATATATGATGTGCTTAGTTATAAAATTTTGGGATTCCAAATTTGTTATTTTGGCATTATATTCAATGTAATCTTTCGTATCTAATTTCAATGCAACTTATATATATTTATATATTTCTGGAAATTATGTGTTTTTTGTATTTATATATTTCTGGAAATTATGTGTTTTTTGTATTTATATATTTCTGGAAATTATGTGTTTTTTGTATTTATATATTTCTGAAAATTATGTGTCTTTGCGAATTTGAGTCAAGTTTGACCCTTCTTTTAAAGCAAGCCTTCTGCTCAGTCAAGTTTCGTTACTTTGCATCAAATCCTAATTCTCCTTCGAGCGCCTACTTCAAGGGAGTAAATTCCAGTCATTTTGAAGGAGCAGAAATACTTGTGGGAGACCATTTTAGTGTTCAAAATGTTCAAAATATATTGGATATGCAAGATAAGGACAAGTTCATGAAACACACCGATTGAAACAGGAAGATGGAAACAAATGGAAAGAGTAGATTGCAAATATCTCCTTTGTGACGAACAAGTAATTGAAGATGAAACTGTTGTGCTGTTAAATTATCCTAGATATGATAAGATCAGACTTCAGTATTGATTGCATCAGTTTCAGCCCAGCACCCCGAGTGCATTGCTGAATTTTCTATCCAAGCATGTAGGAAGCTTTGTTAAGAAGTTATAGAATATATGAAAAAAAATCTTTCTACCATAGGTGAAGATGAAACAGTTTGATAAATTTATTGATTTACAATGTATTTTGTATTCGCATGTCACATGTAATCTGTTTTTGATGACAAACCCCAGCTCCTGTTTGGGTTTCTCTAGGATGAAAATTTTATTTTATTTCATTTCTGTTTCATTTGCCTCTTGGTCGAGGAAGGAGGATGGAAACATTTTCAAATATTTATTCAAAGGAGAGTATTTCTTACTCGAGTGTTGGTGCTTTTGTTAGTTCTCCAACATGCAAACTGGTGAGTGGGACAGAAGGAATCACTAATCAGCCATTCAAATTTCAAACCATTTGCAGACTCAAACAAACACATTTGAATCATATTAATAGAAAGAGAGAAGGAAAAGAAAATGGTTGTTGGGGGATGTTGCCCCTATAAATGGTAAATCACAGCCTTTTAAACCTCTTCTTGTTGGTCTTCTCTTGAAATGCCCACTTTCTTAAGTACACACCCCAAGTTAGATTTGGCCCCACGATGCTTTGGAAAGAATCCTTACTCCACAAATAAGAAGAGTTTCATTTATGAACAAATATTGGATGCAAAGTGATGTTTTTTTTTTGAAAATGTTGAACGATTTTAAGAATGCCCTTAGGTTTTGAGAAGGGCATGGTCATTCTTTTGGAAGCCAGTCTGAGGTGAAGCTGTGTTTCTAGTAGTTAAACATCTGAGTGCATCTTATGCAACTTCTACATGTAATTGAGTTGCATGTGGAAAGTCGATCGTTGATAACTCGTAACTAGCTAGTTGTGATTGCCCTACAGAATTGCAGTTGGATATAACTGGCTAATTTTCTTCGAAAATTGAAACTCTCAAAAGTATTTTTTGCCTGAAATCATTTTTAGAGTATATAATTAAAATGGTACTATCTAGTATATAGATAGTTAAGTTAGAAGTTCCACTTTGGAATAAAGTTGACGTATTATGCTATAATTTAACGTTATTTATAAGTTTCTAATTAAAGGAATATAGGGAGACTCAGTCAAAGATTCTTCTTAAGATCCATGATTTTGCACTCCAATCTTATCTTGTTGATTATGTTTATAGCTTTCATTGGTTATCATCTACTCCATCATATAATAAATATAATATAATATAATGAGTGAAGTGGCAGCAGAGAGAGATGTACTCACATAAAAGATATATTTTCAAAAAATGAGAGATGTACTCATGTATTTCCGAAAAATGAAAGATGTGTTCCTTGTGGTTTTGTCTCTCTTTTGTTGCTTTTCAATTTTCTACTATTGTTATGTGCATTATCTAACATGGTATCAGAGTGCATGGTAAGTGTTGGCCTCTGGGGAGGGTTGTGTAAGTTTTAAACCTGTGCAGAGAAGCAAAGCATACAGATTCTTTTTAAGCAAAACAGAGATTACACCACAGCATTCACACATAATACACAGATTTACTCTGGAACCCTTTAACCGAGAAAACCAGCAAAACTTAGAGCCACACCTCTTATTTTCTCATATTGATTATTAATCACTCACAATACAAATATAGGTATTCCGCAGCATCCAAAACCCTAATCCGTTAACCCGGATTAGAAAATAGACTCCAATCCCTTAACCGGTATTAAATTAAATATTTTTAGAAAGAACCCAAAAATAGCTCAAAACATTTTGAACTCGCTTCACTCGGCCCATTTCCGATGTCTGCTTCGCGGAATGGGGAGGGTGTCGGCTGCTCCCCCCCTATAACCCCCCTGAGCCAGCGCTTAGCGCACCACCCAACGCATATGGTAGAGCACTAGATGGAGGGGATTGTCAGGGGAGCGCAATAGGCATGAATATATGTAGCTCAAGGTGTGCAGTGACCACATTTTTTAGGCCCATGGTAGCATGCATTTTGAGTAGCAGATTGCATTTACAGACCTGTAGCAGAGATGCATCCTGAGGAGCAGCGTGGGAGTAAAAAAATAGACATGTGGGACAATGCACACACATTGAGATCAGTCGTGCAAAATTGAATGAAATGGTCTGAAAACAACATGGGACATGCACACAACCTGAGGAGTGCAGAACAAGCCTTAAAACATGTCAGAAAATATAAATTTTGTGCATGGAAATTAAGGAACTTGTGCACAGATTTAGATGTAGGAAGCATGCATTCCAAGGCATGCCAAATAGGGACAGAAAATGAGAAGTGGTTTTCCTATGGTTCTCTCTCTCATTTGTTGCTCTACAATTTGCTACTATTGTTATCTTCATTATGTAACATGGTATCAAAGCCACAACCAGTTTTGGCATCTGGGAAATGGTGAAAGGTGATCTGAAATTGGATTACAACAATCGTTTAAGTCTATTGGAAGGCTGAGTTGGATAATGAGGTAAGGCAAAATACTAGGATTAAGCTAAGGCAAAACTTAGGAAGTTAGGAGGCTTCTTCAACAAGTACACGAAGTCCATTGACAAGAAAGTCACATCAACAAGAGGTCTATCAATGGGAATCTCTATGACAAGAGGTCCATTGATTAGCAAAGTTGATTTTCTCGAAAGTAAGATCCACAATTGAAACAAACACACTGTACAACAGTGTTTTAATAACCTGTCCGGTACGAACCGGAACCGGCCAAAGGAAATGGAACAATGAACCGGCGGTCAACTTGGACCGGGGGTCCGGTTTGGTAATGAACCGGCCCTAACCTGCCTGGTTCATTACCAAACCGGCCCTAACTGGCTGGTTCCGTAATAACCTTGCCGGCCAGCTAAAAGAACATGTCCGCGGGCCCAGAATTGGATTACAACAATGGTTTAAGTCTATTGGAAAGGATAATGAGGTAAGGCAAAATACTAGGATTAAGCTAAGGCAAAACTTAGGAAGTTAGGAGGCTTCTTCAACAAGTACACGAAGTCCATTGACAAGAAAGTCACATCAACAAGAGGTCTATCAATGGGAATCTCGATGACAAGAGGTCCATTGATTAGCAAAGTTGATTTTCTCGAAAGTAAGATCCACAATTGAAACAAACACACTGTACAACAATGTTTTAATAACCGGTCCGGTTCGAACCGGAACCGGCCAAAGGAAATGGAACAATTAACCGGTGATCAACTCGGACTGGGGGTCCGGTTTGGTAATGAACCGGCCCTAATCGGCCTGGTTCATTACCAAACCGGCCCTAACTGGCTGGTTCCGTAATAACCTTGCCGGCCAGCTAAAAGAACATGTCCGCGGGCCCAGAATTGGGTTTTTTAAAATTTAATTGGTTTTTTAATAAAAAAGCAAAAAACATAAACCTAATTCGCCCTCCAAACAACAATAAATAAGTCTAATGGTTTCAAATATACATATTATGTGTCTAATGGTTTGAAATATAGCTTGGAATGTTAAATATAATGTTTATGATTAAAATTGTAATTTTTTTTGTATTTTTTAATAGTCCGTTTCATTGAAATCAAACCGCTCCGGTTCATTACCGGTTCCGGTTCCGGTCCGAGTTGACCCCTGACTGGTTTGATTCCCGGTTCCGGTTTTTAAAACATTGCTGTACAAAAGTAGGGTCCATGTTGTTAAAGGGCATGGAGATTACAACTACTATCAGCTAGAAAGAAGCCTGTACTAAAAAACGATCTAACGATCTTTACATTCTTGGTTTAAATAGAAGTTTGCTTTTTGTCATCCATTTGTGTTTTCTGTATCTGTCTCTTGTGAGTAGGTTGATTACATGAGTAGATTTGTTAAAAGATGTGAATCCTGCAAAGTTGATTTTCTCGAAAGTAAGATCCACAATAGATGATTGTTGGGCTACTTGTGATTCAAAAGAAGGGAGATGTGTAACATGTTTGCCGATGGAACAACACAAGGAAGTTGATGACACAAGTAGAGTTTGGAGAGGAAGTAGAGTGTTGGAGCTTGTGCCTGTAGAGATTTGTGGTGCAATGATTACATTGACATTGTCAGGAGGCAGGTACCTTTTGCTGCTTGATTTTTCACAGAAATGATTGGTCTTCGTTATTAAAGAAAAGTCAGATACCTTAGATGCTTTGAATAAGTGTAAGGAAATAGTAAAAGGAGAATGTGGTAGAATGATAAGCTCTCTCGAGGTAAATAGTGGAGAGGAGCTTGTTATGTTTGTTGACATTTGTTAAAAAGAGGGGATTTAGGGGCAAAAAGGTAATTGTGAAAGGAAAAGAAGTATAATAGACATAATCATGGTATGGATGCTGCTGCATGGAAAATCAGTTCCAAATATATGTTAGGCTGAAGCGAGCCATACAACAACATATTTGCTGAATTGGAGTGACACCAGAGGAGTTATAGAAGTCATATCTGAGGAGGCATGGTCTAGGAAGACACCAAAGGTAAGCCATTTGAAACTCTTTGTTTGACTTGTGCCAAGGGAATTTGACATGTGCCTAGGCAATTTGACTTGTGATTAGATGAAAACAATTGTAGAAAGGTGCGATTTGTAGGTATGGATCATCCATAAGAGCAGCAGTTTGCAGGTGTGCCATATGGAGGGAAATATGCAGGTGTGGATGAGACTCTATATAGCCTATGGCAGGTCCTACAGTCTGGTTTACTTGGGTAACTAGGTTTAGAAATTAGCAGCTTTTCAAAGTTGACCAGTCTACATCTGTGGTAGGTATGCTGAAATTGTCAGCCAACATTGCCATACTCATCCAGCTGAAGATTAGTAGTTGATCATGTGGTTGGCAAGGTAACTTAGCGTCAACCACACTGGTTACATGTCATGCAGTGAACATTACCTTTCAATTAGTGACAACTTCAAAATCTCATTTTTGGAGTGCACTTGGGAGGGACATGTGATGTCTATAAGAGGCATGGAGGTGTGAGATTGTGGATGGAAGGTTGTAGGATTTCCAGAAGTATTGCTATTTCCAGTTGCTGATTTGTTGTACAACTCAGGCATGCGGCAGACAATTTCTACAACTTGCCCTGTCCAGATAAGTTGATTATGTTTTAGGACAAGCAGTTGTATGTAATATGACCATTAAGGGAGGGCATTATAGTGTTAGTTAATGGTCCTACCTTGTACTTAGGTATTTAAGCTAGAAAGTACATTTTGGAATAAAGTTAGCGTATTATGACTTTAGTTTAACTTAAGTATTTAATTAGTTTCTAATTAAAGTACAACGAACAGTCACTCACTCTATGTGCTCATCTAAAAGCTAAATTTCTGAAAAGTGAGAAATGCCATTTGTATGGTTGCCTCTTTCATTTGTTGCTCTGCAAATTTTTGCTACTATCATGTGAAAAATTTAACATCATATTTGGAACGCAAAAGTGGTTCACCCAGAACACAACTTGTTCACTTGACAGTGGATTATTGGAGTTCATTTCAGTAAAGATATACAATCACAAAACTATTGTCAAATGGAAAGTTTAGGTCATGAGATTTCAAGATTCTGCAGAAAAAGGTTACAACGTACAAGTAAAATCTAATGTCAATTCATGTGTTATATAAGCTACATCTATGCATCCTTTCTTTCTGTAAAAGAGTATATGCATATGATTATTTCTTTTGTTGAACACGGTCTCTCAAATATTTCTAATCGACTTCAAATTCTTGCTGTCTGCCATGCATCATATCTATCTTTTTATTCAAGATGCTGTTTTGTCATGAAAACATCCATTTTTAAATAATTCCATAGTATTTCAACTTATACTATAATGCTTTATATTAAAAACATACTGATATTTTTATAATATTTTGCAGTGAATATTCAATGCAGCTGAATGCATCACGTATCAAAGTGCTGCAAGCCCAAGATGACTTGGTTTGTTCAATGAAGGAAACTGCAGGAAAGGAAATTCTGGCCATTAGTCAGGACCACCATTTGTATAAAAGGCTTCTAAAAGATCTGATTGTGCAGGTAGAAAATAACGTGGCAGATAGGAAATTCATTCAGTTAGGAAATTCTGCCTTTTCTGCTGATAACTAACAATATCCAAATCAATTGATTCAGGGTCTGCTGAGGTTGAAGGAACCGGCATTACAACTGCGTTGCAGAAAGTCTGACAGGTGGTTGGTAGAATCTATTCTGGAAGAGGCAAAAGAGGAATATGCAAAAAAAGCGAATGTACATGCACCTCAGATAATCCTTGATGAACAAACTTATCTTCCACCTGAACCAAGACCTGATGGAGTTGGTAGTTCTTGGTAATCTTTCGATTATTATGATATCTATTTTGAACATGGTCATAAGGACTGTTTTTATACCAGTATTTAATGCAATTTATACTTGCAGTTTTCATTGAAGGCACTAACAATATCTTGTCACTTGTGTCCATTTACAGTGCCGGCGGTATAGTTTTGGCATCAAAAGATGGTAAAATTGTTTGTGAGAACACACTTGATGCCAGATTGGATGTTGTATTCCGGCAGAAGCTTCCAGAGGTGTGTGATCTAAAACTTTTTTGTTAATGTTTATATAACATATTTATAATAGCATTCAACATTGTTATTGTGTTCATAGAGTGATTGAACAAGTCCAGCCATAAATGCACGGGATTATAAAAATCTGTATCTCCTATTTATATTTTACACAAGTTTATTTCAGAGGCTATTGAAAATTCTAATATAGTAAGGTTTACTTTCCTTGTTTTCTGTCATTTCATCTATGAAGTTTAATTTGAGGGCAGAAGTTTCCATATTTTCAACTGACTGATTCAGTTTCTGGCTTTCTCTTCTCCCCAGATTCGCAAACTTCTCTTTGGCAAGGCAGCTGCATAGGGAGCAGTACCAGTTCTTTAAGCATCTTCAGTAATATTATTCCATTCTGTGATGATTTTTTTAAACAACTCTATTTTTAAAATTTCTAATGAAGTTTCTGGAATTGAGGTTTCAGTTCAGTTCTGAAATTTACTCTTGTTGTCCACCAGTGAATGACTCGAAAATTGTAACAATTAGAGGTATCTCCTACCTATATGTTAGTTTTATTTAAAACAGTGATATTTAATCATTCAGACTGTATTGAGGGTACCCGTGCTACTGCTATGCTTATTCTCCTTTTGATTAGACCTTATTTTGGAAGGGCATATTCTGCTATGTTTATTCTCCTTTTCATTAGTCCTTATTTTGAAAGGGCATATTTTTAATGGCATTTCTAGTTAGAGGATTTTAATTTGTATTAAGCTGTAAAGAAAAATAATTATGCCAAATAACATGCACGGAAAAGTTTAATCTTGTCCTTGATATAATCGTAAATCCGTGAGCATAAATTTTGCCTAAAGACCTTACAAAATTATCTTCTAAATTCTAATGGATCTCATGCTAGATTTTAAACAGAAAACAGTTGTGGAGTGTATAAAATGTCTGAAAAATCTTTTAATTATAGATGCTTAAATGTAATTTTGATCTCTGTTGTGTGGCAATGGTTCCCTCTATGTAAGGTTCTGCCTGCCAGGTGAGGAAATTTTCTTTGGAAAGAATTGAAAGTCACAATGTCACTTTGTCCAAGTTGTACTTGATATTGTTCCGGGAGTACAGAAGTTGATAGTATTTCATTACCAGAGATGCCATTTTCTGCCATTTGATAACAATTCTTTCTCGTATCACTTGTTATTTTAATTTTTATTGTATCTTTAAATCAGAAACAAAAAATGTCGTATTAATATATACAAAATGTTAAAACTGCACTCCAGAGATACGGTGATACCGGTAGGCTTTTCAATAGGGCCTTTCAATAGCTTTTCAAATATCTTTTGGTGGTGATTATTACTTTGATTACACAAAAGTTCTTGTCCAAAATGAGCCTATGAGTAAAAATTGTTACAGACCTTGCCTCTGTATGACTTGTATACTTGGAATGCTTTCTTGAAGAAAACTAGGACATCTGATCCAGACTCTGCTCTTCAACTTACTGACCTGGCTCTACTTGCAAAACAAGTGCTAGAAAGCAAAGGATACATCAGAGTTGAATAGAACCACTGATATGCTAAGTAAGAGTACTCTGTCGTCTTTTGTGGTCATTTGTTGGTCATTAATAAAATTATCTCATCTTATCTTCTATTGTTCAGTCAAAGTCTGGGTGTGATTCTTTTCCCAAAAACCTTCTGGACTTCTGTCCAAGTCATTTGAGGTGCTCAATTTTTGCTCAGATCAATTTCTTCTTCTTCTTGTTTTTTAATGCTGTCAGCTTGTCTTTGTTACTGTCTTCCCGGTCACATTTCCGATGGAGATTGTTACCATGGTAGCTTAGCTCTATATTTAGATGGTCCGTTACCCTCCTAACACCTTGAATTCTTCTGGACATTTAGCTAAGTTGACTTTGGAGATCTCATATTAAGGCATCAAATTAGTCCTTATTCACAAAATTTGAATGTTTTTTGCTTTTACAGTCACCCTTCACTTTTGAAAAAAATGGCACCTTAGCCTTGTTCATTTAAAGAGAGTTATCAGAATTGAATCAATCCTTGAAATTTGGGTGGACTTAATTGCCAAATCTATGGCGTCCTTTTCTGTGCTTTGGTATGTAACTCGTTTGCTTCATCATCTAAATTTCAGGTGACATTAGTGGATTCTAATTGTGGGGCACAATTTCAAAGTAGGCTTATTTGGAAAGTCCTTTCCAAATCAATATTCTTTTTATTGGATTGATGATTTTGGACCTGATTAATAATTGTCATTCCGCCACATTTCATGTTTGTTACTCCCTTCTTTAGTACCAATTTTAAACCCCTTCATTAACCTGAGTGATTCTGCAATATTAATTGGCCATGTTCCAAGATTTCCACTGTGTTGTTATATTGTGTGTTGGGAAATATTTCTGTACACGAGGGTAATGCTAATAAAATAAAATGGGAAAAGTTTGATGTCTGATCTCTAAAGGCGATAAAAGAGGGAAAAGTTTGATGTCTGACCTCTAAAGGCAATAAATCAGCATAGATCCATCTTAACCCATATCTTTTATGTACTGAGAGGACATCTCTCTTGGTGCTTAATAGATCCATGGTTAAGATGGATCTATGTTAGTATGCCCTATCTAAGTGAAAAATGTGGGCATTTGGAACCCAGTTAAAGGAGTGCATTCGATGACTTTCTTTAGTCTTACCTCTGATCCAGTCTTGTATTCTTCACCTTTTTAGTCACTTTATCTTGTTTAGTGATGAACATCTAATTTTTGGCAATTGTATTTGATTTGGTCATCATAGATTTTATTTTGACCAGAGAATATAGTGGTGCATGAAAATACTAGACTTTCATGAGAACAAACTCTCTGTGCAAACCTATTGTTAAAGGAGGTTCCAAGTGAAGAAATTGTTTCTTAACCATCGGAAATCGGAAAATATGCTCCATAATATGTCAATAAATTATTCCACAGATCTCTTAATCTTTGTTATGGAAGAAAGAGATGGTTGAGGTTTTCTTTTCACTATTGCACATATGGCAGCTTGAGCGGTCTTGGTTCATAAGTTTTTTCATCCACGAGAGACTCTTTGAGCTAGCAACTAAAAACCATATTGCTTACAAAAGACAACTAAAAGTTTTTCACATGCATAGGCATCTTGACTGGAGTCAATATTGGCTAGTTTGTTGCAACCTTGTTTGATAGCGGATGTTTCCAATTTTCTTATGGAGCCCCAAATTATGTAGCAATCTTCATTTTCATTTAGTGGTTTGAAATGATGAACTTTGTGTTAAATTTCATACATTCATAGCATAGAAACATAAATGCATAACCAAGATCACTAGAAGAAAGACAAAGCACAAAACAGTGACAGAATTTATCCTAGGAAACCCAAATGGGAGAAAACCCAACAACCTTCGCAGAGAGATGATAATTTTGAGATTAGAGTACAAAATAAGAAAAGAGAGAATGTGAAAGTATCTTTCACAAGTAGATGCCCCAAATAAGCTTCCTCCTTCAAGTGATGCGAAATCAACGTCCTCCAAGTGATGCGCACTTGCTAAGTGAGTGAATGAGATAATGAGGTGCAATAGCGTCCTATTTATACAAGTGCAAACCTGGAAAATTCCCTCACTAGGCCAACTTTACCTGGGGGCAATAAATAATTTAAATTTAATATTTTTATTTGTTTCTTTTGCACCCCAAGGCTTACATTGATTCTTTCATGTGTTTACATAATTGATTACATAAAATTCTTCTCCCTTGGGAGGTATAAACAAGTACAATGATGGTACAATAAAATATAATCAATAATATCTTCCGAAGTTGTACAAAATCCAACACTCCCTCTCAACGAGGAAGGTATTCTTCGGTTTTCATCTGCATCACGATCATCTGGGTTTCATCTTGTACATCCATTCTGTCTCCATCATCTCTATGCATACTGAAGGTTGTCCACATAGTCTCTGTGTATCATCATCATCAGTTCTTCGGTGAGTCCAGGAGAATCACTCAATCCTGGATATATGAGATTATCAGTTGTACCATCTCTGCTATACAATTTGCTACCTGTCTATCTCATCTGCCAATGGGGTCCTCCCATACCTGGCTGAGATCTCAGCTGAGCAAAAGGGCACGACCATCTATCGACTGTCTGACTCTTTTGCCTATGGGATTTCTCCCATATCTGGCTGAGTACCTGGACTGTAGAGGCACTTGTGCAACCACACAGCCGACTGCTGACTGTCCTACTCATCTGCCTATGGGATTTCTCCCATATATGGCTGAGTAACCGGACTGTAGAGGCACCAGTGTGAATTCGACCAACTGCTGACTGTCCTACTCATCTGCCTATGGGATTTCTCCCATATCTCGCTGAGTAACTGCACTGCAGAAGGTACTTGGGTGAGCTTGACCAATTGCTAACTGCCGTACTCATCTACCTATGGGATTTCTCCCATATCTGGCTGAGTAATTGGACTGCAGAGGCACCTGGGAAAAGCAGGGCAAGCATTTCAATGTCATCTTTCTCTCTCAAGGAGGGATACGTTCTCTTCGACGCCAAGTCTTATGTGAAAGTATTCGAACTTCACCCTGGGAAGAGCCTTGGTGAGAACATCTGCAGTCTTGTCGTCTGTCGGCACGTATTGTAACTCGACCGCACTTTTCTACACCATATCACGAATGAAGTGATATCGAATCTCGATATGCTTCGACCTGTCGTGAAATACAAGATTCACTGACATCTGCACACAGCTCTGGTTATCACAGTGAATCACAGTCAGCTATGGAATCTGGCCGAACAATCCTGCCAGAAGTTTACGAAGCCAAACTGCTTCTTGAGTTGCTGTGCTACCAGCCATGTACTCGGCCTCTGCAGTACTGAGTGCTACCGAGTTATGCTTCCTACTGCACCAGGAAATAATTGCAGAACCCAAATTGAAGCAACATCTAGAAGTACTCTTCCGATCTGCAACACATCCGACCCAATCTGAGTCTGTAAACCCCTGCAATATCAGGTCACCATTTGAAGCATACTTCAATCCAAATCCCACAGTGCCACGTAAGTATCTGAGCACATGTTTTGCAGCAACCCAATGAATCTGCCTCGGTTCGCACATGAACTGATCGAGGGTATTCACAACAAAACATATATCTAGTCTGGCGTTGGTCAGGTACATCATTGACCCAATCAACTGGCGATAAATGGTGGGATTAAACAAATCAGAATCTGAAGTAGAATCTCTCAATTTCTTCCAATTTGCATCCATCGGAGTAGCCATGGACTTGCAGTTCAACATTCCGAATCTCTTCAATATATCAATGGTGTATTTTTCTTGTCCTAGGAAAATCTCTTTCTGCCTTTGCCATACTTCTAATCCCAAGAAGTAATGCATCAATCCAAGATCTTTCATTTCAAATTCAGAGGCGAGATTCTTCTTACACCATACAATGAGTTTCTCATTTCCGGTGAGAAACAAGTCATCAACATATAATACCAAAATCAGTGGCTCATCATCTACAACCTTGTAGTAAAGGTTGGGGTCTGCATCACTCTTGGAAAATCCCAAGCTCACTAGGAATCCGTCTATTCGTCCATACCAAGCACGGGGTGCTTGCTTGAGTCCATACAATGCCTTTTTCAGTCTGCATATATGAGACTCCTTTACTTGGACAATAAACCCATCTAGTTGTTCGATGTAAACTTTTTCCTCAATAACACCATTGAGAAAGGCTGTCTTCACATCCATTTGATGCAACTTCCATCCCATAGCTGAAGCAATCGCGATAATGGATCTGATAGAAGTATATCGAGCCACAGGAGCAAGTGTATCATCATAATCGACTCCCTCTTTCTGAGAGAATCTTCTGGCAACAAATCTGGCCTTGTATTTCCCATATGCTCCATGCTAAGTCTGTTGTGCCCATCTAGGTCTTTTTCGACCTACTGTAACATTTTTGGGGATATCAACTGGATCAATGGAATCAATAGGTTCATCCTTTTCTGGTAACTCCCTCTTGAACTAGAGGGGGAGATGATCTCATCTCCTTTGGTTCTAGCATTTCATCATCGATCTCCATGTCTGATCCTTTGCCTTTTCTGACAGCTATTTATTCTTCAAAGGTCACATCCCTACCGACTTCAATATGTCTGGACCCTGGGATGTAGATTATGTAAGTCTTTGAAGACTCATTGTATCCCACACCGGTTCCCTTCTTGCTTGAAGGTTCCAACTTGGGCACATGTATAAAGACTGGACAGCCAAATATCTGAAGGTGGCTTACTTTTGGTTTCACTTCTGTGAAAGCTTTCTCCGAGGTCATCCTTCTAGGCCGAGAGTCATATTCCAGGAAGCTCTTGTTGAACATCAACGGGATTCATATGTCCATCGGAACAAGTCTTCTCTTGTAGGTCAAATCACATGGTCTTTTTCCTTACAAGTCAAATCCCAACTGATGATCAGTGACATTTTATAATCAAATGAAAAGACAAATAATTTACACATGCATCTTAGCTAATACTTTATTATAACAATCATGAACATGTCTCTCAAACACTTCTGGAAAGTATCTAGATGTATGTTATCTCCACTAGAACATGCCGTCAAGAGTGTGCACTACCCTAAGCATGTAGGAGGGAGATATCATCTAGAATAACTTCATGAGATGTTGTGTAGCTCATATGCATAATATATCAGGGTAAATTATATCAACTGCTCAACACATTAGATCTGAATATAATAGTTATAAAAACATATAAGACAAAAACCAGATCTATGTAAGCAAGAAAACAAAATACTTATCTCTTATTGGTTTGGTGTGTGGGCTTCCACTGCCTTCTTGTGGGGACCATAAGAGATCTAAGTTCTTGCTTTCTGGATCTTTCAGAAGAGGAACACCGAATGATTATCATCCCTTTGCTTCTTGCAATGATAATTCTCTTCTACATCAACAGTTGAAGCTTCTTGCTTCCTTTTACTTGAACTTTGACAGCTATTTGCGTAGTGTCCATATTTTTTGCACGTTAGGATATTCCTATACTCCATCCTAGTCCCACCAGTGTTTTGATCATTTACATTTTTAGTCATCATGCATCATTTAGGGTTTGCATGCATTCCAGTCATCAGTCCAGCACCTAGCCCTCAGTTAGCCAGCCCCCGAGAGCTTCTCTCAGATTAGTTTTAGCCCTCCTAGAGCTTAGTGCGCCCTTCCTCCTTGATTTAAGGAAGCCACTCATCCTTTCTCACCTACCAGTCCAGTTTACTTTAGTTATCCACCACTCTTTCCTTGATTTGAGGCCAGACTGACTCCTCACTGCTGTTATCACTCCGATTGATCTCCGATGAGACATGACTACCTGTTTTGACTCCAGTTAGCTCCTCATGCGCTCTCCACTGAGCCTCCTTCATTCAGTTAGTGTCTCCATGTGCCAGTTACATTCAGTTACACCTACCACACTCAGTTAGACTCATTTTGACTGATGGTTGACAATTACTTGTGCATTGATGACTCCACCGATGATGAGATAGACTACTAGTTGTGCTCTAATGACACTCCAGTGACATTGATCACTCCATGAAGGCTAATTCGAATTGCCACCTTAGGCATTCGAATCCTCATGCATTGTACTATTTATTTGTCCATATTGTGATTAATTAACTAGTGTGTATGAAGTATTTTTGCTTCTATCCGAGTTCTACTGTATTATTATTCTGTTGCTCATTATACTGCATTGACCACTCTTCTTCTATTTTCCTGCTTAATCATAATTACTCTTGTGAGGTATACATCATCTCTTAGATTTGCTGTGAGGATTTTCACATGGTATCAGGGCATGTTGAGAGTATTGTTTATCTCCATTCCTGAGATTTTTTTGCAGGTTATTACCAAGATTTCGAGTGCAGCAGTTGCAACAGTTTCTGCATTTTTGCAGCAGTAGCAGTTGCATATATTCTCTATCGTTTTTGCAGGTCTTCTACCGCTTCGATGTATTCATCAGGAATTACTCCTCTTTCTCCATTCAACTATGATGAATGGAAACCACCAATGATAGCACATTTGAAAAGACATGGTCTCTTTGATTATTGTTTTGAAAGAGAGTTTGAATCCTTTGAAGAAGAGTATGATTGGTTAAGTGAAAGTGAACAAGCTTGTGCAGTCATGAGTTATGCTATGTCTCTATGCATGTTATATGACCTCCCTAATATTTCATCTCCAAAAAAGATATGGGCCTACCTGGATGAAAGATTTGGCAGACAGAATGAAGGGATTGGTCCAAACCCTTTCGAGAACAAGCCCAGTGATGCATTCACTCCCCTTAATGGTCTCTCAGATCATGAACCAGTACCATCTCATATTGAAGTTGTCCACAAAGAACTTGCAGATTCTACACTCATGCTCTAAAATTCTTTTCTTTCTGTGCCAACTCACACTTTATATATTGCAAAAGGTCCTAAATCCTCTCTTGCACCAGAGTCTGTTGGTTTGCATCATGATCACATGATTATTTTGGAAGAAAAATCAGCTATTGGAGGTAATGCATTTGCTCTCCTCAAGCAATCACCTCTTATTTACTACTATATGATCATTATTCCATGCTTTCAGAAGGTTATTGAAGAATATGGCCATTGCCACCCGCTTGGGATAAATTCTCATGCATCCACTGGTTTTGATCTCACCTCTTATGGTTCAAAGGAGATCTCAAGAAACCATTGCCATTCGCTTGAGATTATCTCTCATGCATTTACTGGTTTTGATCTCACCTCTTATGGTTCAAAGGAGATCTCAAGAAACCATGATTCAAGTCTTGGATCTAATTTGGATCCTAAGCAAACACTACTTGAGATAATTTATCATGCATATGATGGTTTTGATCTCACCTCTGCTGGTTTAAAGGAGATCTCAAGAAACTATTCATCAAGTCTTAAATCTGATTTGGATTTCAAACAATCATTATTATTTGATGGTTCTTTTTGGCATTATCTCACCCATGATGGTTCGAAGGAGAAGACAAAAGACTATCTGCGTATTCATGTTTTTGATCCTACCTCAACTTATTCGAATCACAGGTTCAAGGATCATCCTCATACTTTTGGATTTGCTCTCATCGCATTCGATTTGAAGAGCAAGTACAAGCACATGCTTTTTGAGCATGATCCACTTCTTCCCAAGAAGAAGATACCTCCAGACATATGACCAAGTATCACACCTGCTTGAGTTTGGAGCATTTATTTTTTGTGTGTGCCTTACAGTCTGTTTTGAGGGGAGCGTATTTTTTCCATGAAATTTTCCCCACTTCCTTGGTTTATTGACTGCTATTATTCATTGTATTGGGTGACCTTTGGTCTTAATTACCAGGGCCCAGGATGGATTAAGGGGGGGTGTTAGGATATTCCTATACTCCATCCTAATCCCACCAGTATTTTGATCATTTATATTTTCAGTCATGCATGCATCATTTAGGGTTTGCATGCATTTGCATGCATTCCAGTCATCAGTCCATCACCCAGCCCTCAGTTAGCGAGATCCCGAGAGCTTCTCTCAGATCAGTTTTAGCCCTCCTAGAGCTTAGTGCGCCCTTCCTCCTTGATTTAAGGAAGCCACTCGTCCTTTCTCACCTACCAGTCCAGTTTACTTCAGTTATCCACCAGTGTTTCCTTGATTTGAGGCCAGACTGACTCCTCACTGCTGTTATCACTCTGATTGACCTCCGATGAGACATGACTACCTTTTCTGACTCCAGTTAGCTCCTCATGCGCCCTCCACTGAGCCTCCTTCATTCAGTTAGTGTCTCCATGTGCCAGTTACATTCAGTTACACCTACCACACTCAGTTAGACTCAGTTTGACTGATGGTTGACAGTTACTTGTGCATTGATGACTCCACCGATGATGAGATAGACTACTAGTTGTGCTCCGATGACACTCCAGTGATCCTTTGATTACTCCATGAAGGCTAATTCGAATTGTCACCTTAGGCATTCGAATCCTCATGCATTGTACTATTTATTTGTCCATATTGTGATTAATTAACTAGTGTGTGTGAAGTATTTTTGCTTCTATCCGAGTTCTACTATATTATTATTCGGTTGCTCATTATACTGCATTGACCACTCTTCTTCTATTTTCCTGCTTAATCATAATTACTCTTGTGAGGTATACATCATCTCTTAGATCTGCTATGAGGATTTTCACATTGCACCTATAGCATTGAATTTGAGATATGTCCTTCTCCGATCTTGGTGCTTGTGTTTATGGAACTTCCTACCTTTTTCCTTACCCTTCGTGGCATGAGAAACAAAAGCTTGGTTCTCCTCAGGTTGAGTGCCATGGCCATGGAGTCTTTGACGTGCTGCAATCTTGGTCTCTTCCTGAGTGCAATCTGCCCAAAGCTTATCAAACTTTGGTGGTTTGGATCTACCACTTATGCTTTGGATAAAGGACTCCCATGATGGTGGAAGATCATTTAGAGTGTGAAGGACAAGCTCTTTATCATTAATAGAATTTCCATTGGTGCTATAAGCTTGTCTCTGAGTTTTGTGATCATTATAAAGTATGAGGCAATGGATTCTGACTTTTCTATCTTCATATTTGAGAGCTAGTTTCTCAAAGTCATGGATACATTTAGGTTAGTGTGTTCAAACAACTTCATAATGGTCTTGAACATTTTCCTATCATTCTTTTTTCCTGAGATTTGAGGAACCAAATGGTCTCTCACTTAATCCATAAGAATCCTTCTTGCTTTAGCGTCATTCTTCTTCCATCAGCATTTATCCTCTTCAGCTTTTGGTTCAGGGACCTTCTCATTTACATATAACAAGAGATCATTTTCTTCTAGGAGTAGAATAACCCTAGACTTCCAGGAGATAAAGTTTGAGCCCCCTTCCAAACGATCTTCAACCTTCATCCCAATCATCTTGATTGCAGATTTGGTTCAGAAACCCTAGTAGGAGCTAGGTCAAAAATGAAAGTTAATAATTTGAAAAATTGAACCCATAGATAAATTCGCCTTGCCAAGGAGAGTTGAATAGAGGGTGGGCTAGTCCAAATCTGTGGAGAGAAATGAGTTAAAACTGAAACCCTAATTTCGCTGCAACGACAGAGTTAGGTCAAAAATTGAAAGCTCTCGGAATTGAATTCTGTCTTCACCAATAGATTCGCCTTGCCAAAAACAAAATTCCCATGGTTCTTTTTCTTCAAAATGATGGGTGAAGACTTCACAAGATGAAACCCTAATTCCGGCACGGTTCCGACAATGCTTCGGCAATGGCTTCTTCTAGAACAGCTCTAATACCATGTTAAATTTCATACATTCATAGCATAAAAACATAAATGCATAACCAAGATCACTAGAAGAAAGACAAAGCACAAAACAATGACACAGAGTTTATCCTGGGAAACCCAAATGGGAGAAAACCCAACAACCTTCGCAGAGAGATGATAATTCTGAGATCAGAGTACAAAATAAGAAAAGAGAAAGAATGTGAAAGTTTCTTTCACAAGTAGATGCCCCAAATAAGCTTCCTCCTTCAAGTGATGCAAAATCAACCTCCTCTAAGTGATGCAAACTTGCTAAGTGAGTGATTGAGATAATGAGGTGCACTAGCCTCCTATTTATACAAGTGCAAACCTGGAAAATTCCCTAAGTAGGCCGACTTCACCTAGGGGCAATAAATAATTTAAATTTAATATTTTTATTTGTTTCTTTTGCACCCCAAGGCTTGCATTGATTCTTTCATGTGTTTACATAATTGATTACATAAAGTTTTTCTCCCTTAGGAGGTATAAACAAGTACAATGATGGTACAATAAAATATAATGAATAATATCTTCCGAAGTTGTACAAAATCCAACACTTTGAACACAAAAATATCAAACTTTGTTAAAATTTCCTGCGTCACTTTTAATAAGTTGTATTAGTTTCTTGTCGGTAGTCGTGAATGAAAACCAATGCACTTAATCATCTTATGGCAAGTTCAATTATTCAATGATAAAGACCAATTAAGGATTTTTAAAGCTTGTCTTATAATGCATTGTAATGGAACACCTTGTTTATCACTAGGAAATTGCCCAAGCCTGACCTGCAATTGAGATCATGGAAGGTTTGACCCAATTGCTAAGTTATGTTAATATTTCTGCACACAACAATTCAGGGATATTTGTTGGGTACTTTTTTTTTGTAAATAAGATAGAAGCTTTACTAATAATTCAGAAAAACAGAAATACAATGTTCCAAGATACAAAACAAAACCATCCTCCCATGAGGAGACACCAAACTGTAAAACATGCCTTGAAGCCCCAAACTATCCACAGTATTTAACGAGACTATCTATGTAGTTCTTCAGCTGCCTAAGCCTATCAATTTCCTTGATATCATTTGTGTTACAACTTACAAAATTAACAAAAAAGCCAGCAATGGTGAATGGTATATTGCTTAAAGGAACCCAGTCATGCTTCTGGTTGAGCGGCATCGTCGTCTATGATGATAGGAGAGTCACTGGAGGTATCGGGGGTGATTGAGGATTGGGTCTTCCTTGCGTCCAAGTTCTCTGCCATGATAACCATTTTCCTTGCCATGAGCTTGTTCAACCTTTGATGGTCGTCAACCCATTCCTACTTCTCCTTCAAATCCATCGTGACAGGACCTTCCTCACTTAGTAGCTTGCGGGTAAGTGTTTTGAGAACCCAATGGAGGGCTATCGATCGTTCATAGATCACCACATGTTGTTTGATGCCCCCTGGATTTTGGATCCAGTCCTCCAGTGGGTTAGCTGGGGCTTTGTGACTCACAACCTGAGTGTTATTGACCATAATCCAATTGGCCTCTGCATCAGTTGTAGTGTGCTCATCTTCCCTTGTAGTGGAATGCAGAGACAAAGGCTGAGAGATGAATTCAATGTTGATTATGTGGGCAAGCCAGGTTAAATTGCCATTGAGAATGGTTCCTTCATGATGGAGGTTTTCTAGAATTGTTCCAAGACTGATTTGGGTAGCTTTCCCTTTTTGATGGTCGACAAGATTGGTATGAGGGTGATTTTCCCATTCTAGAAGTGAATAGGGTGCGCTCAAAGAGCGCCTGCCTTGCCTTGGGTTCCCATAGGGATAACCCCTCACTACTTTGCAAATGCCTCATGCCCTTGAATTTCTGCCATATTTCGTCCTCCTTGTTGTCTATTCAGTTACGCAGGTCCAACAAAAGGAGGGTCCTATGGGTGTTTGCAACTTCCGCTACTTTTAACTGGTTCATCGTCATAGGATGTTGCTTTGGTCCTTCAAGTTGACATTTCTTGGGTCTCACCATGCTAACCGTTCGTAATCCAAGGTGATAGAAAGAGGAAGTTCTATTACCTTGGATGATTCCTAGGATTAGAAAGTAGATTTGTCTTTCCTTTCCCCACCTGTTATCCACATTGATTGCCATAATTATCCTATAGAAATCTGCCTCCAAATTTCCTGAAGCCATGATTGCAGTGTACCTCGACCCTGTCCTTTGCTCCCTACGAGATCCTTTACAACATGCCTCCGTAGGGAAATTTAGATTGGGGTTAATCAACCTGTCCTTTCTGCTCTACATGGGAATGAGCTGTCATGTGTTGCTTGGTGTTCGTTCCATGCATGCAGAAAACTCGCGGCATAATTTTGAATAATGTCATCAGGATCTGTCTTGGGTCGAGTGGGATCCATATGTCTACTCATCAGCCTACTTGGGGGACTAAGATAAATTTTGATATCCTCGCTGGCAAGACATTGACATGCCTGTATGAAGGGCTCCCTTTCTAGTCCAACAACTGAGTCATTGATGGCTCTGTTCCCAAGATTGATCCTTGTGATGGAATTTCTCGAACTAGGTTTGCCAACGATCTGAAATCTTCCTCCAAGTGCCAGTTCATGCTGATATGTTTGATTGGTGAACCATTCTAAATTCTACTTATGTTGTTTATGAGAATTAGCGAGTCTCCTTCCACCTTTATTTGTCTCTAACCCTGAGCTTTGGCTATTTTTAGTTCATTTATCAGAGCATACAGTTCAACTGCATTGTTGCTATTTATTTCTATGTAACCAACATAAACTCTTAAGATAGAGCCTGTGCTGTCTCTCAAGACTCCACCATAATTGGCTTGAACCGAATTGCCCTTGGACAAATTGTCGAAGTTGAGCTTGATAAAATTTATTGGGGGAGGGCTCCAGTTGGTGGGGCTAGATATTTTGGGTTTGGATTCGGTAGGTGGGGTTGCCGTAAATTTGATGTTTAGATCCCAAGCCTTGTGAATGTTGGCTTCCCTATTATTGAATTGCTTGTCGTGGTCTACCATGGTTGGAGCCGAATAGTTTCTTGCATATTAGCTTTGATTCCCCCCCAAACCATTTCTAGTGCGCTGGTTTGGTCTTTGAAGACCTGTCGGTTCCTTTCTTTCCAGACTTCCCATAAGAGAAAGGTCGGGAACATATGCCATATTCTATTGATTAGGGGACTAACAAAGGGTTGACGCTTCCAGTTGACTATAGTGTTGTTGAAACTAGCCCCGTCTCTTTTCGTGATTCGAAAGAGGGCCGCCCCTTTGTCCCAAAACTCTGTGACAAAGGCATATGCATTGAAAAGATGTTCCTTGTCTTCCCCTGCTTGTCTGCAGAGATGATAGTAAGTTGGGCCTGCAAAACCTCATTTTTCCAAATTATCCCAAGTGAGTGTTTTGTTACTCATTAGAAACCAAAGAAAGGTTTCCACTTTGGGCCAGAGATTTGTGGACCAAATTTGAGTCCAGATGGAGTCTTTCAGAAGGTCCTTGTGTCCCTCTGCAATGGCATATCCCTCCTTGATGGTGAAGCTTCCTTTTGGAAGGTAACCCCAATGAAGTTTGTCTTTGTCATTCCTTATCTTTATCCTTTTGTTTTTAAGCTCATTATTGTTGGAGAGAGAGAGATTTGGCAGGGGCGGGAGGGGCCATTGTTCTGAAGGCAGCCATTGCCTCCAATCTTCATTCTCAATCTCTTTGTCCCATAAGTGACATACATTGTAGAAGTTCAGTCTTTTTCAGTGCCTTTTGATAGTTTGGATCTGGATGGAAATGATGAAACTTCTCTATCTGTTGCCACGAATCTTCCTAGAAGAGAGCTGTGGATCCATTCCTTATTTCCCAGAAGCCATGATCCTGAATCAACCAACGATCCGTTCACACTAGATTCCAGATGATGGACCCTTGAACCTGATCATTAAAGCGGATGAGATTTACGGTTGGTCCCAATTTGGAGAGTATTTAGCTTGCCAAAGGATCCCCCAAGGTTCTTGATTATGAGAGATCCAATTCCACCAAAGCTTGGATCCCATTACTTTGTTAACAAATTCCGGGTCTCGAAGACTAAGACCTCCCTTCAGTTTGGGGTTGCAAACCTCTTCCCAATTGACCAAGGCCCATTTCTTTTTGTTGTTAGTGCTGCCCCAAAGAAAATTTATTTGAATATTCCTTATTTTTTCTAGGATGATCTTGGAGATGCCAGTACCGAAAATAGGTAAAGGGGCATAGCTTGGAGGACATATTTACTATATAGTGAGTCTACCAACGAGATTGAGAGAGAGAAAAGACTAGCAAGAGAGATGACAATTGAGAAGGGCCATATGATCTTCCTGGTTAGCTTGCCGAAGAGGTTTGTCAAGGAGAGGGGCTCCTAGGTACTTCGAGGGTAGAGAGCATCTAGAGAACCCAAGGAGTTGAGTGATACGCCTATGGACCAGAAGGGAGGTATTAGAGAAGAAGAGCTGAGACTTTTCTTGGTCGATGCTAGCTCCGAAAGCTTCTTTGAAATGATATAGGATGATTTTGAAGATACTAGCTTCTTTATAAGAGGGATATCCCATGAGGAGCTATTGGTGAGAATAGGTGGGGGTGTTCCTATGGAGATTGGGACCTTTGAGGTGGTGGGCTATGAGCTCTGCTTGAATGGTCCTTCCTAAGCCTTCTGCCATAAGAATAAAAATAAAATGCGAGAGCGGGTCCCCTTTCCTAATACCTTTGGAGGGGGTGAAGGGAGTAGCAGGGGAGCTATGAACCAAGATAAAGAAGAAGGATGAAGAGATAATAGTGAGAATCCAGTCAATCCAGATTTGACTAAACCCAAAGGCTTGCAGAATTTTGGCTATATAATTCCAATTGAGTTTGTCGAACGCTTTGGACATGTCCAGTTTGATAAACATCCCAGGATTTTTGGTAATTTTGAGAGTGGATGACCTTATGGGCAAGGATAATACCATCCAAAATCTATCTCCTCTTTACATAACAAGATTGTTCCAGAGAGATCAGAATAGGGAGAATAGGTTTAATATGATTGGCTATGACTTTGGTAATGATTTTGTAAATGACATTATATAGGGAAATGGATTTGAATTTATCTGAGGAAGAAGGATTGCTTCCTTTGGGAATAAGGGTAAGGATGATGACATTGAAGGCTAAGATAATTCCTATGGTTTGACGGGAGTTTTCCATAATTGCCCATACTTCCTCTTTGATGATGTCCCAACATGCATGAAATTTTTTTGTTGTAAATCCATCCAGTCCTGGGGATTTGCCAACTTGCATCAATTTTTTTAGCTATCTTAACTTCTTCCATGGTGATGGGTCTCATCAATCTGGCATTTTGCTCCTCCGTGATGAGAGAAGGGATGTTTTGAACTATGCTATTGATTACTTTTGAGCAACCCCCTTGTGGTTCAGTAAGGGGATTTTTGAAGGAGTTCAACTCTGTGGACATCTCCTCATGTTGGTGCAGATCTCTACCTTGACCATCTTTGAGAGTCACAATTTTATTATGTTGTCGATGTTGAATCATCCAGTTATGGAAGAATTTGGTGTTTCTCCCCCCCTCCTTCAGCCATTGAACTTGAAACTTTTGGCACCATAGGATTTCCTCTTGTTTGAGCCTTTCTTCTAATTGATTGTTGCGAAGTACTTCTTGTTGGTAATTGACCTCTAAGCTACTTGAGATTATTATCTCCCGTTGAAGGGCTACCATATGATCTTCAATTCTTTTCTTGTCCTCGAAGATATTGCCAAAAGTTGTTTTGTTCCATATTTTTAGCTTTTGCTTCAGGTTTTTTAGCTTATGTTGGAACCTGTACATGAGGGAGCCTGAAGTGACCTCTGCTTCCCACCACCATTTTTTTATATTGGTTTTGAAGTTTGGGTGAGTGAGCCAGAATTTTTCAAAATGAAAGGGTTTGTTCTGACTTGGCCCCCTTGTGTCCATTGGAGGCATATTGGCTAGTGATCTGACCCGTTGGCTGTGAGAATTGTGGTAGACCATTCTTCCTCTCTGGTGTAGAGATTTTTAGAGATTGGGAAAAGATCCAATCTAGAGGCTATTTGATGTTGTCTAACTCTTTTATTGTTCCAAGTGAAGGTGCCATTGGTTGTTTCCAAGTCGATCAAATGATTGCTTGGCAATGAACTGTTTAAAAGTTGGTCCATCTCTGTCTAGATGTCTGATTCCTCCCTTCTTTTCAAGAAAGTTTGTGGGCCATGTTGAAATCTCCCCCAAGATCCAATGCTCATTTTTATGGAGATCATTGCACCGAGACTCGGTGTTCTACAACCCAGTATGGGGGAGATGTTGTAACATTTGTTCCTAACAAAATAATTAAAAAAATTCATGTCGGCTCATAAAATAAAAAATTATGGAAAGTATTTAAAAAAATCCCTGTTGGCTCATAAAATAAAATATTATGAAAAGTAATTAAAAAATCGATGTTCGTTTATAAAATAAAAACTTAAAACTTAAACCCGGATCTATCAATATCAATCTAGAGAGATCAAATTTCTTGAGTTTAAATTTTAAAAAAGAAATACACCTTAAGAAATTGGATCCCTCTCGGTGCTTGATAGATATGGGTTTAAGATGGATCTATGCTGGTGGAGCCATTGAAGGTGGTTGAGAAGATGGAGATTTTGTTCAGTAATTTGAGGGCCATAAATGTCGGTGACAAAACCTTTCTTATCAGTTTCTATTAAATGAAAATTAGCAGAGATGGTTCTAAAAGTGGCTATAAAGTTATCCATCACAAATTATTGGGGATTCCATAGGAGTGCTAGGCCACCTAAGCCCCCCCTAGCATCCACTACAGTGCCTTTTGCATTTTTCCAAATTCTTTTGGCTAATCTGTCTAGAGTTAGAGCCGATCACTTAGTTTCCTCCAACAAGAGTATAGTAGGCTTATCCATAATGATTTTGTTTTTAAGAAGTTGCTGCTTTGAGGGGCTATTTAGCCCTCTGATGTTCTAGGACACTATCTTCATTTAGAGTGAGGGGGGAGTGTGGAGAAAAATTATGTTAGATGGTTGTATTGTCCCAAGTTGAGCATCAGGTTGCCTACCTCATCCAACCTTTGACGATTGGTTCTACGCCCTTTTTTCTTATCCTCCTGGTGTTTCCTCTTAAGATCCTTTTTATTGCTAGCCTTGAATCCTCGTCCTGATTCCTCAACCGGGGTATTGATATTTTTGTTTGGTATTAACCTTGCTTTTATAATTGCATGTTTGAAGAGTTCCAGTTGGGGCTTTGATATGGGGATTTTTTGCTTGCAGGTTTCTTCGATTTCTTGAAGATCAAGGTCCCCTAGCTCAATGTCATCCATGTCTTCACGATGATCTTGCATCTCTGAATACGAGATTTCCTTTCCGTTGTTGCTGGTCATGTGTTTTTGAGGGGTTTCTTGCTCTGCAGTTTTGGAGGCTTCACCTTCCACTGGAAGATTGGATAGATAGTCAAATTGGTTGGAAGTGGGGACAACTGTCGAGGAGGGGGGGAGGTTTTTTGTTGTTCCTTCTTCGATTGGTTACTTTGAGAAAACCATCTCGATCTTTGTCTTTTGAGGGATCCGGTTGCTGAGCAAGTTTATTTAGAGGGAAGTCTCTAAAGAGGTGACCATGTTCGTGGCATTTCCTGCATCGGAAGGAGATGTGCTCACAATCTAGGGTTTGGATCCACTCAGTGTCCCTATCATCTAGGCATATAGATTTTGGGAGGGGTTGGGATATGTTCATGTAAAAACAGATTCTGGAAAAGGAAATGTAACGTCCCTGCTAGGTAGCTTTGGAGATCTTGACATAGTGCCCCAGGGTATTGCCTATTACTTCCAGGGTTTCCAGGTCCCAATACTCATGTGGGAGGGAGTATAGTCTTATCCAAACTGAGGCTTCTTTAAAATATTCTTTGTATGGATTGAATTTTTCTTTCTAGGGTCTCTTGTAGAGGCCGGTCGCATTGAAGAAGTATGGACCTCCTTCAAAGGTGGCGGTGTAGTCGTTAGGAGGATTGAAGATTACTTTCAAGAAACCCTTTGATCCTAATTTTAGGTCATTATGAACTTTGGGGTTCCATTTATGTTTGATCCAACCTATAAAATATTTTTTTGATGGCCATAAACCCATAAAATTACATATGATCACGTGATCATGCATGTATTGAATACTTTCAGAGACATAGGAAGATGTGATCTCATACCTTAGTACCGTAGCTGATTTTGGAATACACGTGACCGTGCCTTGTTGTTCCTGGACCTTATTGGATCTAGTTGTCTTTGGATTAGTGGGAGAATTTATGTTCTCGTTATTCTCATTCACTGCAAACCCTGATGGGCCCTCTTTCATGTCAGGGTTGCATGTGGTGTTTGAATATTTTTGATAAAAATCACAAAACTTTCTTATTGGATTTTTATCAAACACTTTGACCGTAACTCTGATTTATGACTTTTTTGAACTATGAATTCATAAAATGAAATTTATGATAGTTTAAGCATAAATATCATACAACCAAACTCTTGAACTGAAGATGAAAGCAACACATAAATTTAGGGCCAAGCCCAGGGAAAAACCTCACAAGAGGAAAACCCAGAGAAATGTCTTTTATTAATGAGAGCAAAATCTAGAATTTCTATCAACTCAAAAGTTCATCTTCCTTCAACAAGAAAAATCACAAATGAAATAAAACCAAACTTATCTCAGCAAGATCCCAGACTGTTGTACTGATAGGTACAGACTGTCTCGGTATCTGTGCCAGTAGTTGACTATATGAACTTCTAACTGTTGTATGGATAGGTACAGACCGCCTCGAAAATTGTGCAAGTTGCCTAAAAAATTGTGCAAGTAGAAAAAGTATAGAATGCCTTGAAAACTGTGTCAGCAGAGGTCTATACAAACTGTACAATAACAACACCTCGATTTCTGTGCCAGCAATGTCTTGTACAGACTGTTCAGAATCTGTCTTGGAAAATGTGCAAATGTTTTCTTGGGAATTGTGCTCTCAGAAATCTGAAATGTCTCCTTTCTCTTTCTCTCACTTCTCTCTTGATCTCTCACTATGTGTTTTGGCTCTCTTCCCAAGGTGCATTATATAGATGACTTTATCCTCCCTAAACCCTAATTAACTCAAACTAACTTTTGAATGGCCAAGATCACTTTTGATCTAAGGGTTTACATTAGATGTCCTTTTTAATCATTTAATGCACAAATACATTTAATAAAGTCATTTCACTTTTAAAACATAAAGTCACTTTTTATATTTCAAAAGTACATTTCCTAGGAAAGACAACTTATGTCCCCACCATGATAAACACAAAACACATGGAAAGGGACGTTTCTCATTAAAATTTTCAACACTCACTCTTAATGATGGAGGTCCCAACACAATCACCTTGACCATTGTCAAGAGCTTCTACTAAATCTGGAAGCTGATGTCGGAACATAACTAGATCCTGCTCATCTTCTCTGTGCTGGTTGAATCTTCCACCAGTGCAACTCTCCTCATTTGATGGTACCATCTGTGCATATGCTTCATTTTTTATACTCTGATTCGGATAGCCATCCACCAGAACTTGGAAGCATTACCTCTCCATGTAGACAGGAGCTTCTACTAAATCTGGAAGCTGATGTCGGAACATAACTAGATCCTGCTCATCTTATCTGTGTTGGTTGAGTCTTCCACCAGTGCAACTCTCCTCATTTGAAGGTACCATCTGTGCATCTGCTTCATTTTTCATACTCTGATTCGGATAGCCATCCACCAGAACTTGGAATCATTACCTCTCCATACAGAAAGTAAAGTTTATCTCTTCTATTCCCAAGCAAAATAGTATCATCTGAGTTTTCAGTTCGGTAGAGAAACACATTTCCTCTTTTAATGAAAAATCCATACCCATCATCGTCTAACGATGATATAGAAATTATGTTGACTTTCGTACCTGGGACAAACAATACTCCATCTACTTCAAGAACTTCTCCAAACCTTAGTTGGAATTTCACAGTTCCAACTCCTTTGATTTTTGCCTGAGTACTTCCAATACCTATTCCAACAAAACGTCCTCTGGCTATTTCTTCTATTTTCTGAAAACTTCCATATTTCCCCGTAATATGGCTTGTTGATCCACTATCAACTACCCACATGTCATGTAAATATATAGTGCTCCCTACACTAGTTTGAACTGAAACTAAAGAGAATTCTTGTTCAAATTGGGCAGCAAAATCTCCCATTTCTGCTAATGGTGCTCCCTCTTTTTCTTCATTCCCTTTTCTTTTTGGACACTGACTAGCATAATGACTATTTTTATTGCAACTAAAATAACGTACGTTACTGAAGTCTTTTTCTTTCTTCTTCCATTTTCCCTTACCTTTAGTTGCAAGAGCAACATTGTCTTCACTATTTTGAGCGCCATTCTGGAATGTCCTCTCCCGAGACTCTTCTTGAACAAAGTCATCCCATAACCTTGTCCAATCTGGAAGCTTTGCTCTGGAAACTACTCCTCGCACAAAAGTGTGCCAATTTGTAGTGAAGCCATTAAGAGCATACCTCACTAGCTCTTCATCATCTACTTTCTCACCTGCAGCATCCGGTTCATCTCTAACTTGGGTAATCTTCGTGATATAAGCATATACAGTATCTGTATCTGTAATCTTGGTGTTCCTCAGTTTTTCTCTGAGAACCATCTTCCTGTTATGGTTCTTAATTTGATATAAGGTACCTAAAGAAATACACATTTCAAATGCATATTTCTTACCTGTAACATGAGCTATCACATGATCCTTGATAGAGTCCAAAAATATCCTCCGAGCTTTAATTCCTTCTTATCAAAGTCATCTTTCTGTGTGGAATCTATAGGAATTGTTATTGCAGCAGAAACTCCAACAATATCCCACAATCCTTGCTCTTTGAACAATACCGTGATACGCTCCTTCCATGGAATGAAGTTTTTGGATCCATCTAGCCTATCCTCATACCTTACTCTTGCTGAGGCCATGATGAACTGATAATATTTAAGTGAATCTAACTTGTATTTCCCACCTGTCTTTTTCAAGATATCACCAATTTCTTCAACAACCAAGCTTTGATACCATGAAGATTTTTGATAAAAATCACAAAACTTTCTTTTTGGACTTTTATCAAACACTTTGACTGTAACTCTAATTTATGACTTTTATGAACTATGAATTCATAAAATGACATTTCTGATAGTTTAAGCATAAATATCATACAGCCAAACTCTTGAACTGAAGATGAAAGTAACATAGAAATTTAGGGCCAATCCCAGGGCAAAACCTCACAAGAGGAAAACCCAGAGAAATGTCTTTTATTAATGAGAGCAAAATCTGGAATTTCTATCAACTCAGAAATTCATCTTCCTTCAACAAGAAAATCACAAATGCAATAAAACCAAACTTATCTCAGCAAGATCCCAGACTATTGTACGGACAAGTACTAACTGTCTCGGTATCTGTGCCAGCAGTTGACTGTACGGAATTCTGATTGTTGTATGGACAGGTACATACTGCCTCGAAAACTATGCAAGCTTCCTAAAAAAATGTGCTAGCATAAATAGTGTGGACTGCCTCGAAAACTGTGCCAACAACGGTCTATACGGACTGTACAATAACAACACCTCGATTTCTGTACCAGCAATGGCCTGTATGGACTGTTCAGAATATTCCTTGGAAACCGTGCAAATGTTTTCTTGGGAATTGTGCTCTCAGAAATGTTAAATGACTCCTTTCTCTTTCTCTCACTTCTCTCTTGATCTCTCATTGTGTGTTTTGGCTCTCTTCCCAAGGTGCATTATATAGATGACTTTATCCTCCCTAATCCCTAACTAACTCAAACTAACTTTTGAATGGCCAAGATCACTTTTGATCTAATGGTTTACATTAAATGCACATTAAATGTCCTTTTTAATCATTTAATGCACAAATACATTTAATAAAGTCATTTCACTTTTAAAACATAAAGTCACTTTTTATATTTCAAAAGTACATTTCCTAGGAATGACAACTTATGTCCCCACCACGATAAACACAAAAACATGGAAAAGGACATTTCTCATTACAATTTTCAACAGTGTTGACTGGGACTTCAACGTTGCATATCGTACCAAATTGATGGGGATTTGGAAGCTTCTCCCCCGGCATGGCCATCGAGGAGGTTGTCTGAACTGTCGGCTTGAATTGTCCATGATATTTTGGAGATGAACACTACTAGCTCCAAGCCCTAGGTTTGGATCATGTAGAAAGAAAATTTTCAGCGCAGAAATCATATCAAATTCTTCAGTCCTCGTCTCACTGTAGCAATCAAGATGATTATTAGTGTTAAAAACCAACCTTTTCCTTAATCCGATATTTGTTGGCTACTCATCTTTTATTCAACTCACAATTAAAATTTATAGGTCCTTGTAGATTATTTCTGTAAATATAGTCTTCCTTTTCAAAATCATGAAATAATTGCAATTTCTTAGTATAATGAGTGTATTGTCAAATCTAAAATTTCTTGATGTATTTCACAAGGCTTTATACAACTAGAGGTTCTTGCAAAATTATGTTTACAATATTAAATGATTATAATGTTTGGGAAATAAAAACTTTGCAGCATATTTTAGTTTAAAACATTCAACTCATCTTGTTATTGCATTAGGGGTTGTAAATCATTTCTCTAAGATGTTTATTTCCTATCTATATGTCTAAACAATCATGAGAAGAATTTGTTGGAGATTGCTACAATTTTTTACTGTAATTTTTTTTAAAGCCAAGTCACACAAGTAGCCTTACAAATGGATAATTGTTTTAGGAACTATGTTTTCTCTTAGTTACATATGAGCTTTGTATTCAACGATTGTATATAGAGTGGGTAGGGTTGTACGAATATAGACATTGGTTTTGATTTGAGACTTTGTCCTAATGGAGCTCCATACTTTTTAGGATACCACATTCTCTTCATGGCTTCAGAGGTTTGGATTGGTCATATTCATAATAGGGTATGCTCCTAGTGATGTATAAGCTCAAGGTGGGAAAGCATTGAGCTTTATAAATTAGAAACCCTAATATGGTGGATCATTGGTGAGAACACTAGGTCCACTAAACATTTTATATCTAGAATAATTCAAATTGAAATTATGAAATTCCTAGTTGACATTGGTCTAAAAGGTTTTGCAAGTGTGTTGCTTCATGACAAACTATGTGAACGTTGTTCTAATAGGTTGTTTGTTACGTGGAAGTCAATATTTACATGTTGGATGCTATACAAAGATATAATCAATTGCTACATTAAGCGCTTCAGGAACAATGGTACTTGCTCCTTATTGTCATGAATTAAGCAACATTTTTTATTTTGTTTGAAAGTGGGACGAGAAAATTGTTGAATTAGAGGCAATCTACAACTATATAATGGGTGCATGCTCTTTCCAATATTTGTTTAAATAAAATACATCCTTCCTAAAATATAAATGTTGAAATATCGTATTTCAAATAAAAATGAAGTGAGATGATATTCCTTATTCTCTAAACCCAGAGATCAAGATGGCCAACGATGAGTGAATGTTCATTGCTAGTTTAAGTTATTTATATAATTTTTAAAGACACTTGAGTAGAGAATTTCCATGATGGAATTGTTCAACTACCTCAAGATATTTTTAGTAGAATCCCAAGAAAGGATTAGTCTTATAATTTGAATCTTTGCTTGCCAACAATATTTACATCTTTAAAGAAGTGGGTTTTCATGCCATGTTTCTATAAAAGTGGCCATTGTTCATCAATGCAAGTGAATTTGTGCTTTGTTGATTATTTTAATTGCATTTGGATGGTAGTAGAATACATATGCATTTTGGAAAAACTTATCAATGATGAGTCAATATTGGCAACGATTTATTATTAACTTATTTATGAAATGATGGTGTGTTGGTCACAACCAATTATCAATGCTGAATCAACATTAGTAGTTTGCTTCATGAGGGTTTTGGTCACATGTCACCTTGTATGGGTGGGAATGAGCAACCTTTTGAGAGGATTGACAACCATGGGGGTTTCTATAATGCAACGAGGACGTTTTTCAATGGAGTTGGGGGGTTTATCACAATAATAGTAGCAATTTTCACACGAGAGAGTTTTTTTGTTGTTGAACAAGCAATCGACCTTTGAGCAATGCTCTAAGGTTATAAGGAGTTGAATCATTGGAAAATTGCCCCTTGCTCAACAAAATCTCTATGAGAAATGTTGCAAAGCCAACTACAAAAAGGGTTAAAATGGCACATATGATAGCTACATCAAAACAATGAAAATCCAAACATCAAAGAACCATTTCATGAGGGGTTTAAGAAATTGAATCAAGGCTTTGGCATCAACATAGTTAAGCATGCTAGGTGAAAAATACAAGAGGATACCATCAAACTATTTGACGAAACGTATATAATAATAATAATAATAATGTAAGTCAATATTACACATTAACATCTCTCTGAACATTGATTTAAAGGTAAGGAAGGGACATTGTGGCAATACCCTCTTGATGATAACTTTTAGTGCATGTGAAATATTTGTGATGGATGTCTTAAATACAACAATAATCCAACTAAATATATCCATTTATGGATTAATTTCCAAAACAATGATGAACATTGAAAACAACCTACTAAGAGAGGGACCACAATAAATCCTCTCCCTTAATGGAAACTTCATCCCCATATAATGTGCCCCCTATGAAATATTTGGAAAAGATTGTCTTAGATATGACAATACTCTTACTAGAAGATACATTGATATCAAAGTTAATTGTCACATAAAATGTTGACCAATGTTGGCAAGCTCTATTTGACTATACATCCTCATAATTAGAACCTCCAAAACATTTCCACATGGACCTCTTCAAAATTAGAGAAGCAAACATGAGTTTAAATGGAAAGTCATGTGTTAAAATTGTAATCTCCAAAACACCTTGACATAAATCTCTTTGGAATTAATGAAACAAACATAAGTTTAACGAGCATGAACACAAATGGTCAAAGAACAAGGTTACAATAGTGATGGCAAAAGCGTGTCAACCCTGAAAGTGCTTTGTCAAAGATATGCCTACAAGATAGAGTGTTAAGGATCAATAAGAATGCTTCAAGCAAGCAACCCAAGAGAGTTGACGACAAGTTAATGGGTTAAAACACTTACTAAATGTTCCAAACACGACAAGTGAAGTGGAAGAAAATAAGTGTTCCATCAAAGTTATGAAGTAGACACTCTCATTACATTGAGTGAATCATTAAAGGGTCCGAGTGGTGATGACTATATGATTGTATATTAGATTAATCCCGTGGATAAGATGTCGCCAAACAAGACCTTAGATCAGAGTATGTCACCATGATCGATCATCAGTCCATTCACAACTAATTGTTAGTGGATATTAGACCAAGGTTTTACCATGTGCCTCTTAGTTGTTAACTTGTACATAGAGCCATGGCAATAAGAGTGTTGTCTTATGAAAAATGATAAGGTTTTTTATTACTATGATTAAGATGTCCATATAGATTTAGTATGGATGGTGAAGGATTTGGTTTTTAATTATTAGATGTAAACCCTGGTTTCAAATGATCCAGAGGTACCATCTTTGGTTAGGTACTATTTTTGGTTCATGTAGATCCATAGTAAGAGTATGTGGTGCAGGTTTTGGTTATTGCAAATCAGTGATATAAAGGTACATATATATTTAGAGATGTAGTCTCAACATATATCCAAGGTGCATGGTTATTGGTTTGCTTTTAATGTGTTTTTTCAAATATTAAGAAGTCTGACAAAGCAAGAATACATGTTTTAGAATAAGATTGAATATTCTTTTTTGCAAAATCTCAGTATAAAGGATTTATGTCTACATATGAATAAAATTCCCCCCCACAAAACACAAAAAATAATGTCTTTTTAAGTGCCATAAATCTAGAGAAAGATATAACGGAGCAAAGTAAACAAAGTAATTGTCGTGCTCTTGCAAAGAAGAGAAAGAGCAAGGTTTTCTTTTTTGTAAGTAAGTACTCACAGGGATTTGAAGTTGTGACCATCCATTTTACTCGTTACCAATTACTCTACCCCATGGGCGAAATTATAAAAAGGTTATAAGAAATTATTTTGGTGATTTAATTTCATTAATTTTTGTCTTCAAATAAATCAGATATACCCAAATGTAACTAATATTATATTTTCGTATTTGTATAGTTTAAATGATAAGTATCATTAAAATATTGGTTTTTATTTTCCAAACATTTTTAATTTTGTATGTGCAAGTCTTTTCATACAACATTGTTTACATTTTTTTACATTTTGTAATATTCTCATGTAATTTAAAAACCACAAGTTCAACAGTGGCCGATAATATCTTTATACAGAATTTTGCAAAGAGCAATGGCAAAGTTCATACCTTTGTTAAGCAGGTTGGTGGCAATGACATCTAACTCCGAACTTTATAAATTGATTACAATTTTTCCTATATTTGTACCAACCCTATCCACCTCATGCTTTACCCATATTACATTTTGCTTCACTTAAATATCAAAACAACAGAGAACAATTGTATTCCTTTACAATCCAATGAGTACCCAATTGTGAATTTTATACATCATAATATCAAGCCAATAACATGTTTATGGTATCCACTTATAGAATTAAATCAACACAATACATATTACACACAAAAAATCACTCAATGTATCAAAAACAAAAGAAAACAATTGCATTCCCATACAATCTAGTGAGTACTCCAATGCAAAGTATATATGCTATAATATCAAACTTAGGACATGTTTATGATATTTGCACCTACAACTTAAATCACCATGATACATATTATACAAAAGATTTACGCAAAAGTATAAAAAACCAATAGAGAACAATTGCATTCACATACAATCCAATGAGTACTCAATTACAAATTTTATACGCTACAATATCAAGCTTAAAGGACATGTCCATGGTATCTACGTCTACAATTTAAATCAACAAAATATATATTACACAGAAAGTTTCACTCGAATTATAAAAACAATATAGAACAACTGCATTCTCATACAATCAAGTGAGTATTCAAGTGTTAATTTTATACGCTACAATATCAGGCGAAGGACGTGTTAATGGTGTCTACATCTACAATTTAAAAACAACAAAGAATAATTGCAATCCCAAACAATCCAACTAATATTTAAGTGTGAATTTTATGTGCTACACTATTTAGTTGAGGGCATGTTTATGGTATTCATGTTTACAATTTATATCAACATAATACATTTTACACAAAGAGAACAATTACGTTCTCATACAATTCAGTGAGTACTAAAGTGCAAATTTATACGTTACAATATTGAGTTGAGGACATGTTTATGGTATTTATGCCTACAATTTAAATTAACGTAATGCATATAGAAAAGATTCATTCAAAGTATGAATAACAATAGATAACAATTACATCCCATACAATCCAACAAGTATTAAGTACAAGTTTTATATGTTATAAAATCAAAATCAAACCAAAGATGTGATTGTAATATCTTTAAATCAATATAATAATAATCTAATTTTAAGGTCACATCCAAGCCAAACATCTAATTGGTATATGAAACCCTTTTGTTTGTGGAAAAAGGGACCCTTCCGGGCAACGATTTGACAACTAAAGTCTATATAGGTGTACATACACTATCCCTCTGGATTTGAATACGTGACCTCCTAAAAGGAAACACATGTTCACCATGAAAAAAATTTCACACAAAACATAAAAAACAACTTAAAACTTTGCATTCCCATACAATCCAATTAACATAAATGTAACATTGAGGAAGAAACATTCACAACTAATTTTATAAAGAAAGGAATGAGAAAGAGAGGGAGGTTCATTGGTATTGTGTTATTATCTATGTTCAGAAAGAGAGATTTTAGACATGAGTGGATTTTAAGATATAACTAATCAACATGGTTAGGATATAAAAATAGATAATGGGATATATTATTATTATAGAGAGGTTGATTCATAAATCAATATAATAAACATATGTTAATAGATAATGGGAAATATTATTATTATTGTAGAGAAGTTGAGAGCTTTTAATTCATGAAACTGGTTTCATGTGTGTTGTACATCATGCTATTCAACTAACTCATTAATAACTATCCACCCATTATTGTAGAGACCACAATATGTGGCACTGGCACTTTATCTCATAATAATAATAATAATAATAAGGGGCACTAGTACTTCTATCTTATAACCTATAATAATAACATGTTAAACTTCTCTAAATCAAATTAAATGTCCTTTAAAGATAATAACAAAGAGAGAAATAATGCCAACAAGTATCTAATAAAAATTCATCTAAAGGAAGAATATAGTGAGCCAAATCCTTCACTAACTAACTTGTAATGGAGGGTGAAATAAGACAAATACTTCACTAACCTATAATGGAGGGTGAAATAGGTAAAGATAATGAAAGGGGTGATGGAAAAGGTTTCCTTTATCGAGGAGAGCATATCTGTGAAAATCCTTACAGCAAATCTAAGAGATGATGTATACCTCACAAGAAAGTAATTGATTAAGCAAGAAAATAGAAGAAGAGTGGTCAATGCAGTATAATGAGCAACAGAATAATAATACAGTAGAACTCAGATAGAAGCAGAAATACTTCACACACACTAATTAATTAATCACAATATGGACAAATAAATAGTACAATGCATGAGGATTCTAATGCCAATGTGGCAATTCGAATTAGCCTTCATGGAGTGATCAAAAGATCACTGGAGTGTCATCGGAGCACAACTAGTAGTCTATCTCATAATCGGTGGAGTCATCAATGCACAAGTAACTGTCAACCGTTAGTCAAACTGAGTCTAACTGGGTGTGGTAGGTGTAACTGAATGTAACTGGCACATGGAGACACTAACTGAATGAAGGAGGCTCAGTGGAGGGCGCATGAGGAGCTAACTGGAGTCAGAACATGTAGTCATGTCTCATCTGAGGTCAATCAAAGTGATAACAACAGTGGGGAGTCAGTCTGGCCTCAAATCAAGGAAAGACTGGTGGCTAACTGAAGTAAACTGGACTGGTAGGTGAGAAAGGTGCCCTTCTTCAATGGAAGGTGAGAACTGGGCGCATGACAGGCTAGGAGGGCTGAAACTGAGTGGAAGGAAGCTCCGGGGGCTAGCTAACTGAGGGCTAGGTGCCGGGACTGATGATTGGAAATGCATGCAAACCTTAGAATGCATGCAAACCCTAAAAGTGCATGCATGACTGAAAATGTAAAAGATCAAAATACTAGTGGGACTAGGATGGAGTATAGGAATATCCTAACAATATCGCCTTGAAGATGAAGGCAACTGAGTCATAGTAAGGGTAAGTTAAATCCCTTTAACATTGGAATAAATTTGGGTTCAAAGAGTTATGGGAAACAAAATACATCACCCAACAAGGAAACATGTCATAACATAAATCAATGGATTTTAAGGTGTCATATGAAGTAAGTGAAGGAATGACTCTTTAGAATCATAATGCGAAGGAAAATTTTTGTTCTTATTGAAAAGATGGAGAGGGAATGCATGAAGTTCTAAGCATGCCTTTGGAGTAAGAATGTAAGAAGGGGGTCAACATCTTAAATGTATGGAGTAACTACACGTGTTAAGTGCGCCAGTGGCAATTTTGAAAGAGGTTTATTTCCAAGGAGAAACAAGACAAGTTAAGGATGCTGGAGGTTGTTAAGGATGTATTCAAACAACTAAATGACCTTCAAAGTGATTAAGGAAATAGAGAATGTTATTTCTAGTAATCTCAACACTCTTTGAGTGAATCCAATATGAGAAAAAGTTCCCATAAGTTTTATGGAGCTAGTAAGGCCAAAAATAACTGATGGGACTAGTAAGGCCAAGGATAAATCAAAAAAGTTCTCTTAAGGTTTGTCCCGTGCCATGGAATATTAAGGGCATTTGATACAAAAGTTATGTAAGGGCCATTGGCCTACCTTGTTAAAATTTATGCTTGTTAAAAGGGCCCAACCTTAAGACAAGTAAATATTTACCGACCTTTTAAATTTTTAATGTAAAGAATAAGTTGAACGAAGTACTCTTGTAATTAATGATTAATATTTATCAAAGCTTTAGAAATCTCATCCCATTTATTAGGTTCCCTTGTAATTAATTAGTAATCTTAATTAAAGCTTAAGCAGGCATGTCCCATTCTCTATTAGGTTTAGATTTGTTTTATTAATGAACCTTCTCTTATACTCGTCAATTATGGATTCCAAACCAAATATACACTTGTTTTATTAATGAACTTTCTCTTATACTCGTCAATTATGGATTCCAAACCAAATATACACATTTCGTAGCAAGGGAAATGAAAAAAACACTAGGAAACCATGTACTGTATTTGTTAGATATGCAAATCAAATGAAAAAAGAAGTGTTATTTGTATTCCCCCATAATATGAGAGAGTTTGTATTTAGACATAAACTAAGTGTATCAGTACACGGTACCAAACCTCATTTTCATTAGCTTAATGAAACAACACTTTCATTCTAGGGCCTACCGATAAATCTTGGAAGATAGTTGTAGCTTGTCATACAAATTTCAGTCCCACAGGTAATAGTTGTAGCTTGTCATACATCGTTAATAGCTGTAGCTTTTCATACAGCTTTCAGTACCACCGGTAAATAATGGAAGATAGCTGTAGCTTGTGATACAGGCTTTCAGTCCCACCTGCTTCTGTTGAAATGCATATACACGTAAGAAATAGCGTGTTCCTCTCCGTTACGAAAACAAATACAAGTTGTGCTGTGCTGAGATCATAATAGCCATGTTGAAGGGAGACTGTTGGAAGACACCGAAAAATTGGGCATCATTCTAAGTTTGACGTCCCTGGGCAATAACCTGCACTCAATGTCCTTGAGCAACAACTTGCACTCAACGCATAAGATGGGATGACAAGACAACAAATGGTTGATCGCAAAGTTTGTGAGTACTTGTGGTTTGCTTCAGATTTCATATTTGGTGTGATGTTTATATTTTATTTAATTTACAATGGTACATGGATGTTTTCTAACAAGTGATAACATATAGAGAAGATCCATCCGATCATTTGATTGGCATTGGATTAAATATGGGTTGTGAGTATATGTTGGGTTATCAAGGGCTAACTAAACAATTTGTAAGTAGCTACGTTGTTTTACGTCCCTTATTTTATAATTAATGAAACAATAAAAAAACTTTAATTACATCTATACTTTGTCATGGCATATGAAACTCACAAGAAACAAAGTATGGAGTGGATCAAATCGAGGATTTATTGACACATGGCATCAGGAATAGTTTCAAAAATATATGTGAATTTTATGATTCACTCGTTGCACTGATACGCCACTTTTTCTTTTACGTCGTCATGTATATTATAGTAACTATATATGTAGATATACTCATTATTTTATTTTTATGCTTGCAGATGGAACATGAAATGTGGAACGAAATGGAGTCAATCAACAAAACATTTCAAATAACTCAAAAAAATATCCCTTGAAGGTGATGAAGAAATGAGGCATGGAAGTAGGATGAGTTGTAACAACCCTCATGTATGTACATTGTGGAATATTTATAATAAAATGTAATAATTAATAAAAGGTAAATAATAAAAAGGAATATGAAAGGAAAATGAAGAAAAACAAATTGCATTAAAAGAAATTAAGAAAAAGGGGAGAGAGGGGAGATAAAAGGAGGATAAGAAGAAGAGAGGGGGATCGTTTGGTCTTTTGGCATTTTGGAAGGAGAGCTTTGGAGGAGCCAAGAAAGAGGAAAGCAAGCAAGCTTTGGCATAGGGTTAATTGTTGGGGGCTCGGGGGCCTCAGCCTTTGATTGGGGGTTGGTTGGGTGGAGAGTCGTCCCCCCACCTTCAGTTGCAGGCATTGGAGTTTTCAAGGTAATGGTAGCTACCAGGTCATCTAATCAGGTATGTCTCCTTAAATTTTCATAGTATATTTTCTGTTATTATTGATTAGAACCACATTTTTTTAGTCAGATCTTCTTTGCATGCTGATTCTTTGTTTGTATTGTTTTTTTTATGAGTTTACAGTTGCTACACGAGTGACCACAACAATTTAAGCAATGAATGATTATCACTACATTTGAATGTTGTTACTGCAAGTTGTATTTTTTTTTTAATTTTTATCCGCGAAAAACAAACATTGTGTTCAATGTAGACATATAATCCCAATTAGATGAGGATGAGTTTTCAATAATTGTAACGATGTCAAATGACATTTTGATTGTGGAGGACCTTTATGTTGTCTCATATTTTGGTTTCTTATTCGTATATAATAAAACATGTTTCTTCTTCTGCTGCATTCTCAAATGTTGCAAAATGTTGTATTGATTTAATATATGAATAATTTACATTGTGACAATGAACAAAAGTGTAATAATATCGCATATCGAAACACAATGGTTAATATATAAACTTAATATATATATATATATAATTTTTTTGATAGTTAATTAAAATGCTAAATATATGAATGATTTACATGGTTACAATGAATATAAGTGTAATCAGCTCGTATATCCAAACATAATAAATAACATATAAAAATAATAATTATTATAAAAAATATTTGATTCTTGAATGATCAATAGAAAATTTGTAAAAATAAAAAAGAATAAACTATATTTGCAAATCCATAGCATGGAAAAACTCACCGCTGAACCATACCTAATTTTACCCATCAATGCTCTTTTACATAACATAATACCCAATGCTTTTCACTTAACTAATGCACTGGTGCTCTTTACCAATCCGACACCCAGGTGATTTTTACAAATAATCAAAATCGATGCTTTTAAACAAACCATATGCACCAGTGCATACAAAATGTATACTACGCATCGATACTTTTAGATAATTCATGGGACATCAATGTTTATATAAATGATGTACACATCAATGCTTGTATAAAAAACTCATTTTATATGCATTGATGCATATTTGAGTGTTATACATACCGATACATATATAATATAATGCACCGGTGCTATTACAGTGTAATATAAGCATTGGTGTGTCTACATTAAAATATATGCACCAGTGCATTTAAAATGCATATAAGCATCGATGTGTATTATCTATATGATACGCACTAGTGCACATTATCAAATTTTGTGCATTGAAAATAACTCTCCGTTTTAACCTTTGACCACTCAAAATTTTCTAGTTATAGTAAATATATGCTATAACCTCCTCCAAAACCTTCGCTACTAGAAATGGGGGTTGTAGCAGATGTTTTTTGATAATTTTTTCCAATCTTGTAACACTAAAACCTCTACTATAACCTCCGCTGCAAGGTGTTTTCCTTGTAGTGAGTTAATGATTTTTTTTCCATGTGTGCCTATGAAGGGAACATTTTTCTTGAATTACTCTTTCCTTGCACCTCTTTTTTGTGATCCCTATATTTCTTTTTTTTCCTTTTTACTCTTTTTTTGGCTTAGTGGACCTTTGCTTTAGATTTTACTTTGATAACTTGGGACATAGGGAACCTTGCTTGCATATATAATATTTATAATTTAGTTTCATCAATCTTATAGTACTTTCACTATTTTCCCTTGATGTAGGTATTCATACAAGGGAATAGTATTGAGACCTTAAAACATAAGATATGATAAGTCTATTATGAAAGGGGAAGTTATGGAAATGGATAGTGGAATAACGTGGTATGAAAAATGGCTAGGCAAAACGTGTAGAATGACATGAAATCAACATTACACCAACTTAAATCCATAGGGATACACCTGACTCACAAGGTTATACACTTATCCAAAGGAAATTATGACCACACCATTAAATACATCTTTAGATATGAAACAACAATTTAAAGTGCATGAGCATGACTATAGTGAAATACCAGTGGCCGACCCCTCATGGTCATATCCCACATAGAAGAAGGCAATTCCCATGTGCCAACAAGTATAGCACATATTATAACACTGGCATCAGTTGAAAAGTCCCCATCGATCTCTGACACAAAACATGGTGATTTGAGCAAGTTAGAAGTGACTCTAGAAATTATCCATGGGAAAACCATAGATCTCATATGTAGAATTGATATATGTGATCAAAATCACAAAAGAATCGATCATCAAGTCACCCCTACATGTTAGGGGGTAACATCTTAATCCAATTCCGGGACATGTACTCAATGATAGAGTGCATGAGAACCTTATAAATCTCTGGTATCCATACTTTGTGCTACAAGAAACATGAATAATATTCTCTAATAAATTTCATCAATCACTTCAACTTGATAATACTCAAACCAAATGGTTAAACTCACAAGGCAAAGCGACATGATTCCCTTGGTATAAGAAATAAAACAAAAATTCAAATAATGTTTTTCATATAAGTGAAAGTAAAATGCATGAAACGAAAAACTTGAGTGAAATGCATATAATCAAAATGCATTGAATAAAGATGTCAATCAAAATGCATGCAATAACTCAAACCTAATGCTCATGCTAGAGAACTCATTCATCCTATCCTAATACTAACTTTCTAAAGCTAACCGTCATTAAATAAATAGAGCTTCAAAAGGTACCCACTAATAGGAAATGGTTGCTTTTCTTCGTCAAGGTTAACAAGATAAAATGAGTTTGTTCCAATTGTCTTTTCAATCTAAAAAATACCAAGCCATAAACTATCAAACTTATTATGCTTGCCTAGCTTCTCATTTTTATTATTCCATAAGAGTACAAGATCTCCTTTAGCGAATGATCCCTGATGAGATTTTTCGATCAAATGTTTCTTTGGTTCTTCCTTGATTCTTATCATTTGATCAAAATCTATTCATCTAAACTCTTCCAATTCCATCGATTGATTAATTCTTGCTTCCACAACCTCTTGATTAGTAGTAAATTGTTGTAAAATATTGATACATAGGGATTTTTTAGTTGATAGGGAATTTAACATCCATCCTGTACACTAATTCATAAGGGATTTACTCGTGTCTCTCTTGGTTGAAATCCTATCTGCCCATAATGCATACTTGATTTTACTATCCCAAAACTTCTTGTTATCAACCATTATTTCCTTAATGGTATTCATCAAATTTTTATTGCTTGATTCAACTAATCCATTTCCTTAAGGTAAGTAATTCTATGAATAATATAAAACAATACCATACTCAAAGAAAATATTGGATAAATCCAATGAACTAACAAGTTTTGCATTATTAGTGGTGATTTTTGTTAGTGCACCAAAATCTAGCGATTATCTTGTCTTCAAGGAAACTCATGGCAAATTCTCAATTTCTTTCTTTGTTGATATGGCCTCTACCTACCTAGTGAAGTAATTTGTAGCGGTTAAAATCCACCTGTATCTGTTACTAGAGTTATCCTTAAACTCATTGATAAAATCTAAACCCCATCGTTGAAAAGGTGTTTTTACTACAATAGATTTTAAAGGCAGAGCAAGTAGATGTTGTTTCCCTACAAAAAATTGGCACGGTTTACAAGACCAAACAAAAATATGAACATCATTGAACATTGTAGGCCAATAGTAACCTTCTCTTATAATATGGGTAGTGGTGTAGGTTGAAAATTAACCCCCACAATATCCAACGTGGAATTATTCTAACATTTGTCAAATTCTTCTTTGCTTACACATCTAAGAATAATTCCATCAAGATTCTTTCATCCAAGACCCCCTTGGATTAAACAAAATTACGTCTCTCTTAACCTCAATGTCCTCCTTTGATGATCATATAAGTGGTTAGACATGAAAAATTCGTCAAGTAATAAATAATGTCTCCATACCACTCATGATTCTCTAATTCTTCTAGGACCACATTGATCTTATCATTATTACCCTATCCCAATGATTTTCCATTCCCCTCTGCTAATAATTTAGCTAATCCTTTCCCTTTAATGCTCTTTTATCAACTTGATGTCCAGGTCATACTCTTGTACCTTTGATACCCATGATATACCCCTAACACCTAGACAATCCTATTGTGATAAGTCATCTTTGACAATTGGGTAAGGTACATAGGTAGTGAGCTTTGAATACCATACACAATTCCTAAAGCATTTTAGTGATCGCAAGAGGGCGTAAATTTGCTTCTCAAGTACAGTGTACTTTAATTTGACGTCACTAAGGTTCTTATTCATATATGCAATGGGTTTCTCCATATCATCTTTATTCTTTTGCAAGAGTACACCAACAATTGTATTTTTTGAGGTGTTACACTATACATTATATGGGCATATTAGCAGTTTTTTCTTTATTTTAGTTTACTTTCAACATTCCATACTTCTATGGTTTTAGATGATATCAATGTTGTGATGTGTTAGGATATTTAGACACTTAGGAGTTAGTTAAGATCAACTTGTGTAATAGATCCGTTAGGTAAAGTGTATTTCTTTAGTATGCATTTGTAAATACTTAATCCGACGGTCACGATATGTTCCCGACATAGAGTGATCCGACAACTCAATTTCTCTTAGATCATACCTACCATTGATCCGTGGCTTAACACCCGATTGGTCCATGATCTCTATTTAAAGAGCATGGAGGGTCATTGAAAAGTTGATCGATTATGAGAAGCTCATTTGTAACTTTCTTTCTTTGCATAATAAATTGTCCCATAGAAGCTATTTGGCCAGGGCCGTGGAGTGTTTCCCTCACGAGGGTTTAAACCACGTCAAAACATCGGTGTATCGATTTGTGATTTGTTTGTGTGAAGTGGTTGCTCTAGGTGTTCGGTCTTTTTGGAGTACCCTGTGTACCCGAACATGGTATCAGATCTTTTATGAAGAGCTGCTTTTGGTTATGATCTAGATCTTGAACTGTTGTTGCCGAAACTTGAAAGGGTTTCTGGTTTTGGTATTTCTTTGCATTTCTGGGCTGTGGGAGGTATTCCATTGCGTCCGGAGTGCCGTTTCCATTGGGAAATAGTTTCCGTTTGATCGAAAACGGTTCCCGGTTGCTTCAGAAACACGTATTTTATCAGATCTGAAGGTATAATGTTACAGTGACGTTTTTTTTATTTCTGTTTTTAAAATAAAATAAAAATATCTCATATTTCCCAGTTGCTTTTCCTGTCTGCGTATGCTCTTTTCCGTGCACCTTGTGCGATCTCGGCGAATCAGAAATAGAAAGGGAAATGGTTTTTCTCGGTTGCGTATGCTTTTTGCCATGCACCTTGTGCGATCTCAGCAAATCAGAAACAGAGAGAAAACGTAGACTTTCCGGGCAAACTAATGAGATATAACCCCACAAGCATGGAAAAGTTTTTTGTTTTGGTTTATGGTGTGATTTTGCAGAAAAAAAAGGCAAGCATGGAAACCGAGCAAGAAGAGTAAAAAAAGAAAAAGAAAAAGGCCCCTTCCTCATTTCCATATTTTACATACCTTTTAATCTAGCTCACTTGGTTCAAAGTTGTTTTATTCCTTAATAGGTCTTGATTTCAAGTCTTAGGAAGTTACTTTTAAAAGAAAAAGTGCATGCAATTTCTATTTTCAAGTTACTTTATTGTAAAAGTGCATCTCACTTAAATAATAAAAAATAAAAATAAAAAGTGAGTCAATTAAGTTCTTTTTTATTGTTGCACTATTAAAAGTAACATCATTGTAAAAGTGAAATCACTTATTTTATAAAAGTGATTCACCTAAAGCAATTTTCTTATAAAGTGATTGTCAAAGGTTCATCTTGGGAAGAGGGGGTCCTTTTTTTTAGCTGGTCATTCTCTATCTGCCACGTCACTATTGAGGACATCTTCAACTTTCTCTTTGTTCAAGCATAACTTCATCATACAGAGTCAATTTTCAGTGCTGTTTTTTTTTAAACTGCCTATTTTTTTGAGTTTTTCGCATCCAGACTATTGGTTTCTGTTTTTATAGCCATTAATTTGCAGTATGGCCGCCCCTTGTGATATTCTACTTACTAATTCGAACTATTTCTCATGGAAATCTCGTATGGAGGATGTTCTACGAAGTAGGGGACTTTTCAGAATTACCTCAGGGAAAGAAACAAAACCCACTGATGATGACAAGAAAATAAAATGGGCAAATAGATGCGACGAAGCTCGTGGATTGATTGGGATGTCAATCTCTACTAATTTGCGATTCCACATATCTGGAATTGATGAACCTGATGCTGCTTGGGACAAGTTGGAATCCGTGTTTGGTAAACACAATGAAATTCAAGGTCACCAACTCGAAAATGAGTTGATTTCTTTAAATCCAAGTGATTTTTCATGCATACAAGATTATTTATCTAAGTACAAAACTCTTAAGCTCTTATGTGAAGAATGCAAGATTAAGAGGGAAGACAAACAATGCATTTATCATATTCTTTCCAAACTTCGACCTGCATATTCTATCAAGAGCCTAGTCTTGAATCATTTTGTGATTCATTGATTAGAGAGCAAGATAAACTCATCTATCTTGGAATAATTAACAATGCAGATACATCTGAGAAAGCCTTATTGTCCCAACATAAAGAAAAGTCCAAGCCTCCTAAGAAACAAAATTTTCGCAATAATAAGTCAAACAAGGGTCCCAAACCCTCTCAATCAACTCCTTCTTTAAAAAATGACAAAGGATCCAAGCCAAAATGCAAGAAGACTGAGCATCATTGCAACTATTGCAGGGAAGATAATCATGATGAATCTAAGTGTTTCAAGAAGATGACATCCTTGGAAGCAGCAATGAAGAAGCACCACATCAGCCTAGATCCGCCTTCAGAATCTACCTCTCATGGACATGCACTTTGTGCTTCTGGTTTTATTATAATACATCTTCTTCTTCTATTTCAAATGAATGGCTCATTGATTCTGGAGCATCTTATCATATGGCTAAGGATCAAGCCATCTTTTCTACTATGCATGAATGTAACACCAAACAAATATTTGTTGGTGATGATAGATCTCTAAGTGTTGTAGGAGCTGGAACAGTTCCGGTAGATAATGGTCATTTCAGTGATGTACTATGTGTTCCAAGAATTTCCTGAAATTTGTTATCAGTCTATCAAATCACTCATTCTGGTGAAGGTAAAACTGTGACGTTTACACCTCACCAAGTTGTAATCAAGGATTTTAAAGATCCTCAATAGGTCCTAGCTACCAGAATTGTTGATGATATTACTAGGTTGTACAAATTTAACAACTTTGGGTCATCACCTTTTCCTTCAGTTTTTATTGCTCATAGTGATAACTTGAGCAAACTTTGGCATGAGCGATTTGGTCACTTAAATTATCACTCATTGCAACAACTATGTAAAGACAATATGGTGACAGGTCTTCCGATGGTATCTTGCAGGGATGGTGTTTGTTCCGGTTGTGTACTCGGAAAACATCACCGAGACAGTTTTGACAAACGTGCCTCTTGGCACGCCTCGGTTCCCTTGGAGCTTGTGCATAGTGACTTGTGTGGTCCTCTTCCATCTGCTTCCTTTTCTGGTTTCAAATATTTCTTAACTTTTATTGATGATTACACCAGACGCACTTGGGTTTATTTCCTAAAACTTAAGAGTGAATTATTTAACATGTTCTTGGTCTACAAGGCCCTTGTTGAAAAATAATCTGGTCATCAAATTATTAAGTTAAGATCTGACAATGGAGGAGAATATGTTAGCAAAAAGTTCACTACTTTCTGCACTGAATAAGGAATCCAACAACAAAACACTGTTCCATATACACCACAACAAAACGGTGTAGCTGAATGGAAGAACCACACTTTAAAAGAAATGGCTAATTGTATGATCCAATCCAAGGGACTAAGTCTTCAATTTTGGGTTAAAGCCATTAATTGTGCAAATTACATAGTTAATCACACCCCCACTAAAGCAATACAAGGTATCACACCAGAAGAAGCATGGAGTAAAATTAAACCAAATGTAAGTCACTTCTGTGTGTTTGGTAGTGAAGCATGGGCTCACATTCCGGATGAAAAACGAAAAGCATTGCAGCCTAAAAGTGAAAAGTGCATATTTGTTGGATATTCTGAAGATGTAAATGGTTATAGACTTCTTCAACCACATTCTCATGATTTAATTATTATAAGAGATGTTAAATTTGATGAAAATCTCTTGGCCTGCAAGCCTAACTCGACGATTGTGCCATCTTTGGCCTGCGAGCTTGATGTTCCTTAATGGCGAACGATACTTGGAATCTTGTACCTCTTCCAAAAGGAAGAAAACTTGTTAGATGTAAATGGGTCTATAGAACTAAGTATGCATTAGATGGAAGTGTTGAAAGACTTAAGGCAAGGTTAGGTGCCAAAGGTTTTTCCCAAGTTGAAGGGATTGACTACAATGAAACCTTTGCTCCTGTCGCAAAAATGAACTCCACCCGCCTTGTTCTTTCTCTTGTAGCCTTACATAACTGGGAAGTCCATCAAATGGATTTCAAGTCTGCCTTCTTACATGGAACAACCTCCTGGATATGTTCAGAATAACTCTAGCCTTGTCTGCCGCCTTAAGAAATCCTTATATGGCCTTAAGCAAGCTCCTAGAGCTTGGTATGCCAAAATGGATAGCTTTCTCCTTGACACTGGTTTTCCTAGATGCCATTCTGACCCCGATGTCTATACCAAGAAAGTAGGAAACCATCTCATCATACTTGTTCTATATGTTTATGACCTTATTCTTACTGGTAGTGACCCTAAGCTTATAACCCATGTGAAATCCAGTCTTAAGCAAAATTTTGAAATGTCAGACTTAGGACATTTGCATTATTTTCTTGGTTTCCAAGTCCTACAAACCAAAGAAGGAATTTTTCTTTCTCAGTCTAAGTATGCTTGTGACCTTCTTTGTCGCTTTCACATGGAAGATTGTACACCTGCCCCTTCTTAATTCCAGTCTGGAATCAAACTTTCTGCCACTTGTACTTCACCTGAAGTAGATGCCACCTTGTATCATCAGCTTGTTGGTAGTCTCTTATACTTGACTCATTCCCGTCCTGACCTTTCCTTTGCCGTTGGTCGTGTTTCCCATTATATGCAAACACCTCATGAAAGTCATTGAAAAGTAGCTAAAAGAATACTTCGATATATTCGAGGTACAATTCAGTTTGGGATTCATTACAGTACAGGGGGGAAACCTTTGTTGGTTGGTTTCACTGATTCAGATTGGGCTGGCGATCCTGATGATCGAAAGTCTACAGTAGGTTATGTTTTCAGTCTGGGATCTGGGCCTGTCACTTGGGCTTGCAAGAAACAACAAGCTCTTGCTCTTTCTTCAGCAGAGGCAGAATATCGAGCCGCAGTTAATGCCAGTCAGGAAGCTTTATGGATTCGCCAGATCCTTTCAGAGTTTGGATTCGAGCAGCAGCAGCCTACTCCACTTTGGTGCGACAATCAAAGTGCCATCAAGATTTCCAAAGATCTAATCCTACATCAATGCAGCAAACACATTGAGATACATATGCACTTCATCAGAAATCTTGTTCATGATCGTGTTCTTGAAGTGCTCTTTTGTCCTACAGATGATCAAGTTGCAGACATCTTCACCAAGTCTCTTATAGAAGCAAAATTTTCTAAACTTCGATCTATGTTAGGAGTTTAGGAACTTGTCATTATGGGGGGATATGATCTAATGCCTCCTTCCTTCTCCTAATAGTTTCACTTTTGTAAATCCTTCAATCCTATCCCAAGTTGTTCTTAAGGGGGGATGTTAGGATATTTAGACACTTAGGAGTTAGTTAAGATCAACTTGTGTAATAGATCTGTTAGGTAAAGTGTGTTTCTTTAGTATGCATTAGTATGCATTTGTAAATACTTAATCCGATGGTCACGATATGTTCTCGACATAGAGTGATCCGATGGCTCAACTTCTCTTAGATCATACCTACCCTTGATCCGTGGCTTAACACCCGAATGGTCCATGATCTCTATTTAAAGAGCATGGAGGGTCATTGGAAAGTTGATCGATCATGAGAAGCTCATTTGTAACTTTATTTCTTTGCATAATAAATTGTCCCGTAGAAGCTATTTGGCCGGGGCCGTGGAGTGTTTCCCTCACGAGGGTTTAAACCACGTCAAAACATCGGTGTATTGATCTGTGATCTGTTTGTGTGAAGTGGTTGCTCTAGGTGTTCAGTCTTTTGGGAGTACCATGTGTACCAAAACATGATGATCATGATATGATTTCATGCCATGCAAAAATATCTTCTATGATAATGATATGCTACTTGATGTTGTATTTTGTTGCTTCTACATGATTAGGCATATGGTTATTTTGATGAGTATGTAGCATCAGTCATAGGTTGGCGTAGTGAAGTATTTTTTATTTATTTATCTACCATGGACCAAGATGACCCTTGGTTTTGTAACAATTATTTCCCCTTCTCCGGTTTCATAATTGATCATATCCATTAACCATAATCATTTCAACTTTGATTCTACATCCTTATGGTTAATTGACTTGATGAAATATTGATCTCCTCCTATGTATCCCCTTCACCATAAGTGTCTCCATGGTTTCCTTGTGTTTTGGACCTACTTATGTTGTAGTGAATCCTCAGTACAAGGTGCTTTCAGGTAGATCCTTGTGGCTAGCTATCAATAGTTAGGAAGAACTACCATTGAGCAATGTTTCCCCTTAGATAAAAAACAAGAAGGTCATTCCCTAATATGCCTAAAAAAGGGCACATGAAGACAAATTCCAAGACCAAGAATCTTGTTCTAGAAGCTGGAGAAGAAAGAAAAATTAGTACCAGCTCCTAAAAGAATCAATAGAGACCGGGAAAATTACAAAAATAAGCAATCAAAAGAAAGAAAAATAAAATAATGCAAGGCTCACTTACATATGCCTTAAATAAAAATCAAGGCTTAGGTATCCTCATCAAAAGTACAAGAAGAAAAGATAGTAGTCAAAAGAAAAAGAAAAGAATAAAGGGGAATCTCATGGCTAAGGCTAAAGCTAGAAACACCTCATAACAAAATCCCTTGTTGAGACACATCCCTATTGTTTGTATTTTGGTGAATATTACAAAAGCACCCTTATCCCCATATCTTGAGTCGTTTAATTGATTAAAAACCATTTCACTTTTCTAACTTTGGTCAAGAGTCAATTATCTCCACTCCGAAGAAGAAATAATTGTTGCAAATAAGTAGATGTTATTATGGTTATGATATGTTTATAAACCATTTATCTCATGAATCTAGTGAATATACTTATGAGGTATATAATCATGTTTACATGAGCTATGTTATATGATGACTCACACTTATGATCAATTGCATGTATCCATTACACTTTGACTTGTAATACAACATCATTTCAGAGTTTTAGAGCTTCAAATGCATCATCATATGTTCTTCAAATGTTTACAATGGTTCCAGTATTTGGTTAGAAAGTTTGACCAAGTTTGACTTTTTCAACCATTTGACTTGGTCAATAAGACTGTTTGACTAGTCAATAGGACCAGACAACATGTCTCGTACAGGTGACACTCTAATTTGTTAGATACTTTTGCTTTGTAAGCCTTATAGAAAAATTTCTCCTTGGTTTATGCTATTTTTGGAATAATTGGCTTTAGTTAAGGTTTTTCCATGAGTTTTGATTTAAAAAAGCCTCAGTCTAGAGTTAATTATTTGGAGCATAGTGTTTTAGGCATTTCCAGGGCAATTTGAGCATGGATTTTGGTGTGTTTAATCTTTAGATATTATGAGGACTCATCATGAGCAATTTCCCTTCTTGGTTCACGAGGATTCATCAATTTTAAAGTAATAGCATTTAATTAAGGCTTTTCCTAAGGTTTTGATTTAAAAAATACCTAAGTATGGTTTGATTAATTAATTAAACTATAAAGGGATATTATTTTGATGATTTGGCATAGTGACTCATCTCCAAAGACTATGAGGAAGCTTCTTTGCTTCCAAGTGATTACATGGCATCCTTTGGGCGCACTCAAGAAGGTCAAATTTGACCAAGGAGGATGCATTCCAAAGAGGGGAGAATTAGCTAAGGAAGATACATTGCATGTAGTCATTTGATTCTCTGCTACTTTGCATTAACATGGTCTATCTTAGCAAGAACATATTATACAACTTGACGAGAACTTTATACTCAATATGAAAACTCTAGCTATAAAAACCCGTATTTTTGCATAAAAAAAATCATCTAATCGAAAAGTGGTGTTACTAGTAGCATCCTTTTTTTGAGGACTAAAATTACAACTTTTTTGAAACCTCGACCAACCATGGTCGGTTCTAGTGCAATCAAAACCATAAATTGAGCTCAAAATGAAAAAAGGTTCTCATAGAATCACCCTCATTTTTATTTGGAATTAAAATTGCATCTTGTTTGAAGTCCTAGCCTTATTGCCCAATGTCGCTACAATGAAAACCATAAAATTATGCTTTTGGAATTGTCCAAAATCACCATGGCACCCCTAGTTTTATTTCTAAGGCTAAAATTACAACATGTTTGAAACTACACTCCTAACAATCAACACCGGTACAATGAAAATACCAAAATCAACTCCCAAATCGAAAAGAAATGCTACCAGTAACACCAATTTCTTTAGTAAAATTAAACTTACAAACATTTGGAATCCATGACATAAAAGATATTTAATTTTTTTTTAAATCACTATAAAAATCGATAAAAATAGACAAAATTGGTTTAAGAAAATCTAAACTTTTACAAATAAAATAAATTTAAAAATTTAAAATAATAATAATAATAGACGACATTATAAAAAATAAGTAAAAATTAAAATTAAAAACATTATAAAAAGTAAAGTAAAACATTATAAAAACAAGAAATAAAATCAAACATAAAAAATAAAATAAAAAATGAAACATTAATTAAAAAAACTTTAAAGTAAAATCAAGCATTTGGGAAATAAAATAAAACATTAATTAAAAAAACTTTAAAGTAAAATCAAGCATTAGGAAAATAAAATAAAACATTAAAGGTCAAGCATTCAGAAAATAAAATTAAAAAGTAGAGGGAGGGGACACGTGGGTTGGAAAGGAGGGTGAGACTGGGGTAGGAGAGTGAGGAACAAGGGAGGGCGAGCTCATAGAGTGGGGTTGGATTGGAGGGGAGGAGAGGGTGAGGAACGAGGGAAGAATCGATTATGGAATCTTGTCTCCCCTCCCTTTCTACCCCACTTTCCCCCCTCCTTTCCAAGTTCGACGCCCCCTTCCCCCTTCTCTTTTATTACGCCAAAGGCATTCACCAACAAGAAGCGCTACCTTCCACCTCGAAAATATTCCTCGTCTATAAATCCAATAAAATCCTGCCGCGTGTTTTGTTGCTTTCGCACACGCCGACCAGATCACGCCGACCGTCTCGTCGAAATTGTCGAAATTATTTGCATTGCTTTGGCCCTTTCACGCAAACCCCCGTCTGTGTCGCAGTGATTTGCGGACTTCACGCCAACTAAAAATCCTGGGATAGATTCCTTGTCTATAAATCCAATCAAATCCTGCCGCGTGTTTTGTCGATTTCGCGCAGGTCGACCAGATCACACTGATCTTTTTTACATTATTTGCATTCGACTATTAACCATTTTTTTTTAACTAAAGTGACCCAACCATTTCGACTCCCGACCATATCTTACAAAACAAAATTACAAATTCGTATCAACTTTTTCATATGTTGATCATGTTTACATAGTGAGAATTTCACGGCGACCAATTCTTAACGCTCGACCAACTTGACTATCGACCATATTTTTTTGCATTATTTTGCCCCTTTCACGCAAAACCCTGTCTGTGTCGAAGCAATTTGATGACTTCACGCCGATTAAAAATCCTGGAATAGATTCCTCGTCTATAAATCCAATGGAATCCTGCCACGTGTTTTGCCACTTTCGCGCAAGCCGACCAGATCACGCCGATCTTATTTGCATTATTTGCATTACTTTACCCATTTCACGAAAACCCACGTCCGTGTTGCACTAATTTGCAGACTTCACGCCGACTAAAATGAATTGTCTATCAATTCGACCACACAGTTAAGAGTCAACCAATTTTTACATGCTCAGAAAGATTCCTCGTCTATAAATCCAATAGAATCATGCCGCGTGTTTTTCCGCTTTCGTGCACGCCAACCAGATCACGCCGACCGTCTCGTCGAAATTATTTGCATTGATTTGCCCCTTTCACGCAAACCCCCGTCCGTGTCACAACGATTTGCAGACTTGACGCCGATTAAAAATCCTCGGATAGATTCCTCGTCTATAAATCCAATTGAATCCTGCCGCGTGTTTTGCCGCTTTCGCGCACGCCGACCAGATCACGCCGATCTTATTTGCATTATTTGCATTCGACTGTCGACCATTTTTTTAAAGTAAAGTGACCCGACCATTTCGACTCCCGACCATATCTTACAAAACAAAATTACAAATTCATATCAACTGTTTCATATGTCGATCATGTTTACACAGTAAGAATTTCACGGCGACCAATTTTTAACGCTTGACGAACTCGACTATTGAACATATTTCTTTGCATTACTTTGCCCCTTTCATGCAAACCCCCGTCCGTGTCGCAGCGATTTTTCGAGTTCACGCTGACTAAAAATCCTGAAATAAATTCCTCGTCTATAAATCCAATGGAATCTTGTCGTGTGTTTTGCCACTTTCACGCAAGCCGAATAGATCACGCCGATCTTATTTGCATTATTTGCATTACTTTACCCGTTTCACGAAAACCCCCGTCCGTGTCGCACTGATTTGCAGACTTCACGCTGACTAAAACGAAGTGTCTATGAAATTGACTACACAGTTAAAAGTTGACCAATTTTTAAACGCTTGACGAACTCCACTAAAGTGAATCAAAATGGTATTATTTGATTTTCAAATATTATTGGAAACAAAATTACAAATTCATATCAACTGTACCAACTCAACTATCGACCAAATTTTCTTAACTAAAGTGACCCGACCATTTTGATTCTCGACCATTTCTTACAAATATTATCGAAAACAAAATTACACAGTTAATAGTCGATCAATTTTAAAAGGCCCAACCAACTCCAGTATCGAGCATACTTTTTTAAAAACTAAAGTAAGCCAACCATTTTGACTTCTGACTAACTTTTAAAGGCTCCAACAACTCCACTATTGACCATATTTTTTTAAAACTAAAGTTACTCGACACAATTAAGAGTCAACCAATTTTTAAAGGATCGACCAACTCGACTATCGACCATATTTTTTATAACACACTTGACCCAACCATTTTGACTTCCGACCATATGTTAGAAAGTGTTTATCATTTCGACAAAATAGTTAAGAAGTGACCAATTTTTTAAGCCTCGACCAACTCAACTTTCGACCAAACTCGCCAGCATTTGGGTTGATACAGTCTAAACAGGTGGTCCAGCTCTGCATGGAAAAAGCTTGCGATATTTATACTTTGATTATAAACTTGAGCATTCAATGAAGGATTGGACATTGAACAACCTTCTATAACGTTACCCATGTGAACATTGATTTCATTGCGTTTAATCCATCACGAAGTTATGAACTTTGCTTCAGTAGTACAAATTTCTGCCTATGGATGTATAACTGTATTTGACGGATTGGACCTGCTGGATATTTGATGTTGTGGAGATACAAGAACAGATTTCAATGCAAAAATGGTTAAATGTGGTCAGACATGAATGCACCGCCTTTACTCCTCATCGTTTATAAAATTCGATGGGTAAAGCTCTTACTCTCATTATTTTGTTGTTCGATACTGGTATTGTGACATAATATCAGTTTTTTTCTCAGCATTCGAATCGCCTTCAATTTGTTGCTCTTTTACAGACCTGCAACCCTGTCAAGGATTCAAAGATTGTTGTTTCCTATTAAAAAAAAAGGTTCTCCTCTCAAACAAAAGTCATTTCCCCTGGTATAATTATGTTGTTCTAAATCCTGTTTCTATTTAATACATTCAAACGAGATTTTGCTGTCTTTTTTTATGTTTTTTCTTGAAAACTACAGTATGTTTATGTCAATTATTTACTGGTTTTTATTTGTTGCTCTTTTACAGACCAGCAACACTGTCAATGATCCAAAGATTGTTGTTTTCTATTAAAAAAAAAGGTTCTCCTCTCAAACCAAAAATCATTTCCCTTTTTATAATTATGCTGTTCTAAATCCTGTTTCTGTTTAATACATCCAAACAAGATTTTGTTGTCTTTTTTATGTTTTTTCTTGAAAACTAGAGTCTGTTTATGTCAATTATTTACTGGTTTCAGATGAAAGGTTACTTGACTGGTATGTATTAATTTAGTCATTTGCTATGTGGACAATCATATCTTGTTCTCATTGTTCCTGTTTAATACTTAAAAACAAGGTTCTCAGAGTAAATTTAGCCATAATTATGTTTCCTTTTCTGCTGTTTTTTGTTTGAAACTAGCTTCTGTTTTTTTTGCTGTAACTTGTATTTGACCATTTACCTCATTTATTTACTGTTTTCAGATGAGATATTACTTGACTGGTATATATTCATTTACTAATTTTGCAAACAAGACCCAATTTATCTAAAATTATCCTTTTTTTTGTTTCTTTTCTTTTTGTTGTTGTTGAAAACTACACTCTGTTTCTACTATTTTTGTTGGAAACTATAGTCCGTTTCTGCCAATGGATTGTCATTTATTTACTGGTTTTAGACAAAGGGTTACTTCACTGGTATATATTCATTCTCTTGTGTTGGTTCTCAGAGTAAATTTAACCAGAATTATGTTCCCTTTTTTGCTGTTTTTTGTTGTAAACTAGCTTCTCTTTTTTTGCTGTTTTTGGTTCAAAATTGTATTTGACCATTTACCTCATTTATTTACTGTTTTTTACATGAAATGTTACTTGACTGGTATATATTCATTTACTAATTTTGGAAAATAAGAGCCAATTCACCATGCCCTCCATTTCTGTATTCTTGCCACAAATATTCCTATGTATTGCATGAAATATAAAATGATCTTTTGTCATGTTTACTCTTGCAAATATTACATGTATAGTATTTTTTTGCTCCACCAAATGCATCACAAATTCCACAACCACTAAACATTTTTTTTTTAACCATGCCAACCAATGATAACAATGATCAAGAGAATGCACGCAGAAGACTTCTATATGCTCAAAAGAAAAATGCAAACAACAAGCGTCAACACTTTCTATATAGAGCTGCTCGTCAACTTGTTCAAATCCCTTCTCTGTTTGACGTTGCTCAACCTCCACTTATACCGTCCACACCATTCACATCCACAACAACGCACCCAACAAGCATGCACCTACATGGTGCACAACAACGATTCTGTACAAGATTGGACAAATTATCTCCCATGAAAATATGCTCTATATGCATGGAGTCATATCCTGGAATTAAAATAAAACACTCTTCTGGTGCATATGCATGTTCTCGGTGCAATGCGGAACAAAATGGCCACCGCTATTCCATTGCAAACAATATGGATCCTGGGATACAACCATCAGTGCTAGCAACCCTTACTCAAGTTGAATAAATGCTAATTTCTCGAGGTTAACCCAATTTTACAAGTCACTCATGCTCGTGGGGGCCAATATACATATTCTGGCCACACAATCAGCTTCCCACAAAACATTAAAATCATTGCCACTTTCCTCCCTCATTTACTCTCAGACATTGACATTCTTATTGTTCGTAAATGCAGTACTAGGAAAAAGCCTTATGACTTCTTTGTTAGTCGAACACGTGTTCTTGATGCTCTTGAATACAAGCTTTCAAATGATCCATACTACAAAGATGTCCAAGTTAACTCAACTGCATTATCTTCTTTACCTCTTGAACCAACTGACATTTTAGCCCTCCTTCATCATGTGACACCTGCTAAAACCCCATTTGATGAACATACCTCAACTTCTACTATTAAATCATCCAACTTTATCAAAACTCATGAACAACAATCATCCTCCTTTATATCTACACAAACAAATTGTAGAACCGAGGTTGATGAAATCAAACGCTTCTTAGGAGCAATCCATGCAAGCACTCTACCTTCCATTGACTGGCCCCCAATAGACAGTTGCCCTATTAATGAGTATAACACTATAGGCCTCCTCTCAATGGCCTTCTCAACCTTATTTCCCACAGGAGTTGCAATGCTTAAACAACCACACATTCAAGAGGTTGGTATGGACAATTATGCACCGCACCTTCTTAGATATCATGACAATAGATCTGGCCAACATCCTCGTTTTCGTTATTACATATATAACTTGATGATGCACCATCGTAGCCAATCTACTGCTTCCGTGTTTGTCAAGCGTAACATCGAAGATACATTGCCTCCAACCATATCAGAACTTGTACAACAATTAAAAGACTTGCCTGATGCTAAAATTGTTGAGCAATTCATGCGCTTCGGCTTCACACTTTGTGGGACACGCTCCTATTGGAACAAAAGCAGGGGTGAGCTAACTGACAAGATCACTCAACACGGGACACCTACATTCTTCTTCACGCTCAGTGCAGCTGACACAAAGTGGATAGATTTGCATTCTTTGATTCCTATACAAGCTCCATCCACTTCAAATCAACAACACCAATGGAGAATTCGCAACCTTATATCCAATCCACACATTGCATCTCAATACATGGACAATAGATTCAAAATATTCCTAGAAGTGGTTCTTCAAAAAGGCCTTCTTACAAAAGACTACTGGTGCAGGTTTGTAATAACTCATATTCCCATTAAAGTTCAATGTATTTAAAACTTAAAATATTTGTTCCTTAAATTTATATTTTACATGTAGGTATGAATGGCGACACAGGGGATCTGCGCATATACATGGATTCTTATGGCTAGAAAATGAACCCAATATGGACACGTTAAACTGGGTAGATGCTACAAAGATTGAAGATGCCAAATTATACTTTGGCAAGTTTGTTACAACATGGAATCCTCATGTCAACCATTCTTAAACTCCAACCCTACAAGCCTCTACTCTAAATGATCCATGCACCATTGGATCACAATCCATATTTGCAACTAATCACTTGGATGACTATGAAGAACTTGTTAATTGTGTCCAAAGGCACACAAAATGTTCAGAATCTTCTTGCTTGCGCACAAAAGGATCATCTCTTCAATGTTGTTATGGGTTCCCCTTTGATCTACAACCTACCTCTTCCTTATTCATTGATGCAAAAGGACGGAAAACATACAACCCTGTAAGGAATGATGCCCTTCTAAATATTCACAACCCTATGATGCTGTTAATTTGGCAAGCTAATGTTGATTGCCAACCTGTTCTTTCTAGACATGCTGTCCTCAAATATATTTCAAAATATGCAGCAAAAGAAGAGCCTAAATAAAAAAGCTACCATGCACTTCTTTCTCGCCTTGCACATGCAACTCTAGATGATGCCCCCATCCTTCTACCAATAAGATGTTTTCTATCTGAAACTATTGCAGAAAGAGACATTGGTGCACAAGAGACTTGCCACATGCTCCAAAAACTCCCTCTTTGTCTTTCCAGTCGTTCCTTCCTTTCTTTAAATGTTAGCCAAAGCGTGTTCCGTCATATTTCCAATGCCTCTCCTGACATCCCAACAACACCCACCTTCATTTCTGCATACATGCAATTCCCACCTGCACTCGAACAACTTACCCTTCTTGAAGCTGCACGCTCTTGGTCATACTCACCTCATAAAAAGAAATCGCAATGGAAACCAAACAAACCTCCCAATATTGTTCGTGTCTTTCCTCACTTCACTAGCATTCCACCCATTACTGTAGATTCCTTTGTTTCCTTTAGCTGGAGTGAGCTCCTCCTATACAAGCCTTTCCATAGTATCCACAATGACATTGGATCCACAACATTGGCCATAACTTCTAATTGGATTCGCATTAAAGACACATATACTGCATGGCATGTTGATCGTTTTCCAGAACCCCCCAGTACCCCTCCCTCTAATGACTCTACCTCTTCTTCAAACCACTTCCCCTTAGCCCCTTCCATGGATGAATGGGAACTCCTTTCTCAACTCCGCCCTGGAAACAACCTCTATGTTGATGACCTTGACATGCTTGGTCATCGTGACTTTGAAAAAGACCACAATTGGACTGAAAACCATATTCCTTCAAACATCCATGCAACAACTATATCATTCATTGACGTCATTTGAACGTCTACACAAGTTGAACCTAACACCTTCTCATCTTCATGTTCTCCTGCCTCCTTGTCTCCCACACAACGCATGGATTTTTCCCTTATCATTGCACAATCCACAAATGATACAACCCTTCCCCCACTCAAAATGGTCATTCAAGGCACTGCAAGAACAAGAAAGTCTTTCTTGATTTCTTGCCTTAGATCTACACTCCAACATGCCTCTAGCGATAACCCTTCATCCTTGCTCCTCCTTTCTCCCACCGGTGTTGCTGCTTTTAACATACATGCGTTAACAATACATTTTTCCCTTCGCATACCCATTACAAAGATGCATCCTCTTGAAGGACAATCCCTTTCAAGCTTCCAACAACAATTCCGCCATATCCGATACATAGTCATTGATGAAATGAGTTTCGTTGGTCCAAAATTGTTAACCCGAATGGATGACCGCTTACAACAAGCATTCCCCTCCCAATGTACAACTCCATTTGGTGGGTGCTCCATCATCTTCCTTGGTGATTTTGGACAACTACCACCTGTAAAGGATATCCCCATGTCTGTTGGTGCATCACGAGGGAATTCTCTTTGGCATAGTTTTGACACTTTTGTCACTCTTTCAACCATCTTTCGACAATAAGGCAACACCCCTTCTCAAGTTTCCTTTCGACAACTCCTACTCAATCTTTGGAATGCAACACCAACTCTTGAAGATTGGACGCTGTTGATGTCAAGAACAATTTCGTCCCTTTCCCATGAAGACAATCATACATTTGACCAATGCACTCACTTGTACGCAACTAATAGCTCCATTGCATTGCACAACAAACAAATGCTAAAACTCCTCAACATGCCAATTGCACATTGCTTTGTAGAGAAAAAGAAACATGTACAAAGCTCAATAGATGATGAACAACTTCCATTCAAGGTTCTACTAGCAATTGGTCAACAAGTCATGTTGACAACCAACTTGTGTGTCTCAACAGGACTTGTGAATGGCTCACTTGGGAAAGTTATTGCAATTGTCTACAATTCCAATGATCAACCACCTACATTGCCGTCTTATGTTGTAATTGATTTTCTCCACTAAAAAGGCCCCCCATGGGATTCTTCCAATCCAAATTATGTCCACATTCCTCCTATAACAAGGGGTTCATGAAGGCAAGTACCACTTCGCATGGCATGGGGTTTAACAATCCATAAAGCACAAGGGATGACCTTGCAAAATGCAACAATAGATATTGGCAAAACTGACCGATAAGAACTTACATTCACTGCAATATCAAGAGTAAAATCTCTATCAGGTCTTTGCATATCTCCACCTTTTTCCTTTTCTAGGTATTCTCGAATGAAAGATAGTCCCTATGTGCAGCGCAGAATACAAGAAGAGAACTTACTTGCTTCAAATTCTTTGCAGCCACATGCTCCATACATTTATATTCTTGCTCCTTTGCAGCTCCATTTTTTCCACATCTTCTATTCCTATTGCTACCATCATTCAATATTTGCCTATGAAAGACAAGAACATACTACTCTATAAAGAAGACAAGAAATTTAATCTTCGTATCAACACTTTTCTTGTACTACTATATCTTATTTACTTCAATGTGTTGTCATCACTTTGATCTTATCTTTGTCTTTTTTTCAGTAAATATAAAATGTCACTATGCTGTCAAGGATTTATCCACAAAATGTGTGCATGGGATAATGAAGTAATGTGATCGAAATGATAGTCAATTCTCTGTTTGACTAACACTCTCGGTCGTTATTTTCCATCTTGAGAAAACTATTAAATACACATGGTTATTGTATCCAAGTGGACGACCGGCTAATTGTCTTCCTTTTCGACCGGCGACAGTTTCAATACAGTTCTATCGACTTAATCGTCGACTTCTTTTGTTGATCGCTTTTTTTTTAATCTTAAACGAACCAGTCTCACTGAATTCTAATACTAGTCAAATTCCATAGTTGACATGAGCAAGAATATCATCCTGTCCGACGGTCAATCAATCTGCTTGCCGCTCACGCAACAATATGTCGATCATGTTTATAGAGTGACATACTTAAGAGTCGTCTAATATTTAAAGACTCCACCAAATCCGACCATTTTCACTTTCGACCATTTTGAATTCCGTTGATACCTTAGAAAAAATCTCCAAAAACAAATTAAATATTCATATCAACAATTCAATATGTTGTTAATGTTTACACAGTAACAACGTTAGGCCGACCAAAACAAACTATCCATCAATTGAACCACATACTTAAGAGTCGACCAATTTTTTAATGCATCGACCAGATCCATCAATGGTTAGAAATTACCGACCAGAAATGATGGTATTCTTAAAGTGAGTTTTTAAAGTGATCATTTTCTTTAAAAGAACCAGATTTATGACAACTAGTCGAACCTCGACTAAAAAATAGCTCCATTGAAGCAATTTCTTTTTGTTGTATTCTTTCCATTTATAGTTGTATAACTTATATTGATTCAACATTTCATTACTATTGTTTACACACAGAATGTACTAGATCCTCTGCTTACAACAACAACAAAAGTTTACAACCTATCTATGTTTAAGTTTACCCATTTAGACAAATAACATTGACTCCTCTATATTAAATACTAGGTACCTTGTAAATATTTAAATAAAGATTCCTAATTATTCACACTGTATGTTTTCAAATCAGGTATGTTGCAAAAAAACGACAAAAGAAAGGCTGAACAGATGGACCTTGAAAAGGAAGTGACTCAAAAAATACAGATGGAAACACTATTTAAAGACACTAAACCTATCATAGGTCGCAGTGCTGAGTTCAAATGGGGTGAGTTGTACATAGCTATCAGAGACAGAAAAATACCTAATTCAACCTTGAAGGAAACCATAATTTATGAAAACATCAAGAGGTCCAACCGTCACAAGGTAACTACGCGGCCATAAATGTTTCACTGCTCAAAGGTTATTGCATGGATCTTGCCCCATGTAGATACTTCAACAAGGATAATTTCAAATGCCAATGGGAAATGGATCACATCCTTCCAACCAACCCACCTTGCAGCTGCATACAAGCTGCCTACCTCCAATGTATTTTTAACTGATGATTGGGTAAGATGTGCCAATATAAATAATGTTGAATGTGGAAGGGAAATGTTGCTACTAGACAAACAACTTAGACCCAAACATACCAATAAATATGCCATTGAAAACTTAAGGACCCCCTACAGAATCATAGTCCTATTGTTAAGCAGACTCTTCGGTCTACCAAACGCCAACAACTATAAACTCAGTTGGGTTCCATTGATATACCATGTTGCCACCCATGGTACAATCTTCAATTGGGCAACTATTATTTCAGAAAGTATGGCGTCAACCATTTCTACAGCTCAAATGGGCCTTTCACAAGGGAAATCAGAAATTTTCATGTCTAGCTACCTTATCGATTGCATATTAGTCAGCCACCCTTTCCCTAATTTGGGATGTACTTGGAATCCGAATAAAAATCCCATTCATGTAGCATATCAGGTAACTTGGGCTCACCGATATACAAGGTACTGCAAATTACTATGCAAAGAACTAATCATGCCCCTTTATTTACTTGTCTTCAATAAAGAAGCAAATTGTATGTCAGACAATGCCTTGGATGTAATAGGTGAATATGGAGACTATTACTTCTCCTCAGAAGGCACATACATTAGAATGTATGGGGGCACAAAACCTCCTTTTCTATTGCCCAAATATGCTACATATTACATTGTACATAAAGAAGCGATCATACAAGTATTCGTCAATGGAATTGGTAACTACCTCGATCACAACAAAATTGTCTCTTACCCACCTATACCATTCAACATTGGTGGATACAAATTTCATAAGATTAAGGTAGTGGAAGCCTATATTGCAGACTTGGATCCTTTTCACTTTGGAACAAAACTATTTGTAAGAAATGACAACAAAGGCAAAGTGGCTAAACATTGTTCTTCTTACAAAATCACTTTTCAGTACCCAAATCACTTTTTGGAAGAAGAACAAATATATAAAAGGATACACAACATGACAGAGCTACACAACAAACTATATCCGAATATTGCATCTACTTCTACCCAAACTACAACCAAAGAAAAGAAACCAGAAATAGATAGGCAAAGAGAAGAGCCAGTAATAGTTGGTCGAATTAATCAATCGCCCCTGACTAGCCACAGTCGACAATTTCTACAAGCAAAAAGCAGTCAGAATTGCCGACAAATAGATGGGAAAAACCCACATTCATGCGACAACTCACAGATAGGCTGTCAATCAGAATTAAATAGGTTGTCAAATCATTATTTAATGCAGTCATCTACTTTTAATTCACATGCGGCAAACACTTCCTCCTTAAATGCTGACCTAGAAGATTGTTGGATACTCTTTTTCCAAGCACTGGAAAACCAGACTTCAAAGAAAACAGAAGCATTCTGTGAACCTGAGAGCTCTACAGAAACAATGGGGCCAAAGAAAGGTCAGACTACAACCCGTTCAGCCACAACTAAAGTCCGTTAATTGGAGATGGCCCAAACACTGCTGGAAACCCGTTTACAGCTAATTCGAAACGCTAAGGTACATGAGCCACACTGGCGAAAAAATTGGAAAGATATTCTTGAGTGGGGAAAGGAATCAAATGGCCATTGGAGGGAGCCAACTCAAAGACTGCGGACTGCTACAATTCTCCAATACATGAACGCACCTCTGCTGGAACAGTTTGGTGGAATGAAAGATATTATTGCTCGATTCATAGTAAGCAAATATCATAATGGAAAATTCTATTTTGATGTTCCAGTCAAAATAAATGGTGAGTTCATCAAAAAAATTACAGGGTTATCAAACAAAGGTGTAGATATACCTAGTCGACAGACACCAGAATTGATCAAGGATTTTACAGACCACCCAACTGGAAAGAATTCTCGAGGGTTATTGGTGACCCAGATAAAATTTGAAAATTATAAAATAGCTGCGTGAAACGTGTCCACGGCTTTGTCAACCTCCGGTCGAGGGTCTGATTTAAAAATTGAAATGCTAGAGCCTATCTTGGGCATGGAAAAAGAAGGAAAAATATACAAATGGGCTAAGTACCTTGCCAAAATTATCAAGAACATATGTATGAAGTGCCAAGAGGTTGGAGCGCCCATTCGCTACCCATCTCTAATCATCTTGATATATAGCAATGACGGCTGTAAGACCAGCAGGCAATAAAGAATTTACTAAAGAAGGTCCTGTGTTAATGAACAATTTTCATTGCTTTACGAAAGGAGGCAATAGACTTGGACCGTCAACAGTAAAGATTTTCCTAGAAGCGTGGTTCGAAGACTTCAAAGTTCAATCGACCAGATGGAGAGTATCTCAGAATGTTCATCGGATTCTGCCTCCGATTGCTCACATTGAACTTGCACTCGACCATACATCAGTTTGGTACTTGGAAGGAGCAACCAGACTCGCGCAAGATCTCGACTATTACCCTTCGATCGAGGAAATCTTCAATGAGCTTCAAAGGAAGTCCAACACAAAATTGACAATGCCTGCTATCACACACCAAGTCGACATTCCGACAGTCGAACCTTTAATGGATGCAGAAAAAGAAGAAGCGTATGAAAGCCGCCTATATATGGACAATTTTACTTTTCAACCTCAACCCACAGTCGGATTAGAACAATTAGCACTTACGCTTATTCCACACCAAGATTCACCGGATGGACCTGAACAATCGGATGAAGAGACCCTATCGGACAATCCTGAGTACGCCTTGACGACTGACAATATTCACCAGATGGCCGACCAATTATCTATAGGTCGACATTCAAGAGTTGTACAAATACAAGGAAAGGGCAAAAGAAAAATGACCATTGACGATCCGACAGTGGAAGATGAAACTGAATTATACGACACTACAACACGAATATTGGAAGATGCAGCTAAGAACAAAATACCTGTCGACGAGTAGTTGCAGAAATTTCTGGAAACTAAGCACCCTCGACCCAAAAAGAAAGTCAAACTTATCATCGACGGTGTTGTCGAATTGTCAAATAACTCAGCTCCACCATTGCTGACCATTGTCACAGAGGATACTATTTTTTCTACACCTATGGTAAGTACCCCACTTGCACTTCAACCTGCATCTCAAATTTCAAATATTGTACAAACTCTTCCTTCCTCACTTCGAGAAACATTTCAAAATGATAGCGACATTACCCAATTCATGACTCAACTCCCGGCCGTCTTCCCATATTGGAGAAAATTCATAACCAAGAAACGTGTATTTGCAGACACTGGTTCACCAACAGATTCTTCCCCTCCTGGTGTGATCCCAACGGAACTTTTGAATCCATCAGATACTTTAGCACTACAACCAATTGGCATGCGCCATACCCTTCTAGAGCGCAATCCTGACACAAACAATCCAATTTTTGCTCAACAGACTTCTTCGTTCATTCCTTTTCCAGTCAATCCGTCGATGCAATCCCATTCACCTCCCCGACATGTTGTGAACTCACCACAACATTTCCTCGATGTTCAAGTTTTAGATGTAGTCTTATCTCCTGTAGTTAGTCGCGAACCGTCTACCAGTTCAAATCCTAACCCTCGTCTTCCAGTCGACGAAACACGTGTGTTATCGACAGGTGAAATCAGTACCACTATACCATTCCACGACCCTTCCAACACGATGACCACATCAGAACCAATCCAACTTCAACATCACGAAACACTCGTTCCAAAAGTCTTGAAAGTAACAGTCGAGTTAGCAGCAGAAACAACTGAAGCAACAGTCGAGTCAGCAAAAGAAACAACTCACGCAACAGTTGAGACAACAAAACAAGTAACAAGTGAAGAAGTAGTTTCGACAAACACAGTAGAAATACCAAGAACATCAATACAAGCAGAACAGTCTACTGAAGAAGCACAAAAACTGACAGAACAGACATCAGCAATAGTCGAGAATAAAAAAGAATCAGAACAACAATTACCACCACCAAAATCCAAAGGAATATCCAAGAAAAAGGAAAAAAACAAAAAAGGCGCCTACAGAAACATCTTCAGCAACATCAACAACATCTGCACCACATATCTCAATTGAGTCGCTTATCTGTACATCTCGACCAATTTGGGCCGATCACGACATACTATCCACAACAGGAACCACAAGAAGAGCTCGACTTACTCGCTGATGCAATCAACTGAGAACAGAAACATAGATGACTGGAAGTAGAAGAACGGATTCACAAAGTGGAACAAGACCAAACTCTATTTCTGACAAAGTGTCAAGAATTAGTGCAGCAAGTCATACCAATTCCAGTCACCTCCAACACGACAAGCACACTTGATAGAGCATTTCAGTTGTTCGAATCTGTCGTGTCGTAACTCTCTAAACAACTCACCAAGCATCGAGAAGAACAAGCGACAGTAACAATGTCATTGATGTCGCAACAGTTTCTAGCATTCAACTCAGCACACAGTCAGCTCATATAGTATAATGATCAAGCAGAGACAGTAAACAACGTTCTCCGCAATTGGTACAAACATTATGGAAATGTGTTTACAGAAATGCGGGAGACAAGCAAGACAATTGAAAATCTTCATAAAGAACACCAAGTAGTCGATGAAACCATGGCCATAAGTATTGAGGAACAACTGATAATGGAAAATAGGAAACTGGAGAAATTGGAAAAAAGTGAAGCACAGTGGTTGAACCAGGCTCGGAATAACCTTGAAAAAGTAGAGCAACTCCGACCACGTCTTCAAACACTGCTTTCAGCTGCAAATGAGAAACTAGAGCTCTTCGGTTCCGACCTGATTCATCTACAGGACAAAACTACTCAAGAACAGATAGCCCACTTGTCAGCCCTTAAAACACTTACTATTGACATCTAGAACACACTGCACCAACGGGAGAGCTTCTAGCACCAAATGTCAGTTTTAGCTGAAGCAGTTCTGGAGGTCTATCTGCAACAACCAATAGCAACCAGTTCCACTCCAGATAACTCATAACAACTGCATTTATCACTTAAAGCATAGTTATACACAACTTTTTTTCAGTAATTTCGCACACTCCGATGGACTGTTTGTAATATGTCGGTCAGTTGCACCAACAATACAGTTGTATAATTGAATGTAAAATTCTATATATACGCTGTTGAACCAATATAATGATTAACTAAGATCTATCCATTTAGAGTTTTACACTTGATATTCAGCTCAACATCTTATATGGTCGAATTTTTGCAGCATTGTTTAGATTCTCTTATCCTGCACATTTCCCAGTATAAATTTATTGTTTTTATTAGTTAAAAGATATTTTGTTTTGTAAAGAGTGGTTAAAACTTCAATATGGTCAGTCTCTTCGGTGGATAGTAATATGTTCGATATTTTTATGGAGTGAGTAATTATTACTTATATGTTGTTTTTTTGTTAATTTTTAGTATGATACTTTGTTAATCTTTACTTAAATGTTCTAATTTTGTTTATTTATAATGTGTTTATTGCTTTTTTAAGCTGATTTTTTTTCATTAATGGAGTGACAAGGTTTTTGCGGAAATATTTAAATTCATGAAATGGTCAATAACTCAATATTCAATAATATTGACATCGATATATATTTTCATTGGAGAAGTCGACGAGGTCGAAGGATGCCAGATAGGTCGGAGCACGTTGGAGGAAGTCGGTCTCTTAGAGTGGTTAAAACTTCAATATGGTCAATCTCTTTGGTGGGTAGTAATCTGGTCGATGACCAAATATCATTGGTCGCCTTTGTCAAATTTGGTTGACTCTTTTATATTTATACAATTTTTTTTAATTAATTATATAATTTCGTATGATATTTTTTATGGAGTAATCTTTACTTAAATGTTGTAATTTTGTTTATTTATAATGTGTTTATTGTTTTTTTAAGCTGATTTATTTTCATTAGTGTAGTGACAAGATTTTTGGGGAAATATTTAAATTCATGAAATGGTCAATAACTCAATATTCAATAAAATGGACATTGATATATATTTTCATTAGAGAAGTCGACGAGGTCGGAGGAGGCCAGACAGGTCAGAGCACGTCGAGGAGGTCGGAAGAAGTTGGTCTCTTAGAGTGGTTGAAACTTCAATATGGTTGGTCTCTTCCGTGGGTAGTAATCTGGTCGATGACCAAATATCATCGGTCACCTTTGTCAAATATGGTCGACTATTTTATATTTATACAACTTTTTTTTTAATTGATTATATAATTTCTAAAGGTAAAAACGTAGGCTTTTAATTGTTACACCCACTTAAATAACTATTTCCTTATCATTAAATATATAACGTCTTTGTGTTTATTGATTTGTTCTATACTAAAGGGAAAGAAAAATAGTCTCTAACATTGTTACAAAATTCACTTTTTTCCTAAAGGCGTTCACTTTTGCACCTCCAGGGGCAAATGCTAATTTTAGTTTCTAAATGGTTGATTTTAGTTTTAAGGTTTTTTATTAATGTTTTATTTTAATTTTTATTTCTTATAATTTTTTTAATTTTATTTTTTTATAATGTTTTTCTTTATTTTTAAATTTTTATACTTTTAATTTTATTAATATTTTAATTAATTTATTATTATTATTTTGAATGTATTTGAATGATTAATATTTTTAATGATTTTTTTTAGAAAACTTGTTTTATTTTTAAAATTTTAGATTTTTTATCATTTTGTCTCTTTTTAAAATCATTTTATAGTGATTTTTATAAAATAATTAAAATATTTTTTTAGAGTGTGGTTTTCAAATGCTTGCAAATTTAAACTAAAGAAGGTGATGCTACTGGTAGCATTTTTTGGGAGTTTATTTTGGTATTTCATTGCAATGGTGTCGTTTATTAGGGTCATGGTTTCAAAGAAATTATAATTTTAGCCCTGGAAAGAAAAATGGAGCTGCCAAGGTAATTTTGGGTATTTCTAGGAGCATAATTTTAGGGTTTTCTTTATAGCAACACTGGTCGATAAGGCCATGATTTCAAACAAGATGTAATTTTAACCCCAAACAAAAATGAGGGTGATTATGGGAGAACCATTTTTTGATTCAAGGGTCAATTTATAGTTTTGATTGACTGTGGTTGATTGGGTTTTAAAAAAAATGTAATTTTAGCCCCTCAAAAAATGTGCTATTGGTAGCACCACTTTTCGATTTAGGGGTAAAAACAACCACTAAATGTAGCCTATAAAAAAACAAGATCTCTTGACAGTTCTCATCAAGTTGTATAGTATTTTCAAGAAGATCCACATATTTCCTCTCTCCCAATTCACATGGTCAAATCTAGTGATGTGCCCCACTAAGGAAGGCGACTTAGCATCTTCTAGAAGGCATCGTTGTAATTATTGTAATATCATTCATTGATATACTTTCTTGAAATCATCGCTCCACTAATGCAATAACTCATTAACACTTCCAAATTAGCAACTCCTTGTCTTATAAAAGGGTGAGTAATTTCATTTGGAAGGGGTTGAAAGTCTAGGGACTTGAATAGAGAAACTAGTTTTGCTTAAAGTTCTTGTGTAGTGTTCTTCATATGATTAGGCTATTTTGGATTTATTATTTCATGGTGGTGTTGGTAAACCACTCATATCTAAGGTAATATTGTGATTATTTTATGCAAGCAAAGAATCTTAAATTGATAGTAGTTTCAAGGATTTGAGAGAACATTTATCTTAAAAGAATATAATTGTTTGTCCTTCATTTTAATAGATTAAATATTTTATTCTTGCATGAATATTTCAATTTGATCTAATTGAAATACTAACTATTTGGATTGTTGAGGCTTCCTTGTACTTGGTGTTTTAGCTAGATTAGGTTGAAGCAATACAAATTTGAGAAAGTTCTTAGTTATTATTTGTTAAAAATTGAGCATCTCCTTTTCAATTATTAATTACTAATGTCATTGTTACGAAATACATGACTCCATAGCCCTTCACCTTCTTACTAAGGCACTTGGTCTCTAAACCCCTTCTTTCCTCCACATTCTACTTATCACTCTCTTTGCTGCCATATTCCACCATACATTTGGTTGAAAGACACTTGTTCTTCTTGAGGATATTTGCTCCGCTTTCCTTGCCATCATTTATAGCTTATGAAATCGACATTTAGGGCATGGAACCACACTTCTAATTAACTCTAGAACAACTAATTAAGATCTGAAATCAATCACTATAAGTAGTTGGTTATCAATTATTATATTTTGGATCTTTGTTTATGGTGAATACTTGTAACTTTGTGTCAATTCTAAAACTATTTTGTAAGTGTATTTTACTACAAGAAGTTTCTCCTTCATTTGAATGTTATTACACATATTGCAGTTGGTAGTTTTGAAGTGAATGTGATTTTTCTCACTTCTTTTGAAGTATTAGGTACAAAATTCATCTTTTAAGCTTTCAAATAGTTTCTTTCCATATTATCGTTTATAGTTTAAATTCTGCACTTAATAAATAGTAGTTAAACAATTGTGATTGATCTTAACATTGTGCAAATATTAGGCTCACCTAGGCTAATTCGCTTCACCCATTTGATTAGCTATTTTTGCATGCTTGTTGTTATTGATATCTACTTCACATAATCACTCTCGTGTATGTGTTAATGTTCTTGATTACAAGCATTGTATAGTTCCTAGATCAAATAATTCTCATTGAGCAAAATCCATCTTTAATTTGTTAGATTTGAAACTATATGCTCACTATTGCTGACACAGATACACTTAACACATCTTGATCATTTCATATCGACATTGATTAAATAATTGCCTTAAATGTGACATGGTCTAATGAATTTGTGAAATCATTTCATGATTGATATAGTACTTGGAAAATCTGTTTTACTTATTGTTCAACTAGTAAATAGATGTCAATGTTCTTCTTTCGTGACAATTATTCAATGATGTTTTGAGTCATATATGATTTTACGTTATATCATTTCGAAACATTGTGGGTAATTTCATTGCTTAAGCTTTTATATTCACTTGACATAAATGTTCTTGATATCTACACACCTAAACACCAACCTTCCTAGATTCATCTTGAACCTCACCAAGATAGGTAATTTGTAGCATTATAATAAACCCTTGGCTTGCATCCAAAGTTTGTCATATTTCAATCCTTGTAATCTTAAACACACTCCCAAAAGGACTAGTACTTGTGAAAGCTAGCAATTTCTACTTAATATTAAGGAAATTCTTGGGGTTTATTTCCTGTGGTGACACATTAGGTTGGAAATCCCATAGTTTTGTTGGGTTGGAAATTGATTTACCTTGCAATCATTTGGCTACTAGGTTGTGCAACAACATGAGGAAAAGGAGAAATGTTGAAATGTTTGTTATCATTTGAGCTAACCAAAAGAGGGACTGATGTTATAGCTTGTTTGAAATCCTTAAATGTTATTTTTCTATCATCATTCCAGGAGAACAAGCAATCCTTCTTCAAAAAATTGGCCATTGGCTTGAAAATATTAACAAAATTAAGGATGAACACTCTAACAAATGAAATGTTTGTTATCATCCAGGCTAACCAAAAAGGGGATTGATGTTATAGCTTAGTTGATATCCTTAAATGTTATTTTTCTATCATTGTTCCAGGAGAACAAACAATCCTTCAACAAATTGGTCATTGGATTGACAATCTTAACAAAATTAGGGATGAACACTCTAATGAAGTTGATTTTACCAAAGAATGACTGTAAAAAATTTCAATTTTATGGGAAAGGAATATTCTTTATGGAATCTATCGTAGTTGGGTAAATGCAAATACCATATTTAAACACAATATGACCTCACAACTTACTTGGTATACACCAAATATTGATTTCTTAAGATTCAAGGAGATTCCATATTTCGTAAATCTCTCAAACACCTTCCTCAATTGGCGAACATGTTCACTTTTGTCTTTTGAAACTACAATGAAGTCATTCCATTATTTTCCCAATCAAATCCCTAAAGGAAAAGTCCATAGTGCTCTAAAAGGAAAATCTTATGTTTAAAAGTCCAAAGGCCATTCTTAAATATTTGAAAGTTCCCCATAGGGTTGTAAACATGGTCTTAAGTTGATTTTCTTATGTGACCAAAACTTGGTTGTAAGCTGAGAAGCCATCCAACATAGACATCATTCCAACCCTTGTTACCCTTTGTAATTGATTTTCCATGTTAGGGAGAGGGTAATTATATTTTAAGGAGAGTTGGTTCAAATTCCTAAAGTCAACATGCAAATAAATTTCTCCATTCTTCTTTCAAACTACAACAAGGCTGACCACCCAAGGGAAATTCCTAACAAGGACTATAATCTTACAATTCAACATTTTATGTAGTTCTTTTTGGATTAAAGGAGCTAACTTTATGTTGATGTTTCCTTGTTTTTGCCTAAAAGGTTAAGCCCCTTCCTTTAATGTGATTGTGTCTTGAATAATGTATCCTTTGTAGGATTTGAAATCATCAAATGACCATGCAAAGATATCATTGTATTCACAAATCAAATTTTTTATGTCCCTTCTCTCTTGTAGAGTAGTGTTCTTCCCTATCTTGATAATCATACATCTTAGTGCCTGATTCTAATCCAATATTAAATTCAAATTATTCTGAAAATTGATCAATAGTTGGTTTATATTTACACATGTCAATCTTATCAAACATCTTATTTAGAGGGACCATTCATGTTAAGATTTTATTTGTTGACAAATCTTCTACAGATATATCATTATTGTTAGTTTCATCTTGCTACTATATTTGATTTTCTAGGAACACATTCAAGTTATTTAGGAAGGAAACAACTTGAGCATCATCATGAAAGAATTTTTAATGCTCAGAATTATCAAGGATAGTTGACCTAAAACTTATCTCCATCTTACATTCTCTCGAGACCAAATCCTCACAAGGATACAAGGTAGCCCTTGCTACTGCTAATTTATCAACAATAGTGTTAGTTTCCCTAGGAATTGCTTCAATTGAGAAGGCATCAAATAGTTTAATAGTGTCTCATATTACATTTCTATATCGTTTGAGCCTCTCATTCTTGGAAGCAAAAACACATTTAATTTGTGGTACAATGAGACCATAATCAACAATCACTTTTAAACATTTAATTTTCATATCATGGGTGATCTATAATCCAACACTGAAGGCTTCATATTCCACAATATTGTTTGTATCGTCAAACTCAATTCTATAGGAAATTTTTTTAACAATATCCATAGGAGAAGTAAAAATAATTCGAACTTTAGCTCCTATTCTAGACATTGCACCATCAAAGTGCATGGACCAAATCCCCTAAAATTCATTGTATTGGGTGTCTACCTTTTGTGGCACCAAGGAATTTGTAAAGACACAAAGGTTTCCAAACTCATTATCTACACACAACACCTCATTCATAATCCCATTGGGATCTTCAGCTTGATATCTCATCGTTGGTTCCCTATGAAGTGTGACAAAGGTTCCCTCACAAGTTGGGATGGTGGCGTAAGATAAATCCATTTGAATATTTCCACCAAAAGTTGCATCCCACTTTCAAACAAAAACATCTCCCATACATTAGGTACATCAATGACTACAATATCCATCAATACATAGATGTCTATATATGCAGCTAGACTAACCTTAAGATCCTTAATGAGACCACATATTTTGATTTCCATTGCATTCATACTACATACATTTCTATATGGTCGTGTGGTGTTTAACACTAGTTGGTTCATGACCTTTAATGACTTTATCTTGGTTGATGCTCTTAGTCTATCCTACAGTATGTAGGAGCAGGTCATTTATGACTAAGGTGATAAAGAAAGGTGCATGAATTATTTTTTATATCTTGATGCATAGCTTGTAAAACTATGAGAGGGTCATGTATGCTTCTTCCATGTTGAATAACTTCCTAAACTTCTCCATTTGAGAGGGAATTTTGACTAATTCTAAGATGGGTACAAGAATTGTGAGTAAAAAAAGTAGTGACTATATCAATATTCAATTGTACACTATCTTTCATTGTATTTTTACATGATATGGATGGAGTCACTCATCTTGTGTTTAATGGAAGTGGAGGTCTACTTCATGGTTTTCTTTGTGGTTTGCAAGCACTAGGCTTAGAAGTCCCTTTAGTTTTATTTTTCTTCATATATTTGAATGTACTTCTCTTTCCTAAGCTTAGCTTTTGAATCCATAGAGATTAGCATGTAAATTCTAGCCAACCTACTAGCATGAATACTTGATTGCTTGATTTGTCTCATTTACTCACTAGTCACTAGATGAGTTTTGTCGCAAATATCTGAAGACCTTCTTTACCGTTGTCCAATGTTCCTTTCCTAGTTTTGACATATATCTACTGAAAACACCACTACATGTACAATGTATGGTCTAGTACAAACCATAGCATAAATCAAAATTTCAACAACATTAGCATAAGAAACATGCAACATGTCTTCTACCTCTTCTTGGGTCTTTGGACATTGATATGCAAATAAAACTTTACACACAAGAATAGGGACCTTCATCGGTTTACATCCATGCATATCAAACCTCTACAATATTGTCTCAACATATTTCCACTGACTTAACAAGAGTCTTTTATTAGACCGATCTCTTTTAATTTCCATGCCCAAAATAAAATTTGCATCACCAATATCATGCATATCAAACTTAGAAGACAACTGGGCTTTGACATCCTTGATGATTTCCTTGTTGTTTCCAATCAACACCATATCATCAACATACAATACCTCAAATAAAATCATTACCAACCTGCTTTGAATTTTCACAGTGATCAAATTTGCTTCTTGAGAAACATGTTCAAATTATGTTTATACTGAGAGCCGGGGGGTGAATCAATATAAGATACTTTTCACTTTATATGAGCATTCATCAATCATTCATTAACTTCAAAACAATAAATACATATAAACTCAAAATACAATACACGGAATTTAACGTGGAAACCCTTTCGGGAGAAAACCACAAAATCTTAAGGCTTTATAAATTCATGTAGGAAACCTATTGTTACAAAATTTGTAGGAACCAACCTACTAGGGACAACAATCCCCTCAACTAAGGACCAAATAATCAATATATGTAGGCACCAACCCACCGGAGATGCCAATATCCTCAACTGAGCACCAAATCAACAAGATCTTTGGGCACCAACTTACTGAAGACACCAATCTCCTCATCTAAGCACCAACTCAACAAGATTTGTAAGCACCAACCTATTGCAAACACCAATCTCCTCAACTAGGCACCAAATCAGTAAGATCGTGTGTAGGCACTAACCAACTAAAGAAACATGTACAATAATGTTGATATAATCACCTTGAAGATTGAGCCATAATCCGTCCTTAACACTATCATAAGATCTCAAAATATGTGCCATACTCAACCCTATATCAACCCTCAAAGCTATCATAATATCACCATGAAATATGTGCCATACTCAACCCTATATTATCCCTCAAATCTATCATAAGATCACCTTGAAATATGTGCCATACTCAGCCCTATATCAACCCTTGAAACATCTCCAAAATTGTCACGTGATCACCTTGAAATCTGCTCCAAGATCAGCCTTACATCAACCATATATAGTGTCATGTAATCACCTTCAAATATGCTTCAAGATCAGCCCTTAAACTGTCATAAGATCACTCTTTCTTGTTGTTCTTGTCACCTTGAAATCCATGCCATACTTAGTATTCAAACTGCCCTAAAACAAAGACAAAATGCACCTTAAATCAACCCTTGAACAGAGATAATATGCCCCTTAATTAGCCCATTGAATCTATGCCATTCTCCTTGAAATCTACATCATAATGTTGTCACATAATCTTCTTTAAAATCCCCTAAGAAAAATGACCCATACTCCAAAGCTATCCCTTCTCCACAAGTGCGCTTTTCTAGCAACCAGAAGAATCCACCCCAACACTACACTTCCCTAGGAAAGCCAATCTTGCCTATCTATCTGCCTTGATAAATGTGCCTCCTTTATGTTTATTTATATTGTTTTAATTCACTTTTCAAGGCCAACTTGTAAAACTAGCATGACCAACCTAACACTTTTCAATATTATGGAAAGGCTGATCTAAAACTCTAGCATGGCTATTTTAACATTCTTTCTCTTCATTTGACATCTTGAATTCATCTATTTATCTTCATTTGGCATCTCAACTTCATGTGTTTATCTTCATTTGGCACCTAAGCTTCTTCTTGGATATCAATATCATTTTTGATCTTCCTTTTCCTTTGACATTAATGACAACAATATCTTCAACAATCTTAATCTTGGACATCTGCAATCTCCACTTGTATTTGACATCAATGGCAACAATATTTCCAACAATCTCCCACTTTTTCATTAATGGAAACCTTTCTGCAACGATAATACCGGTAATCCTGTAATTACTCCCCTATCTGCAATCTCCTTGTGTCTACAATTTTTTCCCTGTCTGTAACTCTCCCCCTTTGACATCAATGGCAAAGGGATGCTTCGCCTAAGCTTGTGCTTCTCCTCAAGCATTTAGTGACAAGATGAGAGGGATATCACTCCTATATAGAATCTTTCTCCTTGGGATTCATTGATTATGTATGCATTGTTTGAGTTTCTATTTGCATTTGCCACAAATCTTCTTGAACCCACTTTCCTTATCTCACACCCTTTAAAATCAAATGCGAGGTTCTAACCTTGATCACACATTTGACTAACACTCAAAAGATTATGTTTTAGCCCTTCAATGTACAAGACATTCTATGTTTTAGTATTTCCATTATCAAGACTAACAATACATTTTCCAACTATCTTTGCAAAAACATTATCCCTGTTGCCGTCGGATTACACACCGTTTTTGTCGCAGCAGAAATCTATGCTGCCGCTCGATGTTCCCTTGGTGGCAAGTCTCGAGTCAAGTATGTCACTTGGTTCTTGAACCCTCCGTTTAGGCAAAATTCCCAACGAAATCCAAGGGGGGTAGTCCCTATGGAAAGTTACTAAGGTTGTTAGGGTCTTCGAGTTAAAGTGATGGGTTATTTATTAATGTTCTGGGAGTTTTTTTATTAAGGTTCAAAATTGAAATTGCAACAATAATTAAGAAAGCTTTCACCATCATAACTTAGATAAATCACTGTAAATTAAAGATACACAAATACTCGATTGATAAAAAGCAAATGAAAAGTGCAAGGACTAGTGCCTTATGGAGTCAAAACATAGTGCGAAATTTGTAAATGCTGGAAAAATAAAATGTTGTGCAATTGTATCTTGGTTGATTTTAAATTATTAAGATGAATCTTGATAAGGGAAAAGAAAGGAAAACTCTCGATATACCGTAAAGGGACAGAGAGGAATGTCCGGAGTTCTAAAGATTGGTGCTTCTGTACAAGAACATGACGGACTATCAATACCCTGAGCGCGTGTTCACACTACACCAACAAGGATGTAGTCTAACGGCGCCCCAAGGTCATAGTACAGCTACCCGGCTTCCCTAGGCGGAATCCACACCAAAATTTAGTCTCGAAGTGCCAGATTTTCACTATTTTGTGGATAGTTAATTTTATTAGGTGACTTGATTAAATTTAATGTGAGAGTTAAGAAAGTGCTTCCAACTGCTTTTGGTATCCCACAGCTCAGACGTACTACTGGTGGGTAGAGCATACGCAGTGTAGGAAAATAGTTTATTCCAATTAGAAGCGAGTAACCATCGACCCTCCGACAGAGAGCACTCTTGACTTTCTTTTCAGCTAAGTTCAAGAGTCTTATGAAATTGAAATGAAAAACTTGTAAATAGAAAGATATTAATGGCCAATCTTATGCGTCACTTTCGGATCAACCTTCACTAATCGGAAAAATTTCCTTTGGGTGAAGGTGAGAGCATACTTCGTGGCGACGAAAACAGTTTTATTTCTACTTTACTTTTGCATAAATGAAAAATTAAGAAATGATTTAAGTTGAAAAATTAAATGGAGGATACGCTCTGCACTTCAAAAGTGAGTGTGTGAAAAGGTGGAGTTAGAAAAATTCAATCACACGAAAATTGACAAAAACGCAAATCCCCCCAAGGGAGGATGGGATGTGGGTGTTGGTTACCCCACTGCTCTCGTTTAAATATTTTACAAAGTGCTGAAAGTTAAATGCTTCTTAGTCCATTAAATATGGACCTAAGAGCTTACAATGCTTGGAAATTGGAAAGTAGAATTTTTTGGGTGTCTACCGAAGATTTTTTTGCACTTTTAGGGCTCTTGATCACTCCAAAACTTTGACTTTAATACGCAGACCTGCTAATTTCCAGCGAACTAAAGTGCTGCAAAAAAATGATTAGAATGCACAAATTTACATAAAAAAAATACAACTTTATACTTGTAAAAAATTATGGAAAAATGAAGAGCATACAAGCATAAAATGAGATCTAGACTTAGCCTTTAGATATGATGAAAATGCAACTCTCTAGATCTGAAAATTAAAACAAACTTTAGATGATATTGATCTTTAATAAAGTACTTATGCTTGTTCCAATAGAAACACAAAGGGAAAATAGGTTTGTCTTTGAAAAATTTGGAAGAAGGATAGAGAACCAAGCTTGTTCGCTTGTGCAATATTGGAGAAGGAGAAGTGCCATGCAAGAAAATTGTTAGTGCTTAAATATGAGGTGATCCACTATCCAAAAAGAGGAATCAAGCCAAGATCCGCTTTCACAATAGAGCATTAGATCCTGTAATACAACCAAGAAAACTCACACATACAAGAGATTAAATCTAGTAGATCAAATGATAAGAAGTGTGAAGAGCAAAAATACAACCGAATATTATTTGCTACTTCTAGATCGCTACACATCCAATATAAATAATCAAATCAAGACAAGAATACTTACCCTACTAGAATCCAAGATCCCTACCAAGCTAGATAGATCTACTTGCAAATGAAAGTAAAAATGGAATATCACAATGTTACCTCAACCAAAGACTAGCATGCATGAAGAACAAGAGCCACCAATGACCTCCAAAGTCTCAACAATATATTAATAATCAAAAGTATTAAAAAAATAAGCAGAGATTCTATGCAATCCAACACTTGGGAAAAATGGAGCATGAACCTTGCTTAAATAGAAAACTCATCAAGGAAATTTGAATTGGTTGAGGAGAGAAATCTAGGGTGTGGGGATGACACATGGTAACTCCAAATCCCATGAATAATGCTTGATTGGAATCCCATTGAATGGAGGAGTGGCCACCTAAGGAAAGGCTCCCTCCTTCCCCACATTGGAGGCTGCACCCTCCAAAAAACGTATGCCACATAAGGGTTGACATCTCCCTCATGAGGGAGGGCACAAATCTCAAAAGAGCCACCTCATATCAATCCAATATTTGATTGATCTCTCACTTATTCGGTTGGTAATTCTCTTAAATGTTATGCCATGTCACTCAAACCATCCATCCAACCAACTCGCATACATGAGGGAGTGACGTCCATCACGTGGATGCATGGCCCACGCACTTGTTTATTAAGGAAATCGTTATCCTAAGTCACATGTTATAAAAAATGTGCCCAAATCCTGAGTAAGTGGTCGCCTTCACTATTTATATAATGCCATCCCTTTCCAAAAAATTTAAATCAATATTTTTGTCTTTTTTATTTAAATGCCAAAATGATGCATTATTTGTGAAGAATGCTCTCGGAGATGTCGTAGTTGCCCGGAAAATGGAGAAAGTGGGAACTAGAGTAAAGAGGAAACTTTGAGCGTCAAAACAAGCTTCCCCACGCCAAATTCTGCCTCCAGATGACAATATTATTACATTTTGAATTTTTTCAATTAAACCATAAAAAAATGGTCTAATTTACGGAAAAAATTATTTTTGTCGGAATGAATTCAAACTCCTAGGGTACCTAGTGCATGTCCATACAACTTATTCGGGATGGCGAGCATGTTACAAAAATACATTCCAATAGGTTTTAATAACCTCCCAAAATTCGTCATCAGAAAAACACTCCAGCTTTGGAGGTGTGAGTGAAAAACTCAGGAATTATACGTCACTTTTTAGTAATGCATAATCCCTAAGGAAAAAAACACTCTAGAGTATTTCCCTGATAACAAACGTTGAGAAAGGCGAAACCTTTCATAAAAAATTCATGCTAGACCAACTTATTACAAAATCCCTGCAGGGTTTGGACATGCAAATTATTACAAAGGGCAAAAATTTTCCTGATGAACACTGAGCTCTGGCGAGTGAACAAAAAATTTGTTGAAGTCTTCTGTGGTTTACAAGTTGTCCACCATGGTGCAACTTCAGTGGAAAACATCTGGCTCCAACTATGGGACGCATGATTGATAGTTTCTTTAAAGCTGGAAATCACGCGAGAATTTAGAATCTTCGGTTTTCGGCATGACACCAAAGGTGTATTAATCACATGTGATATAAAAAATAAACCAAAATGAAGTATGAAGTTTGCACAATAATATACAAGGCATAATATACATAAACTAATATACATTCTATGGTACAAAACTAATATACAAAAATATGATACAAAAGTAATGTACAAAAATGAAAGAGTACAGGGTTTAGAAAAGCCCTGATACACAGATGCCCCTTAGGCATGAAATATTATCTCTGAAGAATAGTTTCAAGAACTTCCCATTAACTGGCAAGTTGAGCCATTCTCCGTCCATGTCATTGAGAAAGAAAGAATTGGCACCAGCCAAGTCATATATGATAAATGGCCCCATCCAGAGGCTGTCAAACTTTCCATGCTTGCCCAGTTTCTCTCTTCTCTTATCCCAAAGTAACACTGTGTCACCTATCTGAAAAGATTTAGGTCTGGAAGACTTATCGAATTTTTTCTTTATCTTTTCCTGATTCCTAATGCTTTTGTCAACAACCTTCCTTCTCATCCAACTCTACAATCTGGTTGATTCTGTCTTGAATAACATCCTGATCGGTACTGAAAGGTTGAAGTAATTGGTATGCTGGAAACTTAAGATGAATAGGTAACTGAACCTCCATGCCATATACCAACTCAAAAGGGGACTTCCCAGTGGAACTCTTCTTGGTAATACGGTCAACCCATAAAGAAAATTTTATTTTGCTATCCCATGATTTCTTATTATCCCCAACAGTTTTCTTAATAATAGTCATTAAGTTCTTGTTACTGGATTCTGCAAGGCCATTTCCTTGGGGGTAATAATCCGACGAATGGCATAATGTAATGCCATACTTGAAACATAATGCTGAGAATTCTGTTGAGCTGAATGCTTTGGCATTATCGGTGGTTATCTTGGAAGGTATATCAAAACATGTGATAATCTTGTCTTTAAGAAAATCCATGATCACACCTTCGGTAGCCTTCTTGGTGGGAATTGCTTCCACCCACTTAGTGAAGTAATAGGTAGCAACAAGGATCCATGAATAACCAATGCTTGAGTTATCCTTGAACTTACCGATGAAATATAGCCCCCACTGCTGAAAAGGGGCTTGGACTATTACTGGTTTTAAAGGCAAGGCTGCTAGGTTTTGTTTTCCGACAAAAAATTGACATTCCTGACAATTCCTAACATACTTGTGCACATCTAAAAATATATTTGTCCAGTAATAGCCAGCTCGAAGGATCTTGTGGGCTGTAGTTCTAGCTACATAGTGACCACCACAAAATCCCGAGTGAAAATCAACCAAGATTTTTTTGGATTGTGGTTCGTCGACACAACTAAGTATTAATCCATTTGGTTTTCTCCAGCTCGGTCCATCTTGTGTAATGCAATACTTAGTGGCCTTTAACCTTAATGCTCATCTCTTATGTCCTATTAGATGTTCTGGGCATGTAAGGTTATTTAAGAAGAAAATGATATCTGTATACCATTCACACTGTTCTAACCGTTGAAGCTCTGCTGACTTGACCTGTTCTGACACACCATTCCCAAGGCTTCCTCATTCCCCTGAGTTAACATCTTTTCAAGGCCTTGTCCCTTCATGTGTTTAGTGGGTCTAATTTCTAAGTCATATTCTTGTATTTTAGACACCCACTTCCCTCTTATCCCTAGGAAATCCTGCTGGGATAATATATCTTTTACTGTTGCATGTGGTACATAACCAATTATCTTAGAATAACCAACATACGTTCTGAAATGTTTAAGGGATTTTACTAATGCATAGGCTTGCTTTTCCATTAGTGTATATTTTAACTCGGAGTTCTGTAATTCTCTACTCATGAATGCAATGGGTTGCTCGAAACCTTCATTATTCTTTTGAAGCAACACCCCTGCAATCGTGTCCTCTTATGCAAATGAGAAAATCTGAAAATCTTTTGTGTAATCAAGGCTAACCAAAACCGGTGATTTTGCTATGCTTTCCTTGATGCATTTGAATGCATTTCTACCTTCATCTGACCATATGAACTTTAACATCTTTCTTTAAAAGTTTATGTAATGGTTTCATTAATTCTCCTAAGTTGGGGATGAACCTCCTTATGAAGTTAGTCTGACCATTGAATGACTGGAGGGCTTTCAAATCTTTGGGAAAAGGTACTCTTTTTATGGCCTCTATGTTGATTAAGTTGTCATTGATGCCAACAGTGCCTGGCCATTGATGACAACAGTTGCGTCTTGGTGCCCCTTGTGGAGCCCCTGAGGGTTAGTGTTTGGTTTGTGGTTGTCTGTGTCAAGAAGAGACCTTTTGACTTTGTCCAAGCCCAAGCTTGAAGCCCTTGGAGGCCTTGGGACAATGCCAAAAGCCCTGGCTACCCATTAACTTGGGTGAGTACACCTAAGTTGTATCTTGGTCCCAGTTGAGTCCATTGTTATATCCCCTGCTCCTGGTTGTACTTTTATGGTCTCTTGGTTGATTGTTGAATGAATGTATCCCTCACACAATTGACTTGTGCTCTTACATGATGAAGTCTTTCTTTTGATGATATCCTTGAAGAGATCCTACACTAATTAAAGAAAACAAGTTGAAGGACCCTGCCAATGCAACCAAGATCCTCATAGGGTGATATCCATCATTAAGCCCTTTTGATTGATATATGGAGTGTCTCCTAACTCCTTACGGTTGATGAGTTATCGTCATTTAAAGTTGATGAGGTCATGAAGCCCTTAGTACCCTTATCTTGGGGTTTTGATGACTATGAACCCATTTGGTAATGAAACCATTACATATGCTTTTAAGGCACCTATGATGACCTTGTGTCATTGAAGAAGCCCTTGGAAATCATGATGAAAGCCCACAAATTGGTCATATGCCCATAAGTTTGAAGAAGCCCATGATCTGTAATGATGGTGCCCTTATACTTGGAAGCTTGGTCCTTGAACCCACCCTTGATGATTTTTGATGTCATAGCTTGATGGTGAAGTCCATGATCTTGATAGGTAGAAATGACCCATTATGTGGTCATTTAAAACGAAATACTTGATAATGTCCATGCCTTTGTTGAAAAGTTTAAGCACTTGCACTTGATGTTGATGGAGTTGGTCCTTAAGCCCACAAGTCCGGTTCTTGAAGCCCATTGCACAATGGCATATGGTGGCTTGGTTGGAGTCTTGGTTGGTGTGATTAAAACCCTTCACATTGTACTTAGAAAGCATTCCCTTATGGTCTAACCCCAATAAAACAAGGATGTTGTACATCCATGAAGCCAAGGAGAGTAAAGGTATCAAAGCCTTAAAGCATTGAATAAATAAAATTCTAATTCAAATAAAAACAAAATAATAAATTGTTTATTGTTAAAAGTCAGCTCCACAAATGAAGCTTTTGGACAAAATAAAAATAAAATGAAATTTTATGACAAGTCGGCCCAGCTATATTTAAAATTATAATAATAAAAAATAAACTCAATTTGTGACAAGTCGGCTCAAAATAATTAATTGAAAAAGTAGTATAAATACAACTGAAAAGTCATTCATTTGTGAGGTGATTTTTTGGTGAAGATGAAGCTCTGAAATTCGCGGGTACTGTAGCAGCTACAGTGACTGAAAATGTTTTTGGTATGTGGAATTTGGTGTGAGAAAATTAGCTCTGATTTTCGGATGAACCTGAGGCAGCTACAATAAAGTTTTTTTTTCTGATTTTTTTTGGTAAAGGAAACACTGGAGATGAAGCCCTAATTTTTTTGGTGAAGGCAACAAAGCTCTGATTTTTTTTGAAAAGGAAACACTGGAGATGAAGCCCTAATTTTTTTTGGTGAAGGCAACAAAGCTCTGATTTTTTTTTTTGGTAAAGGAAACGTTGAAGATGAAGCTCCTTTTTAAGGTTGACGTCAAGGGCATCTCAGCTGCTCTTTTCTGAAATTGAAGGCCGTCCCACCTGCTGATCAAGTTCAGATCTGTTTTGATGATTTTTGTTTTGATTGCTTCCAGGGTTTGATATTTTTTTTTGGTGATCTTTCTAGAAGTGTCTAAAGGTCTATTTATTGAAGACATCTTCTCCTCACTTGGATGCATATCTCAGTTGTGCTTGACGTCTAGGGTAAAAGGATTATCTCTGCTGCTCACATATGTGAATTGGGTGACTGTTCAAGAGGTGACGTTGATGGTTTATGCTACACTTACCTAGCCGTCTGGTGTTGTGAGGTTTGGTCTGCTGTTTGGGGTCTTCCCTTGCTTCGATCTGCTAGTTTGAAGTTGTGTGAACCCTGTCCTCTACACTGAGCTACCTTTAAAGGACCCGATCTGTTCTGTGCCTTGCTTGTTGAGCTAGCTGTGACTCTAGAAGCTCAGCCGTGACCTTTAGACTCTGTTGTGAGTCCCTTTCCTGTTGGCTACCTTCTGTTCTGTGGAGGCCGTAAAACTTTAGACTGTATCCTATTCTACTGTGAGGCCTGGAATCTTGAACTGTTGTGCAGTGTGAATATAGCATAATTATTGTGGGAATGTTTTAGTAGAGGCTGTAGTCCTAATGTTTCTGGTTACTTGTGTTAAAGATCTGTTGTTATTTATTTCAGACCTACTTTACTACTGTGACTTATTCTGGGTTTGATACTAATCCTGTGTGTTGAGGGTTTATCACTTTAGACCTTTTTGTGTCTTCTTCTATTGGACAGTCTTTATGCTGAGGTTTGTTTGTGTGAGGTAAGATCACTCCAAACTCTATATGATGCACACTTGATGATTGATTCTTGAACAAATCCAAGCTTGAAGCTGAGGTCTTCTATAGCTCACACAGAAGTCTGAGGTTGGCATAAATACACAGACATGCAATATAAGAGATGATTCCATGTCAATACATGATGTATCCTATGATGTAATGATGCATGCAAACATGATGATGTTGATAGTGTATGTATAGTGATGCACTGTGGAGTAAAGAGTACAGTAGGCAGTAATCTGATGAATTACATACACAATGATTATGCTCAGTAGTCAGTAACATGCTTGAGTGATGATAGTGACCGACATTGATCGTGGCATATCTTTGACTTCATATTGACATAGTGTGAATTGACAAGTAAATGACAAGATAAGTGAAACAACAATGGCAGCTTGATTTGGCAGTGATCAGTGAGCAGAGGTATATGAGCAGACTTCCTTCTAGATCTTATTGTGACCGCAGTGACATGTCGATGAACAGAGCTGAGGTAATGAGCAAGACGTCCTTGTAGATCTGATTATGACAGCAGTGACATATTGATGAACAGAGGTACATAAGCAGCTTGGTACAGGTTTGGCACAGGTTTCCATATGTGCAGTTGGTCTAACTCAGATTGGCTGAGTTGTATGAGCACTTGGTTTGACCCAGGTGGTCTGGTACACAGTTGGTTGAACCCAGATTTATTGATTCGAATAATGAGAACAACAGATTGATTTATGCACATAGATTGATTGGTACATCTAAGATTGATTGGTACAGCTAGATAGCAGTGTGGTACAGTTGTGATGAGCAGTGAATGAGTAGTGAACAATTGATGACAGTGAACAGTTGATGAGCAGTGAATGAGTAGTGAACAATTGATGACAGTGGTCAATTGATGAGCAGTGGCAGTGGTTGAGCAGTGTGGTGCAGGTGTTGGTTAATAGGTCCGCAGGATCAGTGCGGTTTTGGTTCAATAGTTCGGGATCTATCTTCATATCAGGGTGGCAGGACGGGGCAAGGAAATTGAGGGAGCTAAGGCTTCCTTCAGGTTGTAGCCTGTAAACCAGGGGGTTGTAGCCTCCTTCCAGTTGTAGCTGGAGAATTGAAGTCTTTGTAACAAAGGGGGTTGTTACCTCCTTCCAGTTGTTGTTGGCAAATTATTATTATAAAAGCTTCCGTGGTTTTTCCCCTAGGACTTGGGTTTCCACGTAAAAATCTTGTGTACTGTGTTTTTCTATGCTTCCTATGTGATGATGATATGATGAACTGTAACTGTTAATAATGCTGATGATATAATGATAATGTGATAATGCATTAATGAATGATGTATTGAATAAGCTGCTGATGATTGTTAAAGTTGAAAAATAATAAAAGCTACACACACTGTTCACCCCCCCCCTCTCAGTGTGGTCGGTGTGTCCAACACTCTACTCTGACAGGGTCCACTTTAAGTCCATCCTTTGTTATTATGTGGCCTAACAGTTTGCCTACATCAATACCAAGTACTGATTTAGCTGGGTTGAGTGATATGCCAAATTTCCGACATTTCTCGAAAACTTGTCTTAAGTGTTTGACATGATCATTCCTTTCCTTAGAAAAAACTGTCAAATCGTCTTGATAAATCTCAATTATTTTCCCAACCAGCTCTTTAAAAGCGTAATCCATAGCACGCTGAAAAGTGGCTCCCGCATTTGTTAAACCAAAAGGCATTTTGATGTATTCATAAGTACCCCATGGGGTGGTGAAGGTAGTCTTATGTCGATCCTCCTTATTAATTAAAACTTGGTTATATCTGGAGAATCCGTCCAACATGGAAATTATTCCTGAACCTGTTATTCTCTGGAGAAGAGTTTCCATGTTTGGCAATGGGTAGTTACCTTTTAGGTAGGATGTATTAATATTTCTAAAATCAATGCAAATCCTGATTGAACCATTCTTCTTTCAAACTACCACCAAATTTGAGCACCAAGTCGAATGTCTTGTTGGCTAGATGATTCCTGCTGCCAACATCTTTTCTAATTCCTTCTTGACTATTTGTGCCATCTTTGGGTTTATTTGTCTCAGTTTTTGTCGGAATGGCTTAACATCTTTGAATTCTGGTTTCAAAGGGATGACATGTTGAAACACATCATCTCGGTAGGCCTTAAGTTCATCATATGTGAATGAAAAAACATCCCTATATTGCCTTACCAAGTTAATTAACTCATTTCGTTCTTTTTCTGAAGTTCCTTTTCCAATTTTAATTAATTTTGGATCTTTGTCTATTCCGATGTTTACTTCTATGTATTCCCCAGGTTTGATCGTGTCCTTTTTATTCTTATATTTGTTCTGCCGATCAAAACCATGCTCTAATTCCACAAAGCCACTAGGGATAAGATTGAACTGATCATGCTTTTTCTGATACTCTTTACCTTCCTCTTGGAAGCTGACCTGAAAATATGAAAACTCTTCCACATTGTGGATGAATTTCAAAATTTGGTCGTCATTCTGAAAAACTTGCCAATGGTGTACATTATCAGTAATAGATGGTCTAAAATTTATTTCTAGTGTACCATTCCCATTTAATAGTTCTTCGGTTGGCTGAAGTGTTGATGCAGCTACTGCTAGTCTATCTGCCATGCAATTCTGATCTCGAGGAATAGCAATAAGGTCTAATGCATAAAAAAGTTCCATAGTGTCCCATATTGCATTCCTATATCTTTTAAGTCTTTGACATTTGCATGCATACTTGTTCTTCACTTGGAGAATTATTAAGTTTGAGTCTCCCTTAATACTAAGCAGTTTGATTCCCATGTCCATAGAAATTTCTAATCCTAGAAGTAATGCCTCATATTCAGCCACATTATTGGTTGCATCAAATTCTAACCTATAAGCAAAGTTGAAAGTTTTCCCACTAGGTGAAGTGATGACAATGCCTGCCCCTTTACCCGCTCTTGAGTGTGCTCCATCAAAATTCATTCTCCATACCTCACTAACTTTCTCATCTTTTATTTGTTCTTTTACAGGGGCTAGAAAGTTGGAGTAAATTGCATAACAGCCATTGATATCAGTGCTGTATACATATTCATTTTTTAAATTCTTAGGATCCTCAACATGATATTTCTTTGCTTTTTCTGTATGCAATTTAACTAGAGAGTTTTCTTATGCGGGTACCGTGGCATAACTCCAATCCATTTGGATGGAACCCCCTAGATCAGCAGCCCACTTTCTACAAAGGAGCATGCCCCACTGGTCTGGTACATCGATCACTAGGACATCCATGGTGATATGGATATCAAGGTATTTGGCAAACTGCACAGGTAGATTCAAAATAATGCCAATTACATCAACTTCTCTAGAATCCATGGCACAAACATTTCCATATGGTCTAGTGATCTTTAAATTCATCTTTTCCATGACCTTCTTGGTCATGTTGTTTGATGAGGCCCCAAAGTCAATCATATAGTTGTGTAGAAGAAGATCATTTATCATCAATGATACATAAAAGGTCGGGTGATCTTCTTTTCTCGTGTCCCTAGTATGAAAATCTACTGGGGGGTCTTTCTCATCAATTTTCTTTTGAAAAGGGCTTCTTTTCTTTGGATGTTCTTGATTTATCTCTTGTGGAGGATCAATTACTTTCATTAATTTCTCCCTCTGGTAAGGGATCTTGAGGACTTCTATGACAGGTACAGGAAATTTTGCATTCTCAAACCATTTTCCTAAATCAAGATCAACAGGAATAGGGTTAGGATTATGTGGAGTTATTACCTTTGGTACATACTATTGTTTGGCCTTGGGGCTCCAACATAATCCCGTCTCTGATAAGTCCTTTAAACTTAGGCATCTATTTGATCTGTTCCGGAGTAGGCATTTCACCATAAGCATTAGCTAATCTATCATTTTCTTGGGAATGCTCTCTAGCTTGTTTCCATGTTTCTTGAGAGAGTGGGTGAACATGTCCTACTATATTGATGTATTCAGGCTCGCTTGTGAAAACTCCATTACTGCTACTTCCCATGTATTCATGTTCTAGGGATTTGCATGCTACATAACATGTAGACTCTTCATGTAATGCATCACAAGGTCTACAATATGGAGGAATTTCTTCAACCATATTGGCGGTTTCAAGTTGATGAGGCATCCTATCCTCTTGATGAGGTCCTTTCTTATGCCACTTTCCTTTATTATTATGTTGAAAAGGCTTCTGATTGGAATATGATCTTTCTATAGCAACCACCCTATTTTGCATAGTCTTGGGTTGAGTGACATAGTTGGCTTCCATTGCCTCCATACGTTCACTCATCTCCTTCATTTGCTTTTCATAAGCTTCTTGCATTTTATCCATGGGTGGTTTATCCTTAGGCTCATGATGCTTAGCAATGTTTCTTGTGAACCTAAGGATGTTTGATTTACCCAGCGTTTGCACGTTTAGATCAGTTTTTACAGCCATCTCTCAAGGTAGGTGGTTCTCTTGAGCATCTTTCAAAGTAGGTGGTTCTCTATCAATAAGCATGAATTTGAGATCCCTAGTAAATGCCTCCATGTAGTAAATTAATATGGATTTATCAGTGGGTTTAATATCATCATCAAAACTGGCAACCAAATCTCTGAACTTTTTATTAAAATCCTCCATCATTTCATTTTCATTTCTTTTCATGGAATGGAGGGCATTCAATAAGTGACGCGGCTCTTTCTTTTCTCCCCATCTTCCCACAAAACCTTTTATCAAGGCATCATAAGAATCATAGGTATTATCTGCTAATCCTCTGAACCACTCAGTTGCATCATCTTCTAGAGATAAGGAAAAAAGCCTCATATACACATCATCATGTTGTTGTGCAAGAGTTTGGCACTAGACCAGGTTCCTATCAAATCTTTGAAGGTGGATTGTTGTCGAAATGGCGTTGTTTCCTTGAAAGAAAGGTAACTTCTCAATGGCTCTTTCAGGGAGTTCATGTGGATATCCTGCAATCTGAGTAAGGTTAAGGGGTTTAAATTTTTTATCCATCGGAGACAATTCTTTATTTGTAAACAAAAACTAGATGTCAGGGAGGGACTCGGATCATAAATGTTCAAGGACCCTACAAGAAGTAAGTCTAGCTTGTCTCCTTCGATAAACCCTTTCAGGTTCAGGAATGAAACTGACTAAATTGTCAGAAGTTCTTCTTGTAGAATACCTGATTGTATTGTTGACCAGTGGAGTCGCCAGGTGGATCGAGTGAATCTTAGAAGTTTTCAACTAGACACACCAAAGGTATAAAACAAAAAGAAGTTAAAATGTCGTACCCAGGGATAGAATATTTATCCCCAGCAACAACGCCAAAAATGTTGCCGCCGGATTACACACCATTTTTGTCGCAACAGAAATCTATGTTGCCGCTCGGTGTGCCCTTGGTGGCAAGTCTCGAGTCAAGTATGTCACTTAGTTCTTGACTCCTCTGTTTAGGCAAAATTCCCAACGAAATCCAAGGGGGGTAGTCCCTATGGAAAGTTACTAAGGTTGTTAGGGTCTTCCAGTTAAAGTGATCAGTTGTTTATTAAAGTTTTGGGAGTTTTTTTATTAAGGTTCAACATTGAAATTGCAACAATAATTAAGAAAGCTTTCACCAGCATAACTTAGATAAATCACTGTGAATTAAAGATACACAAATACTCGATTGATCAAAATCAAATCAAAAGTGCAAGGACCAATGCCTTATGGAGTCAAAACATAGTGCGAAATTTGTAAATGCTGGAAAAATAAAATGTTGTGCAATCGTATCTTGGTTGATTTTAAATTATTAAGATGAATCTTGATAAGGGACAAGAAAGGAAAACTCTCGAGATACCGTAAAGGGACAGAGATGAATGTCCGAAGTTCTAAAGATTGGTGCTTCCGTACAAGAACATGACAAACTGTCAATACCCTGAGCGTGTGTTCAACGCTACACCAACAAGGATGTAGTCTAACGGTGCCCCAAGGTCAGAGTATAGCTACTCGGCTTCCCCAGGCGGAATCCACACCAAACTTTAGTCTCGAAGTGTCAGATTTTCACTATGTTGTGGGTAGTTAATTTTATTAGGTGACTTGATTAAATTAAATGTGAGAATTAAGAAAGTGCTTCCAACTACTTTTGGTATCCCACAGCTCAGACGTACTACTGGTGGGTAGAGCATATGCAGTGTAGGAAAATAGTTTATTCCAATTAGAAGCGAGTAACCATCGACCCTCCGATAGAGAGCGCTCTTGACTTGCTTTTCAACTAAGTTAAAGTGTCTTACGAAATTGAAATGAAAAACTTGTAAATAGAAAGATATTATGTCCAATCTTATGCGTCACTTTCTGATCAACCTTCACTAATCAACAAAATTGCCTTTGGGTGAAGGTGAGAGCATACTTCGTGGCGACGAAGACGGTTTTATGTCTATTCTAATTTTTCATAAATGAAAAATTAAGAAATGATTTAAGTTGCAAAATTAAATGGAGGATACACCCTGCACTTCAAAAGTGAGTGTGTGAAAAGGTGGAGTTAGAAAAATTCAATCACATGAAAATTGACAAAAACGCAAATCCCCCTAGGGGGGATGGGATGTGGGTGCTGGTTACCCCAATGCTCTTGTTTAAATCTTTTACAAACTGCTGAAAGTTAAATGCTTCTTAGTCCACTAAATCTGGACCTAAGAGCTTACAATGCTTGGAAATTAGAAAGGAAATTTTTGGGTGTCCATCGAAGAGTTTTTTGCACTTATAGGGCTCTTGATCACTCCAAAACTTTGAATTTAATACGCAGACCTGCTATTTCCAGTGAAATAAAGTGCTTCAAAACAATGATTAGAATGAACAAATTTACATAAAAGAAATACAACTTTATACTTGTAAAAAATTATGGAAAAATGAAGAGCATACAAGCATAAAATGAGATCTAGACTTAGCCTTTAGATATGATGAAAATGCAACTCTCTAGATCTGAAAATTGAAACAAACTTTAAATGATATTGATATTTAATAAAGTACTTATGCTTGTTCCAATAGAAACACAAAGGGAAAAGAGGTTTGTCTTTGGAAATTTTGGAAGAAGAAGGATAGAGAACCAAGCTTGTTCGCTTGTGCAATATTGGAGAAGGAGAAGTGCCTTGCAAGAAAATTGTTAGTGCTTGAATATGAGGTGATCCACTACCCAAAAAGAGGAATCAAGCCAATATCCGCTTTCACAGTAGGGCATTAGATCCTATAATACAACCAAGAAAACTCACACATACAAGAGATTAAATCTAGTAGATCAAATGATAAGAAATGTGAAGGGCAAAAATACAACCGAATATTATTTGCTACTTCTAGATCTCTACACATCCAATATAAATAATCAAATCAAGACAAGAATGCTTACCCTACTATGATCCAAGATCCTTACCAAGCTAGATAGATCTACTTGCAATTGAAAGTAAAAATGGAAAATCACAATATTACCTCAACCAAAGACTAGCATGCATGAAAAACAAGGGCCACCAATGACCTCCAAAGTCTCAACAATATATTAATCATCAAAAGTATTACAAAAAGAAGCAGAGGTTCAATGGAATCCAACACTTGGGAAAAATGGAGCATGAACCTTGCTTAAATAGAAAACTCCTCAAGGCAAATTCGAATTGGTTGAGGAGAGCAATCTAGGGTGTGGAAAATGACACATGGTAACTCCAAATCCCATGAATAATGCTTGATTGGAATCCCATTGAACGGAGGAGTGGCCACCTAAGGAAAGGTGCCCTCCTTCCCCACATTGTAAGCTCCACCCTCCACAAAACGTATGCCACATAAGGGTTGACGTCTCCCTCATGAGGGAGGGCGCAAATCTAAAAAGAGCCACCTCATATCAATCCAATATTTGATTGATCTCTCACTTATTCGGTTGGTAATTCTCTTAAATGTTATGCCATGTCACTCAAACCATCCATCCAACCAACTCGCATACATGAGGGAGTGACGTCCATCACGTGGATGCATGGCCCACGCACTTGTTTATTGAGGTAATCGTTATCCTAAGTCACATGTTATAAAACATGTGCCAAAATCCTTAGTAAGTGGTAGCATTCACTATTTAAATAATGCCATCCCTTTCCAAAAATTTTAAATCAATAGTTTTGTCTTTTCTTTTTTTTTTCTTTTTTTTGGCACTTGTGCATTTTCTCATTTTTTAGCATTTAAATGCCAAAATGATGCATTATTAGCGAAAATTGCTCTTGGAGACGTCTTAGTTGCCCGAAAAATGGAGAAAGTGGGCACGAGGGTAAAGAGGAGACTCTGAGCATCAAACCAAGCATCTCCACGCCAAATTCCGCCTCCAGACGACACTTTTATTGCATTTTGAATTTTTTCAATTAAACCATAAAAAATGGTCTAATTTACGGAAAAAAAAAAATTTATTTTTGTCGGAATGACTTCAAACTCTTAGGGGACCTAGTGCATGTCCATACGATTTATTCGGGATGGCTAGCATGTTACAAAAATACATTCCAGCAGGTTTTAATAACCTCTCAAAATTCGTCATCAGAAAAACACTCCAGCTTTGGAGGTGTGAGTGAAAAACCTAAAAATTATATGTCACTTTTCAGTAATGCATAATCCCTAAGAAAAAAAACACTCTAGAGTATTTCCCTGATAACAAACGTTGAGAAAGGCCAAACCTTTCATAGAAAATTCATGCTAGACCAACTTATTACAAAATCCCCGCAGGGTCTAAACATGCAAATTATTACAAAGGACAAAAATTTGCCTAATGAACACCGAGCTCTGGCAAGTAAACAAAAAAATTGTTCAAGTCTTCTGTGGTTCACAAGTTGTCGACCATGGTGCAACTTCAGTGGACAACAATCCCCAAAAGTAACATTGCCTCATTTTTCTTTCTTGAAGGTGAGAAACTTGGTCTAGTCTCTTGTCACGTGTTTTGAACATCCAATGTCAACATAGCATTGATTCCCCTTTTTTTTAGCATAGAGTGCGAATCCACATTCTTCCTTCTTTTGTCCTTTTGGATTCCAAACCTTAGGGTATTCTTATTTATGTTTGGCAATGGCATATTCTTCCATGTTTTGTCTAGGAGATCTTCATATGCTGCTTCTACAGTAACATGCTATGTTCCCATAGTTATTACACTTATAGCATTCAATATTGTAATAAAGTAGGGGAGTAAATGAATTGTAGTTTTTGTCAACAAACCCACGAGAAATTTTGTTTTTGTGGCTCACATAATCATCCTTTGAGGCCTTATAAGGGCCTCTAATTCTATTTCTCACATGGTCACTTCTTGTATAAGGTATACAATCTATTGTTTTATGACCAAAATTATTACAAGAAAAACAATAGCCAAAGAAGAGATTTTGGTACTAGGTGTGAAGGTCTACTTGGTGGAACAACTCTTCTGAACTTATTCTTGCTCTTGTGAGAAGAATCAGATTGTTGTTGGCAATCATTTCCTTTGTTGTTTCTTTCATTATTGATGGAGCCTTTGAAAATATTGGCATAACTTTTAGGCTTTTCTTCATTTCCTTGCTTGCATCTTCTTTGTTCGGGTACACAGGGTACTACCAAAGGACCGAACACCAAGAGCAACCACTTCACACAAACAGATCACAGATCAACACACCGATGTTTTGACGTGGTTTAAACCCTCTTGAGGGAAACACTCCACGGCCCCGGCCAAATAGCTTCTACGGGACAATTTATTATGCAAAGAAAGAAAGTTACAAACGAGCTTCTCATAATCGATCAACTAAACAATGACCCTCCATGCTCTTTAAATAGAGATCATGGACCAATCGGGTGTTAAGCCACGGATCAAGGTTAGGTTTGATCTAAGAGAAGTTGAGCCGTCGGATCACTCTATGTCGGAAACATATCGTGACCGTCGGATTAAGTATTTACAAATGCATACTAATGCATACTAAAGAAACACACTATCCCTAACGGATATATTACACAAGTTGATCTTAACTAACTCCTAAGTGTCTAAATATCCTAACATCCCCCCTTAAGAACAACTTGGGATAGGATTGAAGGATTTACAAAAGTGACACTATTAGGAGAAGGAAGGAGGCATTAGAGCCTATCCCCCCTTAATGACAAGTTCCTGAACTCCTAACATAGATCGAAGTTTAGAAAACTTCGCTTCTGTAAGAGACTTGGTGAAGATGTCTGCAACTTGATCATCTGTAGGGCAAAAGAGCACTTCGAGAACACGATCATGAACATGATTTCTGATGAAGTGCATATGTAGCTCAATGTGTTTGCTGCGTTGATGTAGAACTGGATCTTTGGCAAGCTTGATGGCACTTTGATTGTCGCACCAAAGTGGAGTAGGCTGCTGCTGCTCGAATCCAAACTCTGAAAGGATCTGTCGAAGCCATAAAGCTTCCTGACTGGCATTAACTGCTGCTCGATATTCTGCCTCTGCTGAAGAAAGAGCAAGAGCTTGTTGTTTCTTACAAGCCCAAGTAATAGGTCCAGATCCCAGACTGAAAACATAACCTGCAGTAGACTTTCGATCATCAGGATCGCCGGCCCAATCTGAATCAGTGAAACCAACCAACAAAGGTTTCCCCCCTGTACTGTAATGAATCCCAAACTGAACTGTACCTCGAATATATCGAAGTATTCTTTTAGCTGCTTTCCAGTGACTTTCATGAGGTGTCTGCATATAACGAGCAACTCTACCAACGGCAAAGGAAAGGTCAGGACGGGAATGAGTCAAGTATAAGAGACAACCAACAAGCTGACGATACAAGGTGGCATCGACTTCATGTGAAGTACAAATGGCAGAAAGTTTGACTCCAGACTGGAAGGGAGAAGGGGCTGGTTTACAATCTTCCATGTGAAAGCGACGAAGAAGGTCACAAGCATACTTAGACTGAGAAAGAAATATTCCTTCTTTGGTTTGCAGAACTTGGAGACCAAGAAAATAATGCAAATGTCCTAAGTCTGACATTTCAAAATTTTGTTTAAGACTGGATTTCACATGGGTTATAAGCTTAGGGTCACTACCAGTAAGAATAAGGTCATCAACATAGAGAACAAGTATGATGAGATGGTTTCCTACTTTCTTGGTATAGACATTGGGGTCAGAATGGCATCTAGAAAAACCAGTGTCAAGGAGAAAGCTATCCATTTTGGCATACCAAGCTCTAGGAGCTTGCTTAAGGCCATATAAGGATTTCTTAAGGCGGCAGACAAGGCTAGAGTTATTCTGAACATAGCCAGGAGGTTGTTCCATGTAAATTTCCTCCTGTAAATCACCATGTAAGAAGGCAGACTTGACATCCATTTGATGGACTTCCCAGTTGTGTAAGGCTGCAAGGGAAAGAACAAGGCGGATGGAGTTCATTTTGGCGACGGGAGCAAAGGTTTCATTGTAGTCAATCCCTTCAACTTGGGAAAAACCTTTGGCAACTAACCTTGCCTTAAGTCTTTCAACACTTCCATCTGATGCATACTTAGTTCTGTAGACCCATTTACATCTGACAAGTTTTCTTCCTTTTGGAAGAGGTACAAGATCCCAAGTATCGTTCGCCATTAAGGAACGATATTCTTCATCCATGGCTGCATCCCAATCTGGATTCCCTGAAGCTTCTGCAAAAGTTTCTGGATCATGATTCTCGGAAACTTGAGCCAAAAGAGAAGAGGCTCGCTGAAACTGAGAACGTGTTCGACGTTGATCTCTAGGATCACCGGCAAGATCACCAGCTGCTTCACATGTTGAACGGACCCATCGAGGAAGCACTTGTGCTGGTGCAACTGGAGGAACATGAGCAGGCGGAGGTGGATTTTCATCCTCACTGTCATCATCATAAACTGGAGTTGGAAACCTGTCAAGGAAGTTGGAAGAAGAAGAAGAAGGCACAAACGCCGAATCAGGCTCGCAGGCCAAAGATGGCACACTCGCCGAGTTAGGCTCGCAGGCCAAGATATTTTCATCAAATTTAACATCTCTTCTAATGATTATAGCATGAGAAGGTGGTTGAAGAAGTCTATAACCTTTTACATCTTCAGAATATCCAACAAATATGCACTTTTCACTTTTAGGCTGCAATGCTTTCCGTTTTTCATCCGGAATGTGAGCCCATGCTTCACTACCAAACACACGAAAGTGACTTACATCAGGTTTAATTTTACTCCATGCTTCTTCCGGTGTTATACCTTGTAATGCTTTTGTGGGGGTGCGATTAACTATGTAATTTGCACAATTAATGGCTTCAGCCCAAAATTGAAGACTTAGTCCCTTAGATTGGATCATACAATTAGCCATTTCTTTTAAAGTGCGGTTCTTCCGCTCAGCTACACCATTTTGTTGTGGTGTATATGGAACAGTGTGCTGTTGTTGGATGCCTTGTTCAGTGCATAAAGTAGTGAACTGTTTGTTAACATATTCTCCTCCATTGTCAGATCTTAACTTAATAATTTGATGACCAGATTTTTTTTCAACAAGGGCCTTGTAGGCCAAGAACATGTTAAATACTTCGCTCTTAAGTTTTAGGAAATAAACCCAAGTGCGTCTGGTGTAATCATCAATGAAAGTTAAGAAATACTTGAAACCAGAAAAGGAAGCAGATGGAAGAGGGCCACACAAGTCACTATGCACAAGCTCCAAGGGAACCGAGGCGTGCCAAGAGGCACGTTTGTCAAAACTGTCCCGATGATGTTTTCCGAGTACACAACCGGAGCAAACACCATCTCTACAAGATACCATCGGAAGACCTGTCACCATATTTTCTTTACATAGTTGTTGCAATGAGCGATAATTTAAGTGACCAAATCGCTCATGCCAAAGTTTGCTCAAGTTATCACTATGAGCAACAAAAACTGAAGGGAAAGGTGATGACCCAAAGTTGTTAAACTTGTACAACCTGGTAATATCATCAACAATTCCGGTAGCTAGAACCTGTTGAGGATCTTGAAAATCCTTGATTACAACTTGGTGAGGTGTAAAGGTCACAGTTTTACCTTCACCAGAATGAGTGATCTGATAGACTGATAACAAATTGCAGGAAATTTTTGGAACACATAGTACATCACTAAAATGACCATTATCTACTGGAACTGTTCCAGCTCCTACAACACTTAGAGATCTATCATCACCAACAAATATTTGTTTGGTGTTACATTCATGCATAGTAGAAAAGATGGCTTGATCCTTAGCCATATGATAAGATGCTCCAGAATCAATGAGCCATTCATTTGAAGTAGAAGAAGAAGATGCATTATAAGAATAACCAGAAGCACAAAGTGCATGACCATGAGAGGTAGATTCTGATGGCGAATCTAGGCTGATGTGGTGCTTCTTCATTGCTGCTTCCAAGGCTGCCATCTTCTTGAAACACTTTGATTCATCATGATTATCTTTCCCGCAATAGTTGCAATGACGCTCAGTCTTCTTGCCTTTTGGCTTGGATCCTTTGTCATTTTTTAAAGAAGGAGCTGACTGAGAGGGTTTGGGACCCTTGTTTGACTTATTATTGCGAAAATTTTGTTTCTTGGGAGGCTTGGACTTTTCTTTCTGTTGGGACAATAAGGCTTTCCCAGATGTATCTGCATTGTTGATTATTCCAAGATGAATGAGTTTATCTTGTTCCCTAATCAAGGAATCACAAAAGGATTCAAGACTAGGCTCTTGATAGCTAGCTGCATTCAATGACGCTTTCATGGAGTAAAATGTAGATACAAAAACAGAATATGCAGGTCCAAGTTTGGAAAGAATATGATAAATGCATTGTTTGTCTTCCCTCTCAATCTTACATTCTGCACATAAGAGCTTGAGAGTTTTGTACTTAGATAAATAATCTTGAATGCATGAAAAGTCACTTGGATTTAAAGAAATCAACTCATTTTCGAGTTGGTGACCTCGAATTTCATTGTGTTTACCAAACACAGTTTCCAACTTGTCCCAAGCAGCATTAGGTTCATCAATTCCAGATATGTGGAATCGCAAATCAGTAGAGATTGACATCCCAATCAATCCACGAGCTTCATCACATCTATTTGCCCATTTTATTTTCTTATCATCATCATTGGGTTCTTTTTCTTTCCCTGTTGTAATTCTGAAAAGTCCCCTACTTCGTAGAACATCCTCCATACGAGATTTCCATGAGAAATAGTTGGAACTGTTAAGTAGAATATCACAAAGGGCGGCCATATTTGTAAATTAATGGCTGTAAAAGCAGAAACCAATAGTCTGGATGTGAAGAGCTCGAAAAAATAGGCGGTTTCAAAAAAAACGGCACTGAGAACGGACTCTGTATGATGAAGTTATGCTTGAACAAAGAAACTGTTGAAGGTGTCCCCAATAGTGACGTGGCAGCTAGAGAATGTCCAGCAAAAAAAAGAACCCCCCTCTTCCCAAGATGAACCTTTTGACAATCACTTTACAAAAAAGTTGCTTTTAAGTGAATCACTTTTGTAAAATAAGTGATTTCACTTTTACAATGATATTACTTTTAAATAGTGCAACAATAAATAAAAAGCTTAAGTGACTCACTTGTATTTTTATTTTTTATTATTTAAGTGAGATGCACTTTTACAATAAAGTAACTTAAAAATAAAAATTGCATGCACTTTTCTTTTTAAAAGTAACTTCCTAAGACTTGAACTCAAGACCTATTAAGGAATAAAGCAACTTTGGACCAAGTGAGCTAGTTTAAAAGGTATGTAAAATATGGAAATGAGGAAGGAGGCTTTTTTTTTTTTTTTTTTTTTTACTCTTCTTGCTCGGTTTGCGTGCTTGCCCTTTTTTCTGCAAAACAAACCACAAAACGAAACAAAAAAACTTTTCCACACTTGTGGAGTTAGATCTTGTTAGCTTGCCCGGAAAGTCTACGTTTTCTCTCTGTTTCTGATTTGCCGAGATCGCGCAAAGTGCACGGCAAAGAGCATACGCAGCCGAAAAAAACCTTTCCCTTTCTGTTTCTGATTTGCCGAGATCGCTTAAGGTGCACGGCAAAGAGCATACGCAGATGGGATAGCAACAATCCGAACCCCAAAAAAAATCTAACAGTAAAAAAAATGAAATATGAGATTTTTTCTTATTAAAAAACGAAATAAAAAAAATGCGTCACTGTAACATTATACCTTCAGATCTGATGAAATACGCGTTTCTGGAGCAACCGGGAACCGTTTTCGATCAAACGAAAACTATTTTTCAATGGAAACGACGCTCCAGACGCAATGGAACACCTCCCACAGCCCAGAAATGCACAGAAATACCAGAACTAGAAACCCTTACGAGTTTCGGCAACAGCAGTTCAAGATCTAGATCATAACCGGAAGCGGCACTTCATAAAAGCTCTGATACCATGTTCGGGTACACAGGGTACTACCAAAGGACCGAACACCAAGAGCAACCACTTCACACAAACAGATCACAGATCAACACACCGATGTTTTGACGTGGTTTAAACCCTCTTGAGGGAAACACTCCACGGCCCCGGCCAAATAGCTTCTACGGGACAATTTATTATGCAAAGAAAGAAAGTTACAAACGAGCTTCTCATAATCGATCAACTAAACAATGACCCTCCATGCTCTTTAAATAGAGATCATGGACCAATCGGGTGTTAAGCCACGGATCAAGGTTAGGTTTGATCTAAGAGAAGTTGAGCCGTCGGATCACTCTATGTCGAAAACATATCGTGACCGTCGGATTAAGTATTTACAAATGCATACTAATGCATACTAAAGAAACACACTATCCCTAACGGATATATTACACAAGTTGATCTTAACTAACTCCTAAGTGTCTAAATATCCTAACATTCTTCAGGCATCTTTTGATTCTCATCATAGGCAAGACTTGTTTTGATGAATGGTGACCTTTCGTAAATGAGAATTTAATTCAAATTTTTAGTGCTCTCTAAACTTCTGTGTAATTGAGCATTTGAATTTTCCAATTCTTTTTTTGATGAGACAACTTCAGATTCTAGCTTCTCACAAGTTTCTTCATTTTCTTTGAGTTGATTTCTCACTACTCCTTCTATCCTTTTTTCCTCTTCTAATTGAGTCTTTAGGTCGATAATTGTCTTCTCTATTTCATCAGGATCATGATCTTTATTTTCATGTTTCTGCAATTGGTCCCTTTTCATTATAATTTTCTTAAGTCTGTCTATTTTGAGTCTTGCTTTAATGTATTATTCTTCTCAATTTGACTTTTCTTTCTAATTATCTTCATTTTCTTCATCCATAGACTTTGTATCGATGGCCATGAAGGGAGATTCCTCTTCATAAATATTGTGTATCTTGTCCCAAATCTCTTTAGCTGATGTGCACTACTTTACATTGACAATCACAGAATTTGATAGGCCACTCAAGATGCCATCCATTGTTTTTGCATTATTTTCACTTTACTCCTTTGCAGCTGCATCTGTTGAAGGAGTGGTTAGGATTGTATACCTCGTCATCACTCCCAGATATTTGAACCAAGGGCCATCAAATACATCTTCATCCTCTGTATTGTATATTTTGCTCAATCCATAAAAGGAGCTATGTTTGTGAAGAGACCTTTCTCACAAGCCATATGTGCTTGAGATCTACGTTCGAGTGGTTAAATTATTTTTTAAATAACCTACTCTAATATCAATTGTTGAACTTAAGCTTATCTAAGAGAGAGGGGGATGAATAAATACAAGATACTTTTTACTTTATATGAGCATTCATCAATCATTCATTAACTTCAAAATAGTAAATGCATATAAACTCAAATCACAATACACAAAATTTAACGTGGAAACCCTTTCGATATAAAAACACAAAATCTTATCTTTATAAATTCATGTAGGCACCAACCTACTAATAAAAATTTTGTAGGTACCAACATACTGGAGACAATAGTTCTCTCAATTGAGCACCAACTAAGCAAGATCTTTAGGCAACAACCTACTAGAGACACCCATCTCCTCAACTAAGCACCAACTCGGCAAGATCTGTAGGCACCAACCTTCTAAAGACACCAATATTCTCAACTGAGCACCAACCTGCTAGAGGCACGAATCTCCTCAACTGAGCACCAACTCAGTAATATCTTATGTAGGCACCAACCAATTAGATAAACAAGTACAATAATGTTGATATAATCACATTGTCATAAGAGCTCCTCAACATCTATGCCATACTAAACACTATTTCATCCCTCAAAACTATCATAAGATCACCTCGAAATATGTGCCATAATCATCCCTATATCAACCATTAAAACTGTTGGAAAAGGTTGTCATTGATGTCAACATAGCTAAATAACAGAAAAAGAACCACGGTGCAAACCATGAATGAAGACCAAGACTTGAGAGTCAAGGATGATCAAAAGTTTAGTGAACCAAGCAAGACTCATCCCAAGCAAGAATGTATACTTTGTTCTAAATATTCAAAGCACCTTCAGAAGTAAAGAAATCAGACTTAAAGCATTAAAGAAGTCAGATTGAAGAACCTTGAAGTAAATACAAGATAGAGACAACTTGAGACAGTTTAAGGACTAATGCACTAGTTCTGTGGAGCCATGGAAGGAGTCTATTAATGTCAACAAGGTCATCTTTGAAATCATGAAGAAGTTCTACTAAAACAAAGTATTAGATATGGTTGAAGAAGCCATTTAAGATCTTGAAGTCCCAATGACAATTTGAGAATAAATCCATAAGTAACCAGACTTAAAGAAGTCTATTTGAAACAATGATATCGAAGCAACCCTTGATGCTTATAAAGAAACCCAACCCTACCCAAAAAATAAGGTTTCTTTGATGACTACGAAAACTTTGTTAGGTCGGTTCTATTAATAATTAAAGAAACAATTCACATAATATTGGTGAGGTCATCTCTAATAAAAATACAAAAACCGTGTATAAATATAAGAGAAGTATGCCTCATTTGAGTAGTTGAGTTTGTGGTAATTGTTGAGGAAAAGAAAAATTCAGGGGTGATCAGACTAAAAAAGAACGTGAAGGAGCTAGTGCCACCAACAACTTGTTGGTCAATAGATAGCAACGAATTGAGTGGATATCTGAGGAAAATCTTTGAGACATAAAAGTAAGAAGCCCGAGGAACAGAGGAGGCAACAGGCCGAGGAGAAATCTAGTAGGTCGAGGAACGGGTTAGTAGGATGAGGAGCAGGGTCTCTATGGTGGTGAGATAAAAGAGGCCGAGGAGCAGGTCTGTGTGACTCGAGAAGCAAATCTCTGTGGAATTAGAGGTTGTTTGAGTTAGCAAGGCACCAAAGAAGTTGACTGTGTAAAAGTGCAGTGAAGAGTGAGTTTGTGAAAGTTGATTGCATAAAAGTATAGTGAGCGACAGTGACAAGGCATCAGATTTGTTATAGGACAGACAAAAGAGAGAGAGAGGGTCAAAGACTGAACAAAGATAATTAAGAATGCATCTTCAGTGGCGGATTGAAGTACAGTTGACATTTTGGTTTGATTACAGTGAAATTTGAGTTTGGACTTGACTATTATGATTCATAAAAGATTATGATTATTCTGTGATTGAATTTACATATACATCTTGTGTCTATTTGTGTACTCATTGTTGATGAGCTCTCATTGATGGTTACATGCATATATTAGTTAATGAATGTTTATATATGTTGACAAATGCATGAACAAGGTTGATTAAGTCATGGGTTGAAAGAAAAAGAAACTAAGGAATGAAACACTGATTCACCCCCCCCTCTCAGTGTCTCTAGTGTCTGTCTATTTTGAGTCTTGCTTTAATGTATTATTCTTCTCAATCTGACTTTTCTTTCTAATTATCTTCATTTTCTTCATCTACTGACTTTGTATCAATGGCCATGAAGGGAGATTCCTCTTCATAAATATTTCGTAGCTTGTCACAAATCTCTTTAGGTGATGTGAAATGCTTTACATTGACAATCACGGAATTTGATAGGCCACTCAAGATGGCATCCATTGTTTTTGCATTGTTTTCAATTGACTCCTTTGCAGTTGCATTTGTTGAAGGAGTGGTTGGGATTGTATAACTTGTCATGATTGAAATCCAAATATCAGACCCAAGGGCCATCAAATATAGTTGCTTCCTCCATATTGTATAGTTTTCTCCATCCAGAAAAGGATCTATGTCTGTGAAGATACCTCTCTCACAAGCCATATGTGATTGAGATCTGTGTTCTAGTGGCTAAACTATTTATGAAGGAACCTACTCTAATATCAATTGTTGAACTTAAGCTTATAGTAAGAGAGGGGGGATGAATCAATATAAGATACTTTTTACTTTATATAAGCATTCATCAATCTTTCATTAACTTCAAAAAAGTAAATGCATATAAACAAAAATCACAATACACAAAATTTAACATGGAAACCCTTTCAGGAGGAAACCACAAAATCTTATCTTTATAAATTCATGTAGGCACCAACTTACTGTTACAAAGTTTGTAGGTACCCACCTAGTGGAGACAATAATCCCCTCAATTGAGCACCAACTAAGCAAGATCTGTAGGTACCAACCTACTAGAGGCACCAATCTCCTCAACTGAGCACCAACTTAGTAAGATCTTGTGTAGGCACCAACCAATTAGAGAAACAAGTACAATAATGTTGATATAATCACCTTAAAGATTGAGCCATAATCTATCCTTAATATTGTCATAATATCTCCTGAAAATATTTTCCATACTCAACCTATTTCATCCCTCAAAACTATCATAAGATCACCTCAAAATATGTGCCATACTTAGCCCTATATCAACGATTAAAACATCTCCAACACTATCACAAAATCACCTTAAAAACTGCTCCAAGATTAGCCTTACATCAGCCCTATATACTATCACATAATCACCTTCAAATATGCTCCAAGAAGAGCCTCTAAACTTTCATAAGATCACTCTTTCTTGTTGTCCTTGTCACCTTGAAATCTGCACCATACTTAGTCTTCAAGTTGCCATAGAAAAAGACAATGCACATTAAATCAGTCCTTGAATCAACCATTGGATAGAGATAATATGAACCTTAATTATTATTCCCTTGAAATTTGTACCATAATGTTGTCACAAAATCATCTTTAAAACCCTCCAAGAAGAATGACCCATACTCCAAATCTATCCCTTCTCCACAAGTGTGCTTTTCTAGCAACCAAAAGAATGCACCCCAACACTACTACTATAGGTGCGCACTTCCTTAGGAGAGCTAGACTTGATTATCTATCCGCCTTGAAAAATATGCCCCCCTTTATGTTTATTTATATTGTTTTAATTCACTTTTCTAGGTCGACCTGTAAAATTGATAGGGCCGAGCTAACACTTTTCAATATTCTAGCAGAGCTGATCTAACACTCTGGCAATGCTATTTTAACATTCTTTCTCTTCATTTGGCATATTGACTTCATCTGTTTATCTTCATTTGGCATCTCAACTTCGTGTGTTTATCTTCATTTGGCATCTCAACTTCGTGTGTTTATCTTCATTTGGCACCTTAGTTTCTTCTTGGATATCAATATGTTCAACAATCTTCATCTTGCAATCTTCATCTTGGACATTTGCAATCCCCCCTTGTGTTTGATATCAATGACAATAATATTTCCAACAAAACCAAGTCTTAATATATAAGTATCAAAATTTTGATACCACATTCTCAGTGATTGTTTTGTTACATACCGACTTTTTCAACTTCTAAACTGGCTCCTTTCCCTTCACTACAAAAATATCTAGTTGATTTATGCAGATTTCTTCTTCCAAATCACCAGGAAAAAATGTTTCCTTCACATCCATATTCTCTACTTCAAGATCAAAAGCAACAACCATAGACAAAACAAATATACTAGAAATTAATTTAGCAACGAAAAAACAACTCCTAAACAAGCCCAAAACACTATCCAAATTGCATATTCTTGAAGGTCATAACAACAAGATAGAAACTCAAAAAAGGATTGCAAGGAAGAGGGTCGATGATCAAGCAATATAGGACCTAAAGTTGATTTCAAGTAGGCTACTAACAAAGATAAATCCCATATTCACTTTAAAAAAAGGGGGTTTATAATGAATTTTGTGTGGTTAGGAAACTGTGACTAGTTCCTAAGGTTGAAGTTGAGCAAATGGGATCAATCAAGGCTACTAATGAGGTTTTTATAATCATAAAAGATAGGCAGGGATTGAGTGATCATTATTTTCAAATATTTGATGGCTAGACTTGTCCTAGGATCTGAAAGGGAAAAGACCTAAGCGATATTTTCAAACAAACCTAGGCATAATAATCATCAAGCATGGAATCTTAGGGCATACAATCTACACCACCTATTCAATCATAAACCAAAAAAACATTAACATACAATTAAATAGCCTAATTTTAAATCATCCCAAGCTTGAAATAATTGTTGGCCCCATGAAAAAACCTTTGCAAATGCAATTCTTCCTCGCCATAGCGCTAGAATTAACCATCCATAAGCATTAATGGCAAGAGTTAAGAAAAAATATAAGAAGAGAGATATCCACAAGTTTCTGACAGGTTTTAAATATATTAAAAAAAAGACTACCTAACTCCCCAACAAAATAATAATAAATCTCTATATCTAATCAAAAAATACATGAAATACTATTTTCTCCAAGAGAATAGTAAAAAAATAAGTAAAATAATATTTGATATGTCCAAAAATAGTCTCTATCTCACCAACCACTTGAAAAATAATGCAATGAGTGATCTCCAATACAAAAATTGCCCACATATGAGCTTAATCTTTTTCTAAGATGTCGACCACATTTAAGCAATTAATGGAGAACAAAAATAGGAGGTAGTCATCCTTCCTAAACATAGACACCAATGCCACAATCTCTATGAAACAAATTGGCCAAAAATTTAGCAATCAACCCCCACAATATGCCTACATATGAGTTGTAGGAACATAAGAAATAGTGAATAATAAAATATGAGATCCCATGTACCGATGAAATGTATATGCCAAGACAATAAGTGGGGGAGGGAGGGGTGCCTCATAGATCACCCGGGAATGAACTACAAGAAATCATACCCAACCATAAGTCCAATCATGAGAAATATCAATATATTAAATGGAGTAAGCTAAGCGTTATACGTTTTGCACCATTTTTTCAACGATTTTTTTGGTCGAAATCCATCTAGAATTGTTAAAATTTCATATATATACGTTGTTGAAATTACATAATCAAGGTGTTTGGGGGTTTGAAGGGACACTGAATCAATTTCTCATTAAAAAATACAACTTTAACAATTAAAACTCACAATTTCAACAATGATTCGTCATCGGATTCCAACAAAAATGGCCAAAAAAGTGCAAAACATATAACGATTAGCTTAGTCCCTATTAAATATATGAACCCACGAGCAAAAGTATTTTAACCAATCCGCCTTAAAATCAAGGCATGAAGCATGGAATCCTAACAAACCCCACAAACTTGGGAGATATGCTCACATCATCATTTAAGAAGGGACCATTCAAGAAAGGATGTCATCATTTAAGAGGGGTGGAATCACAAATCGTACATATATCTCATACGTATGAAACCCCATAAAGTGTGAAATGGGAGTTCTAGTCAATAAAGGGGGTGTATAATCCATCCATCTAACTTAAAGTGTTAGACTATGAAAAGCTTAAGTCATTGGCTCTAGAAAGAATCCAACATGTGACTTGAGAAAAAAGTAATTTCAGGTATATAAAACATAATCATACAATGTACTTTTCTAATAACTCAAGGATTTCTTAATTAATTAGCTCATTAACCTTAAACTTACTATGATTTGATCATAACTTAACCCTTATTACATGTTAGGAGATCTCATTAACCTTAAACTTACTATGATGTGACCATAATTAACCCTTATTACATGTTAGACTCCTAATACAAGTTGTATTCCTAAGTTTCTAAGCAAGGTGAGGGTGATGAAATGAATGTGGTACTAAGGAGAATGTGTTCATGATATGAAAATCATAGAAATTTAAGTGCAAAGTCTACCTGCTATCTTTCAATATGATATGAACTGTTACACCAAAACCCCGAGGTGTTAGTGAAGGCATCCCACTAGGATCTTAACATCCCATCACGCTCCGCAGTCCAGACTCTGGGCTAGATGTGCGCCCGTACGGTGGTGTCCCCTTTGAGCCGTACGAGCCCCGGACGAACATTGCAATGCCGACATTGCCACCCGCTCTGTGACTCGAGCCTAGGTGGAGGCTTTGATATCAGATGAGAAGAACCTGCAACAATTAATTAATGAAAATACACGAGATAGCAGAAATAACAAAACTCAGAATCGCTTTATTATTCGCAAGCCACATTGAGGGGGAAACCTCCTTTGAGCAAGCTCAATACAAATAACTTCATGATACCTTCATTGGCCTCAACACACACTTATATACTAAGTCTATGCCCATTACTATGGGTCAATACCATGGAACATATAATACTACGGGACGACTTACAAAGCATATGTGTCCAATACTATGGGTTAATACCATGGGCTAATACAAACTATGGATCAACAAATACTACGGGACGACTTACAAAGCATATGCGTCCAACAACAATATACTAACAAAGTAAAGAGAAGGGTTGACACGGGTTCTTAACATCTCCTCTCCCTTAGAGAAAGCTTTGTCCTCAAAGCTTTAGATGTGGAAATAGATGCATAATCTAAAGGAGTGGTTCCCCTGGAGCATCCTTAGGTTGCATTTCATGCCACTGAATGAATACCTCTATGATAGAATGAGAGAGAAGCTGATGCCTTCTAAGTTTCAGGGAGGATTGCATGTAAGACTGTAGATGAAGAAGAACCATATCAGCTACATGAAAAGTGCACTCCAAACGATATTGATCGGCTTGTTGTTTTAGTCGAATTCGTGCCATGTGAATATTGTCTTGCAGGATGAGAAGAATCTGATCACGGTTTTGAAGAACCGAATCAATTGCCTGAACTGGGGAACTGCTAAGGGTGTATGGAAGAAGAACTGGGGGTTCCTGTCCATAGACTGCTTCATATGGTGTCATTTTAGATGTGGCATTGTACCACCGGAGCGCTTCTAGTAAATTCATAGAAATAGCTGTCCAAATCTATGTAGGGAGGGGCAAGGGTTCGAGCAGTCCCGAAAGGAGTGTTGGTTCAATATTGTTGACTTGAAAAGTATGATAGTCAGCCACCATCTGTTGAATTGTCATTTTCAGTCCCTGCCAAAAGAAGTTACATTGGTCTCGGTCATACGTTTTGAGGAACCCAGAGTGCCATGCCGATGGAGAAGCATCGAGTTCATAGAAGAGATAGCCCTGTTCAAATAGCTGTAAGAGAAACTGGGTCATCCAATGTGAGAGAAGGAGCATCTGCCACCAGATTTTCCTTACCCTTTTTGTAAGTGATCGCATAAGCATAACCCAGGAATTGGATAACCCATTTCAGGTGTGCTGGGGAGGAGACCCGTTGTTCTAGGAAATTTTCCAGACTCTGGAAATCAATCTTAATGCAGAAATAATTCCCGAATAGGTATGGCTGCCACTTCTATACTGCAAGCAAAATATCCATAATTTCCTTCTGAGATGTAGATGCAGCTAAATTCATACCGGAAAGGTATCTTGAAGGCGACAAGCCCACAGGTTCAACAAAGACACCTGCATATCTATCCAAGGAAGTAGTGGAGACCATTGATGGTTGCATCTGAATGGAGTGGAGCTAAGTGATGAAACCATGTGAATTCTTCTTAAGGATATTTTCCAGGCGATGTGAACTGATGATGCGGAGAGACCCTGGTTGTAAGCCTGTAAATTTGTGTTGTTTCCCATTGACTGAAAACTGGATCCAAAGTTCAGCAAAATCCCATAAGATGGGGCCAAAAGTGCGTAACCATTGAACGCCCAAAACCACATCACATCTGCCTAAGGACAAGGAAAACATGTCAGAGCGTAGGGTATAATCTTCCAGAGAGATACGCACATTGTGACACTTCCCCTTGCAAGGTAGGGTGCCCCCATTGGCAACCATGACTTCAAAGTTGGAGCACAGATGGACAAAACAATCAGCCTGTTTGGCGATCCGAGGATCAATGAAGTTATGAGTGCTACCAAAATCAATGAGTATTGTAAGAGGAAGCTTCTTGAAGTAACCCTTGACCCACATTGTTTGGGGGGTGGTGATTCCGACTAAAGCATGGAGAGATATCTTTGGGTGGTCTTCCTGAGACGGAGGGTCAATAGGCGGCTCCTGAATGTCGACCTGATCATCCATTTTATGTGGAGCTTCTTCACCAATTTCAAAGGTAGGCAGAGAATCCACATCCAAGAGATAGAGCTTTTGCTAAACACATCTATGTCCTCGAGTGAATTTCTCATCACAATTATAACAAAGCCCTTTTTCTCTGCGTGCCTGCATCTCTGCTTCAGACAAATGCTTCATAGGAGTTGGTCAAGGAGCTGGCGAGATGGGAGGTCGTTGAGAACCCATATTTCGGGAACAAAACTGGGTTTGGAGCACTGTTGGGCTGCAATCTTGTCTTATTCCAACTTATCCAACCCCAGGGATTCCATCATTGTGTTGGGACAAAACATTTTAACCTTTGAGCGGATTTCATCCTTAAGACCACTGATAAAAAAACTCCTGTAGAATTCATCAGACAATCTTTTTGTGTGATTGGCTAGTTTCTCAAATTTTGTCTGATACTCTCTCACAATGCCAATTTGGAGAATTTTAGTGAGGGTGTAAATTTTTCTGTGTTTTGCAGCTTACTGGTTTATATCAACATTTCAGTGTTTTTCATTTCCAAGCCAGTTTTGCATTAGCAAGAAATTACTTATGAAAATCTCAAACAATTAAACACGCTGTAAAACACTTTAATAGGAAGAAAAAATGTAATTTAACATGCACACCATAAAAAAATTAGACTCAGAAATGTTTGGCCAATAGCCCTAGAAAAACCCCCACGGAGAAAACCAGTCAAAGAGAGAGAGAGTTTTATTATAGCTTCAGTAAACTTCATTACAAAATTTTTACAGTCAATATGTACTTATCTTGACCAACCGAAATCACCCTTCAAGCTGCCTCGATTTTTGTGCCAAACTGTTATCTCGATTTCTGAGCCAAATCACGTTTTCTGTGTCAACTTCTCGATTTTTGTGTCAACTGCTGAAAATCGATTTATGTGCTTGCTGCACGATTTTTGTGTCAACTCATCGATTTCTGTGCCAACTCTATCTAGAAAACACACCCAGAAAAAACAGTACGATCTACATTGAAAACAGTGTTGTACAGTGCAGCATTTAATGTTGTTGTACGACCCTTGAAAACCGTGCCAACACTCAGTTGTACGGTGCCCCAGTTTCTGTGTTGATTACTAAATTATGCTGCCTCGAAATCCATGATGCATTTATTGCTCTTCTAGCTACCTTGAAAACTGTGTCAGCTGAAAGTTTCCCAAATTCCCTCCTCGAAATTCGTGCCCTTGGTCTCTACTCTCTTCTCCTCACTCTCTTCTCAAGAATAATTCTCTTTTGCCTCCCTTTTCCTTTTTGACAAAACCCTAAGTAGGTTTCTCATCCAACGGTGGAGATTAGATTAAATCTGACGGTTGAGATGAGATGAGAATAAAATGTCTCATTTAATTCTCATAAAATTAATTTCACTCACCCACTTAAATTTTATCAAAAGTGAATTTATAACATAAAGTCACATTAAATGTTTTTCAAGTCATTTAATGCAAGGGTCACTTTTCCCCACTTAAGTGACTTAGGAAAAAAGTCACCTAGGGGACACTTCCTAGGTACAAAAACTAACACTCCCTCTTACCGAGGAATGTGTTCTGCACCACTCCCAACTTGCCTCTGAAGAAAACAAACTTGTCCCTCCCCAAAGATTTCGTCAGGATATTTGCTACCTGCTCAGCAGTGGATATGTACTGCAACTCTACAGCTCCCCTCTAAATGTAATCACAGATGAAATGGTACCTGATCTCAATGTGCTTTGACCTATCATGGAACATTGCATTCTCAAAGAGTTGAATGCAACCCTGATTGTCACAATAGATCACCGTAGGCCTAAGCTCCTGATCAAACAAATCTACCAAAAACTTACGAAGCCACAGTGCCTCGCAAGTAGCCTGACTGGATTCCATATACTCAGCCTCGGTGGAACTCAATGCAACGGACTTCTATTTCTGACTGAACCACGACACTGCTGCTGAGCCCAAGCTGAAACAACAACCGGGACACTACCAACTTAAGGGGTGACCGGTAAATGCATTAATCATAGTACATAGGCTTCTACAAAAGGAAAGATATCAAGATCATAGAGGGTGTACCTTGTTAACGAAGTTAGATCCTAGCTTTCACTTGCTCTTTCGATCGATCCTCCACTTGATCTTTCATTCGACAAACCTGCAATACAAAGATACCTTCCTCAGCGTATCTTGATTGATATAATAATGATGAAATTGAAATACAATTTAGACATCAAATACAATCAAGCATTAATTCAAACGAAATACAATCCATTAGACATTTGATTGGGACAGGAAGGGCATTTCAACCTTTATTGTCAAAAAGCAAATAATAAGTACAAGTATACCTGATCATTCAGAGTGCTGGTGCAACCGGATCCTGGGCTCCTGCTCTTCACACTAACTTTGGAATTCCTCCAGCATAACAACCCTATATGCATAGTTTCTAGGTCCCTCTCTCATGCATCTCCCTTGCATTTATAGGACAAGGTAGGCAGTTTAAATTGAGAGGTAGTTTGATTGGGAGGTTGGGGAAGTTGCCAAACCAACTTCAACTAATCCCAATCCGTCAAATTAATATATTTTTAATCACTTTTTGAGAAAAACGTTGCTTTTATGAGGCAAAGTAGGGTTTTTTTATGAAAAACGCCCCTTTTATGAAGCAAAGTAGAGTTTTTGAAGGGAAAAAGCTACTTTTATGAAGCAGAGTAGGGTTTTTGAAGGGAAAAAACGCTGCTATAGGCTTATAGACTAGCATTTTTGCTCAAAAAATGGGAAAAGGGTGAGTTTTGTTAGCTGAATGAGGGTAAGTCTAGGCCTTTCATCATCTAGGGTCAAAATGCTCTTCCATCCCTTTTGTCCTTTTGTGTGATCATCAGCTAAAGGAGATCACGGATGGAGAAGTGCAGTTTTGACCTATAACAATCCCTCACACTGCCTGCCCAGTCTGAATCTGTGAAACCAACCAAACTGACTCCACCTGAACCCCTGTAATCCAAACCATAGTCCACTTTACCTGCAAGGCATCTCAGCACATGTTTTGTGGCAATCCAATGTACACTCCTAGGCTCCACCATGAACTGGCTAAGAGTGTTCACCGCAAAAGACAAGTCTGGCCTGGTGTTGACCAGATACATCAACGACTCAATGAGCTGACGGTAAAGTGTAGGATACACCAACTTACCCTCAGAAGCATGAATTTGCTTCCAGTTGGTGATCATAGGTGTAGACATCGGCCTACAATCCTCCATCCGAAATCTCTTCAGAATATCAATTGCATACTTCCCTTGTCTTAGGAAAATATGTCCAGGATCCTGCCAAACCTCCATCCCCAGATAATAATGCATCAACCCAATGTCAGTCATCTCATACTCCACAGCAAGGTCTCTCTTGCAATGTGCAATGAGACGCTCCTCTCTAGTGATAAACAAGTCATCAACATATAACAAATTAATGAGAGGATCTCCACCAACCACAATGTAGTAAAGGTTGGGATCACCCTCACTCTTCTGAAAACCCATTGAAGTCAAGCACGCAGCGATCCTGGAGTACAAGCTCTAGGAGCTTGCTTCAATCCATACAAGGCTTCCTCATCCTGCACACATGAGAATATCTCCCATGAATCTCGAATCCATGTGGCTACTCTAAGTACATATCCTCCTACAGAAGACCATTGAGAAATGAGGTCTTCACATCCATCCGGTGGATCTTCCAACCCATCTATGCTTATAGAAATCACTACTCTGATGGAAGAATACCGAGCAATTGGCACAAAGGTCTCATCATAATCAACTCCCTCAACCTGTGAAAACCCCTGTTCCACAAACCGGGCCTTGTACTTCTCCACACTTCCATCTGCAGCATGCTTCACCTTGTAGATCCACTTGGAAGTCACAACAGACTTCCCTTCTGGTCTCGGCACTATCTCCCAAGCATCATTCTTCATGATGGAATGGTACTCTTCCATCATGGCATCTCTCCAAACCTGATGCTGAGAAGCCTCCTCAAATGTGAAATGCTCTGAATCATGAAGACTCGCAACAAGAGCCATACCCAATCTATCTAGCATCACTACTGTCTTGATCTCCTCCTAGGGTCTACCAAATGCCTCTGCTTCCTTCAAGGTATCTTGAATCCATTTAGGCTTCCTCTTCCTTGAAGGATCCTCCCATACTGGTCTATCCTCATTTGAAGAACTCCCAAAAGCAGAAGGTCCAACACCCCGAGGACCAGTGACTGATGAAGCAGTCCATGAAGAACCTGTAACCTGAGATCCAGAACCTGAACCTGTCCCTGAAGTACCTGTCACCTGAAACACTGAACCTGTAGAAGCTGTGCATATACTCTGTGATCTAGTCACTCTGAAAACCTATGGACCTGAAATCTGTATTGAAGATTCCTGAGTCACCTGAGGTGTGGAAGCCGGTGGCTCTCCCTGCTCTATCTCTCTGGACTTCCTGAAGGCTCTCTCCTCATCAAACTTCACCTCCTGCCTAATAACAACCTTCTTCTGACCAGGAAGGTAAATCTGATAATCCTTCGAAGTCTCATCATATCCCACAAAGATTCCTCTCTCTGCAGTGGGATCAAACTTCGTCCTCTTCTCAGAAAGGACGTGAGAGTAAGTCAAAGAACCAAATATGCGAAAATGGCTCACCTCAGGCTTCTTTCTTGTGTACATCTCCTCAGGATTCTTCTTTCCCAAAGCACGATGAGGACTCCTGTTCTGCAGATAAACTGCAGTGCTGCATGCCTCTGCCCATAGAAAGAATGGTAAACCCTGATCATGGAGCATCGCTCTCGCTACTCCCACAATCGACCTGTTCTTCCTCTCTACTACTCCATTATGCTCAGGAGTGTATGGAATTGTCAGCTGTCTCTGTATACCCTCCTGTGTGAAAATTCCATCGAACTCCTTGGAGGTATACTCACCCCCATTGTCCGATCTCAACATCTGAATCTTCCTCCCTGTCTGCTTCTCCACAAGGGCTTTGAACCCTTGGAAGACACTCAATACTAAGGGTGATTGCTTGATCCTTAAGAAGTAGATCCAGCTATTCCTGGAGTAGTCAGCAATGAAGGTGATATAGTACTCAAATCCAGTCAAAGAGACTGATGACATATGACCACAAATATCAGAATGGATCAAGTCAAGTACTCTTGTTGCTCTAGTGTCACTGCTTGGAAAAGCAGTCTAGGTGTACTTTCCCAAAGAACACCCCCTACACACATCACTCTGCTCAGTGCTGAACTCGGGTAAACTTGTAACCATGCTCCTCAACAATCTCAGAGCTAGGTGATGTAAGTGGGCCATCCTCCAATGCCATAGCTCACAAAGCTCACTGCTGCTGCTGTGTGCTAGAGCGTGCCACGACTGAAACAAGAGCTTGTATAGCTTTCCACATCTAACCCCAATGTCCATGGAGGTAGATAATCCTGTAGTCCTGGGGAATAACTGCACTCTCCCATCCAAGAAACATACCCCAAGACCCCTGTCCTCAATGGTGGAAACTGATACAAGGCTCTTCTTCATCCCAGAGACATATAACACATCCCTCAGAGTCATGGGACTCATAGACTCCCTATGAAATGTAATGGTCCCCCGACCAACTTCTCTAACAATGGTGTCGTCGCCTAATACAACATCCACATCTATACTTGTCTGTGAAAGCTCGGAGAACATCTCTCGAGCACCTATCATGTGGCTTGAGGCTCCACTATCAATATACCAGGTGTCAGTGGTGGATGCACTAATCTAATGCTCTGTCAATAAGGAATACTCCATCTCCATATCCACATCAGTTTTGGTAACTAGAGAGGCTCTCTCTCTCTCAATCTATCCAGCACACAGAGAAAACTCTCTCTGAAATCTGTCTCCAAAGTCATCAACCTCTGCTAAAGCTGTTGTTTGTTTTCCCTTCCTCTTCTTGCTTGGACACTGTGAAGCATAGTGCCCAAATGTTTGACATGCATAACACTTGATTTTACTTGAGTCATTCTTCTGCCCACCCTGTTGTTGCTGCTTGGCCCCACCCTTCTTGGGACCCTTCTTCTTCTTCTTCCCTTTTGCTATCAAAGCCACGTTCTCCTCATCTTCCCTACCCTGTGACAAAATGCCCTGTACGAGACCTCTCTTGGTCTCCTCTTGCACAGATTCATCCCACAATCTCTCCCATGAAGGTAGGTTCTCTCTGCCCACTATAGCCTGCACAAATGCACCCCAGGGCTTGGAAACCCCATTCACTGTTGTACGCACAAGATCAGTAGCAATGACCACCTCCCCAACTGCTGCTATCTCATCTCTAACTACGGATATCCTGGTAAGGTAGGCTGTCACTCCCTCTCCACCGTTCATCTTTATACTCTTCAGTTTCTCCTTGAGAACCATCTTCTTGTTCTCATTGGTACTCTTGTACAAACTGGTCAAAGCACTCCACATCAAATGTGCCCTAGCTTTTCCTGAAATGTGAGGGGTGATATGATCTTTAAATACATCAAGGATTATTCTTCTAGATTTTTAGTCCTTCTTGTTGAAGAATGATAATGTTGTTGCATTTGTAGCAGCGAGAATCTAAACGGGGTTTGTTGTAGTGTTTCTAAACACCTCCTCCCACATCTCATTTTCCTCTAAAACCAGCAAAATCCTAGCCTTCCATGGCACAAAGTTACCTGTCCCATCCAGCCTATCCTCCAACCTAAGTCCTGTAACCATCTCTACTGTCAACCCAACAAGGTGTTGTTCACTAACAGAAGAAAATACCCAAATCTGAAAATTTTTGTGTGTCTGCAAATTTATTGTTTTATGCCCCCAAGCTCTGATAACATGTAAATTTTTCTGTGTTTTACAGCTTGCTGGTTTATATCAACATTTCAGTGTTTTTCATTTCCAAGCCGGTTTTTCATTGGCTGGAAATTACTTGTGAAAATATCAGACAATTAAACACGCTGTAAAACACTTTAACAGGAAAAAAAAGTAATTTAACATGCACACCATAAAAAAATCAGACTCGGATATGTTTGGCCAATAGCCTTGGAAAACCCCCCATGGGGAAAACCAGTCAGAGAGAGAGAGAGTTTTATTATAGCTTTAGTAAACTTCAGTACAAAATTTTTACACTCAATATGTACTTATCTCGACCAACCGAAATCACCCTTCAAGCTGCCTCGATTTCTATGCCAAACTGTTATCTCGATTTATGAGCCAAATCACGTTTTTTGTGTCAGCTTCTTGATTTTTGTGTCGACTGTTGAAAATCAGTTTCTATGCTTCCTGCACGATTTCTGTGTCAACTCATCAATTTGTGTGCCAAAACTATCTAGAAAACACACCCAGAAAAAACAGGACGATCTGCCTCGAAAACAGTGCTGTACGGTATAGCATTTAATGCTATTGTACGACCCTCGAAAACTGTGCCACCACTCAGCTATACGGTGCCTCGAAAACCATGCCAATCTCTTGTTGTACGGTGCCTCGATTTTTGTCTTGATTACTAAATTCTGCTGCCTCGAATCCATGTTTCATTTATTGCTCTTCTAGCTTCCTTGAAAACTGTGCCAGATGAAAGTTTCCCAAATGCCTTCCTCGAAATTCGTGCCCTTGGTCTCTGCTCTCTTCTCCTCACTTTCTTCTCAAGAATAATTCTCTTTTTCCTCCCTTTTCCTTTTTGACAAAACCCTAAGTAGGTTTCTCATCCAACAGTGGAGATTAGATTAAATCCAACGGTTGAGATGAGATGAGAATCAAATGTCTCATTTAATTCTCATAAAATTAATTTCACCCATCCACTTATTTTTTATCAAAAGTGACTTTATAACATAAAGTCACATTAAATGCTTTTCTCAAGTCATTTAATGCAAGGGTCACTTTTCCCTACTTAAGTGACTTAGGCAAAAAGTCACCTAGGGGACAATTCCTAGGTACAAAAACTAACAGAGCGCTCCTATGAAGTCATCAAAAGCACTAGGACCAAATCGACGCAAAAGGAGCTGGCAAAAATCTAGCCATTTTGTCTCTTCATGAGCCTTGATGTACCAACGGTACCATTTAAGAGATTCTTGTTCCAAATGAAAGGATGCAAGTGGAACTTTGGTGACATCAAAAGTATTATGCAGACTAAAATACTGTTCTGCACGATAGATCCAGCCAGTTGGATCCATACCATTGAAGCGAGGAAAATCAAGCTTCAGACCACGAAAATTGTTGGAAGAAGAGGACCCATTGTCTGATGAAGACTCGGACTGTCGTTTGTTGTTCATGGATGAATGCTTAAGATGGAGGCCGAGAAAATTTTCATCCAGATCCTGGAGTTTGGTTTGAATGGTTGCAAGTGCTTCCTCCATGTTTTTTGCTCCTGCGCGGGTGACAACCATAAACAGGAGTTTTTTTTTTTTTTTAATGGGTAGAAAAACACAAACACAAGCTTATTTAGTAAAGGGAAATTTGGATTTGGGAAAAACTCTGATGGGTAATTGGAGTTTGACTAGGTTTTCGACCCTTTCGAATGGACGGGGAAGCATAAAATGAGGATTTCAGAAGCGGGGTGAAAGAATGGGAAAATTTGTCAGAGAGGGATAAAGAAGCAGAAATAAGGAATGAACACGGTGGCAAAATTTGAAGGCGATTGGGTGAAAATTAAAGAAGTTATGGCAAACCCTAAAAATAGACAAATGTGAGATTTCTGGCTTTGGGAAGTGGAATTTGGGATAGGGTCCTTAGGAATGAAAGATGCAGAATGGGATGACAGGGGTGTCAGGGAAGTTTCAAGGGAAATGGAGTGAAAACAAGGGTGATATGGCGAAAAAATAGAATTTTATACTCATCTGCTACAACGCAGAAGGGATTGGAAACAGAGGGATCGACAACGACACGGAAGGGATCGGAAACAACTGGATCCGAAACGACGCAGAAGGGATCGGCATCGGATGGATCTAGAATGACGTGGAAGGGGTTGACAAGAGACAGATTTGAGACGGCACGGAAGTGATCGGCAACAGATAGATTTGAAACGGTGCGGGAGTGATCAACAACAGTTCTGGATAGAGGAAATATGCGATTTATCTGCTGAAAATAGATATGGACCATGTATGCTTGGCTTCCTAACAGTTCAGGGGATTCACTCGGCCACCAATGCTGTCTGATGACTTGCGTATTGGGGCAGTATCCCTCACTCCACGGCTCAGGTAAAATTGATAACCGCTTTGCCACAAATGACAGCTCTTGGTTTACCTCACGGGTGGGAACTAGTCAATCAGGTAGGGGTCGTTTCCCTTTTCGCTGGAAGGTCCTTTCAATGGGCCAGCTACTTCGGGGTTCCTATGGTACTCCTCACACTGAGTTTTAGGGATTATGCCCAAGTACTTCCCACAGTTAAGCGGATAGGGATTATTCCCAGATCTGAACCTACAACAGATGCAAATTTTTTTTTTGGCAGAAATTCCACCCAACGAGCCCAAGAAAGTGCTCTAATACCAGATGATACGAACTGTTACACCGAAACCCCGAGGTGTTAGTGAAGGCCGCCCACTAGGATCTTAACATCCCATCACGCTCCACAGTCCAGACTCTAGGCTGGATGTGCGCCCGTACAGTGGTGTCCCCTTTGAGTCGTACGAGCCCCGGACGAACACTACAATGCTGATGTTGCCACCCGCTCTATGACTCGAACCTGGGTGGAGGATCTGATACTAGATGAGAAGAACCTGCAACAATTAGTTAATGAAAATACACGAGATAACAGAAATAACATAACTCAAAATCGCTTTATTGATCACAGGCCACTTCGAGGGGGCAACCTCCTTTGAGCAAGCTCAATACAAATAACTTCACGGTACCTTCATTGGCCTCAACACACACTTATATACTAAGTCTATGCCCAATACTATGGGTCAATACCATGGAACATATAATACTACGGGATGACTTACAAAGCATATGCGTCCAATACTATGGGTTAATACCATGGGCTAGTACAAACTATGGATCAACAAATACTACGGGATGACTTACAAATCATATGCGTCCAACAACAATATACTAACAAAGTAAATAGAAGGCTTGACACGGGTTCCTAACAAAAGAGCTATGGGTTAATGATTTTTCTTCCACGTGTCTACCTCTAAAGAGAGTGTTTTTCTTAAGCTAACCTTTCCTTGCACCTCTTTTTTGCGATTCCTCTATTTCTTTTCTTTTTTTATTATCATTTTTTGGCTTAGTCCCAATTTGCTTTAGATTTGGCTTTGATAACCTGGGACATATGGGGATTGGCTTATTTACAAGGGGACATTGTTTGCATATATAACATTTATAATTTAGTTGCATCAACCTTAGAGCTCTTTGACTATTTTGCATTGATTTAGCCATTCATACATGTGAATAGTATTGAGACCTTATAACATAACATATGCTGAGCCAATTACAAAAGGGGACATGATGGGCATGACCAAAAGGACCAATGGAATGACATGGTATGAAAAATGGCTAGGAAAAAAGTGTAGGATGAAATGAAATGAGTCACACCAACTTAAATCCTTAGGGGTACACCCAAAACGCATAAGAAACGCATCAAAGCTCAATACGACAAGTCAGTTGAACCTCGTATCTTCAACGAGGGTGACCTGGTCCTCACTTATGACCAGAAGCACGACAAACTAGGAGCAGGAAAGTTCGAGTCCATGTGGCACAGACCTTACATTGTCAAATGTGTTTTGGAAAAGGGAGATTACGAGATTGAAGACTATGAAGGAATCTCTTTGGGTGAACCCCGCAATGGGATTTACCTGAAGAGATACTATGCCTAAACCTGTCACGCATAGACTCTCTTGTATATAGTGTACATGGCATGTTTTTTGTGTTTTTGTGTGGTGTGACACATTTATTTTTTGAGTGTCTTTAGATCTTGTTTCCGCTTCTTATACCATGTTTTGTCTGCGTGTACAGATGGAAACGTGTTATGGATTCGCGGACGGTGCCAGCCGGCATACCCGTAACCTTGCCTCAGCAACCTGGGTACTATATTTCCCAACAGGTGAGCTTATCAGCTCAGGAGGAAGTTGCCTAGGGTTTGCAACCAACAATGCCGCAGAGTATCAGGCGGTAATTGGAACCCTAACCAGTGCTATTTCCTTGGGTATGAACCACATTGTCATCCACATGGATTCTCAATTAGTGGTTTCTCACCTTAATCGGGTCTACGCTATCCGTGATCCCACCTTGCTCCGTCTCTTCAGATGAGTACGTCTCCTGGAAAGGTTATTTGAATCCATTCAATACCTGCACATTCCATGAGAGTTAAACACAGTTGCTGACTTGATGGCAAACTTCATTTTGGATTGGTACATCGCACACACATAATATTCATAATATGTAAAAGCATTCACGACCTATAAATAATGCACTGTATAAAAGCAAACATATGAACAAGATCACATCACTCATCATTAAAAAAAACACATAATGTATAAATCACCGAGAATGTCTATATATATATATCATCAAAAGTAGTTTTGGTACAAAAATCTGAAGCACGATGGCTTTCAGTGAGTCTCTACAAAAATGTAAAGCCTCGTAGCTTTCAGTAGTACAAAATCTGAGACCTCTAAGCTCTTAGTACAAGTATAATAATGTCATCAGGCCTGACGCTTGGCCTGTACACCCCTAGGAAGGACATCCCTCTGTCGCTAAGTGAGGAAGCAATCCATGGTCCTCGCTACCTTGCAGAGTAAGGCGTTGAAGCGTATAGACGCTCCAACCCCAAACCTCTGCATAGGTCTCGGCAGGTCATCCACCTCTGGCTCAGGAACATCTACTGTCAACTACGACAAGTTCCTGTACACCTCCTCCATCTCCACAATGGCAGCTTGAGCACCTGGGGGCACGACTGCTCCCCCACCTCTATCTCTCCTCGCCGGAAGAGAGAGTCCTACCGTCCGTATGGGACCCACATCTGCACACACATGTTATATACTTGTCAGTACTACATAAAAAAAAAATCATAAATATGCAAAACTAAAAAGTACAAGGGTTTTTGTTCTCACCTATGTCTCCCCATGCTGCACCCTCTGGCAACACCAAGTCAAGATCCTCTCTCTAATCCATACCACCGTATGGGTAGTCCTCAACCATGAGTAACTGGCCTCCCAGCCAGTTGAAGAATTTGACACTAAAGATGATGATAGGACCCCCACCATGGCGGGTCATCACCTCTGCCCATCTGAGCATGTTGGGATCTCTAGGCTCTTTGTCATCTAGTCGTACCTGTGGGCGCAAGAGAGGGATATTCTCCAAGAGGAACAATACCACGATCGATCCGTAACCAAACTGCTTGAGCTCTCCTCGCCGACACTTGGTTAGCTAAGCTCGGAGGTCTGCAAGGAGACCCTCGCACCAGTTAAAGACCTTGGGGGACATGCAGTCCTCCACATAAAGCATCTAAGTCCGAGTGGCCATGTGTGGGGCTTGGCTACCCTCCACTCTAGTGATAGTAAACAATATGGTACGACATGACAGAAGTAGAGGCGCCTTCGTCTAAAAGGGTATGATAGACAATCTTCCTAGCAATGTTCGCAGCAACTTGGAATGCGAGCTGGTGGGAGGGCCTTGGCTTGAAGTAGTCAAGTCGGAACATGATGGTATTCGAAGAATCGGGGTCAACTGTATCGATGGCTGCAAGGAGAGTTTTGCGTTGATTAGGACAATTCTGCAAAACTTCCAGGGTAGACATGGTGCAAGGAGCTTGTGCCAAATCCTCAACGATATTATAATTTTGCGCCGCTCGAGCATTACGGTTGAAAACCGATTTCCGGATCGTGCTCTTGGGTGGTCGCAATATCGAATCTAAGGATGGCTTCTCAATGGTGAGAGAAGCTGACGGTATAGTGACATCAGGTATGGAGTTGGAAGCTTTTTCAATATTACTTCCAATAGGTTCCTTCGAAGGGACCGGGTCGTATGATCGCGAGCGAGTATTCAAATTGATTGTCTCGTTATGCACCATGAGCACATGTGCAGTATTGGATGGTTCCCCTTGGGCTATGGGGATTTGAGCAATCATTTGCTGATTCTGAGTAGGAAATGGATCGTTGAGGACTACGGGAGTCGGTTTACCTCTAAGAAACTTTTGGACTTCGTCTCTATGAGGACACTCTTTAGAGAAGTGATCATCTCCGCACAGTAAACAAGGAGACTTTAGTTTCCATTTCTATTTGGTGTCATCAGGAGTGCTTTTTTCTTCCTGCTGGGCGGGATACTTCTTAGGTTTCCCTTTGTTCTTCTTCTTACCACCAGATTTATGATATGAAGCTGATTGGACAGAACTCACCTCTTTAGTTACAGCAGGAACGGTTGATTTGGTGGTGTTGTGCCCAACTTAGTTGGTAACGAGGAGGAACCATGAAGGCTCGATGATCCAATAGGCTGGGTGGTAAGGGATGCAATGATGCGATCAGTTTGGGGTCCCTTAGGAGGTTTCATGGGATCATAAGTATCGCGGGGTGCATCAGGAAGAATTTCAAACAGGGTGCCCGAATGACAATAGACTAAGTCTAGGCAATGGGCACGAGCGATAGCTTGTTCTTCGATGACAGCACCATCCATGGCGACATCTCGAGCTATGTGTGGAATAAGAAACTTCGTAAGCCAATATTCCAGGAGCTAGTCTATAATGGGAGCCTTAATCAAGCGCCTTCTCCTCCGCCACTCATGTATATGAGTAGAAATATGAGTAGCGGTATTTTGACGGAGAGAGCTGAGAAGGTCCGTACCAATTTTGTACCGTATGGGTAGTTGGAAATGAGTTAATAAGTTCATAGCCAGAGAACCGAAATCATGAAAAGAATGAGGTGGCAATTCGATATACCACTTGGTAGCCGAACCAGTGAGAGTCCTGTTATCACATATATAGTAGCCGGGCTACCATACATTATTTTTCTCATTCCAGTACACTATTCAGCCAGTTCCCTTGCATTTGAGATGCTGAGATGAGCATCTATATTGGATCACTATCAGATGATGGACAACAGTTATATTCCCCATGCCATTTATTGAGTCTCAGGACACTCGGAGAGATCACCGATGTAGCCATTATACCATTGGTACAGAGCAGCCAGTAGTGCCCAGAGTTACAGCAGCAGTTCCAGAAGCCAGATGATGGTACAGGTTGATGTGCATTCAGGTATATGACTCAGCAGGTATATTACGGTGTTATGGTTAGATTTCTTTTATACTTATTCTTATAGCATGTCTTAGCACTTAGTGTCATGATCTGGCGATCATATAGATATATGGACCCGGTTGATCTATTATATATATTATATTGTCCCTACTCAGACTTAGAAGTTCACTATTCATGCTCATTGGTATGTACCCTCCTTAGGGATAATAGAGATGATCATTACACCATACTTTGGCTTGCTAGTGTTGGCTCCATCATTTCATTGTCTTCATCCATCCATGGCCTACCTTTTAGATTATCACCCTGACTTACTACCTGACTAGTGGCATGGAGGACTTTTCCCCACTGTAGCCTCTGTATTGGATGAGCTTCCCTGTTTATTGTGTCTCGGCTCTGAGTTGGTGACAAAACTTACCTATGGTGAGTTGGAGTTCCTTGGAATTCCCCCTAGTCACTAAAGTTGTGTTGGCTAAACCTGAAACTTTTAGTGCTGCCATGAATACAAAATCTGAAAAATGAAATGCTATATCTTGTATGAAAATCCCATTCATGCAATGTGTTTCTAAACACACATGAATGAAAGGAATGCCAAATGAAAATGGCCATGAAAATAAAATGTTATATCTTTTGGAAAAATAAATACCTAGGTAAACAAGCTGTCCATGACACACCTAGAAGTGCTCAGGTAAACAAGTGCCTTAAAAACACACCTGCAGCAGAAAGCCTAAAGAAAAAATGTAAATCTATGCAATGTGTTTGAAAACACACATAGATCAAGGCTATGGAAACTTCAGGCCCAAAAAGAAATGGAACTTAAAAGCTACATCTAAACAATTGCTGGCCTTATTTGTATTATGGATTGTGCGCATCTGTGAAGGTGAATAAACCCTCTTTAAACAACTCATCCATTTGTGAGACACCGCCATTCCCTGTGTTATTGCTCATTCAGTATATACTATGGTGTATTCCCTTTCCCTTGCTACAGTGTCACAAATTCAAGACAGTTAAGTCATCCCTTAGCCTAGCCAGTTAATTTAGCCTTCACCCTTCACTAGCAAATTGATCACAACTATGGAGTATGATCCTGAAAGTCTAGTCTGAGTAATAATAATAATTAACGACACTATACATTTGGATTTAGATCGCCAGTTATGATTACTCTGTGTTATAATTGCTATTTGAATAAGTTGTAGAGCATGTATTAACCTTGACACTTTGCAGCAGCCTTGGATGATGGTCTGAGTTATATTTGGTCTTGGTTAGACCTAGTTTGACCATGGAGGACCATGGGACATGAGATGTTAGACCTTATGATGATATGGATAGATGATATATGGTCTATGTACACATACATGATGATTCTATGCAGCAGCTACAGGGTTATGATGATGATTCTTGGGTTACAGCAGTGTTTGGTCATTTACAGATCATTATTATTGGCCTTGTTCCGGTATATTGGATATTTATTTTGATCATGCAGAGACTCATATGGTGTATGAGTACACATCTTGGATGGATTTGGACCTTCTGAGTCCAATGGGACAGTTTGTTTTCAGTTTCGGGCACTTACAGTGATGATTGAGCCTCAGTAGGCTGTCCCAATGCAGTTTTGGTTTGTTGGAGGCCCTGTCGGAGGAGATGTGATTTTTATCCGGTTGACCTAGGGCGCTGATGATAGAGGGGGTGGTCCAGCCACTTGTTTTTACCATATTACCCCCAACCGGACACACTGGTGCCCTCACCTTGAGAGCGCTAGCACTCCAGGAGGCTGTTTGGGGCAGTTTCACGCTTCCCGAGGCATTTCAGGATTGGTAGAAATGGCTATTGAGGAAATCGATTTGGGATACTGAGGCAAATTTATGGCATGGGATGATCAGTGATGATAGATCGGGGCCTTCCACACCTTCTCCAGCAGTTTCAGCTTCATCGGGGCCCGCATCCATCACTTATGGCACTTTCTGTGGATTTCTGAGGTCTTTTGAGGACCACGACTTGACTATGGAGGCACGATTTGGTACATTCATGATTATTTATTGGTTATTGTGCTATGGGGATTGACCAAGGAGGGATAAAATTACCCCTTGGACCCACCATAAGCCTCTTATGATATTTTATCATCATGATTTGGTGGGATTCCCCTCTTCTAGGGCGATTTTGTCCACTTACATTATATTTTATGTGTGATCCATGTATTATATTGTTGAGCTCATCTCAACCATTGATTAGACATTTGTATCTTTTAATCTTAGCCACTCATTCAAAAAGTGGTTAGGGTTTTGGTGCCTCTCCTTCCTATTTAAAGGAGAGAGCCTCTCTTTGTAAGGGGTCTTTGGCTCTTGGATTATTCGTATAGGAAAATATTCTTGTTGAAATTCTTGTGGTCTCCTTTGCATCTGGTGTTCTTAGATGGTGATTGGAAAGTCTATTGCAACCTAGCATTTGGAAATTGTGGTAAGATCTATCTTTTTTGTAAATCATTGTTTGTCTACAGGAGGGCGACTTCAACAAGGGTGATTTTGCAAGGCTTCTTCAAATCGACTTTCTTGGCATTCGCTTGTATCAGGGGGTTATCATTAGCTTCATTGTGATCTATGTTATCTTTCTGTTACTTCTCTTGTGGCATTAGTCTTATCTCTTGATGCATCAAATCTGATATTGTTGACGTTTGTTATGCAAGAGAGAGGGCGCATTGGCTTCTTGGATCAAATCGACTTGCATAGAGTACTACCACAAAGCTTCTCAAATTGATCGGGTTTGCATAGATCATCATCAGCAAGGCATCTACAAGGTTACCCAGGTAAGAACCACAGGTTTGTTTCTCTTTCCTTTATCCAATCCATTGACATAGCTCATAAATTGTTAAAACCCTAAATATCTTAAAACCCCCATTTTACATTTTCTCAGATCTACTTAGATCTAGTGGGTTGTTGGGCATAATATTGAAAACCCACCTCTATATCATCCACGACATCCCGGATCTATAGTTTGGTGAGGATTGGCTTCCGTTTGACCCCCTTCCCAAGCCAACTTGGCTTCTCCCAAGCAAGGCGTACTTCCTGGTGGTTGTGAATTGACCTAGATCTAGGTGGTGGGTGTTTGAGATCCCGCTTGATCCATAATCTACACATCGAATAACATACACCCAAGTTGTCACTTTTCTGAAATTCACCTTGTGGGCCCTATTCCACATTTTAAGGGATTTAATCCCCATTTTGGACCATTAGGTGCACTTAAACTCAGATCTAGAAAGATCTAACCGTCGGATTGTCGTGAAATTATAAATCCACACTCCTACCTGACCAACCTACCCGGATCTAAACTTTGGATGCCATCGGACTTGTCTTGACCCACCTAACCCACCTTTTCAGCCTCCTTGGGTAAAGTCGCACCACCTTGGAGAAGTGAGTTCACTCACTTCTAGGAACTGGGTACTTGAGATTCTTGCGGATTTGGAACGGGAATAATTCATAACCTAGGTCTAGAGTGTCACTTTGTTAAATCTTTCCTTGGGGATAGCATTCCTTGTTTTAAGGGATTGTGGTCCACTTGGGTCAAACCTAGATCTAGACACATTCATCCATCAAGACCTCTATTGCCCACTTGTCCCATGTACTAGGAGTCCTAAACCACAAGTCAACCCTACTTTGACTCCACTTCCCAATTCCCAAGGCACTGGTCTCTCTCCAAGTTAATTCAACTTTCCTAGATTGTTGGATTGACTTGTGGTTTGATTTTTGCATGGTGAACTAAACCCTTGAAGCTATCATGTATCATGATTAAGCTTGTCACTTGTACTAGTTAGCCCCAATTCAACCCTTAAACTACCCTGCATTGGACACAGCTCCCAAGGCAGTGGGTCTTCCAACATTGAACTAGTACACTCATCCTAGATCTCACTTCAAACATTGTAAGTCACTCTCACATCAACTATGAACCAAAGCTATACCTATTGAACCCCCCACTTGGCTTGTGACTTCGTCTTTAGGTCTAGGATAAACCATACACCTAACTTCACTTAGAAATACCCTGATTTGGTGTCTTGGTTTTGATCTCTCCTGTCGGGAGTAGATCGGGTCTCCCCCTTTGTTGTCTGGGCTAGATAACATAAAGCGAAGGTTGCCTCGACTGGCGTGACAACCATATACTGGAGGTCGAGGTGATCGTGGTTGCACCTTTTGAGTTGCCCTTCCCTATTGCCATCCATGACTGGATCCATCCATAGGGGTAACTACAGTTTAGGTGATAACATTTTGGCGCCATTTCCGGGGACGCAATAGGCTTGCCTTCAGGTTATTTTTTAAGGATTATAAAAGTATACTTAAGTATAGTATTCTAGGCGATTATTTTGGATTGAAAAAAACATATATATAGATTGGTAGGCGAATATTAAATATGAAACATACAATTTACTACTGAAACTTGTAATTTTTGGCGAATATTATGATAAAAAAACATATTTTATGTAAATATAGGCGATATTAGAGTCTAAAAATGACCAAATAGCGAATTTATATTTTGAAAAAAAGCCCAAAAAATAGCCAATTGGCGAAATTTCGCCCCTAAAAATTTCCCTGCTTGCCTTGGTCCGATATATTATTTCCTAAAAGCCCTCCCATTACTCTTTGCCTAACATTTGGGCATAGGGCTTACCTCGGAAAAGCTAGTAGTCCTTCCTGCATATACAAGGACACATATCTTGGTAGAAGAGTTTAAATCTACCTGGCGACTCCCAATCGTGACTCCGCTGAGGAGCGAGCTCATTTACATCCTTACAACACAAGAAGTAAAGTAAACTTAGATCAAGTTGAAGGAACCCCAATTACATATCGTAAGAGAGATCCTAAAGCACAACCATCTAACTTCCTTTGGAAGTTGGTTAATGAGTCTCCAAACAGAGCTTCAGGATCCCCTTTGATTAATTCGGTTCCTCCCTCATCTCCTAGTTCAAACTTAAACACAAACTTACCAAATCCAATGGACGGAACAATCCCGGGAAACCAGAATGTTCCTCCACCACAATTTCCCAGGATTTTTGGAAGAAAGGAAAAACCATCTCCTTTAGACTTTTCCCAAATCCAGGGTGCACCCCATGACATGCCTGAAAAGTATTTTGAAAAGGTTCCCAGATTTGATGGAGTATCTGCTATATCAATTGAAGACCACATTGATAAAGTATGGGAACACATGGAAGCATATGGAGCATCTGAGGAAGATGTGTTCATGAGGGGTCTCTTGGCATCTTTAGAAGGAGATGTTAGGAAGTGGTTTGACAGGTTGCCTGCTTCATCCATTGATGGGTATGATAACTTTGTCAACAAGCTAAATAGTGAGTGGTCCCGAAAGTTAGATGGGAAATTTCTCTTACATCAACTTTTTGACATCAAGAAAAGAGAAAATGAAACAGTCCATGAGTTTAACATAAGATTTGACAAGACTGTAGCTGTTATCCCTGAAGAAATTAGACCAAAAGATCAAGCAGTTGTGATCCACTACTTGAATGCTTTTGAGGGATGGGTTGGTTATCAGCTAAAGGATAAAAACCCAAATGACTTAAAGACCGCTCAATCAAATGCTAAGATGGCTGAGCAAAATGTAGCATCCATGGGGAAACAAAACTTTTTTGATCAATTTACCCCATCCACATCCAGATCTGACCCTAGACTCCGAAAACCAAAGGAACCTGTGAGTGTGCCAAAGGAATCCAAGGACACTTTAGAAGTCATGCAAGAAATGATGAAACAATTAACTGTCCTAACAAAGAATGTGGCAAGTTTGAATGACCCTGAGAGACATAGAAATCCTTATGGCCCTAAACCTTACTGGAATAACAATAGGAGGCCTGATGGGGATAGGGATAGGCGACGACCTGAGTATCCAGAGAACTCTGAAAAGAAGGAAGTCAATTGGTGTGATGAAGAAGAAGAAATACCCTCTAACACCATTGACCATGATGACCAACCAGAAAACATCAACTTCATAAATGACTTATCTTATGATGAAGACTTTGGAAGAATTCTTTTAGAAGAAGAGCCTTGGGAACAAGAGGAAGACATAGTAGAAGAACCTAGCTCCTCATGTTGTGCCCTAGAGCTCCCAAAACCTAAAGAGGAACCAAAGTATCAAATCTATAAACGAGTAAATACTTCCCAGCCTTCTTTCCTTGATAAACATAAAAAGATTGATGAAGATAAAAAGGAAGAAGAAGATCTTGCTATTGATGATTATGATCTTAAGATTGATATGAAGAAAGAGTTAAGCAAGATAATGTGTAATATCCCTGTCACTGAGTTAATGAAGGTGCCCTCTGTTAGATGCCAAGTAGAGGAATTTTTCAATGGTATTGGCCAAGAGAAAACTCCTGAACCGGTCCTAGAGTCATGTCATATCCAAAAGCTTAGTGGAACACAACCTAGTGAAACAGAGAAGGATCCGCCAATAAACATCCATTTAGCCATTTATGAAAGAAAGAGCGGTAGTCACTCTCCCTTTTACCTTACCTTGCACATTCAAAACATGCTCCTTCACAATTGTATGTTGGATTCTGGAGCAGCAATGAATGTTATGCCTTTACAAGTTATGAAGGAAATGGGACTTGAAGTGACTAGGCCTTATGGAAATGTCTGTGGTATAGATTCCCGACGAGTGCCATCATATGGTTTGATAAAAAACCTTAGAGCTTATCTTTTCGCATGTTCAGACATTTCTACCATGATGGATGTAGTTGTGATTGACTTACCCCCAGCATATGGAATGCTTTTATCTAGAAAATGGGCAGCTGGTCTAGGTGGATACCTTATGATGGATTTATCATTTATTTGTGTTCCCAACCCTGATGGAGCTTTGATTCGGGTTAACAGAGAGCCTTGTTATAATGAGCATGTTGAATCTTTTGATGAAGGGTTAAAAAACACATATGGGGATGAATTGTTAAATAATGCCAAAACTAACCTTGTTGAAGATGAGGATGAATTATATGACGTTGATCAAAATATGTGTATGGTCATGGAAGATTCTGATTCTTTTTGGGAAGACAAGCAAATAATTGAAATAACAAGAACAATCGGAAATGAATTTGTTGAGGAAATAGTTGAATTGAGAGGATATGAAAATCAACCTCAAGGTCATGAACAAAACAATGAAATCATTCAAGAACCTTCTATAGAAGATCACACACTTGACGGGGTTGATGATGGCATAAGAAATATAGGAGGAAATGAGGGTGTGCTTAATGATCAAAGCATAGAACAAACTTCCCCAATAGAAAACCTTCATGATCAAACAAATAATGAGGAGAATATTGAAAACCCAATGCACGAAGATGAATTTGATGACATTAGGAGGGGAGAAAGAATTCCTTTCACTGTTAGGGAATGGTTTTCCTTGACTGATCACAACAGAGAGAGAGAAATCCAAGGGCTTGCACCTATCTACCCATGGGAAAACAATCCCGCAACATCCACTAGGGTTGAAATAAATGAAGAGCCTGAAGCCACTTATTATTCTGATACAGAAGATTCTCTATCTCATTGGTCTCTAGAAGATGGTAGCCTAATTCAAGTCCATGATAACTCTCTAAGTTGGGAAGAGGATGCCCTAATTAATGATGCACCTGAAGGAGACTATAATCTAAATAACCTTGCTATTTTTCAAACTCCTTCAGAACCTCAAAGCCATACTTTATCTGCATATCCGCATATCCCTAGTTTCCTCCTACCATCTGAGTCATCCAGTCATCATACTCATGATCTTTCTCACATTCCTAGTTCCCCTACATTCTATCCTGAGTCAGTTTCTACCAGATTGGAAAACATGGTCATTCATGTTCCTTCAGGGGAGGGTTCTAGTCATAACACTGTCGTATCACATGAGCCATCTCCCTTGGAAGAACATAGAGACTTCTTGACTGTAGGTGAAGTTGTTAAAAGAGTTGTGTCTCCCCATGAGGAAGAATCAAATGAGGAAGTCCAAGAAACAAGAAGAGAAGTTAGGGAAGTCCTTATTGGCAGAGTTGCTATTTCCTTAGACGGTGGTTCACCCAAATTTGATGCAGTTCCTTCTAGGAGGAGCTCAAGGATTGTCACACCTCAACCGTAAAACCCTGCTGAAATCCAACCTATGCCTATTCGTAACATTGGTGTCATTCCTGAGTCAGTAAATAGAAACAGGTTTCCTATAGGAAGTCAAGTCATCATTCCCAACCATTTATTGCATGTAAGATCGGGACAAGCTGATGACTTATGGGTTGGACCTTTCACAGTAGAGCGATGCATTGACGGCATGTGCTTTCTAACCACTGGTAGTGGACGACGTATTTTATACTTATTCTTATAGCATGTCTTAGCACTTAGTGTCATGGTTAGATTGCTTTTATGGTTAGATTGCTTTTATACTTATTCTTATTGCATCTCTTAGCACTTGGTGTTATGGTTAGATTGCTTTTATACTTATTCTTATAGCATGTCTTAGCACTTAGTGTCATGATCTGGCGATCATATAGATATATGGACCCGGTTGATCTATTATATATATTATATTGTCCCTACTCAGACTTAGAAGTTCACTATTCATGCTCATTGGTATGTACCCTCCTTAGGGAGAATAGAGGTGATCATTACACCATACTTTGGCTTGCTAGTGTTGGCTCCATCATTTCATTGTCTTCATCCATCCATGGCCTACCTTTTAGATTATCACCCTGACTTACTACCTGACTAGTGGCATGGAGGACTTTTCCCCACTGTAGCCTCTGTATTGGATGAGCTTCCCTGTTTATTGTGTCTCGGCTCTGAGTTGGTGACAAAACTTACCTATGGTGAGTTGGAGTTCCTTGGAATTCCCCCTAGTCACTAAAGTTGTGTTGGCTAAACCTGAAACTTTTAGTGCTGCCATGAATACAAAATCTGAAAAATGAAATGCTATATCTTGTATGAAAAGCCCATTCATGCAATGTGTTTCTAAACACACATGAATGAAAGGCATGCCAAATGAAAATGACCATGAAAATAAAATGTTATATCTTTTGGAAAAATAAATACCTAGGTAAACAAGCTGTCCATGACACACCTAGAAGTGCTCAGGTAAACAAGTGCCTTAAAAACACACCTGCAGCAGAAAGCCTAAAGAAAAAATGTAAATCTATGCAATGTGTTTGAAAACACACATAGATCAAGGCTATGGAAACTTCAGGCCCAAAAAGAAATGGAACTTAAAAGCTACATCTAAACAATTGCTGGCCTTATTTGTATTATGGATTGTGCGCATCTGTGAAGGTGAATAAACCCTCTTTAAACAACTCATCCATTTGTGAGACACCGCCATTCCCTGTGTTATTGCTCATTCAGTATATACTATGGTGTATTCCCTTTCCCTTGCCAAAGTGTCACAAAGTCAAGACAGTTAAGTCATCCCTTAGCCTAGCCAGTTAATTTAGCCTTCACCCTTCACTAGCAAATTGATCACAACTATGAAGTGAGTATGATCCTGAAAGTCTAGTCTGAGTAATAATAATAATTAACGACACTATACATTTGGATTTAGATCGCCAGTTATGATTACTCTGTGTTATAATTGCTATTTGAATAAGTTGTAGAGCATGTATTAACCTTGACACTTTGCAGCAGCCTTGGATGATGGTCTGAGTTATATTTGGTCTTGGTTAGACCTAGTTTGACCATGGAGGACCATGGGACATGAGATGTTAGACCTTATGATGATATGGATAGATGATATATGGTCTATGTACACATACATGATGATTCTATGCAGCAGCTACAGGGTTATGATGATGATTCTTGGGTTACAGCAGTGTTTGGTCATTTACAGATCATTATTATTGGCCTTGTTCCGGTATATTGGATATTTATTTTGATCATGCAGAGACTCATATGGTGTATGAGTACACATCTTGGATGGATTTGGACCTTCTGAGTCCAATGGGACAGTTTGTTTTCAGTTCCGGGCACTTACAGTGATGATTGAGCCTCAGTAGGCTGTCCCAGTGCAGTTTTGGTCTGTTGGAGGCCCTGTCGGAGCAGATGTGATTTTTATCCGGTTGACCTAGGGCGCTGATGATAGAGGGGGTGGTCCAGCCACTTGTTTTTACCATATTACCCCCCTCCCGGACACACTGGTGCCCTCACCTTGACAGCGCTAGCACTCCAGGAGGCTGTTTGGGGCAGTTTCACGCTTCCCGAGGCATTTCAGGATTGGTAGAAATGGCTATTGAGGAAATCGATTTGGGCTACTGAGGCAAAGTTATGGCATGGGATGATCAGTGATGATAGATCGGGGCCTTCCACACCTTCTCCAGCAGTTTCAGCTTCATCGGGGCCCGCATCCATCACTTATGGCACTTTCTGTGGATTTCTGAGGTCTTTTGAGGACCACGACTTGACTATGGAGGCACGATTTGGTACATTCATGATTATTTATTGGTTATTGTGCTATGGGGATTGACCAAGGAGGGATAAAATTACCCCTTGGACCCACCATAAGCCTCTTATGATATTTTATCATCATGATTTGGTGGGATTCCCCTCTTCTAGGGCGATTTTGTCCACTTACATTATATTTTATGTGTGATCCATGTATTATATTGTTGAGCTCATCTCAACCATTGATTAGACATTTGTATCTTTTAATCTTAGCCACTCATTCAAAAAGTGGTTAGGGTTTTGGTGCCTCTCCTTCCTATTTAAAGGAGAGAGCCTCTCATTGTAAGGGGTCTTTGGCTCTTGGATTATTCGTATAGAAAAATATTCTTGTGGAAATTCTTGTGGTCTCCTTTGCATCTGGTGTTCTTAGATGGTGATTGGAAAGTCTATTGCAACCTAGCATTTGGAAATTGTGGTAAGATCTATCTTTTTTGGAAATCATTGTTTGTCTACAAGAGGGCGACTTCAACAAGGGCGATTTTGCAAGGCTTCTTCAAATCGAATTTCTTGGCATTCGCTTGTATCAGGGGGTTATCATTAGCTTCATTGTGATCTATGCTATCTTTCTGTTATTTCTCTTGTGGCATTAGTCTTATCTCTTGATGCATCAAATCTGATATTGTTGACGTTTGTTGTGCAGGAGAGAGGGCGCATTGGCTTCTTGGATCAAATCGACTTGCATAGAGTACTACCACAAAGCTTCTCAAATTGATCGGGTTTGCATAGATCATCATCATCAAGGCATCTACAAGGTTACCCAGGTAAGATCCACAGGTTTGTTTCTCTTTCCTTGATCCAATCCATTGACATAGCTCATAAATTGTTAAAACCCTAAATATCTTAAAACCCCCATTTTACATTTTCTCAGATCTACTTAGATCTAGTGGGTTGTTGGGCATAATATTGTAAACCCACCTCTATATCATCCACGACATCCCGGATCTATAGTTTGGTGAGGATTGGCTTCCGTTTGACCCCCTTCCCAAGCCAACTTGGCTTCTCCCAAGCAAGGCGCACTTCCTGGTGGTTGTGAATTGACCTAGATCTAGGTGGTGGGTGTTTGAGATCCCGCTTGATCCATAATCTACACATCGAATAACATACACCCAAGTTGTCACTTTTCTGAAATTCACCTTGTGGGCCCTATTCCACATTTTAAGGGATTTAATCCCCATTTTGGACCATTAGGTGCACTTAAACTCAGATCTAGAAAGATCTAACCGTCGGATTGCCGTGAAATTATAAATCCACACTCCTACCTGACCAACCTACCCGGATCTAAACTTTGGATGCCATCTGACTTGTCTTGACCCACCTAACCCACCTTTTCAGCCTCCTTGGGTAAAGTCGCACCACCTTGGAGAAGTGAGTTCACTCACTTCTAGGAACTGGGTACTTGAGATTCTTGCGGATTTGGAACGGGAATAATTCATAACCTAGGTCTAGAGTGTCACTTTGTTAAATCTTGCCTTGGGGATAGCATTCCTTGTTTTAAGGGATTGTGGTCCACTTGGTTCAAACCTAGATCTAGACACATTCATCCATCAAGACCTCTATTGCCCACTTGTCCCATGTACTAGGAGTCCTAAACCACAAGTCAACCCTACTTTGACTCCACTTCCCAATTCCCAAGGCACTGGTCTCTCTCCAAGTTAATTCAACTTTCCTAGATTGTTGGATTGACTTGTGGTTTGATTTTTGCATGGTGAACTAAACCCTTGAAGCTATCATGTATCATGATTAAGCTTGTCACTTGTACTAGTTAGCCCCAATTCAACCCTTAAACTACCCTGCATTGGACACAGCTCCCAAGGCAGTGGGTCTTCCAACATTGAACTAGTACACTCATCCTAGATCTCACTTCAAACATTGTAAGTCACTCTCACATCAACTATGAACCAAAGCTATACCTATTGAACCCCCCACTTGGCTTGTGACTTCGTCTTTAGGTCTAGGATAAACCATACACCTAACTTCACTTAGAAATACCCTGATTTGGTGTCTTGGTTTTGATCTCTCCTGTCGGGAGTAGATCGGGTCTCCCCCTTTGTTGTTTGGGCTAGATAACATAAAGCGAAGGTTGCCTCGACTGGCATGACAATCATATACTGGAGGTCGAGGTGATCGTGGTTGCACCTTTTGAGTTTCCCTTCCCTATTTCCATCCATGACTGGATCCATCCATAGGGGTAACTACAGTTTAGGTGATAACAAGTCCATTGGAATAATCTCAGACGGATCGAGTCGTCCATCAGAGAGTTGGATGAACACCATAAATGGTATGTCATCACATGGTGTTTAGGATCCTCATCCGGCTTGCCATCAAACTTAGGGATATCCGAGGGGAGTTTTACCGGAATCGGGCGCCATTTGGTCCCATGGTAGATGGGGCCGTTCGTCAGTCAAGACAAATCGGGTAGGTCCAAAGTAGCCAAAAAGGGAAACTGTTGATTAGGCTATGGGTACTGGTAGTACTGGTAAGGCATGTAAGGACAGGTAGGACCTCGTATTAACTGATTAAAGGGTGACCATGGAGTAAACTGACCATCGGCGGGTGTGTCGTCGGGACCGTAAGGGGGTCCACCACCATAAGGTGGTCCATTCCAATAAGGTGGGAGTCCACCTCCACCACCGGGAGGAGGTGGAGGTCCGCCACCACCACCGAGAAGAGGTGGAGGTCCATCGCCACCGTCGCGAGGAGGTGGAGGTCCATAACCGTAATAAGGTGGCTCGCCACCGCCTCCACCTGGAGGGGGTGGTGGACCACCTCCACCGCCAGAAGGGTGGGGGCCCCCATCACCTCCGCCACCAGAAGGATGAGGGTCTCCACCGCCACCACTACCACCATAATAATTAGATCCGCCATCGCCTCCGCCTGGAGGGGGTGGTGGACCACCTCCACCGCCAGAAGGAAAATGTCCTCCCCCACCATAATAGGGTGTTCCTCCACTGCCTCCGCCCGGAGTGGTGGACCATTCCGGCCACTGCCGGAAGGGTGGGGGCTGTTGTTGGTAAAATGAGGTGGACCTCCGCTGGAAGGTAGTGGTCCACCTCCTCCAAATTTGGGTGGGGGTCTGCTGCCTCTAGCAGGAGGTGGGGGTGGACCGATCGGGGGTGGTGGTGCTTGAGGGATAGTTGTTTGGGGTCCATGTTGTAAAATGGACTGTTGCCCCCATAGAGTGTAAGGATTTTTGGGATGAGGTATCTCGTATAGTGAGTTTCCGAGATTAGATTGACCCGGCATAAGGTTAACGGAACCTGGATATGCTTGAATCCATGAGGGTTGAGTTACGTTGGATGTCCCCCCAACATGAGATAACCCCATGGTGGATGGTCTAGCGGGTTGAGATGGTCCAATAGGAGGTCCGTTGGGGATTCCACCGCCTACGTTCTGGTTAAGAAACGGGGGTTGCCCCCCAACCACAACAGGCTGACCACTATTCAAAGGTTGAACCAACATAGGTTGTTGATTAGATACTGTAGTAACAACGTTACCAATGAGATAATCTGGGGGAATGGAGTATCCTCCCTGCGAATTTTGAGGTGGGGGAGGAGCTGGAAAAGTAACTGCGGTAGTGACAGGTGTGTTGGACTGTTGTCCTTCAACCGGTTGGTTCACTTGAAGTGTAGGACTGGACTCTTGCGAGGGTTGACTAGTCTCATTAATGGTCGCATTGTGGGAAGATGGTTCTGGTGATCCAAAAGATAATGGATGATCTGGGATGGGTCGGTAAGGGGGTAACGATGGGTCTTCAATGCTTCGTTGGAGGCTTGACTGCCGGAACTCCTCAACCATAGAACGAAAGTGAGCTAATTGTGCATGATAGTAGGCTAAAGGGTCATCCGGAGTAGTCCCATTGGGTGGGGATGCGATGGCAAAATGAGCCACTGGGTGACTAGTAGAAGATGTCCAGTAAGCTGTTGAAGTACCAACAGCTATTGTGGGGTCATCCTGGGGTTGATTTATCCATTCCAACGATCCAGGTTCTCCCGAGATGACGGTAGAAAGATCTTGCTAAGTGGGGACTTGTGCTTCTTCATCCTGCAGGGGATGAGAGGAAGGTGAATCTGGAGGAGTATGTGGAAACAAATGTCCTCCAATACTCAAAGTGGGGTTTTCCACTTCATGTGACCCGACCCTAACTTGAGGATCCATCCTTACCCTTGAAATTACCTCTTGGTTAAGGGGATATTCGGGTGGTAAGTTTTGGATTCTACGGGACCTTCTCCAAGGAAAGTCAGCCAGAGTGACTGAAGCAAAGAGTTTCTCCTAAGGGTATGCTACAAAAGAAAAGCAGTCCAGAAAAAACCTACTCAAACTAATGCAACAAGTAGACTTATGTAACAGAGTGGATTCAAAAGTCTGGAACCTCACGGGTTTATCAAGGCATCGCAAACCGCTATATACTACAAGGTCCAGCAATATGACGCGACAAGGAGGATTGGGACCATACCCTTGCCTTCATACCCAATTACCTGAATAGTACGTGCATGCTAATCTCCCTGAGTGTTGTTCTCGGTGTATTGCTTTTCCAAGATATCCAAATGGTTAACTCAATTGGTTTCAGGAATCCTAGTGGTGTCTCCTGATATACGCAAGGTATGTGGGAGCTCAAATCCGTAGTGGTGCTGTCTAATGCACAACCGTTCGGAAAGAGACCTTCCGATATACTACTGAGTACATGATACACCCTTCAATATATGCCAAGTACGGATTATGGTACTTGGTGGGTATGTGAAGGAGATCGATATACCAATAAGTAAGTGGAAGACTACAATACCCCCGGGATACAGTGCTAGAAAATAACGACAGCTGCCACGCTTAATGACGCCGAAACTTGTCTCTAACTTACACACAAGTTGCTAAAATTTTTACCTAGTTCTACCATTAATTTTATCTTGGACAGTTGGGTGAATGCATGAGGTGAGTACATAATCGGAAGCATAATGCAAGACCTAGATACATGCACGAAATATTCTTTCCTTTCGATGAATTCTACTTATGGCAAGGAGAAATCTTTTCTTTCCAACGAGATTTTCCAAAACAACACAATGCAACAATCCCCAATTCAAACAAATTTAACTATGAAAGCATTCTTTTCATTCTGTATGAAACATCAAAGATCACAACACTACTAATCCAAATCACGACAATTTTTTTCCTTTTCCTTTTCCTTTTCAAAGAAAAACAACACTAATGAAAAGAGAGGATTTTAAGATAAAGTATGCAATCTTAAAATTTCACTTTCAATGGTCTAAAAGCAACAAGAATTTAAAAATGCATCTATCTCTCCTTAGCATGGAACCAGTTTTTGAAAAAATTGAAATACACTTTGAGTTTTTCAAGAGGATGAGAGGTTTACAATTCGAGAAAAACACAACTAATTACTTATTCGTTCAATTTTTCCAAAAATGAATGAGCCAAGCTTTCCAATGCGCAAACAATTTCCTTCAACAAAGCTCGAGAAATGATGGGAAAGAAGCACTTTTAATTTTTCAATGGATGCATCAAAAGATTAACTTGATAACAACTACGCTTTCAGACGGGAATGACTGAAAAGAAAATACTACTTACAACACTCAGTACACTCAGAAAACTCAAGAAAAGACAAGCACTCAGTCAAGCTGAAAGACACACAAGACTCAAAATCAGAATAGCAAGCAAACCAAGCAAGCAAAGCTCAAAAGATTATATAAATGAGGTCTAGAAACTGATCTAATGCAGTGGCTAGATCAGTTAAGGAGAGGAGGGAATGCAAGGGTGAGTGGATGAAGGTGGAGGAGACAAGAGTGTCCACCACTACCGGTTCTCAGACTTGTCCAAGACGGAACCCAAAACCAATCCAAACAAAGCCAAACACTCGATATATAACTCAAGGATGGGGTCTCTGGTTGGATCTTGTAGCACAGAGGGAGTTCATACAACAAATCACAACTCAGATTGACAGATGGAGAGGGGATGCCTATATGCCAATTTTGACAAATCGGCGCACTCTGTATTTGTACACAGTGCGACGTTGCACTCTACCAGTGCAGGGGGTGCGACGCTGTCGCAGTATACCAATGAAAGGACTGCAACGAGTAACTAACAGGCAGAGAACAAAAGACCAAAAAGACACAGTGTCACTCTGTCTTCACTACCCAGGTGCGACATGAGAGATCTAAGTCCAAAAATGGGTCAAATATCCAAGCAATGAACCATGAAATGGTTTGGGAATGAGTAGTACAAACTCAGAGGAAGTAGATCAGAGTCTTCAAGATGAAGATCTGACAGTGGAATCAGTTTTAAGAATCAAATGACAAAAAAAGGCTTGTGTCAAGCAATCAACTGAAAATGACTCTTAGATTGATAACTACCAAACAAAACATGTAAATCCCCAGTATGGTTGCCAAATTTGTTTGACGGACAATCCACTCAAGTGGACGTGAGCCGGATCTCCCTAACTCAATGTGAGTCTAGAACAAATAAGACAGGCTATGAATGCATTTCCTAGATATACTTAAGGATCGAGTACTAGACGTCTTACCTTTCACTTCGCAATCCTTTCTCCTAAATGCTGCTATACATCCCACGATCGTCAGATCCAAGCTGCAAGACCTATTCAAGACAAGAAGCAAGAGAAACAAGTAAAGGGAATCTATACAATAAGAGATCTAAGTGAATAGTTAAGCAGGTAAACTACTCAATATTATTACACACATGAACAATATTGGTGGAAAGCATTTGTATTACTGTAAAAAGAGGGAAGTACATAGCAGAGATATAGAACTACAACCAAGGCTTAACATTGCAGCCCTTCTCCAACAAATCCATTTTCCATTTCCTCCTAAGGAAGCTTGAGTCTCTCAAGGATGATTAGAGATCTCTCAAGAGTGATTTCACCAGCATGTAGACACCATAGACTTCCTCCCTTTGGAGGGGATAGAGCTTCTCTTATATAGGACTAAGTGGATAGGGTATGGATAGGATAGGTTGAGATATGGTAGGAAAGAGATAGGGGATCCTTCCAAGGTGTTAGGAACCGAGTACCAACTCCCCTAGAGGTCAGGGATAGGGCCCCAAGTCAACAAGTCTTGAGAAGAACCTCGAAGAAGCTATTTTTGCCCATTAATTGACTTCGTCGCACCCTGTAATGAAGCAAGATGCGACGTTGCATGTTGCATGAGTGCAACCTGCGACGACCTCTCAAAACCTAGTACAACTGGGTACAAATCCTTCCAGGTCAATGACTTAGTCAAGATGATTGAAGGGGTGTATACACTGAATCTCATGATGGGTAGATTTTGGGTGTAACAACATATGATAAGCCAATTACAAAAGGGGACATGATGGGCATGACCAAAAGGACCAATGGAATGACATGGTATGAAAAATGGCTAGGAAAAAAGTGTAGGATGAAATGAAATGAGTTAGCCCAACTTAAATCCTTAGGGGTACACCCGACTCGCAAGGTGGTATACTTATCTAAAAAAAATCATGGCCATGCCATGATACATATTTAGCTATGAAACAACAATTTAAAGTACATGAGCCACTATAGAGCAACATTAGTGTCCCATCATAGTCATATCACAAATAGAAGGCAATCCCATGTGTCAATAAGTATAGCACATATCATAACATTGGCATCAACTGAAAAGTCCCCAGTAATCTTTGGCACGTAAAATGGTGATCCGAGCAAAGATTGAACTATCTCTGGAAATTATCCATGGGAAAACCATAGATCTCATCTGTGGAACTGATAGATGCAATCAAAATAAAAAAGGCATCAATCATCAAGTCACCCCTACATGTCAAGGGGTGACAGGACAACACCTTTTTCATTTGGAAATGGCCCAATGAATGTGACCAAGTCACCCCTACATGTCAAGGGGTGACAGGACAACACCTTTTTCATTTGGAAATGGCCCAACAAATGTGACCTTTGTGTGGAAGTAAAGAAGTTGTAAATATTAGCTCTATTTGTACGAGCTTGACAAGTGGGTCTACACATGGATCTCAAAGTTCTACATTGGACTTCTTCCTTTGCCCATTTCCTAGTAAGTTACATGTGTAGGAGATAAACTTCCTCAAGTCATTGTATTCAATATAACATGCCAACATATGTAGAAATGTTCTTCATTTGGAAATGAAGAAATGATGCTTTGTTAAGAAAAAAATCGCATAATAAAGGTTTTACCTAGTATGATGGCTCCTAGATGTGTTCAGATCTTCATTTTCATATCATAGTGCAAGTACAAAAGGTTGAGATGGAAATGAAACATTTTCACATTGATGGGGTTTTTAGAGTGGTGCTCTTGTATTTCCCATAGGGTACCACTTAATATTTATCATGCTCGCTCTAATCACTTGTGTTAATCCCAATAGAGTAAAGGGAAACTTCAACATTGGCAACTTCAGTGATTCATGAGTGTTGAGGGAGATGGAAAATAACTAGCCTCACCCACCTCTACCCTAGGATTACAAATTACCACAATAAGATTTGGCCATCTTAGACATTCAGAAGCCTCCTGAGTTTGAACAGTCTGATGATGGATGGGAGCCCATCATCACTAACCACAATTTTGTTTATGGTTAGGGGCCACTCTCGAAACAAAATTGATCCTCCACCCAATACAAGCATGATTCTTGCGGGTTAAGCTATGACGAATTCATCGATGGGCTATGTGGGATAGCCAACCCTAGATTGTGTTAATTTTTTGTATGTACTTGACTATTAAGCTTTGTGGCATTTTTGTATCCGCTATTTTGCTACCTAAAATTACAATCTCCAAAGTGATACTAGCTCATGGCAGTTGATTTATGTGCCCTGCTTCTTTTGCATAAAACGCCAAGTATGTACATATTTAATCAATTTATTGTTGAAGCATTTTATTCAAAAATGGTAACAACAATTTGTTTGGAAAATTATTGTCACGAAATCCAACATTTTATTTTCAATTTTTATCTATTTTTGTTTTTTATAAAAGAATCTTAGCAAGTACTCCCAAAGGTTTTGTTTTCTTTGTAAGATTGTTTAATAAGTGTTTCACGGACAATCTACCGAGAACGGACTCAAGGCGTGATCTCCCTAGCTTAACATAAGTCTAGAACAAATAGGACAGAACATAAAATACTTTCCTAGATCATATAGATGTACGAATGTAGAAGTAGATCGTTTACCTCATATTCGTAGATCCCTTTCTCCTCCATTGATCTAATGCTCCAATGCTGCCAGATTGCGAGTAGCTATACCCTGTCGAACATATGACAAACCATGAGAAGTGAAAGCATATATTTCATATGATAGATCTAAGCTAACAGTTAAGGAGGAAATCTCTAAACATCATCATCAAGAGAGAACACTTATGGAAAGCAATTATATTAACTGTATTTAAGAATGGAGAAGTACAATAGAAAATAGGATTACAACCATTGCCTTAATGTTGCAAGCTCCTTGCGACAAGCCATGCCAAAGCTTCTAGAGAGAAGTAGATGTTCCCCAAGCTAGAGTGTAAGGTCTATTGAGCTTGATTTCACCAGCATAAGAGTACCATAGACTTCCTCCCTTAGAATGGGAGTGAGCTTCATTTAAATAGGATTAAGTGGATAGGATAGGGATACTGAATAGGTTGAGATATGATAGGAGAGACTTAAGGGATCGTCCCAAGGTATTAGGAGCCGAGTGCCAACTCTCCCAAGAGGTCAGGGATAAGGTCCCAAGTCAACAAGCTTTGAGAAGGAGCTCGAAGAAGCTATTTTTTCCATCTAACTGACTTCGTCGCACTCTGTAATTGAGCAAGGTGCGACGTCGCATGTTGCATGAGTGCAACCTGTGACGACCTCTCAAAACCTAGTACTAATGGGTACAAATCCTTCCAGGTCAATCACTCAATCAGGGTAACCTCAGAGGTGTATACACTAAATCTCATGATGGGAAGATTTTAGGTGTAACAATAAGCAAGGGTGTTTTTTCTTAATCTTCATCACAAATATTTGCAATAGCATCAAAGATCATATCAAGAATGCATTAATTTGCATTAATTGCCTTTGGATAGATATTTCAGCATTTTTTACTCAGATACAGAGAAAGTAAACTAATGTTTTCTAGACAAATTTTTGTACAAACGGTATTTTTGGTGGTCTACATTGAAATTCCTATGTCGGGAAGTGGACCTTGGAGGAAAGGCCATCCTTTTGTGGTAGATTTGGCCTTTTCCTAAAACCATGCTTTTGAAAATTCAACCTAACCACCATCACATAATATTTGACCTTTGTTTGATTAATACATTCACATCCTTCTCTCTTTTTGTGCGAAGAGGCGGCCATGTAGTTGGTTGGAAATTCCTTGGAGTCATTCTCCCAATTTTCACAAAAGAAAGAGGATAGAATCTCCATCTTCACTAATACCAGAATTTGTGAGGAGATAGATATAAGATAATGATTACTTGGAAGGGTCATCCTAATGTGTAGAGAAATTCAATGGCCTAATTCACTGCGCTATGACAACACGACCTTCAAATGGAAATTCTACGAAGACATGTGATATGCCAATAATTAGTCGTCATTTATCCAAGGAAAGCACTGACAGCAAGAATCAAAGCTACATACGAACCCCTTAAAACAAGTGTCAAATAGATTCCAAATAGTTGAGATAAGGAGGAAAAGAAGGCCTGTTTAGATAGGGGAAAATAACAGATGAGGAAAAGCAACATAAAACAACAAAAACAACCTTAGAGGCCAAAAATTCAAGAATGCAAGAAGTTAAAAGATCCTTGGACTCTAGGATCAAGAAAAAACATAACAGAGGTGGAACCAAGACTCGTGATTCTGCCTGAGGCAGTGAGACAAAGGAATCAAAAAAGAACCATGGAAAACAAAATTCCACCATCAAACACTCCACCACTGGAAAAGGTTTCAAAGCAGCATTCAAACAAGTTGCAAGGATAATCTCCTTTGCTTTTTTTCTCTTCATTTACGTATTAAGTTGATGTGATTTCTTTGCAAAGTCTACTTGAATAGAAAGTATTTTGATTCGACATAGTTTGTATAAATCATTAGAATAGAAATTTTATTGTGATTTGGTACTTAGAATGCTAATCCGTGTTCTAGGGAGAAGATATTACAATTAACTTCTGAACTAATTACTCATATGTATAGTTGGGTTTGCTTGTACACTTGTATTTCCAAAACATTTTCTTGTTTTGGTTCAAAATAAGTTAAAAATTGTGCCCAAAGTGTGCATCTCAAGACATGAAAGCACTATATCTTTCCAATTTCAGTTTTTTTCCAGTCTAAAGGCGATCTGTGTAGAGTTCTAATTTACATGGTCCACTCTCTTTCCAAAAATCCCACATAAGAGCAATTACATAAAGAAGTTTCTGCAATCTAAGAAACTAAAAATTTCTCCAAGCCCTACATAAAATGGTATTTTCATCCAAGTAGAAGAGCATTCGCTTTCTTTGAACCCAGTGCCATGGATTGACAACATCCTCAGTTTGAAGAGCCAGGTCTCATTTGGAGGTTCATAGGGATTGAGCACTCTCATGAAACAGTGGTCAATTACGTTTCAAATAACATTGTGTTTTTTTGCTTGGATTTGAAAGATAAGGGTTTTGTTTGTATGAAAATCTCTTGGTTTACAGGAAGAGTTGGCTTATTTGGGAAATATGTGATAGTCCATTCATCCTCAGAAGATTCTCTAACATCAGCCCAGTTTCGCTTCAACTTGACAATCCACTACTGAAATTTTGGTACAAGCCACAGCATACCACAAATTGCATAGATTTAGAAATGGAAAAAAGGACTACCAAGTGTTAGTTTTACCTATTGCACCAGTCACTGTTCTCTTTACAGTGACAGCAGCAGATTCCTCATGTTTGGTGCAACAGTCCCCTCAGCTCTAGGGTGCACTTCATGGCAGCATGAGAGGGAGTAGCAGTTATATAGAGGAGAGTGAGGGCACAAGCCTGCCTCCAGCTTGCATGCACTGGCCGCATTCATCCTTATCCCAGATTTATAACTATTGTTCAGATTTAGCTTTCAGTTTGTTGGAGTTTACCTTTTACCAGTGATAGCCTGAATTTACTATTAGTAGAGAAGGGTGTAGATCCCTAAGCCAGATAGGGTGCTTGCATGAAAGTTTTCTATCCCTGAAAGAGGACTCATATCTCTAGGTGGCACCAGTAGGTTTGCATGATGCAGTCTATCTCTAGTGGGAGGCACACTCCAGGCACATATATCCATGCAGGGGGTTGCACTAGTTGAGATGATTAAGGTTAGGTTTGACTCTGCCAGCTAGAGGGTGCATCTTGCATGTTTCCAGATACAATGTATTTTCTCCATCTTTGCAGTCTAGAAGGATGATGAAGGGGCACACTACTATGTTGGTTAATGTAATTGAGTTTTAAGCTATGAAGATATAATTATTCTTTCAGTTTTCAATAGAAGATAGATGCAGTGCTGAGTTCAAATCCATGTATTTGTTCCTCGTAATTTCCAACAATTGTGTTTGTAATTAGAGTATTCAGAGATTGTTGTATTGATCAAGGTTTTCGGTGTTTAAGCAACCTAGGTTTAGGCTGCTTTATCTGAGTGCAAAATCTGCTTACCATGATCTGAAATTTAACATGGTATCAGAGCATGTTCACTGAAATCCTCCAAACCCACGTATGGAATGCACTGCTTCCTGTGAGAGGGAGTTGGAGAGTTTCTTCCAGTTTGATTGCCAAGCTTCAATGAGTGACCTGTGATAGGTTGTTGGGTGAGATACCCATGATCTTCAAGGATTGGAAGGATGTTATTGACTTGAGATAGGTGATATGCACCTAGTATAGGTTGCATATCTAATTTCTTTTGATGCTGATATTTTTGTTCAAGTTTGCTTTTAAGCTTTGCACTGATACTTAGTGTCAGTTCTAAGAGTGTTACATGTTGGAGGGTGCTTCCATCTTTGTTCCATGGAAATGGAAGCTACAAAATCTCTTGGAGGGAATTGAAATGTGGTGTCTTGTGGATCACAAGGTCACACCTCCCACTGATACCAAGAACTTGGTAGAACACACTAAAGAAATCAACCAAGGCAAAGCGAATCGTCCTTAATTCGGTGAAGGCTCACTTGATCCCTCACATCACATAGAAGAGGACAGTGAAGGAGATGTATGATGTCTTGGTCACTTTGTACTAGAGTGTCAACTTGTCCTGTAAAATGATTTTGAAGAACAAGCTTACTAGTACCAGCATGAGCAAGACCGACACTATAGCAAGCTATCTAATGAAGATCACAGAGTTGAGGGATCAGCTCGCTGCCACTAGAAACAAGACTGATAAGACTGAGCTAGTTCGGATAACTCTGAATGGTTTTGGCCCATCTTCATATCAGTTTGTGTAGTGTATTTGTGCTCTTGAGAAGTTAACCACTTTTGAGAAACTATATGATGACTTCATTGGAGAGGAGAGGAGACTAGAAACAGTTTGAGCGAGTTTCAAGGATGCTCAAGACCTAGCCCTCACTGGGAAGGTGAGGAAAGGAGGAAAAAAGGGAATATTTGTAAAAGGTTAAAAGAAGAAGGAAGACTTGGGATCTTCAAACCTTGGGAAAAAAAATAACAGCCATGTGAAGTGTTTTAAGTGCCACAAGTTTGGTCACTATGCCTCTTGGTGTCTTGAGAAGAAGGGGAAGGGTAAGCAACAAAAGTAGTGGTAGAAGTAGTTTGTAGGGAGAGTAGAAGCTTCTACAGGAGCAAATGAGCTTGCATCCTGATTGGACACAATGTTGTGCCTTTCCATGAACATCATTTCTAGTATTGAATGGTATGTGGACAGTGGAGCTTCTAGACACAGGGCAACCAATAATGGGTTTCTTCATACAAGAAGAATGAGATTCTGGCATGCAGGTGGAGCTTAATGATTATGCCAAGTACTCAGTGATAAGGATAGGTTTTCTCTCATTCGACGTGCCAAAAGGAGAGGCTCTTGCGCTATGTGAGGTATCGTATGTTCTCGGTTTAACCAAGAATATTCTTTTGTTTCCTTGTCTTACATATCTAAATTGTATGGCTGAATTTGATGATCAGCAACCAATCATTGGAAAAAAGGTAGAGTTTAGGCCAGAGGAGTGCGTCAAGTGGCCTTCACAAGTAAAGTTAGTAGATCATATGAAGCATGGAGCTTTGGTGCAGAGTAGTGACAATATGTGTTAGCTTTGGCACGAAAGATTAGCTCACTTGCATTATGGAGCTTTTCCTTACCCGATGGACATGGTGGAAGGATTACTTGATTGCAAGGTAGAGAGGACAAGAGTGTGCAAGGGATGTGCATTCAGCAAGCATGGAAAGACTACTTTCCCAAGAAACAAATCAAGAGGCTTCTTGATTTGGTGCATTCAGATGTGTGTGGGCCCTTGTTATTAGTGTCACTGACATGTCATACCTATCACATTTCTTTCATTGATGAAGCTTATAGAAAACCCTAGATTTATTTTATGAAGAACAAGAATGGGATCTTTAATAGGCTCTTGTGGATAACCAGACAAGTAAGAAGATGAAGGTACTAAAGCTCCAATAATGGACAAGAGTATAGCTCCATGGAATTTGATTCCTTTTATAGTGAAGAAAGCATCAAGAGGGAGTTTACAGTGCATTACAATCCACAACAGAATGGGTTGTTGAAAGGAAGAATAGGTCCGTTGTTGAGACAACCAAGGGTATGGTTCATGACTGAGTCGCATATTCTACTTTGGAAAAAAGCATGCAATACAACTACTTACATCTTGAACAAGGGTCCTCACAAGTTATTGAAGGACAACACACCAAAGGAAGCTTTCACTAGTGAGAAACCCCAGCTATCACACTTCCGTGCCTTCTATTAGGCGATACCAGTACCTGCTCACTTTCAAATATCTGCCCAAGGAGAGGGGTCGTTTTTTCTTCTTCAGAGCCAGGATGGGGATATTATTTGCACTTTCTGAGAGGTGTTTATTGCCAGACCCTTTGATTCTTCCTCTTGGAGTACTATGGCTTAGTGGCATTGTTGACTACCTCATCCTGGGGCTTGTATCCTTGAGGTTGGTGTCCAGGGCTCCTAGGGGCAAGTCACATGAACCCCTACTTATTTTTTACACCGATGACAGTATTTCAGCTCTGAGGCACTTGCCTCCTTGGTCACCCTCTGCACCCATCCAGGCCCTTTTCCAGCATAGTGCCCTCTTTCCTTGGTGTTTCTCCAGTGATGACGTCATCCTTGGTCACCAGGCCCACAGGCTTGTAGAGGGGGGACGTTGAGGGTTTTTCAGCATTGTTGGGGTTAGATGGGGCATGATGATCCCCCCTTCTAACTGCACCTTGCGGAGTAAATCCATTTGTTCAGTTTTAGTTATTTTTACCCATTTTGGGCACCTAGAGGGAAAAATACCCCAGGTAGCCACCGTTTAGCCATCTTTTAGACTATTTTATATTATTTCACTTTATATTTTTACATTGACATTATATTTGGCCTATCGGCCTGGTTATTTTGTAAAAGTGATTTGAGAACACTATAAATAAAACTCCTCACTTCATTTGTAAATCATAACTCATGGGAGAAATTACATAATGTTGCTCTTTTACCCTAGATAGTCTCTTGGAATGTGATGCGCACCTCTTGGAGTCTTCTCTTCTTTGGCTTGTGGATGAGATTGGATGCATTTCTAGGGTTTTTCTCATGCATGGTGGATACTAGGAATTGTTGGAACAACACAAAGCTCAAGTAAGTCTAGTTTTAGCCTAGCTTAGTGAAGGTAGGTGAGTTTCTTGATTCTTGATGATTGAATGGTGTCCATAGAGCTGCATTTTTTCTAATTAGGTCCTTCTTGTCTTCCTTCTATCTTCTTTGTGTTACCAGCTATTTTGTACAATAGTTGAACTTCCATTGAGCCGCTAGTGTTTGAACATGATCAGCGTTCGCTTCTAGAGTATTAGGGGTTCAGTTTGCAATAATTAGCCAATTTTGGCTAGCCAGTTTTATTTTTCTGCTGAAATGACCATGGCCCCACGGGGTTTGTAATAAGTGTACTAGTAGGGTTTTTTAGTGGCTCAGTTCCCCATGACTAGACTATCAAATAAGGCATTCCAGGGAGTTTTTTTCCCTTGTCAATTATGCTTTGCATGTAGCCGAGTAATAATTGACGAGGTTTTCTCCCGCTTCCTCCAAAGCTGGAATGCCCGATTTTGAAAGTCTGAGCCTTGGGGGGGTATTAGAATCCAACTGATGTATATGAACCTACTAGACACTATGTATGTGTTAGATGGTCATTTCCTAGGTCCCTTGTCCATTTAAACAATGTCCAAAAAAAATTTACCAGACGCGTTGGACAGGTTTTATTTTGTATTATTTTTCCAAATATTTAATTGGAAAATTTCAATTTGTAATATGTCAGTTGTTTGGGAGTGGATTCAAGTGATTGGAGGCTTAATTCCTAAGCCAATAATATCAGTTAAACCCCAAACCCACTTATCCTAAGTTTTGGATGGTCATTTAGCCATTTAATTAATATTTTCTCAAAAATCAATAAAAGAGAAATTTCAATTAAATTAATCAAAAAATAATAAATTGGAGATAATCCAATTTTCTCCAGAATAATCCATTTGGATTATTTAAATAGGATAAATAACATGGCAATAGACATTCAAGATGATTCCAATCAACTCCAGGAGCATTCAGTTAACTATCCAACCATCAGAGGTCTATTCACTCAGAGAAATTCGCCCTCCTTCATGCAAATCACGAATTGGTGATGTGGAATGGTTTAAGTGGATTGTTGAAATTGCATTTAAGGATATGGTAGGCGCCTTCCTAAATTCATGGCATCATCAGAACTTGGCTCCTCTTGAACTCAATGCAATCCCTACATCAGCTCGAGTTTGCTTCTCCTTGCTAGCTCATGCATTCCTACTTGGCATTCACGTGATTGGCTTGATGGAGGTTCCAAGGGAGGAGTGGGGGGTGCCTTGCCAAGGTGGAGGCCACCTCCCCACTCTCATTCACTTCAACTCTGAGTTATCTATTGTGTTAAGCTCTCCAAGCTTGATTGTGATTGGAATTCGATTTTTTGTCTATGCCCTTGGCTCTCTTCTCAATCCATTTTCGAATTAGGGTATTGTGCATTAGTTTTTGTATAAGAGAGCTCTCATGCTCTTGTTTTGGGATGAGAGATTTTATGTAAGAGCACTCTGCCCAAAAGTGTAACAGTGATATTTGTTCAATTCTTCTAATAAAAGTGACTTTGGAGGTCCATGCAAGGGTTATTGGTGTTGTGGCTTCATTTTTTGAGGTGTTATCTCTCTCACCCTTTTCTCATTATTTCAATTATGTTCAATGCTTGTTCAAGAAGGTTATCAATCTAGCACATGAGGGTATTCATTTAAATTTTTAATTTTATTATCCATGTTAAGTTGCTCAAACATCTAGATCAGACAGGAAGTAGTGGTTATATCAATGTCTTTTAGATTTTTGTTTGACTTACATGCTTGCATTTGATCTAGTTTGTTGTTTGAGATTTGTGTTTTTCAGGGAGCATTTCAAGTGGAGAGGACTTGAGAAATCAACATCCTCTTCATTACACAAGAGTTATTTCCATCTAACATCTTCACTTTGCAAGACCTACAATTAGCTTCCATTTTCAAGAGAAGAAACTTAGCCATCAAGGGGCTTTTTCCTCATCCATCAAGCTTAATTCTAAAATCAATATCCGGTTACTTATGGTTCTTTGAGAAGCCCAAAACCACTTTTTCCCACTCCTTTGGATTCTCTTTTCTCCCTAGCCTTGTTTGGGTTACCTTCTTCATCTCTTGCTCTCAACTTTCTTCTAGTTCTCGACTTCTTCCCTTCTTTCTCCTTACTTTCGTTTCTTCTTCTCTCCCATTCGTTGTTTGTCTTCTTGTTTGATTGTTTGTTGCTCACTATTTTCTTTCTTTTTTTCTTTGCTACTCCTTTTCTTCTTTCAGTTGTTGTACCCTGTCTTCTTCTCTACCATTCGTTGTTTGTCTTCTTGTTTGATTGTTTGTTGCTCCTTACCTATTTGCTGCTCCATTCTATTTTTGATCTCTTTGCTCCTTTACTCTTGTTGCTCTCTCCTCTTTCGCTTGTCCTCTTTTCTTGTTTCAAAGTCCTTTAAAAAATTCATAAAACTTTAAAAAGAGAAGCTTGTAGTTCTTGTTAGATCTCATTTCATTTTTTAAGGAGTTAGTATCTTTAAGTTTTGCATATTAGTTCATGCTAGTTTGCATCTAGTCCCTTTTTATACTTGCATGTAATCTCATTTAGTTTGATTTTTTTTGGCAATCTTAGAGCTTAAGGTAGCTTCATTTTTTATTTGAACTAATGGTTAATGGGTGCATGAGTGGACTATCTTTGTTGTAGGTGTTGAAGAGAATCAAGCTCAAAAGAGAAGTGGAAAACAAGAAGAAATCATCAAACCTTGAAGAAGAAGTTTGCAAAACCAAGAAGAAGTTTGCAAAACCAAGAAGAAGTTTGCAAAACCAAGAAGAAGTTTGAAACCAAGATCCAAAACATAAGAAGACTTGAACCAAGAAGACGAACACAAAGACCATTTTCCTTTTGTAAAGCTCTTAAGAGCTTATTAAAATCGTTTTCTACTTTCTCCTTTTCCATTTTTCAAAGGTTGAAATTCCTTAAAAGTTGTGACTCATAATAAAAAAGCAAGTGGGGTTTTTAAGCCCCCACTTCCAACTTCACCATTTGGGGAAGTTTGTAGTGTTTCTTTCCTTTGAGTGGTTGCATGCTTAGATTAGTTTTCCATTCTTGTACTTAGAACAATAATTGTTTAGTTAGTTTTCTCATTTCACATTTAGAAACTAATTGCTAGCTTAGTTCAATTTTGCAAGTAGAATACTAATTGCCTAGTTTAGCTTCATTTTCCATTTTATTGCTAGTTAGTCTTTTATCATTTCATATTGAGCTATAATTAGTGTTTCTTGTTTAATTTGTCAATCTTAAAAAGAACATAAAGTCTCTTGAACGTGTCTTAAGGAAAGTCAAGTGCACTCTCTATCGGAGAGCATTGTTGCATTTGCATTCCCATATGGATTATATAAGACTCTTGAATCTCACCTTAAGGTGGATCAAGAGCACTCTCGGTTGGAGAGGTTTTGTCTTTGTTTGCTCTAAGTTAAAACACTCTCAACACACATTCCCCTTTTAAAACTTGAATTTATTCGTTTTCTCCATACCACGTATGCTCTGCCCAACCCTAAAAAAGTTGGAATACTCAGAAACGGTATTGGTTGCCTAATCGCTCAAATTCAAACCATAATAAAATCTTTACCCCCATAACCAACGAACTGGCATTATCCGATAAATACTCAGGTATGTGGGAAAATTCCAAGTGGAGGCATCGGGTAGCCATGGTCAGACTCTAGCTTGTTGGTTAAGTTCCTTGAACACCTAACCTAGAGAACCATGTGGTCCGTCATGTCTTCGAACAGAGCCACTGAAGGTATTTCCGATTAGATTTCCAGTACCTTGCGTACCGGTTGGAAATTCCCTAGCCATAATAATCAAGAACATCTAAAATTCACAATAAAATTTACCAAGAACAATTTCAAAACGATCTCACAAACATGTCTAGAGACTTGTATTTTTCAGCATCCCCAAGCACTTATTTTTCAGCATCCCCATTTGGCACTGGTCTTGAAACTTTTATGTATCATCCTTCATATCTGCTTAAGTCATTATTATTCTGTGGATGCTTTAATTTCAGTCATCATATATTGTTCATCTTATCATTGTGTTTTGTAATTGCAACGTGGACTGCTCAAATTTTATCGTGTTCATCAAAAACTCCTAAACAACACCCATCCGCATCACATCACCAAAAAAAACTTTAAAAACATAGAGCCATAGACAAATCTTTGTTAGGGACAACCCCCCTTGCCTTCGTTAGGAGTTTGCCTAAATGGAGGAGCTGGAATTCAGGTGACAGTACCTGGCTCATTGCTTGCCCCCAAGGCCACACCTTCCCCACTTCTAGTGAGGGAACAACTTTCGAAATATTTATGTTGCTGGTGTGCATCTCGGCGGACAACACTTTGCATGGCGGAAAACACTCCCTAGAGGAGGTTTTCCCTAGTTTGGCCTTGGATATATAAGTTTTCCCTAGATTAGGCTCCTATCATGAACCCTAGAGGTTGTTGTAGGAATCCCTAGTTTAGGAGTCAAAGAGAATATTACTCCAAGAGGGAGGCTGATCGCCTCTCATCTAGGCCTAGGTTTAGGGTTTCATCCATTAAAACCCTAGTTATCAAATTTTTATCAATTTCTCTTGCATGTTCATGTGTAATTTTGCATTTTCATGGTAGAATTAAGGTTAGAATTAGGTCTGCAATTTTCTGTTAAGACCCTAGTTTTGAGTTTTTGTATTTAGTTGGGCCTTTTTGTTTATGTATTTTATGTATTATAAAACCTTAAAAATAGTAAAATTTTCTAAAGCCTAAAACCTAAGCCCTAGATCTATCCTCTTTAACCATCAACTTCCTCCTCCCTTATCCCTAGGCCTCACGACCTGTTGCCTTTCTTCTTTCCAACCCTCAGCCTTCTCATAAAACCATTTCCCTATCCTTCTAGACCCTCAGCCTAGTCCCTCCTTCCCTCAGCTTGCCCTAAAATCCCTCTCTATACCCCTCGACCTCCACTTCCAGACCTATTTCAGACCTCAACCTCCTCTTTTCCCTTTAGCAACCCACTTCTAGGGTTGTCTCAACCCTCGCCCTACCTTTTTCAGACCTTGGTCCTCCTGCCTAAGCCCTCAGCCTCCTTATTCTACCCTCGCCTTCCCTCTCCTAGCCTTCCCTTCTTCCTCAGTCTGCCTTCATAGTCCTCCTTACAACTGTTCTGGGCCTCTTCCTTACTCCATCAGAGGTCTGCTACATCTGTGGACTGTCCATCCTTTCGCTGCCCTAAAACGGTCACATAAAACACAAACAAATAAACCTTCAAAGGGGTTAGCAAAGAGGCATTTGATCATTGTTTAGGTTTGACAAAAAGGACGAAAGTTGTCACTGTATGCATGTTGCAGAACTTATATATCAGACTTTGATAAACTTGCTTGAATTTTCTACAGAATAGATCTTTAAAGTTCAATTTGGTTTGGCATATATTGAGCATCCTAATTGTTTAATAACCACTAGATAAATACTTTGCATAAGTACTGTGCACAATCATAGCATTGAATTGGTGGAAGTGTTACTGTTGGTGTGCTACAAGATTGGTAGATCATACTTGATTTATAAATTTATAGTGTTCATAGTTGCTACCAGGATTGCTCATTGATTTGGCAATTTCCTTTACTGCTTGAAATTCCTAATGGTTTGGTCATTGGATGAAACATTTGCCTAAATATACTGCTGTTGATCACTTTAAAACCCTATTTATCTCTATTGAAATTACCTTTAACTATATTGTTGCAGCAGTACTTATACAATTGGTTTCTTTACTTGATGAACGATTACAAGCTTAAAGATAATTGTTTTGGTGAAGGAATCGTTGTTAGAACTGTAGCAAGTTTACTTTGGTTTAATAATATCTACACCATTTATGGTTTGTAGTATGTTTTCTTCATTCCTCACTTGACTCCTTCAAGGCACTGGTCACTAACACGAATTGCATAGGAAGATCTAGGATTTGGTGGCTAAGTGTTTACAAGTGTTCTATAAGGGCTCCCCCCTTGGAGGTCAAGATTCTCCGAAGAGGTTAAAGATTTGTGATCGAGATGACATTGGGTTACAAGTCTGTGCATGTGCTTACTGGGCACTAGCCCTGCTAGTTTGCCCGGTAACACCTTCAATTGTCCTCTATATATTCATATTCCTAAGAAAAATACTAAATTTCAACCCTCCAATTTGAAGGGTGTTTTTGTTGGATATAGTGAGTCCTCCAAGGCTTACAAGTTCTACTTTTTTTCATATCAGAATATAGTAGTGAGCTACGATGTGAAGTTTGGTGAGGATGTATTGTCCTCAAGGTCTCAGAGCCTATAAACAGAGGTTGAGGAAGAAACACTTGTTGTCCCTAAGTTGATCTATAGATATCAAAAATTTCATAATCAGATCAACAAGTTTTGAAAGGTGGAATTGATGCTTCAGTAACTTCCAATTCAGCCATTAATCTTAGGTGGCTTATTGGCACATTGTAGGATGCACAAGAGCAAGTTGGATCTCCAAAAGACATATTTTTAAGTCATCCCCCTAAAAATTTTTGAATTATGTTGAATTGATGTCTTCCATCATTGATGCAGAGCCCTAGAGTTATGAGGTGCTAGTGAGTGAGAAAGTATAACTCCATCATGGAGAATCATGTTTGGGAGATTATCCTCATACCAGTGGGAAAGCCAATGATTGACCCTCGGTGATTATACAAGGTGAAGCATGCAACAAATGGCAGCATAAGGAAGTACAAGGCTCAATTTGTAGAAATTATTATCATAGAGAGAGGGAGTTGACTATGAGATGTTTGCTCCAGTTGTGAGGTATACTTCCATCAAGCCCATTATGTCTTTGGCATCAACTTTTGGTTGGCATTTATATTAGATGGATCATAGATGCAAAGACAAGGTTTCTTAATATTCTAATTGAGAAGAAAATAAACATCAATTACCAAAGAGGCTTAAGGTGCATGGGTGACAGACACATGTATGCAAATTAAAGAAGTTTGTTTACGAGTACTTGGTAAATTTAGACCTGATGTGCTTGTTTTGGTCTTATATGTAGATGACTTGATACTTACAGGTAGTTTTGAAAATCTTGTAGCATGGTGGAAGACAAAGTTGGCAAGGGAGTTCAGCATGAACAGCATTGGCCTTATGCACTATATCATGGGCATCGAGGTCTACCACGGTACATGTGAGCTCTTTCTTGGACAAGGGAAGTACATAGTAGATATCTTGAACTAGTTTCAAATGATGAATTGTAACCTTTGGCCACTCCAATTATTCCAAATCTAGAGTTACATGTCGACTTAGATTCAAATTTGGTATATCCTTTTCTGTATAGACAATTGATTGGTTCCCTTATGTATATGGTGAATCTGAAACTTGATATTTGTTTTGTAGTGAACACCTTGAGCCAATGCATGGTTGAGCCAAGGTAGATTCATTTGGTTGCTACAAAGCATGTGTTTCAATCACTGTAGTCAGACTCGAACTCGATAAATACTCGGCTGGCTTGGGACTCAGCAGACTCGGCGACTCGGATAAGACTCGGCAAATATGAAAAATATGAAAAAAAATTTAAAATGTGGTAACTTTTAAGCACAAAAAACATAGATAATGACATTTCTAATCCATATAAATTATAAAAACAATAAATAAATTACATAAAAACAAAATTACAAATAGTTTAAAAATTAAAACAAAACTTAATTACAAAAAAAACTTAATTAAAAATTTAAAACAAAACTTAATTTAAAAGTTAAAACATGACTTAATTAAAAATTTAAAATTTAAAAAAACTAAAATATTTAAACTTTAAAACTTTAATCTTTAAAAATATTATTTTAAATTAAAATTTAAAATTTAAAAAAAAAAAAAAATATATATATATATATATATATATATATATTCATTGTTATGTTGTATCTCGAGGCTCGATTGAGCCTTTTGGCAACCTGTGGAGGCTGCCTACAGGCCGTGATGGCTATGTAGGCAGCCTCCACGGGCTTCCAAAAGGCCCAATCGTGCCTCGAGATACAACATAACAATGAAAAAAAAAAAAAATTAATTTTAAATTTTAATTTAAAATAATATTTTTAAAGATTAAAGTTTTAAAGTTTAAATATTTTAGTTTTTTTAAATTTTTAATTTTTAATTAAGTCATGTTTTGGTAGCCTGTGGAGGTTGCCTACACGGCCATCACGGCCTGTAGGCAACCTCCACAAGCTTCCAAAAGCCCCGATAGGGCCGCCAACTGATAGTAGATACATAAAAAACAAGCCAACGTGGAACAGAAATAGCCACCGCGCGTTCCCGCCAAAAACAAGCCAATGTGGAACAGAGTAGGGCTTTCCGGCGGGTGACACGGACTCGCGAGTTCCGGCGAGTATCTGCGAGTAGGGCGAGTTCCGGTGAGTGTAAGCGAGTAGGGCGAGTCGCGAGTTTGGGCAGCAAGTCTGTGGCGAGTAACCGGTCCAGCTGCCACTCGGGCAAACTCTGCCAAACTCGCGAGTCTCTGTCGAGTCTAACTACACTAGTTTCAATCAATGTTGCAAATATCATGTCGGGAAATATATCACCGAGGGTCTAGAAAGAAACTTATCAAAAATATCGGGGAAAATATCAAGAATTATTAGAAAATATCAGCAAAAATAAACTTAGACCTGAAGAGTTATGAAAATATCGAACAAATCAGCAACACAAAAAACTCGAGAGAAATCGGAAATATCAAGAAACTCAGAGATATTTGTAACATTGGTTTCGCCTACTTGAAAGGCACAATGCATCATGGTCTAAGGTAAGTAGTGGATGGTGAGTTGATGATGTGCATGTTTATGTGGATTCATTGGGCTGGAGATATAGGTGGTAGGAAGAGTACTTCAGGGTTCTGATCTAGATTGGGTTCATGAGGCGCTTAGTTCAATAGGGATAGAGTACATGGCAGCCAATTCTAGTTGTGAGGTCAACTAGCTTAGCAAGTTGATAGCAACATTGACTAATCAGATGATGAAGCCTATTGTGGTACATTGTGACAATCATAGTTAAATTAAACTCCCATAATTCAATATTTCATGACCACTCCAAGCACATAGATATCCAATATCATTTCCCTAGAAATACAGTTCAGATGGGGGCAATGGTTCTTAAGTATGTTCCTTTGGATTTGTAAAGAAGACATCTTGAGGATGCCTTTGGCAAAGGGGAAGTTCGACATGTTCAGGATGAGACTTGTTGATGTTATAGCTATGTGAGGCATCCTCACTAGCCCAGTCGACATAAAGAAGAAGAATAAATAATAAATGTAATTTTATATTGTAAAAGGACAAGTCGGCCTAGTGAAGTAATTTTGAGAAAAAGTAATGTATAAATAGGAATGTTACTCCTCTCATTTCATTCACTCTCACCAAGCAAGTTCGCTCAAGAAAGGAAGTTCGCATTTTCTGGGTCCTAGAAGACTAGTGGACCTGATTTCTGGGGCATTGACTCATTTTGTATTTTTTTATCTTCTTTGTACTAAATCTCAGAGTAAGAAAGGGTTGTTGGGTTTTTCCTGAGTTTGGGTTTTCCCAGGGTAAAGTGTTGTCTATTGTCTCTATTGTTTTTGTGCGTAGTTGTTCTCTCAGTGATCCTTTTTATTGCTTATATATATTATGCTGCCATAAGTGAAAACATTAACATGGTTTCAAAGCTATGCTGAAAGAGATAATTGTCAGGAACTAGGGTTTGAAGTTTCTCCAACTTCCAACCATCAATTTGGTTTGATCTTACCTTCATTGAGCTCACCTCAGCAAGGAAAAAAAATTCTGTCCAAGCAGAATTTTATTCTGACAATTCTCAATTTTGACCTAATTTCTAAGGTTGGTGCAGAATTAGGGTTTGTTGGTTTTTAATGACTTGACCACAGATTTGGAAGAAAGGAGGCTCATCCAACTCGCCTTAGGAGGGCGAATTCATCTGTGGAAGTGGTTTTCTCAAAATCCAAAATTCATTTTTGACCTAGCTCATGCTAGGGTTTCTGCATATCCAATACCCATTCAAAATGTCAAGCATCAAGGTTGAAGATAGGCTTGATGGAGCATCAAACTACTACTCATGGAAGTCTAGAGTGCTTATTGCTCTAGAAGAAAATGATTTACTAAACTTTGCCGCAGAAGGAGTGACAGAACCAGTAGAAGCTTTAGAGAAGACTCAATGGAAGAAGAATGATGCCAAGGCAAGGAGGATACTAATAGATTCAGTGAAGGATCAATTGATTCCTCAGATTTCTCAGAAGAAGACAGCAAAGGAAATGTTTGATTCATTGAAGAAGTTGTTTGAGAACACAAACATTAATAGGGATCTCGCCCTAAGGCAACAACTCTCAAGCATCAAGATGTCTAGATTAGACACCATAGCTTCATACTTCATGAAAATCATAGAAGTAAAGGACAAATTGGAAAAAATAGGTGAAGTTATTGCAGACAGAGAATTGGTCATGATGACCTTGAATTGTCTCCCTCAATATTAGGAACCCTTCATCCGAAGTATATCGTGAAGATCAGAACTACCCAATTTTGAAAGAATATGGTCAAACTGTACACAAGAAGAAACAAGACTTCTGATGAGAGGCAAGATTTAAGAACCTCGTGAAGAACATCAAGCTCTCATCACACATACCAAGAAGAGAGGAAAGAGGAACTTTGGACGAAAAGACAAGGGTAGAAGATCAAGTCCTAATCCTTATCAAAGGAAGAAGAAGGACATGTCGAAGGTTCAATGCTATAAATGCAGAAAGTTTGGCCACTTCAAAAGCCAATGTAATTCACAAAAGAGGAAATAACATACCTCAGCAGCTGATGAGGATGAAGAAACTCAACCAAAGAAATTGAAGAAGACAGAAGAAGAATTCTTCATTTCAGCTTTATCAGGTATTGTTCCTACTGATAATAATGTTTGGTTGTTGGATAGTGGTGCCTCTAAACACATGACAGGTTACAAGGAGTTTCTTGTTAGGATATTCCTATACTCCATCCTAGTCCCAACAGTATTTTGATCATTTACATTTTCAGTCTTGCATGCATTCTAGACATCAGTCCAGCACCTAGCCCTCAGTTAGCCAGCCCCTGAGAGCTTCTCTCATATCAGTTTTAGCCCTCCTAGAGCTTAGTGTTCCCTTCCTCCTTGATTTAAGGAAGCCACTCATCCTTTCTCACCTACCAGTCCAGTTTACTTCAGTTATCCACCAGTCTTTCCTTGATTTGAGGCCACACTGACTCCTCACTGTTGTTATCACTCTGATTGACCTCCGATGAGACATGACTACCTGTTCTGACTCCAGTTAGCTCCTCATGCGCCGTCCACTGATCCTCCTTTATTCAGTTAGTGTCTCCATGTGCCAGTTACATTCAGTTACACCTACCACACTCAGTTTGACTCAGTTTGACTGACGGTTGACAGTTACTTGTGCATTAATGACTCCACCGATGACACTCCAGTGATCTTTTGATCACTCCATGAAGGCTAATTCGAATTGCCACCTTAGGCATTCGAATCCTCATGCATTGTACTATTTATTTGTCCATATTGTGATTAATTAACTAGTGTGTGTGAAGTATTTTTGCTTCTATCCGAGTTCTACTGTATTATTATTCTGTTGCTCATTATACTGCATTGACCACTCTTTTTCTATTTTCCTGCTTAATCATAATTACTCTTGTGAGGTATACATCATCTCTTAGATCTGTTGTGAGGATTTTCACATGGTATCAGAGCATGTTGAGAGTATTGTTTATCTCCATTCTTTAGAGTTTTTTGCAGGTTATTACCAAGATTTCGAGTGCAGCAGTTGCAGCAGTTTCTGCATCTTTGCAGCAGTAGCAGTTGCAGATATTCTCTATTGTTTTTGTAGGTCTTCTACAACTTCCATGTATTCATCAGGAATTACTCCTCTTTCTCCATTCAACTATGATGAATGGAAACCACAAATGATAGCACATTTGAAGAGACATGGTCTCTTTGATTATTGTTTTGAAAGAGAGTTTGAATCCTATGGTGAAGAGTATGACTGGTTAAGTAAAGGTGAACAAGCTTGTGTAGTCATGAGTTATGCTATGTCTCTATGCATGGTATATGACCTCCCTAATATTTCATCTCCAAAAAGGATATGGGATTACCTGGATGAAAGATTTGATAGACAGAATGAAGGAATTGGTCCCACTTTCGAGAACAAGCAAAGTGATGCATTCACCCTCCTTGATGATCTCATTGATCATGAACTAGTATCAACCACATCTCATATTGAAGTTGTCCACAAAGAACCTGTAGATTCTACACTCATGCTCCAACTTTCTTCTCTTTCTGTGCCAGCTCACACTCTAGATATTGCAGAAGGTCCTAAATCCTCTCTTGCACCAGAGTATGTTGGTTTGCATCATGATCACATGATTATTTCGGAGGTAAAATCAGCTATTGGAGGTAATGCATTCGCCCTCCTCAAGCAATCACCTCTTATTTACTACTATATGATCATTATTTCATGCTTTCAGAAGGTTATTGAAGAATATGGCCATTGCCACCCGCTTGGGATAATTTCTCATGCATCCACTAGTTTTGATCTCACCTCTTATGGTTCAAAGGAGATCTCAAGAAACCATTGCCATTCGCTTGGGATAATTTCTCATGCATTTACTGGTTTTGATCTCACCTCTTATGGTTCAAAGGAGGTCTCAAGAAACCATGATTCAAGTCTTGGATCTAATTTGGATCCTAAGCAAACACTACTTGAGATCATTTCTCATGCATATGATGGTTTTGATCTCACCCCTGCTGATTCAAAGGAGATCTCAAGAAACTATTCATCAAGTCTTAAATCTGATTTGGATTTCAAGCAATCATTATTATTTGATGGTTTATTTTGGCATAATCTCACCCATGATGGTTCGAAGGAGAAGACAAAACACTATCTACATATTCATGTTTTTGATCCTACCTCAACTGATTCGAATCACAGGTTCAAGGATCATCCTCATACTTTTGGATTTGTTCTCATCACATTCGATTTGAAGAGCAAGTACAAGCGCATGCTTTTTGAGCATGATCCACTTCTTTCCAAGAAGAAGATACCTCCAGACATGTGACCAAGCATCACATCTGCTTGAGTTTGGAGCTTTTTTTTTTGTGCCTTACAGTTTGTTTTGAGGGGGGGTATTTTTCCCATGAAATTTTTCCCACTTCCTTGGTTTATTGACTGTTATTATTCATTGTATTGGGTGACCTTTGGTCTTAGTTACCAGGGCCCGGGATGGATTAAGGGGGGGTGTTAGGATATTCCTATACTCCATCCTAGTCCCACCAGTATTTTGATCATTTACATTTTCAGTCTTGCATGCATTCCAGACATCAGTCCAGTACCTAACCCTCAGTTAGCCATCCCCCGAGAGCTTCTCTCATATCAGTTTTAGCCCTCCTAGAGCTTAGTGCGCCCTTCCTCCTTGATTTAAGGAAGCCACTTGTACTTTCTCACCTACCAGTCCAGTTTACTTCATTTATCCACCAGTCTTTCCTTGATTTGAGGCCAGACTGACTCCTCACTGTTGTTATCACTCCGATTGACCTCCGATGAGACATGACTACCTGTTCTGACTCCAGTTAGCTCCTCATGCGCCATCCACTGATCCTCCTTCATTCAGTTAGTGTCTCCATGTGCCAGTTACATTCAGTTACACCTACCACACTCAGTTAGACTCAGTTTGACTGACGGTTGACAGTTACTTGTGCATTGATGACTCCACCGATGACACTCCAGTGATCTTTTGATCACTCCATGAAGGCTAATTCGAATTGCCACCTTAGGCATTCGAATACTCATGCATTGTAATATTTATTTGTCCATATTGTGATTAATTAACTAGTGTGTGTGAAGTATTTTTGCTTCTATCCGAGTTCTACTGTATTATTATTCTGTTGCTCAGTATACTGCATTGACCACTCTTTTTCTATTTTCCTGCTTAATCATAATTACTCTTGTGAGGTATACATCATCTCTTAGATCTGATGTGAGGATTTTCACATTTCTCTCAAACCTAGAGGAGATAGAATCACATCTAAGAGGGGGTTCTTGGAGACGATACTAGATATGCAGTGAAAGGAACTGGGACTACCTCCTTTCAACTAGACTCTGGTGATTCTCTGCATTTGGGAGAAGTATTATATGTGCAAGGTATGAAAAGAAATCTTGTCTCTATCTCAACACTAGAAGACAAGGGTTATAGAGTTGCATTCTCAGAAGGGAAGGTTCTTACATGGCACAAGAATTCCACTATCGATTATGCAAGAGTAATTGGTGTTCGTAAGAAATTTTATATAGATTGATAGTACAACCAGTTCAGGCTCTAGTACACCACTCTATCAGTATGAGTGAGCTATGGCATAGGAGACTTTCTCACCTACACTATAGAGCTCTTCCTTCACTCAAGAAGATGGTTACAGGACTTCTCGAACTCCAAGTGGAACACAATGGCATCTGCAAAGGATGTGCACTTGGCAAAAATGCTAAGGGATCTTTTCCTAATAGCGACACCAAGTCCAAAGGAATATTAGAGTTGGTAAACTCAGACTTGTGTGGACCTATGACAGTTACATCATTGGGAGGATTTTCATATTATGTGACTTTCATAGATGATTACTCCTGGAAGACATGGATCTATTTCTTGAAGACCAAAGAATGAGAAGAAGTTCTGAACAAGTTCAAGGAATTCAAGGCCCAGGTTGAGAACCTATCAGGGAAGAGGATCAAGGTTCTAAGGTTAGATAATGGAGGAGAATACACCTCCTCAGAATTTAATAATTTTTGCAAGGAAACAGGAATCAAGAAGGAATACATAGTTCCTTACAACCCTCAACAAAATGGGGTAGCAAAAAGGAAGAATACATCTATAGTGGAAGCCGTCAAAGCCATGATTCATGATCAGAATCTTTCAATGTTTTTATGGGCAGAAGCTTCCAGCATTGTAGTATATGTTCAGAACAGAGGTCCACACAAAATACTGAAGAATGTGACTCCAAAAAAGGCCTTCATAGGTGTTAAACCAGAAGGTGGTCATCTACGAATATTTGGTTGTCCAGTATACATTCATGTACCCAAAGAAAAGAGAACAAAGCTAGAACCTTCAGGGAAGAAGGGTACATTTGTTGGGTACAGTGAATCTTCGAAGGCATATCAAATCTACATCCCAGGTCAGAGACAGATTGAGATCAGTAGAGATGCCTCCTTCGAAGATGAGATTGCCTTCAGAAAGGTTAGGAGATCATCCTTGGATAGAGAGGAGCAAGAAGCTCCAAGATAAATGGAGTCATTACCCACTCCCCATTCAGAAGTTCAGAGGGAGCCAACAGATCTAGTAGGTTCTATAGATCCAAAGGATTTAGTTGATCCAATAGAGCCCACAGATGTTTCCAGAGATCTTGCTATTGGCAGGAAGAGGCCCATTTGGGCTCGTCAGACTTTAGAGGATGCAGAAAAGCATGTTGCTTCCCCAGGTACATTCAGGGAGAGCAAGAAACCTCGAAGATAGTCAGGATACGTAGCACTGATGTCCCACATTATTGATTCTGAGCCATCTAGTTATGAGGAGGCCACAAACCAGCAGGTTTGGAAAGATGCTATGATGGAAGAATATCAATCCATCATCAAGAATGACGTATGGGAAGTGGTGCCAAGACCTAAAGGGAAGTCATTTGTGACTTCTAAGTGGATCTACAAGATTAAACATGCAGCAGATGGGAGTATTGAGAAGCACAAAGCTAGATTTGTGGCTAGAGGATTCTCTCAGAAAGAGGGAGTTGACTATGACAAGACATTTGCTCTAGTTGCACGATACACGACCATCAGATCAATCATAGCTCTAGCTTCAGCTATGGGATGGAAGCTACATCAGATGGATGTTAAAACAACCTTCCTCAACGAAGTAATTGAGGAAGAAGTCTACATTGAACAACCAGAGGGTTTTGAGATTCATGGGAAGGAGTCCCATGTGTGCAGACTGAAGAAGGCCATGTATGGCCTCAAGCAAGCACCACGAGCATGGTATGCCAGGATTGATGGATACTTGGTGAGCCTAGGATTCACCAAGAGCAAGGCAGACTCCAACCTTGACTACAAGAGTTGGACTGCAAGGTTGAGAATGACAGACCATTGATACTAGTACTATATGTTGATGATTTGTTTCTCACAGGAGATGAGAAACTTATCGAATGGTGCAAGAAGATGCTAGCCTTTGAGTTCGAGATGAAGGATCTTGGTCTGATGCATTATTTCTTAGATTTGGAGGTGTGGCAGAGACATGATGAGATTTTATTGAGTCAAGGAAAATATACCATTGATATCTTGAAGAGATTTGGCATGATGGACTGCAAGTCCATTCATACACCTATGGAGATAAACCTTAAGAAGTTGAGTGACTCAGCTTCCGAGTCAGAGTTGATAGATCCTACCATGTACAGCCAGCTGATCGGTTCACTAATGTATCTAGTTAACACTAGACCAGATATATGCTTTGCAATGAGTGCTCTCAATTAGTTTATGTTGTTGAATATGATTGTCATTGATGTCAAAGGAGTTCAATAATGACAAAGGAATAACCAAGGACATGATGGCAGGGCAAACTCAGTGAAAGACAAAGGAATGACAAAGGAAGTGATGACATGGCATGTATGATGATGTGGCATGTGTGATGAAGCTGGAAAGACACTTGATGGTGTTCTGGTGCTATCATTAAGTCAGTGTTGCAATCTGATATCATTTTGGAAAAATATGGCAAGTTTGTGAAACTTTGGAAATTGACTAAGTATGAAAAAATTAGTCAAAACTGCTCTAAGAGAATGTCCGTCATAATTCATGGTTTGAAAATAATGCCCGCACCATCATATCAAGATGTACCTTGTCGAATAGGATATCCAACCATGCTCTCATTTCTTCAAAAGAGTAATTTATGACGAAGTTATAGATCTACCAAAACAAGGGTTCAAGCAGTTTTAGACATTCTGAAAATGGCTGTGTTGGAAATTTGGTCCAAGTAACCTTGGGGAAATGCACACCATAATTCATAGGTTGAAGTAAATGCATGCACCATATGTTCAGGCTGTAGCTTGTTGTCTTGTCTACCTGACCATGTTCTCATATTGACTTGAAAGTGCACGAGGAAGAAGTTATGGATCTGCCAAAACAATGTTTCAGGCAGATTGGACCAAATCTAGGAAAGTGCAAAAATTGTCCAAGTGTAAAATCACTAAAATTGTCCAAGTGACCTCAGTAAAATGCCCGCCATCTCTTGTGGTTGATGTATTAAATCATTTTGAGAGTATGGATCTCTAGAATGTTGTTTGGTGCATCCAACCATGGTCTCATTTTGTCTTGAGAGTGTCTGAGGAGGAAATTATAGGTCTTCCAAAACAAGGTTTTAGGCAGTTTGGCACCAAGTTCAATAAAATGCCCGCCTAGGGCAAATGAAGATGAGTTTGAGAGTGAAATATGCTTAGGTGTGCTCAGTGAGGTGTAATACGTCATATAGTGGCATTGGTTCAGGATTCTGGTGAAATAAAAAATCCACCTTAGAAATTGCAAAAATTGTCCAAGTATAGAATCACTTGTAAAAACTGTCTGAGTAACCTCAGTAAAATGCCCGCCATTTCCTGTGGTTGATGTCTTAAAATATTTTGAGAGTATGGATCTATAGAATGTTGTATGGTGCATCCAACCATATCAATGGTTTGTCTAAAGAGTTTCTGTAGGAGAAGATATTGATCTGCCAAAAGTGCCTCCCAGACTAAATTGCACTACTCCAGTAAAATGCCCGCCAAGGAGAGAGAAAGAAGCTTTAGAAGATGAAATTGGTATTGATGGAATCACCTTGTTAGCCTCTACCCATTGGGTGTCTCACACTTCAAATTTGATGAAAATAAAAATCTCATCATGTTGACATAAGGTTTGACAATTTTGTCCAAGTGTTGAATTAGCAGTTTGGAAAGCTATTTTCAAATGCCCGCTAGATGATGTATGTGTACCAAAAAATTCAAAAGGTGACATGGATTTGTTACTTGTTGAAGTGGCTATCCAGCCATACTTTCAATTTGCCTTATGATGGTCATATATGCAAAAGATCAATCTGCCAAAAGTAGGAAAAATATTATTTTGCATATTAAGAACAAAAGAAAATTGTCTAAGTGTTAAAATCAGAAAGTTGAAAAGGCATTTGGAAATGCCCGCCAAAGAGTGTCCTTGTGTTGATAATTTTTCCAGATGACATGGGGATGTTCCTTGGTGAACTGGCTATCCAACCATGGAGTCAGATTCCCATTTTGTGCTCTCACGTGCGAGTTATTGATCTCCCAAAAATAGAAGAAAAACATGGTTATTTCTAAGAGGGTCTAAAGGATAAGCCCACAGGAGTTTAGGAATGCCCGCAGGGGCTTAAATATGCCCGCAGGGAGTGAGGTTAATCCTGCAGAGGCTTAAGGATGCCTGCATGGGCTAAAGTTAAAGCCCACGGGGGGCCTAGGAATGCCCGCAAGGGCTAAAAGATGCCCACAAGGGTTTGTCTATGCCCGCAGGGGCTTAGGGATGTCCGCAGGAGGTGAGGTTAAGCCTGCATGGGCTTAAGGATGCCCGCAGGGGCTGAGGTTAAAGCTCGCAGGGGCCTAGGGATGCCCACAGGGGCTTAGATAAGCCCGCAAAAGGATGAAGCCCGCAATACGCTAGGATGGGAGGGGAGATGAGCCCATGAAAGGAAGAAGCCCGCAATCCTAAGATGTCCAAAAGAGCTTTTTAATTAATTAACTAAAAATATGCTATAAACAGAATGACAAACTAAAAATTAATTATCGAAGATTTGAAGAGACACGAAATACATAATGAAGAGATGCAAATGAAACTCATGAAGATATATATAACCAGAAATACGAATTAGAAGTAAGGTGTCTCGGGTGTCCAAGTTGATGGAGCAACAAGAACAGGTCGAGATCAATGAAGATCCAAAATTAAAGGAAATAGGTTCTGGAAAAACTAAAGAAGATAGACAAGGGTGGAAGGGTGGAGCTAGGGCAGGTTGTAGCTTGCGAAAAGGGTGTTGGTGCATCCTGTCAATTGTAGCTGACAAAACAGGGTGTTGGTGCATCCTTCAGTTGTAGTTGAGAATTTGGGTGTTGGTGCATCCAGCAAGTTGGAGCTTGCAAATTAATTGTAAACATAATTTTGTAGTAATAGAAAGAATTGGTGGTTTTCCCAGTTGGGCTTCCATGAAAAATTGTGTCTTCTATCTTTCCTGTTGATTCAGTTTTTTTAATTGTGATAAAATATAGAAAATAGTATAATACTGATTCACCACCCCCCCCTCTCAGTATTGCTTGATATTCCAAAAATTGGTATCAAAGCAGGCTCTTCATTAGAAGTTTAAACACTTGAAGAGAAATATTTTATCACTATGGATCAGTCAGGAAAAGTATCCTCCAAGGTTCCATTATTCAATGGAGAAGATTATGCCTTCTAGAGCATCAGAATGAGAAGCTACATAATGTCTCTTGGATTGGATGTTTGGATGTCCATAGAAACAGGATACACATATCCCAAAGTACCTCCTACAGATCTTGAAGGAATTAAAAATTTTGGAAGCAATGCCAAAGTTGTTAATGCAAATCTGGTAGGATTAACCAGAACAGTTTTTGCCAAAGTAATGAATTGTCAAACAGCAAAGGAAATTTGGGACAAATTGCAGACCATCTATGAAGGAGACACTAAAGTAAAAACAGTTAAACTCCAGACTTTTAAAACTCAATTCGAAAGTCTGAAGATGAAGGAAGAAAACATTTCAAAATATTTTGGAAGAGTGGATGAAATCGTGAATGCTATTCAAGGGCTAGGAGAAGAATTGGAAGAAAAGGAGATAGTTGAGAAAGTACTAAGATCTCTTCCAATGATCTACAATCCTAAGATTTCTACACTAGAAGATATAGAATATCTTGACAAACTCACCATGGATGAGTTATATGGAATTCTTATAGCTTATCAAATGAGGATTGGGAAAAACAACTCTCAAAAGAAGGAAGCAGCCTTTAAAGTATCAAAAACAGAGAATAAATCTAAAAAGATTCAAGCAGAAGAACCTGATGATGAAGAAGTACTTCTAGTAAAAAATCTCAAGAGAGGCACTGGTAAATTCAAAGGGAAATTACCTTTGAAATGTTTTAACTGTGGGAGAATTGGTCACTTTGCTAACAAATGTCCCTATCCCAAATAAGAAGAAGAAAGTGAGTGCCCTGATAGCTTCAAGAATAACAAAAAGTTTAAAAAAAAAAACAAAAGAAAAGCCTTTTATTCCGTGGATGACAGTTGTTCAGATGACTCTAGTGAAGATGAAGAAGCATAAATCTTATTCATGGGGATAGAGAACAAAAATCTTGAAAAAGAAGTAGAATATAATTCAAATGTGGAAGAAGAAGTAGACCTAGAAGCTGAACTCATGTGTGCTCTTGAGGAAATTGAAAAATGTAGAAGAAGGAACAAATCCTTGAAAGGAAAATTGTCAGAATACCAAGAAGAGGGGAAATCAAAAGAAGAGGAAGTCAAGACCCTCCAATAAGAGCTGCACAAGTCAAGACAAGAAGTTATGTGGCTTAAAAAGAAGCTTGATAAGGAATCTATTAAATCAAAATTTAGGAACAGCTCAAGGACCTTAGATGAAATCCTAAGCAGCCAAAGATCATCAAGTGATAAAACTGGATTAGGTTGTGACAAAGAAAAGAAACCAGAATGTGTGTCCTTTACATTCCAAGATATAAATAAAAGAAGCTATGTTGCTGCACTCAAGAGCCCGATTAAGAAGAATAGTCAAAAATCTGCTCACTCCTTACATAATGGAGACAGAACTGATACAACACCTAAAAAACCAATGACAAGAAGGGTCCAACAGACATTTTTTGGTAATTGCTACTCATGTAATCAATTTGGACATATGGCTAGAGAATGTAAGCTGAGGAAGAATGCTTCAATAGAAGTTCAAGAACAAAAGAAGGGATGGAAGAAGATGGAAGTTGTGAAGCAGGAAGATCAAATATTCCTCAACCATAAAGGAAGATTCTATGGATATTGTCACTATTGTCACAAGTTTGGTCACAAGGTTGTTGATTGCAGAACCAAGAGAAAAGATCTAGCACAGAGTCCAAGAAACAAAGAAGGTCAGTAAATAGTATACCTCATGGAAAGATGTGGAGAAGAAAGGAAGAGTACAAAGAGTCAGAGGAAACACAGATTCCAAGCATCAATAAAGTTTCCAAAAATGATGATCAGCATAATAGTGTTGTAGATAAGAATGACATCCATTATGATGGAAAACAAGATGAAGATGAAGAATACACCGATGGAGAGAAGGATTTTGGAATTCTCTTCTAAAGTCTCATGACCAAACAAAAAAAAAGGGGGAGAAAAAAAAAGAAACCCTGAAGCTAGCATTAGAAGGGATCACGTACTCAAAGGGAGTAAATATCAGAAAATTACAATTGGTATCAACAATTGCAGTTGGTATTTTGAAAAGTAATTAATATCATTTGGTAAAAATAAAAAGCTATCATCATCAAAGACAAGAAGTAGAGGTGACAAATTGAAGAAAAACATTTTGTCTAGAAAACATCTATGTGACAAGCACACTTAATGGTTGAAGTGTAACAAAATAAGAAGCAGAAGCAGAAAAGATAAGAGATGATCTTGGTGAAATGATTAATTGGTGTAAAGAACTAAAATAAGAATGTTGATAGGTAAATATCTTGGACATAAGAAGTGAGTTGCTCCTACAAGGATGGTCTACATACTCCAAACACAGTAAGAAAAAGGATGTAATCTTTGCTCTAGAATGCATGAGTAAAATGAGTCCAGGCAAGGTCAAAATCTCAATGTTCTATGAGAAACTCTATTGAGAAAGAACATTGAATCCTTAAGAAGTTTTGTGAGCATACACATATATGCAAAAATTGGATAAAAGGTGCAAAATACATTGAATATGATCACCTAGTAAAAGAGATACTATCCATCCATGATATATGGAAAGCATGATCAGATAAGCAAGTACATAATTCAGATGGGAAGACTAACTGTGAAAGACTCATTAATACAGCAGAAGGCAGCACTATGATAGGGGGAGTTTATGAACGTATCATCTAGGATCTCACTCAAAGCGGTTATCATGCAAAGGCCAGCTACAAGATGATGACTAGATTATCTTAACACAGTGATCAATACCAAGTCCAAAGGAGGAAGAAAAGCAAAAGAAAGGTAGTTGTCAAAAGGCAGAAGGATAGGAAATTCTCTATCAAAGATGGTTACAGCAAAAGGCATAACAGGTTATCCTTTGTCATTGTTGTCAAAGGGGGAGAATGTTTAGATGTTGTCATCAATGTCAAAGGGGGAGAATGTTAAATATGATTGTCATTGATGTCAAAGGAATTCAATAATGACAAAGGAATAACCAAGGACATGATGACAGCGCAAACTCAGTGAAAGACAAAGGAATGACAAAGGAAGTGATGACATGGCATGTATGATGACGTGGCATGTGTGATGAAGCTGGAAAGACACTTGATGGTGTTTTGGTGCTATCATTAAGTCAGTGTTGCAATCTGACATCATTTTGGAAAAATATGGCAAGTTTGTGAAACTTTGGAAATTGACTAAGTATGGAAAAATTAGTCAAAACTGCTCTAAGAGAATGCCCGCCATAATTCATGGTTTGAAGATAATGCATGCACCATCATATCAGGATGTACCTTGTTGAATAGGCTATCCAACCATGGTCTCATTTCTTCAAAAGAGTACTTTATGACAAAGTTATAGATATGCCAAAACAAGGGGTCAAGCAGTTTTAGACATTTTGAAAATGGCTTGGAAATTTGGTCCAAGCAGCCTTGGGGAAATGCACGCCATAATTCATAGGTTCAAGTAAATGCACACACCATATGTTCAGGCTGTAGCTTGTTGTCTTGTCTACCTAACCATGTTCTCATATTGACTTGAAAGTGCATGAGGAAGAAGTTATGGATCTGCCAAAACAATGTTTCAGGCATATTGGACCAAGTCTAGGAAAGTGCAAAAACTGTGTAAAATCACTACAACTGTCTAAGTGACCTCAGTAAAATGCCTGCCATCTCTTGTGGTTGATGTCTTAAATCATTTTGAGAGTATGGATCTCTATAATGTTGTTTGGTGCATCCAACCATGGTCTCATTTTGTCTTGAGAGTGTCTGAGGAGGAAGTTATAGGTCTGCCAAAACAGGGTTTTAGGCAGTTTGGCACCAAGTTCAATAAAATGCCCTCCTAAGGCAAATGAAGATGAGTTTGAGAGTGAAATCAGCTTAGGTGTGCTCAGCGAGGTGTAATACATCATATAGTGGCATTCATTCAGGATTCTAGTGAAATAAAAAATCCACCTTAGAAATTGCAAAAATTGTCCAAGTATAGAATTACTGGTAAAAATTGTCTAAGTGACCTCAATAAAATGCCCGCCATTTCCTGTTGTTGATGTCTTAAAATATTTTGATAGTATGGATCTATAGAATGTTATATGGTGCATCCAACCATATCAATGGTTTGTCCAAAGATTTTATGTAGGAGAAGAGATTGATCTGCCAAAAGTGCCTCCCAGACTAAATTGCACTACTCCAATAAAATGCCCTCCAAGGAGAGAGAAAGAAGCTTCAGAGGATGAAATTGGTCTTGATGGAATCACCTTGTTAGCCTCTACCCATTGGGTGTCTCACACTTCAAATTTGATAAAAATAAAAATCTCATCATGTTGACCTAGGGTTTGACAATTTTGTCTAAGTGTTGAATTAACAGTTTGGAAAGCTATTTTCAAATGCCCGCCAGATGATGTATGTGTACCAAAAAATTCAAAAGGTGACATGGATTTGTTACTTGTTGAAGTGGCTATCCATCCATACTTTCATTTTGCCTTATGATGGTCATATATGCAAAAGATCAATCTGCCAAAAGTAGGAAAAATATTATTTTGCATATTAAGAACAAAAGAAAATTGGCTGTGTTAAAATCAAAAAGTTGAAAAGGCATTTGGAACTGCCTACCAAAGAGTGTCCTTGTGCTGATATTTTTTCCAGATGACATGAGGATGTTCCTTGGCGAACTAGCTATCCAACCATGGAGTCAGATTCCCATTTTGTGCTCTCACGTGCGAGTTATTGATCTCCCAAAAACAGAAGAAAAACATGGTTATTTCTAAGAGGGTCTGAAGGATAAGCCCGAAAGAGCTTATGAATGCCCACAAGGGCTTAAATATGCCCGCAGGGGGTGAGGTTAAGCCCGCAAAGGCTTAAGGATGCCTGCAGGGGCTAAAGTTAAAGCCCGCAGGGGGCCTAGGAATGCCCGCAAGGGTTTGGCTATGCCCGTAGGGGCTTAGGGATGCCCGCAGGAGGTGAGGTTAAGCCCGTGGGGGATTAGGGATGCCCGCAGGGGCTTAGGGATGCCCGCAGGAGGTGAGGTTAAGCCCACAGGGGCTTAAGGATACCCGCAGGGGCTGAGTTTAAAGCCCACAGGGGCCTAGGGATGCCCGCAGGGGCTTAGATAAGCCCGCAAAAGGATGAATCCCGCAATAAGCCAGCATGGGAGGGGAGATGAGACCGTGAAAGGAAGAATCCCACAAGCCTAAGATGTCCAAAAGAAGTTTTTAATTAATTAACTAAAAATATGTTATAAACATAATGACAAACTAAAAATTAATTATCAGAGATTTGAAGAGACACGAAATACATAATGAAGAGATGCGAATGAAACTCATGAAGATATATATATAACCAGAAAGACGAATTAGAAGTAAGGTGTCTCGGGTATCTAAGTTGATGGAGCAGCAAGAACAGGCCGAGATCAATGAAGATCCGGAATTGAAGGATATAGGTTCTGAAAAAACTAAAGAAGACAAACAAGGGTGGAAGGGTGGAGCTAGGGCAGGTTGTAGCCTGCTAAAAGAGTGTTGGTGCATCCTATCAGTTGTAGCTGACAAAACAAGGTGTTGGTGCATCCTTCAGTTGTAGCTGAGAATTTGGGTGTTGGTGCATCCAGCAAGTTGGAGCTTGCAAATTAATTGTAATCATAATTTTGCAGTAATAGAAAGAATTGGTGGTTTTCCCAGTTGGGCTTCCACGATAAATTGTGTCTTCTATATTTCCTGTTGATTTAGTTTTTTTAATTGTGATAAAATATAGAAAATAGTATAATATTGATTCACCCCCCCACTCAGTATTGCTTGATATTCCAACATATGTGTGAACCGAGACAGGTACATTGGGTTGCTGTGAAGCATGTGCTAAGATATTTGCATGGCACTATGAAATACGAGCTGAGATATGCTTCCAGGAGTGACATGAGATTGCATGGATATATAGACTCAGACTGGGCAGGAAGTGTCATGGACAGAAAGAGCACCTCAAGGTGTTTCTTTAGTTTGGGGACTACAGTAATTTCCTGGTTCAGCAGGAAGCAGTCCTCAGTAGCATTGAGCACTGCAGAAGTAGAGTATATTGCAGCAAGTGTGGCGACACGAGAAGTAGTATGGCTTCGGAAGCTCTATGCAGGATTGTCTGGGCAAATACTTGAGCCTACCGTGATTCACTATGACCATCAAAGTTGTGTGAAACTTTCAGTGAATCTTGTATCTCATGACAGATCGAAGCATGTGGAAATCAAGTACCACTATATCAGAGATATGGTACAGCGAGGAGCAGTTCAGCTCCAGTACATTCCGACGGATGAACAAGTTGCATAAATTCTCACCAAGACTCCTTCCCGAGTGAAGTTTGCGTATTTCCGTGAAAGACTTGGAGTATTGGAGAATGGTTTCCTCAGTGAGAGGGAGTGCTCATAGTCCCGGACAGAAATGAACTCAGTCCAGTTTGGATAGGCGGTCCTCGTAGATCGATAATGAGTTCAGTCCAGATTGGGACAGGTGGTCCTTGTAGACCATAGTGAGCATAGCTCTGGTAGGACAGAAATGAACTCTGTTCAGGACATAAATGAACTCAGTCCAGTTTGGACAGGTGGTCCTCGTAGACCGATAATGAGTTCAGTCCAGTATTGAACATGCGGTCCTCGTAGACCGATAAGGAGTTCAGTCCAGTTGACCGTGAGTTCAGTCCAGTTAGGACTGGTGTTCCTGTGTGGAACTTTCTCCAGATTGGAGAGGACTCTTGTCTAGAGTATATTTGAATCAATGTATGGGATATCGTCCTGAATAGACGATGTTGACCCTTTCTTATGATGAAGAGATGTACGAGTCCAGATGATGCTAGTCCAGTCGTGACAATCAGAAGATGTACGCATCCAGATGATGCCAAGATATATGAAGTGCAGTTGTGACGTTCAGATGATGCTCAGATGCACTAGTCCAGTTATGATGACCAGATGATGCTTGACGAGTTCCAGCGTGATGATACCTCTATAGCTAAGAGAGAGTGTTGATGTTATAGCTATGTGAGGCATCATCACTGGCCCAGCCGACATAAAGAAGAAGAATAAATAATAAATGTAATTTTATATTGTAAAAGGACAAGTCGGCCCAGCAAAGTAATTTTGAGAAAAAGTAACGTATAAATAGGAGTGCTACTCCTCTCATTTCATTCATTCTCACCAAGGAAGTTCGCTCAAGGAAGGAAGTTCGCATTTTCTGGGTCCTAGAAGACTAGTGGAGCTGATTTATGGGGCATTGACTCATTTTGTATTTTTTATCTTCTTTGTACTAAATCTCAGAGTAAGAAAGGGTTGCTGGGTTTTTCCCGAGTTTGGGTTTTCCCAAGGTAAAGTGTTGTGTCTATTGTCTCTATTGTTTCTGTGCATAGTTGTTCTTTAAGTGATCATTTTTATTGCTTATATATATTATGCTGTTATAAGTGAACATTAACAAGACTTAGTTTGGTCAAGAAAACTTTCCTCGCAAAGGAGTGTTAGTTTTACCTGTCGCATTGGCCATAGTTCTCTCTGTAGTGGCAAGAACAAATTCCTTCAATATGGTGCAACATCCTAAGCTCTAAGGCACACCTAGTAACAACAACAATAGAGGACATAACAATTATATGGACAGGGAAAGCATGAAGGCATGTTCATCCATCTAAAGTGCATGCACCAACCTCATCCTTATGCCAAATTTGGAACCATTGTTCATATTAACCTTTTAGTAGCTAGAGTTTACCTTTTTCTCAGTTGTAGAATGCATTTACTATTATTAGAGGGGGTAGATATCTAGGCCAAATGAGGTTCTTGCACGAGAGTTTTCTATCCCTTGATAAGAGCACAAATATCTAGGAGGCACCAATAGGTTTGCATGATGCAATTATCTCTATTAAGAGACGCACTTATCTTGGCACTTATCTCCATGCAAGAAGGCACACTAGTTTAGATAGTTAGGTTTGACACTGGCAATTGAGGGTGCTTCATGTATGTGTTTAGATACTTTGCATTTTCCCCATCTTCTCTATGTATAAAAAATATGAAGGGTGCACCCCTATGTTGGTTAGCATAATTGAGTTTTAAGCCATCACAATGATTCTTCTTTCAAATTTCAATAGGAGATAGATACAATGTTGAGTTAAGATATATGTGTTGGTTGTCCCTAATTTCCAATAGTTGTGTTCATAAATTAGCGTATTCAGATATTGTAGTTTGTTTCAATGACCTAGGTTTTGGTTAATTTATCTGAGTGCGGAATCTTCTCACCATGGTCTACAATTTAAAATGGTATCAGAATATGTTCACTAAAATCCTACAAATCTATAAAAGGAATGGATCGTTGCCTATGAGAGGGAGTTGTCAAGGGTTTTAGCGAGTGTGATTCTTGAGCTTTAGTGAATGAAGTGAATCTAAACCTATGATAGGTTGTTAAGTGAGATGGATAGGATCTTCCAATGATTGGAGGTTTGTTATTGACTTGACATAGGCAATCTACCCCTAGGATAGGTTTCAGATCTAATTTCTTCACATTGATTTCTTTGTTCAAGTATGCTTTTAAAATTTATAGTGATGGTCAATTTCGATCTCAAACGGTGTCATGTGTTGGGGGGCGCTTCTAGATTTGCACTATGGAAATGCATGCTACAAAATGTCTTGGAGGAAGTTGAATTGTAGTATCCTATGTGTCACGTGCCTAAGCAGCAATAATGTTCCAACACGGTTGAGGCTGGAGCAAGGGGACGAAATGTTTTATTGTACAGGACAAAGTGGGATTTATCGTATGGATATTTGGTTTGGGGGGTGTTTACCCCTTGGATTGGACACGGCCATCCCCCTTGGTTTCACTCTTAGAAGTACTTGGCTTAGTGGCTTTGCTGACTACCCCTTTAGTGTGATGATATATCCACCATGCAAGGCTTTATGCCCATGGATTGGTGCTTTGGTGTTGATGTATATGTAACTTCGAAATGTATTTCACATATATGTATATTGTATTCCTATAGAGATGTTATTATTCCTCTATACGGAAGTGGTTATATTCATATAGAGATGTTATTATTCCTCTATATGGAAGTGTCGTCATTTATATTGTAAATGTCGTAACTTATACTTGATGGGTTATTAGACCACCTTGTTGGGGTCGGCCCTGTATAAGTCATGTGGGTCAAAGGGTTATTAGACCACCCTATTGGGGTTCGGCCATGTGGGTCAAAGGGTTATTAGACCACCCTAGTGGGGGTCGGCCCAGTCAGCATTATGTTACGTGGTTAAGTTGAAGCCGACCTAGTTGAGTAAAGGTCAAGTCAAGTTAGTGTATAAATAGAGAGTGTGTCTCTCTCATTTTACACATTCTATTCTCTCACTCACACTTGGGAGAGTGGTGCACTTGTGGAGGAGGAGGCTCTGCTGCTAGGAGAAGACTATCTCTTGTATTCTGGTTGTATCATTGCTCTATCTATCTCTAAGGAAGTTATTGGGGTTTTTCACCTTTATGGTTTTCCCCAAGTAAACTCTGTGTCTCTTGTGTGCTTGCATTATTGTGTCCATGATTGATATGCTGTAGATTTGCTGTACATGTTGTTCTCTCAGTAAAGATCCTAGATCAGATTGAAGTAAATTCTGAAAATTTAACATGGTATCAGAGCTAGCCTGAAAGAAGGCATGATATGGCATGTATGACACTTGTTGCACTTACGATGCTAGGGCTTGATATAGCAAAAACCAGTCATCGTAGCACTTTCGCTATAAATCCGTTTTGGCGAAGTTTTCGGATCTGAAAATTTTACAGGTCGAAGATCAGATCCCCATGTACCTTGTGTCCAAAGGAAAACCTCTAATTCGTTGTACTTTGTGATTTATGATCTGTACAATATAGGGTTTCTGCCTCTTTCAGATCTGAGTCAAAATCAGGTGACCTTGGGAAAAAGGTCATAACTTGGGCTAGGAAGCTCCAAATGAAATTTCGTAAAAAGTGACAGGTAGTACACAGAATGTACTATCTCACGAAAATTGTTCAGAGGCCGAAGTTGAACCAGTGACACGTGGCACATTGTACAAGTTCGTTCTCCCGTATTATCCCATAAACAGGTCACGTTGCGACACTTGGCATAACTCTCTCTTAGAGAATCCAATTGAGGTCAGACCTATCGGGATGGAAAGATAACAGGTCGGGATATCTCAGGAAAATGTTTTAGAGGCCGAAGTTGAACCAGTGACACGTGGCACGCCGTACAAGTTCGCTCTCCTGTATTATCCCATAAACAGGTCACGTTGCGACACTTGGCATAACTCTCTCTCAGAGAATCCAATTGAGGTTAGACCTATCGGGATGGAAAGATAACAGGTCAAGCTATCTTAGGAAAAGTTTTCAGACCCTATGGATCAAAAAGTTCAGAGGTACACCAGAAACAATCAGGTACATATTTCTGTCAAAACAGAATTATTTTTTAGCACCTTCATTCATGGCTTCCGGAATTTAGGGCTTCGGAGAAAGTTGGAATTTCTCTAATCGGAGACTACGGATGGATGTTATTCATCAAAATCGAAATTTAGAGACCAAGATCATATTTTTTGGTTGGGCAAAAGGTCGGGCTTTGATTGGAAAGATTGAAAATTAGGGCTTTTGCAAAACTTCGAATTTTGGAAATCTGTGACCACGGCTGGAAGCTCCTCAGAAAAATCGAAGCTTAGAGCTTTGAATCAAATCTTTTCGTTGGGTGAAGCTCCAAGAAACTCAAACCCTAATTCAGAGTCCTCCCTAGTGAATCCAGAAATCTAAAAGGCAATTTCGAGGGGTGAAACTTTGCAGTTTTCAAATTCTGAATATACCAACTTGATCAGCTCATCAAAGCCCATATTTATATCCTTTCGGAAGTTTGAATTTTTTGGGTTTCCTTGGCAAACCCTAATCCAGCTCCAGGTCCAGTTCTTGCAAATCAAGTGGATTGGGTTAATCCTAAAAGAAGATGGATTGGTCACCTACATAAGTAAAGAAGTTCCTGTCTCAGAGGGAGATGAGGCTAAGGCCTTCCATAAGAAGATTACAAGCAATCTTGATAGGTATGGCTTACAAGCATGTTTCATGGTTAATTTTATCATATGTTTGTCTTCATATCATTACAGTACAATCTTGATTAATTACTAGACTTGTTGTATCACCTTAATAGAAGATATTCATTAATTAAGGTTTTGACACTTATGAATGTACTAATGCATTGTGATGCTGTATGAGGTTTATGTTGTTCGCTAACATAAAAGGTACACCAAGAAAGACAAATCATGTTCTACTTCAAGAACATATGATCATTGTGACATGAAGACAAAGATTCATCCATTGTCATGGATCACATAGAAGATCTACTTTCGAGGTATGTATAACTTGGTCCTACAATGGTTAACCTATGAGACATGCAGATTACTAGCACAAGTCATTGAAGAGAACCAAAAGACATTATGCGGGTATGTTATACATAACTAGCTAGCATGCTAATCCAGGTATGTTTTTCCTATATCAAGCTAGAATCCTACCTTGTGTTAGGATCTTATACTATTGTGTTGTTGATAATGATTATTCATGAAGTCATAGGTTTGAATAGTCAAGACTGTATGCATATTATGTTTCTTACCATAATTGATGATATGTCTAACCAAAATAATCATGAAGGTATAGGTTTGAGTAATCACAGGTTTATGCATTGATGATTTAACTAATTAGAAGAATCCTATGATCAAATAAGAATATGCATGAGTAAAATAAGACTTCCCTAAAACCTTGAATACTAATGTTTATTATTTGTGAATGATCATGACTATACATGTTTAAGATTATTGTGTTTTGATAGTATTAAAATTATACTAATAAATGTGTGATTATGTATGAGACCTCAAGGATAACACAATGATGATAATAATAAACATGCATACGATTAAGGATGGATGTAAGTTCAAGGACAAGTAATCCAGGAAGCAAAGATCAAGAGGGAGCACACTCCAGTTGTTCCTGCAAGAAAGCAAAGGCGCACACTTCAGTAGTTTCTGCAAGGATGCAGATATTCAGAAGGAGTTGACCATCTTTCTACATTCCACAACAGAAAGGTGTAGAAGAAGCTACTTCAGCAGTTCCTGCAAGGAAGCAAAGACTCAGAGGGAGTCCACCCAACAACCAAACAAAGATAAGTATTTTTAATTATCATTTCTTGCATATTTGTTTGTTTAAATAAAATTGTTCAATGATGTATATGCTCATGTTCCTAGAATTAGGATATGTATTGTGCATATTAGAATGATTGCATTAATGAACAGTATACTACTAATATTCATGTGATGGGTAAGTGGCCTATGGCACTGTACAACATTCCAGTGCTACTTATCTAGAATGAAACCTCTTTGCTGACATGTTGGGAGTAGTGCAAACTCTTAACAATGTTCTGGTAGAGACTGGAAGGCATCTAGAAAGTTGTGGAACATGGATAAATGTTGTATTGAAGCATTGGCTAAGATAATTGCATGACTATATGACATATTTCTTTATGTGTAAGAATTTGTCTGAAAATTATGAAATGTTTCTAATCATGCAATTTAACTTGTTTTGTAGAAAAGACCGTATACCTTCACCTACAAAAGAAGGACTACAACATTTGTTCAAGCAACAAAATTATCTATTAACGATATTGAAGTTCCCAGGATACGAGAAGAATGCCATGATCCGTCGATCATGAAGAACGATGTTTGGGATGCGGTCCCAAGAGCTGAAGGGAAGTCTGTTGTGACTTCTAAATAGAACTATCAGATCAAGCATGCTGCAGATGGCAGCATAGAGAAATATAAAAGTGATGAAATAGAAGAACACCAGGTAGATTTCAGGACAGCCTTCTTGAATGGTGTAATCATATATGTGTGCAGAACTTGGTAGGATAGATAGCTTTCTATCCAGTTTGGGCTTTACCAAGAGTGAAGCGGATTCCAACCTTTACTACAAGGTTGAGGAAGAGAATCCTGTGATTCTATTCCTGTATGTGGATGACCTGTTTGTAACAAGAGATGACAGATTGATTGCTGACACACAGCAGAAGCTTGCTGCCGAGTTCAAGTTGAAGAACTTGGGGATGATGCACTATTTGTTTTTGGCATAGAGGTGTGGCAGAGTGATGGAATCTTCCTTGGACAAGGGAAGTATGCAGTAGAGATCCTGAAGAGGTTCAGGATGATGGACTGCAAGGCTATGGTCACACCTACGGCATCGAACCTGAAGCTTATGTGTGATGCTTCATCTGAGCCGGTTGATATCACTATGTATCGTCAGATGATTGGGTCCTTGATGTACCTGACGAACACGAGACTAGATATTTGCTTTGCGATGAACACATTGAGCCAGTTTCTGATGGATCCGAGGAGTGTTCACCTGGTTGTTGTAAAGCATATTCTGAGGTACCTGAAGGGTACAGTTGATTATGGGCTCAAGTATGTTGCGAATCAAAATTTTAACCTGCAGGGTTATGTTGATTCAGATTGGGCAGGCAGTGTTGCAGATAGGGATCAGGTGTGATCTCTTGGTTTGGTAGGAAGCAGTCCTACGTAGAACTGAGTACAGTCGAAGCAGAGTATGTTGCGATGTATGAGCAGGTTGCAGATGTATTGACCAAGCCGTTGGCCAGAGTGCAGTTTGAGTACTTCAGAGAGAGGCTTGGTGCACTTCAAATCGAGGTTCCTTCCAAAGGTAAGTGATGAGTCCAGAAGATGCAGATGCACATGAGCTTTTCTGACATGGTTGATGGGTTCTCCCTTGGTTGTGATGTAATTGCTGAGCCATTTTTCACATGGTGGTAGATGTGTTCTCCCATGGTGAAAAAGTAAGGGCTGGAGCCTTCCCCGAATGGTGGTAGATGTGTTCTCCCATGTCAATGGTGTAAGTGTTGGATGATGTGCATCTGGGCTGTGCTTCATGGATGATGAGCATCAGGGCGATGCTCCAGTTACTGCTTTGTGTATGCATCATGTTGGATGCTGGATATGATCAATTGGATCATTTATATGTATATGTATGTACGCATCATGTTAGATGTTGGATATGATTAGTTGGACCATTTATATGTATGTACGCATCATGTTGGATGCTGGATATGATCAGCTGGATCACTTGTATGTATTTTTGTATATGCATCATGTTGGATGCTTGGACCATGTATCTGTATATGTATCAGGTGGATACATTGTATGATCAAGTGGATCATGTATGGTGATATGTATCATGTATTTGTATCATTGCTCTATCTATCTCTGAGGAAGTTATTGGAGTTTTTCACCTTTATGGTTTTCCCCAAGTAAACTCTGTCTCTTGTGTGCTTGCATTATTGTGTCCATGATTGATATGCTGTAGATTTGTTGTACATGTTGTTCTCTCAGTTGAGATCCTAGATCAGATTGAAGTAAATTCTGAAAATTTAACATTTGGGGCTTCTGGGGTGACCCACTGGAGCGCATGCCCATTTTAGTTATTTGACTTGTAGAGGTGATTGTGCTTTGTAAAGGACTAGTATCTCCTCCTAGCACACATTCCTACACCCACTTGGACCTATTTCAACTTCCAGAGACCCCTGCTCTAGCATTCTTGGCCCAGTGCTCCCTTCTTCCAGCTATTGCGCACCAGATGAGCCTACAATGCCTTAGAGGGGGGGTGTTGAGGGACTTTCAACACAACACTTTGGGGTTAGATGGGGCATCACGTCCCCCCCACGCTCACTACTTCATCAAGTGAAAGCCATTTCTCTAATTATTTTAGCTTATTTTTATTATTTTTGTACATTTTGGGTAAAATTCCTTTGTTTTGTAGAATTTGCCCTAAAAATAATATTATTTTATTTTATGATTTAAGCTTGTAGGCTCAAAATTAAAATGTTGAGGATGAAAAAGTATAAATAGACATCCTCTACTCATTGTAAAATCATAAGATAAGGATTCTAATATGAAATTATTTATTTTTTTCCCTACTCTTTGAGCCTTCTTGGTGATGCGCACTTCTCTTGGGATGATCTTCTTTGCTTGATGGTGGATGGATGAATGATCTAGGGCTTCTTTCTTGCGCATGCTATGGTTGATGCTAGACTTGTTGGAATAACACATGCACAGTGTGACCTAAAGGTGTCTTCTTTGCTCATTCTTGTTGAATGTTGGTGAATAATGTTACTATGTGGATTGAATGGTAGTTTTATGTTACATTTTCTCTAAATTAGGGCTTTTTACCAATATTCTATCAACTTTGTATGAAGGAAACATCTTGCATAAGGGTTTCCTATTGCTTTGGGGGGCTTGGACTTCTCCATTTGCCTTAATTAGGCTCACCTGCCAAACCCTAGAGGTTGCTAGGTGATGGCCTAGCTTGCAAGTGCTAGAGGAACGTCTTAGGAGAGGGAAGTTTACCATAGATCTCTCAATGCCCTAGGGATTGAGACAAATATCATATCCCCTTTCTTGTCATTTTTACTATATTTTTCAGCATTTATTGTATTATATTTGTGGCTGCAATTTTATGCATAAAAAGACGTAAAAATCTGAAAAATTAAAAAACCCTAAAATTTAGAAAATTCATAACTCCAAAAATAGTCGTGAGTTTGTAATTCTGCTTCTCCCTACAAATTCGCCCTAGTAGATTTATCCACGGATCCTGGAGCGTCCTCATTTTATGTATAAAAAAAAACACTAAAAATCATATATTGTCAAAAAAGCCCTGAAAATTCATAAAAATTCAAAACCCTAAAAATATTTGGAATTTGGTAAATCTGGTCCACTCGTCAATTTTGCCATAGTTGATTTAACCACAGATATTGAAGGGCGTCCCAATTTTAGGGATAAAAACCCTAGAAATCTGAAAATTTTGAAAAACTCAGAAAATATTCAAAAAATTTCCAAATCTGAACTCTAACACAGGTGTGCCCTACTTGATTTGCCCACAAATCTTCAAGGGCGTCTTGCTTTGAGGCATTGGGAAAAGTGTAAATGCCAAAAAACGAAATCTCTGCTGACTGTCCAGTGATTGTAGCATACTGCAGACTTGAACTGTTAAATGAATAACAGCAGACTTCATATTGCAGATTAGATTGGTTAGTAAATTCAGCCCTATCTCCTACTGCAATCTTCCCCCCAAGGCCGAATTTTTCTCTGGATATTGGAGCATGTTTTAGGTGCTGCTAATAACTGTTGTTAAATATCAGAAATCATATTTTACAGTGGTTTGATTTTCAGATTGGTATATACAGGTTGATGATGTGTCTTGGACCTTTAAATTACTATGCTGATATTCAATTCATGCTTTGAATGATAATACTTGATAGTGGCTATTATATCTCTGCTCTTTTCCAATACAACTTGGAAATCTGTTCTGAATATGCAAAGTTGCTGATATTTATTAATAGTGATCAAGAGAATTTGAATTAAATCCACTCATATGATTTCAGTGTCCCTTCTTTATACATTGTTTGACTCCATATAAGGCACTGATCTATGTCATAAAGATTGTAGGAAGGTGTCTGTTGGTTTGTGTTGACAGGTATCTCAAGAGGGCTCTCCCCTTGGTTGAGGAGTTACCCAAGGTAGTTGAGACTGAGCTGAGGTGACATTGGGTTTAGATCTTTCCTGTGCTTACCATTCACTAGCATGCAAACAACATTGTGTTGCTAATTTAGGCCTGCTAGTCAAACGGTAACAGAGCCAAATACTTCACTAAATTGGATTTAACTTCTGGCTATCACCATGTCTGCGTGAAAAAATCTGATACTAGAAAAACTGCTTTTAAGACCAAATTTTATCTTTATGAGTGATTGGTCATGCCCTTAAGACTGTCCAACACCCTAGCTACATTCATGTGCCTTATTAATGATATCCACCCTCATCTTGGTCATTTTGTAATCATTTACCTTGATGAAACCTCATCTTTAGCCACACTTGGGAAGAACAACTGCACCATGTCCAAACTGTCTTAAATCTGCTCAGAAAGCATAAATTACAGGTTAAAAGGAAGAAGTCCTTCAGACAGGAATCTGTCCAATAGTTGTGTTTCCTTATCGACTATATAGGCATTCATGCTGGTCCTCAAAAGGTACAAGCATTTCCTCAATGGCCCGTTCGAACATCAGCAACAGAGATCAAAAGTTTTATAGGAGACATGAATTTTTACCATAAGTTCATTAAATATTTATCCACCAACACTCAGCCATTACATAGGCTTTCAAATACTCAGATATTCAATCGCACTGAGCTAGCAAAGACATCTTTCACACAATTGAAGGCAGGGCTATGTAAAAAACCAGTTCTAAAGTTTCCATATCAGCAACAATCCTTTCAGGTAGAGATAGACACCTCAGTATGCTACATGAGTTGTTCTTAAACAGGGAGGACACCATATGGCCCATCAGTCTAAAGGTGTATCAGCAGCCAAATTGATCTACAGCATAAATGATATGGAGTTCTATTCTCTGGTGCAGGCTATCAAGCAATGGCACCAGTGACACCACTATCTTCTTGGGAAAGAAATAATCCTACACAGATCATCATCCCTTAAATCTTATTAAATTCTCAGCCAAAGATACATGATCAGCACCATTTAAAATGGGCTTCCTATCCACAACAATCTTGTTTGGTCATCAAATACAAGACAGGTGCATCCAAAAAGGTCGCTGACCCCCTCGGCGGGCCACCAATCCATGTCCTCAGCCTCACTGAGATCCTAGTTGTGGACTATCACAGCTAGAAACAAAAATACACAGCAGATCCCTCTTTCAGAATAGTGTCACACACCATATTGCACCCTACAGAAATTACTCAAATGCCCTTCCTGGACTACACTCTTTGAGATGGATGGTTGTACAAGATGGACCAGCTCTGCCTGCCCAGTGGTGAGAACCATCTCATGTAGATAACAGAAGCACATGTTCCAACCTATGGAGGACATTTTTGGCAATTCTCAAATACTTCAGCACTTGCAGCAATACTTCTACTTCCCAGCAATGCAGCGACAAGTTACAGATTTCATTAAAAGTTGCCTGCTATGCAGTCAAGCAAATCCTTCAAATCGAAAGGTGGGATTGTATCAGCCAGCACCCATCCCATCCCGCCCTTGGGAATCCATTTCTATGGACTTTATCAACAGTCTGCCCATGACATTCAGAAAGCATGATTGCATTTTTGTAGTGGTTTGCTGATTTTCCAAAATGGCTTTTATCATTCCATGCACCAAGACCACTACGTCAGCACAAACAGCAGGTTTGTTCTTCACTCATGTATGGCCACACTTTGGGCTGGCCTGTGGGATTGCCTCCAACCACAATTTTCGTTTCATTAATCACTTTTAGAAAGCATTGTGGAAGTTACTGGGCTGCTAATTACAATTCACTACAGCCTTTCACCCTCAAACAAATGGCCAAACTGAGTTGGTGAATCATACACTGGTAAATGACCTTCAATTGCATTACCATAAAATCAAACATTTGGATACATATCTTCATATTTCCAGCACAGTTATAACTGAACAGTACACTGAGCAACAGGTTTTTCACCATTTGAAGCTCGTTATAGTTATAAACGGTATCCCATTACCCACAGCAGCTTCTGCTCACCAGCATCAAAAGTAGCATCAGGCTTTCAATTTTCTGCAGTAATTGGCCACAATTCAGGAACAGGTCAAACAATCCATCCAACATTCCCAAGTGTGCACAAAGGAACTCGGAGATCATTATTGTAGCCCCTCTCCATTTCAGATAGGTAATAAAGTATGGTAACATCTTCCTATGCAGTATTTTCAAGGGAAACAACACCACAAGCTGAAATATATCAGATACAGGCCATACACAAGTCCACAGCAGATTGAAAAGACCCTACAAGATGAAATTACTTGCACAACTAGGCATACATGATGTAATTAATGCCAATCACCTCAAGATGTATGAACCATCCCAGCTGGAAGAAGTACACATCACTCAGCAGCAGCACAACATCCTGGGGTTGAAGGAGGGAGACACCATATTAGACAGCTACACTTGCAACAGCCAAACCCAGACCACAACCAGGTACTTGGTAGGAAGACAAGGACAACTCCCCACTTAAGCCAAGTGGATCACAGAAGACAAAATCATATCCGACTTCCCTCGCTTGCAGTAGAAAGGGGGGGGTCTTTCATCTAAACAGGGAGGATCTGAAATGGGGAAACACTCTTTAGAGAAGGTTGACTCCATCAACCCAGCAACTTAATGCAGGAAGATCTACCTAGCTAGATAATATATTAATATTCTAAATAAACAGATCCGTTACATGTTGACACAACCAGAATCTCTTCTAACTGTTGACACAATCAATCAGGATCATTTTGCATCTCTTATTTAAGCTGCTCATAATACAAGAAAATGCGGATTCTTCTTCTGTACCAAGTCACATCTCCTCTCTTCTGCACATCTCTCCCATGGATTTGCAACAATGGACATAACATAATCACCCTACTTTCATACTGGCCTTGCCAAATCTGTTCACAAATATGTACAGACTATAACACAGTTTTACACACCGGCACGGGCACTGTAAAGCTACAGAAGCATCACATATATCTAGCACTGTCTTTACTCTTTCAAACCAGAGGTGCTTATTGCTGGTTGTACTTTCTTTTCTTCAGTACCATTGATCTACAGTTTTGGTCAACTGTTGGATATTAATATAATTATCTTATCGAGCATTAAAATTTATGTTAACAAAATTGACAAATTGGCAATTAAATACAAATATTAATTAAAAAAACACAGCATGCAAAAATTTCATCAAGTTGTTCCACAAGATAAACCAGAGCTCAAGAAAACTAGAATACTGCACAAGAGTGTAGTTGAATGCTAGAAACGTTAATGAGAAAGATGTTAGCATGTGGTTGAAGGGTGGAAACATCTTTTCTGTTCAGTGCTCCACCAAGTTTATGTAAATTTACCTAACAGGCTAACCCTAGGTGACTACTGGTCCAATGTTCTTCTCACAAATAACTCAAATACTAACAACAGTCATATTGTAGCTGGAAAATAAACAGCGGAAGCAAAAAGATAGAAATCATACCACAAAGTGATCTCTCGTTCAAATTAGCTTTTCATTCTCTTTGATCAAATCTTACAAGGTAAGCTCTGCAGCATAGTTTTAAAAAATCGGAATCGGACTTGGAATTGGTCGAGGGTCAACTCGAACTCGGAATCGGAATCGGTAATGACTCGGCCAATTTGAATTTCATGTCGGTTTACTCAAAAATACATAAAATATTTAAATTTTAAAGAAAAACAACATTTTTAAGATTCTAATCCATGATTCCAAAACATTAGAGACAAAATATCCAAAGTTTGCTCATGTATATACCATATAAGAGTGAATATATCAAAATGGCACAAAGTGCACTGTGCAAATTGCAATACATATCTAGGAGACTGGGGCTGGAACAAAATACATAATCTATGAGGCCTATAGGCTATATTGCCTGTAGAGTACAAAAAACAACATTTTATGAATCATGATGCCTCTACATCAGGATCATGCATCATACATCCATGATCATACTACATACTACATGGTCAACTGTCCCCACGGACGTCCCTCACAGTTGGCTAATTGCTGGCTGCTGCACTGGGCTCCAAGCCTCCAACTCACGAATGGACTGAGAATATGAAATAGGTGTAGGGAAATAGAGGGGGGGGGGTCCATAAATAGATTTAGGCCCTATGGGTTAATTTAGATTAGGAAAAAACAGAAAAAAAAATGAAACTGTTGAGTATCTTTATGTCGACGGTACCCATGCGCTGATGATGAAAAAATTGGCCGATTTTTTACGTGATTTGGCTGATCTGACAGGTTCAGTACCGAACCAGTCACCCAAACTGATTAGATGGCCAGTTCAGATCGGTTTGGGGTCTGCTCAGTGAATTGGCTGATTCCGATTCCGATTTTCATTTCACCGATTTTTAAAACTATGCTCTGCAGCCTGCTTAAACCAGCAGATGTACGGTCAATAAAACCACCCCAAACAGAAGTGTATGGGTTGTTGGAAAGAGGGAAAGGCTACAGCAATTGGCCTGCTCTTTTCCTGTCTATTCTGAACAGAAGATTGCTCTTCCTCTCTCCTCAACAGCTGAAACACACCAGAACCACCACATAAAACAGTGTAAGGCTTGCTAACTGAAGGTGTATGGCCTGTGTGCATAAGGAAAAATAGCTATATCAGTGACCTGACCTGTGTACGGCCTACACTATTCTCCAATGATTGTCGAGTTCTCCTAATGTCCTCTTTATGCTTTAACACAAACTCTAATATACTCAACCCTAGCCACCACCTATCTCAATCTTGAGATCTACGAACAGTATTAAATCCTAGTCTAAGTCACTAACGTTCTAGAACATTTCATTTAGAATTAGACCCTCAAGACTAAGTTATCTTCGAAACATTAGACTTTCACTTTTTCTAAGTGAAAATACAAGATGGAAATGTTTCCCACTTTTCCTAAGTGGCCACTTTACAAATGATGAGAAGAAATGAAATAATAGGAAATCTAAACCTAAGACACAATTTGACTTTGTCCATTACGTCCTTCTCCTGAATTGGTCCACCAAGTGCCATGTAGATTCTCCCACTCTTCATTCTGGATCCTGTTACACCTCGGAGTGTCTGAAGCGCTCCTTCCAGATGTACTAGAGTGAGGGGTTTCCTTTTCATTTGTAAAGGCCAAGTTTTTGGGGCTATATTGTGTAGAGTGTTGATTTTAGGGATATATACCCCTGATTAGGTCATGGCAAGTCCCCTTGATTTCCACCTCAAGGAGGGGCTAGCCTTCCGGCTTTGTTGACTACCCTTTGGGTGGGTGGCCAGTGCCCTTGAGGCAAATCATTGGGACACATGGCCACACTCATATTTTGCTTTGTAGAGGTGATTGCGCGTGTAAGGGTTGTCATACCTGGTTTAGCACACACCATTTTGCCCACTTGGACCTATTGTTTTGATGCAAAACCCCTCTGAAGAAGCCTACATTGTTAAAAAGGAGGACATTGAGAGACATGCATTTGTTGGGGTTAGTTGGGGCATGATGCCCTCCTTTTGGCTCACCTTGCACTTGGTGAAGCCTAATTGCACATTTTTATTCTTATTTTATGTCATTGTATGGTTTAGTCCCCAGTTTGTGGGTGCACCAACCTTAAATTTTATAATTTGTCATTAACTTTATTAGCTCAAATTTGTAAAAGGTTGAGGGTTGTTTTATATAAATAAGACAACCTCACCTCATTTGTAAATCATGGACAAGGGTTCAAATTATGTATTCTTTTCCTTTTCTCTTGGTATATTGGAGCACTTGAAGCTATGCACACCACTCTCTTGGATGTCTTTTTTTTGCTTGAAGGATGAATTGATGATGTTCTAGGGTTTGATTTTGAACATGCTAAGTTGATGCTAGACTAGTTATAATAACTCAAGCACAAGGGTGACCTAAGATGCACTATCTTGCTCATTCTTGATTAATGTTGGTAAGTTTACCTCCTAACCCTAGTTTAATGTTGCTCTTGAAGTGCTTTGAACTGAGCTAGGGTTTGTTTGCTAGCATTTTATCAACTTGCTTGAGGAGACCTTCCTACCAAGGAGCTCTCCATTGTTTTGTTGGGCCTTGGACTTCTCTATTTACCCTAATTAAGGTTTCGCTACCTAACCCTTGAGGTTGCTAGCTTAGCACTAGTTGCAAGATTTGAATACCATCTCAAGAGGAGGGACATTAGCCTCGGTCTCTCATAGCCCTAGGATTTGAGATAAGAATCTAATACCCTATCTATCAATCCTCTTTTTACCAATTTTTCCATGTTTTATTTTATGCAAAAAATACATAGACATATTTTACTACTGGAAAAAACCCTAAAAATCTAAATAAATTCAAATATCCAAAAATAACCATGATTTGGTATTTTTGGTCCACCTTAAAATTTCATCCGAGGGTTTTATCCACAAACCCTAGAGGGCGTACTCTTTTGAGGAAGTGCATTGGAATACATGAAACTCTCGTAATTGGTGAATAAGAGGATGTTTGGTATTTCTAGCTTGACCTACAATTGTGCACTAATCCAATGGTCCCTTTTTCCTTGACAACGCACTTTTTGGAGTGATTTCCTTGGGAAGTGTGACATTGTCTAGGGAAGTGTGAAATTGCCTTGAAAGGCATGATATTTATTGAGTTTTGTGATAAATTGAATAACTCCATTTATATATTATTCTTGTTTCTTGATTTGATATTGCGTGACTCCAATAAGGCACTGATCATTGCTATTAAGGTTTGTGGAAGGTATTTGTGGTTTGTTGGTGCTTCCAGGTATCTTTCATTGAATAGGGTCTCCCCCTGGGTTTTGGAGTTACCCGTTGAGAGCTTAGATTGTGATGACATTGGGTTTAACTCTCTTCCGAGCTTTACCGTCACTAGCATTAGGTCTACATAGCCTTGATTTGCAAAGAGGTGCCAGTTTGAGAAGTAACATTTTGGCGTCATTGCCAAAAAGACAAAAGTGACGACATTCCATTTGAGGTGTTCCCGAGGTCTAGTTCATTCATTTCTGGCAATCTTAACATCTTGGTGCCCAAAAAGCTCAGGTGAGTTTTTATTTTACATTTTGATAAGATCATTGTTAAGGACTAACTTTGCAAGGCTTATCTAGTGACTCCAATTGAAATGAAATTCGTGAAGTCGGCAACACTAGTACATTTTTGGCGTCGTTGTCGGGGATTCAAAGGAAAAGTGACAATATTCCATTCAAGGTGTTCCCTAGTTTATTTCATTCATTTCCGACAAGGCTTAAAATGTTTGGCGCCATTGCAGAGAACCTCAAAGAATAGTGACAACATTCCACTAAAGAGGGATTCCCAAGTTGAATCCGTTTATCTTTCAAAAACATCCAACACCTTTCATGTGACTCAAGTATGTTCTTGTTTTGTACTTTGGTGAAATTTGTTTTGTTCTAATTTGGTAGGTCTCTCCTTGCGACTCCACTAAAGAAAAATAAAGAGGCACTCTCCAAGAATGAGTCCAAGAGGTAAGTTTTGCTTTCTACTTTGATAGGATTATTGTTAAGGGCTAACCTTGCAAGTCCTATTTGGCGACTCCATTGAAGAAAACAAATCAAAGAAGTGCAATTCTAAACAACAAACCTTAGCTATTAATAAGAAGATGGTACAGTGTCCTTTGATGAAACACGGATGCACAATCAGTATGCTCCGCTAAATTTCTCCAATATTTTGGGATATCCAAATGAGTCAGATAAATGTGGTTGGGTCAAGTCCAGCCCAATATTCCACGAATATGAAGATACGGTTACAGAGCATATTATGATGTTCAGAGAATTTCTTGTGGCATGGGATATTGTGGACGATGATCTTATAATGAAGAGGTTTGTAATATCCCTTGATTTGCAAAATAACAAGGATGTGGGAGATTGGTACGATGAGTTTCCTCATGAGGGGAAATCTTCACTCTTGTAATTGGTCAAGGCATTCGAGAAAGAGTGGGAGCCTAATCTTGACGAAGAAACTATCGAGGCCATGATTTCCCTTCGCAAGGAGCATGTCAAAGAAATCCTTGAAGACCATTTTGCTCCTCTTGATTTGTCGAGTACTTCAGATGAGTTACCAGAGATGTTCATGATAGAATTTTGTGATCATAACGATGATCCCTTAGACCATGTCAAAGAATTTCTAGCAAATGGTCCCGATTTCGGTATCAAGGATGAAGACGCCTACATGATGTCATGTGTGATGCATTTGCAAGAAAAGGCGCTTGCTTGGCTTAAAGGCCTGGACAAAGGTACAATATCCTCTCTTACAGAATTGATAGCGGTATTTTGGAGCTATTGGTGCCCGAAACAACGCAAGAGGTGGATGCCCTACGTTGAAGAGATGAAGAGCTTGTTCAAGAAAGAAATCCAAGAAGACCGAGCCCTTAAGGAAAATAATGAAGAAGAACATAGCAAAGGTGATCAGATCATCCAGAACAAAGCAAACCTTGTCAAAGAAATCCATGATGAAGATCAAGCTTGGAAGGCTTGCTTGAAGAAACCATTGATCAAGATCTTATCGATAAGGTAAGAAGGTACTCTTTAAGACAAAGATGATGAGGCTCAATGTTAGGTGGTACCAGTACCAACGCAATTGCAAAAGTCCCCAAGGAGAGGGGGTCAAATTTTTCTGACCATGAGGGGTGTTTAGCCAGCTTTTTCTGAGTAGGGGTTATGGCCTAACCCTCTGGTTCCCCCTTGGAAGTACTATGGGTTAGTGGCATTGTTGACTGCCTCATGAAAGGGCTTGAAGCCTTGAGTTTGGTGTCCTAGGCTTCCAGGAGTGGGTCACTGGGTTACATGACCCCAACCTTGATTCATCATTCTAGTGGCAAATGTGTCAGCACTAAGGCACATATTTATCATCCAGATCACTTTACACACCCTCCTGGCCCTTCACTTCACCAGTGCCCTCTCTCTGGGGCCCCTTTTTTATGATGACGTCATCCTTGAAGCCAGGCTACTATGCTTGATTAGGGGGGGGCGTTGGGGGATTTTCACTACTGTTGGGGTTAGATGGGGCATGACGACCCCTCCCCTCTGCGGTCTGGCCTTCAAAACAAACCGATATGTTCATTTTTAGCCATTTTAGCCATGTGTGGGTAAATTCTGGGGAAAATGCCCCAAATTAACCACAGATTTGATTATTTTATATTATTATTGTTTTAATTTTAAGTTGACATTTATAATTTCAAATTGACATTTTAAAAAAGCATGTCGACCTGGATTTTATTTATTTTTGTAAAGCGAGTGTGAAAAGATATAAATAAATTTTTCCTCACTTCATTTTAATACAACAACTTATGGGATAAAACATTTATTTCTGATTTTTACCCTACTTGGGCTCTTTGAGTGATGCGCACCTCTTGAGGATGGATGTACTTGCTAGTTTGGGGACAAATCTTTGAAGTATATTTTGTTCTTGCTCTTTGCTAAGGTGATGCTAAGAGTTGTTTGCTTAACACATGCACAAGGAGGTATCTAAGTTTCTTTTCTTGATTTCTCTTTGTTAAATGTTGGATGTGTGCTCGTCTAAGGTTGAATGGTAGCCATTAATGCTGCATTTTGTTCTAGCTAAGTCATTTTCAGCTTTTAGTTACCCTAGCATTGTAAAGCTTGAACTTTATGTCTCCAAGGTTTGTCTTAACTAGGGCCTCTTCAACCAACTTTTGTGGTTGTTGAAGAAAACCCTAGCTTGCCAAACTTGGCAAGTACCATCTCAAGAGGAGGACCATCCTCCTTGATGCCCTAAGGTTAGGGTAAAACCTTAGAACCCTAAGTTTGTCCACTTTCTCTACATCAAACCCTAGTTTGTATTTTTTGTAAATATTATTGGCATTGCTAGGTTAAACTTGCATTTTCATGGTAGAATCAAGGTTAGAATTAGGTCTGCAATTTTATGACAAAAACCCTAAAAATTTTATAAAAAAAAAATTGCAACTTTTGGCCTCCCTAAAATTTCGGTCCTTCCTCCTATAAATTCGGCATGCCTTTCTTGTTCCTAACAACCCTATGGCAAAATTTTAGGAGCCCTAAGAATAACAAAATTACCAAAAAATCCCTAAAAGCCCTAATTTTACATGTGTAAATTTTATTTTGGGTTAAATTTGTGTGATTTAGGTCTGATTTTTACATTTTTTTGTATATAATTTTCATAAAATTAAATGCTAAAAAGCCCTAATTTCTGAAAACCAAACCCTAGCTGCACACCATGTACACACACACAGTATAAGAAGGCCTCAACATTAATACTGATTTGGAGATGTATAAAGCATAATTTTCTGTGCATGTTGTGTGCTAGTTCAGGGTTAGAAATCTGCTCAAGGGAGGTCTGAAATTTACGTGTTACAGAGATCTGAAACTTGCATTCTGGAGTCTCATTACAGCACTAAACTTCTGATAAAAAGTGTGGGAGAAAACCTATGTATATTACAGCTGCACCTACAGTAAAAAGTGTCCAAAACTCAATGCTAATTTGGATGATATTGGTATGGTTAAATGTACGTATAATTCATGTAGTAACTTGTGGTCATGAAAGTCTAAAATCTGCCTTAAAGAAGGTCTGAATTTTACTTATGCTGAGGTCTGAAAGTTACAACATACAGTTAATGATTCTTACTGTACTTGTGAATGACATCTTGTCCATTTTTGCCTAATTGACATACTGCTGCTATGTGCATTTAATACCTCTGCTGATACAAATCTGATATATATGAACATAGGAAGGTGAAGCTGGTTGGATATTGTAAGCCTTTTATTGCTTTTTACAAGTTGAGTTTGCCTCTAAGTCTGATATAATTGATATTTGTACCCAGCTGCCATAACACAGGGTGTTACTTCACTGTCATATGAGTGCTTTGATATTGACATACATTTACATATTGGCAAGTGATATCTTATATGTTATCAAGTGTTAGTAGAATGACTTTGAATATTTGGACGGATATCTTTATACTCTATTGGACGATCTATGATTGATCTCTTTATATGTTTCAGTACTATTAATTGTCTATGTTGCTTATCACTCACATCATTGGATTAATACATTATGTTTTGTTCATTCTCAAGTTGACTTCATAAGGCACTGGTCATAACTAACAATTGCATAGAGAGTATAGTCTTTTTGTGCGTTAGTGTTTTACAGGACATCAAAAGGAGCCTTCTCCTTGGAGGTTCTGACACTCCGAAGAAGTTAGAATTGTAATCAAGGTGACATTGGGCCACAGTTCTTATATTTGATTACTGGGAACTAGCCCTACTAGTTTGCCCAGTAACACTCAAAAAATTTAAAAAAAAAATAAGGCCTAATTGAAGAACACAAGAAAATGGTGAGTTGTCCTTACCCTCATTTCAAAAATTCTTATGATATCTTGGGCTTCTTGGAAGAAGATGGCAGGATTCTTGAAGGCGATGATTATTGGAAGTTTTTATGTTCTTCAATCTACAATTCTTCAAGGCCTAGCAGTGCTCTATCAGAAAATTAGAAGAAATCCACAAACCTTCCCTACCAATCAAAAAAGCAGAAGAGGTCAATCTAGATCAGGCCGAACCGGATTTTCATACAAGTTTCAAGCAATATAAAAAGGTCTTATTCAAAGAATCGCTTCCAGCTAAGAAAGATAACGAAGATATGGTTGATGAAGGTGTGGTGGATACTTCTTCTTTCGATGATGACGGTTTGATGAACCTTCCTTTTTCTTTCGCCCATACAAACAGATCTTTTGAAGATGAGAGGTTTGAGGATATTTCAATTAAAGAAGATGGTTTCCATAGATATAATGAAGTACATTTATCTTATGACGATGATGAAATGGGTATGGATTGTTGGAAATTGGTTGAAGGACCCATACATGATTCCTCTAGTAAGGGAAGTCTAAATTTCAAAGACCTCGAGAAACCTACCTTTGAGATTCCTCATGATTTGGTTCGACCATGCTCATTCACCATTGAGGATGATATAAGGTTACATATGGAGAATTCTATTGAAGATCTTGATCAGCCAGGTTTACCCTCTCCTAGGGTAGATTTCAACCAGCACTGTCAGCTATGCTTCTCAAAAATTGATGCAAGTTTTGGATAGCCCGAAGATCCAAGGAATGAAATTGTTTGCTCTCGAAGTGATATCATATCATTTACAACCTTCACCACCTATGTTGTTGATCAATTTTGGAGGATGAACTTCAATAGGGCAAAGTCTTAGTCAAGTATGGGCGTGTGTATTGTATTAACTTCTCCTTGTGCTGATAGTAATTGTTTTTCTTTTCACCTAGAACTTGAAGGTACTAACAATGTAGTTGAATATGAATCTCTCTTGCATGGCCTTGAGTTAGCTAAAGATTATGGGATTGAGTTTTTAGATATTGATGGCAACTCTAACCTAATTGTGATGCAAGTCAAAAAAAAGTTTGCATGTGAAAATCAAAGGTTAAAAAGGTACAGGGATGTAGTGCGATTGGCCACAAAGAATTTCAATGCCTTATCTTTAAAAGTGATTCACAGAGCTCAAAATCAGCGAGCTAATTCCCTAGCAACATCTACTTCCATTATTCACCCTTGTAAGGCCATTCTAGAATCAGGAATAGTGCAAGTAGTTTGCATACCTTCAGTTCTTAGCAACCTTAAGGATTGGCAGATTTTCAACGACGATGAGCAAATGCCCGAGTTTCTGAACAACATGGCAAAATTGTTTCAACCTCATCATGCATGGTTCCTTGATAGTTTTGAAGGTCGTTTGGGATAAACAAATTATGGAAAACAAGTATATAATGGCGTCAGTTTCTACTTGAGCCCAGTTCAGGCATGGATAGAAAAATCTTGTGCGGGTGATCCTTCCTCGTGGCAAGAGCTTGAAGGCTTCCAAGTTCTCGATATTGTTCATCATTCCAACCCCATTCCGACAAAGGTAGTACCATCTATTCAGCTTGTCATTGATGTGGTTTTGTCTTGCACTGTTTCCAAAGACAAAGCAAGAAACTTTGCATGAATAACATGCTCAGGTGGTTGCACTGGTGGTATGATTTCACTTGACCCTTCTCTGTTATCATAATTAGGGTAGGTAGGTATAGTTTCATTTTATTTCAGCATTTACTTTTACCCCTGCATTGCATTTGTTGTGTCATTTGATTTTCATTGCATTTCATTTTGAACAAGGTAGGACGGAAGTGCCTACCTTCAATGCATTTAATGTCTTTGTTGTTAGATGTGTGTGTAGGTCCACAGGTACCCAGGAGATTCTAGGGGCTTCACATACACTCCCGAGAAGAGTGCATGTCCCACAATTGGAGCTGGCTATCACGCCTCAAAGTGTCTGAAGCATTCCTTCCAGATGTACCAGAGTGAGGGGTTTCTTTTTCTTTTGTAAAGGCCAAGTTTTGGGGCTATATTATGTAGAGTGTGGATTTGGGGCTAAATACCCTTGATTAGGTCATGGCAAGTCACCTTGGTTTCCACCTCGAGGAGGTGTTGGCCTTGTGACTCTACTGACTACCCTTTGGGTGGGTGCCCGTTGCCCTTGAGGCAAATCATTGGGATACATTACCACACTCGTATTTTGCTTTGTAGAGGTGATTGCACGTATAAGGGTTGTCATACCCACATCAGCAAACCTCATTTTGCCCACTTGGACCTATTGTTTTGATGTAAAACCCCTCCTCCTAGTCTCCATACCCATGACATCATTCCTTAAAGAATATGCCTACATTGTTAAAAAGGAGGGCGTTGAGGGACAAGCATCTGTTGGGGTTAGTTGGGGCATGACGCCCTACTTTTGGCTCACCTTGCACTTGGTGGAGCCTAATTGCACACATTTTTATTCTTATTTTATGTCATTGTTGTTAATTATTCGATAAAGTTAGGGTTTAATGCAAAAAATAAACAATCAATGTACTTTAATGCAAAATCACTTTTAACATTTAACAACTAGTACCAAAAATGAAATGGTACAGCAGTAAGAGATGAGTTAGAATATTTACCTGGGTATGGAACCTTACTGTTTTAAACTCAAAAATATTATTTTCAGAAAAGAACTTTGCCTCTCAGAGACCAATCAATCACTAGGAATCAGATGACCCTACTAGAGGGTTAGTACAACCAGAGAGAGAAAGAGAGAGTTGTAGTAGTCAAACAAGAACGGTCAAGGACAGTCAAAACTCAGTACAAAAAGTTTGAACCTCAGGCAACACAAAAAAACTTCAAGCAAGCAGATCAGAGTCAGACTTTCACTCAGGAATCAAAGCCTAATAAAGTCTTGACACATAGATCAAAATTATATATCAGTCTGGTAAATCACAACACAAAAAATCAAGTGACTCACAGGTGATCAGTCAAGCAAAACTGTCCACAAATAAAAAATAAAATCTTGGTCATCACAAATAAGCTGCAAAAGAAAAGAGCAATACCAAAGAGGCTCACGGTTTCCACAATTGAATATACAACAGTAAAAGATCAATTCTTAAGGCCTCATGGCCTACACAAGAGAGCCACCAACAGACCCTAGGACCTCACGGGTTCCTCTAAAAGACACCCTGAAACCATATCTAGGTCATAGCCTCCTTCAATCAAGTAGATCGTAGCACAACTAGCAGGTCTAGGGTCTCGGCCTTTCCAAACAAGGTGAACCAGACTTCTTCAACAATACAACAAGCAGATCAGGCCTTTAAACCTCAACCAAGCATGAAAAAGATACATCGGGTCTCTTCAGTAGCAGACCGAGCCTCTCAACAATCAGATCTAAGCAGTGTGAAATGAACTAGGGTTTAGATGAGTCCAAGGCCTTCCTTTAACAAGTCACGGCTAGGGCAGCAGCTGACCATAACACCAGTTTTGTGATGTGGAAAAATATCCAACAGATGGGCGGCTTCACCAATCAGCAGAGCAGGCTACTTGAAGTCAAACAGACAGAGCTAAGATAGATAGATGATAAATGATAAGGATAGGTCTTTAATATATAGGATCAAAAACTTCTAAAAGGGCCAAAACTGTTAAGTTAGAATTCCACCAAATTAGGAAGGTACCACTTAAATAAATAAAAAGAAATAAAAGATAAAATTAAAATTAAAAATAAAAATACAAAATAAAATAAAAAATAAGAGATAAAAAATAAAAATAGAAAGGTCACATAAAACAACAAAAAATGGTACAAATCAAAACCATACAAACAAGAGTGGGTAGCTTGACCCATAACCCCTAGGACCAAAAGGGGTGGGCTTCAAATGTGGACAAACAACCATAGTACCCATAAGACCAAAACATCAAAGGTGGTATAAACCAAAAGATAACTCAAGATGGGTAAATGACCCTAATAACCACAAGGCAAATAATCAACAAGGTGAAAGGACCAAATGTCAATAAATCAAGGTGGGGCACAACCAATGATCTCTCTCTCAAATGTACAAGTGTTCCAAATAACCTGAAAGTTAATCATCACCATAGAAGGAAGGATCCACACGGATGATGTGATCATGTGGTCCTCTAGACTACTCCTAAGGTCAAATGTTAGTGGCTCCATCAAGGGGTGGCCAATTCCTTGAGAAGACCATATAACTCAACCATCTCGAAGACCTAGGAGAAGAGGACATCACACATCATCAACTTAGTAACTGACCAAGAACCTCCATTCTCAAGGAATGGCTCTCAGCCCAAAGCTGAGCTTCAGTCCTAGACTGAATCATGTTGATCAACCCTCTGGTCCTTGACCAAGGCATCCATTCTCCCGGATAATAATCCTCGGCCTCAAGATGAGCTTTCAGTCCCAGACTGAATGTTGATCAATCACCTGCAGGACCTACTTGGTGCTTGACCAAGAATCTGCCTGGTCCTAGACCAGGGTGTCTCTGTCTCAACCTACAGGATCCGCTTGGTCCTCGTGACCAAGAAACTGTCTGGTCCCAGACCAGAATACCCTAGAGACAAATAGGGGCCCTAGCCACATGCTAGGGACTTTGCCATGGCATCAACCTGCTTGGTCCCCGACCAAGAACCCCGGGAGACACCTAGGGGCCCTAGGGTACCTTCTAGGGTCTTACTCTTTACTCTACCTGATTAACATAACCAGGAACCCTAGTTAGTTAGAATGGATCTCGCAGTTGCACTAAAAATTAACAATTGTATGGTTTAGTCCCTAATTTGTGGGTGCACTAACCTTAAATTTTATATTTTGTCATTAACTTTTTTGGCTCAAATTTGTAAAAGGTTGAAGGTTGTCTCATATAAATAAGACAACCTCACCTTATTTGTAAATCATGGACAAGGGTTCAAATTATGTATTCTTTTATTTTTCTCTTGGTATATTGGAGCACTTGAAGCTATGCACACCTCTCTATTAGATGTCATTTTTTGCTTGAAGGATGAATTGATGATGTTCTAGGGTTTGATTTTGCACATGCTAAGTTGATGCTAGACTAGTTGTAATAACTCAAGCTCAAGGGTGACCTAAGATACAATATCTTGCTCATTCTTGATTAATGTTGGTAAGTTTACCTCATAACCCTAGTTTAGCATTGCTCTTGAAGTGCTTTGGACTGAGCTAGGGTTTGGTTGCTAACATTTTATCAAGTTGCTTTAGGAGACCTTCCTACCAAGGAGCTCTCCATTGGTTTGTTAGGCCTTGGACTTCTCTATTTACCCTAATTAGGGTTTTGCTACCTAACCATTGAAGTCGCTAGCTTAGCCCTAGTTGCAAGTATTGAATACCATCTCAAGAGGAGGGACGTTAGCCTTGATCTCTCATAGCCCTAGGGTTTGAGATAAGAATCAAATACCCTATCTACCTATCCTCTTTTTACCAATTTTTTCATGTTTTATTTTATGCAAAAAAATACATAAACATATATTAGTACTAGAAAAACACTAAAAATCTAAATAAATTCAAAAAACCAAAAATAATAGTGATTTAGTATTTTGGTCCACCCTAAAATTTTGCCCGAAGGTTTTATCCACAAACCCTAGAGGGTGACCTTTGCTGAGGAAGTGCATTGGGATATGTGAAACCCTCGTAATTGGTGAATTAGAGGGTGTTTGGTATTTTTGGCTTGACCTACAATTGCACCCTAGTCCAATGGTCCTTATTTCCTTGAGGGTGCACTTTTTGAAGTGATGTACTTGGGAAGTGTGACACTGTCTAGGGAAGTGGGAAATTGCCTTGAAAGGCGTGATATTTATTGAGCTTTGTGATAAATTGAATAACTCCATTTATATATGATTCTTGTGTCTTGATTTGATATTGCATGACTCCGATAAAGCACTAATCAAAGCTAATAAGGTTTGTGGAAGGTATTTGTGGTTTGTTGGTGGTTGCAGTATCTTTCATTGAATAGGATCTCCCCCTGGATTTTGGAGTTACCCGAAGTGTTGAGAGGTTAGACTGTGGTGACATTGGGTTTAACTCTCTCCCAAGCTTACCTTCACTGGCACTAGGTCTACATAGCCTTGATTTGCAAAGAGGTGCTATTTGAGCGGTAACAATCCCACTATGTCATCTCATCATTTGCATCATCCTCGAAATGTCTCGAGCCACTCCCTACACAATCATATGGAAGACTATGCAAGAAGTTCCTATCTGAGCTACATTTCTCAACACTCCCTCTTAACAAGAAAGGAATTCTGCACCAATCCAAGTCTATTTCTAAATGCTTCAAACTTCCCTTTGACTAAGGGCTTGGTCTTGGTCAGAATATCAACTACCTATTGATCTATGGGAATATACTAAAGCTTTGCTACTTCCTTCTAAATGTTGTCTCATATAAAGCGATATTTTATATTTTTGGTTTGGATCTATCATGAAATACTAGATTCTCAAAGAGTTTGATACAACTCTGATTATCACAATATCGGAATATCACCATGGAATCCCACTCTCGATCAAACAATTATACAAGCAACATGCAAAGCCAAATGGCCATAGACTAGCAATATTGGTACTGAGCTAAGTGGCATGAAATTATGCTTCCTACCGAACCAAGATATCATCCCTGATCCCAGGCTAAAGCAAACAACCTAAGGCAATGTTACAAGAGTTGTGGGTGCAATCAGAATTGACTAAAGAATCTCTTGTGGATGTAGCACTCATCCCAAAATTAAGAATTGGGGATTCAAAACCCTAACCCTAATTTTTTTATTAATATATATTTAAAATTTTAATTTTATTATGAAATTTTAAAAACAAAAAAAATAAAATTGAAAATTGAAAATATTAGATCCGAGACGCATCATACAATCATGATTCATAATGTATACTACGAGTCTACCATACATCATAACAACAAAGATCTTAGATTCTAGAATCACTGAATCTAAATCATGATTCAATGATTCACAGATTCATACCGTCATGACTCATACATGTAATTTTCAGATTTGAAATCAAAGTGAATTTCATAATTTCATGTTTCAGATTTAACTTTTGAAGATTTCCTACACCAACAAATTTTGAGCAATGTAAATTTGAAGTTTATAAATCATGATTTGAAACATTGAAAGGATCGATGATACTCATCAACAAATTTCAGATTTTAATTTCATGAAATCCATACTTGAGATAAATATAAAAGGGTGAAGAGTCGAAACTAAAGTTCTTCAAAATGGCAAAAACTAAGCTTATATAGCAAGCTCCACAAGTTTGAAATCAAAAACTGTAAATGCCAAAATCTAGAGTTAGATAGACTAATCCAATAGATAGTCATTGCCCTCCACATCCTCCAATGGAACAACACCTAATTCCCCAAAATGAGGATATAAAGCAGCATGTGCAGAAGGTGCAATATCGCTAGTACTACCACTCTACCCACCAACAACAAAAGCAAAAGAACCTGCCACAACCAAGCCAGAACTAGGCATGGATGCCTAATATAAATCCCGAACACCAAAAGGACCTATAGAAGAACTAGCCAAAGAGAGGCTAGCCATCAACCAATTAGGGGTATCCAAGTTTGCATCCTCGGGATTCACATCCCATAGCTTCGAAGGACCCTTGCTATAATCTGGCTTCGATCGAGAGATGAGGTGAAGATTTGAGTGAATGTACACAAGAACTTATGCCTTGGTTGATTGACGTTTGTTTCTCTTGACCAAATGGATGAACCCATAAGTGCTCCAGTTTCTCTCTACTGCTGAAGAGCTACAAACTTGTGAAAGAACTCTAGATGCAAGGGTTTGTAACTCTAGAGTTTGGGCATCATGCAATAAGAGTCATAGTTCCCCTATCAGCCAGTGCATTTACATTTCCAAATTTTCCACTCCCTAATGAATGAAGTAAATTGGTTCTTTAGCTTTGCCTAGCTCCATTGGATCAGAGCAAATCTTTGAAATTGTTGTTCTAAAACCATCTGCCACCTCATTGTCTTTGTTTGGGGCCTTCCTCCTACCCCCAATTTTAGCCAAGTATGCATCTTCATAGTACTTTGGATTTAAGGCATAGGCTAAAGTGTGTAGAGGGGTATTATATTTGTTCCATCTATTAACAATTATGCTCTTTATGGTGCCAAACAAAAGAGGGTCCTTCTCTTCAAGAAGTTGTTGAATTCTTTCCAACATATGATTAGTTCCCTCATATATGTCACCCAACATAGGCACATCCGAATCACAAAGTTTCAGCAAATTAACGAGTGGCTCCATTATGGAAACAAAAAACTCAACTTGAACCCACCAAGCCTCATCAAGAATGGTACCTCTAACCTGCATTTTTTTTTAGTGTTGCTTTGTTTCCATGTTTGCCATCGTGGATTAACAAACATAGACGACAAAGCTTCCCTCATGTCTACTAACCAATTGATCATTATATAATGTGATGCAAATTTGGTTTCTCCAACCTTCAAAAGTTGGAGCTTGGAAATTTCCTTAAACATAGCTTGTGCATGATGGTGGTTAGTGATAAACATCTGAACTTCTCTTGCTTCTTCACATAGTTTTTTCATCCATTCAACTTCAACAACAATGGATTTAAACTATGCACCACATAGGGTGTCCAAAAAATATGGTCATACAATCCCTCAATAATTGCCCCAGTTGCTTTGCATGAATGTGCATTATCTGTGATGACTTGCACAACATTTGAAGGGCCTACAATCTTGATTGCTTCTAAAAAAATTTGAGCAATCCATTCAGCATTTTTCTCTAACCTGAGGCATCTATAGCCCTCAAGAACTATGGGCCTAAAGGAGACATTACAATAATGTTTACCAATGGCCTATTGGTTGGATCAGTCCAACCATCAGAGATAATAGAGACACCATTGCCAATCCAACTAGAACGACTTGGTTTCAACACTTTCTCCACAATCCATATCTCCTTTCGTAGAAGGGTAGTGCGCACTTTCCCAAAATTTGGCTCCTTGTAACCCCTAGGGGCCTTATTAATTGCCCTAAGCATGTCTTGCCAATAAGGAGACCTCTCTACATTGAAGGGTATTCAACATGCAAATATGGCTCTTGCAACCCTATTGTCCGTCTGATCCCCCCCTCCCATGTGATACATTTTGGCCAAAGTGCCAAGGTTTTGTCTCTTGCGGGCTTCTTCAACAATTAAGGGAACTTCGTTTCTCCTTTTTTACAATGGTAATTGTTTGTAATTTCCTTTCTACCTTGGCTAAATCTGCAACATCTTGCTCTGTTTGAAATTGATCCACATCCTTTCGATTGATGCTTTTGTAATGATGAACCCCATTATCACCTTCAAGCCAAAGAAAATGGGCCTTAACCCTCATGTATGAACCTCTAAAATTTACTCTACAACTGCTACCTAAGTCACTTGGTTCGAGTTCGTGTTCGAATTCGGAGACCTTGAAATTCAACAAAATAGCGGCAATGAAAATTTTGGTGATAAAATTCAGCATTAAGTTCGAGTGACTACAAAATTGGAAATTAAAAAATATATGAATTTTTTCAATAAAATTTATTATGCTCTATGAACATTGAACACATCAACATGATAGTCATAAGAGCCGAATCATTACTTTATATAATAATTGATTTAATTATTCAATTCAAAATATTTAAAACTTAACTTTTATAAAAATATGCAAATTCTTTTTTTTAAATATTCATATTTATAATAAATAAATTAAACTATATTTTTATAAATCAAAAAATTTCCATCTCCATAACTTTAAAAAAATTACCATCAATTATTTTTTCTTAACCCTAAAAAAACCATACCGAAAAGAAATCTTATATCAATATGTTATTAATAAACTAAATCCAACCCTAAATTCTACTTCAATTACTCACAAAAACTAAACCCAATCCTATTCTACTTCAACAATAGAATGTAGTTTAGCAAAGTTAATTAATTTTTTGATATTTATAAATGCATAATTTAATTAATTTTAACTTTATAACGTAAAAATAATTACCAAAAAAAATCCAATCCGTTCTCACATAATTAATAATAATAATTAAACCATTTTAGGGTCTTTTTCCAAATCAGTATCCATGAGAGATATGTGACAAATACTGAGCGGCCAGTAGACATCTTGAAGCATTCACAATCTTGAAAACAATATATAAATAATGTATATAATCAGACTGGCCGCAGGCTCACTAAACTTCAAGGCGACCGTGGACTCACACTCCAAAAAACTCAGCTCACAATGAGTTACAACAGGTTCACGGCGGCAAATTTTAGGGTAGGGTTTACCCAACCAAACCCAGAAACGAATTTTATTGCCGAACTTCCACAAAGTCACTCCGGCTTTAATAGATTTACTTCGCTCTGGAAATTGCGCATGGTTCGAGCTCAAATTCAGCAAGAAAATCGACGAATTTAATGGAATAAAATCAACTTGCTATAAAAATAGGCGAATTTCGATTTCGAAGGCGAAAAAATCACCAAATCCGGTGAATTACCTGCAACAATTCCACAAGCAGTTGCCACCACTGCTCTTCTCCTTCTTTCTAATCTTGGTCACATACTTCCATAGGGTATATTGATTGTTGTTGTTCATTTTGTTAATGATGATTGCTTCATCTCCCTACACCACACCTCCCACCATGAACTCCCTACCCAAGCCGCACTGATTGACGTTAGGCCGTTGTTGGTGTTTAGTAAAACAATGAAAAACCTACTAGAACGATGACAAGTTCTACTTCTCTTTGCTCTATGTTTATGAACCTTCAATTATCAAGGATTTAAATGTTTATAATTTATAATTCATGACTCATGACTAGTGTGTTCTCAACTTCTCATTGCTATGTATCTTGTTAGCATACACAGCAAGCATATTTTGTTTGATGTGTATGCTAACAAGCATACACAGCCTACAGGTATTCGTGTGTATGCATGCTTGTTGTATGCTAACAAGCATACACAGCCAACAGGTATTCATGTGCATGCATGCTTTATGTGTATGCATGTATGCTAACAAGCATACACACGAATACCTATAGGTTGTGTATGCTGACAAGCATACACAACCTATAGGTATTCGTGTGTATGCTTGTTAGCAAACACAATCTATAGGTATTCGTGTGTATGATTGTTAGCCTATACAGCAAGCATGCATACACATGAATACATGTAAGATGTGCATGCTTGTTAGCATACACAACAAACACAACAAACACAACATGCTTGTTGTGTATGCTAACCAGTGTGGATCCATCTTAAACCCGAATCTATCAAGCATCGAGAGGGATCCAATATTTTGATGTGTAATTTTTTTTTCTTAAAATTTTTACACACCAGGAAAAAATTATATCTCAAGAAATTATTTTACATTACTTTTTTTTTTTTTTGATTGAATATATTTTTTGATTGTGCGGACTGCGGAGATTATATAATATAAATATATCAAAAAAGACATGACTTTTAGTACATGACATGACTTTTTAATTTAGGCCAACATGATCTTTTTTATTTTTTTATATTATGTTAGGAACGCATCTCCCTCATACTGGGTTGTAGAGCACCTCGCTCCTCCCGGTGCAACAAGTATACACAACAATACTACTTTCGCAATAGTATTGTTGTGTATGCTTGTTAGCATACACAACAACCTATGTATGTTGTGTATCCTTGGTGCTAACAAGCATACACGGGTATTGTTACATGCTTGTTGTGTATGCTAACAAGTATACACAACAATACTACTTTGGCAATAGTATTGTTTTGTATGCTTGTTAGCATACAGAACAACCTATGTATGTTGTCTATCCTTGATGCTAACAAGCATACACAGGTATTGTTGAATACCCGTGTATGCTTGTTAGCATACACAACCATACACAACAAACAGGTATTGTTGTGTATGCTTGTTTGCATACACAGCAAATTGTTTGTTGTCCTGGTTAAACCTATCCAAATGGAAAATACACAATGTCAAATAAATCATGATTCAATTAACTTACCTTGGAGTCTAGAAACTTGGATAATGGAACTGATAACAATAGACTTCAACTTCAAACTTTGATCTCTAGCCTTGGATAATGGGCAATGTTCAGACTATTGGTGATTGAACAAACCTTCAAAACCCCAATCGCTACGTCTTGCAAATGACAATTAAGAACCTCAGAACTCACAACTTACAAGCTACAAAATGGAATGAATGTGGCTTTAGAAACTTTTTACTCCCTCAAACAATGCATGGGGCCCTCTAGAAACCCTTCCCGCCTGTTTTCGCTTCATTCACAAGGTTTTTTAATTGCATTCATGCTAGGATTTTTTAATAGTGGCAAGAATCATTTCCAATTGAAGGAACCAACTCTCGACCTTTTTGAAACGGTTCCTTCAATCGGAAACAATTCCTTTGACCCTAACCACGATTCCTATTACAAGGATCGAATCTTTCATTACCAAATCCATATCCAAAAATCAGAAACAAATCCACTCAAACAATTACAAAATCTTGTCGAATTGGATATGGATCCATGATTCCACATTTCCTATATGAATTGGATTCGGGTACAGTGTTCAATTGGACGAATTTGGCAACTCTACCCTAAGGTGCACTTCATGTATGTTGCATTGCCTTCCCAATCTAAGATTGTATACCATTGCATCCTCACTTCAACATCTCCAAGATATTTCAGACTATACGAAATTGTGCCCATCAAGTATCTAAGCCCATGTTTTGCTACTACCCAAAGCTCCTACCTCATCTCTACCATGAACTAACATAAGTGGTTCACTGCAAAACACATATATAGTCTAGTGTTGACCAAATACATCAAGGAACCTATTAGTTGCATGAACAACATAGGGTCCACCGACTCTGAATCGTAAGTTGTCACCTTTAGATTATTGATCATGTGTGTGGCCATACGTTTGCAATCCTCCATCTGAAATTTCTTCAGGATCTCAACTGCATACTTGCCCTGCCCAAGGAATGTCTACCATGGTCTCTACCAAACCTCCAAACCCAAGCAGTGCATCATGTCGATGTCCATCTCAAACTCAGCTGCCATATCTGTTTTGCACCCTACAATGAGCTTCTATGTACTTGTAAGAAACAAGTCATCTACATTTAGCACCAAAATAACAGATCAATCCCAACAAAATATAATATAAATTAAGATCTACTTTGCTTTTGGTGAAGCCCACACTTTGCAAATATCCATATATCCTAGAATAACATGCTCTCGATGCTTGCTTGAGTCCATACAAGGCCTTCTTAAGCCTACAAACATGGGACCCCTTCCCATTTACCTCAAAGCCTTGAAGTTGCTCTACGCACACTTCTTAAATTATTCCATTAAGGAAAGTTATCTCCACATCCATTTGATGTATCCTCCATCCCATAAATGAAACTAAAGACATAACTGCTCTAATGGAAGTGTACCTGGCAGCTAGAACAAAGACAACTCATAGTCCACTCCCTTTCTCTGGGAGAGCCCCCTCGCCACAAACCTTGTCTTGAACTTCTCAATGCTACCATCTACAGCATGATTAATTTTCTAGAGCCACTTGGAGCTCACTACCAACTTCCCCTCCGATCTTGCCACTATGTCTCACACATCATTCTTCATGATGGAGGTGTATTGCTCCACCATGGCATCATGCCAAAATTGTGGGTCTACTACTTCTTGAACGCTGGAAGGCTCTGAATCTATGATGTTGCTTGTCAATGCCATGTAGTTTGGAAAAAAATTCAAAGCTCTGCTCTCCCTAATCATGCTCATAGTACTCTTGAGCACCCCTCAATGTTTGAGAACCATCGAGATCTCTTCATAGAACTGGAAGGGGCTAATGTCTCCTCCAACTCACCTGAAGGTTTTTGTCTTGAATTGGAAGTCACTAGTGACCCTGGCTCAACCTTCGGAGCTTCCTCCTCCCCATCCTATGTCACTAGAATAGATTCATGGGGCTTCCTAGATGCAAAGTCTTTCTCAAACTTTACATCCCCTGCTCACTACTATCTTCCTCTGCTCTAGAATATAGACCCTGTAGCCCTTTGAAGTCTCACTGTAACGTACAAATAAACCCTTTCTGCTAGAGGGCTCCAACTTGGTCCTTTTCTCTACCAATACATGCATATAAACTAGGCATCCAAAGATGAAGAAATGATTCACCTCTGGTTTCACACCAGTGAATGCTTCCTTTGGTGTCTTGTCCTCCAAATTCCTGTGAGGACACCTATTCTGGATAATAGAGTGTTACATTGCATGCTTCTACCCAAAGAAACATTGGCAAGTCTCAATCATGAATCATTAAGGGAGTTTTGGGGTAAAAAATGGGCCTCAAAACAAATAATGTACCATAAAAATTAACTTTACAAGAACTAATAGGATTCAAGATGATGATGTCAACCATAAGGGTAAAATTTGTAAAACAAATTAGAGGGAAAAAGAAAAAAACTACTTTTTCTTATCGTATTTTTGACATATCGCCTTAACGGTTTACCCAAATTTCAAGTTTGGGCACTAGTTGGATGCGGATTCAACCCATACCCACACTGCGTACTTATGAGGCACCCACGATGTGAAAAAATGAAAATTTCAATAAAAAATACGATAAGAAAAAATAGTTTTTCTTTTTCCTCTCTAAAATTTAGAACTCTTATTTTATTATTTCCCTTAGGAGGCCCATTTTAGACCTCAAAACTCGCCTAATGCTTGGCCCTAGCAACCCCTATGATGGGTCGATTCTTCCACTTTGCAACTCGATTCACCTGTGGGTTGTATGGAAGAGTTAGCTCCCTCTTGATTCTTGCCTTCTAGCAGAAGCCCTTGAACTCCTTGGAGGTATAGTCACCACCATTGTCCGATCTCAAGACCTGGATCTTCTCTCCTATATGATTCCCAACTAGAGATTTAAAGTCCTCAAAGCTACAAAATATCTCATCCCTGGTCCTTAAAAAGTAGATCCATGTCTTGCGAGAGAAATTATCAATAAAGGAAACATTGTACATGCCACCTAAGATTGATGCTACTAACGTTGGTCCCCAAACATCCAAAAGCACCAGGTCTAAAATCTCCTTAAACCTATGCTCACAAATGTTATCAACATTGGCTCAGAACTAGCAAAACCGGCCGGTCCAACCGGGTTCAGGGATTTTCTGGTCTAACCGACAGTTTTAGACTGTTTTTGGCCGGTTCCATACAAAACCGGTTGATTTCCACCAAGAAACGGCTAGTTCTCTCAAACCGGTCAAGTTCTGTACAAAACCGACTGGTTTCGTATGTCTTTGGGGAGCAAAAAACATGCTTTTGAATTTTTTTATTTTTTTTAAACCTAAAAAATTTGGACACGTCGGCTTACCTAGCGTACGTTGTGCAAGCAATAAATATTGATAGCAAAATATCCTTGTGAAGAAGCCTGCATCTAGTTCAAAAGTCATTGATCCTACTTTGTGATGAGAGAAGAAGAAGATGGAGGTTGGTTGAAGCCACTTAAACAAGTTAGGGTAGTTGCAAGTGCATTTGTTTCTTTTTCTTCCATCAATTTGTTAGCAGTCAAAAAAAAGATATCTATTAATTCTGGATGTGCGCCTCCAGGAGCCTTGGCAGATAGCTTTAAAACATCTTCTTGTTAGGGAGGGTTGACATAAATGAGGCCATTCTTGTTGATGCTACTTCATCATCACTGTTTGCAAACATTCCTTGTTTTGTTCTAGCAGAAATGTTGTTGGAGAGCTTTGTTTGTACATCAAGAGGTACTTTAATATTAATAGTGGTAGGAAATACAAAGGAATTTGCACTATGTACTTCATTATCACTTTGATTGTCCTCTTGACCTTTCTTGACAGAAGTAACACTAGTAATCTCCTGCAAATCAGAATTCCTTTAACAGTTGTAACAGGGGAAAATGGGCACAACTGTAATGGATCACTCAAAGTCTCAAAAGGCATCTAACCATCTTTCTGCACCCCTTCCTCATAGATATTAGTTGATGCACATCCTGTATTGGAAGTCACAAGCAAATTTGCAGAAATAAGTGGAAGGCAAGATTGAAGATATGGTATAACTCTAGATTATAGTTATATGCTTATATTTTGACTTTAGAGGCCATTTATAGCCTCTTTGTTTATGTACTTTGCTTCATGTATGGATTGCACTCGATGCAATTTTGGTTTTATACACTCTTGCTTGCTATACACATGACAAACTTTGCATATTTGTGTATAATGGTTTGAATTCACATGGATGCACATGAATATATATATATATATATATATATTGAAAATATAAATATTTTATTTATTTTTGCTCAACCGATTTTTTCCCAGTTTTTGTTTGGTTCCAATCCGTTTTTGGGTCCTAGGCTGGTCGGTTCAACCACTGGTCCGATTCTGATAATATTGATGCTCACTGCTTGGAACAATAGCCTTGGCATGCTTACCAAGCGTGCACCCTCTGCACCTCCCTCCTATTCAGTATTGAAATTTAGAGGACCTTTGACTATCTCCCTCAAAATAGGTAATGCTCTATGACACAGGTGACACAACTTGCACAAGTTGTCGATATTATAAACTAGGGCTCGAACGAGTTCACCTACAACTTGTATAGATTGCCTTCCTAAACCCCATCACTTGTGTTGTTTCTGAGTTAGATTTATTTGATCTAATTAGGAGATGTTGGTTCTTGAACTCTACTACATAACCCTTATCTTCCATACCCAAAACTAAAAGCAAGTTCTTCCTAAGACCTGGAACAAATAAAACATCATCAAAGTCTAAAGAGTTTTCTAACTAGACTTGGAAGGGAATAGTACCCACTACTGCTACTGGTCACTTGGCATCATCACCCAAGCTCTACCTGAAACCTTGACTCATGCTCTTTTAGACTAGAAAAACACTATCGGGTTGATGTTATATGTCGGGATGCCCCAGTATCCATATACCAAGCATCCCTTGGAATTGTAATGGTAGAAAAGCAAGATAAAATCGAGAAATCCTTCTCAAATATGGTGTTAAACTTGTTCATCTGAGGTTTTGTAGAGGTTGCCAACTACTTTTGTCACTGCTTTCCTTTACCCTTCTTGTTTGGACACTGTGATGCATGATGCCCATGCTTATGACAAATGAAGCACTTGATCTTGCTCAAGTCCATCTTTCCCTTTCTCTTGATGGGTTCTTTACCTTTGCCCTTCTAGGTTTGTCGAAATAGGGCTAGGTTATCGCCACCACCCGTCTTGTGACCTTTGACTCCATCCAAGTCTCCTCCTATATAAAATCATCCCACGGATTTTTAAAGGAAGGAAGATGCTCAATGAGCACAAATGCCATAGACAAATATTTCCCATGAAGCCAAGAATCCATTCAGTGCCATGCTCATTGGCTCTGAGACTCAATCTTCTTACCAACCGCTGCATGTTAAATTAATGTAACTTGAAAGTATATTCTACTTGTACTTTATTATTGTAACTCCGTCGGGGATGTTTTACCTCCGCTCGAGGATGTCATTACTACATTTGGTCATGTAAAGGTCATGAGGTTAACCCTCCATTGTAAGTCGGGTCGTTAGCACCCAATAGAATGTAATATAAGTGGTAATTGAGTCTCCCTAGAGAAGTCGGCCCAATTAGGGTTATTGAGGCCGACCTAGCTGAGTTAAAGGTTAAGTGAAAAATAAAGTATAAATAGAGGGAGAGCTTCCCTTGTTTATTCATTCACTCGCTTGTGCAATCCGCATTAGAGGAGAGAGAGAGATATCTACGAAGGAGAAGGAGGAGTGGCTTGGATCTAGAGTTTGGTCTTTTTGTCTCTCTTATTTGTGAGACACATTTTGGGGCATTGTACTTTGATCATCTATATTGAGGAAGTTCTTACTGGGTTTTCTTCCCCTTGAGGGTTTCCCAGGATATATTGTTTTGTGCTTTGTGATTGTGTATCTTTCAGAGATCCTTATTATGCTGCTATTGTGAATGATGTATTGAATGCTAATGAATTTGCAATTTAATCTATAGTAGCATATAATCTTAACAAGCCTGCAAGTTGATCAGGAATCTGCATGATCTTCATCAGGTCACTGGTAACTATGTCTGATCTCGTAATCTCTATAGATATGAGTTTGTTCCGCAATATCATCTTCTTGTTTATGGTTTCGCTTTGGTAGAGGTTAACCAAAGCATCGAACATCTCCTTTGCCATTTTCTTTTTAGAAATGTGAGGAATCAAATAATAATTTGCAGCATCCAAGATTGTCTGTCTGCTTAGCCTTCCCTTCCTTTCTCTTGTGAGCTGTCAACTGCTGCAGTTTTGTAGGTGCAGGCACAACATCTTTGACGATATCCCAGAGATCATTCTCTTCCAATAAAAACGTTACCCTGACTTTCTAGGGCAAGAAATTTGAGGTACCTTTCAATCTGTCTTCAAATCTGTGGCGAATTGGTGCCATCTATGAGATATAATACACAAACTCCCAGAAGTCTTGCAAGTGTATGTAGTAACTTCAAGCAAAATTCTGAAACCCTCAGCTGCTGGTCCTTTGTTTCCAGCGATGATTTAGCATTGTAAGTCCTTGAAAATCTCAACCAGAGACATGCTATGATACCATGTAAATTTTCCTAACTGTAGGTGACTACTGGCCTAATGTTCTTCTCACAAATAACTCAAACACTGAATTTAATTAAAGATAAATAAATTCCTAAACATAGAAACAATCAAACAGTAGCTGGAAAATAAACAGCAGAAGCAAAAAAATAGAACCCATACATAAACTATTACACGATGATTTATCCTTCAAATCAGCTTTTCATTCTCTTTGATCAAAGCTTTCAAGGTGACCTTTGCAGCCTGCTTAAGCCAGCAGCTGTCGTCATTAAAACCACCCCCAACAGAATTATACATGCTGTGGGAAAGAGGGAAGGCTACAGCAGTAAGGCCTGCTCTTTCCCTAACTGTTCTGAACAGCAAATCATTCTTCCTCTCTCCTCCAGCCTGCTAACTGAAAGTGTACAGCCTGTGCATAAAGAAAGTAGCTACAGCAGAGATCTGACCTGTGAAAAGCCTGCTCCTCTTCCTAGTCACTACAAAAATTCTGCTCTTCTTCCATGAAAAGCACTCTTCTCCAATGGATGGTCGGCTTCTCTTCTTGTCCTCTTTATGCTTTGAGAAAAACCCTAATCTCCTCAACCTTGGGCACCACCTATCTCGATCTTGAGCTGTACAGTCAGTATTAAATTCTAGTCTAAATGACTAATGTTCTAGAACATTTCATTTAGACCCGTAAGACTAAGTTAACTTCAAAACATTAGACTTTCAATTTTTCTTAGTGAAACTACTAGATGGAAATATTTCTCATTTTTCCTAAGTGGTTACGTTACAAATAATGAGAGTAATGAAATAATAGAAAATCTAGACCTAAGACACAACTTGACTTTGTCCACAAGGTCCTCCTGAATTATCCACCAAGTGCCATGTAGATTCTCCCACTTTCTGTTGTGGGTCCCACTATGCCATCTCATCCTCAAAATGTCTTGAACCACTGCCTGCACATTCATATTGAAGCTTTTGCAAGAAGTTCTTGTCTGCGCTATATTTCTCAACAGTTTACCGGACGTGGAGATGCATCAAGGGGACATGTGGAGACACCACCCAAATTTCAGGGAATGTCACAAGGGGCATTGGGATCCCCAAAATTCACTACAAATTTAAAAGTTAAATATTTGAAAAACATAAATGACACATAATCATTGAACAGTGAAATTGAATCAATCACTAAAAGGAAACAATCAACGATCACATGTCACAATCATCAATCACCACTGTATTTCTCATTACATTTATAAAATTTCAATCGCATGATATTGATAGATGGTGCATCAAATGACAAAACTAAATACAATGATACTGATACATCAAATCACAATGTTGTAAACTACTAGAAACCGTAAAACCAAGCTAAAATAACTCAGAAAAGGTAAATATGGAAATCACAAAGTTGTAAAATACTAGACACGGTAAAACCAAGCTAAAATAACTCAGAAAAGGTAAAGATGGAAATCACAAAGTTGCAAACTACTTGTTGTAATCTATGGGATTACATTAGGTTACCAGTAGCATATCAAAGCATATAACATATAAGAGATGCATACATACATAGAGATACGAGAAAGAACACATGTAATGTTGGTAGAAGCAACAGGTTATCCTTTACTATATGATCATCATGTACAGAAGCACTCCCTTTATCTCCGGCTCACCAGCCTATTTATACAAGATATGAGTGCTTTTGTACATGATGATCATATAGTAAAGGATAACTCGACTAGGCTCCTCCAACACTACTACAAACCATAAAACCTGTTGGAATCGTTTTATACTGAGAGGGGGGGAATCAGTATTAGCGCAGTTATCAACAGTTTTTACTTTCTTTAACAGATTTGTCTTTACTTAATCTTTATCTTCAGTTATGCATCAAAAAATAAACATCCACATATATGCACCACAAGAACAACACATAACACACAAGATTTTTACATGGTAACCCAAACGGGAGAAAACCACAGAATGCTTCTTTATAGTGAGAAAGAATACATTCAAGGAAGCACCAACTTCCTGTGTTTACCAGCACCATCTGGAAGGAAGCACCAACCCCCTGGTTTTACAAGCACCAACCTGAAGGAAGTTACAATTCCCTGTGTTTTCTCCAACACCAACTAGAAGGAGGCACCGACCCCCTGTCTTCGTTGCTTTACAGGCACCCCCTGTCTTCGTTGCTTTACAAGCACCAACATGAAGGAAGCTCCAACTCCTTGTCTCCTTGCCCCATCCGACCTCCCTAATGTCCAATATGTGTTGTTGTCTTACTGAACTTCAACTCTGCACACTCTTCTGATCTTCTACTGATGATTCTGGTGTGCGTTGTCTTCGTATGCAATTTATACTATCATTGCGCTGCATACATCACTTGACTTCTCATTCGTCTCAAATCTCACTTTTGTAGATGACTTACTTCATATATTGTGTGCTTGTCGATACTACAGTCTGCGTCACTGGTTATCAACGTTCTGCTCTTCGTGACTGCAATAACCAACTGATACTTTGCTTTCAATTAATAGTTTGTTGTTTTGAAATGAAGCACTAGTATTAGATGGAACTACGCACTTTACCGATGTGTCCATTCTGTTTAAGTGTTGCAATCTCTCAGATAATCTACGATGTCTTGTGCATCAAATGATTTGTTTGTTCTATTTAATGCACTTGTCTCAGATCATCTGCATCATGATGTGCCTATCGGATCCGGCTGTTGTTCTGTCGTTGCACATCAGATGGAGTTCTCAACTTTGCACACTTTCACTTCTACTCATATGCATCAGCTAGACATCTACGCATTGTTTGATTAACTTCGGTTTTGTCTTTGCGCTTCTGTCTCTATCTATGACTATTAGCATGCTGACTGTAATACTGTCCCTAGAAACATCAAGCACTTGCGTATACTTCAGTATTTCTTCCTTTCAGTACTCGCACATCCGTCACAGATCTACAGCATCTTTCTGTGCACCATCAAAACTTCATTATGTTGCATGTGCGCATTTGGCTCCTTGCTAGATCATTATGTTCTGTCCACGAGCCCCTAAATGCCCCAAAAATCAAACTGAAACTTTCACACAAAGCTCTTATGCTCTCGCCATCAAGCTTACTTCAAATCTCCAACTTGCATCTCTATTTATACATGTCCTGCAGAGATTGTATGTCCACAAGTTGGTCGTGGCATCCCTTCTTCCATACTTCACGAATTATGCATATGCCACTTGTCATCTTCTGTGCTATTGATGTGTCAAGCACCCTTATGGTCAACAACTTAGTGGGATTTTACAGCTTGGTAGTGTACCTTTGCGCTAATGATGTACCATTGCCTTAACGTATGTGCGCAATCTTACACTTCATCTTGATGGGTCTATGACCGTGTTGTACAATCCCTTGTGAGTAATTTTCCCTTGCGGTATTAATACTTTGCGGAACCTGCACATTCTCCAATTTCTACTTGGTGGGATTATGACCCTTTCCTTATCATCACTTGTGGGTAATGCGCACTTGGTGTATTGATACTTTGCGTATTTTGGGCATACTCCAACTTCTCCTTGGTGGGACTTTGACTTCTGCCTTGTCATCACTTGTGGGACTTGCGCACCTATTGTACCATCGGTTGTGGAATTTGCTCATAGATGTCTTCAACCGCTGTACCCTTCTAGGAACTTGTACGTGTTCCACTTTCTGAAAGCATCTTCTGATTGGCTAAGTTTGCGCACTTTCAAGATTGTCTAACCATTTGTCGTTTCTAATTGTTTGCACACTAACGACCATTAACCAAGCAACGCTCAGGCTTGCTTGCGCACTCGTACCATTTGTTCAACCAACTCCTTGGCTACTTCTGCACATGTACCATTGTCCAACCAACTCCTTTGATTGCTACCATGAGAGAGTATGACTTGGTGGACTTGATTTCTACGCAAGGGCCTCATGCTGTAGGATACATTACTTGTGTTCTTTCTTGAATTGGATCTGCATGATGTATCTTCCTTATGTACTTCTTCAAACTCATCATGCATGATGTATCCTTAGACTCACATCTTCAGACTAAATGCACTTCTGGATATACTTCAAACTTGCATCCATATCTGTCACCTTCACCATTTGCGCATATACTTCTGGTATTCATGTTCTTCTTCATCTTGTGCATATACTTCTGGTATTCATGTTCTCCTTCATCTTGCGCATATACTACTTCAAAGTGGCTTCCATATACTTCTTCACACTTCTGTAGGAATACTATATCCACTTTGACTTCAATTGATATCAATGACTCCGACTGAATTAGTTGACATCCTCTTTGACATTAGTTGACATCAATGACAACCAAAGTTCAACAAAACCAAGCTAAAATAACTCAAAAAAAGTGAAGACTGCCAACCCTAAGCTCCCTTGTAGCCACTATTCTAATGTTTCCAGCAACAGAAGCAAATCCTAAACCCCCTCCATGATTTCACTAAGAGATCAATTGTTGGGTTTCAATGTAGTGATTTTCTCCTCTTTTTTGCTTGTTGCCCACAAAATGCACACTCTTCTGATGTAAAGCTTCAAAGTTTGCTCTTACAGTCATGAATTGATATTTCAATGCACTCACCAAGCAAATGTAAATGTGAATGTCAATTTAGGTAAGTGCGGAGGGGTTTATATGAAGTGTAACTAGTGTTCATGGAGTGTTACCCCCCATTTTGTCACAAGTGTCCACATGTGATTTTCATCACACATTCAACAGGAGGTTACAAGTTGATGGAGGTATGGATGGCCTAGCGTTAATGATTGATTGATGAATCTTCATGCTAGAATTTGTGGGATGTAGTAGGAGATGATGTTGCACTTGTTTATGACACATTGATGAGGTTTTTTGTGGAGTGCCCTAGTACTTTTGGTTTGATATTCCATCTAGATCACATAGACTATCATATTTGGTGGAGCGCTCAAGCTCTTTGGATGTGGTTTGCACTTGTGGATGGCTTATAGTTGATTCTCCTTGGAGTGCTCTAGTCCATGTGGCATCTTTCACACTTGGGATTGCTCTGTTGTTGAGTTTCCATTGAGTCCCCTTTTTTCTAGCATGTGTTTGATGTTATACCACTCATTTCCTATGGAGCGCTCTAACTTATTTTAATGATTTGATGACATGGATGGCTTATGATGGGTATTCCTTGGAGCACCCTTGTTCCTTATCACTTGGATGGCATCTTGGTTCCATTCTGTATCATTATTGGTTGAGCGCTCTCCTTATTTATCTCTCTTGGCACATATGGAGGCATGCTATTGGCTTGTAAAAGGGATCGTCCCCTTCCTCATGAAGTGGTTAACTACCATGGACTCCTTGCTTTTGAGTTGGATGCTTCTATTATTGATGAGTGGTCTCCTTAGTTCGTGGTTCTAGCCCTTGCACGTAGATTGATGAATCAGTTGATATGTGGACATCATTTACTGGATGGCATTCATTGCACATATGTTGAGGTCTTGACCCTTGATGAGGTCAAGAAGAGGTAGCATCAACTTCTAGAGGTTGGTTACATTCATTACCATGCCATATTTTGAGGAGCACCCACTCCTTTAATGTTACTTTCAGACTCATCTATGATTTATGGTTGGAGCGCTCACCTTTTGGGGCCTTATCTATGGAGCATTCACCTTTGGAGCTTATTCATGGAGGGCATTCACGTTGGAGGTGCCCCACTTGCCATTTCATACCATTTTTTGAGGTAGTGTCCTACTTTGGAGGACTTATGGCACATTCTTTGATGTTTTGATGAACGTTGTTTAGCATCTAAGGAGATCTAAAGGGGTCAAATGCTAGATCTAGGGTTTGTCCAACATTTTTCATTGCCTTTGAGACCTTTTCTCTTGGAGTGTTCACTTGGGAGAGCCTTTGGAGGCTAGACATTGGACTTCTACTTGGTATGTGTTCCATATTTGATGGAGGCATCCTACTTCTTGGGCCCTTTCTTGGTTGGAGATTGTATATTTATTTTGGTTGTTGTTTGACTATTTTGTATTTGTTTACTCCATCCTAGGATAGATCTAAGAATTTATTCACAGTTCATTGTTGAGTGATGAGCTAAAACCTATGTAAGGGTTTGCCCTCTCCCTCCTTTCTCATGGTTGGCTTTTTAGAGTTCTCTCCTTGGAGCTTAATGGATATATCTTTCTTGGTGCATATGTGAAGTGTAAGGGTTTTCTCCTATCAATGTGAGGCTTATGTTTCTATTTCTCAATGTTGTTGGTGATGTGTAGAATTGTTAGAACTTGTTCTTTTTGGGGCCATATGATAAGGATATATCTACCTCACTGGAAGGGTTTTATGTGAAGAATCTCTCCCTCTATTTCCCTTTGATGTCTTATGCATGATTATATTGATTTGTTGCTATCATGTTCTAGAGTTGTTGCTTGTAATACTTTATTGTATAAGTCACACCCTAATTAGAGTTTTGATGTGGCACCATTTGGACCCTCCTAGTATAATTTCTACATTCATTTTTCAGCATGCTAGGGTTTCTTGTAGCATGCTTTAGTGGCCCTTGTTGCTTTAGCTATTCGTGAACTCGCCCTCTTGGATTGACCCCTTGACTCCATTTGCCCTTGTTTTGGTTGCCACTAGTCTCTTGATCCTTCCATCACCTTTTTACTTTCTTATACTACAAGAGACAAAAACACATTTTGCTAAGATATCTCTTTACATTACCTTAGCAATCCTATCTTAGGGAAGCCCCCTTGTTGGAGAAGAGACAACCTAAAGTGAGAGAGGGAGTTATTGAGGTGACCAATGTAGATAATATCAGCATCGGCAAAAACTCGACGAGGGTCCAGAAAACATCTTCTCAACATCGATGAAAAAATCGGCAAAAATTGGCAAACCGTGGCACACATTAAAAAATAGAAAATATATTCATTTTTTTCAAAATTTTAAACATTTAAAGCAACAACAACATCAGATAAACACATTGGAACATAAATATGGAAAAAGCATTGGTATATATTGTGTAGTGGATGCCAAATAAAAAATGATACATCAAAGTCAATATTGAATCCTGAAACCTGGTAGTTGTCCAATCAAGGACTCAAAAGTGGATAACCAATAGAAAATGACATCACATATATAAATGTAGATGAGGTAGATGTACAATGACAAAAGTCACAAAACTAGCAGCTAGCTATCTAATATCAATGCCCTCTCCCCCTTTTATGGAAAAAGGTCATGGGCCCTTTGCCAAGCCTACCCCTAGCACTAGTAGCAAAAGGCCCTGGCCCTGCATCTAATATATGACAACGACCGATGGGTGTAGGAATAGTTGCATCAGTCGATGTAGAGGGTGGTGTCAATGCTAGCACATCAACCTCCATGATGTCTCCAACCTACTCCTCCTCCTCCCGCTCCTCCTCCTCCTCCTCCTCCTCCTCCTTCTCCTCCTCCTCCTTCTGCTACCCCTTATGTTGCTCCTCCTCTAACCATGCAGGTGTCTCCTCCATGATAGGCACCTCAATATCCACCCTCCACTTAGACAATATAGCAATATTGTCCAAGGAGATGGCATCCACATTCAATTTTTTCTCTATCTTTCTCATCCATAGGCTTGTTATTCCATTAGAAAACCCCTTACATTGTGATTGTTTTTATGGGCATGTAAATCATTGGCAAAATGGTAAAAAAAAGAGCAAAATCTAAACAAGCAAAGAGGCATGAAAAGAAGCAAGCAAACATGCATACATCTATGGAAAAGATAGCATTAACATGGTGGGATTAAATACATACCTGTGAGAGGAAGATTCAATCGGTTGGCAAATGTTTTGAACCCTTGCTCCACTAAAAAAAAGTTGATGGTGATGAAATTCGAGTTTGGATGCCTCCAAAATGCTTGATGGTCTCCACAAGCCCTTCTTCTTCCTTCTCCAACAATTCACAAAAGCAAAATGCCAAAAGAAAACCAAAAAAAAAGGCTTTAAACGCACAGAATTATCGTCCTAGCGATTTTTAAGGTCGTGGCACGATTTTTTGGAAAAATCGCGATATCAGTTTTTTATAATCGCGATTTTTTGGGGCCAAAATTTCAGGAGCCCAAAATAATCACAGGTTTTCGGGCAATCAGCGATATTATCTAACTGAAGGTGATAGTGGGTAGCCCCACTTAGTCACCCATGAGCTAGCATTGGTCTTTTGGGCTTTAATCACACATGCTAGTTCAAGAGGTAACAGGGAGTAGACAAATTAGAGTTCGGGATTTTTTAGGTTTTTTTGTATTTTTCCCTCCGTGGCATGCTTTTTTGGGGAGCATCAAGAAGTACACTTGTTTTCAAGGGGCAATTGTTGGCATCCCCAAAACATCATTATTGAGAGGAAACACTCCCCTCTTTCATGGGGATGTTCCCACCTGCATTTCCTGGAATCCTCTACAAATGGGTACGGCAGGGAATGTTCCCACTTGAGTACACTTGTCATGGGGTGTGTTCCTATCCTTGGGAATGCATCCCTGTGGCACACCGATTCCTCTAACTGAGAAAACTGTTAAAAAGGAGAGAGCACTGCTCTTAACCCTAACAGGATTGATTACTGAACAGAGGAAGCAACTTGTAAAGTCATCTTCCTAACATATCTTCCAATGAAAGAAGAAAGTACTTTAAAACCACCTTGAATGTTCACTGGCCACTAAAACTGGACTGGTTAATTAAACTGAAGGCAAATCTGACTCTAAATCAAACTCTAAGACTTCCTAAGGTTAAGCCCATATATGGAATTTTCAATGCAAATCCTGTTAAAAGACACAAGACAATGCTGAAAGTACTGTGATTTTGACTAAATCTGTGGAAGAATCAGTAAACAAAAAGGTAACAGGTTATCTTTTCTGAAAACGTAAACAAATGTACTTACACCAATCAGTTAACAATGCAGCACCAGCAATGTGAATAGGAAAACTGCATCATACAGGATGATTAGTAACCAAAGTCAATTGGTGCTTTATTTACTGCAACAGCAAAGATAAAAATCCTTCTAACAACAAAGAATCCATATCGAGATGCTTCTGAAAGGCAAGGAGAAAATAGTGAATTCCATGAATGAAAAAATGATTGTCTCATTCATTTTAGACACCAATCTATATATCTCCCAGAAGGAAGATGCTTATTTTTCTTCAACAAGGACCTGACAATCAAAACTCAGGCCCCTACAAATCAACCCATTCTTTCCTTTTCCAGTTTTTCTACTTCTTGTTGCCTCTGAATCTCTTCTTCTTCAAGCTCCCTTTGCTTGTCATCTTCCTCTTCTTTCTCGTCTTGATCTTCAAACTCTTTTTCTGCAGCCATTGCCTTCACTATTGGATCCCTGAGCTCAGAAATCAGCCCACCTCCAACCTTGTACTCTCCCTCATCTCCAATCAAGAATATCCGTTGATCCGGTCCACTAGCCATCGGAATGTCTACCGCAAGTAGCTTGAAGTCATACTGCAGAAAGATTTCAATTATCATTAAGAGCAAAGTAAACAGAATGCCGCTTAATGAAACTATTGACCCTTCAAGAAGTGACAAAAGAGTTTTCTGCCTGAAACGCAATTATTTATGAATCATGATATCTGATCCAGTTTCTGGCCTAGAATAATAAGCTTGAAAACATCCAGAGTAAAACAAATGCCTCTGATAGCTTATTTGTATGAAATTCTAGCCATGATTTGAGGCAAACCTGGCCATTTTTCTTCTTAACTTCCACACTAACGAGACCTCGCCTTTCCGAACCCTGTATTGGGAATATGAGAAAACAACGCTTTCTGCTTAGCACAGGCTTGAAGTTTTTTAGTCGAATCCTGCCTCCAGACATAATATATGCCCGCACATCTGTTCCAGAAAGAGGAGCTCCCATAACCTCCAAAATTCCAGCTGATGTATTCAACTTGCGCATTGCAATCCTGTAAACTTTGTCAGGATTAACTGTATATCTTGCCCGTACATAAAGACCCTGCAAACAACCAATGTCTCCTTATTCTCTTCCAAGATGCACAATGACTACTCTGCTTCTATTCTCATCTCTGATGAAATTTGAAAGTAAACAAGAAGAGAGAAAGAAGAAGACATGGGAAACAAGAGAAAAGCTACGAAAATATAAACTTTAAAAAATACAACAATTTCCCAAATTATTTTCTGCCATAGTACACAGTTTTGACGAGGGAAGCTTGTAAACAATCCAATTTCTGGAGTTGAAATTTCTCCCAGAGTTCTAATGCCAAAATCTAATGTTGTTGAAAATAAATCTGAATTTTTTGACAATAGATGTTGCATTCAAGAGGATTAATATTGAATAAAAAGATTCATGATTGTTCTATAAAGGCCAATAATTTGAACACCACAATACTGCTCATGCTTTAGAGCTTGAAATTGCAGTAGATGTGAGAATGCAGGTGGGAACACCCCCAGTAGATGTGCAAGCTGGTGCCCAGTACAAATCAAATCATATATATATATATATTAAAGGGTTATTATATATATTTTTTAAACAATTAGACCAACTAGTTGTTGTCAATGTTCAACACCTAATGTTGTTGGGCATTGGGCATTTAGCAAAGACTGTGCTTCAATTTAAACTATAAGGAACGATCTTAGTAACGAATATAGATAAACATCGTTAGTAAGGAATAAAGAGAACCATCATTATTTTTTCGATCTTAGTGACGAATATAGATAAACATCCTCAGTATGGGCATTGGGCATTTAGCAAAGATTGTGCTTCAATTTAAACTATAAGGAACGATCTTAGTAACGAATATAGATAAACATCGTTAGTAAGGAATATAGAGAACCATCATTATTTTTTCGATCTTAGTGACGAATATAGATAAACATCCTTAGTAAGGAATAAAGAGAACCATCCTTATTTTTTCTACAAGATCGGGATGCCATCATGGAATGTGGGAACCTTGGAAATATATATAGGTCCATATCAATTAGTCCTAACTGAAATAACTTAGTTGTGCGTGTGCAATTCTTTGCAAATTCAACAATTCTGTCTGCAAAGAAGTCAGAAAGTCAACAAAAAGTCCACAGACAAGTAACATTAGCTTGAATTGCAGAGATCAGCAAACACGAACATTCAATCCTCAAACAAAAGTGGAAGCTGAATTACAAAGACGCACCGCAAAGGCGACAATTGCAGTAGCAAGGGCTAGGAATCCATATTTGGCAATGCCTTCAGACAGTCCGACAAAAGTGCTTGCAATTCCGAACATAAGTCTCCACAGTAACATACAGAGACCGATTCCCAACAAACCTACCAATACCAGAGAATTCCTCCGCCAGAATGCTTCCAACTGAAGCCCGAACGCTTCTCGGTACCGGGAAAAATGGGACTTCGCAGAACCAAGAGGTTTATCGAGCCCTTTAGGAATCTTCTGAGAAGCATTTGCAACTTTAAAATTCACTGCCAAATTCTGTTTAACGGTTTGCTTCAGCCTGAGGGCTGCAGATTTCCATTTCTCTGTCAAGGACTCTGTGGACAGCAATCTCCGGTCATACGAAAGAACTTTCTGTAAAGGGTTTGATGGGTAATTCGGGGTCAGGGGTTTGGGGATCGACGATGGAACTGTGGGATGAAAGATGGAGTGATTTGAACCACTGTTTCCATATGACCGAGAGGAAAAGAGAGAATGGGTTTGTTTATTTGTTGAATTTGTATGGATCCACAGGGTTTGGAGACTTCTGTAGAGAATTTTGCATGATTTATCGGCCGTTTGGGATACCATTTTAGCTGAATATCAATACCCGCATTTCATACACAGAGACTCCCAGAAGCAGAACGAATAAAAATATATAATCTGAATAATTGATCTATTGTTCTCTCGTGTTAAATATTACATTCTGGCTATGAGAAATTGAAAAATAGAGCTCGCGTTCGCTAAACCCCTCGCCATAGCTATGCGTCAAAGTGCCCAAAGTCCTGGGCTGTAAAAGGTTTGGTCGTTTCATTCGACGCATGTCAGAATTGGGTGAATTGCGTTGAAGTTAGCGGCTAATAACAGAAAAAATAGGCTGCATGTAACGGAAAGATGACACTAAAACCTAATTTTGCGAAGCAAGGAGCCTTCCGTTCCGTTTCGGTCTCAAACTATGCACAAAATTCCCACCATATGACCGTGGTGGGAAGGGGAACGCTAAAACTTGTGTGCAGTACATGGTTTTGCCTTGGAGACAAGCACTTGCATCTTGCAAGTTATGAAGTCCAAATAGTTTTTCAACCATATGGTAAAGAAGGGAACTTGACAAAGAAAGGACTTCAGATAATGTGGTTTATGCTGTGTTCTACTTAAGCTTTGGTGTACTTTGCCTTGTGTTCGATGTCACGGTTTGTGTCACTTGGTTAACATCCACATTTTTCTTTTTGTTTTTGTCTTGGGGACAATTTGTCATCCATTTTATACAAATCAATTGCTAAAATGTCCAACCTCTCACTGATAAAAGAATCGAGGTTAAGGTTATTAATGTTATTCATAAACGATTTCAAAGTCCAAGGTTATTTTCCCTTTTGTGTGTGACCTCTTCTAGTTATGTTATTTTTCATGGCTATATTTTATGATGGAGTTTACACATTATTATGATCATGGTTGGTTTAATTTGCATGTTTTTTCTTTATATTCTTATTATACAAAAAATAATGATATGCACATTTCTCGATTAAATGCTTATAACCTAGCTTTACAAAAACAAAGGTCAAATGGAATCAAACATTTAATAAGCATAGTGCAATTCGTGCATAATATTGTGCTTATGGCCAATAATTGTTTCTATGTTATGTCCACTGAGAACATGCACAAGATTTCTTCAACATGATTTCAACAATTTCATTTGCAAAACTTCATAATATAGGCGAATGTCCCAACAATGGCCCAAGTTGATACCAAAAGTGATCACATGGGATGTGGTTGATGAAGTGACAAGACGTCATGGAGACCACATCACCTCCCTTATACATATTCGTTGCTTATGCCCATGGGTGTTATTGGCCTCTACAAATTATATTGTTTTTTGTTTATTTTAATTCTCATAAATGAAATATAAGATGGTCCTCATTATAGTGATAATTTGTGGTTATAAAGATTCATGGCATGTTGACTTCCATTTATCTAAATGCTTGTATTAGTGAGAAAAATGAACCAGATATATCATGAAAATAACTGAATAGAATTGGGTTTATTGGCATTTGTAATGTTATGTCATACTTGCATTATTTATCTACCTTCTAAATTTTGTGTCAAGGATAAATATTGTTTATTGGAGGCACCAGTCAAACTTGCCAAAGGGGATCTTCCTAATGTGGTTGTCTAGGACGATGTTGAGGACAAATGGATCAATCTGTGACGGTCCTCCCTCTAAAATACGTTGCATCTACTTGATGCTCCCTACTTCAACCTACAACAACCTCATCACTGGCACAATCATAAGTAGGATGTTATAACCACCTACAACCTACAGAGATGGATACATAGTGTGCTTGAATCCCTAAAGAGTGTTAGCCCCATATTATTTGTATTGTCTAAGAAGCGTGGGGTTTGTAGTGGATTTATGGCAATGCAACATGGTGATTTTCAAAAAGTAGTTGATGTTGATGACAGGGGGTGAAACACTATAAACATAGATCAAAATTGAGAGATACCATCAAATTGGCATCAAAATGTGCACTTAGAACTTAAATGTGGGTTTGGGTTCCTTTCACAGATGAAATAGGCATTTGTTGGCATCATTACAATAGCAATTGTGTTGAAGAAGCTTTATAGTCTTCCATTGGGCTCTCAAATCCCAATTACCCCCTTAGAGATAAATATCGAGTGAATTCGCATAATCTTGCATATTGTCATTGTTGGGAATGTCAAATGGCTAGTCTAGTATTCTAATTGGTTGGTTCGATCCAAAAAATAGTCTTGTGAGCCAAGCAAAAGTCGTCATTGATGCCTTCATGATTGGATCTAATGTTGAATGATGTGTAGGTTGAAGGCCTTGCCATTCTTTGCATTTTTGTCATCGTTGTACTCTTTGTCCCAAAGTTTCTCAAGGTTGATTTAGTCGAATGTTCTTCCTCCTAGACCCTATTAAGTTGACCACATTGGATCATAGACTATGTTAATGTTAACCATTTTATTGAAACAAGATTTATGATTGTTGATAAACATCATCATTGTTGTGATACAAGTCGAAATCATTTATTTGATTGAATTACTGGTCTATATAGCAAGAATCGTCATGAAAGTCATGTTGTTTTGTACTCGATTGCTCTAAATTCTATATAATAAGATAGTATTTAGAAAATATATAGATAAAAATGCATGCCAATTCTATGTCTATACTCTCCCCACCTTCACTCATTGTCATATAGACATAGACCAAAATACATACCAATTGTAGGTAATGTCATTGCCTTTGAACCAGGGTTGAAAATGAAAGCATAGTGATATATAAGTAAGAAAAGGAACCCTCACTCTACACCTTCACTCATTGTCATATAGACATAGACCAAAATACATATCGATTGCCTTTGAACCAAGGTTGAATATCAAAGCATAGTGATATATAAGCAAGAAATGGAACCCTCAATGTTAGTTTGTAAATAAATAAGCTATTGTGGGGACTGTACGTGGGGATGGGTTATATTCGCATGAACATGGTATCACCGTGTGTAGAGAATCTACCACCCATCATTAGAGGACATAGTATTTCCAAACTAGCTAATAGTGAGATGCCCCACCATGTATGATCATATAGAGGATGGACTCATGTTTTGAATTATCTAAGAGGTAGAGAATGAAGTCGATCATAGAGGATCCAATTTTAGTTATCCTAACCAATGTAATATATGGCTTGGTCAATTGGATAGATAATATGAGATATTGTTAGATAGAAAATATTCGAACTCAAAAAAGGGGTGGACTCAAAGTGCAGTGATAATGTGGCAACAATTACCCAAGTTAACACTCGAAGCAATCATTGAGATGATGCCATAGGGATTCCTTGAATGTCCCTTTGATTTCATGGACTTTAAATGGGAGCTATTCCAACATAGGCACATTCAGGTTGATGTTGTTGTTATTCCCTTTGAGCTTATTAATGACTTCAAAAATTGAAACCTAAGATATCCAGACTATAAAGAGCTTGCTATGGCATCAAAGAAAATTGAGGTTCTTGTCCAATGTTGCCATCAATCCAAACAATCCAAGGAATGCCTAACCCCTTCATTTCTTGCAAGATTTCATGTAGGTATACACATTAATTGTTTATTTTTAACTCGTAATTCCACTTGAAATAGATACATTATCTTCATGGTCAGTCTTTTCCAAATTTTAAACTAGCATCGATCTTGCAATATGTTTGCCTTGCAAATCACCCATAGACATTACTTGTTACAACACAACGTTATTTTTTTGTTTCCAACCACAAGTTTTCTTAAAAGTCAGTTTTATTCTTCCTTATGGGTTTTACTTGCCAATGTTATTTATTGTTTAGTGCCAAATTATTAATTTGAAATGGGAATGCCACTTGTTAACATTATTTTAGCATTGGGATCTAACCTGTTATTTTATGCTTTCATGCAATGATGTTTTTGTAACTTAGATAATTATATGGGCTTTCTTAAAGATCCATTGAAAAATAAGAAGCATCCCAATTGAGAGAAGAATAAAGGATGTTAATCGATTTACATCATTAAAACAATTATTGATAGATTGCATTTGGTGCTCATCATTTATGTCCAATCTTGAGATGTGGACAAATAGTTTGCTTTGTCATGGTTGCACTAATTCTACATCTGTGCACCAATGGTGGCTTTACTATATGCACTAATCAAAATGTGTGAGACACTTGGTAGGATCTCTCCTTTTTGTTGGTGTTTCTCTAATTGAGATACATAGCAAGCATGTTTAGATGTGTGTTGCACAACAAACCCACGACAGTTTGCTTGTAATGGGGATGGATGCTTTCCTACCAAAAATAAACATCCTAAATGTCATAACACTTTGGACATTTATGTGAATTTAAACAAGACATTCTAGATCAACATTGATCACATCTAATACACCCAATGTATGATTTATATGCCCATTCTCATAGCTCAAGTCACAATCAAGTTGTAAATTAACCATCTCAGGGGTCACACAACATTCTCTTTCAGTGGTTGCACCATATTAGTGGTCACATGCCATTTTCTATTCATGGTCACACGATTGTGTTGGGATTCTTTCAATACCCATGCAACACATGAATGCTCAAAGTTGCCTAAATAGACTAGAGGATGAATGTAAGTCTGTTAACGATGTCCTTTATTAGCAATGGTTGGATACTTGGCCCTCTTTATGTCTAGTCAAGCACAAGGGAGCATATGGGAGGCCATCGCTTAATATGGGGCATGCATTCCCACTCGATCCAATTCATCTTCTTGTGTAGTTTCAACATGTAAATACAAACCTCCTCTATGCATTTCACACATCTTCCTAGTGTTAAGGTAATGGTGGTGGAATGTAGCCAAAGAGTGACAAGATCATTTATTCTACTCAGTTATTATGAGTTTCCTTGAATTTAGGTTGTGGATTTTTCCCTTCAAAGTGCCATTGCATAAGGAGAATTGTTACTACATTGCTACCACATCAAAGAGAACCCTTGGAGGAACCAATAAACATTCCTAACCTTCATATGGAGAAGGATTAGAGTTCACATTTGCAAAGTTCTTCTCAAGTGGCAACATTTTCATGTTTTATTGAATTTCCATTGGATAATACAGTTATGTCGTAAGGCGTTTTCCTCTTATGGAAACAATCTTCCCAATTTTGGATTTAGAAGAATCACAATGATTTATTCTTGTTAGACAACCATCTAGGGGATTTGTACCATTGATGGCAATGGAAGGTGGCCCTTTCATCTCTTAGCTTACCTATTCCATGATTGTGTCAGATAACGTGGGTTAGACGACTCTCCCTCCACGCTGAGCCATTGGAAAGGTGTCAATGGAGTGGTATGTGTGTAAGAGAAGGCACTAAACAACATCATCAACCCTTCCACTCCCGAGACATCAAAATCACAACCTTTAGAGAGCATACACAAAATGCACAATCATTGTTAACCAAAAACACATAGTTATAGTTGCATGTGACCATGAGACGAGTAGCCTTCGACGAATTGAGGAACATCGGGCACACAATAATATCCACTCATTGATTCCATCCGTGGTGCTTTCCACAATATAGGCATGGAATATGTTATTTTCCACAAAGAAACACATGATTAAGAAGAGGCACACAACATTTGATAGTTATGTGGGAAGCTTGGTTGTAATTTCGTTGAGGGAAAGAGTGGCATGGAGGCCTTCACTGACAATCATGTTGGGAATCCTAAGCAAAACACTGCATCTGACCACCATGAATGGGAATGTGCACTTCCAGGCCTTGACATGTCCTTGTAGTTACTCTTCCTCGCTATCAAATAAGCCATCACAATGTCGTCATTGTTCATGGTCATGCTACCGCTCTTGTTTGGCTCCCTACTATACCAATACAAAGATGCCCACTAGTAATTGTTTCATATAGCTTTACAAATGCCATGGTCCTCCGAAATGCCTCGGTGAGTAAAGGATCCTTGACGATTTTTGCACTCTCAAATGGTCGAGAAAGTGAACATTGTGCATTTTTTTCACAACTTTTGCGCTTTAATGGGTGAGGTGGTGTGCAAGAACAATGGAAAAGTGCGCAATTATAAATGGGATAAAAAACCAAAAAATTAGGATGACTTCTTACAAACACTACAAATTGCAAAGAGCTTCGGCCTTAATGCCTTAAAGCGGCTTGTTTGGTTGTTAGGTTATGATTTGCTTTCGGGTATAAGTTTAAGCAACACTTATGCACCCCGCAATGTACACCACTATGGGAGATACATCAAAATACATACCATCCAATGCAAAGCAGTGTGTTTCACATCCTATTGTAGACTTATATTTCACACCGATATTCAATGTTGTATATTGAGTATTGAAGTTTATGAAGGTTTCATACCAAATGTTGCATGGAAAAAATTAGTAAATTTTGAAAAATGATTTGTTATTTAATTTTTTTTGTTGATTTGATAACATGTTTACTATTATTCTATTAGGTTATAGAAGAATAAGTTTAGATGCGATAGTTTAAAGAGTTATAGTCAAACGTTTGTCCATCCATTCTATATGTTCACAGCTTAAAAGGTTGTCTTATCTTCTTTGTATTGATGTGATCCATGAACACAATATCTAAACTTTTGTGGCGGCTTGCGGAGCTGATAAGAATGGTTAATGGAGCTTTAGAAAGGGAGGGAAAGGCATAAATCAAAGTAATTAACCAGTGCATTGTTTTTATCGAGAAGTAGATGTTTGAGTCAGTGGAATAGGTTCTATTGAATTTATCAATAAGATCCGACATGAAAATGGAAAGATCAATTTTTATAATTAGACCCAACCTTAGTCTTACAAATATACTCCATCCCCCTCAAAGGAATTACGCTAGCCAAATCATACTAAGAATTCAATTTTATGATATACTCATATTTCCAATATGGTAGTTGTAAACTTCCCTACTTTATATTAGTTTCTACATTGTTAAAAAGAACTACACGTTGTATCTTCATAAGCTTCTTGTGTTACTTAATTTTGTGAGTTTTCATTCATTATAGAAACTAAAAAATAATACAAATATGTTAGGCACTCATAAGGGACAAATAATAAAGACTTAATCGTCTTTCGTCTTTCTTTCTGTTGACAAGAGGGAGGTTGATGCTCAATTGAAATTTAAGCCAAGCTACTAGGTGTTTCCCCAATACCAAGTAATGGTAGATCATGGCAACATGTAACGTGGAGAGTAGAATTTGAAATTGGGATATTTAGGCTTTAGAGAAAGTAATAACCATAAATGGGTGATAAGAAGTTACAAATTGAGTTAATAATAAAACAAGATATGGAAATGATAAAGTATGATTCATTTGGTATATCGTAATTTAATAGATAAAAAGTAATTTGAATTTTATTTATAGATGGTTTTTTAGGATTTTGGTCATTATTTTCATTTGTTTTTTTTTCAAGTGAGATTTGGATTATTTGAAATGTTGGGTTTTGGATTTTGAAGTCTAGTGTTAATATTCAATACTTATGGACACTTGTTTGAATCATATAATTTTTTATGGGAAGCTTGAATATGATTTCACTGACGGAAAGAGTGGCATGGAGGCCATCACGAGGAATCATGTTGGGAATTTTGAACATAACCCCACATTTGACCGTGATGAATGGGAATGTTCACTTCCATGCCTTGGCTTGTCTTTACAGTTACTCTTCCTTGTTGTCAAATAATCCATCACTAGTGTCGCCATTGTTCATGGCCATGCTATTGCTCTTGTTTGACTCCCTACTATAGCAATACATAGACACTAAGTGATAATTGTTTTATATAGCTTTACAAATGTTGTGGTCCTCCCATACGCCCGACGAGTGAAGGATCCTTTATTATTTTTTCACCCTTAAATTGTTGGGCCAATGAACATGTTGCGTACTTTTTCACTTTACGAGGTGAGGTGGTGTGCAGAAACAATGGAAAAGCGTGCAACTATCAATGGGATAAAAAACCAAAAAATTAGGATGACTTCTTAGAAACACTACAATTTGCACAGAGCTTTGGCCTTAATGCCTTAAAGTGACATGTTTGGTTGTTTATGATTTGACTTCAGGAGCAAGTTTAAGTAAGGCTTATACACCCCACAATAATCTATGACGTTGTATATTGAGTGCTGAAGTCTCTAAAGGTTTGATACCAAACATTACATGGAAAAAAATAGCTTTATCATTATAGTAAATTTTGAAAAATGATTTGTTATTTAAATTTCTTTGATGATGTGATATCATGTTTATTATTACTCTGTAAAGTTATAGAAGAATATGTTTAGATGTGATAGTTTGAAGAGTTATAGTCATTCAAACGCTTGTCTGTCCATTCTATATCTTCACAACTTAAAAAGTTGCCTTATCTTCTTAGAATTTGATGTGATCCATGAGCACAATCCCTAAACTTTTGTGATGGCTTGCGAAGCTAACAGGAATGGTTAAAGGAGCTTTAGAAAGGGAAGGAAATACAAAAATTGACTTTCCTAAATAGAATAAAGGAGAGGACCATCAAACTCATCCTTTAAAAAGATAGTTGATTCAATTTCTTGAAGTAATTAGTTGGTGCATTGTTTTTATCGAGAGCTAAATATCTGAGTTTGTGAAGTGAGTTCTGTTTAGTTTATCGATGAGGTCAAGCATGGAAATGGAAAGGTCAGTTTTTGTAATTAGACCCAACCTAGTCTTACATATATACTCCAACCCACTCGAAGGAATTATATTGGCCAAATCATACTAAGAATTCAATTCTATGATATACTACTATTTCCAATCTGGTTGTTGTCAACTTCCCTACTTTATGTTAGTTTCTTTGATGTTGTTAAAGAGAACTTGTTAAAAATTAGAAGTGGTTTCATAATGTATCTTGCTAAGCTTCTTATGCTGCTTAATTTTGTGGGTTTTCATTCTTTTTTGCAGAAACTAAATAATACAAATACTTTATCCTATGTTTAGAAGAGGGAGGCATTTCCCCAATACATAAGAAATGGTAGTTCATGGCAACATGTAACATGGAGAGTAAACTTTCCATACATGAAATTGGGATATTAGAGCTTTAAAGAAAGTAATAGCGAGAAATGGGTAATACGAAGTTCCAAATTGTTTTAATAATAAATCAAGGATATGGAAAGGATAAAGTATGATGCATTTGATCCATTGTAATTTATAGATAAAAAGTAATTTTATTTTTATTTTTTTTCACACAAGAAAAAACTATACTTGAGCAATTGTCCACATAAGTACCTGTCATAGTAGACCATCTGTATGTGAGTAAAAGATCATATATCACATACATCGCATACAACATATAAAGGAAACTCTCAAAACTGAGTATCTTTCGAAAACAAGTACAACAATACTATAACATAAACAACTGATATATAAGTCAAAGTCTATGAATCCCCGAAAATCTGAATGATCTTCTTAGGAAGGAAGCACCCATGTACAAATTTATTAATTTATAAAGATCACTCAAGGCACTCCAATGCCTTTTTTCAACAAATAATCTGCTTGTTTGTTGAAACATCTATAAATACGAGTAAAAGTAATCTCCTCAAAAAGTGGTTGCATAGCTCTGATCCGGTTCATCCACCCCACCAAAAAAGAAACCTATAGATTACATCTTTCATTAGCCCATTCTATAATGATCTTGGAGTCACCTGCCACCTACAAAGCATCAATATGTTTGTCATAAGCAATGAAAATAAGAGCCCACATTGCTAAAATTTCCACCCTTGTGTTTGTACAAAAGCCACATCCCATCCAAAATCTGATATAATTGTCAACCTTAACAATCTGAACACCTCTAACACCTCCTCTCTCTTGGTTTAATTTTGAGGCTCCATCAAAGAAGCCTACATGAATAGCATCAGAGAAACTGAGAAAGGTAATGTATTTGTCTCTTTTAATTTTCTTGATCTCAAACCACTCCTTATAAGAACCAATGATAGGGAAAACCACCTGATGAATACTGGAGGGAGCATCATAAAAAAGAACCTTATTTTTGTGAGTCCAAATATGCCACGAAACAAAACATGGCAAGAATTTGTGAAGAGGAACGTCCCTTCTCTAAGAAATAAAGCCAGAGATCACCGATTCTATATGCCAATTACTAGTGATACCCAAGATTTTTATGACCTCAACCCACACAAACTTAGAGAAATCGTAGTGTATCAAAAGGTCGATAATGGTCTCATTATCCTTTTTACACAGTGGGCATACTTGGCCCAGCTCCCCCACTTTTCTGAAAGTTTTCCCAAGTGAGAACTTTGTTTTCTAGAGCAAGCCAAGTAAATAAAATTATTTGTAAAGGACAATGCCATTTCCACAAACAATCGTGCCACAACTTGTCACTTATACCAACACGGATCCATTTTAAAAGGGATCTACCAAGTGTCGAGAGGGATCAAATCTCTCGAGGTGCAAGCCCTTTTTAGAGTGTGAACGTTGAGGAAGGGTTTTAATTTATCTAATTTCTGTAGTTATATATATATATGTTGTTCTAAATATTTTAAATCTAATTTGAGCCGACATGTTATTTTTTGTAATATTTTGTTTTTTAAAATACATGTGTCAGCTCTAGGATGAGCACGGAAGGAGTTACACACCCCCCCTATTGGGCTGTAGAATGTGCCTCTTCGGTGCAATGATGTTGGGAAAGGAGAAGAGCTTCATAAGCTAACTTAGCATAGACATCTCCTTTATTCTCACCCCATGACCAAAACAGAGAGTCTTCTATCCCCCTGAGGAGGACCCCACATCTATTCAACCCAAAAATGAACTGAGACCATTCAAATCCAATATCACCTAGCATACCCCAGCTCCAAATCTCTAAACACTTTTGAATAGAGCCGTCACACCTAGAGACTTGATGTAGATAATAAATTCCAACAACCTTGATGAAATTTCCAAGTGGGAGAGAGAGTTTATAAAAGTCATCCCCACCAATGAATGGATCAATGTCACAAAGAACTTTTTCCCCATCCCCTGTCCTCCAAACAATCCACTCACCTAAAACAAGAAAGGCTTGTGACAAATTCTTGCAAATATTGGATACATTACTGCTCAAGGGCCCATTATCCCTACACCAATCCTCCATAGGCAGGGATTTTAAATATTTTCCTTTGATCACTTCTCCCTATAGAACCCAATAGAAAAGGCATCTCCACAAACTCTTAGCAAGAGACTTCCCAAATATACAAATATTTTTTAGGCCCCACCCACCCAAAATATTAGGGGCCACAAGATTCTCCCATCTATCCAGATGGAAAGATTGCTTCTTCTTAGTCCCATACTAAAGAAAGGAGAAACAAGTTTGTCTAATTTTGTCCAAAATAATCTTAGGGACCTTAGTAAGAGACAACCAATATACATGAATAATTTCCAACACAGATTTTGTTAGAATGAGTCTTCCACCTAAGGAAAATCACATGTAAGTCCAATTATCTAGTTTATTGTCCACTTTCTTCAATAGCCAATTCCAATCCTCCTTGGTATAATAATTAGGCTTAATAAAATACCCCAAGTTTATGCATCCATTATTCAAGGGGGGAAACTAGAAAGGAAGGATGCTCGAGATATGTGCTCTTGTACCCTTATCCACCCTATTCTCAAGGAAGGAGAATTAAGAGACGGTGATAAACATACCCGAGGCTTCGTAAAAAAGAGCCAACATATCCTTAAAAATAGTTCATTCCACCAAAGTTATCTTCCCAAACAAAAGGAAATCATCAACAAATATGAGTTGTGTGATTATGATGTTATCTAAAATCTTAACACCCTTAATTCTATTCTCCAGTTTAGCTTCCTCAATGATCTTACTCAAACCTTCCACCACCAAGAGAAACAAAAGAGGGGATAGGGGGAAACCCTACCAAAGACCTCTAGAGAAATTAAATAAGGTTGAAGGGGCACCACTTAAAACGTAACAAAATTGGTTTAGGAAACACATGCCATAATCCAAATTGTGACCTCCAGGGGGAGGCCAATTTGTAGTAGCACCAATCTGAGAAAATTCTAGTCAACCTTGTCATATGATTTCATCAAATCCAACTTTAAAATTAGGGCTTTCAACTTCTTTGAATTAATAGAGTGAAATACCTCCCCAGCCACCTTGATAGCATCCAAAACTTGTGTTTTGAACAAAAAAACAAATTGTTCTTTGGAAACACATTTGGAAAGCTTGTCCTTTATCCTGGAAGCAATAATTTTTGAGATCAACTTATATACAAGATTGCAACAAGAAATAGGCCTGAAATCATTAAATGAGGAGGGATGAGAGCTCTTTGGAATTAAATCTAAAAAGGTAGCATTCAAAGATACAAAAATCCTCCCCTACAATTGCGACTTATCAAAACTAGACAACACCTTTATCTCATCAATAGTTACAGGCTCGCCATTTTTTTTGCCATCTTCCTAAGAAAAGTACCTGGGATAAAGGTGAACAACCTTCATTTGGTTGAAAATGGAGACCTCTCTTGAAGCACAGAAAAGGGAACCGAAATGATAAATAACTGCTTCTTCAAGATCTCTACAAGCAGAGATGGAGTGGCCATCCAGACCCTTGATTTCTCATATAGAATTAATAATCCTTCTCCTCTCAACAAATTTATGAAAAAAAGAGGTGTTCCTATCACCTTGAGACAACCAAACAACCTTGCTCTTCAACCTCCATTATTTCTCCTTGATTCTTAATAACTTCTCCTTTTGCGCCAAGAGAGAGTATATTAAGGCCATGTCTTCATTAAAAAGGATACCATTATGTGCATTAAGAAAGGAATCGTGCATCTTTTGTTCCAACTCAACTAACTCATCCTTAAGAGCCTTCTTTTTCTCTCTTTCCAATGCAATGACATCATATTTTAACCTTGTTATCTTGAAGATCAAGGTATGCATAGGAGAAGGATCAATAACCAAAACTTGAGAGTTCCATTTATCATAAACAAGTTAAATGAAATCTCTTTCTTTTATCCAGGCATGATTAAATTTAAAAGGGTAGTTACTCTTCTCATGTTCATCTTCCAGCTGTAGAATCACCGGCATATGATAAGAGATATCCACATTCAAAATCCATGACCTATATTTGCAACATTTATTAAGGAAGTCCTTAGAAATGTAGAAATGGTCAAGTCTTTTTGCAATCCCATCTCGCCCCCGAACTCCCATTCCTCCAAGAAGGGGCTAAGGGACTAGGACACATGTCTATTAACCCAACTTCATAAAAAGCTCCTTGAAATATCTCGCGAGAGCATCACTTCTTTCTCTACATCCCCAAATGTCTCTTTCTGATGAGGAAAAAATTAGATCACCATCGAAAATGAGGTTTTCCAAGAATAGAATCCCATCCTGCTTAATGCCTTCCCATAAAACCTAACGCTTAGAATAGGGGCCGTAATAATTTACCACACTCACTGCCAACTACAAATCCAAAGATATCCCTATCAAAAGAATTCCAGCAGTAGATAAAAAGGGAGTAAGCTTGACTAAACAAGGGTTCCATGAAGATAAAAGAACCTCATATAAACCTACAACATCAATGGTCCACAATTCCCATCCCAAGATAATACGAGAAAAGACATCATGAGCCTTCTCTCCTCCAGTCATCACCTCTTGAATGAGTACAATATCATGCTTAATTGATTCAAAGACTCTTCAGATGACTAACATTTTTGGGAATCCCCTCGCTCCCCTCGCATTAAGAGAGACCATTATCATTTTTTATCCCTAGCGAGGGCCTTCTGTGCTCTAAGGGCCCCAATAGTACCAAAAGAGACACTCAGTGAGAGCTCTACATCGCCTGACTTATCAATCGAAACCAACATCAAAGACATCACAACACCTACTCCCCTAGGGTCAAGTCCCCCTGGAACAACACCTTTCTTAATACACTTGTCTCTAATGCACTATGATTTGCGAAGAGGGGTATTTTGAGATGAGATCAAGCCCAAATCACCAGCCCCCCCCTTCACCGATTGCTCGAGGGTAGTACCCTCATAAATCTGCAACAACTTCTTCACAAGCATATCTTTAAAGGAAGGAACCAAGGAGTTTAAAACCTCCTCCAGTGCCCGAGAATCATATGGATCTATCTGGGATCCCCCTAACTCCCCCACACCCGAGGAGCAAGTCCCCATAAGGACAGAAGGGCTAGAACACTAAGAAGGACACTTTGAAAAAGGGCCCAAATTCAAAAGCCCCAACATTAAACCCAAAAGCCCTCTATCCACTTCACCAATAGATCCCACCTCAGGACAAGGAGCAGAAGAAGGGGCCCCATCCCCCTATCAAAATCGACTCAGAAGGCCCCTAACAACCCAAAACAGAGACCCCAACAAGTGCCTCCATAATAATATCATTATGTAATATTATATTTGAAGAAGAAATGGACACAGATAGAATAAGAGCATGTTCCATACCATATAATGAAGAAGATAACTCCATAGGTGTGGCTTTAGAAGGATCCACCTCTTGATTAACTGCTAGGACAGAAGCAATGTCGAGGCCTTCAACAATCCCAACCGAGGGAGACACTTTCACCTATGAAGATTATCTTGATCTGGGATATAGACGCCTTACCAATGGATGAGGTAGTTTCTCCTTAAGGTGGTCGGTCCTTTTGTAAGAAGAGCATCTAAAAGGGACTCGCCAATAGTCCAATATTTGCTTAAAGGTAATACCCCTCCAATTGATATCAAGATCCTCCAAAAGCCCCTAAATGATATCGATCTCCACCGGAATATGCACAACCCTCTTCTCTGCAGTAAGTCATTTCTCGTCAACATAGAGAAAACAACCTAAATGATTTCCAATGGATACACACACCTCCAAATTCAAAAATGGGAGAGGAAATCCTGGGAGAAGAACCCATAAATGTATGAAGTGGATATGATCCTTCACCGGATCAAAAGTAGAGTGCCGCCTTTTTAGCATTGGGCTACCATCACCACACATCCACAGTCCACCAAGAATTTTTGGCACATCCTCACCAGTCTCAATTCAGAAGTAAAACATCACTTAAGTAAAGGATCACAAATAGGAGTGTATCCAAGGACCGGTTTCCACATTTCCTCATCCCAAGCTTCAATCTCCCTCTACACTAGAGCCCAATAACTGAACTTACCAACCAATCCAAGAGATGACATACAAACAACATCCTCCATGCCAATATCCCTACCCAAAAGTAATGCATGTTTCTTTTCCCTAATATTCAAGGACTTTAGGCCCCTCCTAACTTGAAAATTGCGCTTTTGAGGAGCCTCAATAGCATCACTAAGCACTGGACCATCCTCCTCTGAAGACTACAACAACCTAACCCTCCACAATGCCAAGGACTCGAGAAACGAGCTAAAAAGTGTCATTTGTACCAAACAGGGAACTCAAAGGAGTAGGGTCGGAAATGATAACATTCCCTCCCAACTTTGAACCTAATGCATCGGGGTTCCCATTCACCGACTTAGAAGACACTCTTTGTTTCCTTCACAACTATTTAAGTTCTTCATCAGTTTATAATATACTCTCATCTGCTCAAATATCCTCATCCTGGGGATCCATGAGGGCCGCCAAGTCATCCTCAATATTTGAGCAATCCATCCCACTCACTGGACAATCTCCATCCATGAATTGCCAACTCAAAAATCGAGGCCAACTAGACTCTCATCCCACTCGGGAACCCACAACCCCAAACACCAGAAAGGGAGACACCAAAAAATGGAGCCCCTACCAGAAAATAGGAAGCCAATTACAGGAAACCGAGAACCACACTATTATCACCTCTAAGAAAACTCTAGCAAGGGAAGGAAAGGGCATCCCCCTACTAAAATCTCAAGCCTTTCCACTGATTTTCACACCAAAAGAAAAAGCAAAAAATTCAAAAAATGGCTAAGTGTTGGCAATCTTCCGACTAGATGATCAAGCTGTAGTGAAAAAAACAAGAAAAATGGAGTTCTTCCGCCCTCAGAAGGGTTGAATGGTCGGGATTAAAGATAAATCTAGATCTACGGCTGAAAAGCAACCCGCAGCGCATCCAATGAGAAGACTTTCCGAATTTCCGAACCTGCATTGCGGATTGCAGAAGGGTAATTTCTGTGAAGTTCTGCGACAACTTTCCGATTTCCGAATCCCGCATTGCGGATTGCGGAGGTGATTTATGCGAAGCTATGGATATTTGAGTTTTCGACTTCCGATTCCCGCATTGCGGACTACAGATTGCGGAGGCGTGATTTCTCCAGGGCACAAATTTGAGTTTCCAATTTACGAAACCTGCATTACAGATTGCGGAAGGGTAATTTCTACGAATTTGTGCGATGAAGTTCCGATTTCCGAATCCCGCATTGCGGATTGCAGAGGTTATTTCTGCGAAGCTACGAATATTTGATTTTCCGACTTCTGAGTCCCGCATTACAGATTGTGGTGGCGTGATTTCTCTAGGGGTGCAAAATTGAGTTTCTGATTTCTGAAACCCACATTGTGGATTGCGGAGGTGATTTCTGCGAAGCTACGAATATTTGATTTTCCGACTTCCGAGTCCCGCATTGCGGATTGCGAAGGCATGATTTCTCCAGGGGCGCAAAATTGAGTTTTTGGTTTCCGAAACCCGCATTATGGATTGCGGAATGCAGAAGGGTAATTTCTACGAAGTTGTGCAACGACGTTCTGATTTCTGAGTCCCGCATTGTGGATTGCGGATGTCACAAGTGAAATTTGACGAAGTCCGTTTGGCAGTTCTGATTTCCGACTCCCACATTGCGGCTTTTTGATTGCAGATTGCGGGCTGAAGTTGGTTCATTAGAACAAATTTTGGCTAAGTAAAATGCATAGTTTGATAGGGAAAAGATTCAATTGTTCCACGACTGGGAGTCGATCTAAAGGAAAAAGAAAGACACAACATGTCCATCCCTACAAATCAGCTTGGAATATCTCGATCCAAAGAACAACAGGTAGTTCTTACAGTTCGAGTTTGCACTGGCAGCGCACTGAAGTTCCCATCGGTGCATCTATAGATTAAGAAGCAGTTGGTTCGAGCAGCTCAACGTAAGGAAAGAAGACGACCTAATCACTTCTAGTTCATTATTGTTTTGAATAAATAGTCTATAAGGCTGATAGTTAAGTTTGATGTTTTACAAACAGTGGTAGTTGCGAATTTAATAAACAACCACATATGGCTGAGGTAGTCTAGAAGCTTTTGATGTTTTGTAAGCCTATAAAGGTAGGTTTTGAATAAGACCCAAGGGTTGGGATTTTGAGATAAGAAACTCTGAGTATGTAATGAAACCCATCCATTTTGATTAACGTGAAGACCTAATTTTGGAGCAGAAATTCTTGAAATGAGTGTTTTGATGTCGTGATTCCTGTGCATGTTTTCCTTACTAGTATTTTCCATTGATTGTTTTCTTCTGCAGTGTTTAGATCAAGATTACATGGTCTAAAATTCATCTATGATGCTTTAGGTACATATGATTAAACACTCCACCCTTTCTTCCTGAAATTGCAAGTTAGAATTCATTCCTAAATGCTCTGACTCTGTGATGGATCTTGTCTCCCTCTCTGCTACCATATGCTAATACCTCTTTGACTTGAAAAAACCTCATTTATCCTGCGTCTGTTTATGAAATTATAGTCCAATCAGTCATCTGTGAAAAAAACCCATTAAGGTTTGACTCCATGCCCTATGATACACCTATCCTTGACCCAACCAACTGAAAAAACCCTAAAAACCCCTATCTGAAGGTCTAGCCACCATTATTTATACACAACCATCCTATTCAAAAGATATTTTGCATGCTGAAAGAGTTGTGAGAGAGGGAGCCCTCTATGTGTTTGGAAAGGCTAGTTTACGTCCACAAGAGTGTAGTTGAAATAGTTACCTTAGTCATCCATTCTGCCGTAACCCAGAAGAATCCTGAGTGATAACATCTGGCGACTCCACTGGGGATGAATTTCTTTACCCCAGAAAAAGAATTACAAAGCATCAAATCAGATCTCCGTGGGCCAATAGAAGATCTGATACATAAAAGGTTGTGATATTTGCCCCGATGACTCCAATATTCAAATTTTCAGTCCCACAAGAGACTCTTGGCGAGTTTCTTGAAAGAATTATGGCTTCCCGAAGGATACCTACCAGAAATTAGTCAGATCTTGAATCAACATAGTTCGTATCAGATCCAAAAAAGATAATCCGGAAAGCAAATAAAGAAAAACAGGTATTCCCCCATTAAATAGGTCTTTTTCTTTACCTAAAGAAGAGGCACAGGATATAGAGACTGTCTCTTTGATTTGAAATTTGAGAATTCCTTATTTAGTTCTAAATATGACACAGATATGAAAGAAACCATGTTTGATCAGAGAAAGTTCCAAACCCAATGTTTGAGTGTTTTGTGGGAGAATCTACAAGCCAAAGGAGAAAGCAGTGACATGTTCCTCTTCACTAAAGCAGCTAGTAAAAACACCTAGGTCCTGATCACCCCTCCTTCTACTTCAATTCATATTGTTGTAATACCTAGTGTTACTTCTAAACCTATTTCAAATACCCCTCTTGTTTCCAAACAAACCCTAAGAGCAATGGCTGCCACATTTGCCCCTTTAGTCCTCCCTGTCAATCTCCATGATCTACCTGCGGGTTATGCCCAATGCCTCATGAGATATGATGGGGAAGGGAGTGGTACTGCACAACAACATGTGGACCATTTTACTGACTTTATAGATATGTAAGAAGTGGATGAAGATGATGTCAAGATGATATTATTTGCCCAAATTTTGCAGGGGAAGTAAAGAAATGGTTCAAAGCCCTTCCTAATGGAGGTATTGCTACCTATGAGAGGTTGGAACAAGATTTCCTATCCAGGTGGAAGGATAAACAAAACCCTCTCCAAATTCTCACTCAATATGAAAACACAAAGAAAACTAATGTTGAGATTGTCCAACAATTTTCAGCCAGGTTCATGAGAATGTACAATTCTATCCCTGTGGACATCAAACCCCCTGTGGGTGCTGCCAAACTTCACTATGCTAATTGTTTTGATAGTGACTTTGCTCTCATGTTAAGAGAAAGGAGATATGCTACCCTACATTATATATTGAAAGATGTTGTAGAAGTAGAAGCTAATCTGATGGCCTCAGGTAAATAAGACCCATAAGTGAAGATGAGAAAAAGAGATCCAATGAGGCAGGCCAACATTCCACATCCCAATCTATAGACACCAGGTTTGAGCAGATCATGAGAACTATGGAAAAACAAGTGGATATGATCTCCCTTGATAATAGGCCTCCTGTTAGAGAAAACCCTGAGCCTCAAGCTCGAAATACCAATTATAGAAGGCCGCCTGCCCCAAAAGGAAGACCAAGAGAACCAAGGGACCCTATAAATGCAGAAAATCAACCAGTTAGACCACCTTTTGCTGAAAACCTGATAACAGGAGAAGAGGAAGATGGACATACTGAAGATTAGATCCACCTCTTTGATTATATGCAGCCCCAATTTTATTTGACTAAAGAAGAACATGATCAATCATCTCTATAGTTAGACAATAGCCTAGAAGAATAAGAGTTTGAACAATATCAAAGAGGTTTCCAAAATGCAATTTTTTGAATTTTAGAGGCAACATAATTTGAGGAATAGAAAGGTAACAGTATACCAAGGAAAGCCTACTGCTGAGCCATCTACTTCTCAGCAACAAAAAAAGAAACCCCTAGGAAGGGTGATTCGAAAACTGTTACCTCTGATAAAGCAGTTGAAAAGGGAGCAGAAGCTCCTAAAAGAAGCCCAGAAGGAAAGGATGAAAGTAATTCGAAAATAGTAGAGAAGACTCATTCTGCTTTCAGTTTGGAAAATGAAATCTTTTAAGATAAAAATCTCAATTCCCTTCAATGAGTTGGTAAAAAATACAGAATATAAGGATCAAATTCTGAAAATAGTGAAGGGAGAGGAAGGAAAGCAACCATATACTCTTAATTTGCATGATGATAATCCCACCGTTATGTTTGGCCCCCATGTTGAAAGTGCTCAAGAAGATGATGTTCCCCCCTTTTATATCAGTCTGAATATACAGGACCATATACTACATAATGCTATGTTAGATTCTGGGGCCTCACATAACCTCATGCCAAGATCAGTAGTAGAAATTTTAGGGTTAGAAATCACCAGACCCTATTAAGATTTGTTCTCCTTTTATTCTAGAAGAGTCCAATGTTTAGGGTTGATCAAAGACATGGTTTTATCACTGACACAAATCCCTCAGAAGAATGTGATAATGGATGTGGTAGTGGCAGATATTCCCCCCAAATTTGGGATGTTATTATCTAGATCTTGGGCATCTAAATTGAAAGGAACTCTACATATGGATATGTCTTATGCCACCATACCTATTTTTGGAGAAAACATAAGACTATATAGAGAACATAGATTGTCTTATGTAGTAAGCAGTAAAAGCAAGCCTGAAAATCATCCCATATTTGTTGTGGATATTGATATAGGTTCTTCAGTCTTATGCCATGATCTTGGTTTAGAAGAAAAAGAAATAAAAATTACAAATCTCCTTGAAACAAATGATAGATCTAATAGTGAGAAAGATATACAGTGTATTGGCATCTCTGGAAACGAACAAGACAATAGCCTACAAGTAGAAGAGGGCAGCGATGAGAAGTCAGAAATAGAGCCACAAGCTACAGCCATAGCCCAAAAACAAGACCATTGGACCATGATATTTGATGGGGCTGCAAACAAGGAAGGAGCTGGGGCAGGAATATGGATCACCCCCCCAGATGAAGGAAATAAATGCTCCAAGTTGCATTCCTTTAAACTGATGTTTGATTGTTCAAACAATGTAGCAGAGTATGAAGCTTTATTGTTGGGTTTGTATGCACTTAAAGATCTGAAAGCTAAAAAGATAAAAGTTTACGGAGATGTAGAATTGATAATCCAACAAGTAAATGGGGTTTATGAGATCAAGCATCCCAAAATGAGGGCCTATAGGAATGTTGTTTGGGATATGTTTGATAATTTATTTACAGATTGTCATGTCCTAAATTTGGCATTGGGTCACAATGGCCTAAGCAAATTTGCCATATTCATTAGAGTTTTGTCAAATTGATGCTAAAGGTCAAATAATTGTCAAGGAGGAAAATTACTAGTTTCTTAGGTTTGGGGTGGAAGCTTTGGGATTTGGAATAAGGGGGATAATAAATGATGTTTTAACATTAGAATGGCATAAATATTTAATAAAGGAGATAAATAAATATATACAAGTGAAAATCAAAGTGGCATTTGATCATGAAGACACATGGAGGAAGTGGGACCCACATATGGCTAGATTTCCCCACTACACTTGGCATCATTCTCTCACCAATTTGAATTCAAGGTGAATGGTAACATACTTGGGGGAGTTCAAAAGGTATTATTCATGGCTTGACTCATCCAAGGAATATAGAGGAAGAGTAACTCCCATGGAAGAGGAATAGACAATTTGGAGCTAGTGGGACACTTGGGCTAGATTCCCTAGCTCTATGACAACAATGACGAAGATGCTATGACACCTATGACACAAATTAGACCTGAAGGCTGAAATATGACATATATGACATGTCAGGGCTAAAAATAGCCTCCAAGAGGGCGCTCAAGGGAGTTAGGGCAGCTAAGATGCTTCCACATGTGATTTGGTGGAAGTGGAAAACTAGGAATTGTTGTACAAGTGGCATTCTTTGGAATCTCTTCCCAACTTGAGTTGGCATGAGTCTCTTGGAAGGAATTCGACACATGGAGGACATTAGAAGTTTATAAAATTCATGAACAAAGAATAATAGCAGATTTTGATCACTTGTAGAATTTGCAATTGCTTTTGTGAAGAGGGAGAGCTAGTGGATGACTAGTTTCTTACCTTAGCCAATTTCAAGGGTGAAAGATTCCCATCCAGTTGGTAATTGGAAAGGCCATTAAGACCTTTGATTTGGAGCTTTAATGGAGTCTTTATTTGCAGGTGTAAGCTACAGGGCAGCTCATGGTTTCTTCTATTGCAGCTCACTCCTTCAACCATTTCCAGTTTTGATGGCATATTCTTGATCCTTGAGGGAGGGCATTTTTGGTGAGCTATTGTACTCTTTGGGGGAGATTCTAATGATCCATTTCTTTTTTAATATGAATTAAATACTATGTTCTTCATCTATAGAAAGGTTTAGGTCGAAATTCCAAGTAGAAATGTATAAATCTCATTTTTAATGAAAGAATAGTGCCATTTCCTCACTACCTTGTTGTGAACCAATGTAACGCTGATGATTTTGAATGAATGGATAATTCTTTGATACATTTGTGATTAACGGACTGAAATGGATGTATTTTACAAGTTTCATGTACTTTACTTGAGCACTTGAATTATTTTTACTCAGTTTAATTGCATTGGGAGAAGAAATAGTGCCATTTCCCCAAGGGTCGAATGGGTGATTTTTGCAGCTGAATGGGAGAGGGTTGGAACAGATATAATAATAAATTAATGGTGCAAATGAGACCTTAATAACATCCTTAATACATTAAATACCTATTTTCATAAATTTGAGTGGTTTTGGAGGCATTTGGGAAGCCATTTTCAGTACTTACCCTAGGGGGATTTGAACCCCAAATTACTAATAAAATTGCATACTTGGTCCAGAATATTAAGAGAGTTTGTAGAGGTCTTTTGGTGGCCATATCTCATCCCTGAACATCATATTCAAGTCCTAATATCATTCATACACCTTACTTGAAGATTTGAAGGCATTTGGAGTCAATTTGAGACCTCGAGACCAATACTAGTCAAAAGAAAATTACTAGTAAAGTTCCCTACATTGGCTAGAATTGAAATAGGATTTGTAGAAGTATTTTAAAGGTCTAAAAGCATCCCTAAAACACATATTTATGTTCTAAAATCATCCATATACCTTCTCAGAAGATTTGGGAGCAATTGGAGCAATTTGGGGACCTAGAGCTCAAAATTAGTCAAAGGTCTAACTAGGGAAAAAAGTGAAAAATTGTCATTTTAATAAAATTCCTAACAAGGGACATTACACAGATCACATAATTTCCTTCATCCCTAGAGAAAAAAACACAACAATAGATATCTTAGCCAACTCTACCAGCAGATTTCAACTCCCTGTTTATCCCACCAGATCCTACATGTTAAATATAAAGCATAGGACTTTTGTCCTTGACAATACCAAACATTGGCAAATATTTGAGGATGATCAACAGATAAAGAAATTCCTAGAGATGACAGAGGAGTTTTCCAATACCCATATTGATCAAGAAAACTGTGCCAATGAAGAATGGGAACCTAGCCCAACATAGTTCCTAGCAACATTGGGGGATAAAGAGATCCTTCAGTTGAAAAGCAACTACATCCCCAAAGGGTTAGTACCGTTAAAAAATATTTTTGATGAAAATGATGTGGCCCAAAACCCCAAAGTTGTTCCAAACCACAGTGAAATAGAAGATTGTAACATTGGGGATGATGCGGAACCTAAGATTGTCAAGCTATCTAAATCTCTAACCCCATGTACTAAATATGATTATGTTGACTTAATGAGGAAATTTTCTAATGTTTTTGCATGGTGTTATGAAGACTTAAAGGAATATGATACATCTATCATACAACACACCATACCAGTGAAGACAGGTGAAAAACCATTTAAGCAGAAGCTAAGAAGGATGAACCCTATGTTACTCCCTCTTATAGAAAAAGGAAGTGAAGAGACTGTATGAATCCAAAATCATAGTCTCATTAAGATTCTCAAAATGGGTAGCCAACATAGTCCCAGTAAGGAAGAAAAATGGAGAAATCAGACTGTGTATAGAATTAAGAAATTTGAACAAGGTGTCCCTAAAAGACAACTATCCCCCTGCCCAAAATGGATCATATTTTGCATAAAGTTGTAGGGGCAGCAAGAATTTCCATGCTGGATGGATTTTCAGGGTACAATCAGGTAAAAGTACTACCAGAAGATCAAGACAAAACAACATTTACCACACCTTGGGGAACTTTCATGTATGCAAAAATGCCTTTTGGTCTATTGAATGCAAGAGCCACATTTCAGAGAGCTATGGACATAGCTTTTGCTGAAGAACAATATAAGTTTGTGGTTATATATATGGATGCTATTACTGTGTACTCCAAGTCTGAAGCAGACCATTTGAAATATTTACATCAAGTGTTTTTAAAATGCAGAAAGTTTGGGATTTCTTTGAAACCCAAGAATTCAAACTTTGCCATGCAAGAAGGTAAGTTGTTGGGTCATATAATATCTAAAGATGGAATTAAAATTGACCCAGAAAGAGCTGACACCATACTGAAAATTGAGCTCCCCAGGAGTAAAAAGGAAGTCCAATCTTTCCTGGGCAGATTAAACTTTTTAAGGAGATTTATTCCCAACTTTGCAGAGATCATGAAATCAATTACAACATGCTCAAAAAGGATAATTAGATCAGATGGACTATTGAAGACAAGCAAGCATTTGGAGACATAAAGAAAGCAATTGTTGAAGCACTTGTACTATTCAGTCCTGATTTTGAAAATGAATTTCTTATGTTTTCTTTTTCCTCGGAGCACTCTATAGCTGGAGTACTTTTACAGAAAAATCAGGAAGGAGATGAGCAACCCATAGCCTTCTTTAGCAAAGCTCTCAGAGATGCTGAGCTCAAATACAATATCATGGAAAAATAGGCCTATGCCATGATCAAAACTTTAAAGGATTTCAAAGTTTATGTTTTACATTCCCATGTGGTTGCTTATTTTCCTAATGCTGCTGTAAAAGACATATTGACACAGCCTGATCCAGAAGGTTGAAGGGAAAAATGGATAACTGTACTATTGGAGTACGGGTTGGAAATCAAGCCCACAAAGCTTATCAAAGGACAAGGGTTGGCCAGAGTCATGGCTGAAGCAAACTGGGATTCACTTAGTGTGAACTTGGTTTCACACATGCTGGAAGATACTGCTCAAGACCCACTGTTGTAGGTATCATACAAATTCTTATCATCTCCTTTGTACTCTGATATTATATATTTTTTGCAAAACTTACAAGCACCCCCTGAGATGACCAAGAGCAAAGCTAGATCAACAAAAATGAAGGCTGCAAAGTTCTGTATACTAAATGGAGGCCTTTATTGGAAAGACCCTGGGGGTATTTTATTGAACTATATGTTGGAAGATGAAGCCAAAATGACTATAAAAGAGTTTCATAAAGGTCTCTGTGGGGGACATCATTACTGGAAGGCCACTGTCAACAAGATTCTCAGGGCTGGATTTTATTGGCCCACTATGTTCCATGATGCATATAAAGAGGTAGCTACTTTCCATGACTGCTAGATCTTTGAAGGAAAAAGGAAGCTCCTACCCTTTCCTTTAAAACCAATCTCTGTAGAAGCCCCTTTCCAGTAGTGGGGGCTAGATTTCGTTGTTGAAATCATTCCCAACTTTTATGGACAACACAGGTGGATATTGACTGCCACAGATTACTTCACCAAATGGATTGAACCCATACCAACCAGACAAGCCACATACACAACCATCATCAAACTTTTGGAGGAAAATATCATGTCCAGGTTTGGTTGCCCTATTAAAATAATCACTAACAACGCCCAATCCTTCAAGTCCAAGAAAATGGTCAAATTCTGCCATGAGTTTCACATAAAATTGGGCCATTCTACTGCTTACTACCCCCAGGGAAATGGATTAGCTGAGTCATCTAACAAAATATTGGTTAGTATCATCAAGAAGTCGTTGCAAGAAAATAAAAGGGCTTGGCATACCAAGTTAACCTTTGCTCTATGGGCTGATAGAATCACCTCCAAGAGATCCATTGGAACTTCTCCTTTCAAGTTGGTGTATGGAACATAGGTAATATTCCCTGATTCCCTCATAGGACCTACAATGAGACTGCTGCAAGAGTAAGAAGAAGAACCAATCAACTGATTGAGATACAGGAAACCCGGGACAAGGTATATGCTGAATCTATGAGGTCTCAAGAGAGGGTCAAGAAGACATTTGACAAAAGAACCAAGGTTGATGATTTCAAGTGGGAGATTTGGTACTGAAATGGGATGCTAGAAGAGAAGAACAAGCCCAAAAATTTGATAACCTTTGGTGGGGACCTCATACAGTCATTGATTACCATGGAAATAATGCTTTCTTTTTGCAGGACAAGGATGGTGAACCGGTGGGAAAGAGACCCGTCAATGGGCAGTTCTTAAAACACTATCTCTAGTGAAGAAATGAGTCTATCAACCCACCCTCACTGTATATTACCATTTTTTGAGTTTTAGTCAGTTGTTCTTCAGTTCTATTTGCATTCATAAAAAAACGGTCACTAGCCTACTGTTCTTGCTACCTCGCAGGGAGGATAACATCTCGGGTTGGAACTGTTGTTATCACCTCTAAGAAAACTTCTGCAAGGGAAGGAAATGGCATCCCCCTACCGAAATATCAAGCCTGCCAAATAACTTTTTACACCAAAAGAAGAAGCAAAAACTCCAAAAAATGGCTAAGTGTTGGCAATATTCTGACTAGATGATCAAGCCGTAGTGAGAAAAACGAGAAAAATGGACTTCTTCCGCCCTCAGAAGGGTTGAATGGTCGGGATTGAAGAGAAATCCAGATCTATGGCTGAAAACCAACCCTCAGAGCATCCGATGAGAAGACTTTCCGACTTTCCGAACCCACATTGCGGACTGCGGAAGGGTAATTTCTACGAAGTTGTGCGACGATGTTTTGATTTCTGGAAGCTACAAATATTTGAGTTTCCGACTTCTGAGTCCCGCATTGCGGACTGTTGATTGCGGAGGCGTGATTTCTCGAGGGCGTAAATTTGAGTTTCTGATTTCCGAAACCTGCATTGCGGATTGCAGAAGGGTAATTTTTGCGAAGTTGTGTGATGACGTTCCAATTTTTGAATCCCACCGTGCAGATTGCGGATTACAGAGGTGATTTCTGCAAAGCTACGAATATTTGATTTTATGACTTCCGAGTCCCGCATTGCGGATTGCGGAGGCATGATTTTTCCTGGGGCGCAAAATTGAGTTTCTGATTTCCGAAACCCACATTACGGATTGTGGATTACGGAGGTGATTTTTGTGAAGCTATGGATATTTGATTTTTGACTTCCGAGTCTCGCGTTGCAGACTGCGGATTGTGGAGGCGTGATTTCTCTGGGGGCGCAAAATTGAATTTCCGATTTCCGAAACCCACATTGCAGATTGCGGAAGGGTAATTTCTGCGAAGTTGTGTGATGACGTTCTGGTTTCTGAGTCCCGCATTGCGGATTGCGGATGTCGGAAGTGAAATTTGACGAAGTCCGTTTGTCAGTTCCGATTTCCGACTCCCGCATTGCGGCTTGCAGGCTGAAGTTGGTTTATCAGAACAAATTTCAGTTGCGTAAAATGCAGAATTTGATAGGGAAAAGATTCAACTGTTCCACGACTGGGAGTCAATCTGAAGGCAAAAGAAAGACACAACATGTCCATCCCTACAAATCATCCTGGAATATCCCGTTCCAAAGAACAACATGTAGTTCTTACAGTCCGAGTTTGCACTGGCAGCACACTGAAGTTCCCATTGGCGCATCTATAGATCAAGAAGTAGTTGGTTCGAGCAACTTGGCGTAATGAAAGAAGACGACCTCATCACTTCCAGTTCATTATTGTTTTGAATAAACAGTCTATAATACTTATAGTTAAGTTTGATGTTTTACAAACAGTTGTAGTTGCGAATTTAATAAAAACCACATATGGCTAAAGTAGTCTAGAAGTTTTTGATGTTTTGTAAGCCTATAAAGGCAGGTTCTGAATAAGACCCAAGGGTTGGGATTTTGAGATAAGAAACTTTGAGTATATAATGAAACCCATCCATTTTGATTAATGTGAAGACCTAATTTTGGAGTAGAAATTCTTGAAATGAGTGTTTTGATGTCCGTGATTCTTGTGCATGTTTTCCTTGCTAGTATTTTTCATTGATTATTTTCTTCTGCAGTGTTTAGATCAAGATTACATGGTCTGAAATTCATCTATGATGCTTCAGGTACATATGATTAAACACTCCACCCTTTCTTCCTGAAATTGCAAGTTAGAATTCATTCCTAAATGCTTTGACTCTGTGATGGATCTTGTCTCCTTCTCTGCTACCATATGCTAATACCTCTTTGACTTGAAAAAACCTCATTTATGTTGCCTCTATTTCTAAAATTATAGTCCAATTAGTCATCTGTGACAAAAAACCCATTAAGGTTTGACTCCATGTCCTATGATACACCTATCCTTGACCCAACCAACTGAAAAAACCCTAAAAACCCCTATCTTAGGGTCTAACCACCACTATTTATACACAACCATCCAATTCAAAAGATATTTTGCATGTTGAAAGAGTTGTGAGAGAGAGATCCCTCTCTGTGTTTGGAAAGGCTAGTTTCCTTCCACAAGAGTGTAGTTGAAATAGTTACCTCAGTGATCCCTTCTGCCACAACCTAGAAGAATCCTGAGTGATAACACACACAAAGGCCAACCCTCCATTCAAGGTTGGAGCAAAGGCCCGGAGACACCACCCAAAACAAATGTCAACACGCTTTCTAGAAAACATAGAAACCGACAAAGAACAAACAACAAGCCAAAACAGAAGTCAACACCGACATATATCCTCATATGGCAGGGATAACGACCTCCGCAACATCATCAAAATGTCTGAGAATAGGCACTACCAACATCCAAACTCTAGTCTTCTCCTTCTCAAACCATCTCCATCTCTTCAACAACATAACCACCCAATTTGAATTTTGTTTATAGATTCCCTCGTATGATTTTGGTGTTTTCTTTTCCAAGCGAGATTTGAACTTTTTGAAATGTTGTTTTGGATTTCGAAGCCTAACGTTAATGTTAAATACTTATGGAAACTTGCATGAATCACATAATTTTTTTATTGGAATATAAATAAATTTTCATATGTGTGTGTGTGTGTGTACATTACATACATACATACATACACCCATTAATATATATATATATAATTATGGTTTTAAAAATTATATAAAAAATAATGCTATATATATATAGTTGGGAATTCATAATTTTTTTTATGGAAGGAGGTGGGGATATGGAAGTGCTCAAGGTTTCTACAATTTCAAGATCAGAGGGTTTGGCCAGGGTTTAACCTTGGAGGGCTTAATGCCTCTTGAAGAATACTTTGATGTCATCATCTCAAAATGATCATTTTCTTTGCCATGGTGCAATAAAGGTCGGAACTATGTGTACAAGGGTGGGGCCTTGGTGGTGGGGAAAAATGATGACTTGTTAGTTCAAGTGGTTGCGGGTACTTTGGACTCATTCGATTCTTTAAGTCCCCTTATAAGTGGCGAAAACTTAGTGGGAAGGGCTGATTAGGGGTCGGTCCTTTATACATACAATAAGGCAGATCGGTTGTCCTTGTCAAACCCACTAAATCTATGTAGCCCATGTGATCTATCGCTACATGCTATACAAGGGATTTGGATGCCGTCACTCACAACGTTTCTAGAATAACACCATGCAACCACCTTTCATTTGGGTTTGTAGGTGATCAATTGAGTTTGAATGAGTTTATCAACTCCTAGTATAAGATTTTGTCGACTGGTAATAGGAAGTGACATAAGGTTATTCCTTCTTGGGGCGGTGGCATTTCTCTTATGGTAGGGTATTATAATTTAGTAAACCAAATAATTGATATGGAGGGTCAAACTCTGGTTGGAAATTTTTTTGGGAGACAATTTTCTTTGGAGACCATACAACTGTGGGCTCAACGGTTATGGGTGTCAATGGTGGGTTATAGTCCCCCTATTCACCTTTTGGGTAGGGGATGGTTGGGATCCATATTCCACCGGAAGGAGGACGTGTCAAATATTCTTCAACAATGTTGATTCATGGATAGAGCGATGCTAGTTCTAAAGATGTGGCATCCCTTATTTGTTGCTTGGGAGGAAGTTATATCATGTTTTATGATCTAGGTTAAGCTTCCCAGACTGCGAGTTGAATTTTGGATCAAGGAGGGTTTGAAGGCGATTAGGGAATCTTTGGGTAAATATATTACATCATTAGATGATAGTTATATTCATAGCTTGGCTTGGTCGGTGATGCAAATTTTAGTTGAGATTGATGTTCGTTAGGGTTTGTATGATTCTATTGAACTGGTGGTAGGTAACATCACTTATTCATAGCCTCTTGACTATGTAAATATCCCATCTAGGTGTGGTCAATACCACCAGCATGGCCATGTTGTGGTTGATTGTGCCCAACCCTTCCAAAAGAAAGTTTGGAGGCCTAAGAGTTTGGAGGGTGGGAAGGAAAAGACAAAAGGTTAGTTGATATCGATCTCTCTGTTGAGGGATGAGCTTGTCACCTAGAGCTCGGGATAAAAGGATAAGGACCGAAAATTCAGGTACATTCCCCTTGGCTCCATGAAGCAAGGGCCACTCCAAAAAATTAGGTCTTGATCTTTTTTTTTCAAAAAGAAACACAAAATAACCTCTTCCATATAAACTCTACTATAGATCTCTGGAGATGAGGTGCCTCAAATTCTTGTTGATCCATACTTCCATAGCATGGGGAGATGACCAAAGCACAGTGAGCTAGCCCACTAGTCTATGTTTTAAAAGGGAAAGAGTTTTATGTCAAGATGCATATGATAAGAGCTTAACCTTAGGCACCAAGGAAAGCTTGACAAAATAAGAGGATGAATGATCTAAATCAAGACGGAAGAATGAAGTTGTAAGGGCATGAAAATATGCATATTTAGTCTAAGAGATCCCCTTGGAACTAGAGTCTGAATGAACCTCCATTCGAGCGCTTGCAGGGCACAGGGGGAGTTGTCATACAAGACTACGTGACTAGGGTTTTAGTATAGCAAATTTTCTTCATAAATAATAACTATGATAGCTTAAGTGTTGAAAATGAAAAAGTATTATCTCAATCACAAGTCTCTACATTCTATAGTTGTTTTCAAGAACATAATAAGATTTCCAACCATAGATGATACTTTTCTTTGCATTATGATTCCAATTCAAATCTAAATTGAAGTTTATACCTAACTACTTAAGTACTTGTAAGATTGAACCTATTTAAGGGTGCTATCATCATACAAAACTAAAAGATAAACTATATTCTTATATTTAATTATCATAATATTGGTTTGATGAATTGTTGAGCCCAACGTCTTCCCAAGTCTGGGAACTTAGGGACCCATCCTAAATTTTGATGCTCATCATTAAAACGTGTTTCATGAATATACATCATTTGTTTTACAACCGAGAGGATTTGTGATTAGCTGGACTTACATGACTTAGTGGATCTTTGTGATAATACAAAAATGTATTACATCATGCTCTCTTTGAAAACTTTTTACGCTTGCAAACTTACACGTAAGTTATTGTCCTTCTAGAATTGTGATATTAGTCGCATATATAATGGTTAAGTTTTCCTCACATGCGATCATGGTTAAACACTTGGGTCATGCAAATCTCTCTCGAATAACTAGCAATTTGGAGTTATTGTGCCATTGCACAAAAGGCAGAAGGTTCTAAGTTTTGAATACTGAGATCTCGCCATGAAGATTTCAAAGTTGAAACTTCATGCCACATGCATCACATCATCTTTGTCGAAAATATTGAACTTCATGAGGAACACAACCGTAGCACAGTGATTGGGAAAGTAGAAATCCATGGCACATGCGACCTTAGTGCACTCAACTAAAAGTTAAACATTTAATCTCATGCAACCGAGTCTATTCATTGCACTCAACAAGAATTTAAAGTCTAAAACAAGTGTGGCCAAAGTGCATTCCCCCAAACAAGAATTTAAAGTCTAAAACAAGTGTGGCCAAAGTGCATTCCCCCAAAAGTTCAATGGTATGATTGCCCATCCATTGCTTGGTTCAAAAAGTTTGAAGTTCGTGAGGCATGTGATTGTGTCATGGTGTTCCAAAAGTTGGAAGTTCTCATTGAGTGCGACCATATCACATTATTGGAAAAGTTCAAGAGGTGTGACCAAGTCACAATATCAAAAAGTTTGAAGTTGTAAAACTATGTGCACAAGTCTCATCCCACTAAAACATTCTCATTGTGTGTAAAGAAGAGGTAAGTCACATATCCCACAAGCCATCACACTCGAGGAAAAGTCAAGGTTTATAACAATAACGACCAACCACTTATCCATTGATTCACCTATCCATTGAATTTTGCAAGTTCAATGAGGATACAATGTGGGAAACAAGTCACATATCTAGTTAGCATCACATAAGAAGATGGATTTTTTACCACAACGCAAAAAATTAATAGTGGGCATAGACCTTGACATTATAAGAAGTGCGCCAAGTGGTACATGATACAAAGTCTCATCGGTTTCTTATATACCGACTACCATTTGCACATATTGTTGGTCAAAATGGTTGCAAACCCTAAATGTTAGAGAATTTGGCACTACAACTTGAGAGATGTGCCACAACTTGAGAGATTTGAGGAAAATGATACAATATTGTTGGCTTAGCCAACAATGCCATGACACGTGTCAATAGGTTGGCATCTCAATATCCTAATTTATTTTCACTGAACGTTTTCATAAGCACGTTGTTGGGGAAGGGGGCATATTTTACATTTAAATAAACTATAAAATAAAAACACTATTAGTCCCCAATTGCACACATGAGCATCTGAGCCCGATCTAGGGTTTTGATCTTTCAAATGCCATGTATCAACTTATGTGCATTATCAAATTGAACCGTGGTCACCATGGGATTCAAACTTGAACTCTTGAATAATCGCTTTATAATGAGTGGGTCATTCCCATTGTTGTCTATACTATCAACATGGTCGCTCTTTCATATGCTTCAACATGCATTTGAATTAAATGATGATCTCTTTAGCTACAATAATCTTTGTTAGCTGTGTGAGAATTTTAAGCATGTATAAAGAATACGTTTTTGTTGGGATCAGGAAGAAGTCCAGGTATGTGACTGATCCTACTGTCTTGAAGTATGCTACAGGGTTTTTTGATGGGGCTACTCAGAATGGTATCTGTGGTGTAGGGATATATCTTTTGATTAATGAAGACCATAAATTTAACTTGTGGATGAATTGTGGATTTGGTTCAAATACCAAAGATGAGTTATTGGTTTTATGGTCTTTACTTAAATTGGAAACATTAGTGGGCATTGATTCAGTACAAATTTTGGGTGACTCATTAGTCATTGTCAACTAGGCTAAGAAGCAGTTTGATCTACAGGTCCTCTCTTTGGCACATTGGTGTGCAAGGGTTAATGAACTTTTGGATTCTTTTGCAGATTTTTCTACAGAACATGTCTATAGAGAACATAATGAGGTTGTTAATAGTCTTTCCAAAGCTACTATTGGGAAAACTGAAGGTTGTTTATTTATTGAAGAATTTGTGGAATATTGTCTCACTATTAAAGATACAATGTTTTTTTATGAATTAGGTGGATAGTTTTCATGATTCTGGTTGTCAGTTTTATTTCGTTATGTGAGGAATCCATGTAATCACTATATTGAGCAGTTTGTTAGGACATCTAGTTGATGATAGTTTTCAGTTCAGTATCATATTTTCTGGTTGGTATTTTTTTGTATGTAAGATCGAAGAAGGGACAATAATACAGTCTTTGTGATGACTCCTTTTTGTGGGAAGTCAAAAGATGTGGATGGAAATGTACTCTTTGATTCTCAGGAATAGCAAGAGATAGGTTTGTTTTTCTACTTGAAAATACAAGGTTTGACTTATTTATAGTAGAGCAACCCACAACCGTTTGGTATGGCAAACAAATTCAATCCACACCCAAATCACAGTGGTGATAAAAAGTGTGAGCTAGTCTTCACTTAAAGACCATGTATTAGTATTTAATAGGCAACCCCTATTTAGGTTATGTTTTCTTTGTCTACTCACAAAACAAGTTAGCTAAATTGTATCTCGATCTAATGCTCATTTGACAGTGTTGATTAGCATAGTCGATTTTGATACTCTTACTATATGTTTAATCTCATGCTCATTTTATCGAATACATGTGTTGATATATGTTATTTGGATTTTACATATATTAATCTTGTAAATTAATATGAAAAAGGAGTATTAGATCGAGTAGGTGTTATATTCAAATATAAATTTCATATTATAGATATATAGAGCTTGCGACGTACGTTAAAGATGCATATTTTGGAAAGGAACTCATTCTTCATAATTTTGTAACAATCAACATACCTAAGAAATTACAAGGAAATCATGGATTTACTTCAGTTATCTATGCTAACATGGTTAATGCTTGAAATATTATTTTCATGAAGCTTTTTCAAACAATATTTTCATGAATCTTAAATCAACAGGATGTCTCCTAAAAGGAAATCTAAGGACAAATGGAAATCTCCCAAGTTGTGTAGGAAGAGGAGACTTCCACAAAACTAGTAATTAAAGAAGTCTCTAGGCCATATTATGAAGACATTGTATGTAGTTGACCTTATATTATAATTCATAATGTGGAGACAATTATCAAATGCTTGACAATGAGAATCATTTAGAGACACCCTCACATTCATAATAATGAGATCCCTATTTCAAAGTATATTGGTATATCATGAGATCTACTTTCATTGAGTAGCAACTAGACCAACTTTGATGTCAATTGCAAAATTAGTTTCGCGGTTAATCAGTCACGTAGATATCAACAATAAATTGATTAAAGATGAGAATGGAAAAGCCATATATTCATTATGACCTTCATGTCTAGATGTAAATTAAAAGTTTCCCAAGTTAGAGATCAACATGAATGATGAATGGGTGACCTAGTTCAATATAGACATTTATGACAATAAATTTAAAAGGTGGTGGATTAAAGAGAAGGAATTTAGATCACGATAGAAAGGTGTATACCCTCCCTCCTACCGCAGATTTCCTTATAGGTATGAAGTGGCACTAGTGAATAGACTATAAGGTGAGAGAGACACCACACAATTCAAAGAGTCATGGATTCCATCTATCTACCAAGTAGTAGAAACTTCTAGATTTTCAACTGGTTTTAGGCATCTTATCACCCACCCCAAATGATACTATCTACAAAGCAAAGGATTCTAATAAGAATATCCGCCCAACATTCTTCATGTCATCTTCCTTAGTTGCAGATATCATTTATCCAACTAATCACTTCATAAGACTAGGATGGAATGGCAAGCAAAAACAAACAAACAAACAAACAAACAAAAACAAACAATCCTTGTGTATTATCAAATACGATGAGAGAACAAATATAGAAGCGAATGCACAAGATTTTGTGATAATTTTATTACTCCTCCATATACTTTAGTTTTATGCAAACCAACCCCTTTATGACTGAAAAAATTGTGCAAGTGGTAAGAACATTGGGTGATCGATACATGATTGAGGGGTATACATATCTTAGAGTATAGTACGAAATATTGGAATCTCCTAATATTTTTCCCAAATATCTAGATAGCTAACTATTATGCATGAGGTACCTTTTGAGCAATTGACTTTTCCATGCTCTATAGGATTATTGGCAGCTTACGAAGTTTTGACTCAATATTTCCAAGGTAAAGCTGAAGGAAGAATTTAGTTTTTATAAAAGAATATAAGGAACTTTTGTTTTTTGGAAATCGAAAGGCTAAGGGACACATGAGACAAGCAAGTACTTGGAGAGAGATCTATAAATGTAAGTTTGTAGAAAAATAGGGGCCTTTGATTATACAATTTTGTAAATTTATTTAGAGAATTATTGAGGAGAAGCCATTGCTAGCCAAGTTGTCGAGGGAGGAACTATGATTTTAATGTTGTAATGTGCATGGAACTTTTCTTGTTCGCTCACTATTATTATAATTCCTGTGATAATTTGCTTCTTAAGTTGTAAACTTTTCTCTAATTAATGGTGCAATATTGTTTCTATTTATCTCTCTAATGTTTGACCACTACCTATAAATATGGAACCATATCCATTTGTTAAATTACAATATGCTCTTAATTAATAGGTGCTTACTTTTATTTTTGCATTAGTAGCTCAATAACTATTGGCTAAAAATAATTGTAGAAATGCAGTTAGTTCACTGTTCAACTCTCTTAGTTAGAAGTATAGAAAGCATTTAGAGTCAATTTGTATACTGCATTTAGAATAAGATTGCATTCACATTTTGCATTTTCAAAGATTTTATTTGAAAACCTGTAATGGTTTTTGAGATAGAAATTAGACATGTTCTATATTCCAAACAATGTGAGGTCTAATTGGGACTTCACATTAGAGAGAAACCATGCTGATTACACAAGGAAATTTCACCCTATTAACAATTTGGGTGCTAGAAGGAGGAATTTGAATGTATCAAGGAGCTCCGTATTAGTCATATCATTCTCATAGTGAATATTCCATTTGAAATTTACATCGCAATCACCTATATACCCAAGATGAATATTATAACCTTGATCATATTTTTCAAGATACTACTACTAGTTTCAAAAATCCCATTTTCTCATAATTAGAACCCTTTTACATTGTTCCCTTATGGACCCTCACTCCATAAATGAAGGAGAAGTACTAAGAATATTATTCAAATTCCTAAATAAACCTTAGTAGATACTGTGGATAATTTGATTGATCTTAACTTTGATGAAGTCCCTTAGCATTCGAGTACAATTCCATTAACTCCAATTTCATCTACTCATTCTCAAATTCTTTAGATCTTGATATTGACCTTGAATTTATTAGACAAGGCTGTGAAGTTGCAAAGCGGCTTCTAGCTACATACATGAATATAAATGAACCTAATCTACAATCCTGAAGAGCCTAAATGCCTTGAATTTTTAGCAAGTTTCCATGATATGCTAAAGCATTGTGAGTGCATCCTTTTCAATTTTGACCCAAACAAATGAAATTCTCCAAAAGATCACATAAAAACCTTTCACATGGCCATTTGATTAATGACAATTGAACCTACAGATGTGGTATGTAGACTATTTCCTTATACCTTTGGAAATAAAGCTTCCATGTGGTATTTAAACCTCTTGGTTGGATCAATTTCAAACTTGAAAGAATTTGGATAAGAACTCATAATTTTTTTTGGAGATGAATAAACTCTAGCTGGATTTTGAAAGAGTTATTTCTCATAAAAATGGATAAGAGAGAAAAATAAAAGATTTTAACCAACATTTTACCGCCATTCTCAACAAATTCCCAATAGGGTCTCCACCAACTAAGAAGGTAGTAGTTGAATATTATATTTATGGTCAAAATGCATCTATTGCTATGTTTGTAAAAAGAGCTGGTAAAACCTCTTTAGTTGGTAATTTTGAAGAAGCTAAGAATGTGGAAAAAAATGTCGAGCATGGATAGTAATTCTAGAGGTTAGGGCACTAAAGCCACAATTACTACTAAGAAATTAATTACTTTATCCAGAACACCAACAAAAACAAGCACTGACGTACAAATAAGGAACTGATAAACATGGATGGTGTCTTACACTTAATCAATAATTTGTCCAATGAAATTGCTGACTTAAAAAGGAATTATGAAGGGACTTCAAATCAAAGGACTTACAAACACTTTTATAGGAAATTAATTACAGCCCCAAAATCTCATGTACCTACAAATTTTAATATGAATATAGAATATGGGTGGATGGATAAATACTGCACATAACATCATGCAAACCATTCTTAAAATACTTCCCTTAATGGATTCATTTTATGACTTTAGTCACGAATCAATTTCTTGACCAACAAAAGCAATATGAAATGCTTAGTTAAAAGGTTAAGCACGAGGAAGTTGTAGAAGAGGAATAACCAACCAAAAAAGCAACAATATTCTTGTGGGATACGTCATTAGGGTTGCAGGATGAGGAAGGGGAAGTAATAGAGGAAATTCAGACCACCTATGCAATATCAAGAGACTATGATCTCATAAGTAAATTGCCTATCCCTTCAACCTCTTCTCTCCCACAATAGCTCCAAGAATTTGTTTGCATATTCATCCATGGTCATTTGTTCAAACTTTAACTAATGGAACTCTTGGATTTTATCATCATAGTACCTATTAGAGAGATACTTTTGCTGGAAGTACCTTTTGAATTGCTTCCACACAACCTTTCTTTCATTGATACTCTTGAATTGCCTAAGGTGATTCCACCATATTGATGCTCTGCCATCCAATTTAATATGGCTACCCTTGCCTTCATGTTTCCATAGTAGTCATGGACTTGGGAATACTTCCTGATCCCAATAAGCCTAGTCTCATCTTCTTGTCTAGATTTTACTTCACCATCAAAGGTAGGGGGTTTGGCCTTCTGGAATTATCCATGTGTGTTGTCCTTGAAAGGCATATTTCTATTGTTCTTGTGGGATGAATAACTTGGATTGCTGGTGGAGTCCTTAGAGGTAGATGATTCACTAGTAAAAAATTATGGAGCATATGTCCTATCTCTAGAAATTCTTCTTGAGCTATGGGACCTCTTGTGAGAATGCCTCCTTGAGATACTCCCACTCTTATCCTCATTTCATGAGTTTTTCCCAAGGTGCATATTCCTTTGAATGTATGTCAAGCCTTCAAATATGGCTACATTTAGTTGGTTGTGTTCTTCTTGAGCTCTAATCAAGCTTTCATGATCTACTCTGCAAATTTGTAACTCCACCCTTAGAATTCTCATGGTATATACAATATCTAAAGGAGTTACTTGGTTACTACGTCCATTAGATTCTATCTATACATTCTCAACATGTATATTTTCTCAGGATCATGTGCCATTCATGGTGATAGTTTTCTTGGACCAACCAAGACCAAAGGATTTCTAATTGCATTATCTTGAATGTTGACCCCTAACCATTCTTTATATGGTACTGTATCTACAAAAGTGTTCATATAAGCACACTTGTTAGCTGCATTACATCCTCATAAGCTTATTAAATTAATTTTCATGCATTATGGAAGCTACCCATATTGAGATTTTTTGTCAAATCAAGGCTACATGATCTTTTTTATTCAATTTATAGGAATATCTAAAGCATTTATTTAGAATCATGTACATTTGTTCCCCTTTGGATCAACATTTTAATGACTATAACCATGCTTAGTTTTGATCTCGGAGCTAAAAGTTACAACGCTTCAAAATTACCAATTTTTCCCAATTATGTACTTGATGTCTATTTTTGGTTAATTTGATGTCTTGTTCTATTATGACTTGGAAATTGATGATGTACATGTGTATGTATATGTGTGAGTGTGCGTTTAGGATATTCCTATACTCCATCCTAGTCCTACCAGCCTGTCAGTTATTTTCATTATCAATCTTGCATGCATTTTCTGCATGCAGCATGCATTGCATGCATCCACATGATGCCTAGTCATCAGGTTGACACCGCCAGCACCTAGTCCCTAGTCTTCCAGCACTCGGGAGCTTATTTCCACTTAGATTGAGCCCTCCTAGCTAGTGATGCACCCACTTCTCACCCACCACTTGAGAAGGGCGCATTTTCTCACCTACCACTCCTGTTGTACTTCAGTTAGTTAAGTTATCATCAGTTCTTTTCTTGATTTAAGGCTAGACTGACTCTCAACTGATTGTATCACTCCGATGGACCTCCGATGAGGCTTGAATACCCATTATGAATCTAGATAGCTCCTCATGCGCCCTCCACTGAGCCTCCTTCATTCAGTTAGTGCCTCCATGTGCCAGTTATACCTACCACACTCAGTTAGACTGAGTTTGACTGATGGTTGACAGTTACTTGTGCATTGATGACTCCACCGATGATGAGATAGAATTCTAGTTGTGCTTGATGACACTCCACTGATTTTGGATCTATCCATGCAGGCTGATTCGAATCACACCTAGTGTATTCGAATCCTGAGCATTGTATATTTACTGTTTTACTATTTAGATTAATGTAACATGTGTAATTATTCTGCCTCTATCTGAGCTCCTTTGGATCTATACTCTACTACTCTATTCTTCTTCTATTATTCCTAAATTCTTTCATTGTGAGGTTTACATCATCTCTTGGATCTACTGTGAGCATTTTCACAGTGTGTGCATGCTTGTGGATACACTTGATATGGGTGATTACTATATGTTGATGATATGCTATATATATTCATGGTTGGAAAACTAATGAGAATGCATGGATTATAACACTATTAGCAATATAACACAAATATGCATCATGGCATGAAATTAATACTAACACTTTGAATATTGAATATTTCTTTTTGTTTCCAGAAAAATGGTGAAGATGAATGCTTGGATGATGATCCATACTATGCTGACAATGGACTAGAGAAAGGAGTTGATGATAATGATGATGGATCAGATCAACATGACGATGAAGATGACGAGGATGATGATCATGATGATGATGCTGATGTTGGTGGTGGTAGACACTGATGTTATTGATGAGATTGTGGATGTTTATTACTTTCTCCATGCTACTGGACATGCATTGTTTCTTTTATGATGATCCATGTTCATGTTACATTCTGGGCCATATTGATTTGTATCATGGATTGATGTCGACATATAAACTTTGATTACCCTTGATCATTTTGAATTTTCTATATATTGATATAAAAAAACTTATTTCTTGCAATATTGGTATTTTCATTATATATATCTTTTAGTTCTTTTAACTTTATTATAATGATATGTATGAGAGGTTATTGATCTGATGATATATTTTACTTTCACTTCTTTTGATGAAAGATAATGACAATGTTATTGGTATTATCTTGTAAATTTATATATATTAGAAGTTGTTGATGATCTTTTGATGGAGATGCAATAAATATGATGTAATTATTACTTCCGATGAATGTTGTCCATTTGTCTTAAATTTCTTCATATATGTTATGCAATTAATTTCAATAGTGATATCTGCTTAATTTGTATGTTTCTTTATGTTATTTGAGAACTATGAAATAAATGAGATAATTATAATAATATGATACAATAATTATATTGGTACAAAATTGGATGCAAATGTAGATGCTAAATAGCTAGCCTAATGTGGTGACAATGAGGAATAAAAAAAGGAAGCAATAGTAGGAGCAACATTGGACACAAACCTTGGCACTAATTTGGAAGTCAATTTTGGTGCTATTATGGAATCAAAACTAGAAGCCAAACTAGAAGAAAAACTAAAGGCCAACAAAGAAGCAAAACTAGATGCTAAATGGGACACTAAATGTTGTGTTCATGCGGACGAAAGATAAGAATCAACCCAAGTAGCTAAACAAGAAGCAAAATGTGGCACTATTGTGGAAGCAAAAATAAGCACTAAACTGGGAGCTAAAGTGGTTTCCAACCATGGTGCCAATGTGGAAGCCAAACATGGTGCTAATGTGGACGCAAACAAGGATGCAAAACTAGGCGTTAAAAAGGATGCAACACTTGGTGCTAACGAGGAATCCAAACATGGAGCGAATGTGGTAGAAACCATGGTTGCAAAACTGGATGTTAATGTGGATGCAAAACATGGTGCGACACGGGAAGCAAAACTTGGTGCCAATGAGGAAGCAAAACATGATGCAAACTGGGAAGCAAAACATGATGTAAAATGAGAAGCAAAACAAGGCGCTAATGTGGTAGCACACATGGATGCAATAGTGGACACTAATATGGATGCAAACATGGCAGTAATGTGGAAGCAAACATAGATTCCAAATTGGATGCTAACTTGGTGCTATTCTAGGTGATACTTGGACATAGTTCTTGATGTAATTGGGTGGACACTAAAAAGGTAGCTAAATGGGATGATAAACCTGGCACTATACTAGAAGCTAAATGGGATGATAAACCTGACACTATACTAGAAGCTAAATGGGATGATAAACCTGGCGCTATTTTGGATGAAAAATGGGACATTAAATTGGACGCTAAATGGGATGTTATTTGGGACGATAAATGGGATGCTAAATGGGATGCAATTTTAGGTGCTTTAAAAATTGTTCATGACGTGCTAGGTTTAGCGTCTCCTTGGGCCACTCAATGGGAAAAAAATTACACTAAAAAGGGACACTAATCCTGGTACTAATTACTAGTTTTGTTGTAGTGGATTTGGGGAAGAGATCTCATGTCTAGCTCATGACTACTTGAGTTAACCCTTAGGGATACACAAAAACACACACAAAAACCTAATGGGTTAGATTATTATGTTTGAACATAGCAGTTTCAAGGTAGAGATAATTTAGAGGCCATAGGTTCGAATCCTTTAGAGTCCCTTTGTTTTAGGAGTACATTTTGTACTCCAACGACATTTACATCATGAGGAAGCTTAAGAGATGCTTCTCCATATTCGTGGATGACATACCTAGTAAACCTATTGGTGTATACTATTTCAATAAGGGATTCTAACTGAGCACATGCTGGCCTTAAACTACCCAAATGCATGGAGAGTGGTTCAAATGCTAGTCACAATAACTCTTGGTAACTCGAAGGACCAACCAAATTTAAACCTACGACCTATGGCCTCCTCATTGACAACATGCCTTAAGTAGTTGGTTCAATTAGTTGAGCTAACCCATAGTGAAATAGGGCATTGGACAATTCCTAACATATTATGTGATGAAAGAATTTGTCATCTTTGTGATATTAAGAAAATGGAGGATGAAAATCATTCTCTTAGAATTTTCTATGTATGCCCACTTTAGATCTTGATTTAAGAATATTTGTAACACCACATACTTTTCTAATCCGTTAACTCATCAAAACTATGGTGATTTAGGAGATCTTATCTCCATGCTTTTCGAGCATGGAAATAAATTTCTATAGAAAACCAATTAATTCCTTACTATTTTTATTAGTCTCAATGGACAATAACAATCATCACAGTCTCTCTCTCTCTCTCTCTCTCTAATACACACACACACACATACATATATAATTCTAATTCTATGGAAAACCAATTAGTTCCTTACTATTTTTCTTAGTCTCAATGGACAATAACAATCATCATCCTCTCTCTCTCTCTCTCTCTCTCCCCAACACACACACACACACACACACACACACACACACACACACACATATTCCAAATGGAAAATATCAATCATTCAAGAAGAGTGATCATGAACTGTCCTCAAGGGACTTACATTCATTGTACAACAAGAAATATTATGTTATATAAAGTCTTGCATATTACTAAAGCACATTTCATTATATATATATATTTATTTTTTCATTGGAACATGTCATGGGGAAACCCTCAGGTACTTCCCCTCATTTTGAGGATGGTACCCAAGATAAACCATAAGCCCTGATTACGGGGCCTAAACCGATGGGGACATCAAGTGAGGCCCTTATATAGCAATGTATAGCCACCCAAGGATTTGACCTCGAGACCTTCTACCACAACTTACAACACTCATCCACTTGAGCTAGCCCACCGGGCTTATATATATATTGTTAGTTTTTCATCATTTAATTCAATATGATCTAGGATCTTAATTGAGAGAATAACATGCACAGAAAATAAAACACAAGAGACAAGAGACACAAAGCATTTCACCGAGGAAACCATAAAGGAGAAAACCCCGCAACTTCCTTAGAGATAGAATGAGCAATAGTACAAAACCCCAAAACAAAGAGATGGTCTCCAACAACTTCCTCCTCCTCCACTTGTGCAAACTCCTCCTCTCTCTCACTAATACGAAGTGATTGAGTGTGTGAATGATCAAATAGAGAGGAGCACCCTCTCTATTTATACTTTACCTTTCACTTAGCCTTAACTCCAAACAGGTCGGTCCCTAAGTGTAACTAATTGGGTCGAATTCTCTAGGAGATTCTAATAACCCATTAATAACTTAACTATGGGGTCTAATACCCTGACATACATGGGAGGATTGATCTCAGTGACTTTACATGAACCAAGTACAATAATGACTTCTCCGACTGGAGGAATAAACATCTTTGTTGAAGGTACAGTAATAAAATACAAATACAAAATGCAAGTGCATACATTCCGAAGTTACAAATACATCAACACTCCCTCTTAACTAGGAAGGTATTCTCTTGACATAGTTCATCAGCACAAGTCTTCGTCACTGGATCATCATCGTCACTGCTGCTGCTATCTCTATCATCAATCTCCAATCTACTCGTCATAGGAAGTTCTACAGAGCTAACCCTTGTTCATGCTGGATGTAGGCCTAGCCTCCATGTAGGTCTTCATCATATCTGCGAGAAAGCCATCCAGTAGGTACATCTCAGGACTGATTACACTGCCTCTGTAAAACCTGCAAGATCTCCCAGGAATGATTATATACCACTGCAAAACCTGAAGGAGAATCTCAGGACTGATTATATGCCACTTGCAAAACCTGTGTACCCTACTGTCACCTCATCATCTTCAGATCATCTCATCATCCACAGAGCACAGCCCATATGCAAATCATACAACACTTACACCACCGACATGGGAGAACACATCTCCCAGCATTTGGGGAAGGCTCCAACCCTTAATTTTTCACCATGGGAGAACACATCTACCACCATGTGAAAAATGGCTTCAACCCTTACATCTACACCATGGGAGAACACATCTACCACCATGTGAGAATGGCTCCAGCCCTTACATCTGCACCATGGGAGAACACATCTACCACCATGTGAGAATGGCTCAAGCCCTTACATCTGCACCATGGGAGAACACATCTACCACCATGTGAGAGTGGCTTAGCAATTACATCACTACCATAGGAGAACACATCTACAATCATGTCGGAAAAGCTCGACAATTACATCACGACCATGGGAGAACACATCTACAACCATGTCTAAAAATCCCGAAAATTACATCATGACCATGGGAGAACACATCTACAGCCATGCCGAAAAATCCCATGTGCATCTGCGTCTTCCGGACTCATCACTTCCCCTTGGAAGGAACCTCGATCTGAAGTGCACCAAGCTTCTCTCTGAAGTATTCAAACTTCACTCTGGCCAGCGGCTTGGTCAATACATCGGCTATCTGCTCGTCCGTTGCAACATAGTGGAGCTTCACTGCACCATATCCCTGATATAGTGATACTTGATCTCGATGTGCTTCGACTTGTGATGGAACACCGAGTTCTCAGACAACTTCACACAACTCTGGTTGTCGCAATATATACAAGTCACATCCAACTGGAGATCAAACAAATCAGATAGGCTTCCTCATCCATACTGCCTTACAGTTAGCTGAACAATCTGCGACATACTCTGCTTCGACTGTACTCAGTGCCACACAGGACTGCTTCCAAGAGATCACACCTGGTCCCAAACTGAAGCAACACCCTGAGGTGCTCTTCCTATCAATGGCACTGCTGGCCCAATATGAATCGACATAACCCGCCAGGTTAATCTTCTGATTCGCATCATACTTGAGCCCATAATCAACCGTACCCTCCAGGTACCTCAGAATATGCTTTGCAACAATCAGGTGAACATGTCTCGGATCTGTTAGGAACTAGCTCAATGTGTTCACAGCAAAGCAAATATCTGGTCTCGTGTTTGTCAGGTACATTAAGGACCCAATCATTTGACGATACATCGTGGCATCAACCGACTCTGATGAAGCATCACTCAATAGCTTCAAGTTCGATGCCATAGGTGTGGCCATGGCATTGCATTCCATCATCCCGAACCGCTTCAGGATCGCTACTGCATACTTCCCTTGTCCAAGGAATATTCCATCCGCACTCTGCCACACCTCCATGCCTAGAAAATAGTGCATCATACCCAAGTCCTTCATCTCAAACTCGGCAGCAAGCTTCCTCTTCATATTAGCAATCATCCCATCCTCACCTGTTACAAACAGGTCATCCACATACAATAGGAGTATCATTGGATTGGCTTCCTCAACCTTGTAGTAAAGGTTGGAATCTGATTTACTCTTGGTAAAGCCCAAACAAGTCAGGAAGCTGTCTATCCTTTCGTACCACGTCTTGGGTGCCTGTTTCAAACCGTACAAGGATTTCTTTAGTTTGCACACATGAGACTCCCTGTCATGTGTCTCAAACCCGAGTGGCTACTCCACATACACTTCCTCTTCCACTACACCATTCAAGAACACTGTCTTGACATCCATTTGGTGTATCTTCCAATTCATCATTGCAGCTAGAGCAAGAACTGTTTTGATGGAAGTGTACTTGTCTACAGGTGCAAATGTCTCCTCATAGTTTATTCCTTCTTTCTGGGAGAAGCCACGTGCTACAAATATTGCCTTGTATTTCTCTATGCTTCCATCTGTAGCATGCTTGATCTTGTAGATCCAGTTGGAAGTCACCATAGACTTCCCTTCTGGTCTTGGGACCACATCCCAGACATCATTCTTCATTATCAACTGGTACTCCTTGATCATGGCATCCTTCCATTCCTTTCTTTCTGTTGCTTCTTCATAGTTGGTAGGTTCCTTGTCAATGATGTCACATAGCAGGGCTACATAACTGGTGTATGGCCTCGGTCTCTTGCTTTCTCTATGCATTCCTTCTGAAGCACCATACCTTTCTGCATCTTGAATTACCTCTTGTAGCCATGCTGGTTTCCTTTTGGGAGAATTCTTTTGATAGAGTGGATCTATAGGTTCCTGTGGGTCTTCCATCTTGTGTTCTTCATATTCTTCTGGAATCGCTTCTTCCATTTACTGTATTTCTGATCCTGGGAACTTTAGGTTCTTCAATATCTTCAATAGGTATCTTTTTTGATTTGTTGTATGCTGAGTCTTCGTCGCTTGTTCTTCTGTTAATTTTTTAGCATTAATTCAACATACTCTAGGATCTTTACTGAGAGAATAACATGTACAGAATATCAAGCATATCAAACACAACAAGCAATCACATGAGACAATAGACACACAGAGTTTCACTGGGGAAAACCATAAAGGTGAAAAACCCAACAACTTCTTCAGAGATAGAAAGAGAAATGATACAACCCAAGGACAAGAGATAGTCTCCTAGTAGTAGCTTCTCCTCCTCCACTAGTGCGCCACTCTCCAATGAGTGTATAAGTGAGAAAGTGAATGATCAAATAGAGTGCCTCCCGCACTCTATTTATACTTGACTTGACTTTCCTAATAAACTTTAATAGGTCGGCCTCAACTTAACCACTTAACATAATGTTGACAGGGCCGACCCCCAATAGGGTGGTCTAATAACCCTTTGACCCACATGACTTATACAGGGCCGATCCCATCAAGGTGGTCTAATAACCCATCAAGTATACGTTACGACACTTACAATATAAATGACGACACTTCCGTATAGAGGAATAATAACATCTCTATAGGAATACAATATACATATGTGAAATACATTTTGAAGCTACATATACATCAACACTCCCTCTTAACTAGGAAGGTATTTCTCGACACAGATCTGCTAGCACAAGTCTTCTTCTCTGGATCATCGTCATTGTCTCTGCTGCTGCTATCTCAATCAATCTCTAATTTGCTTGTCATAGGAAGTTCTACAGAGCCAACCCTTTTTCATGCTGGATGTAGGCCCACCACCTGTAGGTCTTCATCATCACTGGCCATACTGTGGATCCCAGGACTAATTACGTGCGTCAACAAAACCTCGAAAGAGCATCCCAGGACTTTTACGAGCACACAGCTCAACCTATCGGATCTCCCATGACCTTTTACATGCCACTGCACAACCTATCCATGGCCACAGAGTATCATCCTGATACTGATGATCATACTGATCATAACATCGTTCACGAAGCACAACCCAAATGCACATCACATAGCACTTACATTCACCGGCATGGGAAGACACACTTCAACCATCCGTGAAAGGCTCAACACTTATATCTACGCCATGGGAAGACACACTTCGACCATGCGAGAATGGCATCGCACTTATATCCATAGCCATGGGAAGACACACTTCAACCATGCTAGGAATGGCACAACACTTATATCAAAGCCATGGGAAGACACACTTCAACCATGCTCGAATGGCACAACACTTATATCGCAGCCATGGGAAGACACACTTCAACCATGCTCGAATGGAACAACTCTTACATCAACGACCATGGGAAGACACACTTCAACCATGTCGGAATGGCCCCAACCCTTATATCTGCACCATGGGAGGACACACCTACCACCATGTGAGAATGGCTCATGTGCATCTGTGTCTTCGGAACTCATCACACATAATCCAACTGATTATGTAATGTATCCACCTGATACATAAAATCACATATGATCATCCTGATCATCATCATAGCATCATCCTGATGCATATCATCCAAAGTATCATCCTGATACTCATCTCACATGATCATCCTGATCATCATCATTGCATCGTCCCGATGCATATACATATACATGATCTAACTGATCATACCAAGCATCCAATTGATGCATATATATATATATACATGATCCAACTGATCATACCAAGCAGTAACTGGAGCATCATCCTAATGCTCATCGCACAATGCTTACATCCACAGCCATGGGAAGGATCCTCCTCTCACCATGGTTGGAATGGCTTCTGCAAATGTGTCCCGTCACTTCTTCCTTGAAGTATCTTCAATTTGAAGAACACCAAGCCTCTCTCTGAAGTACTCAAACTTCACTATGGCTATTGTTTCGTCAACACATCCGCAACCTGCTCATCCGTCGCAACATATAGGAGCTTCACTGCTCCTCTCTACACCATATCCCTGATATAGTGATATTTGATCTCAATGTGCTTCGACCTATCGTGGAACACTGGATTCTCAGATAGCTTCACACAACTCTGGTAATCACAAAAGATACCAGTAGCCTCCAGTGGGAGATCAAATAACTCATATAGTATCTTTCGGAACCATACTGCCTCACAACTAGCCGAACAAGCTGCAACATACTCTGCTTTGGCTATATTCAGTGCTACGCAGGACTGCTTCCTGCTAAACCAAGAGATCACACCTGATCCCATACTGAAGCAGCACCCAGAAGTGCTCTTCCTATCTGCAGGACTGCCTGCCCAGTCCGAATCAACATAACCCTACAGGTTAAACTTTTGATTCGTATCATACTTGAGCCCATAATCAACTATACCCTTTAGGTACCTCAGAATATGCTTTACAGTAACCAAGTGAACACTTCTCAGATCCGTCAGGAACTGGCTTAATGTGTTCACCGCAAAGCAAATATCTGGTCTCGTATTCGTTAGGTACATCAAGGACCCAATCATCTGACGATACATCATGACATCAACCAACTCAGATGAAGCATCACACAGAAGCTTTAGATTCGATGCCATAGGTGTGGCCATGCCTTTGCAGTCCATCATCCCGAACCTCTTCAGAATCTCTACTGCATACTTCCCTTGTCCAAGGAAGATTCCATTTGCACTCTGCCACACCTCCATGCCTAGAAAATAGTGCATCCTCCCCAAGTCCTTCATCTCGAACTCGGAAACAAGATTCCTCTTCGTGTCGGCAATCAATCTATCCTCTCTCGTTACAAACAAGTCATCCACATACAATAAGAGTATCACAGGATTTCCTTCCTCAACCTTGTAGTAAAGGTTGGAATCTGCTTTACTCTTGGTAAAGCCCAAACTGGATATAAAGCTGTCTATCCTACCATACCAAGTCCTAGGATCTTGCTTCAAGCCATACAAGGCTTTCTTCAACCTCCACACATATGACTCTCTGTCAGGTGTCTCAAAACCAAGTGGATGTTCCACATACACTTCCTCCTCAACTACACCATTCAAGAAAGCTGTCTTGACATCCATCTGGTGTATCTTCCATTTCATCACTGCAGCCAGGGCAAGTACTGATCTGATGGAAGTGTACCTGGCTACAGGTGCAAAAGTCTCTTCATAGTCAATCCCTCTTTCTGGGAGAAGCCACGAGCTACAAACCTCGCTTTGTATTTCTCCATGCTACCATCTGCAGCATGATTGATCATATAGATCCATTTGGAAGTCACAACAAACTTCCCTTCAGGTCTTGGGACCACATCCCAAACATGATCGATTGGTAATTCTCGACCATGGCATCCTTTTACTATATCCTGTATCCTGGGAACTTCAGATTCTTCAATATCTTCAATAGATATTTTGAACTTCGTCGCTAAAACAAATGTTGTAGTCCTTCTTTTGTAGGTGATGGTATACGATATTTCCTACAAAACAAGTTAAATTGCATGATTAGAAACATCTCATAGTTTTTAGAACAAATTCTTACACATAAAGAAATATGTCATACAGTCATGCAATTATTTTAGCCAATGCTTCAATACAACATTTATCCATATCCCGTGACTTTCTAGATGCCTTCCAATCTCTACGACAACATTGTTAAGAGTGTGCACAACTCCCAACATGTCAGCAAAGAGGTTTCATTCTAGATAAGTAGCAATGGAATGTTGTACAGTGCCATAGGCCACTTACCCATTACATGCATATTAGTGGTAAATTGTTCATTAATGCAATTATTCTAATATGCATGGTACACAACCTAAGTCTAGGAACATAATTATATACATCATTGAGCAGCAATATTTAAACAATCAAATATGCAAGAAATGACAATTCAAATACTTATCTTTGTTTGTTTGTTAAGTGGACTCCCTCTCAATCTTTGCTTCCTTGTAGGAACTACTGGAGTGTGCTCCCTCTTGATCTGGATTATATGTCCTATCCCTCCTGGACCACTATGCATGCTTAAATGTGCACTAGTGTCATGATTGTGCCATCCTCAAGATCTCATGCATAATCATACATTCATTAGTATAATCTCAAAACAAGATAATCTTAAACATGTATAGTCAAGATCATTTCATACACAGATAATTTATCACAATTCTTTTACTCATGCATATTCCTATTTGACCATAGGACTTTTCTGGTTAGTCATATCATCAATCAAAGTAAGAAGCATAAGATGCCTAAACCCATGATTACTCAAACCTATAACTTCATGAATAATCATTATCAATCATACCAAGTATACTTATATAAGAGATCATAACACAAGGTAGGATTCTAACTTGATATAGGAAAAACATACCTGGATTAGCATGCTAGCTAGTTATGTCTAACATACCCGCATAATGTTTTCTTGTTCTCTTCAATGACTTGTGCTAGTAACCTGCATATCTCATAGGTTAACCATTATAGAACCAAGTTATACATACCTCGTAAGTAGATCTTCTATGTGATCCATGACAATGGATGAATCTTTGTATTCATGTCACCATGGTCATATGTTCTTGAACTAGAACATGATTTGTCTTTCTTGATGTACCTTTCATGTTAGCGGACAACATCAACCTCATACAACACCACAATGCATTATTACAATCATAAGTGTCAAAACCCTAATCAATGAATATCTTCTATCATGCATTCATATTTTTATTAAGGTGATACGACAAGTCTAAAATTAATCAAGATTGTACTAATCTTAATGAAGACAAACATATCATAAACTTAATCATGAACAGATTTCGAAACATACCCGTAAGTCATACTTGTCGAGTTTGCTTGTAATCTTCTTATGTAAGGCCTTAGCCTCATCTCCCTCTGAAACTGGAACTTCTTCACTTATGCAGGTGACCAATCCATTCTCTTCTAGGATTAACCCAATCCACTTGATTTGCAGAAACTGGATTTGGAGCTGGATTAGGGTTTGTCAGGGAAACCCTAAAAATTCAAACTTCTGAAAGGATAGAAAGATGCGCCTTGATGAGCTGATCAACCTGGTATACTCAGAATTTGAAAACTGCAAAGTTTCACCCCTCAAATTTGCTTTTCAATCTTCCGGATTCACTAGGGAGGACCCTGAATTTGGGTTTGAATTTCCTGGAGCTTCACCCAACCAAATAGTTTGATCCAAAGCTCAAAACTTCGATTTTTCCAAGGAGCTTCCAGCCATGGTCACAGAATTCAAAAATTCCAACTTTTGTAGAAGCCTTAATTTTCCACTTTTCCGATCAAAGTCCTGAACTAGGGTTTGATCAATCCTGACCTTCTGCCCAACCAAAAAATTCGATCTTGGTCTCTAAATTTTGATTTTGATGAGGATCAGCCAGCCGTGGTCTCCGATTACAAAAATTCCAACTTTCTCTGAAATCCTAAATTCCCGTAGCCATGAATGAAGGTGCTCAAAATCCAATTCTGTTTTGACAGAAATATGCACCTGATTGTTTCTGGTGTAACTCATAAATTTCGGATCTACAGGGTCTAAAACTTTTGCTTGTGGTAGCCTGACCTGTTAACTTTCCAACCCCATAGGTCTAACCTCAAATGGATTCTCTGAGAGAGAGTTATGCCAAGTGTCGCAACGTGACCTGTTTATGGGATAAAACAAGAGAGTGAACTTGTATGGAGTGCCACGTGTCAATGGTTCAATTTCGGCCTTTGAAAATCGTACCTGTGAAAGTACAGTCCGTGCCCTACCTGCCAATTTTTATGAAATTTTATTTGGAGATTTCTAGCCCAAGTTGTGACCTTTTTTCCTCGGTCACCTTTTTATGACTGAGATATGGAAGAGGTAGAAACCCTATAGTATACAGATCATAAATATGAAAGTACAACGAATTAGAGGCTCTCCTTCAGACACAAGGTACATGGGGATCTTATCTTCTACCTGTAAGATTTTTAGATCCTGAAACTTCATCAAAATGAATTTATAGCGAAAGTTATACGATGACTGGTTTTTGCTATATCAAGCCCTAGCTTCGCAAGTGCAACAAGTGTCATAAATGCCATACCATGCCTTCTTTCAGGCTAGCTCTGATACCATGTTAATTTTTGAGCATTAATTCAACATACTCTAGGATCTTGACTGAGAGAATAACATGTACAACATATCAAGCATATCAAACACAACAAACAATCACATGAGACAATAGACACACAGAGTTTCACTGGGGAAAACCATAAAGGTGAAAAACCCCACAACTTCCTCAGAGATAGAAAGAGAAATGATACAACCCAAGGATAAGAGATAGTCTCCTAGCAGCAAATTCTCCTCCTCCACTAGTGCACCACTCTCCAATGAGTGTATAAGTGAGAAAGTGAATGATCAAATAGAGTGCTTCCCACACTCTATTTATACTTGACTTGACTTGCCTAATAACCTTTAATAGGTTGGCCTCAAATTAACCACTTAACATAATGCTGATAGGGCTGACCCCCAATAGGGTGGTCTAATAACCCTTTGACCCACATGACTTATATAGGGCCGACTCCATCAAGGTGGTCTAATAACCCATCAAGTATAAGTTACGACACTTAAAATATAAATGACGACACTTTGGTATAGAGGAATAATAACATCTCTATAGGAATACAATATACATATGTGAAATACATTCCGAAGTTACATATACATCAACATCTTCGAAACAAGTCTCTCTTGTAGGTGATGGTATACAATCTTTCCTACAAGTCAAGTTCAATTGCATGATTAGAAACATCTCATAGTTTTCAGAACAAATTCTTACGCATAAAGACATAGGTCATATAGTCATGCAATTATCTTAGCCAATGCTTCAATACAACATTCATCCATATCTCGTAACTTTCTAGATGCCTTCCATTTCTACCAGAACATTGTTAAGAGTGTGCACTACTCCCAACATGTCAGCAAGAAGGTTTCATACTAGATAAGTAGCAATGGAATGTTGTACAGTGCCATAGGCCACTTACCCATCACATGCATATTAGTAGTATACTGTTCATTAATGCAAATATCCTAATATGCATAACAAACAACCTAAATCTAGGAACATAAGTATATACACCATTGAACAATATTATTTAAATAATCAGATATACAAGAAATGACAATTCAAATACTTATCTTTGTTTGTTTGTTGGGTGGACTCCCTCTCAAACTTTGCTTCCTTGTATGAACTACTGGAGTGTGCTCCCTCTTGATTTTTACTTCCTTGCAGGAAATACTTGAGTGTGCTCCCTCTTGATCTTTTCTTCCTGGATTATCTGTCTTTGAACTTATATCCATCCTGTACCACTATGCATGCTTACTAGTTTCATCACTGTGTCATCCTCAAGATCTCATACATAATCATGTATTCATTAGTATGATCTCAATACTATTAAAACATTATGATTCTAAATAATCTTAAACATGTATGGTCATGATTATTTCATACAGGTAATTTATCACAAGCGTTAGTATTCAAGGTTTCAGGGAGTACTTCTTTTACTCATGCGTATTCTTATTTGACCATAGGACTCTTCTAGTTTTTCATATCATTAATCAAACTAAGAAACATAATATGCATAAACCCTTGATTACTTAAACTTCTAACTTCAAGAATAATCATTATCAATCATACAAAAGTATACTTATCTAAGAGCCTAACACAAGGTAGGATTCTAACTCGATATAAGAAAACATACTTGGATTATCATGTTTGCTAGTTATGTCTAACATACCCAAACAATGTCTTCTTTGTTCTCTTCAACGATTTAGAGACCTTGTACTAGTAATCTGCATATCTCATAAGTTAAGCATTGTAGAACCAAATTATACATAACTCGTAAGTAGAGCTTCTATGTGATCAGTGACTGTGGATGAGTCTTTGTATTCATGTTACCATGGTCATATATTCTTGATCTAGAACTTGATTTGTATTTCTTGATGTACCTTTCATGTTAGCAGACAACATCATCCTCATACAACACCACAGTGCATTAGTACAATCATATGTGTCATAACCCTAATCAATGAATGTCTTCTATCATTCACATGCATTCATACTTTTACTAAGGTGATCAGAAAAGTCTAAAATTAATCAAGATTGTACTCACCTCAATAATATGAAGACAAACATATCATGAACTTAATCATCAGATAAATGAAACAAATTTCAAAACATACTTGTATCTCATCAAGTCATACGTGTTGAGATTGCTTATACTCTTCTCTATAAGGGTAAAACCCTAACCATCCAAGGTAGATTACTTGTAAACATCTTATATAGGTTCATGGTGCTAGGATGATAGAATATCAGTCCCATTTAAACCTCCTTCATTGCTGCCTTATGAGTCTCCCAACCTTGCTAGGGTTTCTTCTTACTTGGAAACCCTAATTTTCAATCTCCTTCCTCCCACAACATTTTGATGGAGGATTAATATCTATGATGAATGGATTACAAATCCATTTTCAAAGTTTCCAATTTTGCATCAGGTGTCTCCAACATTGTATCAGGTTGTGCCATACCTAAAAACTGAAAACCCTAAGTGAGAGCTTCTTCCTCCTCTTCTTTGATTTCCTCCGTTGATCCATTTCATATGTGCCGTATTTTTTTTGGTATAAATCTAAAATTTCGGATCTGTAGGGTATGAAACTTTGGCCTGTGGTATCCAGACCTGTCATATTTCCAACCCCACATGTTTGAGATTCATTTGTTTCTTCATCAGGGAGATATGCTCAGTTTTCCAACATGACCTGTTTAAGGGATGAAACAACATTACAGAGTGCCACGTGTCACTGTTTTAACTTCGACCTCTGAAAATCGGACTTGTGAAACTATAGTCCGTTCCTTAACTGGCACTGTTTACGGAATTCCATTTGGAGCTTCCTAGCCCGAGATATGACCTTTTTACCTAGGTCACCTATTTAGGGCTTCATTCTGGAAGAGGCAGAAACCCTAACTTGTACGGATCATATCTCAGAAAGTACAACGAATCTGAGGCTGAAATTCGGACACAGGGTACAGGAAAATTTCATCTTCGGCCTATCCAATTTTTAGATCCTGAAACTTCGCCAAAATTGATTTATAGCGAAAGTTCCACGATGACTAGGTTTTGCTATACAAAGCCCTAGATTTCAAATTGTCGCAAGTGAGGCAAGTGTCGTAAATTCCATACATGCCTTCCTTTAGGCTAGCTCTGATACCATGTTAGTTTTTCATCATTTAATTCAATATGATCTATGATCTTAACTGAGAGAATAACATGCACAACAAATCAAACACAAGAGACAAGAGACACAAAGCATTTCACCAAGGAAACCATAAAGGAGAAAACCCCGCAACTTCCTCAGAGATAGAATGAGCAATAGTACAAAACCCCAAAACAAAGAGATGGTCTCTAGCAGCTTCCTCCTCCTCCACTTGTGCGAACTCCTCCTCTCTCTCACTAATACAAAGTGAGTGAGTGTGTGAATGATCAAATAGAGAGGAGCACCCTCTCTATTTATACTTTATCTTTCACTTAGCCTTAACCCCAAACAGGTCAGCCCCTAAGTGTAACTGATTGGGACGACTTCTCTAGGAGAGTCTAATAACCCATTAATAATTTAACTCTGGGGTCTAATGCCCCGACATACATGCGAGGATTAACCTCAATGACTTTACATGACCCAAGTACAATAATGACTTCTTCGACTTTAGAATATAAAGGTCATCTAGACTTAGACTTCGACATATTAATACAAACACTTGCTAACTTTAGGTTACTTTATGTTTAGTTATAGTATTAAAGTAAATACAAGTCATTTTAGGGTTTGAGCAGTTAGGGTTTATATCATCTCATTATCATAAAGATAAGGTGGTTCTCTTTATTTGATAATAGAAGAAATTTTTTCTCTCTTTTAGTTCTCTCTTTGTGTTCTTGTTTTTTTTTGTATGTCTGGTTTTCATACTATTGTTTCAGAGCCACGGTGAGGGGAAGTAGAAGCAAAACATGAGAAAGGTACATGGAGTAGAATGTTTAGTGATGGACCAAGGGAATTTATTTGATATACACTAAGAAGCCAAAGGGGTTTCAAACTAATTGAAACTAGGTATTATTTTTCTGGTTTAGATGAAGAGCATCATTATTTTGGTTGAATCAAATTTTTAAGAGAGAATATATTTTATTTCAATTTAAATCTAGGTTTAAATATTTTTTTGGTTTAAATCAAAGATTAACATTAGAAAAATAGAGATGTAGGAATTCTGATTTGTAGGGTTTTGGGTAGATTTTTTGGGCAACTATTGTTTTCCAGCCATATGACTGTATGGACATACCACATTAATATACAAATATAATGTATAGACAATTCCATATGATCGTATGGATTGTATGAAATTTGTAACATAGGTCGTAAATTTTATGAGTTTTGGTTATCAACTTTTAATGTTTGAAATTTTGAGTGTAATTTCCATTTTTGGCCTAAATTATTGAATCACTTTTGTAATTTATGCAATTTTATAGGAAGGTTTCTATATTTTAGAAACTAGTTGGTAGATTTGTGGAAAATTGTGCATTTTTTGATTGTACTTTTATAAATTTATCTTCTTTTGGTAGAAATTTGACTAAGTAGTGGTAGATTTAGTGGTATGGGATATAACCTTTGATTTTATGAGCATCCTTTTAGCAGTTTAGTCTCTATTTCAACACTTATGTTTACAAAATTATCTGATAAAATGGATATTTTTTCCAATATCATGTTGGAGGGTAACAAAAAATTCTCTGGTAGAAATTATAATACCTAGAAACAATGTATGTTAGCCATTTTTGAGTATAGGTGTTTGGATCAACTTGTATATATCGAGGAAGGAAACTTAATCAGAAACATCAATAAAAGACCAAGACACATATGATGAGTGAAATAGACAAGCAATAATGCTCATAAAGCTATCTATGTTTGACAAGATTCTTCTAAAGTGCAGGATGATGGCACTATGAAGGATGCTGTAACCATTTGGAAGCACTCGAGAGGATTGCATGAAGTCTTAGACAAAGGTAGAGCCTTTTTCTTGAAAAATATATTGTTTTCTATTACAATGAATGAGAATGAATTTGTAAATGAAAATTTGGTAAAGATTAAAGATAATAGAGAACAATTGAATGCCACTGGGTGGAAGATGGAAGAAGAAAACATAGTGATAATTACTCTTAACAGTTTACCAGTTGCATTTCCATTTTAATGAAAAACTTAATATTAATGCAACTGGAAAAGACCTTAAGTTTTATGAGCTATGCATAAACATTTTGCAGCAAGACAGGTGAAAAAAGAAGTTTGGTAGTGAAAATACATTACCAAGTTTAAAATATTTTCAAATGAGAATATTTTCAAAATGTCATTATTGTGGAAGGGTGGTTTATAAAAGGTAGTTTGTAGAAATAAGTTGTGGGATGAAAAGCACACCTAGGGAGGCTCTCAACAAAAGGAAAAGGTCAATGTTGCAAAACAATGGAAAGTTACTGCTATCTTTGGCTTCATGGATAAGCAAGAAGATCACGGAGAGTCATCTACTTGGTATATTGATTATGGTGCATCATGCCATTTCACCAAAAAACATAATTGGTTTGTTCAGTATGATGTTTGTGTTTCATCTATGATTTTTTGTGGTGTGAAATAGTTCAGAATAAAAGTAAAAGTAAATGTACAAATTACCTTGAGAGGTACGTGGTTTGTCTTACTTAATATCTACTATGTACTAGGTGTGGAACATAATTTGCTTTCAGCAAGTCAAATTATGAGTTAGAGCCCCCACATACATGTCATTTTCAGTGACTACAAATGCTACATGGTTGAAAAGGGCAACGAGAATAGAATTTCTCTCGGTACCGAAGATCACAGATTGTTCTAGTTGGTTGATAATGAGGAAGCCACATAACATGCTTTGCTGGCAAAGAGTGTTCAAGAAACTAGTTCACTATGGAATCAAAGGTATGGAATTTTAATTTTTTAATATCATTCTTATGTGTCTAAAGAAAGGTTAGAGTTATAATGATACTTAACACCCTTGATGATGAAGAATTGAAGTGGACAACGAGACCCTTTCTACACCAAAAATTGACTTTAAAATGATGAATTTTGCACTTGATTAGAGACTGGTCACTACTTCTCCCAAGAATAAGGGAAATTGGTCATGAAATTGGGCCTTGAATGAATGACCATACCTATCTAGTCACTACATTGAGCCCGAAAAGCACGACCATAGTTCCAATTTAAGAAAAGTAACACTGAAAAGTGCACAATGAGTTAAATAAAAGTTCAAACTGTGCATGGAAAGGACTTGGAATACATGCAAAGCATTCAATTTGAAATCATAACCTAAATTAGACCTAATGAAAATCTATAAAAGAGACCTATAGGGTGAAGATACATAGGTTTGAAAATGTTAGAGAAAAGGATGAAGAGTAGTAGTATATCGAAGAGAAAAAATTCTCCATGGCTTGGAGCTTTGTGATTGAGGCTAAGGGCAAAGGAGGGAACTTAGAATATGGAGAATAAGAGTACAAAAATCAATGACTAAAAGGATTGTAAGTACTATCTTCTTCATTATTAATACAAATTGATTCATTTTCCCTCCCCCGAGATACATGCTATATGTTTTTTAAGCAATGAATAGAGTAGTTTCTATATGCATGATTGATTATTTGTTAGAATCAATGAGGAAGGTTCGTTGTGTATTTGTGTGCAAGTGCGTTCACAAGCCTTAGGAGCAGGGAACTAGAATACAAGGATCCATGTTGGAAAAATCCATTGGACAAGATTCAATAATAAGGTGCACTTAACTTTATTCTCAAAACCCTTTTGATTATTATGCATGCAGAATCTACCGAAAAGTAGGAATAATCATTCTCTATTTCTTTGTCAATGAACTTGACCCATTCACCAGGGAAAGCACTTTGCTTAAAAGCACTGCATTTCTTTCCATTACAAGAGAATTTGTGACCACACCAGGTAAATTTCCTTGAACTTTCTTGAGGTCTAGTTTTTTTTCTTTGTTGTTTACTCTTTAGAAACCTTATTATAGCATGTCTTCCCATAGTGATTAGTCTGGGAAAGTTTGAGACAAATCTGAGCATTTTTTCTCAATATTTGGGTAATTTTTTCTCTCTCAGACTGCGTGGTCATGCCTGTTTGACCAACAATAGCGACCGATCACCCTTTTCATCACCAAGGTCGTGACCATACCAATCTGGTTGCTCCTTTCAAGCCAACAATAGTGACCATACTGTAAACAAGTAATTTTTAGAGCCTTTTTATGGGTTTGATTGCTTGCATGTGGCATTTTATTGCTTGCATGTGCATTTGATTGCTTTCAAGTGCATTTGATTGATTGCATGTTGCATATGATTGTTTTCATCAAAATAAGCTTAAGAATTTGCTGTGATTGCATGTTTTTAAAAAAAAAACTACTTATCAACTATCATAGTTTGTTGTGCATCGGGTATTGCATGTTTTTGTAGTTATTTCATTGTGTTAAAGAAAAGGAAAAAAAAATGCTTTTTTTTTCTATTAGATTAAGAATCATTCATAGAAAGGAAATATTTTGGTTTTGGCATATTGCATTGGTTGATTCATCACCATTGAGTCAATAATATCATAAAACAATTTTTCAGACTATACCTTTGAGTTAAAAAACAAATATTAGAATGAATGCTTACTTAAAACCAGTTGGACTTCAACTTATAGAAACCATGCATTAGACTATTTTTAGGGCCTTGGTTCAAGGTAAGAGAGTAAACATCTCCAAGGCCACTAAACATAAAACTAGGAAATTGATTAATGAGAGAAAATCTATTAGTAGTAAAGAACATTTGTCAAGAAAGCACATTTAACACATGTGTCAAGCACTATAGTCAAGCTAAGAAAGTGGGGTAGATATCCCCTCTTCACTTGTTTGGTGGGATTAATGCATGTACAAGGTTTTTTGTTAAAGTGGCAAGTCCTTGGGTTGACACCAATTTTCTAAAGCTTCAAGTCAAGGGCTTAAGTCCTGCATTCCCTGCCCATACACCTAATCTTGACTTATGACTATTTCTCTAAGCCATTGATTATGAAGTGGTAACGTTAGTTACTATTCCTAGGACATCACATGGGTGAATGCTAGTGGGAAGTCCTTGGGTGCTTGAAACATGCATCTAACATCCACCTCAGTTATTTTGGGGGGTATTTGTCAAAGGAAAGTACTTGCACCTCCATTGATTTTTGTGTGAGGGTTATCACAACTGTTTCATTCACACCTTCATTGAGTGATTATTAAGGCTTCATATCCCTCAATAACCAATTTTTGGAACTATGCTTTTCACTAATTGGAGCAGGGCCTTAACCACCTTGCTTTAGTTTTTCAAAGAGTAGTTTTCTTGTTATATCTTAGAGTTATTTTGTAGTCATGTGCTTTTTGTGATACTTTGTGTCTAATTGGCCTCACGAATGACTGTTTGGGTTTTTTATTTACATATATTATTAAAAAACGAAACTTAAAACAGTTCAAAGTGATTAACCTACCAACCCACCATTCCAGACATTAGAGAGGCAAGTCACTAAATCTTGAAGGTCCCGCTACTTCGTGGAGATGCTAACACTCACCTAAAAACAATTGCAGTGACTTAGAAGATGAAATATTCACAACTTTTGATATCCCTATTGGAGAAAACACTTATTTCTCAGAATCTGGCCAGGCTCCTCCACAAAGAGACTTAGTTCAAGATTCATTAAATACAATTGATGAGCTTAATTCACTAGACATTGAGACTATTGAGAATCCAACACTTACCAATATTAATCCAGCTTTAACAGATCTTAATGGCCCGATTGACCTGGCAGTGGGTTGCATCACTACCTTTTGATTTGTCTTCTTTTTTTCTTTTATTTGTGACATACCATATCTTATCCTAGTGCATCATCAGATGCCCAAGGTCCTAGTTCCATAATGCCTCATATGGATATGGGGTGGCACTCATGCCTCCGCTACCACCAACATGCTTCAAATTTTGGGAAATTATCCTTATGGAATGCCAACGGCCAGTGTGCCAGTTCCACCCACTTTCCCTATCACTAGCATGACCATAACAAGCACTTCAATGCCTCTCACTAACTTCTTTGGTCCTAATCCCTAAAGTGAGTCGATTTCATCTTTAGGTATCCCTATTGATGGGCATGCTTTACCAAACATGGGTTTTCCATATGGTTGGTATGGTCCATACAACACTATCATTTTGATAAGAGGTTACAATAACCTTTAAAGCATTCCCAACTTTTGGCTTGGTCTTGTTTCCAGGGGAAACCCTTCGTCATGGAACGATAATTTATCTGCAAAATTTATTCACCATGGAGAAACAATGTTCCATGGAATTATCCTCCATCTTAGGGTGGTAATGTTCTAAGGGTTCATCCTATACGATCAACCAAAAATATGCCTGGGGGAAATCCTCCTCCTACAAGTGGTAATGTGCCAGGGGCACCAATTCACATATTAACGCCACTCTGTGATGGAGTGGGTTTATTTTGGGATAAATCATTCTCTTTGGGGCACACCTCTTTCATGGGGAAACACTTATTCGAATCCCCATCAATTCCATAGACAAAACCATACTTCTTGGGGCTATCAAGCCCCACTTGTTTGAAATAAGGCATCAACAAATCCTAAGCATACCAATCAAGGGAACCCTATGGAAGGGGATCCTTGTGAATTTCCTTTCTTTGGAAATATTTGTGCTCCCTTGATGGAAACCTTGAATCTTCCATGATTCAGCATAAGATTTTTAGTTTGGTTGTTTTCTAGTATGAATGTCTCAAATTCTCCCGATGTTTCTCATGTAGGCATTGTATGTCAAGAGCATCCAAACCCTTGTCCTTATTTTCCAATGAAATATTTTCCTCCTCCTTCTACCTTGTCTAATGAAAGTTTAGATCCTAGTAACCAAAAGAAAAAATGGAATAGAAAGAGGAAGAATAAGAAGAATATGCAAAGAAAAGAGTGTATTCTGACAACCAATCATGATGGGGGAAGTTACCCAACCATTGCAAGTTATGCTAGGGGAAGGTCACTATACACTGTGATTCATGTTGCAGAGACTTAAAATCCCCTCGAGCATCCTGGAGCTCAGGAGTACTGAGTTGGATGTTGGGTCTGCTGTAGAAGAATTTTTATAAATAACTTGGGGAACAAGTTCATGGAAAATAAAAGAGAAAATCTAAACCAGGGGAACTGTGAACTCAACTCGGGGGTGACCAAGAGAACAAGGAGACTTGCTAGTCTAAGGCTGGGAGGTTTGTGGCTGTGATTCCACTGGTCATCAAAATACAGATAAGTTTTATATGCTGTATTTGCATGATATTATTATGGAACATTTGCTAGAGTTTGTTTATGTATATTCCTGCTTTTCTTTTCAAAGGTTTGTCTTACCAAATCTAAACAAGAATATATATTGTCATACTGAACTCTGAGTATGGATCTTATATAGGTTATTACGTCTCTGTATTATTGCACAGATTTGTGATCTAATTGAGATACCTTCAGTATTTGTAGTTTATGTACGAGGTAAGAATGAACACATTCCTTGTGCAGTAGGTAGACAAAGTTATAAAATAAATAATGATATATAATCCTGAGATAGGCATTATAGAATGGTCATTGTTTATGTTATATTATATAGATACATCGAATGTATTTAAATAGAATAAGTTTTTATTCAACAGATCCCATTATTGACAGAGAATATGTTTCACATAATGATGGTAGAAATGAAGCAGACATGTAAACCGCAAGGTTTACATGTCAAGCCTTTGTAATACTTTAAACTATTATTCTATTTTTATAGATAAACAAAAAGAATTACTGTAAATAGAACATTTACTATCTGTATTAAATTGAATTTCCATACTCGACAGAGTCTATATATTCCTATCGACTCTATATATAAATAGCATTCAATTTCAGTATGGAACCCAAATTATTTTCTATCTATACACAATTACTATTTAATTTCAGGATGAAAATTATTCCGATTCCGTTGTTATCCTTTTTTTTTACATTCATTCCTGTACTCTCGACATAGGAGATCGAACTCCATGGTCGAGCTGCGACCTCTTTAATGGAAACCAAATCGTTGCACAAAGGATGAAATCAACATTAACGCAACTTTACAGAAATTAAATATTGTATACAACACATAGACAGGCTAGGGTTTTATTACCCATGGTTCCACGATTTACACAGTAAGTATTTTTATATAAACGATTCAACAAATTTAAATAAATACGAGTCTATCTAGATAGCAGCCCGGTATATATATATATATAGGCTCAAGGCGAAATGGGAAACAAAGTTCAAAAGATCAACAAACAAATCTTGTAAGCGAATTTCATGCTATGAATCACATTTTATAACCATTACGAATATAAAGAATTTATGCACAAACAGTTAATGGCGAATCAAAAAACTATTTCGTTTCCATTTCAAAATTTTGGAACCGTAACATTTGAACCCCAATAAACATTTATGAGACAAAGTGTTGAAAAACTAGCGAGTGCTTATGCACCGTCTTGGAAATTTATAATAAGTTTACCAACATTTATCTACCTACACAAGTCTGCCTTGCTTTACGAGTTACATATTAAGATCGTGAAGACCTTTCATATAGTTTAGCTTTGTGCTTTAGAAAACAAGGCCGGTGGCCACTTTCAGTTTGACTTAGACAGTAATGAAAGCAAAAACCCTAGCTACATAACTCTACCTAACGTTTTAAGTAACTCAACCCCACCAATGGGGTAAACTACACCCGAGGCTTACAGGTTGGCGAGTTAACTGGCCAGCTAGAGAACCTTTCTTCATCCTCGTTCTCTTGGCGTCGGTTATGGGAGTTACCCCGAGTGCTTCCAACCTTCTCCTTCTCACCTGCACGGGCAGTTAAACAGAGTTAATCTCAGTAACATTTTACATTGACAGAATCTTTACCACAGTATGCATTATATTTAAATTGACACGTTACTTGTGGGAGAGCGAAGGCGGAGCAGTGCTTCACCCGAGTAAGGGAAAACCAACAACGAAGTTAGATGTTCTAGAAGGATGAACAAATGGTTAAAGTATCGAAGTTTTTACGCAGAGTTGATAAATTCTCTTACCTTCGCGTGCATGGGTGATCCACTGAGAACCTTCCAATTCTGTTCACTGGATCAGAGTAGCATCGAGCCTCCCACCTTCGCACAAGGCATGAACCTTCTGCACAAAGCATAAGTGATCTGTGAAGACCCTGTTGTAGCAAAATTGAAAAGTCTCTAAGGCCGCAGTCCCTTCAAAATGTTGCAATTACAGGGACTGAAAGGTAGATGTCACCTCTGAAACCAGTGATCACGAATTTAATGCCAAGTCCCGTAGGGTTGATGGGCGCGAAAACCACGACGATTTCAACAACAAGATCAACAGCTTTGATGCCTCACGATTTCCCATAAACCAGTGCTGGATCGAAATCAACGGTAAGAAACAACTTGTGAATTTATTAAGTCTGAAGATGGTACGCAGTACACCACTTAATGTGGCATCACACTCTTCAAGGCTCGGCTGTGAGTGGGGTACTTAATAATGGAGTCAGCCAACTGGAACCACTTTGAATCAAGCCATAAACGCATCGGTTTTGGAACCATTAAACGTTGTCGAGTTTATCGTCCACCTGCCACAGTGGCACCAATTCTAAGGTTTAAAATGTAGGATTTGTAAAGGTCAAGCCTGCGTGGCACAAACTCATCACCATAGAAGTTACACTCGAAACCTTGGTCAACCATTCGTTTTATTTGCCATGCGAATCATATCATTATGGTATGTTTATTTACGTAGCTCTTAGATCACACTTCGTAGTGCATGAGACCCTTGGTTAATACTTTGGGAAATCGATTTATGCATAAGTGTTCTAACTATGTAGTATTTTGTTAAACCATTATTTACATTGGGGTTGACAACCTAGGTAGCGCCCAATTATAATATATATATATATATATATATATATATATGATGCTTATATAATCTAAGGTCCATATTTACTTGGTTAATAGATATATAAATATATAGCATGTAAAATCAAGACTATAATGCTTGGTCAAATGTGTATGTTTTGCATTCACATCTTAGGTTAATACTAAATGCCATTTTGTATTGCATATAAAGGATAGGTGCATCATATTTGCTTTGCTTAGTTGGAAAACAAGTGTTCGCATAACATTTAAGTAGATTATATTATAATCTATGTTTTATAAAATGGGCATATTACTTGTGCTTATAGTCCTTAGGATTATAACACCTTATTAATTGAGGACTATTATATTGGTGGGATTGTAATATGCACTCCATGTGAATGTTAATAATGCATGGGGGTAGTGTAGAATAGTCACATTTCTAATCCAGGAACTTTATCAACGTTGGGATTATATTTGTATACAAATTATATAATCGGTATTATGTTCGTATTGTTTTGTTGCAGGTGGTAAACAAGTATGTGTTTAGTTACATAGGGGTAAACATAGGGCATGTTTACAGTTGAAATCCACAATTATATCAACATAATCCTTAACTCAAGAGTATTACTCCTTTAATTATGAGTTAAGCAAAATTTGTGTACTTTAGTTTGAACGCCACTGCGATTTTTCAAATATTATAGGCATCCTCACAATAAATTAAAATAGTATTAAGGCAGTGGTTACAGTCGTTGGACCTTTACAAAAAAAATATAAAAAATTGGTGAAGAAGAGACATGACAAATTGGTATTAGAGCTACGGTCACTACACTAGGACCTTTAGGCTCACCTACGTTAAATGTTGTTTTAAAAAATAAAAATAAAAATTGTAGCATACTATTATCTTTTTAACAAATAGATGTAGTTTATGTTGTCTAACATTTAACTGTTTATCACACGTAGACATAAGTGTGGGCTGAAAACAGGATATAGCTGAAAATGAATTTTGCGGAGCAAGAGGGAAGGGTTGTTGTGGAAACATCTAGTCAGCAAGGCGAAATGGCTTGTAGGTAGGGGAGAAATTTGAACTCTCCACAAGGAGCGACAACATCTAGTGAAATGCTGGAAACGATCAAAAGTATTAAGGCTGAGATGTTAAGGATTAAGGAAGACAATATTAAAAACTTTGAGGAACAACGAGAGATCAATGCGATCCTGCTACAAAAGCTGACTGAGAAAGAAAACAATCATATACCAACACAAGAAGAACAACATGCAGAAAAATCAGTAACGAAAAGAAATTCCAAATTTAAGACTACTCCTCCAAGAAATTCTGTGAGTTATAATATGGATGTCAGCGACGAAGAGTCACTTGGCGAAGATTCCGAAGAGTTTGTTCCTAAAAAGAAAAAGAAAACTTGAAAAATGAATCAACTACACTCAGAATTTCGAAAGATTAAGCCTCCTACTTTTAATGGACAAATTAAAACCGGAGAAGAAACTGAGCTGTGGCTTAGGGACATGGAGAAATATCTACGAATGTTTGACTATTCTAGTCTCATAAAGGAAAGGATTTCTATTTTCAATTTGCAAGGGAAAGCTTCAGCATGGTGGGATGACCTTAAGCTGACAAAAGATATCAACGAGAAAAAGGATAAGTGGAAAGATTTTGCGACATTCTTCAAACAGAAATATCTGTCCGAAAGGTACTATGACAGAAAAGTAAAACATTTTTACGACCTAAAGCTGGGAGAGCAGACTATGGTGGAATTAATCAACAAATTTATGGAATTACTCAAGTACGTTCCCTATATTCAAGATGAAAAAGTCAGAATTCAACGTTTCCTGAATTGTTTACCATTTAGTTTCAAAGACCGGATAGAGTTTGATGATCCAAAGACCTTGGAGGATGCTTTCAGAAAGGTCAGATTATGTTTTGAATAGAGTTAGAATAAGACTGAAGTATCTAAGAGTTGGAATGAAAATAAGAAAACAAAATCTGAAAGTAGGAAGAAAGGTCATAAGCACGATCATTTCAAGAACCAAGTTATGCGTGCACCTTTCAGCAACAAGTTCGATGGCAGTAAGTTGCAATCAAACTTTGTTCAACCAAGTAAGAAGATGAACATTGAAGGCACAAGAAAACCAGAAGACACACCATCTAAACCACCAATCAAATGCTGGGGTTGTGGAGAAAATCATAGATGGTATGAATTTCCTCATCGGAAGGAGAAAAATAAATCAGTGCATAATCTTCAAGAGGCTTCTATAGTTCAAGATGTAGAAAGAAGCCCAAAAATCTATGCTGCATTAAACAATCGACAAGCAGAACATCAAGCCTCTATTATCGAGGTTGAAGGTATGATTTCTAGGACACTTGTGTCTATCTTGATTGATTTTGGCGCATGTAAAAGTTATATAGACCCAAAAATTTGTGAGTCCTACAAACTAAGCAAAAGAAAATACATGCATCCTTGGCTGGTTCAAATGGCCACAGGCGCAAAAAAAAAAGTTTCTGAAGTAGTAAATCGGTGTCCTTTAAAGTTAAATGAATCTTACACTAGTACAGATTTAAATGTTTTTCCATTGGGATCCTACAATTTACTTATCGATATGGATTGGCTGGAAAAACATAGGTTCATCCTAGATTTCTATCAAAAATCTGTTACTTTTGTGAATGATGTTGGGCAGTTTGAAAAGATTCAAGGGATAGTAAGGACAATAAAGTTAAGGGAAATTTCTGCACTTCAATTGAAAAGGAATGCATGAAAAGGGTGTAAATTACATGCTGTTCACTTAGTAGAAAATAAAAAAAATAAAGTTTTAGATTTAAAAAAACATCCTGTGCTGGCTGAATTTGAAGATGTGTTTCTCGAGGAAATTCCTGAGTTACCACCCAAGAGAGAACTTGATTTTACAATAGACCTATCTCCAGGAGCAATACCTATTTCTAAGGCACTTTATCAGATGAGTACTCTTGAATTGATAGAATTGAAAGCACAATTGCAGGAGCTGTTAGAAAAAGGTTATGTCCGTCCAAGTGTGTCCCCATGGGGATCATCAGTGATCTTTGTATGGAAGAAGGATGGCACTTTCCGACTATGTATAGATTATAGACATCTGGATAAAGTAACTATAAAAAATCGGTATCCCTTGCCAAGGATTGATGATCTGTTCGATCAAGTTGGAGGTGCCACCATCTTCTCAAAAATAGATTTGAGGTCGGGTTATCATCAAATCAGAATTAAATAAGAATATGTGCATAAGACAGCTTTCTGTACTCGTTATGGACATTACGAATTTGTGGTGATGCCGTTCGGTTTGACGAATGCACTTGCCACGTTCATGTTGTTGGGTATGTTATATCTCTTCACATGGTCGCTGCGTGTACAACACGATCCCTACGGCACTAGTGATTCGCTTGCGCCGGGCGCGTTCGGAGGGGGGTAGCCCGATAGGGCCCACCCCCTTCGTTTCGGACCGTTAGGCCCCCGGAGTCCGCGCGGAGCGCAAAATTTTTTTGGGTTGCTTTTTGCTTTTTCGTAATTTTTGACCCATTGTACTCTATCTAATCCCGGTAAAAGGGATTAGGGTTGTAACCTAATTTCGGGTAAACGAATTAGGGTTTTAGATGCTGCGGAATACCATTTATTGTATTGTACATGGTTAAATAAAACATATAATGAAAAAGGAGCTATGCGGCTCTAAGTTTTGCTGGTTTTTCCCGGTTAAGGGTTTCCAGGTGAAAATATCTGTGTAATGTGTGTGCCATTGTGTATTTTCTGTTAATGCTTAAGAATCATATAAGTTTGTACTTCACTGTTAAGGTTTAAAACTTACACATGTGCCTTATGAATAATTTTTTTCAGTAAGTACCTGGATAAGTTTCTTGTGGTGTTTATAGATGACATACTCATATACACCAAGAATGAAAGTGAGCACGAGGAACATTTAAGGTTAGTGATGCAAGTCCTAAGGGAAAATCAGTTATATGCAAAGTTAACTAAATGTGTTTTTTACAAAGACCAAATCCAATATTTGGGTCACATAATACCATTTCAAGGTATTGCGGTGGATCCTGATAAGATTAAGGCCATAATGAGCTGGCCTACTCCCCAAAATGTAAGCGATGTCCGCTCTTTTATTGTATTAGACGGGTACTATCAGAAATTCATTGAAGGATTCTCCAAAGTGGCTCATCCCATCACCTCTCTTCAGAGAAAGGAATTCAAGTTTATTTGGACAACCAAGTGTGAAGCTAGTTTTGCGAAGCTGAAACAATTGCTTACTTCAGCTCCTGTTCTAAAGGTGGCTAATCCTTATGGCGACTTTGTAGTATGCACAGATGCGTGCAAGGAAGGATTGGGAGGCGTGTTAACACAAGATGGTTTTGTAATCGGTTATGAATCTATAAAATTAAAGACGCATGAAGTAAACTATGCAATGCATGATTTAGAATCGGATGCCACAATTCATGCTTTGAAGATATGGCGGCATTATCTTCTTGGGAAAAGATTCGTTCTTAAAACTGATCACATTGGGCTAAAATACCTTTTCGAACAACCAAATCTGAATGGTAGGCAAGCAAGGTGGCTAGTTTTCTTAAGCAAGTTTGACTTTGAGATTCAACACATCAAGGGAAAAGAAAACAAAATAGTTGATGCCCTTAGTAGACGAACGCACATGTTAGCAATGACTTCAGTTAATAGTTTTCAATCTGATTTGGTATTAAAGATCCAGACAACAGCTGAAAAAGACCCAAAATATCTAAAATGCAAAAGTGTCACACAGAAAATTCAGAACAACAAGCAACAGATTACAATGTATAAAAAGATGGGTTGCTGCTATTTAAAAACAGATTATATATACCAAATCAGGAAGAATTAAAACAATTGATTCTTGATGAATTTCACAAGAGGCCATATTTTGGTCATCCAGGTTATCAAAAAATGATAACAACTGTCAAAAAATAGAACTATTGGCCCAGATTGAAGTCTGAAATTGTTGAGTATACATCAAAGTGTATGGATTGTCAAAGAGTGAAAGTGGAACATCAACACCCGGCTGGTTTGTTACAACCTATACCTGTACCGGAATGTAAATGGGAGACTATTTCCATGGATTTCATCACTGGGTTGCTTAAAAATAACAAGCAACGTGATGCTATTATGGTTGTAGTGGATAAGTTAACTAAGGCAACTCATTTCATACCAGTTAAATCCACATTCAAAGCAATACATATTGTAGAAATATTCATGAAAGAAGTCTTTCGACTTCATGGAATTCCGAAGGTGATTGTATCCGACAGGGATGCAAACTTCACTTCACATTTTTGGAAGGAGTTATTTACAGGTTTGGGGACAAAACTGAGTTTTAGTACAACCTGCCACCCTTAAATAGATGGACAGACTGATAAGGTGAAAGAGATTCTGGAAGACATGCTCCGGTTGTATGTCATGGATAACCCAAATCAATGGGAAAATTACCTACACTTGGATGAATTTGCTTACAATAATGGGTACCAAACTTCTGCAGGAATGAGTCCATTCAAAATTTTGTATGGCAGAAAATGTAAAACCCCTATGACTTGGGATGATCCAGTGAACCAGATTGTGTTGGGTCCTGAATTGTTAGAAGAACTAGAAAACATTGTGCTGAAAGTTAAAACAAACTTAAAAACTACTCAGGACAGACATAAAAGCTATGTAGATCAACATAGAGAACATAAAGAATTTGAAGTTGGGGATGATGTATTCCTAAGAGTCAAAGCAAAGAAAAGCTCTTTGTGTTTGGGCAAGGTTTCCAAACTGGCACCAAGGGGAAAATAAAAGAGAAACACTAAACCAGGGGAACTGGGAACTCAACTCGGGTTGACCAAGAGAGAAAGGAGACTTGATGGTCTAAGGATGGGAGGTTTGTGGCTGTGATTCCACTGGTCATCAGAATACATATAAGTTTTATATGCTATAATTACATGACATTATTATGGAACATTTGCTAGAGTTTGTTTATGTATATTCCTGATTTTTTTTTGAAAGGTTTGTTTTACCAAATCTAAACATGAATATATATTGTCATACTGAACTCTGAGTATGGATCTTATATAGGTTATTAAGTCTCTGTATTATTGCACAGATTTGTGATCTAATTGAGATACCTTCAGTATTTGTAGTTTATGTTTGAGGTAAGAATGAACACATTCCTTGTGCACTAGGTAGACAAAGTTATAAAATAAAAAATGATATATAATCCTGAGATAGGCATTATAGAATGGTCATTGTTTATGTTATATTAGATAGATACATCGAATGTATTTAAATAGAATAAGTTTTTATTCAACAGATCCCATTACTGACAGAGAATACATTTCACATAATTATGGTAGAAATGAAGCAGACATGTAAACCGTGAGGTTTACATGTCAAGCCTTTATAGTACTTTAAACTATTATTCTATTTTTATAGATAAACAAAAAGAATTACTATAAATAGAACATTTCCTATCTGTGTTAAATTGAATTTCCATACTCGACAGAGTCTATATATCCCTATCGACTTTGTATATAAATAGCATTCAATTTCAGTATGGAACCCAAATTCTTTTCTATCTATACACAATTGCTATTTAATTTCAGGATGAATATTATTCCGATTGTGTTGTTATCCTTTTTTTAACATTCATGCGTATACTCTCGGCATAGGAGCTCGAACTCCATGGTCGAGCTGTGACCTCTTTAATTGAAACCAAATCGTTACAAAGGATGAAATCAACATTAACGCAACTTTCCAGAAATTAAATACTTTATACAACACATAGACATGCTAGGGTTTTGTTACCCATGGTTCCACGATTTACACAGTAAGTATTTTTATATAAACGATTCAACAAATTCAAACGAATACGAGTCTATCTAGATAGCGGCCTGGTATATATATATATATATATATAGGCTTGAGGCAAAACTGGAAACAAAGTTCAAAAGAACAACAAACGAATCATGTAAACGAATTTCATGCTATGACTCACATTTTATAATCATTACGAATATAAAGAATTTATGCACAAATTGTTAATGGTGAATCAAAAAACTATTTCGTTTCCATTTCAAAAGTTTGGAACCGTAACATTTGAACCCTGATAAACATTTATGAGATAGAGTGTTGAAAAATCAACGAGTGCTTATGCACTGTCTTGGAAATTTATAATAAGTTTACCAACATTTATCTATCTACACAAGTCTGCCTTGCTTTATGAGTTACATCTTAAGGTCGTGAAGACCTTTCACAGAGTTTAGCTTTGTGCTTTAGAAAACAAGGCCGACGACCACTTTTAGTTCGACTTAGACAGTAATGAAAGCAAAAACCTTAGCCACAAAACTCTACCTAACATTTTAAGTAACTCATCCCCCACCAACAGGGTAAACTACACCTGAGGCTTACAGGTTGGCGAGTTACCTGGCCAGCGACAAAACCTTTCTTCATCCTCATTTTCTTGGTGTCGGTTATGGGAGTTACCCTGAGTGATTCCAACCTTCTCCTTCTCACCTGCATAGGCAGTTAAATGGAGTTAATCTCAGTAACATTTTACATTGACAAAATCTTTACCACAATATGCATTATATTTAAATTGACACATTACCTGTGGGAGAGCGAAGGCTCAACAATGCTTCACTTGATTAAGGGAAAACCAACAACGAAGTTAGATGTTGCAAAAGGATGAACAAATGGTTAAAGTATTGAAGTTTTTTACGCAGAGTTGATAGATTCTCTTACCTTTGCCTGCATGGGTGATCCACCGAGCACCTTCCACTTCTGTTCACTGGCTCAGAGTAGCGTCGAGCCTCCCACCTTCACACAAGGTGTGACCTTCTGTACAGAGCATAAGCGTTCTGTGTAGACCATGTCGTAGCGAAATTTGAAAAGTCTCGAAGGCCACAATCCCTTCCAAATGCTACAATTACCGGGACTGAAAGGTAGATGTCACCTCTGAAACCAGTGATCATGAATTTAATGCCAAGTCCCGTAGGGATGATGGGCACAAAAACCACGATGATTTCAACAACAACATCAACGGCGTTGATGCCTCACGATTTCCCATAAACCAGTGTTGGATCGAAATCAACGGTAAGCAGCAGCTTGTGAATTTATTAAGTATGAATATGGTAGGCAGTACACCACTTAACGTGGCATGACACTCTTCAAGGCCCGGCTGTGAGTGGGGTACTTAATAATGGAGTCGGACAACTGGAACCACTTTGACTCAAGCCATAAATGCATCGGTGTTGGAACCATTAAACGTTGTCGAGTGTATCGTTCACCTGCCACAGTGGCACCCAATTCCAGGGTTTAAAATGTAGGATTTTTAAAGGTCAAGCCTGCGTGGCACAAACTCATCACCATAGAATTTACACTCGAAACCTTGGTCAACCATTCGTTTTATTTTCCATGAGAATCATATCATTATGGTATGTTTATTTACGTAGCTCTTAGATCACACTTTGTAGTGCATGAGACCCTTGGTTAATACTTTGGGAAATCGATTTATGCATAAGTGTTCTAACTACGTAGTATTTTGTTAAATCATTATTTACGTTGGGGTTGACAACCTAGGTAGCGCCCAATTATTATATATATATATATATATGATGCCTATATAATCTAAGGTCCATATTTACTTGGTTAATAGATATATAAATATATAGCATGTAAAATCAAGACTATAATACTTGGTCAAATGTGTATGTTTTGCATTCACATCTTAGGTTAATACTAATGCCATTTTGTATTGCATATAAAGGATAGGTGCATCGTATTTGCTTTGCTTAGTTGGAAAACAAGTGTTCGCATAACATTTAAGTAGATTATATTATAATCGATGTTTTATAAAATGGGCATATTACTTGTGCTTATAGTCCTTAGGTTTATAGCACCTTATTAATTGAGGACTATTATATTGGTGGGATTGTAATATGCACTCCATGTGAATGTTAATAATGCATGGGGGTAGTGTAGAATAATCACATTTCTAATCCAGGAACTTTATCAATGTTGGGATTATATTTGTATACAGATTATATAATCAGTATTATGTTCGTATTGTTTTGTTGCAGGTGGTAAACACGTATGTGTTTAGTTACACATTAGTGTACGTAGTTACATAGGGGTAACCATAGGGCATGTTTACAGTTGAAATCCACAATTATATCAACATAATCCTTAATTCAAGAGTATTACTCCTTTAATTATAAGTTAAGCGAACTTTGTGTACTTTAGTTTGAACGCCACTGCGATTTTTCAAATCTTATAGGCATCCTCACAATAAATTAAAATAGTATTAAGGCAGTGGTTACGGACGTTGGACCTTTACAAAAAAAAAATTGGTGAAGAAGAGACATGACAGGGTCACTCCATTCACTTCGATTGAGCCCCCGCCAAGCTCTAAGATCATTTCCTTTGATTGAAATAGTTTAGAAAGGCCTCACCTTTCTTCTTATGCACCCTTCCAAATAAGGGTTCAAGTTAAATCTCAAACGGTCTTTTGAATTATTGTAGATGAAGGAACCTATGTTAGTATTTTATGCTTGTATTCTTGGAAAGGTTTAGGTTCTCCCAACCTTGTTTTAGCTGCCAGTCCACTACTGGATTTTGATAGAAATCCTAGTGCACCTTTGGGGTTGCTTCCTCAATTTTCTATAATTTGATTAGGTGGGAGGATAGTCTTAGTTGGTCTTATTCTTATGGAAGGTCCATTAGACTTCAATATGTTACTTGGGCATGATTATGTATATGTTATGAATTCTATGATGTCTAATCTCTTTCCTATGATCCATTTCCCTCACAATGGAAGCATTGTCACTATTGATTAACTTACATTTATTGATCCATATATTTACCCGAATTTAGACCAAGTGTCCCTTTTGTTTGTTTCTAGTGTTTCTGTAGACACTACCCTACCACAGGATTATTATGTATACTCATATCCCTTGTGATCAATTGTTACTGATAATAAGCCTTTGCATTCATACTTACCTTCTTTGGACTTAGTTTTGGCAATTGACAAGGTGATTTATCCAATGGGGATATTGGAGCATATTCTTCCCCTTGTTGATCCAGGTCAATGTTCTATCTTACAGTCTCTTTGGGATGATGTTCTTCCCTAAAATGAATCTCTCCTAGAGGCTATGATTGATTTTGAAATTCCTTTAGGTATTTCCATCCTTTCCAAAGATCATCTCCCTAGATTGGAACTAGTTGCAATCAAACCTAGCTCCAATTTCCCTTTTGAGTATGATCTCACTATTTATAGATCCCCAAACAATGGTATTTTTGAGTCTTTGGAATCTGTCATTAAGTTTTAAGTTGGTATTCCTAATGAATTCTTTTAGTATATATTTAGACTTCTGTGATGATGAGTCTACTCCTATAGACTCTATTATTGCTTTAAACTTTGATATTCCTCTTGAGATTGATATTATTGAATGTAGGTCCTTAGGCTTGGAATATGTAAGTATTTGCTAGTAGAATCTACCTTGGTAACGAATATTGTGGAAGATATTGAAATTGAATATACCCCTATAAAAGTAATTCATGTCAGATCTTTTTTTTTCCAATTTTTTAGATATGATTATGGTATTTTTGTTTCCTGGATACAATATTTTGAGTTGGATTCCTTGTTGCTTTGGGACCATGCTTCTGTACATTATTCGATATGATTAGGTATATTTGGAAGATTGCATATAGTATTAGGTTTTCCCATAGTTATGATTTATTAAAACCTTTTTCCACCCAAATTTTCCATAGGATTGAACCTTGGATGTTGGTGCGCCAACCTTTTCCATTTGCATTCTGCACTAGTTCGACACAAGAACATACCTAGCATGGGACACTATAGTCAACACCCTCTTTCCATTTTGGTTCCCATCCTGAGTTTTTATCATAGAACCGGGAGCCCTCTTTTTAGTCCCACCATGACTCTATGTTGGAAACCTCATATTTCCTACCATTATCTGTGGGGCTCCCACCCAGTTATCGATTTTTCATTATGTTTTCATTTACATCCTTGCTTGTGCATATGTACATAAAACATCCTTTCTTGTGGGTCAATTTTATTCCTTGATATTTGCAGTCACTTTGTGCTACTTTCCATCCGTCGATATTTGATCTTGTTTTAGTGACTTATATCCATGGAGGAAATATCCTTACGAGTGTACATGCCTAGATTAGTCATTTTTTTGCAGTTTCATTTTGCATAGGCCTGACTCGTGCCTTTGGAATGCAGGAACATTCCCTTGAGACACTAATTTCTTCCATCATACCATCGATTTCTTTATTCTTTTTTGAGATTTCATAAACATGAGAAAGGAAAAAACATTAAAAAAAGACAAAACCAAAAAGGGGGAAAAGTGAATAAATTTATATTACATCACAAAGTTGAAATGGAAAAAGTCAGTCCTTGTCACCCTTGAGCACAACACTTATTTGTGTTAGTCACGTTTAGTTAGGTTTATAATAATTTTCCTTAGGAATTTTTATCATGATTCCGAGTTTTATTCCTCTGATTGGTTATCTTTCTAGTCACTATGGAGCATTCATCAAAAGATTTGGCATTGATGGATTTCAATGGTCTCTTATTTCTTGTGTCTTATTTTTCCTAGGTCCATTATGAGTTGTGATATATGTTTAAGGAATTTTGTTACGAAACCGATGTCATCCATTCCTTAGATAACCTTGACCAATCATGTTGAGCTTCCCCACGTCAGTATATAATGGTGGTTCTTCTCAACTCTAGTTCTAACAAATCAAACTAGAACTTTTGATCTTCATTTTGTGTTAGATGATGTGGGATGACTTATATCCCTCCTTTTGATTTACTTGTCTCTATTGGAGACAAATAATTTTCTAGGAAGGTGGTCTAGGAACCCTAACACTGCCGTGGAACTTGGAGTCATTAGTGTCAAGTTTCCTCGCAAACAATAATGGGTATAAATCAATGAAACCTAATCGTTTGATTCTACAAGTGTTCGACATCAATTTATTTATTCACACTTTCTATATTATAATTTGTATCTTGGATCCCATTTTGATGATTGGTGAATTTCCTCATGTATGTTAATGGTATACATCAATGACTGGTGATTAGTTGGTGTTCTACCATGTTCAACTTTAGTTCATTTATTTGCATGTTGTATACTTGTACTATCATTGAGTTTTTAGATTTAAGACCTTTGGAACAACAATAGTATCCCTCTTTCATGCTAAATTCCTAAGTTGCACAAGATCAACTTACCATGTTTCAAGTACTTCGAATACTATCAGATCTTGCACTCCTCATAGTGCTAGTTTTCATTATTGATGTACTTTTTGACATGGATCTATTGTGTATTTTTCATGGCCATGCTTGTTTACTACTGAGCATGGGTATACCTTCCTCATGGAATCTATTGTGTATTTACGATATTGGTTTTTGCATGCAGGTACTTTTCGACTCCTTAATTTGTAGTTCTCCTCCTTAGCCCATTAGCCACAATTATAGATTATTCTACTTAATGTATTTCGTCCATCAACTCCACTTTTGACCTCACACATTAGGGGGATATTATTATAATGATATTTAACACCCTTGATGATGAAGACTTGAAGTGGACAACAAGGTTCTTTCTACACCAAAAATTGACTTTGAAATGATGAAATTGCACTTGATTAGAGATTAGTTGCTACCTATCCCAAGAAGAAGGGAGATTGGTCATGAAATTGGACCTTAAAGGAGTGACCATATCTATATGGTCACTACATTGATCCCTAAAAGCATGGCCGAGGTTCCAGATTAAGAAAAGAAACATTGAAAAGTTCTCAATGATTTAAACCTAGGTTGAAATTGTGCATAGAAAGGACTTGCAATGCATGCAAATCATGCAATTTGGAACCATCACCCGTATTAGACGTAATGGAAATCTATAAGAGATACCTACATGGTGAATATCAAGAGGTTGGACAAGGTTAGAAGAAAGGTTGAAGAGTAGTATTATATTTGAGAGTAGAATGTTCCAATTGTTCAGAGCTTTTGATTGAGGCTAAGGGAAAAGGAGGGAACTCAAACTCTAGAAAAGGGAAGTACAACATGCATGACCAAAGGATTGTAAGTATCATCTTATTCTCAATAAATTAATACAAATCAATTCACTTCCCTCCTCGAGATACATGTTATGTGTTTTTAGAGCAAAGAATATAATAGTTTTTTATGCATGACTATTATTTGTTAAAAGGAATAAATAAGGTTTGTTGTGTATTTGTGTGCAGGTACGTTTGTGTGAGACTTAGGCGACATAACCAATTATGGTTGCCAATTTTTTGTGAGGGAAAGTGGTGCAGAGCTAGTAAGCAAAGTACATTCGTTGGTAGGTGAGTTAGGTTCACTGACAGATAAACATAATCAATTACTTCTATTTTTCCCTAGATTCTACGTGCATTATACTAAAAAATATTTTGAGAAGAAAGTAAAGGCACATTATTAACGAATTTTGTCCCACGGATTTGTCAAGCTTGGATCCTTGTATTCCAGTTCCTTGCTCACAATTCTTATGAATGCACCTGCACATAAATACACATCAAACCTTCCTCATTCCTTTTAATAAATAATAATCATGCATAAATAAACTAGTCTATTCATTGCTCCAAAAACACATAGCAAAAATCTCGAGGGAGGGGAGGCAAGTGAATTGATTTCTATTAATTTACTAAGAAGAAGATAGTACTTACAATCCTTTGGTCATGCTTGTTGTACTTCCGTTCTCCAAAGTCTAAGTCTCTCCTTTCTGCTTAGCCTCAATCAAAAGCTCCAAACAATGGAAGTGTTTTCCTCTCAAATATAATAATAACAATAACAATATATTTTTAAGGTCATATCCAAGCCAATCACCAATTTGGTTTATGAGAACACCTTATTTTTGGGACAAGGGACCCCCTCTGCACAATGATGTAACTGCTAAAGTCTATAGAGGTGTACATACCATACCCACATCCAGATTTGAACTTATGACCTCCTAGAATGAAATAAATATTCTTAACTGTTAGGCCCACTCAGGATGTACCTATATCCTTGTCCAACCTTTGGATATTCGCCCCGTACATCTCTTTTATAGTTTTTCATTAGGTCTAAGCTGGGTGATGATTCCAAAGTGCATGCGTTGCATGAGTTACAAGGATTTTCCATGCACAATTTGAACTTTTGTTTAATTCATTACACACTTTTCAATGTTGATTTTCCTAATTTGGAACCCTAGTCACACTTTTACATCTCAACGTAGGGATTATATAGGTATGGTTGCACATTTAAGGTCCAATGCCATGACTGATTTCCCTTCTTGGGAGAAGTTGTGACCGGTCTCTAATCAAGTGAAAATTTCATAATTTCAGAGTCAATTTTTGCTATAGAAAAAGTCTTGTTGTCCACTTCAAGTATTCGTCATTAAGGGTGTTAAATATCATTATAATAGTTGTTACTGGATGGTATTCCAAAGATTCAACCAAAACAATAGGGAGTTTGTGGAGCTTGTCAAGGGGGAAAGTAGCAATAATCTCTATTTGATGAAGGATGGGCAACAAAATATGGCTATAAACTATACCAAATGGATGCGAAGCCTTGCCTTTTGCATGTTAGATCATGAAATAAATTTTATAACAAATAACCAAAGATCTAACCAGTCTAAACTCCTAAGAAAATAATTAAATAAAAAGCAAGAAATAAGAGAGAGAGACAAGAGATAAGAGATTTACGTGGTAAAACCCAAAGACAAGGAAACATCCATGGAAGTTTGTGTTTTATTCCTTAAGTAAACTCTTTGATGTTACAAAGCTTGGGATCCCTTATACATTTTGATATCTCTAATTTGTGTGAACAGATCAAAGACTAGAGGCAATTTCTATTATATAAGCATAATGAGCAATGTATCGTTTTTCTTATATTTTGAACCATAATTATTAGGATTCTCATTATAAGTTTTCAGTTCATCCATAAATTGATCTATTTTATCGAAGTCCTTAGGATTTAGTTCATTAATTTTCTTCTCAAGATAATAGGCATGAACATCATTAGATTTTCATACATAGATGCTATGATTTTCCATACCTCAATAGGTTTATCTTCATCTTCTATATGTACCTGCAGACTACTTGACACAATTTTCCCAATGGGTCCTCTTGCTTGTTCACAACGCTCATCCCATACAACTAGTTCTTTGGCATTAGTTGATTTCTTGATGTCAGCATTGATGATACATCATAGATTCTTTCCCCTAAGAATATCAATCATCTTTCTCTTGCAAACAATATACTTAGTTCCAATTAACTCAGGAACATAAACAACCTCGAAAGTCATGATGATTAAATTTAAGAAACTAATGGAGAATAGGGAGCTAATGGTCATTAACAATCACTTCAAAAAATTAGAAGATATAATGAGAGCACCAGTTCAAAGAAATTGCAAATAGAGATACAGGATTTGCAACTAGTATTCTGCATAAGTAATTTGATTGAGTTATACTATATAAACTATCTCTATCTTATGCATAATTCAAATTAAACTATGTATATCCGATTTAATTTGAATAATATCTCTAAAATAAACAACATAACATAGATACTAGATATGTTATGGATAATATGGATATTCGATTTAATTCAAGTAAAATATGTATAACAAGAATAATATCTCTATCTTATGCAGAATTAAAATCATACTATGGATACCCAAATGTAGGCATTTAGAGGATAGACTAAAGGGTGAAAAAATATGAAACTCTCATGTGAGAATACTTCCCATATTATGAAGAGAATAAATTATGATCAACCAAAGAAAATTTATGGAACTGATATGTAACATTAAGGATGGCACTCCTACCAAGGGTTTGGATTCTCTTTGTCAACAGAGGAATTCCAACTAAACTCTTACCATATGAAGAGAACGTCCATACAAATAAAAAACTGACAATACAATGTAGGCAATAAAAAGGTAGAAAATGCGCCCATAGAATCGCGCGGAGGAAGAAAATGCTTACTTGAGATGATTTTTGGGTTTGAATTCACCTAGGCAGAGAGAAAGACATAGGAAAACACCTCATATCATGATTCTTGGGTTCAAATTTTCCTAGGCAAAGAGAAATTCATAAGGACAAAGAGAAATGCTAAAAAAATTGCCTAGAAGAGATGAAATTCATAGGGACAAAGAGAAACCCTAAAAAAATTTACCCATAAGATGATTTTTTTGGAAAACACGTTTGTAAAGTTGCAGAATGGGAAAAACTGTGTCCATACAATTATAGAATGGGAAAAAATTGGTCCGTACGGTTCATGGGGTGTAACAATGCATCCATATGGTTGCGCGAGGGAGAGGGAAGAATGCTAAGAGGTCGTACGACTGCCCTAAAAAGTATTTGAATGCGAAAACCCTTGGATGTGAACAAAAACATGTTTGATAAAAAAATTGGCTTGTGCGAAGGCTCGGTAAAAGAACCAGGTTTGGAAAGACACCAAACCTAAAAAGTTAGGTTCGGTAAAAGAAATTTGCCAAAAAATTTAGTTTTAAAAATTTTAAATTTCCTAGGTTAGACTAGGTAGATTAATTCAATTTTGGGTAAACGGAAGCCAAATTTGATGAGTGAGTAGTTAATAATGACTAATTTCCCTATCGTAAAAATAAAGGTTGAGCCATATTTGATGGAAAATGGATAAATCCAGTGAAAAACACTCAGATTTGATGAAAACCTAAGAGGTTGTCAAGATATGTTTGCATATCTACAAAGGAAGGGGGGCCAAACTAATAGATTGAGTGAAGTCTAATGCAAAAAAATTAAATATAAAATTCATCCAAGGAGTTAGAGCTCGGTAACCCTCTCTGATACCATGTTAGATCATGAAATAAATGCAATAGAAAATAACCAAACATCAAACCAGTCTAAAATCCTATGAAAAGCATTAAATAAAACAGTAAATCAAAAGCAAGAAATACGAGAGAGACAATAGACAAGAGATTTACATGGTAAAAACCTAATATGGGGAAACATCCACATAAGTTGGTCTTCTATTCCTCAAGTAAACTCTCTAATACTACAAAGCTTGGGCTTCCCACACATGCACATATCACATTACATTGCATTTGATTGGGCCTCCTTCACCTCTATTATATACGGTAGAGGTACATGACAACATACCCATGATGAATGTGGCAACATTTATTTTATAAGATAATTAGTTACTGAAGAATAACTTGGCCTAATAATCTAAGTTTACAAAATGACTTAGGATTGCACATGAGACCACTAGATAATCATTAGCACATTCTAACACCTCAATGGAGATTTATAGGAATAAGTACATACATGTATCAACCACATGGTTTTCAAGTTTCTAGGAAATAACATTTGTCATGTTGATTGAAGAAAGATCTCTATGGCTTAAAATAGGCACCCATAGCATAGTACATCAAAATTGACAAGTGTTTGGTTGAGCAGGGGTTCTAATGGAGTCCTTCAAATTCCAATATTTACATTAAAATCATTGGATATGATGTAATTGTTATGCTGATATATGTGGATGACATCACCATCACAAGTAGTGAGGCATGGGAAATATCAGAAGTAAAGTCCAATTTATGTGCAACTTTTGACATGACTAACTTAAGCTTCCTACATTATTGCTTAGGTGTAGAAGTTTCACAATTAGATAAACATATTTTTGTTTCACAAACATAGTATGCAAAAATTTGTTAGACAAGTTCAAGATGGTAAATTGCAAAACATCATCTACACCTACGCAAAAAGTGTTGAAACTTTTAAGCCAATACTGATTCTAAGGAAATTAATGAATCAATCTATAGGAAAATATGGGGTATATTTATCTATATTATTACCACTAGACTTAAACTGAGTTTTGTTTTCAGCTACATCTCACGATTTATGACCATTCCAAAAGTAGAACATTAGACAGTAGAAAAAATAATGCTACAATATGTGAAAGGAACACTAGATTTTGTCATTCAATATGGTAGACACAAATAATCTCATTTGTGTGGTTATTACAGATTCAGGTTGGGTAGGATCAATGGATAGCATCAAATCCACATTAGGCTATGTTTTTTGTCTTGATATTAGAGCAGTTACATGGACCAACAAGAAGCAACATGTTGTTTTTCTTTCTTCAACCAAAGCAGAATATCGAGTAGCAGTGAAAGAAGTATGTGAAGAGATTTGGCTTAGACATATGCCCATAGATATGAAGATCCAACAAAACAAGCTTACCCTATTGTACTGTGATAATCAAAGAGTCCTTAAAATGGCAAAGAATCCATTCTTCCATGGCCATACCAAACATGTTGATGTTCATTGTCACTTCATCCAACAACTTGTATAAGATGGAACAATTGAGTTTCAATAATGTCTTGTAGAGGATCAAACTGGAGACGTTCTCACCAAGTCTTTAGGTGCAAAAAATTGTAAAATTTAGGGACAAATTTGGTGTATTTTGTAGAATGACCATTAAGGGAGGGTGTGAGAATATAAAAGTCATCTAGACTATAGACTTAGACATATTAATAAAGTCACTTCATGAATTTAGCTTCTTTATGTTTAATTGTTGTATTAAAGTACATATAAGTCATTTTAGGGTTTATGCAATTAGGTTTTGAGTACTTAGGGTTTATGTCATCTCATTATTATAAAGAGAAGCTTGTTCTTTTCATTTCATAATAGAACCATTGCCTCTCTTTTAATTATCTCTTTGTATTATTGATTTCTTTGTGTGTTCAATTTTCATATTTTCCACATCTCACTCTCTAGGTCCATGCATAGCACATTATTATAAATTCTTTGACATCTAGCTTGAGTAAATGATCAATTCCATACTTACATAAAAATGTTGTTCATAAGTATCACTTCATAATTGATCTATTCATTTTGTCGAATCATGATTTAGAGCATTTTAAAATAGGAAAAAATCTTTAAGAAGAATGTCTCACCATCAAAATTTTATAAATTCACTTATTATTAAATTATTTGTAAGATTTAGTATTACTAAGTCGTCATCACTTTTTAAAAAAAAAATATATTCTTCAAAAGAGTCCCAAATACTTCATTCCACCTAATTGTATAAGGTTCGATGTTTCTCAATATAAGCACCTTACTATAACTGCCGATAGGTAGTATATATATTGTATTCAATTTTTGTTGACTCACTATTACTTTCTACTTTGGATAAAAAATTCTTTTAGTTTTCCTAACTCTTACATTAAATACTGGATTTTTATTTTCCCCAAATATTCTAACTCATTTTCCTTGCATGCATTGGTTGATCACTTGGGGTCTTATTGCTAAGGCAATGATGGATTTCTTGGCATTGGGGAGACATTTAATGCCCCACCCACTTGTTCGCTGGCCATGTCATCTCACTGCCTTCACTTCATTGAATAATATATTGTTGAGCATTAAATGACAAACCGAACCACCTTCATGCACCTTCCAGAACCACGTTCTTATATTAAATGACAAACCAAAATGCCTTTCTACACCTTCCTAAACCGCCATCTTGCACCTTCCTGAACCACATTCTTATATTAAATGACAAACCAAACTGCCTTCCTACACCTTCCTAAACCGCCTTCTTGCACCTTCCTAAACTGCCTTCTTGCACCTTCCTAAACTGCCTTCTTGCACCTTCCTAAACCACCTTCTTGAACCGACTCATTGCCCTTATATAGTTTTAAGTTTTATTTACAAACCATTAAATTGGCATTGATATTCCAAATCTTAACTGAAATGGCTGCAAAATAGTCTGGAAGTGAAGTTGAAGGTGTGCTTATGCTCAATTTGCTTCCATATGCTGATGCTGCTAAGAGTAGGAAGATATTCATTATTGCCCAATCAAGCATGAAACCTCTAATATTATGGTCAATCTCCACTCTAGTTATTTTTTATTATTATAAATGCATATGTTATATGCATTATAAAGAAATGAAAAAGCCTCTAATATGTAGATAGCTTGATAAAATTCTCACTGTAAGGAAATAAATGAGTATCAAGACAAAATCTATCTCATAAAACATTTTTTATGCCCAACTATTAGGTATTTCTTGCATGCTAATTTCCTTTGATGCATATATTACATTTAGCCTTTTTATACATGAATTTGTATACTTTGATTTTTTCCTGAGCATATGACAAAAAAACAGTAGACTATCCATGGACATTTTGTCGTGAATTTCAATTAGTTTCCATCCCAATTTTGGCAAAAGTTTCAAATTTTCCGATAAATTCAAATTTATTGTCTTCTAAGAATTTTAAATCCAAAATATTGGCCATCTTATCTCATCGTTATATCATTTTCTTTCATTGGGAATTGAAAGAGTTGCGCGATGTTTTAATTAAGGTGTCGATGTGCATTCATGCAACCCATGGCTAAATATAAGAGAGGTAGATGTCCATTATCTGTTATAATGAGGAGGGTGGTTAGTCAATGCTCTTTAGGTTTGGGTTTGTTTTTGTTTTTGCATATGAATTGACCAATATATTAGGATAGGCCTAATGACCGTGGAGATGTTTTTGGGTTGTACATGCAGTTATAAGGAAAAAAATAACATGTAGCGTTCCACTCAAGGAAACACTACTAAAATGCATGAACACATGAATGTGATTTCGGCTAAAATAAATAGTCTTGTAATAATATGTGCCAAGTAAGAGCAATTTATATAGATGCATGTTCTTGAAGTTGATTCACAGGCCTCTTGCCAATAGTTTTTGAAAACTAAACTTTAGCATTTTTAAAGGTTAGATATGAACTTCTTGGATGAGATTATTTGTACCTGGAGAAAGGGCGGTCTTGACAAGTTTCAATTTTTAAGTCCAGATAGGTATAATACATGAACTACACATGAAAAGAAAAATTTGTGAATTAGACGTGGGTAAAAGACAATAAAAAGAGGATCTACTATTAAAATAAGACTTAATAGAGGAACCTTACCTAGTAAATAGAAATCCATCAACCCTAGATGAGTCCATCGCTATAAATTGCAACATATTTTCCTGTTTGTGTGTAGCTATATAGCACAAATTAGGGTTGGTATTTTGACTCTCCAAATTTACTGTTGAAAAAATCATTTGGCTTCCATGCATTTCTAAAACTCCACATAATAATTCTTAGTAGATTACTTTACAAACTATTGTTTGTTCTGGTATAACAAAAGATAAAACTGGGTTACCACAGAAGCTAAATCTACAACATATATAAAAATACTTCGATATACTAGTAAGAAATCAAAATACGAGCCTAAGGGGAATACCCAAAAATTTGGAACTGTAAATAGAAGCTATTGCATAAAAAAATAAGTAATGACTCTTGGCTAGCCAATAAACTTGCTTGCGACACTACAATAGCTCTCACTTAGAGCAAATAAGAATTTTGGAGCCGGACGAGACCAATTCTTTCACAATGAAACAAGGTATGCCATGGTTGAGAAAACTTTGTTTCAATAATTTGTACCATAGCGAAGCACAACCAAGTTATTGTCAAATTCTCATAGTGAAATTCACAATACTACTACCCAAAACAAGGAACTATATTGGAACCAAACCAAACTTTTGGCAAGAGAGCAACTAACATGGTAGTTCATACCACTTCGAGAGTATCTAAAAATGGTACACCTAGACACCTCTTCATATCATCCTTACCACACATGTACTTTGAAGCTTCGAGATTACACTTGGTAAATCGTTTATGCAATACATCTGTTGTCTTAGTTCTCGTGTGAAATGATAGATCACTTATGCATTCGGCTTGGATGAGAATTAATGGGTCTCATCTAAGCCTTTATTTATGCTATATTATACCGAAACTATATTATTTTCTCAACCGAAATGTTGTTGAACTGGTTCCGCTTCTCAGCCGAGGTTAAACTATTTCTCTTATTAGAAAATTATTTTAGCTGGTTGGCTTTTATTCTTGCTCTAGTTCTTATCAACTTTAGGTTGAGAGGTAAGCATGTATAACTATGTAAATTAACCAATGGCCTAGTGAACATAAAAAACTTTATGTATCAAGGATTATACTTCGATAAAAATCAATATTAAAACTATTAGTTCTTATAAGAGGTCAAATGTTAAAGTGTATTTTGTATATAGGTATAGTTAGAACGAAGCTTCAAACCTTGTTAAAGATTTAGTAAACTTTGCATTATCACAATATTTTTTAATTAATAACATTAAATACTAAAAAAACAAACATTTTAATTATATATTTATATAGTTAAATATTTTAAATTATTATATAAATTAAATTTATTCTCCACGTTTCATAAATCTTGAACATAGTTAAAAGTCACTATTCATGTTTTCATTATAAAAAATCATAGCTAACGAGGAAAGCGAAGGGCATCCTTAAGAAGGACGTAATGAAACGCTTAGTCAATAACACCATTACCATTACTACTTGATGTATGAAACTCTAGTTAGAAAATCACCAATAACAAATCCTTACGTGTGTAACAAACACTTATGATGGGCTCTGGTTGACCATCCTTAGACAAAGCTATGCAATCTAAAGCAATACCTCTGTAGGTAATGCACTGTTATGTAATCTTGTTTAAGAGAGGTAAATGTGTAAAAAAAACTATGAAGATGGACATAAACTACAAGACTATCCTTCCAAATATTCTAGATCTTTTAACAGAGAGAAAAATATTGCATTAAATTGAAAATGGAACATGAAGGCACATAGTAGTTGAGCAAAAAATGTAGCAATCACAAGATTAAATGATGATCAATTGAGAAACTTTTAGAACACCATTTGTGAATAATGAACTTAATTTTTGGGTGAAGTTTTTAAATTTTGGCTAACACCAAGCAAGTCCAGGCCCTCCATGACGTTGGATGGAAGGAATCATATTTATTCATTAGATAGGTTTTAAATGTCTCATTAATCATACCCAATCATATGGTAATGGTAAAGTCTGCATATCAGTGTAAAAATTCAGAAAATGGATAACGAGGGAAAATGAAAGTGTGCAAATCTTGCAAATCCTACTGCTACTTAGACTTGGACATCGCCCTTCCCCATTCTCCATTATACCTGTGTATTGATCTACTATGCAAAGACATGTAAAAACATAGACAAAATTCATCTTAATCTTTCTCAGTGTTGCTTAATTAAGGCTTAATAGGCTCACATCCATGGTTTTTTATCACATTTGAAGGATTGCGAATGCACAATAAGGATAAATCCTTATGGCATAATTATTTTCCCAATATGGCAAAAATTATCATAACCTAGTTGTTAAAGTGGTGTGAGGATAGCCATACTAGGTGCTATCCCACAAATGCATGTTGACTCATCCTAGTTATTAAGGGGTGACACTTCAACTCTGCCATATGCCGATGGGTTTTGGGCCATTAACATGTTTCCTTTTGTATGAGGAAGACTACTCTTAACCTATCACTCCATGACCAAACTTAAGGCATGCTTATTATCACATAACAAAATATATTCATCTTAAATATAGAAATATTTTAGTAAAAATAAATTTGTCAATTTATATTTTTACACCATCGTATTGCATTAAAAATAGGTTGCAACTAAGTCGTCATCATAATACAAAAATTGTTGTTGTCCCTTGAAGCAAAATTCAACAAAAGTATAAGTAGTATGAGTCTAGAGCACATAGATCATATTCCTTCACAAAGGATTTCCTAAAATGTTTGCTGACATAAGCCCTATAAAAGATCCCTAATATCAAAATTATTTTACACAGCATAAGATCAAGCGAGACTAGTAAAAAACACACTTGTTGTGCACCCCATCTTAATAAACCTTGGTGGGCTATGCTTCCTGCTTCTCCAATTCTATGTTCTTTAACATCTAATGAATTGTTTCTTCCTCTCCAAGTTTGCTAGGGACATATTAACCCATAGACATTCTAAAGTTGGAAGCTACAAATTCGAAACCCTTATTAAGATTATCGACCATGTTCCTTAGCATAGAGAATTCCGCCTCCAAAACTTAAATTTGTCTCTTCTACTAATATAGGGTTTCCATAATCATAACATTTTGAGAATTGCATTGGCGTTCATTTCCATAAACCTTAGTAGTGGCTAAAAATATGAATGTTATTTTGCTATTAATATAAGTCTTCATGCCTCTAAAAACTCAGTGAATCTCTTATATGTCCCTATGGTCCCATGGTCACTAGGGCAGTCATTATCCCAATAGTTTCAAAGAAACTCAATTAAACTAAGTACAAAATACCACCCCAAACATTGCCAATAAAAAAACAACCTTCAAGAAGGCAGATTCCTACATAAGCTCAATGGATACAGACCCTGAAAATCCCCAACTCATTGGACTAGAAGAAACTCAAAAGACTAGTGATGCCTTGGAAACATGAGAAGTAAATGAATAGAAAAGTAGTGACCAACACCTGAACACTCATAGAATAATAAAACAGGAGAACCTACCACCTTGTTCCAATGGCAATAAAAAAAATACAACCCATAGCTACCATGAGCACAAAGGTCACCAAATTGAGAGAGAGGTTTGCTCAAAAGTTCCCCAAGGTGCCAAACATAATCCACTAAAAGAAAAATACCAACAAAACCTTTTTTTTTCAACAGGAAAAAAAAACCAATAAATTGATATTCAAGTGGAATCAAAGTTATCAAAATATTTACATAATCCAAATAGATCCATATCTTGGAGGAATGTGCCTTCCATGGTGTAACTAAACATTTAGTAATCTAGTCTTTTAGTAACAAAGCCGAATACAAAACTTTGCTATATTTTAAAAAACCATCCAATATAGCTAGTGACATAACATGGCAATCCACAAAATACCATCAAGAATTAATAGAAAGATAAAGATCGTGAGCTGCAAATAGTGAATTCTTTGAACTCCTCAAAGTAAATAAGACCTTCAACCATCCCAACTGCATCTTTTGACAGGTTGTTTGCTAATGAATTTAGTTCCCTGAATATGTGCTTGATATGGAACCCGTTGAAACATTTCAACAACTTGTTGATTCTGAGACACCAGTGATCCAAGATCGAGACCTGAAGAGAAGAGGTGCCAGCTTCCCAGTCCACAATAACCTTGGAGTCTCCAAAAACTTGAATGGACATGCTATTCTTCAAAAAATAAAATTTTAACAAGCCCTAGAGAGCTAAAAGTTCAACTCTGGTATTGGAGCCCTTACCACATCCCAACCTCAATAAGTAGTAACGATTATCATTCAATTTGAGAACCATACCCCCTCTAAAATAATCATGCTTAGCTACACCATCAAAATAACCACAAGGTAAACCTTCCACTATCTCTGGATCTTGAAGGTGATGAGGCCTTTTGATAGTTGGGCCTTTGTAGAATTCCTTATAATATGTTAATATTTTTATTCCTATTAGAGAGGAATTTTGAAGGATATCGTTAAAGCTTTTAGAGCATTTCTATATTTCCAAATACCCCTCATCATGAAGAAGGGTAGAGTTTTGTGAAGAGGAACACTCCTAATCCAAGTTACTAGATTTTCTTCCAATGTAGGGATGTTCCATCTGCCAAAAAACGTGTATCCCTTCAAGGAATTTTGACCACACTTTCTTGCAAAAGACACAATCAACAAATAGATGAAAGACACTTTCATCAACATAATTACAAAGAAGACAAATATTTGGACATGTTATTCCCCTCTTTCTTAAATTATCCCAAGTCAGGATGCAATTCTCCAAGCAAAGCTACACAAAACACTTTACCTTTAGAGGCTAGTACCATTTCCACATAGCACGATGCCACCAAAAAGTTTTTTAGGAGGTGGAAGTACCAGTAATAGCCTCATAAGCTTCTTTGGCAGTTACAATTCCATAATTTTTGTTCCAAGACCAAACCATAATGTCATCCTCAAAAATTCTAATACTGAGGTGGTTGAGTCCTGAGATAAAGGTAGTCCATTCTACAACTAGTTCACCATCCAAGCCCAAATCTGTAGTAGAGAATAAAAAATAAGATTCACCTAGATCAAAGTTGGTATTTATGATATGTGCTAGTCTAATGTAGCCTAAAACAATCTCGGGAAATGTTGAATTACCTTAAGTTGAGAGTCAATATTTAGATTACTAGGATCTTTGAAAATGGTTTAAGAATGTGTTATAACCTCATCCTCCAATTTTGTCTAAGAAGAAATCATTTGATCATTTGGGTCCCTTATGTCCCAAATTGCATTGATGACCCTTTGATTATTCGCATACTTCTGAAAACGCTACCAACAAAACCTACCTAAGAATAAATATTGAACCCAAAAAGTGAAGACAAAAACACTTACCCAACATTCAAAGGAAGCCAATAAGATGACCACATAGCTTCAATCCTTTCCTCTCCTAGCTTCATTTCCACTACTAATTCAACTTTCATAATCCCACATACATAATGTATTAAGGTCTCCATCACTTCAAAACATCGACAATGAATTGATATTGAGAGGATGATACACACAACATCCCTCCATAGATGGCATGCAATCTATGCTACTCTACATAACCTTCGGGTATGGCTTGGAATTCAATCCCCTCATTTTTCTTTAGCACTCCTTCACTTAATCTTCTCTTCACCTCCTTTTTCTTTAACACTCCTTCACTCAATATTCTCTTTCACCTCCATATCATCGTGCTTCTCTCTCTCGCAGAAGAAAATTATAATTAACACTCCTTCACTCAATCTTCTCATTCACCTCCTTTTTCTTTAACACTCCTTTACTCAATCTTCTCTTTCACCTCCTTATCGTCATGATTCACTCTGACTCGTAAAAAAAATAGAATTTTACATGAATGTTGTGTTGGCTTATCTATATTTAGTTCCCTATGACAATTTTTGCTACAGTTGTCCATACATGAGCAATACTAAAGAATTCCACACATTGGATATCTCCATCTGTTGCTTTCCATAATGGCAAGATGTAACACAAATAATGAATGGATAATTGCACAATCCTATACCTTTTAGTATCAAATGATCTTCACAAGTTTGTAATCTTACATCTAAGTGTTTGGTGCCTACAACTTTATCAAATTGAATCAAGTAAGTTACAACAATTCATAAGAGATTTCCTATTTTACCTAGTAACTCTCCAAATTCTCACGTAGTGTATTCATTTAGTTTGTTGCCAACATAGATTGAATATATATAATATTGTTTTTCATTGTATAATTGGTATAAATTGAACTCTTCTTTTTAAAATAGAAGGCCACATGTCGAAATTTTAATAGCAATGGTCATATTTAGCTTATTCTACATGATAAATTCTCAACTACGTTTCTCGAAACCAAAGCCAAATTCATCATTTTTTTTCTAATTCCTTTTGAGAAAGTTATCCTTCGAATCCTTTTGGTCATTGTATAACTAGCACAACCACTTAACTTGTGGCCGATGAACACCTATAGGTCACAAGTTAAGTGCCATGAACAAGTTATATGTGACTCTTTTTCCATGTTTAGTTGTAATCACATGTTGTGTATGACTCAGTTATCTATCACCTTCTTTAGTTAAATGGGTTGTCTGTCACTACCTATTATCCATGCATGAGCTACGAGTTATCTATGCATCAACTATCAGTTCTTTTTTTTATAATTGTTTATTTCAAATTTTGAACGACGCCCATAAAATCAATCTAGACAATACACTTGTCCCATCCTCCAATCTAGGAATAGCTTAGATGGTAGTCCACCCCAAATTTTACGATATAAACACCTATCGGTGTAATAATAGATTCAAACTACTTTTCACTGTGAGTCTTATTTTGACTTCATGTTGTAATCAATTTCACTACCTCCTATCTTTCCTCGGACCATAGAGTTGAAATTGTAAATTTTAGACTAGAGAGTTGAAGTTGTAAATAGTATGATCTACAAAGCAAGTGCAAGTCTACAAGAACCTGCATTAGGATGTGGAAGCATAATACAACAACTTCAATGCCAAATATCATACTTGGAATCACAAATAACTTCAAACACATACAAGGATTCAAAATACATTGCTAAGAGGTCAAGCCTCTAGCCTTCATCCCATGATTCAATAGTACAAGTCACGAGGACACAGCATTTAACATCAATTGAAGATGTTGATGACCAGGAGATATAGTATTCAATTGAAATGTGATGGATTGAACATAATCTATTTTTAAATATTGTTTGAAAATATAAAAAATTGACTTTTAAAGTCGCCAGGTATTTGCTTTCTATACAATGTGAAAACTAAAGGCTCCGAGACATCATAACTTGTTTATCGGTCTCCAACACTTTTAGCAATTCAACATTCATTAATTATTAATATAAAAGTTGAATTAGAACACAAATAAATATAAATTTTTTGTCTACATGATTTCACATAGAAATAAATTTAAACTCAAATAACATAAGAAAAATTTGTTTTTCAAAAGTAAGACAAAGTAAAAAAGGGACATACAAAAACTTGAATGATTCAAACAAATTTGGGACTACTTTTCAATGTCGAAGTCACACTCGCTACTTAATTAACATTAAAAAAATGCATCAATTGAAGCCATGATCCCAAACTTATGTGTTAAATTCCATTTTCACATTGTTATATCATCTATTATGCTTCAAATTAAGATATGTTTCAAGTTACTTATTATGAAAAATAAATGTTACTTTATATTTATATTTTTAAGTTAAATATATTTTGAAATTTTCTAAATTACATGTTTTTATATTTATAAGATGTTTACTTCCTTATTTTAATCATACTATATTTTTTTAATAAAGTAATTATATTTTTAAGTTAAATATATTTTTAAATTTTCTAAAATACATGTTTTTATATTTATAAAATGTTTACTTATTTTAAACATACTATATTTTTTTTATACATATTGTTTTAGTAACGTGAGAGTGATTATAATAGTTATAATCTAACAAGGGCACATCACTTTATACATATTGTTTTAGTAACGTGAGAGTGATTATAATAGTTATAATCTAACAAGGGCACATCACCTCACATTTGAAATGTTAGAATTGTTTTTGGGCTTTTAATTGTCCGTGTTTACAAACATGTCTTATGGGTATTTCATATTAAAGTTGTGACTTGAGAGGTAGATTAGTGTTTTGATATAGTAAGGTGAAGTTGATTAATAATAGTGTTATAAATGTTTACATTATTTTAATAATGTAAAATTGAATTAAGATACAGAGGAGAAGGCTTAAATAGTTTGGGTTAAGTATAATAAACTATATGTGTTTTTCAAAAGTTTGATGATGCTATGAAAGTTCTTTTCAATAATATGTTTCCTTCTCCTTTTAATTTATGTTTTCTTTACAACAATTGCATATGTATAGTGATCATAGAGATGATAATGAATGTTTTAATTGTTTTCTTGTATTCAAGTCACGGGGTTCACTCAGTGAACTTGTTACATAGCACAACTGTTTGTAGGATATTAAATAATATCCCTAATTTCACTAAATATTGGAAAATGCCTTCTAAAATTGTATTGTTGAATCCCCCTCCCAATATACATTTCCAATTAAGAAAACCCCTAGTTTCACTAGATATTGTAGGTATCCATTTTTAACAACCCATTTTTAATAGCCCTTTATATCATATTATCAAGTTGTAACAAACAAGAGCCCTAATGTATCTTAATATAAGCAAACATGATGATAAATTAAATAATAGTAGAATGTTAATAATTATCCCACCAAGATTGTAGGGGCGACTGATCAATTTGTAGCATTGGATAGTGGAAGACCCAACGAAATAAAAATGGGGAAAGAAAAATGCATAAAAAGAAACCCAATCAAGAGATCAATGTAGCAAAGAATGTAAAAGATTGATAGTCCAATAATCAGTGCAATTATGAGAAAAGATGAGAATTGCAAATGTTTCACACCACAGCTTGCCAATCTACCAATTTTATATCATGTAAATACAAGTATACATAGATAGCTCATATTTTCTATACGCTTAAAAAATTAAACTCCATAAAATGCAAAATTGAAACCCTTTTGTGGATGGACTTCCCTCCCTTCCTATCAAAACAAACATCATTGATATTTGAACCCAATGAACATAGAAAAACCCCTCTTACTTTCCAATAACACGATATGATCATGTGTATATCTTGGATTTGAATCATTTACAAAATGCAATGCATTCCCTCCACTTCCTATACATTTATTCTTGCAATTAAGGGAATTAACAAGATTTAATTACCTTTTCTTGGGTTATATCTAGTGTTTTTTATCTTCACAAGAGAGGGGAAAATATCCATTGTTAAGTTTCAAGCACGCAATAGTTATAAAGATACACATATGGTGAAACTTGTATGATACCATTTCATGGTAACGATAACACATATGGTATGTAAATAAGAATTTTGATTTTCTCTTATGTTCATGTCAGTTCCAATACAATATTAAGATAGATGCCTTGCATATAATAATTAAAATTATAATTATGAACGTGCCAAACATAACTTAATCTAACAACTATTCCTAACTAACAATATGAAAATGTTAAAGAATAATACAAAAAGTTGAAAGAAATCACTAGTCAATAAAGATTGATCTAACTTTTCTTGGCTTCCAGAGAGCCAAAAAAGATCGATCTTACTTTTCTTGGTTGTTGTGGAGCAAGGTTTGATTGAATCTCAATACCCACCTAAACCCCAACCTAAAAAATGAAGAGTTAGATCTTTTACTAGAATGCTTACAAAAAATACAATACAATTGTTCAACTCCAAAACTCTCGATTAGCTACATCTCTTAACTTTGGAGTTGACAAAAAACCAAATGCATATTCAAGCATACCGAACAATGTCATAGGCTACAATGTGAATTCTATCTAGAAAATGAACACACTTTGGAAAATGGCCTTGTATAGAACAACAAAAGATATAATGTTACAATAGTACCTTAGTCTTAACACTTACAAACTCAACCTCAATCATGGAGAAAGTGTGAAATCTTGTATACATATTCATAACAAGTGACAACACTAACCTTCTGGACATCACATCAATACCATTCTGCATAAAATAACAAACTACTATCACACTAATTATCTCAATGCCACAAAATTCTAATATTGTAGTGTCTGCTATTCCAAGAATCATACTTTGTATATAAATAAATTTTCTGAGCAACAAAAAGAGTAGCCCCACAAAAATAAAACACAAAGCGGAGTTAATAGTAACAATTACAATATTATTACAATTTCAAAAAACCAAATACAATTGCAGAAGTTGCTCTGAGATCTTTACAAAAAGATTCAAGTCTCTGCCGAAAAAAAATGATGAAAAAAAATAAACTCACACATAAATCCATTAAGTTTAAACGAATTATAAACATTCACATATATTTTTAGAACACAAAATGGAAGATATGATAAGTCAAAATCATGGTTAAGTCAAGAGTACTAGTTTATCTTATAACTATGATACTATATATGACAAAAATTGTACTCAAAATAGTCACCTTCTCCATTTCCACTACTAAAAAACTACTAAAAGTTTAAAGGGCACATTGCCCTGCATTTTGAAAACATATAAAGATGAAGTATTTGATCAAATGATTTCGACATCAACTCCAAATGACTAGTGTAGAGGAAAGCAAGTTCTCCATCTTCCACAATGTCAATTTGCTTGATTGAGAACCTTCCAACACCTTTAGCTTTGATTTTTAAATCTCATTGACATGATGTTGACAACATGAATGACACATGAATTTGCATCAACCCATGTACCTATAACAATCAAATCATCATGTGAAATCCAAATCTGTATTGAAATTCGATTTAAAATAATAAAATGGATGGTTACACTAGCACAATGTCTATCTTGAAAGTTGAAATATGACTACAAAAAATGAATGGTCAAAGAAACTTACAAGAAAAAGTTGGTGGCAAAACTTAGGTTGGTTTAACCCAAAATTCACCATTCGAACCATTCATTGCACCCAAGGCCAAAAAATATAAAATCAAAATGACATTGCTACATGAAATCAACAAAAATACAACAAACAATTATTTATAAATGATCTATTAGATGTAAATGAATAAAGAAAAAAATTACAATATTCTTTAAATTCACCTTGTCGAGATTTATAACAAAATCAGAAGAAAAAAATTGTGATCACTTTCTTCTAATTTGTATGTGGCATTCCTATTGTTGTATGATAAGTTGGTCATTGCTATATCAGATTCAAGTTGTACAAAAAGATGATCTATCAAATCATACTTGTACAAGCATTTCCATTTTATTTTATTGTACCAACAAATTCAAACTCAACACATTCTAGCCTATCCAAAATATCAATGCCATTATGGCAATCAAACGCCCTATTTCCATCCTTCTTTTGTATTCTTTGAACCCTTCCAATGTACCAAGTTCCATAAGAAACAACTTTTATTGTGGCGCGTTTAGCTACATGTATTAAGTTGCTCTCAAACAACACCCCACAGTCTGATCTAATTCCAAATCCGATTGAAACACCCATTTTTGAATCCCATTCATTTCGCCTAAAGTAGACCCCATTTCTCACTCTAGTCAACCTATCTTTAGATGATGTATGATTTCCATTCAACTGACCAACTAAACAAGATTTGAACATATCTTTATCATCAATCTCTACCATTGATTTAATAGCTGTGTTCACATTCTCATCAATAGTATCTAAAATTTCATCCAACTCATGCCTCCATTCACTTTCCATTGTTTGCAATTCACTAAAATTGACTATGGATGAAGATTCAGTGGATAATCATCAACTACTTCATCCACTACTTGGAATGTCAGTTAGTTTTTGTCCTCTGTCCATGGTTTAAACCACTAATAAGATTGTGCATCCTTCTGGTTGCATGCCAAGACTTGAAGAAGGTTTTGTGCATAGTTTAATTCTACTTTGAGAGCTTCTATAATTTTATTCTATGTAGATATTGAACCATAATGTGATAATACATCATGATTCTCTATCTTTTGTTGGTGCAATTTATTCCAGATGATTTCTTGTTTCTTATGAGATTTATAAAAGTGAAGTCCTTGGGGATTTGATTCTTCTTCAACAACTCGATTAATAGCATGAAGCAAGTCATTGAAATCATAGGCCCTTTGTGAATCAACCATCCCACTGACTTTACGAAAAAAGTACTCACACACATCTAACCTAGTCAAGTGCAATACACATGGCAAGTTCGAGTAATGAACTCAAAACAATCTCATCAATAAAACTGCAAAGCGGCACAAAATTTTCACATCTTGATATGCCTCTCTACTAATGAAATTTATGTTAAAATTAATATGAGATTGTTTCCGTACCCAACATAACCATAACATGAAAAAATGTTGAACTCTTGAAACATTTCACACTAATCCCCAAAGAATCAAACTATGAGACACAAAAATGTCAATGTAGTCAACAACAATCATTAGTGTTCTCTCTACCCTACCACTTGTTGTACTTCTCATCTCTTTTAAACACATTTGGACATGCCTTGAAGCAATGCATTGTGTTGAACCCCAATTTTTTCGATCCATCCTCTCTATATATTCACTTTTAAGCTTGTGATCATCCACTTTAAAAGTGTTATAAAACATTATGGCATGATTAAAACTATAAATTAAGTTCTATTGCTACTTAATTACTATCTATGCATGTAAAATGATCATATAGGACCCTTGGAAGCTAAAGACATTGATAGAACTTGAAATCCTAGTTTGAGAAATCCTTTAATAAATTAATTAAAGACTTCATAGAGTATAAATAAAATTCTATTGCTCATTGAAATTGATTTGGAAGTGGAAAAAATCTACTTAACTATGGTCTTTCTTAAAAATGAAATAAACATTACATTTGAAAATATTTAACAACTTCAAAGTTAACTCTTCTATGCAATTGAAAGTATTCAACAACTTCAAAAATATTTTTTTAATACAATTTGAAGTAAGATAACGTTATTCTTAAAATGGTGCTACATATTAAGATTTCTCTATCAACCAACATAGATCCATCTTAAACGCTGATCCATCAAGCACCGAGAGGCATCCAGTTTCTTGACGTGTTATTTTTAGTGACTTTCTATTTGGTTTTAAATTTTTATTTTATGAGGAGATATGGATTTTTTAATCATTTTTTATTTGGTTTCCATTTTTTATTTTATGAGTCGACATAATTTTTTTAATTACTTTTTATTTTTGGTACATAATGTGACGGTGTTACGCTACATTGCGTTGAGAGGCGCTCTACAGTCCAGCATGAGGGAGATCTTGTAACGTTTGTCCATGTTTGTCCATGATTGTCCATATTATTGCCAGCCATTAATAAAATGTAATAATAAAAAGTAAAAAGTAATGATATGAGGGAGATCTTGTAACGTTTGTCCATGTTTGTCCATATTATTGTCGGCCATTAATAAAATGTAATAATAAAAAGTAAAAAGTAATAATATGAGGGAGATCTTGTAACGTTTGTCCATGTTTGTCCATATTATTGTCGGCCATTAATAAAATGTAATAATACAAAGTAAAAATTAATAATATGAGGGAAACCTTGTAACGTTTGTTCATGTCCATATTATTGTCGGCCATTAATAAAATGTAATAATAAAAAGTAAAAAGTAATAATATGAGGGGGATCAATTTATAATGTAATAATGTAAAAGTAGTAATAATGTAATATGTTTTTTACATGTATGTATTCAATTTATCAATTTAATAAAAAGTAAAATTTTTATCAATTGATCGAATCTCCCGAGGTACAAACCTCTTCTCAGGTATTGCATTCAAGGAGCTTTTTGAGGAGAGGTTTGCACCTTGGGAGATTTGATCCCTCTCGGCGCTTGATAGAACCTAGGATTTGGATCTAGGCTGGTTACGTTACACATCTCCTATGTACTGGGTTGTAAACACCTCGCTACTCTCGATGCAATTAATAAATTATTAAACATTCGAACATTATAATATAATTAATGTAATAATATGAATATTTTTATTTAAAAACTATTTAATGAAATTAATAAAAAATCATAAACATAATGATAATATTATAAAAAATTTATTTGAAATTAAATATTCTAGTATAAAATGTTTTCATATACAAATACTATTTTTTTAAAAATATATATAATAAAATTAATAAAAATATTATAGACATAATTATAATATTATAAAAATATTTTTTTTAAATTAAATATTTTAATATACAAGAATTTTATGTGAGGTTAAAATTTCATTTTTTTTAGTGCAAGGATGTTTTTGCATCAACCATGGAGGATATTATGATGATATTAATTGTATATTTTTAAATTAATAAATACAGTAATTAATTATATAATAATTACAATGAACACAAAGAAAACCTAGTTCCATGGACACAAAGAAAACTCGAGGTACCTTTTCCGAAAGGACTTTTCTACCTCCATTAGGCTGGGTGCTCACAAGGCAGCCTACAAAACAACCATGCAAATCATAAAATGAGACCATAAGCTAACAAGTGATAAACTATAATAACAATTTGCTAAACAAAAAATAGGTAGTGGTTACCTGTAATAGAAGACTTGAGAGCAAAACAACTGAGAAATATGCTAGCTAAGAGAATGACCTGAAATGATACTCCAATCATTAAGAAAATGAAAGCATACATATTTACCAGAGAAAAATAAGATACAAATAACAAAAAGGAGTTAAATATATTATACTTAAGATGAGAGTTCATAAAAAAAGGACAATGTGACAATAATCTAAAAAATAACTATACCTAATCTATACAAGTTTACACAAATATAGTAACAACCAACAAAATAAATTTAACACAGTAACAACCAACAAAATAAATTAACATAATAACAACTAACAAAATAACAAATCACAAATCATTAATTATAAATATTACACAAATTTAATTAAAAAAAATACACCACTTAAATAAATAGCTTTAAAAGCTTTTAATGAGTTCGAACTTCTTGGTAAAACTAGGTTTTTCGCTTTTTTTTTTTTCAGCGAAAAAACCATACTATTGGTATTAAAAAATGTGAATCAAATAGTACAATCATGTATAAGTCTGAAAGACATGACTTATAAGCTGCTATTCTGCTACCCATTACAATCAGATATCATAAGATAGACACAAAGGTCCCAACCTACCCACATAAACATGCATTACACAGATTTACAAAAAAAGACAAATGGAAAATACAGTTCAGCAATTAAAGTTCAAAATCTGAACCGAGCCAAAATCTGTCAGCTAGGATTCCTGGAATTCCTCCCATAGAATTTCTCCTTCTTCTCCATTGTAAGCAGCTTTAGATAACTCATCTTCCAATGAGTTATGTTCACGGTAGATGTGTTCAAATGATATTTTGTCAAAAAGTTGAACTTTTTCTTTGATTCGGCTGCACCACTGTTGAAGAGCTATAATATTTAAATTATACTCTCCCCTGACATCCACATGTTAAAATAAGTATATATATCTTCCGAAAGGAAAATATCCATCACTCTAAATAAAGAGTGATCATGAACTGCCCATTACGAGCTAATCTTTCATATTCATGGATTACATCATAAAAACTGTCCAACTTGGATTAAAAAGCTTCAAAAAAGAAAAAAAAGAGACTGTTCATCTCTGTTATACATCTTCATAAGGCATAGCCTATGAATACATCTTTATAGCCAATAGAAACCTTTAAACTTAAAGACTTGTCTCTTTCCTACGAAAGATTAAGCTGTACTTCCACGCTGATCTCTCCTGGTGGAATTAGCAGGGCATTTTTTGAGAGAAGATTTGCCTCTGCATTGAGTTCCCGATAAATGTGTCTGAAGGTAATGTAGTTGAAACAAGACACCAGGATTTGAATTTGAGCTAAGAGTGGCTGCAGATGAGGAGCTCTAATCTGAAGTTGATGGTTAGCCCAGTCTATCACCATTTTGGAATCACTGAATACTTGGAGAGACGTAATTTGGTGCCTAAGAGCGATCGTCAGAACAACCCATAACGCTGAGAGTTCAGCTTTTCTGTTAGTACCATGCCCTGTTCCATAGAGAATTTTTATTTTGTTCTGTTTATCTAAATAGATAACACCACTCGAGCCTCCAAGCTGAGGGCTTCCTTGACTGGCACCGTCAAAATAAGCCCAAGGAATATTAAAGTCAATAGGAGGATGGATCGCGACCCTTTGTTTTTTCTCTGTCTCTTCTTGTTTGTGTTCTTTTGACCACTGCACGATTAGCGCCACAATAACATCAATTAGGATGAATTTTTCCATAAAAATGGCAGCATTCCTTGCCCACCAGATGCCATAAATGAAAAGGGAAGGGAAGGCGTTGAAAGGGCATACCAAGGGGTTTTTACACGAGTTGTGGCAACATAATTCCAACGTCGAATCCATTGGGATCTCAGCAGCCACAAGCTTCTTCGTGGTGTCTTTCCATACCTTTTCTGCATAGACACAAGAGGTGAATAAGTGTTCTGAGGTTTCAATAGAGTCATAACATAGAGAGCACCTACTTGGCCCATTTCATCCTCTTTTCACCAAGTTGTCCCAAGTAAGCAACTTGTTGTTCAGAACAAGCCACAAAATAATTTTTGCTTTCAAAGTGCCTCCCGTTTTCCATAGCACTGTCCACCACCATTTTTTCTCTCCACTGAACTAGTTTTTGCTGTAAGCTTCATAGCCGAGCTTGGCTGTATAGCTCCCATCCAGGCCATTTATTGTCCAGACTATAGTGTCCTCGGAGTCCTCCCTCAGCACCACAAAATTCAGTGTTAAGAGTTTTAAGTAATTAGTCCATTCTATAGCTTCTTCACCTTCAAGTCCTAGCTCACCCGCCGAAGAAAATAAGTATATAAATATTACATCTTAGACTTCATTAGTTTTAAATAATGTATATGTTAATATAATATATATTTACATCTTTGATTTAATAATTATAATGGAATAGTTTAAACATTCTACGTTTTCTATTTTTCTCAAGTATATTTTGGGGTTTGTTAGAGTCACATCTATTAGTTGTGAAAATTGCATAAAATAATTACCATAAGGATATTTGAGGCCGTTGAATCCATTTATACATTTTTCAATATGAAAAAAGTAACTTTCTATTAAATATAATCAAAGTTACATCAGAAATTTCCTGCATATCAGATATAGGACAACATTGTCTATAACAGTCCTAACTCTCTAATCATCAGTCTTATCCTCCTGTCAAAACAAAAGACTATCCTTTATGAGTTAAAAAAAAATAACTATCCATACTAGATAACAATCCAACAAAAACTAGATAGCATCATGCTATACATAAACCGTTCAACAAAAAATATATCCAAATAACTATTTTAAAAGATTAATGTTGATCCTGCATCAATCCTCACTCCTTCCATATACTCCTCAAAATATGCATGGCAATCCATTTGGCCAACAACCTTCTTTGGAAAGTAATCAACCTCTTGATTAAATTCTCGATAGATATGTGAGAAAGAGATATATGATAAACTAATAATTTGATTTCTAACCCTGCATTCATGTATTCAAAAACACAATTTAAACACTTCCAAATTTGGATTTGATCAAAATTTACCAAATTCAAACCAAAAACCATAGGAATAAATATACTCTTTTATTATTATAAAGTATTATATTCTTAGACTATTGCTACAAACAATTAATATATGATAATTTTTATGGGTTATCCTTAAACATTAATAAATGATGAATTGAGTGAACTGTGACATTTATTAAATGATGAATTGAGTGAATTGTGAAATTTATTACCCTAATCTCTTAGGATAGTAGGTTATAATTTCACTCTTATTTTTACTCTATTTTGTTTGTCTTAAGACTTCTAAATTTAATCTTAAAATTAGGTAGTCACTCCACTCTCATCTCATTTTGTCTCAAGACAAAGACACTATCTTATAAAAATGATGCTTAGTTCATAAAATATCTCAACCACATAATTACTATATCTTAAGACTTCTAAATTTAATCTTAAAATCATGTAGTCACTCCACTTTCATCTCATCTTGCCTCAAGACAAAGACACTATCTTATGAAAGTGATATTTAGTTCATAAAATATCTCAACCACATACTTATTAAAGAGATAAATTAATACGAAAGAAATTTCCGTATTCAACAAAACTTAACATAGTGAAAACCAACCAAATAAGAAATCATAACCCATCAATTACATCACACACTAATCACTAATCCATACCATAAATAGAAATTAAAATTTTAAAAATTACCAATAAAATTTAATTTAAAAAAATCTATATACCAATTAAATAAAAAATAAGAGCCTTTAACGCGTTCTAATCTAAATGTATTATTATAAAGCCATTGATATTAGACATAATTTGTTTTTGTCATTGCAGAATTGGGTTTTTCCCTTGAAGCTTATCCTTAGAAACGAGTAGTTTAAAAACCCCATACAATTCTATAACTATGACATCAAATAAATTTGGCCCTTGAGAAGAAAAGGTGCATAGGGGTCATAACATCACACTCTTCCAGATATATCACGAATTTGAACGTATTGATAGCTTCAGAGATGTGTTTGACTTTAACTTTCTTCGTGTCGATCCTTTGGATATATATAATTTAAAATATTGTCCCACATTAACCGAGGGAACTATCTATAATTCCAAAGAGGAAAATTAAAATCTTTGGAATAGAGAGCGATAAAAGCTTGTTGTTTTACAGAGATCCCCTCTATATTTAAAAGGGCACCCCCATGTTTAAAAAGAGAACCCTAAAAATAAAAATTGTCCTGCATCCCTATTTAACTTATCCTTGCTCCATTTGTCCTATTGAAAGTATATTCTTCTAAAGTGCAGGGGTTAACAAAGTGTCTCAATTGACATTTTGTTACCATTAATTGCAATAATAATGACTGTCCCTTTTCCTTTAACTTTTGCTACATTGTTATCTCCAAAAATCACTTTCCTAGAATGACCTTCATCTATGGTGGTAAATAATTCTTCTTTGAGAAGCAAATCCATCCATGGTTTTTACAGCTAAGGATATTTGAGAAGCAAATCCATTTATGGTTTTACAGATGACTCCATTCCAAAGTGAAATCCCTTTGACAAGCAAATCCATCCATGGTTTCCATTGTCATTCTTCTAGACTCCCAACCTCAGGAAATCAAAATTTAACACTCAAAATCCTAAAACTACCATACAAAAAATAAATCAAATTAAATAGATTACTCATTGTAGGAGCATACAAAGCTTTTTTTTTAATCTTATTTATGTATTTACTAGGTTTCTACTGCCACCTCTTACCAGAACAAACATGCCTAAGTGGCTATTAGACAAGTCTGAAGAAAAATGATGTTCTGTTTCTTTTCTTTTGTAGATTTGAATAAGAGAAGAGGATGCAAGATAATTTGCTCCCCTAACAAACTCTCTATAGTGACTTGCCTAGAGAAAAGCACATCAACTAATCAAATTCAAAATGACTTCCAACTCAGTAAGACAAGTGTTTTGATATTGGCATGCACCATTTTTCCTCTGACAATTGATAATTGCAGAAAGGAAATGAACACAATAAGAAGCATAAATGGAAAAAGGAACAACTTGAGATTTTTCTGTCTAGTACCAAGATGGTCTGAAAAGTTCTTTAGCTCCAGATCCAAATTCTCAAGACGTCTCTTATCTTTTTCCAGTTCATCTACCTCCACTTCCTTGCTCTGAATATAATAAGAAGAACAAAACATCATTCCAAGTTTGTTTAGTTCATCAACATCCACTTCCTTGTTCTGAATATAATAAGAAGGACAAAATATAAGTTGTTGCAACAAGTTTTACAATCATCATAATAACCCCTGAAACACAATATAAAAAAAACATGAAAACTCAATATCAAGTAACATAGGAACATCACATGAAGTGCGACACATATTTGTCTTTCAATTCTCATCACTCAAATAACCTCATACTTCCAGAAACTCTTAAATTGCAAAAAAGATAACATCACATGAAGTGGGACACATATTTGTCTTTCAATTCTCATCACTAAAAAATCCTCATAATTTCAGAAACTCTTAAATTGCAAAAAAGATGTTCAGGATGCAAGCAATTTGAATTTCTAAGGGCTATTGAATAAATTAGTATCTCATAATGAACTAAAACCCATGGGTGCTAATGAAAACAAGAGATCGAGAGGAAACAATAACCATCATGAAAACTTGTCTGATATCTTCATGTCATCACAAATTGACCTCCAAGAGTAAAAACAGTCACAAATGGGATATGTTAGTGCTAATTCTGTGATTGGAATTTTTTTAAGACTAAAGCAGGTACTACTGGAAGTTCAGAAAATGCAGAGTAATTATGCCAAAACCTTCAATCTTTGTTAATCCTGAGTCAATTTCACCAAAGCCTTGATTCTTTGCGTCAAACATTGTCGAAGTATCCCATAGCTTCATATTATCAAACCTATCAAGTCTCATATATATTTGTGTGTTTATGTACTTCCATATTTTAATTTGAAAAACCAAGTTAGTCCTTGCCCTATTCATTTGTTGTCTTATTCATACTTTCAAGTTTAAACTTTGGGCAAATAAAAGACTCAGTATTACTTACAAATTGCAAATGAGAAATTAATGGTTGTTAACAGGGTTCCTCATTTATCCTTCACGTTAAATCAAGGAAATGAACCAACATATAAAAGAGAGATTTACCCTAATAACGAGCTACACAACAACAAAAAATTCTAGGAAAATTAATAGTCAACAATTTTACTAATGAAGTGAGAAACTTCAAAATATTACAAATTTAGTGGTATATTCATTAATATACAGAAATGCATAGTATTAAATACATCCATCAGTACTTTCTCCTGTGGAACTCTATAAGCAATTACAAGATTTCCAAACGATGTTCAATAGAATACACCCTTCAAAATTGTTGTAGATTGGCTGTAAGACTCGACGAGATCACAACATTTACAATTACAAGAAGATTAACGACCTAGAAGAATTCCCAACATATAATAGTAATAGAGTTCCATCGTAGTCCAACACAAGCTCCTTTAACTTCATGATAAGTTCAATTGATGATCGTACCTTGGGTTACGTGTTACCATAAACCGCCAACGCTATCCTTAACCGAAAGAAGGACGGGTATATGTAAATATAATCACTTAGAGTCAGACCTTGGCTCTCGTCAAGGTAATATAAAATAAATTATACCAGTCATAATCCAGAAATTATCTATTACCTGAGGGCTCCTCTAAATGTCCCAATGCAAATACAAGGACATAGACTTACAAGGACATAGACTTGGAAAGCTCCTTTTCCAATCTATAAAAATTAACAAATAAAACCACTTAGCAAATTAAGAACAAAGTATTTCAAAAGATTTAAATCTTAAACTTCTCTTAAGGAGAAAGTTCCTAGATTTATATACCTGAAAAGCCATAGAAGTGCATAACTAAATGATCCAAGAAGCTTCGCCAATAAATCATAGTTGAGAGAGAGACTGGGTGATCTTACAGTCATGTTAAAAATCTGTAACTTTAGATAGCATATATACACTTTAGAATGATGGATATATTGCCATACAACCATCCTCTAAGTATTCACACCTAGCTAGATCACTCTCATCATCATGCTCTAATATATATGGGTAAATTTTTGTTCAATGCCCAAACCCTGGTTGCATAACCAAAGAGATGAAAAGGGGAAATCCCTCTCTCCCTCGGGCTCGAACAATGCAAAAGCAGAATGAAAGGGGCAATTCTAGATATTTTGCGAGGAGAATTCCATAATTCGAGGCAAGAACAGGTAGTAATTTACAACTTTGATAAGAATGGTACTTCTTTGACTTGTGTTGGAATATGTAACTCATACTTGTTGAGTTGATGACCTATTGAGCAAGTAACAAAGGAAGATGACTTAGAAAAATATGTTAGTTTCTAGATACTTGAGTAGTTGATAGAGATATGGTTGTAATAAATAAGATGTTGACTAAGTGAAGAGAAGAGTCTAGAAGTAACAATTAGAGCCCTAGATCTTGATCTAGATCAATGGTTGATATCAATTCAGCATTGTATAAATATGTGTGTTGTTAGCACTGAACCATGAAGCAATATTAAGTTTATCCTCTCATTTTGTGTTTTCATCATGGTATCAGAGCTTGGTGTCGGGGCTTGACTCCCTCACGGGAGTGCCCAGGAAGATGAAAGAGCTGGTGATTTCTTATCCTCGTAGGAGTAGAGGATAGAGTAGTGTTGTTACTATCTGTTTAAGTTTGTAGATTATGGAGTTATGTTAGGTATGTAGTTGCAGCTGCAAGAAGTCTACTAGTCTGCTACGTGTTTATCTATTAGTTTTAACTATATTGTGAAAAGCTGTATTTTGCTGCCATATCTGCTACCATTTAGTATTTGCAATCGTAGTAGTCTGTTAATCTGCTGAGGAAAAGCTATGGATTGAGGAGGCAGGCGGTCTTGTTAAGGATGACCAGCTAGTGAAGAAAGTGAAGCTATTGTGTTGAAGAGGGAGGGCACCTAGATCAGGGTGCTAGTTCTGGTTGAAGCCAAAGATTTCTCCCATTTTTCAGAAGAAGTTCAAGTAGAGAATCATGAGAGAGGAAGTTTCCATACCACTACATGGAACGCAGTCGTTGTAAAGCAAGAAGATAATCTGCGTGGAAAGCAACAATTATAAAGGCCAAGAAGATCGCATAGCTATAAGAAACTGCCAAAAGTGATGGCCGCTTGACAGGAGGACCGTGGCGCTATAGCTGCTTCTTGTAGAGAGAACGAGCTGCCAAGGGAGCTGTGATGAGAAGTGTCGCTGCCAAAGAAGGAAACTAAGCAGCCTAAGTTGAAGGGCCGTAGACCCGCATTGGTCAAGAATATGCTAGCCTAGATCTGTAGTTGCTTTTGTTAAAATAAGTGAAGCTAGAGGAGGATCCGCAGATCCGCAGAAGAAGCCGTTGTTCAGCCTTGTAAAAACGCTGAAGAAAAGTGTGATCTGCAGATTTGATGAAGAAGACATTAGGGTGAAGGTGCTGCCGCTTAGGGAATTCCCATTAATTAAAGAACGAGAGAGACTTCCACTGCTGCACCAAACCAAATGACTTGGTAATGGTGAGATTTTATCTTGGTATTGTCTTATGTGATATCCACGTTGTAGTATAACATCTTGTTGTGAAGCAAATTAGATGAAGATTTCCATTTGATTTAAATGGAAAATCGGTTAGCCAACACCCTTCATTCCAAATTATTGGCGTCAAAGATATCTGAGCTGGATGTGAGCGCTAGAAAGCCGAGAACACGCAGTGAGGTAGGCTGCTGGAGATTGATGTAGTTAGGCAGTGAAGAGAAACGCTCATGGGTGAGGTGTCTCGTGTGGAACTCCATTGAAAGAGATCGTCCTTTCTTGAGCCATGTAGAGAAGGACAAGGGACTTCTTGCAGGCTGCTGGGATTCAAGCCCAAGTGTTTTGTGAGAGATCTCATGTGAAGGAGGTGCGCCTTACTGCCATGGAGAACTGCTGCCGTAAGGAAGCTTTCTGCAGATTGGGGAGGAAAAGTCTCCATGAAAAGGAAAAAGAGAGTGACTTTAAATGTAGTCATAAATGGAGTGTACTTACAAATGTGCAAATGATGGACGAGGCCAAGGAAATTCAAAGTCGAATTTGGAATTAATAAGCTTGAATTCATTTGGGTTCAAAAGGATGATTGCTATTTTTTATGAAGGTAAAGTTACAAAGTTCAATGACGAACTTGCTATTACTGCTAGCAAGAAATGGACTCCATTTAGACCGGTTTCTCTTGTAGAATAATGTGTATTATCTCTTAGTGACATGTTTCACTGTCAACGAAGACGTGAATCCATTATTGGATAGATGATAGGGGAGGGATGTCTATTCTTGAACAGGGACCAGTAGTTGTGATAGTACTGGTCCCACACAACCCCCACATATTGACATAAAAACACCTAGACATTAAACAAAAATATTCAATATAAGTGCAATAAATATTTAAATTATGTCAAAAAATTGCCCATTAACTGACTGGGCCAACAAGTGTCCATAAATAGTCCTTATGTGCAAAAGTGTACAAAACATCTTGTCCCAAGTACATACAGATCTGCTCAGGGATCCAAAATTACATGAGCAACTAAATAACCTAGCTCTGATTTGCCACCTACTGCAAGGTACCTATCAAAGGAGGACCCACGAATATCTATTGGAGCATAAATATCCTAGCATTCATTAAAACCTGTTCAAGCATTCATTAAAACCTGTTCAAGCAACAAACAAGAGAGTGTCAGCCATAAATGCATGGTTGTTCAACATTCCAACCCATTGTATTCAATAAATGGCACCTACCCATTAAATGCACCCATTAAACAGATGAAAGCACAAAGATCATGAAACATATGAAGGCAGAAGGATCCACCATGACAAGCTCCCAGCCAATGGATCACATTTAAATCAATCCACAACACTCATTCATTTTTGAGAGATTGCAATCCATGTGCATTTCAAAAATTTAATTCAACAACAAACAACTATAAAAGAACCACAACCCTTACTGAAGTTGCATTTCAAAAATTCAAACTGCAGAGTGTGTGCACAGTGGAGACATAACATCAGAGAGTGTGTGCACAGTATAATCAGGTAACTGCATAATCAGCTTCAATGTTTATGTTATTTCCATTTATGTAATTTATATTTCTGTTATTTTCATCTTCTAGTTTCCTTTTGTATAATCAGCTTCCCCTGTAATGTTATTTCCATTTATGTTATAATCTGCTTCCAGTTTCCTTCTACATAATCAGCTTCCCTTGTAAATGTGCAAGTTGTTGCAGGCATGGCAAGAGCCAGCACTGAAGGAGAACAAGTCGTTGACTGAGCAGGGGTGCCCAGGTATGCTGCACCTCATCGAACGAGGAGAGGGTCGATCATTCAAATGCCAACAATGCACCCATCAATGCTGTTGAGAATGACAATGTGGTGGTAGAGGAGATTGTTGTCCTAGCATCAACCACATAGCCACCATCAACCACAGTTCAAGGAACAAGTTAAACCACCAGATTCAGCGCAATAAGAGGTCGGAAAAAAGAAGACATGTTAGCTGCCATTGATGATATAGAGTTCAATGGATATTCCATTCGTGCTGTTGCTAAAAACATGGAGTTTCTACCTCCTCCGTACATTACTGGATAAATGGGCTCACACATACAAAGCGTAGAGGGCCTGTTACAGTTATGAGTGAAGAGGAGGAGGCCGAGCTGGTTCAGTGGTGTAAGGAGATGGCTCAAATGGGACATGGGATAGAGCTGATACAGATAAAATCCACAGTACCTCAAATCTGTCAAGGGACGCCAAACCCCTTCAAAGATGGGTTTCTTGATAAGTCATGGTGGTTTGGGTTTAAAAAAATGCATCCATACCTTGTGTTGCGTACAGCCGAGGGCCTGGATAGAGACAGGACTCTAAATCTATGCCCTACAATTCTAACTAAGTTCTATGCCACCCTTTCTAGTGCATACGAGAAACATGGCTATGCTCCAGACCATATATGGAACTATGATGAAACAGGTTTATAGGTAGGAAGGAACTGTGGCATGCGTGCAATTGCCAAGAGAGGGAGTCATAATGTGCCTAAGATTTTTCCTAGGAGCAGGGAGTAGATCACTATTCTATGCTATGTCAATGCAATTGGTGCTTCAATCCCTGGATTTTATCTATTTAAAGGTAAAACTCAACTCAAAAACTATATACAGAATTATGAACCAGGTGCATGCATGGCTGCACATCCCCATGCTTGGATGACTAAAGAACTCTTTTTTAATTGGCTTACTCACTTTGCTGCATCTATACCAGGCGGTGTCTCAGCTGTAGACAGACACCTACTGGTTTTAGATGGACATGGAAGCCACATTGTTGTGCAAACAATTGAGGAGGCTAACAATTTGGGCATCGACCTATTGACACTGCCTGCTCATACCACTCACAAATTGCAACCCCTAGATTTTAGTGTGTTCGAGCCTTTCAAGAACTATTTCAGGGGTGAGCGGGCTTCGTGGATGGCAAAGAATCCATGGGTGGAGGTAAAAAGGTTTGAGCTAGATGAGCTTGCAAGTAAAGCCTTTAAAAGGGCTCTCACACCATCAAATATCAAGGTTGGGTTTAAGAGGATTGGAATATGGCCACTTAATTCTGAGGCTCTCATGCATGATACTAGTTGTAGCCAGGCATTTCAACTGGATGGTCAGGAAGAAGGGGATGTCCAAGCACATGCTGATGGCCAAGAAGATGTGGAAGTAAAGGAAGACGTTGTTGCTGCTGATAATATCATATCCCTCTCTCAAAGAGGACCCTACTGTGGTGATGATGATGAACATGTAAGTGAAACACAATATAACAATGAGGAATTTGACAGTAACATGGAGGTTGTTGCACCAACTGAAACAACTGCAACTTCTACATGTGATCTTGCAACTATCCAATAAGAATGTCAATGAAAATGTTGATCATGCTCTAGGAAGCAACAATTTAGAATTGACTTTGCCAAGCTAGGTTACCCCACCATCATGGCTGGCAGAAGCCATGGTGAATTTGAAAAAAAATAATGTCTCAGGGACCAATGAAGAAAGCATGAACATGCCTTCACAGCCTAGAGAATTGGAGGATGAAATTGTTCATTATTTTGTGGACAATGGAAATCTGGAAGAAGATACTGTCCACAATGAGGTTCCAGCTGAAGAGGACAATATGGTTCAAATAGAGCAGAAGAACATTGAACGAAATATTGAAAGGAAAGTGTCAAGCAAGGAGCAACAAGTGTCAACGAAGGGCCAGTTGCTTGGTCGGTTCCTAAAGCTACCAGTAGAGAGAGTGTCAGCAAAAAGAAGGCAAACAACAACATAAAATATTCATCTATGCATAAGTTCACAGTTACTCACCTCAAAAGACTATATAAAACTATTAGTTGAGTCCGAGCATAGGAAACTTGAAATCCAGGATTTAAAACAGAGAAAGAAGGACTTAGATAAAGAAAAGAAGGCTGCAAGGATTGCTGCAACAGAACTTCAAGCACAGGAAAGTCTTGAAAGAGAGAAAGAAAGACAAGAAAAGGCTCATCAAAAGCAGATGGTAAGGAAGGAAAAGGAATTGAGGAAGTCTCATCAATTGCTTCAAAAAGAACAAGGGATGGCAGAAAGGGTTGCTAGTGATGCAAACATAGTGGAGGGGAGTAGGATGATGGAAAACACATTGGAACATATTGCAGATAATACTCCATGTTTCCAAGACCTCCTAAACATCCAAGTCCCCCGCTATCAACAAGTGCGCATGCCCACTTTATTCCCCCCTACCATTGCAGGTGTCAATCGTATGTATGATTATCAGGGGGCTCAACCTACTGTAGGGGTTAGTAGCACAAGTGTGCACTGTGGCTACTAAATTCCTCCATGGATTCAAGAAGCAAATTGGATATCATATGGAGGCAATCAACCACAACCTAATCAACCATTGTTAGGTAGGCCAACCAACTTGGCTCAAGCAAGAAACTCAAGAACATTGGGCAGTGAAGATCTTGGAGGACATCCTGCATAGGGGTGTCATATGGGGTGCCAAAATTTTTGTTGTGACCACATTGCAATGTGGATTTTTTGTAATCACTGGCTCTAATGTCTGTAACATGGCCATTTTGGATACAATCCCAGGTCATAACGTTCCCTAATGTTTGCGACATTGTAATCAGGTGTTTATCAGAAGGTTTAATATACAATTTCATCATTTCCAGAGCATGCTGTAATGTTCCCTGATTAAACATTTCATTTACATTTTTCAGGGTTTATGAATTTAGTTTGTTGTTGGTTTATGTTGCAATCCCTGCAGTAGGATTAGGTCTAGATCGTTAATGAATCTTTAAGTGTGTTTTTTTTAATGTACAACTCTTGAGACCCTTATGTTTCCTTCCTTCTATGATGTATGCGGCATGGTGTAGATCCTTAAACATGGACTGTAAGCCTTAAAGTAACAATTAGGAATGGGTTCAAACCATTAGCTGGGTTGTGATACCCATCCATGCGATGCTAACTCATAAAAACATGCCCATATTTCTCTCCTAAGGAACAATTAGAGCCCTAGATCTTGATCTAGATCAATGGATGATATCAATTCAGCATTGTATAAATATGTGTGTTGTTAGCACTAAACCATGAAGCAAGATTAAGTTTATCCTCTCTCATTTTGTGTTTTCATCAACTTGGAGAGTAAAAGAGCGCCAAGTGGAAGTGTGACTCACACTCTATCATTTATTCCCCGCCAAACGCTACCAGGTTTACCTTCGATCCCTCCAAATTAACTAAGACTTCAAACTTGACTAAATCAAATTGCTAATCGACAAGTGCTCAAGGAACTAGCTTGCATTAGTAAATTATCAAGGAGGAGTTATTGTTTGGATAATTGCATTGCATTACATTACACCCGCACCTTACCCTGCAAACTGTGGCTAACACCACATCATAATATTAGTATAAACCCAATGCTGTAAATTCAACAAAAATCAAGGAATAAAATTAAAAGCTTATTTTCATCATTTGGATATATGCTATGCATAAGTTAAATACATATTAGACAGAACTTGTATAAGAACGTTTTGTTATTGATGTAAATAGAACGAAATATATTGTGTTATTGTTTAGAGGTGTTATATTTTCAACCATATGGATCTATTTTCTAGCTTTTACTCTATTTCTTTTTTCTCTAAAAGTTACTTTTTAATCCTTTAATGGATTTAAATCTAGCAACTCTTTGTCATTATTTTAAAAAAGAGTGGTTATGTTTCTTCTACCTTTTCTAGGTCTATTTGATTTTCTTCCTTTTTCATCTTTGCTCTCCCTACAACTGACTTTAACATTTTTGAGATTGGAGGCAAATTGAAGCATAATTGAATCTCATCAACAAGGATCATAAAATTTCCAATTTTTTGTAATAAGAAGTCTAGAATATTCGTTAGCCAACCAATCATGATTAGATTTAAAAGGAAATGGAGGTTTTCTATCCTCCTTTTCTAGTTGTATAAGAATAAGTAGACCATCATATAAGCCATTGTTTCCTACCAAATAGTTGTGTCTTTCAACCTCCTCCACCAATTTTTCTACCATTAAGAATATATCCATCATCTTAGAGATGTTTGTTCTTCCATGTTAGCACACAAACTAGCATCTTAAGATTGAATTCCTAAAATCAATGATAGCTTATGGACAACTAAGAGGGAGGCCATTGTCACCACATCTAACTTTTTTGTCTCTTTAGGCTATCTCTTCTCTAGCTCAAAGGTGGAGTCCCAAGGGTAGGATTACTAGAGTTTAATGATGCAGTACATGGTGAAAATGAATAGTAACTTTAGAAAAACAAAATGTTTTGGTTTTTGTAAAATATAAGTCATGAAGGAATTGGAGACTAGTATTTTATACAATGGGAAAATGGGGTCAACCAAGGATTGCATGTGGATTTCTTTAGGAAGATTAGAAAGGGACAAGATCACCATGCACAAAGCTAGATGCTCTCTAGTGGATGGTTTGATTTTAGAGATCACACAAAAGGAAATTTCTAGAGCAAAAAAAATCAAATGGACTCAAGGAGGAAAGCTACATTGAAAGGAATAAAAAAACACATGATTTCCAGACATGAAATATGCATCTAAACTACACTTCCAACTGATAACAATGACATAAAATATAGGAAGCATAATCCTTCATTACCTAAATTCCATTAACAATTTGAAGATCCATTAACCAACCAAGCACATGAGCAACATGAAAACCCTTCAATAGAGCACTAGCATTAACCATCATGCATCCTAATTGAGTATCCTTATCCATCAAATTCAATACCTTGTGCCTTTTTTCTTTGATTTTCCCTCTGCCTCTCCTCCACCACTTCCGCACAAAATGTAATAAAATATACCCTAAATATTTGTATTGTCATATAACATAATTAATCCCCCTTGGTCCCTTAATACAAGGCAATATATTTTATCATTTTGTTATCATAGTTTAATACCCAATATGAATGGACGTGATAGGGGAAGCTATGTAATGAGTTGCAGAGTAAGACTGTCTTATTCCTGCTGAGTGCAGAGGTAGAGCCATGTATGCAAGTCTGTATGATTGTTGAAGTACATGAGTATGATATGTATGCAAGTCTTCATGATTGTAGAAGTACATATGAGGGGTTTGTATGCAAGTCCCCTGGATTGTTGAAGTACAACTTAAGTGTCTTGCTTCTACACAATATCTTCATCCTAATGGTTCAGTGAACAAGCTCGGGGGTCCAAAAGCAAGTGATCTTGGCTGCTTTCTGGAGAAGGTTGGGAGGAACGGTCCTCTTTGGGTGTTTGCCCACCCTATCAAGTTATTAGGTTCTACTTGTTTATATTTTATTTAATTTTAAATTGTTGAATTATTTTTGAAACAGTATGCTTATGCTATCATAGTTTTCTAGATATAACCTAGGTATCAGTTAGCTGTTAGGACTGATAGATTTATGAATTGATAGATTATGAACTGATAGATTAATTCTGTGCAATGAATGAATGAAAAAAGATTGGAAAATGTAGAATGAATGATTATAAATTTATTCCTGTATTTTTCCTTTCAACATAGGTGATGTACTCTAGTACAGGAATATGTTTAATTAACTGAGATTAGAGATAATAGGAAATTTCTAAGCAAAAGAATAACTCTGCATAATATATCAAGTTTAGACTTCATTATTGTTTACTGCTCTCATTAGTATATATATATATAATGTTTATTCATAACAGTTGCCATTGATAACCTAGCAACAAAATCAATATTTAAACATCATAGGGTTTACACAGAAGTACAAATATAGACCCTAGATTATGTATTCATTGCATATCATGCAAACACTTTTATTTACAAACAAATAATATCAAAACCTAACTGTAATTCCACATTCATTTTCATCATAGATTTTTATACAGTAATCATACTTTTAAAACCTAGATAAATAATATTGCAATTCAAGTTATTATAGACAGGATATAATACACATGATCTAGAAAGATTTACAAGATATAATTCATACAGAAGTTTAAATCATTTAAACAGAGCATTATACGATCACGAAATTTATACAGGATCATTATAAATTTAACAAGTTTATTGAACAAAACTCTTATCAACCTGTTATAAATAAACATCTATAAAATATTTATTGGTAAACCCTACAGGTATCGTAAATCATAAATAAAATGTTATATAAAAATACCAATTGAATCAGAGTTCTGGAAACGCATTCACCTATGCAAAGAATACAACTAATGAATTCTGTCGATTCTACTCGATGGATCGACATACCTTTTAATTCCATAATCAAACAACATTACAAGTTCAAAGAATAGTCAGGGTTAAACCCTGTAACTAAGTATACATAACAATCTATGGCTAGGGTCGAAACCATGTAGGCTTCACATTTTATCAAATATCAAACAGTTGAACATTAGAATAATATTAACCCTGTAACGAAATAACAATTGAAACAATGTCATAAATTTATCAACATTGATCACAATGTCATATGACAGAGCTATCGTAATCACATAGCAAGGGTTCGAGGCCATAAGGACTCACCCTGGGTTCATCTAACTTATATGAATATGTTGATACAACCCTAGAATTATTAACCAATTTGAATACAGCGGGTCTCGGAATCCCAGGTGTAATTTTTGAACAATAAAACTTAACCAACTTTTTAATACAAACGAAGCAACAATAGTAATACAAGGCGAGTCTTTGGACAGAGCTCGATACATCCTTTTGGGATGCATCGTTGCCATTACAAACAACAAGAATCAAAATATTAAACTCATTAAAGGAATAGGGAAAGGGTCCGATTCTCAAGAATAAGCTTGCCCAACCGTAACTAAACATTGACAAGGTTTAGGGTTTAAACCATGTAGCAACAAACAATAACCAAAATGCATTTCCAACTAACACATTAATAAGATGCACAAGGTTAAGCTAGGGTTTAAACCGTAACAATTTCGTATTCATTTTAACCATCGAAACCATTGTATTCAAAATGATAATGCTGAAAGGCTTATACAGAAAAGAAATATTAATTTACAAACCTAGAAAATGCTTTGGATAGCTTACGGTCTAAAACATACTGTAATATCTTCAAACATTTATGATTTCCCATCATAAGGCTTCAAGCCCAAACCAAATCGATATATTTAAAAGACTGAAATCGTAATCTATATCTTACCCAAGCCAAACATATTCATAGTAAATAATCAAGAGACAAATAGTAAAGGTCTCGACAGAGACAGAGATACAAAAATTGCAAATAGAACAACACAGTAAATTATTTTATTAAAATGCTGGTCGAGTCTCAACTCCAGACCTTACAAACTAACTTTCTTGTGAACGCCCGAAGGCTTACAGTAATATTCACACCAACGTTGACATTTGTTGACAGGGGAGACTTCGTGGAAGAAACTGAGGGCTTACCGTGGTATTTATACCACCATGACTGCCATTCCTTCAGCATTTGATGAAGCCGTAAGCTTAAGAAGAGAACCAAGAGAAAATAAGAAACCTCTTGTCAAAAACAAGTGAAACATTTAGACATTAACACTTGAAAAACAACAGAATTAAAGTTCTGAACTAGGTCACGGTTGGAACCATTTCTTACCTCTTGCAGTTTTGTTGAAGTGTTGTGAGCGTAGATTCCAGTAGCAACCAAGACCACGATGTTAGCAATGCTTTTCACAACTCCGAGACCCTTAAGGTCATCTACATTATAAAAGCTTAATGCTAGAAACTGCGCAGAGGTGCCATTTGGCCATGGCGACCAAGTGAGAGCACGACTCTCCAAACCCTCACGCGAGAAACAAGTAACAAATGACAAGTTCATCGATAAGCTAGGGTTTTGTTCCCTTGTGATAACTCTCCACCAACCTTCACGTGAGCTCTTAAATGAGCCTGGGTGGCCTCCACTACCATTTCAATTTTTACCCATAACGTATAATTTAAACAAGTGGTTGCCTTTCAAACTCCATTGCATAAGTGCGCTAATACCTTGGTTATTTTGTTATAAACATAAATGTTATATGTAACATTTAAACACCAATGTTAACCTTTGGTACGCCATCACTTGGGTAGATACCAATAGGGTTAGAACACCCAACCCTTAGCTAGGATCATAATAATAAGTCTTGGGAATGTAAACTGTATGACTAGGTTAAAATCCTTAATAATGTATGATATCTTCAACCAAATTGTGCATGAGAACTCCTACGTACAACCTAGACAGAGTAATGAAACGTGCATTAGCTATCATAGCTAAGTAATCCCAGGGTTGCACCAGAACTCTCTCTTGCCAAACAAAAAGGAATTCATACATAGTCAACATTAAGATAGAAATATTTTCACGACATAAGAATGACAATAAAAATATCAAACATTAATAAACGAGAGTTAATATACAACATGAGATATTTAATCATTTCAATTACATTATGACTCATTGTTTGTAATAACCAAACAAGCATTGGATTATAGACATCGATACAACTAAAATATTAAGTACTCATAAATAGTAAAAAGGACTCATAGTCCTATTACCATACTTTAAGGTTAAAAGAAATAAATGACAAATTCATGACTATCGAAATAATATCGTCAAAGACATAAGACTTTTATACAATAATGATTCTGCATAAGTAATGCGGTAAATCTAGACAATATGATATTAATTTCAGACATAGGGTTACATACCCATCTAAATGTCGTCAAGACACTTTCAATAATCGACAACAGTTGTAAACAAATAATTATAGCAATTAAGAGTATAATTAAGTAGTAATATAGATGATAAACTTTCACATTTATACTTTTGCATAGAATTTAATAGCAAATAGACTGCTTAGAAAATTTTTAAATTTTTGATGAAATTTGGGGATGTTATAGAGACCCTCTTAGGCAAATAAGATGAGCTAAGGGGCCATATTCTGGAGAATGAGTTAATTTCTCTTCAACCCAATAGTTTCGAAACTATACAACAATTATTTTCTAAATTTAAATACTTGGTCATGCAATGCAAGCAATGTGGCATTAGGAAGAAGGATGAGCAGTTGGTGCTATCCATTCTTAGCAAGCTTGTTCTTGAGTTCTCCATATTTGTTTCTACCTTCCATTCAGGGAGATTGTCAATCCCTGGTTAGAAAATTCCATCCTTAGATGTAGTCACCGAATCTCTCATCCAAGAACAAGACAAATTGATTCAGATAAGTGCCTTGAAGGCCTAAAAAAATCAAGCTCTTATGGCTGGAAAGTCAAAAAATGTGAATGCAAAAGGGAAGCAAAAGGGAAAAGAGAAGAAGTAATTTGAACCCAAGCAGAATGCCAAGTCTAGTCCATCAGAAGGAGCCTCTAGCTCCAAGAAGGATACGCAAAATAAATTTGAGAAATCCAAGTGTACATACTACAAGAAGGGTAATCATCCTGAGAGTTCTTGTATGAAGAAGACCATAGATCAAATGGAAAAAATCCTTGAACAACATAAAATTTCTCTCCCTAAAGGCGCAAGGAAGACTGATCCAGGTGGCAAGTCAGAATATCATGAGGGATGCCATGCATTGAAGGTTGGATTCTCAAAATCCCAAGCCTTTCTTATTGATTATGGAGCCTCCAACCACATGGTTTCCTCCATAGAGCCATTTTATTCATTAGATCTCACCAATGGCCCTAGCATATACATGGGAGATGAATCTCAAATCTTTGTTGAAGGGAAGGGAACAATATAGCTTGAGCATGGAAATTTCAACAATTTGCTATATGTGCCTTCTCTAGCAGCTAGTTTGTTGTCTGTTTATCAGATGACACATAGAGGTTCACCAAAGAAAGTAGTATTTGGACCTGGCACATTTGAGGTTGCAGAGATATCATTTGGGAAGTTGATAGCCAAAGGAGTTGCAAATCATTCCTCCAAGGCATATGAGTCAACCTGCTTCTTTCCATACTCACATCAAAGTGCTCTCTTGACTCATGCAGATGAGACAAGTAGACTCTAGCATGAAATATTCGAACACCTAAACTTCAAATACCTAAAACAATTGCACAAGGAAGATATGGTTGAAGGTTTTTCGGACATAAAGTTCTCTCAAGGAATCGGTAAAGGTTGCTTGGCGGGGAGGCACCCAGAGAGAAAGTATGATGTTGGGAAGGCAAAGAGAGCTTCCTCCATACTTGATCTGATTCATAGTGATGTTTCAGGATCGATGCCCACTACTTCAATGAATGGATCCATATACCTTCTGACCTTCATTGATGACTACTCTAGGTTCTGCTGGATCTACTTTCTCAAACATAAATCTAAGGTATTCGAAAGATTCAAAGTTTTCAAAGCCTTAGTTGAGAACACTACTGGAAGGAAGATCAAGGCACTAAGATCAGATAATGGAGGATAATACATCAAGAAGGAGTTGCAACAACTATGTGCTTCCGAAGGTATTCAAATGCAACATTATGTCGCATACACACCACAAAAAAATGGTGTAGCGGAGAGGAAGCATAGGTCATTGAAAGAGATTGATGCTTGCTTTCTTGAAGCAAGAGATATCCCATCAAATCTCTAGGCACAAGCAGTGAATTGTGCCACATACATTCATAATGTGGTACCCCACAAATATGTTGATGGGGTCACTTCATTCAAAGCATTGAAGGGACACAAACCTGATGTCTCTCACTTGAGGGTTTGTGGATCCAAGGCATGGGCCAGAATCCCCTCTGACAAGAGGAAATCACTTCAACCTCAAAGTAGCGAATGCATTCTTCTTGGATATGCAGAAGATGGAAAAGCTTACAAACTGATGGATGCAACCACGAGATGCTTCATTGAAAGAAATGTTCAATTCAATGAGGATCGATTGCATGATCTACAACCAGTTGAAGAACAAAGAATAACTTATTTCAATATTCCATTTTCTCCTAATGATGTTTCTACAGGTGATCCACATTCATATTTCGAAGAAGAAGATCAATATGATTCAAATCTAGATATTAAGAATGAAGATATAGCAAATCCATATCCAGATCCAACACCTATTCCCAATCCAAAGCCTAAATGGGCTCAAAATATTATTGAGGCAGCTGGGGACATTGCTGTAGATCCATCTGACTACAGAAGAACAAGATCTCAATACCAAGATGTAAACCTTGCACTTTTCCATACAAATCCACTTCTCCCTAAGAGGTGCTTCATGATGGTGGGGTCTGATCCATAGTCTTATAGAGAGGCTTTCCATGATCCGAGATGGAAAGAATCCATGGATGAAGAATATGAGTCACTACAGAGCAATGAGGCATGGTATATTGTCTCTCTTCCCCTAGGGAGGAAACTAGTTCAGTGCAAATGGATCTACAAAACAAAGCTTGCATCTAATGGATCTACAACCAAGTATAAGGCTCAATGTTAAACATAGTCGCCTCTCTACCATTAATTACATGCGGCCTTCTCATCCTGTAAATTTTTGTGTATGTGCGTGTAAGGATTAACGTGTAGTCCCTTGGCTCCTAGTACATGGCTCATGCATGGACTCACTTGTTGCAGGCTCGACGTTTGACGCAGTGTATGTGCTTCAGGTATAAGGGACGGGTTCGACAGAAATACTAGTCTATCAAATACCTACATACAGACACTGGATTCTATTATTGATAGGTACACACAATATCCATTTGAGGATTCTATTTCTTTGGCCCAGTAATGCAAAATACGACCCAGAGGAGCTAGAATATGCAAAATTCGAAATGTAGCCATGTTTTCATTTCCAGAGGAGTTGAGTATGTAGAATTTGCGTGTTTAGCATCCCAATTTAAAATGCATTGGCACGGAATAATGGCCCTTGATAAGCAGTGATTAGTATTATATTTTTTTTATCATGTTAACTACTAGTAACGATCTATCAATATTCAATAACTCCGAATCATAATGCAGGGCCTCGATGGTTGTTTTTGGGATGGCTTCTTCTACGACTTTCCTGTCTGACTTGTCTGGTTTCTTTGGGTTTTGGCACACTATAAATCCGTGTCCTATTTCTATTTCTGTAGGTAGTCTACAAAGAGTTTGGAAATGCATTCCACACCATGTAGCTACAAGGTTAACTTTAATCTCTATGTAGCCTCGAAATTCTAAAATTTAAGTTTTGTTTATGTTTGAGTCCTAGATTTTGTAGTTGAATTAGTATCTTTAAGTTTTATGTAGAAGAGTTTAATTTTATGTTTGAGTTTTGTTTCTTGTAGGCCCTTGGTTCGAGAGTTCGAACCAGCACTCTGATACCATTCTGTAGTGCTCTACCTTCTAGAAGGGCACTAAATTAGTCACTAAGTCAAATTCGATGTACAACGCCTCATCTAAAGCTTGGTTTAACAATAATTCAAGTTTGTTTTGCATCAACATTTTGTTATAGTTTATGTCTATTTTGTATTTGCATTCATATCATAGTATTCTAAAATTTTCCATAACGAAAGATTTACAGTAGAACTAGAAATTGTGTTTCATATGCAAATTTTCATCCATGGTTTATTTCTGCATTAATATTCATAAATGTAAATGAATAATCAAATTCGTACAAGTAGAATACTTGGCTAGGTTAAAAATTGATATTATGGATAGGGGGGTTTGGAGGAGAGGAGAGGATTAGGGTTTTGCTAACTATGGCGGTGCCCTATTTTTTCTTTGATGGCTGTCGGTGGCCGTCACTGTCATGTATCAAAGCATAACAATTAATCGAGTTAAGCAAAGCATACCAAATCAAGATGTAACAGTCAACAGTTTGGATAATTGAATACATTCAGTAAATTTGCAAATTAGAAGGAAAAGGTGGTTAATTGATTAAACCATAGGCGGTTTGCTGTGGATGTTGGAAGTGGTGTAGGTGGATGACACGAGGAGGTGAATTAAATATATTTTCAACACCCAATATTTTTGTTGTCACCCCGGAAATAACACCCTAATTTGATTAGCTAATGAGCTTGGAGTTAAATGAAATTAAAAATTTAATAAAAATAATAAAATTTTCTGCCGAGTATTAAACTATGCAAAAGCAAGAAAATTTTATGGTCAACATCGAAGCGAATACAATATACTTGATGACTTCGACAGGTATAATAAGCATGCATAAAATATTATAAAAATGGCTACATATTCTTAGTCTTTCAACTTAACTCATCATCTTAGTCTAGCAACATATCAAGCTAGAACTTCTAAGAAAATTAGATAATTTAATACATAAATATTTTAAGGATTAAGGTGCAGGAGTAAACTCTTTTTATTTTTATTTTTTTTATTTTATAAGAACGTTTTGTTATTGATGTAAATAAAAGAAATATAATTAAATAATTTAATACATAAATATTTTAAGGATTAAAGTAAAGGAGTAAACTTTTTTTTTTGGTATAAGAACGTTTTGTTATTGATGTAAATAGAAAGAAATATATTGTGTTATTGTTTAGAGGTGTTATACTTTCAACCATATGGATCTATTTTTTAGTCTCTACTCTACTTCATTTTTCTCTAAAAGTTCCTTTTTTATCCTCTAATGTCTTTAAATCTAGCAACTATTTGTCATTGGAAGACCTTTTGATATTGTTTTCAAAAAGACTGGTTATGTTTCTCCTACCTTTTCTAGGTCTATTTGATTTTCTTCCTTTTTCATCTTTGCTCTCCCTACAACTAACTTTAACTTTTTTGAGATCAGAGGCAAATTGAAGCATAATTGAATCTCATCAACAAGGATTGTAAAATTTCCATTTTTTGTAATAAGAAGTCTAAAATATTCGTTAGCCAACCAATCATGATTATATTTAAAAGGAAATGGAGGTTTTCTATCCTCCTTTTCTAGTTGTATAAGAATAAGTAGACGATCATATAAGCCATTGTTTCCTACCAAATAGTTGTATCTTTCAACCTCCTCCACCAATTTTTCTACCATTAAGAATATATCCATCATCTTAGAGATGTTTGTTCTTCCATGTTAGCACACAAACTAGCATCTTAAGATTGAATTCCTAAAATCAATGATAGCTTATGGACAACTAAGAGGGAGGCCATTGTCACCACATATAACTTTTTTGTCTCTTTAGGCTATCTCTTCTCTAGATCAAAGGTGGAGTCCCAAGGGTAGGATTACTAGAGTTTAATGATGGAGTACATGGTGAAAATGAATAGTAACTTTAGAAAAACAAAGTGTTTTGGTTTTTGTAAAATATAAGAGTCATGAAGGAATTGGAGACTAGTATTTTATACAATGGGAAAATGGAGTCAACCAAGGATTGCATGTGGATTTATTTAGGAAGATTAGAAAGGGACAAGATCACTATGCACAAAGCTACATGCTCTCTAGTAGATGGTTTGATTTTAGAGATCACACAAAAGGAAATTTCTAGAGCAAAAAAAATCAAATGGACTCAAGGAGGAAAGCTACATTGAAAGGAATAAAAAAACACATGATTTCCAGACATGAAATATGCAAATAAACTACACTTCCAATTGATAACAATCACATAAAATATAGGAAGCCTAATCCTTCATTACCTAAATTCCATTAACAATTTGAAGATCCATTAACCAACCAAGCACATGAGCAACATGAAAACCCTTCAATAGAGCACTATCTATCATTAACCATCATGCATCCTGATTGAGTATCCTTGTCCATCAAATTCAATACCTCGTGCCCTTGTCCTTTGATTTTACCTCTGCCTCTCCTCCACCACTTCTACACAAAATGTAATAAAATATACCCTAAATATTTGTATTGTCATATAACATAATTAATCCCCCTTGGTCCCTTAATACAAGGAAATATATTTTATCATTTTGTTATCATAGTTTAATCCCCAATATGAATGGACGTGATAGGTGAAGCTATGCAATGAGTTGTAGAGTAAGACTGTCTTATTCCTGCTGAGTGTAGAGGTAGAGCCATGTATGATTGATTAAGTACATGAGTATGATATGTATGCAAGTCTTCATGATTGTTGAAGTACATATGAGGGGTTTGTATGCAAGTCTCCTAGATTGTTGAAGTACAACCTGAGTGTCTTGTTTCTACACAGTATCTTCGTCCTAATGGTTCAGTGAACAGGCTCGGGGGTCCAAAAAGCAAGTGATCTTGGCTTCTTTTTGGAGAAGGTTGGGAGGAACGATCCTCTTTGGGTGTTTGTCCACCCTACCAAGTTATCAGGTTCTACTTGTTTATATTTTATTTACTTTTAAACTATTGAATTATTTCTGAAACAATATGCTTATGCTATCATAGTTTTCCTAGATATAACCTAGGTATCAGTTAGTTGTTAGGACTGATAGATTTATGAATTGATAGATTAATTCTGTGCAATGAATGGATGAATAAAGTTTGGAAAATGTAGAATGAATGATTATAAATTTCTTCCTGTATTTTTCCTTTCACCATAGGTGATGTACTCTAGTACAGGATGATGTTTAATTAACTGAGATTAGAGATAATAGGAAATTTCTAAGCAAAAGAATAACTTTGCATAATATATCAGGTTTAGACTTCGTTATTGTTTACTGCTCTCATTAGTATATGTATTTTTCTATATATATAATGTTTATACATAACAGTTGCCATTGATAACCTAGCAACAAAATCAATATTTAAACATCATAGGGTTCACATAGAAGTACACATATAAAACCTAGATTATGTATTCATTGCATATCATGCAAACACTTTTATTTACAAACAGATAATATCAAAACCTAACTGTAATTCCACATTCATTTTCATCATAGATTTTTATATAGTAACCATACTTTTAAAACCTAGATAAATAATATTGCAATTCAAGTTATTATAGACAGGATATAATACACATGATCTAGAAAGATTTACAAGATATAATTCATACATAAGTTTAAATCATTTAAACAGAGCATTATACGATCACGAAATTTGTACAGGACATTATAAATTTAACAAGTTTATTGAACAAAACTCTTATCAACTTGTTAGAAATAAACATCTATAAAATATTTATTGATAAACCCTACAAGTATCGTAAATCATAAATAAAATGTTATATAAAAATACCAAATCGAATTAGAGTTCTGGAAACACATTCACCTATGCAAAGAATACAACTAATGAATTATGTCGATTCTACTCGATGGATCGACATACCTTTTGTTAAATTTTAGTATTAAATCACAATACTATAGGATCTTTGCTGAGAGAATAACATCTACAATATATCAATGCATGACAATCATAATATGACAAGCATCACAAGCATCACAAGAATCAAAAGCATAGAGACAAGAGACACAGAGCTTCCGTGGGGAAAACCCTAAGGTGAAAAACCCCACAACTTCCTCAGAGATAGAGAGAGCAATGGCTCAACCAAAATACAACCAAATAACACTGAGATAGTCTCCTAGCAGATGATCCTCCTCCTCCTCACTAGTGCGCCACTTTTCAGAGAGAGAGTGAGTTACTTTTCCAAGTGAGTAAAATAGAGATCTCCTATCTCTATTTATACTCACCTTTTTGCCCAGTGACCTACTGGGGCCGACTTGTCTACTTGGATACATCCACGTTATATTATATATTAATTAGGGCCGACCCCATAAGGTGGTCTAATAACCCATCGGCAAGTACACGCACTTGCGACACTTGTCAATCCACATGACGACACTTCCTTATAGAGGAATAACACATCTCTTATAAGGGTACAATAAATATATATATAATACACAGATGAAATACATTCCGAAGTTACATATACATCAACACCTTTTAATTCCATAATCAAACAATATTACATGTTCAAAGAATAGTCAGGTCTAAGCCCTGTAACTAAGTATACATAACAATCTATGGCTAGGGTCGAAACCCTGTAGGCTTCGCATTTTATCAAATATCAAACAATTGAACATTAGAATAATAATAACCCTGTAACGAAATAACAATTGAAACATCAATGTCTTAAATTTATCAACATTGATCACAATGTCATATGACAGAGCTGTCGTAATTTCATAGCAAGGGTTCGAGGCCGTAAGGACTCACCCTGGGTTGATCTAACGTTCATGAATAGGTTGATACAACCCTAGAATTATTAACCAATTTGAATACAGTGGGTCTCAACATCCCTAGTGTAATTTTTGAACAATAAAACTTAACCAACTTTTTAATACAAACGAAGCAATAGTAGTAATACAAAGCGAGTCTTTGGATAGAGCTCGATACATCCTTTTGGGATGCATAGTTTCCATTACAAACAACAAGAATCAAAAGTTTAAACTCATTAAAGGAATAGGGAAAGGGTTCGATTCTCAAGAATAAGCTCGCCCAACCGTAACTAAACATTGACAAGGTTTAGGGTTTAAACCTTGTAGCAACAAACAATAACCAAAATACATTGCCAACTAACACATTAATAAGCTGCACAAGGTTAAGCTAGGGTTTAACCCAGAACAGTTTCGTATTCATTTTAACCTTCGAAACCATTGTATTCAAAATGATAATGCCGAAAGGCTTATACAGAAAATAAATATTAATTTACAAACCTAGAAAATGCTTTGGGTAGCTTACGGTCTAAAACATACTGTAATCTCTTCAAACATTTATGATTTCCCATCATAAGGCTTCAAGCCCAAACCAAATCGATACATTTAAAAGATTGAAATCATAATATATATCTTACCCAAGCCAAACATATTCATAGTAAATAATCAAGACACAAATAGTAAAGGTCTCGACAGAGACAAAGATACAAAAATTGTAAATAGAACAATGCAGTAAATTGTTTTATTAAAATGATGGTTGAGTCTCAACTCCAGACCTTACAAACTAACTTTCTTGTCAATGCCCGAAGGCTTACAGTAATATTCACACCAACGATGACAGTTATTGACAGAGGAGACTTCGTGGGAGAAACCGAGGGCTTACCATGGTATTCATACCACCATGACTGCCATGCCTTCAGCATTTGACGAAGCCGTAATATTAAGAAGAGAAACAAGAGAAAACAAGAAACCTCTTGTCAAAAACAAGCGAAACATTTAGACATTAACACTTTACAAACAAAAGAATTAAAGTTCTGAACCAGGTCACGACTGGAACCATTTCTTACCTCTTGCAGTGTTGTTGAAGTGCTATGAGCGTAGCTTCCAGTAGCAACCAATACCATGGTGTTAGCAATGCTTTGAACAACTATGAGACCTTGAAGGTCATCTACATTATAAAATTTTAATGCTAGAAACTGCGCAGAGGTGCCATTTGGCCATGGCGACCAAGTGAGAGCTCGGCTCTCCAAACCCTCACACGAGAAACAAGTAACAAATGACAAGTTCATCGATAAGCTAGGGTTTTTTTCCCTTGTGCTAACTCTCCACCAACCTTCACGTGGGATCTTAAATGAGCCTGGGTGGCCTCCACTACCATTTTGATTTTTACCCATAATGTATAGTTTAAACACGTTGTTGCCTTTCGAACTCCATTGCATAAGTGCGCTAATACCTTGGTTATTTTGTTATAAACATAAATGTTATATGTCACATTTAAACATCAATGTTAACCTTTGTTACACCATCACTTGGGTAGATACCAATAGGGTTAGAACACCCAAACCCTTAGCTAGGATCATCATAATAAGTCTTGGTAATGTAAACTATATGGCTAGGTTAAAAGCTTTAATAATGTATGATATCTTCAACCAAATTGTGCACGAGAAGTCCTACTTACAACCTAGACAGAGTAATGCAACATGCATTAGCTACCATAGCTAAGTAAGCCCAGGGTTGCACCAAAACTCTCTCTTGCCAAACAAAAAGGAATTTATACATAGTCAACATTAAGATAGATATATTTTCATGACATAAGAATGATGATAAAATATCAAACATTAATAAACGAGAGTTAATATACAACATGAGATATTTAATCATTTCAATTACATTATGACTCATTGTACGTAATAACCAAACAAGCATTGGATTATAGACATCGATACAACTAAAATATTAAGTACTCATAAACAGTAAAAAGGACTCATAGTCCTATTACCATACTTTAAGGTTAAAAGAAATAAATGACAAATTCATGACTATCGAAATAGCATCATCAAAGACATAAGACTTTTATACAATAATGATTCCGCAGAAGTAATGTGGTAAATCTAGACAGTATGATATTAATTTCAGACATAGGGTTACATACCCATCTAAATGTCGTCAAAACACTTTCAATAATTGATGACAGTTGTAAACAAATAATTATCGCAATTAAGAGTATAATTAAGCAGTAATACAGATGATAAAATTTCACATTTATACTTCCGCATAGAATTTAATAGCAAATAGACTGCTTAGAAAAATTTTAAAATTTTGATGAAATTTGGGGATGTTACAAAGACCCTCTTCGACAAACAAGATGAGCTAAGGGGCCATATTTTGGAGAATGAGTTAATTTCTCTTCAACCCAATAGTTTTGAAACTATACAACAATTATTTTCTAAATTTAAATATTTGGTCATGCAATGCAAGCAATGTGGCATTAGGAAGAAGGATGAGCAGCTGGTGCTATCCATTCTGAGCAAGCTTGTTCTTGAGTTCTCCATATTTGTTTCTACCTTCCATTCAGGGAGATTGTCAATCCCTAGTTAGAAAATTCCATCCTTATATGTAGTCACCGAATCTCTCATCCAAGAACAAGACAAATTGATTCAGATAAGTGCCTTGAAGGCCTAAAAAAATCAAGCTCTTATGGATGGAGAGTCAAAAAGTGTGAATGTAAAAGGGAAGCAAAAGGGGAAAGAGAAGAAGTAATTTGAACCCAAGTAGAATGCCAAGTCTATTCCATCAGAAGGAGCCTCTAGCTCCAAGAAGGACAACCAAAATGAATATGAGAAATCCAAGTGTACATACTACAAGAAGGGTAACCATCCTGAGAGTTCTTGTATGAAGAAGACCATAGATCAAATGCAAAAACTCCTTAAACAACATAATATTTCCCTCCCTAAAGGTTCAAGGAAGACTGATCCAGGTGGCAAGTCAAAAGATCATGAGAGATGCCATGCATTGAAGGCTGGATTCTCAAAATCCCAAGCCTTTCTTATTGATTATGGAGCCTCCAACCACATGGTTTCCTCCATAGAGCCATTTTATTCATTAGATCTCACCGATGGACCTAGCATACACATGGGAGATGAATCTCAAATCTTTGTTGAAGGGAAGGGAACAATATAACTTGAGCATGGAAATTTCAACAATCTGCTATGTGTGCCTTCTCTAGCAGTTAGTTTGTTGTCTGTTTATCATATGACACATAGAGGTTCACCAAAGAAAGTAGTATTTGGACCTGGCACATTTGAGGTTGCAGAGATATCATTTGGGAAGTTGATAGCCAAAGGAGTTGCAAATCATTCCTCCAAGGCATATGAGTCAACCTGCTTCTTTCCATACTCACATCAAAGTGCGCTCTTGACTCATGCATATGAGAGAAGCAGACTCTAGCATGAAATATTCATACACCTAAACCTCAAATACCTACAACAATTGCACAAGGAAGATATCGTTGAAGTTTTGTCGGACATAAAGTTCTCTCAAGGAATCGGTAAAGGTTGCTTGGTGGGGAAGCACCCAGAGCGAAAGTATGATGTTGGGAAGGAAAAGAGAGATTCCTCCATATTTGATCTGATTCATAGTGATGTTTTGGGACCAATGCCCACTACTTCAATGAATGGATCGATATACCTTCTAACCTTCATTGATGACTACTCTAGGTTCTGCTGGATCTAGTTTCTCAAACATAAATATGAGGTATTCAAAAGCTTCCAAGTTTTCAAAACCTTAATTGAGAACACTACTGGAAGGAAGATCAAGGAACTCAGATAAGATGATGGAGGGGAATACATCAATAAGGAGTTGCAACAACTATGTGCTTCTAAAGGTATTCAAATGCAACATTATATCCCATACACACCACAACAAAATGGTGTAGCGGAGAGGAATAATAGGTCATTGAAAGAGATGGATGTCTGCTTGATTGAAGCAAGAGATATACCATCAAATCTCTAGGCACAAGCAGTGAACTGTGCCACATACATTCATAATGTGGTACCCCACAAATCTGTTGATGGGGTCACTCCATTTGAATCATTGAAGGGACACAAACCTGATGTCTCTCACTTGAGGGTTTGTGGATCCAAGGCATGGGCTAGAATCCCCTTTGACAAGAGGAAAGCACTTCAACCTCAAAGTAGCAAATGCATTCTTCTTGGATATGTAGATGATGGAAAATATTACAAACTGATGGATGCAACCAAGAGATGCTTCATTAAAAGAAGTGTTCAATTCAATGAGGATCCATTGCATGATCTACACCCAGTTGAAGAACAAGGAATAACTTATTTCCCTATTCCATTTTCTCCTAATGATGTTTCTATAGGTGATCCACATTCATATTCCAAAGAAGAAGATCAATATGATACAGATCTAGATATTAAGTATGAAGATATAGCAAATCCATATCGAGATCCAACACCTACTCCCAATCCAAAGCCTAAATGGGCTCAAAATATTATTGAGGCAGTTGGGGACATTGTTGTAGATCCATCTGACTACAAAAGAACAAGATCATCTCAATACGAAGATGCAAACATTGCACTTTTCCATACAAATCCACTTCTCCTTGAGAGGTGCTTCATGATGGTGGGGTTTGATCCACAGTCTTATGGAGAGGATTTCCGTGATCCAAGATGGAAAGAATCCATGGATGAAGAATATGAGTCACTGCAGAACAATGAGGCATGGTATATTGTCTCTCTTCCCCCATGGAGGAATCTAGTTCAGTGCAAATGGATCTACAAAACAAAGCTTGCATCTAATGGATCTACAAAACAAAGCTTGCATCTAATGGTTCTACAACCAAGTACAAGGCTCAACATTAAACATAGTCGCCTCTCTACCATTAATTACATGCGGCCTTCTCATCCTATAATTTTTTGTGTATGTGCGTGTAAGGGTTAACGTGTAGTCCCTTATCTCCTAGTACATGGCTCATGCATGGGCTCACTTATTGCAGGCTCGACGTTTGACACAGTGTATGTGCTTCAGGTATAAGGGATGGGTTCGACAGAAATACTAGTCTATCAAATACCTACATACAGACGTTGAATTCTATTATTGACAGGTACACACAATATCCATTTGAGGATTCTATTTATTTGGCCCAGTAATGCAAAATACGACCCAGAATTCGAAATGTAGCCATGTTTTCATTTCTAGAGGAGTTGAATATGTATAATTCGCGTGTTTAGCATCCCAATTTAAAATGCGTTTGCATAGAATAATGGCTCTTGATAAGCAGTGATTAGTATTATATTTTTTTTATCATGTTAACTAATAGTAAGGATCTATCAATATTCAATAACTCTGAATCATAATGTAGGGCCTCGATGGTTGTTTTTGGCATGGCTTCTTCTATGACTTGCTTGTCCGACTTGTCTGGTTTCTTTGGGTTTTGGCACACTATAAATATTGTTGAGATATTGTAACTTCAAAGAATATTATAATTGTACTTTATTATTCCAGAGATGTTTCATTCCTCCGTAAAGATCTTATTGTATATCCGGAGATGTTTATTCCTCCGTTGGAATGTGGTAACTCGGGTTATTAGACTTCCCTAGTGGAGGTCGGCCCTATATGTGTTATGTGGGTCAAAGGGTTATTAGACCACCCTAGAGGGGTCGGCCCAGTCAGTTGTAGTGGGGTATTTAACGCATTGGTTAAATACGAGCCTACGTGTACTTGTGTAAAAGATATGTCAGTGTAGTGTATAAATAGAGGAGGTGTGTTCCTCATTTGACACACACACACACTTGAGGATAGCGCACTTGTGGAGGAGAGGTCTGCTATTGTGGAGGAGGAGATCATGTCTCAGGGTTTCATCTTTGTATATTGCTGGTCATCTATATTGAGGAAGCTTTGCTGGGTTTTCTACCCCATGAGGGTTTCCCAGGATAAATCTCTGTCTCTTGTGTTTATGCTATGCTTGTTGTTTCTTCAGTGATCCTGTATATGCTATTATTGTGAAATGGAATGTAATTCTTCTATTTTCTATCTTATCATATTAAATCTTAACATGGTATCAGATCTAACCTGAAGGAAGACAAGGTATGGCACTTACGACACTTGCTTTACTTGTGACATTTTGAAGGTTAGGGTTTTACATAGCAAAAACCAGTCATCGTGGAACTTTCGCTATAAATCCATTTATGAGAAGGTTCAGGGTATGAAAAGTGTATAGGTCGAAGATAACATCCCCAGGTACCTTGTGTCCAAAGGGAACCCTCAGATTCATTGTACTTTGTGAGTTATTATCAGTACAAGTTAGGGTTTCTGCCTCTTCCAGATCTCAGTCAAAATCAGGTGACCTAGGAAAAAAGGTCATAACTTGGGCTAGGAAGCTCCAAATGACATTTCGTAAAAAGTGACAGATATTACACAGACTGTAATATCTCAGGAAACTTTTTCAGAGGCCGAAGTTCAACCAGTGACACGTGGCACGCCGTACAAGTTCCCTCTCCTGTTTTATCCCATAAACAGGTCACGTTGCGACACTTGGCATAACTCTCTCTCAGAGAGTCCAATTGAGGTTAGACCTGTCAGGATGGAAATATAACAGGTCGATATATCTCAGAAAAAGTTTTCAGAGGCCGAAGTTCAAACAGTGACACGTGGCATGCCGTACAAGTTCGCTCTCCTGTTTTATCCCATAAACAGGTCACGCTGCGACACTTGGCATAACTCTCTCTCAGAAAACCCAATTGAGGTCAGACCTGTCAGGATGGAAAGATGACAGGTCAGGCTACTTTAGGAAAAGGGTTTCAGACCCTGTGGAGCAAAAATTTCAGAGTTATAGCAGAAACAATCAGGTGCATCTTTCTGTCAAAACAGAATTATTTTTCGAGCACCTTTATTCATGGCTTCCGGAATTTAGGGTTTCGGAGAAAGTTAGAATTTTTGGAATCGGAGTCCACGGCTGAATGCTACTCAGGAAAATCGAAATTTAGAGACCAAGATCGAATTTTTGGTTGGGTGGAAGACCGGGCTTGATCAAACCCCAGTTCGGGATTTTGATCGGAAAGATGGAAAATTAGGGCTTCAGCAAAAGTTGGAATTTTTGAAGTCTGTAACCACGGCTGGAAACTCCTAAGAAAAACAAGAGTTTAGAGCCTTGGATCGAACCTTTTGTTTGGGAAGAAGGGTGGGCTTCATCAAACCCTAGTTCGGGATCCTGTCCAGAAGATCTAGAAGTTTCAAAGGCAATTTTGAGGGGTCAAATTTTGGAAATTCCAAAATTGAAGTATGCTAGTTTGATCAGCTTAGCAAGACACATCCTTCCATCCATTCAGAAGTATGAAAGTCAAAGATTGAATTTTTAGGGTTTCTCTAGCAAACCCTAATCAAGCTCCAGATCAAGTTTCAGGGGGAGTTGAGGCTAAGGCCTTACATAAGAAGACTACAAAAAGTCTCGACAGGTATGACTTAAGGAGGTTCAGGTATGCCTTGAAATCTGATTCTTGATTAAGTTCATAATGTGTTTGTCTTCATGTTATTTATTAGTACAATCTTGATCAATGTTATTAATTGTCTTATCACCCTAGTAACAATATGAATGCATGTGAATGATCGAAGACATTCATTGATTAGGGCTATATGATTGTACTTATGCATTATGGTGTTGTGTGAGGTTGATGTTGTCTGCTAACAAGACACAGGTACATTACAAAAGACAAATCAAGTTCCATGACCATGACAACATGAATACAAAGACTCACGAGGTATGTATGACTTTGTTATATTATGTTTAACCTACAAGACATGCAGGTTCTAGCTCAGGATCTCTAAATCATTGAAGAGATTGTTTAGGTATGTTGTACATAACTAAGCAGGTATACTAATCCAGGTATGTTTTCCTATGTCATGTTAGAATCTTACCTTGTGTAAGTATACTTGGTATGATTGGTTAGTAATCAAGGGTTTATGCATATTATGTCTCTTATCTTGGTTGATGATTTAACTAACTAGATCAAACAAGAATATGCATGAGTAAAAGAAGACTTCCTTGAAACCCTGAATACTAATGATCATGACTGTACATATTCAAGATTATTTAGAATTAGAATGTTTTGATAATATTGAGAATATACTAATGAATGTATGTTTGTGTATGAGATCATGAGGATGACACTAGTGTACACTTGAGCATGCACAGTGGTACAGAATGAATAGAAGTTCAGAAGACATACAGAAGATCAAGCGGGAGGCAACCACACAAACATAAAAGATAAGTATTTGAGTTGTTATTAGAAATAGTAAATGATATTGCTTGTATGCATATTTGTATTCCTAGAATATATCATGCTGAGTGTAAACATTCATAAAGCATTGAACAATATACTACTAATATGCATATGATTGGTAAGTTGGACAAACATTCCATTGTTGCTTGTCTAGAATGAAACCTCTTTGCTGACATGTTGAGAGCTGTGCACACTCTCGATAGTATGTTCTGGTAGAGATGGAAGGCATCTAGATAGCCACTGTATGCATACAGGATATGGGAAAGTGTTGTGCCAAAGTATTGGTCAAAATAGTTGCATAACTATGTAAATGATATCTGTATGCATAATAGGTTATCATTTCAATATGATTTGATGATTATGAAGTATTACTAATCATGTACTTAATTTTGATTTGTAGGAAAGATCATGATGAATGATGAACTCTGAACAAGCGATGGATGTTCAACAAAATATTTACAAATCAAACACACTATAGAAAGCTTGTGGTTAAGAGATTCTCTTAGAAAGAGGAATAGAATCATGATGAGATGTTTTTTCTCCAAGGGACTAGATAAGACCATTCTCTTAATAATGTAATCAGGTTCTGTATGGGTTCCCAGGATCGGTAGTCAATTGATGAGCTTAATGATCATCATGGGTGATGTGGATCTCAACCTTTGCTACAAGGTTGAATATGGGTTCTATACACATATGACATGGATGCAAGAAGGAACTCACCACAGAGTTCGAATGATTTTGAGGCTCATATTAGTAGACCCATCTGATGAGAGATGGCACAGATAGATATGCAGAAGATCACTCAATGCTGAGTGTGAATAATGGACAATTGACAGTTTCATGAAAAAGCTTGGGCTTTACCAGAAGTAAAGCTGTTCCTAACCTTTACCTTAAGGTTGTGGATGATGAACCTATCATACCATTATTGTATGACTATGATCTCTTTCTGACAAGGAATGAGAAACAGGTCATGAAAATGGCTGCAGAAATGAAAATGAAAGATCTCGGATTAATGCACTACTTCTTAGGTCTAGAAGTATGGCAAGATCCAAAAGGAATCTTTTAATTCAAGGTAAGTATGCTGTGAAGTTTCTAAAAAGATTTGATATGTTGGAGTATAAAGCCATGGCCACTCCCATGGACTCCAACTTGAAGTTGTTAGTTAATGACTCATCGTATTTAGTGGACCTAACCCTATATAGACAAATCATTGGGTCATTGATGTATCTAACATATACTAGGTTAGATATATGCCTTGTTGTGAACACTTTGAGTCAGTATCTAGTGGAAACTAGATGTGTTCACCCGATAGTTGCAAAGCATGTGATGAGGCACATAAAGGATACGATAGACTTTGATCTATGCTATCTTGAAGATCATGACTTCAGATGGCTACTCAGATGCTGATTGGGAAGAAAGTGTATCAGACAGGAAGAACATATCGAGAGGATGTTATTATCTGGGATTAGCCATGATCTCGTGGTTTAGCTGGAAGCAGTCTAGTGTGGCTCTCAGCACAAGTGGAATATATGGCTGCTTGCTCTACTAGTTGTGAAGAAGTTTGACTTCAGGATTGTTTGACTTATAGATAGAACCAACTGTGATCCTATGTGATAAATAGAGTTGTATCAAGATGACATAGAATCTAGTGTTCCATGATAAGTCAAAGATCATAGGGAACTAACAAGATATGACGCAGAAAGGAACTATAAAGTTTGAATTTGTAACAGGTTACCGTTGTACTTACCAAACCTCTACCTCAAGTGAAGAAGTTACCAACCAAACCTCTGTCTCGAGTGAAATTTGAATACTTCCGAGACAAGCTTGGTGTAGTTCAAAAGGACCCTCCTCGAAAGGGGGAGTAGTATAGTCACTGATGATGAGATTGTCTCATCAAACAACAAGGTCGATGATGAGGTAACCTGTTCTCTACACCTAGATACTTAGAAATATTTAGATTTAGGACTCTTATACTTAGAATACTTAGTTTTACTTATACATGCTTTTGATGATTGATGTATTGGTGAGAATACATACTTTTGATGATACATGTTTTGATGATGATGATACATGTTTTGATGATACATGTTTTGATGATGATTATACATGTTTTGATGATACATGTTTTGATGATGATGATAAATGTTTTGATGATACATGCTTTGATGATGATTATACATGTTTTGATGATACATGTTTTGATGATGATGATACATGTTTTGATGATGATGATACATGTTTTGGTGATGAGGATACATGTTCTTGGTGAACATGTGAAGGGATTGGATCATTCCTGGACTTCAGTCCGAAAGAAGAGCCGTAGACGTATGTCTTCGAAAATGAAGTTCTCGGTGAACATGTGAAGGGATTGGATCATTCCTGGACTTCAGTCTGAAAGAAGAGCCGTAGACGTATGTCTTCGAAAATGAAGTTCTTGGTGAACATGTGAAGGGATTGGATCATTCCTGGACTTCAGTCCGAAAGAAGAGCCGTAGACGTATGTCTTCGAAAATGAAGTTCTCGGTGAACATGTGAAGGGATTGGATCATTCCTGGACTTCAGTCCAAAAGAAGAGCCGTAGACATATGTCTTCGAAAATGAAGTTCTCGGTGAACATGTGAAGGGATTGGATCATTCCTGGACTTCAGTCCGAAAGAAGAGCCGTAGACGTATGTCTTCGAAAATGAAGTTCTTAGTGAACATGTGAGGGGATTGGATCATTCCTGGACTTCAGTCCTAAAGAAGAGCCGTAGACATGAGGTCTCCGATAACTGAATGATAGGACTGGATCGTCCCTGGACTTCGGTTCAAAAGGTACACGATAGGACTGGATCGTCCCTGGACCTCGGTTCAAAATTTACGTGACAAATCCTAGAATTGCTCTAGGTTACATCCAGCATGAAACAGGGCTGGCTCTGTAGATGTGATACATCCAGCATGAAACAGGGCTGGCTCTGTAGATGTGATACATCCAGCATGAAACAGGGTTGGCTCTGTAGATGTGATACATCCAGCATGAAACAGGGCTGGCTCTGTAGATGTGATACATCCAGCATGAAACAGGGCTGGCTCTGTAGATGTGATACATCCAGCATGAAACAGGGCTGGCTCTGTAGATGTGATACATCCAGCATGAAACAGGGCTGGCTCTGTAGATGTGATACATCCATCATGAAACAGGGCTGGCTCTGTAGATGTGATACATCCAGCATGAAACAGGGCTGGCTCTGTAGATGTGATACATCCAGCATGAAACAGGGCTGGCTCTGTAGATGTGATACATCCAGCATGAAACAGGGCTGGCTCTGTAGTTGTGATACATCCAGCATGAAACAGGGCTGGCTCTCTAGATGTGATACATCCAGCATGAAACAGGGCTGGCTCTGTAGTTGTGATACATCCAGCATGAAACAGGGCTGGCTCTGTAGATGTGATACATCCAGCATGAAACAGGGCTGGCTCTGTAGTTGTGATACATCCAGCATGAAACAGGGCTGGCTCTGTAGATGTGATACATCCAGCATGAAACAGGGCTGGCTCTGTAGATGTGACACATCCAGTATGAAAGAGGACTGGCACTGTGGTCGAGATTGAAGTGTCCCTAGACATGAGACTTGTCTTAAAAGAGATAAGGATTGATCATCCTGTAATATGATCCTGTGATGACGATGCTGATCGTATGATGACGATGTTGATCGTGTGATGACGATGCTGTCGATCGTGTGATGACGATGTTGATCGTATGATGACGATGTTGATCGTATGATGACGATGTTGATCATGTGATGACGATGCTGATGATCGTGTGATGACGATGCTGCCGATCGTGTGATGACGATGTTGATCGTATGATGACGATGCTGATCATGTGATGACGATGCTGATGATCGTGTGATGACGATGCTGATGATCGTGTGATGACGATGCTGATGATCATGTGATAACGATGCTGATGATCGTGTGATGACGATGTAGCTGTTCGTGTGTTGCAGAAGATGAAGACTCAGTACTGAAGATGTTGATGTTCCAGTATTGAAGATGTTCCAGTTATTGATGATGTTGAGAAAGCTTCCAATGATTTATAGATGTATCATGTATGATGTTGATGACTCCTTGCTCGTGCAGATGCTGTTATAATATCCTTCTCGTTAAGGGGGAGTGTTGAGATATTGTAAATTCAAAGAATATTATAATTGTACTTTATTATTCCGGAGATGTTTCATTCCTCCGTAAAGATCTTATTGTATATACGGAGATGTTTATTCCTCAGTTGGAATGTGGTAACTCGGGTTATTAGACTTCCCTAGTGGAGGTCGGCCCTATATGTGTTATGTGGGTCAAAGGGTTATTAGACCACCCTAGAGGGGTCGGCCCAGTCAGTTGTAGTGGGGTATTTAACGCATTGGTTAAATACGAGCCTACGTGTACTTGTGTAAAAGATATGTCAGTGTAGTGTATAAATAGAGGAGGTGTGTTCCTCATTTGACACACACACACACTTGAGGATAACGCACTTGTGGAGGAGAGGTCTGCTATTGTGGAGGAGGAGATCATGTCTCAGGGTTTCATCTTTGTATATTGCTGGTCATCTATATTGAGGAAGCTTTGCTGGGTTTTCTACCCCATGAGGGTTTCCCAGGATAAATCTCTGTCTCTTGTGTTTATGCTATGCTTGTTGTTTCTTCAGTGATCCTGTATATGCTATTATTGTGAAATGGAATGTAATGCTTCTATTTTCTATCTTAGCATATTAAATCTTAACAAATATGTGTCCTGTCACAATAAATATGTGTCAGGTCACTATAAATATGGGTTTTTGCACACTATAAATATGTGTCCTGTCACTATAAATATGTGTCAGGTCATCTTGAATCTCTTCCTGCTCTAATACCTCTTCACTTTCTAATACAGAGGCACAAAATTGAATAAAAGAAAGCAGACAACTGGAGGCACTATGCCTGAGTGAGAGGTCTTCTAATTACATATCATACACACAATGTGAGAGAATAAGCAAGGTATGTTGCTCGCCTATATGGGAGAATAATTGAGATGATATTTGCTCATAAGCAACAATCCTTTTATCATAATCATATTCTCCAACTGTAGATGATGATATTGCATTTAAATCACCTACCAGTTTTTCCTGCAAGAAAGCAACAAGAAATCATGTTAGCAATTAATAACAAAATTTGACATTACAACCAATGAATAACAAAATGGAATCACTGTAGGCTAATATCATGGGCATTAAATAATATCAAACTTTGGTTCAACAAAACTGAACAAGAAGCACCATCTTACAGGTAAGACTAAGGAGGGGTCAACTTTTGAAATCCCTTTTAGGATATCACAAATAGCCACTCGAATATCCAATGTTGATGAAGTTAGCAACGAACTGAACAAAGTTGGCATTTTAATAACACGTTTGTCACCCAAAGCTGGCAAAACCTCTTTCAGGACAGAGGGTATTTCCAAGAAATGATCTGCAAATCACATGAATTACAATATGTTAATAAATATCAATTATGTTGGTTTCAACAAATTCATAAAATCAAATCTGAAATTTAGCTGTAATCCCTATATATTATTTTTGCTCATGCAATGTACTCACCGTTCTTTTTGAATTTTTTGACATCAAGGAATGGTAAAAACAATCAACAAATTGATTCACTACTTCTGAACATTTTGCATATTTTCCCAACAATTTAAAAATTCTTAGCTCACGCTTCCCAAGTCCTGAGATGCTTTTCCTGATAATAAAAAACCAGAAGGGCAAAAACTGACCATCTATATTCATTCTGACAAGATAGAAAACCACAGAAACAATTATAAACCAAACACAATCCAGACTTATTAAGTTATTACCTGTTATTCTCTCAACGAAGTTGAACCGAATCCTGCATGCTTGTGAAGAGTATATCAAGATGTGGTAAAAGAATTTGTTGCAGCGAAATATTTTCTTGATCTTCATCATTTGCATCCTCCAAATTCAGAAAATTCTCAACGAAATTCAGAATAGATGAAACCATGACTTCTGACACACCTTTTAACAGACAGGATTGACAGAATATTGGGAACAAGCAATTTCTCTCTCTGAAGAAATGAAGCAATCTTTAATCTTTTTTCTCATTTCCAGGAAACAAGTACACAAAGAGCTAGGTGTTTCATTGCTCCCATTTTCTTTCCTAAATTTATCAACCAATGGTTTTATTGCTGTAAAAAATATATTCCAAAACTTTGTACCATAATCAATTGAATCATACTTATTCAGAAAAATGGAAATAACACATAATGATCTCAATTCTTTCATTCCACCCAGAAACAATGGTGGGTTCTTAACTTTCCCCTCATGAATCATAGTGGCATTTCTAATTTGAACCGCACTGGCATCTAAGAGGGGTGATGCTGATATATTCTCCAATTTCTACACAGCATAATCTGCACCAAGGAAGTTATCTACCTCAGACATGTCCAAATCCACTGAATAAGGTTTCTTTTGATCCCTGGTTATCTCTGTGTCAGTTACCTTTTCTAACTTTGCTACATCAAGCATCTCAGAACCAGTAGGCGTTTCATCCCCTTGTGCATTACATATTGAAGGAGCAAAGAAGTATAAGAGAATTAAAATTTTTGTCATCCTCCTAAGTGAATCAACTAAAATTTTCTCTTTGTTTTAACATATAAATTGAACCAAATTGGTTGGAATAAGCATCCTATCTGTGAAGCACCTGCAACAATTAATTAATAAGAATATGCGAAATAGCAGAAATGACAGAACTCAGAATCACTTTTATATTGATCGCAGGCCACTACGAGGGGGCAACCTCCTTTGAGCAAGCTCAATACAAATAACTTCCCGGTGCCTTCATAGGCCTCAACACACACTTATTTACTAAGTCTAGGCGCCAATACTATGGGTCAAAACCATGGGCCACTACAAACTATGGATCAACAATACTACGGGAGACTTACAAAGCATATGCGCCAACAACAATAACACAAACTATTGATCAACAAATACTATGGGATGACTTACAAAGCATATGCGTCCAACAACAATATACTAACAAAGTAAAGACATGGGTTCCCCTCCCCCTTAAAAAAAGATTTGTCCTCAAAGCTTTATATGTGGAAATTGTTGTTGAATTTGAAGGAGTGGTTCCCATGTAGCATCATCTGGTTGCATGCCGTGCCACTGAATTAAGACCTCTGTGATAGAGCGAGAGCAAAGCTGACGAGTGCGCCGATTGAGGATGGCCTCCAGCTCCAAAAGGATGGATCCTTCATTATCCAGTTTGGGTAAAATAGTTTGTCCACTGATGTTGGTGCCAAGAAATTTCTTCAAACAAGAGACATGAAATACTGGATGAATGCGGGAAGAAGAAGGAAGTTCCAATTTATAAGCAACGGACTCAATCTTCTGAAGAATCCGATATGGCCCATAGAACTTTGGAGCGAGCTTATGACGCCCTTTGAGTTTCAAGGAGGATTGCTTGTATGGCTGGAGATGAATAAAAACCATATCGCCTGCATGAAAAGTGCGCTCAGAACGGTGTTGATCAGCTTGTTGCTTCATGCGATTTCTTGCCATGTGAAGATTGTCCCACAAAATGTGAAGAATCTGATTGCGGTTTCTAAGGACTGTGTCAACTTCCTGAACTGGTGAACTGTTGGGGGTGTATGGAAGAAAAACTGGAGGTGCCTGACCATAGATTGCTTCATATGGGGTCATTTTAGAGGCAGTGTGGTAAGAGGTATTGTACCACCATTCAGCGAGAGGGAGCCACTTTGCCCACTGATGTTGTTGTTTAGAGGTGAAGCAACAAAGATAAGTTTCCAAGCATTTATTGATAATTTCAGTTTGACCATCTGTTTGTGGGTGATACCTTGAACTCATCTTCAAGTTGGTGCCAGTGTGGTGAAATAGTTCTGTCCAAAAATGACTGGTGAAAGTCGCATCATGATTTGAGACAATGGAAGAAGGGATGCCATGAAGACGAAAGATCTGGTTCAGGAAAATTTGAGTGACTGAGGAGGCTGTATAGGGATGGCTGAGAGCACAAAAATGACTATATTTGGAGAGGCGATCAACCACAATGAGAATCACTGTCTTCCCACGAGATTTAGGGAGCCCTTCAATGAAATCCATAGAAATATCTGTCCAAATCTGTGTAGGTATGGGCAAGGGTTTGAGAAATCCTGGAAGGAGTTTTGTTTCACCCTTATTACGCTGGCAGATATCAAATTCAGCCACCATCTGTTGAATTGTCCTTTTCATGCCCTGCAAAATAAGCTATGCCGTGCTCGTTCATACGTTTCGAGGGACCCAGAGTGCCCTGCCGATGGAGAAGCATGGAGTTCATAGAAGACAGCCTGTTGGAGATGTGTGCTTTGGGGAAGCATTAGATGACCCTTCTATCTCAGAGAAGCACCATCCCAAGAGTAATGTGGTACAGCAGAAGGGTTGTTGGTCAAGCATTGGATGATTTGAGATAAGGAAGAGTCATTGACATAACCCTGTTGAACACATTGCAACCAATTTGGAACGGGCATAGAAATAGCTGAAAGAGAACCTTGGGCATCAAATGTGCGAGAAAGAGCATCTGCCACAATATTGTCTTTACCCTTCTTGTAAGTGATCTCATAGTCATAACCCATGAATTTTCTAACCCATTTCTGTTGTGCTGGGGAAGAGACACGCTATTCCAAGAAATATTTCAGACTCTGGTGATCAGTCTTGATGTAGAAATGATTCCCTAATAGGTATGGTCGCCACTTCTATACTGCATGCAAAATAGCCATCATTTCCTTCTCATATGTAGAGGCAGTTGAATTCTTACCTGAAAGGGATTTGCTGGTGAAAGCAATGGGGTGTTCATCTTGAAGGAGAACAACACCAAGTCCATTGCCGCAAGCATCACTCTCAATAGTGAAGGGCTTGGAAAAATTGGGCATAGCTAGAACAGGTGTAGTACACATAGCTTGTTTCAGTTTGTCAAATGCACACTGAGCAGCATGTGTCCATGTAAAAGCATAATTTTTCAATAGAGCAGTTAAAGGAGCTGTAATCTTCCCATAATCCTTGACAAACTTGCGGTAGTAGCCATTCAACCCAAAAAAACCACGAAGGCTCTTGAGTGTCTGAGGATGCAGCCAATTATTCATGGCATTGATTTTGGCAGGATCCATGCGAACCCCTTGTGCTGAGATAATGTGCCTGAGATACTCAAATTCCTTCTGTACAAAAACACATTTAGATTGCTTGGTGTGGAGATGATGGTCAGAGAAAAGTTGCATGATCAGATCCAGATGCTGGAGATGTTCATCCCATGTTTTACTGTAGATGAGGATATCATCAAAGAATACCAGAATGAATTTCCGCAAGTAGGGCCGAAATATTTTATTCATTAAGGCCTGGAATGTGGAAGGAGCATTAGTGAGGCCAAAGGGCATGACCAAAAACTCATAATGGCCATCATGTGTGCAGAAAGCTATTTTAGGAATATCATCCTCATGAACCCGAATTTGATGTACCCAGAACGAATATCCAACTTGGAGAAAAATTGAGCCCCATGAAGCCCATCAACAACAAGAATTGGAAACTTATCCTTGATGGTGAGGTGATTAAGTGCTCGGAAGTCAATGCAGAGGCGTCATGACCCATTTTTTTTGCGGACAAGAAGAACTGGAGAAGAAAAGGAACTAGTGCTTGGGCGAATAATACCTTGCTTCAATAAGTCCCGAATGAGCATTTCAATCTCCATTTTTTTATGAAATGGGTAGCGATAGGGACTGATGTTGGGAGGAATGCTGGCAGGAAGGAGCTGAATACGATGGTCTTCTGGACTTGAAGGTGGCAATCCCACTGGTTTAGCAAAGACACCCGTATATCGATCCAGAATTTGTTGTAGATCCAAAGGACTAGTAGAGACCGCTGATGGTTGCATCTGAATGGAATGGATCTGAGCGATGACACCATGTGAATTCTTCTTGAGGAGTTTTTCCATGCGATGTGAACTAATGAGGCTGAGAGACCCTGGTTGTAATCCTGTCAATGTGTGCTTTTGTCCATTGAGGGAAAACTACATCCAAAGTTCAGCAAAATCCCATAAGATAGGGCCAAGTGTGCGTACCCATTGAGCGCCCAAAACCACATCACATCCTCCTAAGGTCAAGGCAAACATGTCAGATCGCAAGGTATAATCTACCATAGAGATACACACATTTTGACACTTCCCTTTGCAAGGTAACGTGCCCCCATTGGCAACCATGACTTCAAAGTTGGAGCAAGGATGGATAAAACAATCAGCTTGTTTGGCGATCCGAGGGTCAATGAAATTATGAGTGCTACCAGAATCAATGAGTATTGTAAGAGGAAGCTTCTTGAATTAACCCTTGACCTGCATTGTTTGGGGGTTGGTGATTCCAACTAAAGCATGGAGAGATATCTCTGGCTGGTCATCCTGAGACAGAGGGTCAATAGGCGGTTCCTGAATGTCGACCTCAGCATCCATTATTTCTGGATCTTCGTCACCAATTTCAGAGGCAGGAGGAGAATCCACATCCAAGAGATAGAGCTTTTGCTGAACACATCTGTGTCCCCGAGTGAATTTCTCATCACAATTATAGCAAAGCCCCTTTTCTCTGTGTGCTTGCATCTCTATTTCAGACAAACGCTTGATAGGAGTTGGTCGAGGAGCCTGCGGTATGGGTGGTCGTTGAGAACCCATATTTCGGAAGGGAACAAAAGTGGTCTTGGAGCGCTATTGCGCTGCAATCTTGTCTTTTGACAACTTAGCCAACCCTGGGGATTCCATCATTGTGTTGGGACAGAACATTTTGACCTCAGAGCGGATGGCATCCTTTAGAACACTGATAAAACAACTCTGGTAAAAGTCATCAGACAATCCTTCAGTGTGGTTGGCTAGTTTCTCAAATTCGGTTTGATACTCTCTCACAGTGCCAATTTGGCGAAGTTTAGTGAAAGCTCCTGTGAAGTCATCAAAAGCACTAGGACCAAATCGTTGCAAAAGGAGCTGGAAAAAGTCTGGCCATTTTGGCTCTTCATGAGCCTTGATGTACCAACGGTACCATTGAAGAGCTTCCTGTTCCAAATGAAAGGATGCAAGCGGAACTTTGTTGACATCAAAAGTATTATGCAGACTAAAATACTGTTCTGCACAATAGATCCATCCAGTTGGATTAGTACCATTGAAGCGAGTAAAATCAAGCTTCAGACGACGGAAATTGCTAGAAGAAGAGAACCCATTGTTTGATGAAGATTCAGACTGCCGTTTGTTGTTCATAGTTGAATGTTCAAGATGGAGGCTGAGAAATTTTTCATCCAGATCTTGGAGTTTGGCTTGGATGGCTGCAAGTGCTTCTTCCATGGTTTTTGCTCCTGCGCGGGTGACAACCATAACCAGGAGTATTTTTTTAGGTTGACTGGGTAGAAAAACAAAAACAGAAACTGCTTCAGTAAAGGAAAATCTGGATTTGGGAAAAAATCTGAAGGGTAATTGGGGTTTGACTAGGTTTTGGACACTATCGAATAGACAGGGAAGCAAAAAATGAGGATTTCAGAAGTGGGGTGAAAGAATGGGAAAATTTCCCAGAGGGGGCCAAAGAAGCAGAATTCGAAAAGGAACTCTATGGTAAAATTTGAAGGTGATTGGGTGAAATCTGAGGAAGTTATGGCAAACCCTAAAAATAGACAAATGTGGAATTTCGGGCTTTGGGAAGTGGAATTGGGGATAGGTTCCTCAGGAATGAAATATGCAGAATGGGATTATAGGGGTTCCCCAAAAGTTTCAAGGGAAACATAGTGAAAACAAGGGAGATATGGAGAAAAAACTGAATTTTATACATTTTTTTTTTAATTTTTAATTTTTTATGGAGCGGCTACGGCTCGGAAGGGATCTGAAATAGATAGATCTGCAATGGCCCGGAAGTGAGTGGAAACAGAGGGATCTGAAACGATGCCAAATGGATTGAAAATGGCTGGATCTGGAACGGCTTTTAGAATGGATCTGAACAGCTGGATCTGAAACGACGCAGCAGTGATCGACAACAGTTCAGCTGAAAATAGATATGGACCCCAGGTATGTGCGGCTTCCTAACGGTTCAGGGGTTTCACTCGGCCACCAATGCTATCTGACGGCTTGCGTATTGGGGCAGTACCCCTCACTCCACGACTCAGGTAAAACTGATAACTGCTTTGCCACAAACGACAACTCTTGCTTTACCTCACGGGTGGGAACTAGTCAATCAGGTAGGGGTCGTTGCCCTTTTCGCTGGAAGGTCCTCCCAATGGGCCAGCTACTTCGGGATTCCTATGGTACTCCTCACAATGAGTTTTAGGGATTATGCCCAAGTAATTCCCACAGTTAAGCGGCTAGGGATTATTCCCAAATCTGAACCTGCAACAGATGCGGAAAAAAAATTGGCAGAAATATCACCCAACGAGCCCAAGAAAGTGCTCTAATACCAGATGTGAAGCACCTACAACAATTAATTAATAAGAATATGCGAAATAGCAGAAATGACAGAACTCAGAATCACTTTTACATTGATCGCAGGCCACTTCGAGGGGGCAACCTCCTTTGAGCAAGCTCAATACAAATAACTTCCCGGTGCCTTCATAGGCATCAACACACACTTATATACTATGTCTAGGCGCCAATACTATTGGTCAAAACCATGGGCCACTACAAACTATGGATCAACAATACTACGGGCGACTTACAAAGCATATGCGCCAACAACAATAACACAAACTATTGATCAACAAATACTACGGGACGACTTACAAAGCATATGCGTCCAACAACAATATACTAACAAAGTAAAGACATGGGTTCCTAACACTCTCTTTCACTTGCAAAATTTCAATGTGGGTAATATCGATCAAGCAAAAGCAAATATTTCCACATGTACAAGTATCACCATGCAAGGTGGAAATATAACCAAGTTAAACCTTAAACCCTACCTCCAAAGGTTCTCCAAGAGGGGTGCACTAGCCATAAAAGAGTCTCCAAGTGATGAAAGATCCAAAATGTGCAAAAGAAATATTAGATCTATTCCAAAAGCTTTATAAAATCTCCATAGAATGTGCCAAAATAGGGTAGTTCCCAACCAAATATACACTAAGCCTCCTCCAAGTATGGAGCGGCTCCTACCTGCAAACAAATCTCTAAATATAACATGAAATATTACTACTCATAGGCCAAATCTTGTTTAGCGCTATTTAACTATATTGGTCAATTGACCATGACTGTTCTTATCATGTTGACTTATTCTATTTATCAAGTCTAATTGGTCTTGGACCTTCCTACATATTGAGATCCAAAATGTAGAGAAGATATCTGCCAAAATACAATAGTTCCCAACCAAAATATGCACTAATCCTCCTCCAAGTATGGGGAGGCTCCTACCTGCAAAAAAACCTCTAAATTTTCCACATGAAAGATTACTACTCATAGGCCAAATCTTGTTTAACACTATTTAACTATGACCAATTGACCATGATTGTTCTTATCAGGTTGACTTATTTTATTTATCAGTTTTGTTGGGAGCGTGGAGCGGGGAGCGAGAGTGGAGCGAAAAGCGAAATTTTCAAAAGCTCTTGTTTTGGGAGCGTTTTTTATATAGTATATATTTTAATAAATTTTGATGGATTTATATTTAAAAAACATGTAGGATGTTCAATTAGTTATAGAAAACATGGATTAAACCATATAACATCAATCATCTAGTAGTTATAACTTATAACATTATCATCAAATGATCAACCAAAACAACTTTTATAGGATCTTGGCAAAGAAGGGAAAAGGGAAGTACCATCATTAACCCTCCTCCGTAGAGCATTGTATTCAGAAGACAATTCATCAACTAAAAACTAATATTTCGGTGTCACATAAAACTTCATATAAGGAACTGTCCTAAGTGGCATGATCATGTCAAACTAGTTGTAACTTCTAAGCCACTTTCGACACTCAAAACTTACCTACAACACTAATACCTCTTCCCATGCTACGCATCCGTATATGTAAGAAAAAAAGTGCATGATATTTTTGTTCTAATATATATTATAAATCTAAGATTTTTTATTAGTAAAGTCAATGGAAATAAGACACCGATATCACAATACTTAAGAAAAAGTAACAAGGATTTCCATGGCCTGATAATACCTGAAAATTCAAGCCACCACTCAGATGTGTCCACAGCATTGAGTTCGTACAGAAGTTCATAGTTGTTCTGACTTGTAGTCGTACACAATAAATATACATTATGAAACTGACATGTATTGTCAAACACAAAGATAATATCACAAACAATATTGATGGGATGAAATGTATCCTTTTTGAAGGTTTCTAATATTATGCTGATCATCGTGAGCCAAGTCTTGAACAAGTTGGTTGAGCAATAGCACACTTTTAGCTCTCTAAAATTTATTCCAGACGGACAAACAAAACTCTTCAAATAATCAAAGTTTGATTATCAAACATGCGTATTTAATATTTACATCTAGCTAATAATGTCTGACATTATAAAATCCCTAGCATAGTAGCAACCTTTAGAATACCAGCAAGAATCATGTTGCTTGTCAAATTCTCACCACAAAACCCATCCAACATAACATAAAAGGAATGACATTAAGAAAAAATATCAACATCATCTGTAAGCAATGAAATAAGTGCACCGATGAATAAGTTCTCCAAAAATGTACAGTTCAAAAAAACTGCCACCAAGTTTAAGAAGTCATTTAAATATAAAGGAATTTCAAAACAAATTGTGACCAGCCATAGCAGTGCCTTTAGTAGGACTACAACCAGAAAAGGGCAGTTTTAACAATGAACCAGACATAAAGAGCTTAAAAAGGACCCAAATGAAAAGATGGTTGTGCATATCTTAATAAATGTAGCTATAAGGTACAAGGACAAGTAGGAATGCATTGCTTTGATTATTGATGCTTATGGTGTTATTTCTGTTTTGTGAAAGCATTTAAGGTGGACAGTTCATGTCCATTTGTATTTTTGTGATGTACAATGCCTGTTTGAAAATATAAAAATTGCATATATATATCTGTAGCATGGGTACACAAAAATTTGTGAGAATTAGACTTGGAAAAAACTCAGCTGACTTGGGGCTTAGAGAAACTTGGTTCAAGACTCAGCTAATAGAAAAAAACTCAGAGTCAAAATGCAGGAATTTTTTTGTAGAAAAAATAATGATGAATTTTGCCAAGTTTCTAGAGTTCTTGATCGCTGGAAAGTTTTGGGCCAAATTTTAACCAAGTACTTGTGTGAGAAATGACTCATCCAAACTCGACAAGACTCACAAATCTTGGCCAACTCTCACAAGATTGGGTGCATGTGCCCATAGAAGCAGGGGTGGTAGTGGTACCTGATGAGACATGGTCACTATTTAGTATTTCATATTTATTAATTATTTTGTAATTATTATGCAGTTTGTGTACATGAATCCTTGTGTCCTTTTAGCAATCTCATGTGAAGAATATTATATTCGGAAACTAAGTGTTGAAGATGAACCTTATCTTCAAATTTTGTTTTTTTAATCTTCGGGGTAATCTTTATCATTAGTGCCTAAATATGGCACTATCTTGAACAATAAATTGCACTCTTGTGAGATATGAAGAAACTGCACAACATGTGTACAATTGAGAATACTTTCTCTCTTGCTCCTTCTTCTCTTTTGCCTTGTCTTTCGCTGTGCACTCGTATCAATGGTTGTAACTATTAATTCACACAGTTCCAGAGGTTGAAACTAATAAACAGATCTCAAAAGGTGAATGGAAGGTGGATACATGAGGATCCTTAATATAGTTGCGGTCATTCACATTAATGCACTAATCCCATTGTCTATTGAATTGATAATATAACCATAGAGTAGGAACAGGGGTCATGTTTATTACTACTTCATTTTGGCCATTAGTTTGTGCATGGAAACAAATGATGAACAATAATTGATGAATCTCGATCAAAGATGATGGTAGTTGACAATCCATAATGTATCCATATGTTCGGGAAGAATATTGTTGTAGTGTGTGATGCATCAATTTTTGTTTGCAAATCATGAAAATAGTCAATTTGATGAAACAATGACAACAAAAATATTGTCTTACTGACCCTGTGTTAGAGGTAAGCCACTAAGGAAATCCATGGAGATAGATTCCCACGAATGGGATAACACTGTTAGAAACTAGTATAATCCAAGCTGTAAGTTGGAAAGCTTGGACTTACTACATAATTCACATCTAAAAATGTAGTGCTCCACATTCTCTCATGGAAATGTTGCTGAAGATGTAGCCAAGTTATGTTAGAACGAAAACAACCCCCAAAAGAGGAGGAAAGGGCTCCCCAGAGTAATCAGTCATAAGCAAGATACCATGTGGGATGCATAACTGACTCATTTTTATTAGCATTCTGTCCCAGGGAGAATAAGGCATCAAGTGAGGAAAAGAAGTTGGGGAAATAGTGTTAATTTTGCTTCCTATCATTGGACGTGTTACCACCCAAAATGCTGATGCATTTTGATATTCGTAGGCATTCTAACCAGAAAGAGGTGATTGGATGAGTTTACTGTTAGAGAGTTGGACTACATCTTTCAATATATATCCAAGCATGTATGATTGAAGATGTAAGGATTTGGACCCCTGTTTTCATCTTGTTCCAGCAAGGTTCTTGAAGATTACCCTACAATACCATGTCTCATCTTGATACAAGCATTATTGAAGGACACGCGTGTTGTCATTGGCCTACAAAGTACAGGGGAAGAATGAGTAAGGCTACAAGATGTAAGGCTCCTGAAGCCAATGGTCAATATCAAACTGAATTTGAGCCTCAATCTAACGAGGAGTATCCAATCCGTGACACCTGCATGATTCTCCAGTTGTTGGAAATCAATGCATGCTGCTTGCTTAGTTCCTCCAGAAAAGGATCTAGCTGAGGGTGATTAGTCATGTACTATGTGCAAAGTTGCAAACATATTTAAGAGTAAATAAAATTATGTCATGCATATATTGCAGAACCATGGAAAAGATATGATGCCGCAAAAGAAAAAAAAATCAAAGTTTGGAAACTGTTCATGCATGGGACCTTCCTAACAATATGCAATTCAATGGAAGAACCTAGCGATCCAATCAAGCCTGCACTACAAAATATGGATTGATGTTTAGGTGATCATAGGGCTGAGCCATCATTGAGTGCATATAACTATGATAGGGTTTATGTAAATAAGGCTTTTCGTATGATGTATAAGGGAATCATTGACCAGAGTGATCATCCTATTTATCTCCAAATTGCTTGGTTGGAGAGCAAAAGGAAGTTCAAGAACTTCATAATTTGGCAAGGACAACATTATATCAGATGGAATCATTAGGGATGCAATACCTGAAGGAACTAGTAAAGATGCATGGAAATTGTCAGCATAGATCCATGAGAATAATACTTGCACTTGAAGGATTTCAGGCTTGTAGCAGCCCACAGATTAGAGAAGGAGCTCTGTCTTTTGATCCATCAACCAGCACAACAAAGCTGCCAGAGGACAGAATCCAGCATCATTAAAGATTGATTGTGGTTTTATGGGAATGCTACCTTGGAGAATAGGGCTCTTTTTCTATGGAGATAAGGTTAAGAAAAGAGACTTAACCCATAATCATTCTCCTTGATGTTCAATAGTTATGGGCATACGTTCGTGGTGAGATACTATGGTTGACGACCTAACATGCCAAAAAAGGAGTCCCTAAGACGCATTTCATAGTGAATAAGGAATGATCAAGCAACACTATTAAATAATGGAGGGGCATTCAGGCTCTAGTGAGGACACATAGCAGCATTCAGACTGGAAGAAGTTTACAGCTAGCACTGGAATCCTAAATATTGACACGATTCTCAATTTGCAGTAAACTGGGTTAAGGAGAATAAGTAGCAGATTTGAATTCTTATCATATTTGAAAAAAATTATGTCTTTTGATCAACTGTTGTTTGGATTGGACCATTGGGTTGCTTATTAATGAATATTTTGTGGTTCAATTGCACCTTGGGGAGCTACGCATATTTGAAATGAAAAAATGAGTTGTGCCTTTATGCAGATATCTAGTTCATTCATAACATGAATCAAATGCACTATTTGAGTTCACTCCAGGCAGTTTGCAAGAAATATCTCCAGCTGTTTGATATCATATCTTAACCCCATTTGGAGTTCTGTTACAAGGGTCATTTTGGAAGGAGATAAGCACCCAACAAGCTAAGAAGAAATGACCATCCTAACAATATGCAATTCAACGGAAGAACCTAGCGATCCAATCAAGCCTGCACTACAAAATATGGATTGATGTTTAGGTGATCATAGGGCTGAGCCATCATTCAGTGCTTATAACTATGATAGGTTTTATGGAAATAAGGATTTTCATATGATGTATAAGGGCATCATTGACTAGAGTGATCATCCTGTTTATATCCAAATTGCTTGGTTGGAGAGCAAAAGGAAGTTCAAGAACTTCATAATTTGGCAAGGACAACATTAAATCAGATGGAATCATTAGGGATGCAATACCTGAAGGAACTAGTAAAGATGCATGGAAATTGTTAGCACAGGTCCATGAGAATAATTCTTGCACTTGAAGGATTTCAGGCCTGTATCAGCCCACATATTAGAGAAGGAGCTCTGTCTTTTGATCTATCAACCAACACAACAAAGTTGCCAGAGGACAGAAGCCAACATCATTAAAGATTGATTGTGGTTTTATGGGAATGCTACCTTGGAGAATAGGGCTCTTTTGCTATGGATATAAGGTTAAGAAAAGGGACTTAACCTAGAATCATGGTGAGATACTCTGGTTGACGACCTAGCATGCCAAAAAAGGAGTCTCTAAGACTCATTTCATAGTGAATAAGGCATGATCAAGCAACACTATTAAATAATGGAGGGGCATTCAGGCTCTAGTGGTCTTTTCAAAGGGAAACAAGACCAGTTCTTAGAAGAACAGGCCTTCCATTAAAATGAAGAACACATCAGTGTAACCCTATTTAATGAAAGAAACGTATTGAGTATTTATAGGTTTGCAATTCTGGTGTTTGTTTCAGGAATTTGGGAAACATGCATTGCTAAGCACAGGCCTGCTTATACGTATTGGGTCATGAGGACATAAACAAAGTATTAAAGTGCAATACAGTAACTTATCAATTTTGATCTAAAAGTATGCTATATGACACATTGCTAGATCACATCTGACCCCTGAGATACAAAACCATAGATTTTCTATCTATCGGGCATCAACCTTTTGCAAGATGTCATCATATTATTTATTCTGTGGTACCCTGATAATGTCAATGTTAGGCATGATAAGTAATTAGCCATTGCAACTTCGCAGATGATAAACTATAGATTATAATATCTAATGCGAGAAGCATTGAATAACCTACAGTATTTGAGATACTTTGGTTGACGACCTAACATGCCAAAAAATGAGTCTCTAAGACTCATTTCATAGTGAATAAGGCATGATCAAGCAACACTATTAAATAATGGAGGGGCATTCAGGATCTAGTGGTCTTGTCAAAGGGAAACAAGACCAGTTCTTAGAAGAACAGGTCTTCCATTAAAATGAAGAAAAAATCAGTGTAACCCTATTTAATCAAAGAAACGTATTGAGTATTTATAGGTTTGCAATTCGGGTGTTGGTTTTAGGAATTTGGGAAACATGCATTGCTAAGCATAGGCATGCTTATACGTATTGGGTGATGAGGACATAAAAAAGTATTAAAGTGCAATACAGTAACTAATCAATTTTGATCTAAAAGTCTGCTGTATGACACATTGCTAGATCACATCTGACTCCTGAGATACAAAACCATAGATTTGATATCTATTGAGCATCAGCCTTTGCAAGACGTCATCATATTATTTATTCCGTGGTACCTTGATAATGTCAATGTTAGGCATGATAAGTAATTAGCCATTGCAACTTCGCAGATGATAAACTACAGATTATAATATCTAATGTGAGAAGCATTGAATAACCTACAGTATTTGAGATACTCTGGTTGACGACCTAACATGCCAAAAAAGGAGTCTCTAAGACTCATTTCATAGTGAATAAGGCATGATCAAGCAATACTATTAAATAATGGAGGGGCATTAAGGCTCTAGTGGTCTTGTCAAAGGGAAACAAGACCAGTTCTTAGAAGAACATGTCTTCCATTAAAATGAAGAAAACATCAGTGTAACCCTATTTAACCAAAGAAACGTATTGAGTATTTATAGGTTTGCAATTCTAGTGTTTATTTCAGGAATTTGGGAAACATGCATTGCTAAGCATAGGCCTGCTTATACATATTGGGTGATGAGGACATAAACAAAGTATTAAAGTGCAATACAGTAACTAATCAATTTTGATCTAAAAGTCTGCTGTATGACACATTGCTAGATCACATCTGACTCCTGAGATACAAAACCATAGATTTGCTATCTATTGGGCATCAGCCTTTGCAAGGCGTCATCATATTATTTATTTTGTGGTACCCTGATAATGTCAATGTTAGGCATGATAAGTAATTAGCCATTGCAACTTCGCAGATGATAAACTACAAATTATAATATCTAATGTGAGAAGCATTAAATAACTTACAATATTTGAGATACTTTGGTTGACGACCTAACATGCCAAAAAAGGAGTCTCTAAGACTCATTTCATAGTGAATAAGGCATGATCAAGCAACACTATTAAATAATGGAGGGGCATTCAGGCTCTAGTGGTCTTGTCAAAGGGAAACAAGACCAGTTCTTAGAAGAACAGGTCTTCCATTAAAATGAAGAACAAATCAGTGTAACCCGATTTAATCAAAGAAACGTATTGAGTATTTATAGGTTTGCAATTCTGGTGTTTGTTTCAGGAATTTGGGAAACATGCATTGCTAAGCATAGGCTTGCTTACACGTATTGTGTCATGAGGACATAAACAAAGTATTAAAGTGTAATACATTAACTAATCAATTTTGATCTAAAAGCCTGTTGTATGACACATTGCTAGATCACATCTGACTCCTGATATACAAAACCATAGATTTTCTATCTATCGGGCATCAGCCTTTTGCAAGACATCATCATATTATTTATTCCGTGGTACCCGGATAATGACAATGCTAGGCATGATAAGTAATTAGCCATTGCAACTTTGCAGATGATAAACTACAGATTATAATATCTAATGTGAGAAGCATTGAATAACCTATAGTATTTGAGATACTCTGGTTGACGACCTAACATGCCAAAAAAGGAGTCTCTAAGACTCATTTCATAGTGAATAAGGCATGATCAAGCAACACTATTAAATAATGGAGGGGCATTCAGGCTCTATTGAGGACACATAGCAGCATTCATACTGGAAGAAGTTTACGGCCAGCACCAGAATCCTAAATATTGACACGATTCTCAATTTGTAGTAAACCGGGTTAAGGAGAATATGTAGCAGATTTGAATTCTTATGTTAGGAACCCATGTCTTTACTTTGTTAGTATGTTGTTGTTGGACGCATATGCTTTGTAAGTCGTCCCGTAGTATTTTTTGATCAATAGTTTGTGTTATTGTTGTTGGCGCATATGCTTTGTAAGTCGCCCATAGTATTGTTGATACATAGTTTGTAACGGCCCATGGTTTCGACCCATAGTATTGGCGCCTAGAATTAGTATATAAGTGTGTGTTGAGACCTATGAAGGCACCGTGAAGTTATTTGTATTGAGCTTGCTCATAGGAGGTTGCCCCCTCGAAGTGGCTTGTGATCAATATAAAAGTGATTCTGAGTTCTGTCATCTCTGCTATTTCGCATATTCGTATTAATTAATTGTTGTAGGTGCCTCACATCTGGCTGGTATCAGAGCACTTTCTTGGGCTCGTTGGGTGAAATTTCTGCCAAATTTTTTTTTTCGCATCTGTTGCAGGTTCGGATTTGGGAATAATCCCTATCCTCTTAACTGTGGGAAGTACTTGGGCATAAGCCCTAAAACTTATTGTGAGGAGTACCACAGGAACCCCGAAGTAGCTGGCCATTGAGACGACCTGCCAGCGAAAAGGGCAACGACCCCTACCTGATTGACTAGTTCCCACCCGTGAGGTAAACCAAGAGCTGTCGTTTGTGGCAAAGCGGTTATCAGTTTTACCTGAGCCGTGGAGTGAGGGGTACTGCCCCAATACGCAAGCCGTCAGACAGCATTGGTGGCCGAGTGAAACCCTTGAACTGTTAGGAAGCCGCACATACCTGGGGTCCATATCTAATTTCAGCTGAACTGTCGTCGATCGTTGTTGCGCCGTTTTACATCCAGTCGTTCAGATCCATTTTGCAAGCCGTTCTAGATCCAACCATTTTCAATCCATTCGGTGCTGTTTCAGATCCCTTTCGAGCCGTAGCCGCTCCAGTCTGTAAAAAAAAAAAAAAAAAAAAAAAGAAGGAAGAAGAAGAAGTTTTTTCTCCATATCTCCCTTGTTTTCACTCTGTTTCCCTTAAAATTTTCGGGGAACCCCTGTCACCCCCATTTTGCATATTTCATTCCTGAGGACCCTATCCACAATTCCCCTTCCCAAAGCTCGAAATCCCGCATTTGTCTATTTTTAGGGTTTGCCATAACTTCCTCAGATTTCACCCACTCCAGTCTGAAAAAAAAAAAAAGAAGAAGAAGAAGAAGAAGAAAGTTTTTTCTCCATATCTCCCTTGTTTTCACTTTGTTTCCCTTGAAATTTTCGGGGAACCCCTGTCACCCCCATTTTGCATATTTCATTCCTGAGGACCCTATCCACAATTCCCCTTCCCAAAGCCCGAAATCCTACATTTGTTTATTTTTAGGGTTTGCCATAACTTCCTCAGATTTCACCCAATCACCCTCAAATTTTACCACAGAGTTCATTTCTGAATTTTGCTTCTTTGTTCCCCTCTGCCAAATTTTCCCATTCTTTGACCCACTTCTGGAATCCTCATTTTTGTTTCCCTGTCTATTCAACAGTGTCCAAAACCTAGTCAAACCCCAATTACCCTTCAGATTTTTTCCCTAGTCCAGATTTTCCCTTACTGAAGTAGTTTCTGTTTTTACTCCTGGTTATGGTTGTCACCCGTGCAGGAGCAAAAACCATGGAGGAAGCACTTGCAGCCATCCAAACCAAACTCCAGGATCTGGATGAAATTTTTTTTGGCGTCCATCTTGAACATTCAGCTATGAACAACATATGGCAGTCCGAGTCTTCATCAGACAATGGGTTCTCCTCTTCCAGCAATTTTCGTGGTCCGAAGCTTGATTTTACTCGCTTCAATGGTACTGATCCAACTGGATGGATCTATCGTGCAGAACAGTATTTCAGTCTACATAATACTTTTGATGTCAACAAAGTTTCGCTGGCATCCTTTCACTTGGAACAAGAAGTTCTTCAATGGTACCGTTGGTACATCAAGGCTCATCCAGAGTCCAAATGGCCAGACTTTTTCCAGCTCCTTTTGCAACCATTTGGTCCTAGTGCTTTTGATGACTTCACAGGATCCCTCACTAAACTTCGCCAAATTGGCACGGTAAGAGAGTATCAAACCGAATTTGAGAATCTAGCCAACCACAGCGAAGGATTGTCTGATGACTTTTACCGGAGTTGTTTTATCAGTGGTCTAAAGGATGCCATCCGCTCTGAGGTCAAAATGTTCTGTCCCAACACAATGATGGAAGCCCTAGGGTTGGCTAAGTTGGCAGAATACAAGATTGCAGCCCAACAACGCTCCAAGCCCACTTTTGTTCCCTTCCGAAATATGGGTTCTCAGTGACCACCTATACCGCAAGCTCCTCGACCGACTCCTATCAAGCGTTTGTCTGAAACAGAGATGCAAGCACGCAGAGAAAAGGGGATTTGCTATAATTGTGATGAGAAATTCACTCGGGGACATAGATGTGTTCATCAAAAGCTCTATCTCTTGGATGTGGAGTCTCCGCCTGCCTCTGAAATTGGTGACGAAGATCCAGAAACACTAGATGCTCCGGTCGACATTCAGGAACCGCCTATTGACCCTTCGTCTCAGGATGACCAGCCAAAGATATCTCTCCATGCTTTAGCTGGAATCACCACCCCCCAAACAATGCGGGTCAGGGGTTACTTCAAGAAGCTTCCTCTTACAATACTCATTGATTCTGGTAGCACTCATAATTTCATTGACCCTCAGATCGCCAAACAAGCTGATTGTTTTATCCATCCTTGCTCCAACTTTGAAGTCATGGTTTCCAATGGGGGCACCTTACCTTGCAAAGGGAAGTGTCAAAATGTGTGTATCTCTATAGGAGATTATACCTTGCGCTCTGACATGTTTTCCTTGCCCTTAGGCGGATGTGATGTGGTTTTGGGCGCTTAATGGCTATGCACACTTGGCCCTATCTTGTGGGATTTTGCTGAACTTTGGATGCAATTTTCCCTCAATGGACAAAAACACACATTGGCAAGATTACAACCAGGTTCTCTCAGCATCATCAGTTCACATCGCATGGAAAAAATACTTAAGAAGAATTCACATGGTGTCATCGCTCAGATCCATTCCATCCAGATGCAACCATCAGCGGTCTCCACTACTCCTTTGGATCTACAACAAATTCTGGATCGATATACAGGTGTCTTTGCTGAACCAGTGGGATTGCCACCTTCCAGGCCAGAAGACCATCGTATTCAGCTCCTTCCTGGCAGCGTTCCTCCCAACATCAGGCCCTATCGCTACCCATTCCACCAAAAAACGGAGATTGAAATGCACGTTTGGGACTTATTGAAGCAAGGTATTATTCGCCCAAGCACTAGTTCCTTTTCTCCTCCAGTTATTCTTGTCCGCAAAAAATATGGGTCATGGCACCTCTGCATTGACTTCCGAGCACTTAATCACCTCACCATCAAGGATAATTTTCCAATTCCTGTTGTTGATGAGCTTCTTGATGAGCTTCATGGGGCTCACTTTTTCTCCAAGTTGGATCTTCGTTCTGGGTATCATCAAATTCGGGTTCATGAGGATGATATTCCTAAAACAGCTTTCCGCACACATGATGGCCATTATGAGTTTTTGGTCATGCCCTTTGGCCTCACTAATGCTCCTTCCACATTCCAGGCCTTAATGAATAAAATATTTCGACCCTACTTGCGGAAATTCATTCTGGTATTCTTTGATGATATCCTCATCTACAGTAAAACATGGGATGAACATCTCCAGCATCTGGATCTTGTCATGCAACTTTTCTCTGACCATCATCTCCATGCCAAGCAGTCTAAATGTGTTTTTGGACAGAAGGAAGTTGAGTATCTCGGGCACATTATCTCAGCACAAGGGGTTCGCGTGGATCCTGCCAAAATCGATGCCATGAACAATTGGCCGCATCCTCAGACACTCAAGAGCCTTCGTGGTTTTTTGGGGTTGACTGGATACTACCGCAAGTTTGTCAAGGATTATGGGAAGATTGCAGCTCCATTAACTGCTCTATTGAAAAATGATGCTTTTACATGGACACCTGTTGCTCAGTGTGCATTTGACAAACTAAAACAAGCTATGTGTACTACACCTGTGCTAGCTATGCCCGATTTTTCCAAGCCCTTCACTATTGAGAGTGATGCTTGCGGCAATGGACTTGGTGTTGTTCTCCTTCAAGATGAACACCCCATTTCGTTCACCAGCAAATCCCTTTCAGGTAAGAATTTAGCTGCCTCTACCTATGAGAAGGAAATGATGGCTATTTTGCATGCAGTATAGAAGTGGCGCCCATACCTATTAGGGAATCATTTCTGCATCAAGACTGATCACCAGAGTCTGAAATATTTCTTGGACCAGCGTGTCTCCTCCCCGGCACAACAGAAATGGGTTAGCAAACTCATGGGTTATGACTATGAGATCACTTACAAGAAGGGTAAAGACAATATTGTGGCAAATGCTCTTTCTCGCACATTTGATGCCCAAGGTTCTCTTTCAGCTATTTCTATGCCTGTTCCAAATTGGTTGCAATCTGTTCAACAGGGTTATGTCAATGACTCTTCCTTATCTCAAATCATCCAACGCTTGACGAACAACCCTTCTGCTGTACCACATTACTCTTGGGATGGTGCTTCTCTTCGATACAAGGGTCGTCTGGTGCTTCCCCAGAGCACAGATCTTCAACAGGCTGTCTTCTATGAACTCCATGCTTCTCCATCGGCAGGGCACTCTGGGTTCCTCAAAACGTATGAACGAGCACGGCGTAACTTCTTTTGGCAGGGCATGAAAAGGAAAATTCAACAAATGGTGGCCGAATGTGATACCTGCCAGTGCAATAAGGGTGAAACAACACTCCTTCCAGGATTGCTTGAACCCTTGCCCATACCTACACGGATTTGGACAAATATTTCTATGGATTTCATTGAAGGGCTCCCTAAATCTGGTGGGAAGACAGTGATTCTCGTTGTGGTTGATCGCCTCTCCAAATATAGTCATTTTTGTGCTCTCAGCCATCCCTATACAGCCTCCTCCATCGCTCAAATTTTTCTGGACCAGATATTTCGTCTTCATGGCATCCCTTCTTCCATTGTCTCGGATCGTCATGCGACTTTCACCAGTCATTTTTGGACAGAACTATTTCACCACACTGGCACCAAACTGAAGATGATTTCAGGGTATCACCCACAAACAGATGGTTAGACTGAAATTGTCAATAAATGCTTGGAAACTTATCTTCGTTGCTTCACCTCGGAACAACAACATCAATGGGCAAAGTGGCTCCCTCTTGCTGAATGGTGGTACAATACCTCTTACCACACTGCCTCTAAAATGACCCCATATGAAGCAGTCTATGGTTAGGAACCTCCATCTTTTCTTCCATACACCCCCACCAGTTCACCAGTTCAGGAAGTTGACACGGTCCTTCGAAACCGCGATCAGATTCTTCGCATTTTGCAGGACAATCTTCACATGGCAAGAAATCGCATGAAGCAACAAGCTGATCAGCACCGTTCGGAGCACACTTTTCAAGTCGGTGATATGGTTTTTCTTCGTTTCCAGCCGTACAAACAATCCTCCTTGAAACTCAAAGGGCGTCATAAGCTCGCTCCAAAGTTCTATGGGCCATATCGGATTCTTCAGAAGATTGGGTCTGTTGCTTATAAATTGGAACTTCCTCCTTCTTCCCGCATTCATCCAGTCTTTCATGTCTCTTGTCTGAAGAAAGTTCTTGGCACCAACATCAGCGGACAAACGATTTTACCTGAACTGGATAATGAAGGATCCATCCTTTTGGAGCCAGAGGCCATCCTCAATTGGTGCACGCGTCAGCTTCGCTCTCGCTCTATCACAGAGGTCTTAATTCAGTGGCATGACATGCAACCAGAGGATGCTACATGGGAATCACTCCTTCGGATTCAACAACAATTTCCACATCTAAAGCTTTGAGGACAAAGCTTTTTTTAGGGGGGAGGGGATGTTAGGAACCCATGTCTTTACTTTGTTAGTATGTTGTTGTTGGACGCATATGCTTTGTAAGTCATCCCGTAGTATTTGTTGATCAATAGTTTGTGTTATTGTTGTTGGCACATATGATTTGTAAGTCGCTCGTAGTATTGTTGATCCATAGTTTGTAACGGCCCATGGTTTCGACCCATAGTATTGGCGCCTAGAATTAGTATATAAGTGTGTGTTGAGACCTATGAAGGCACCGTGAAGTTATTTGTATTGAGCTTGCTCATAGGAGGTTGCCCCCTCGAAGTGGCCTGTGATCAATATAAAAGTGATTTTGAGTTCTGTCATTTCTTCTATTTCGCATATTCGTATTAATTAATTGTTGCAGGTGCCTCACATCTTATCATATTTGAAAAAAATTCTGTCTTTTGATCAGCTGCTGTTTGGATTGGACCATTGGGTTGCTTATTAATGAATATTTTGTTGTTCAATTGCACCTTGGGAAGTTGCGCATATTTGAAATGAAAAAATGAGTTGTGCCTTTATGCAGATATCTGGTTCATTCATAACAGGAATCAAATGCACTATTTGAGCTCACTCCAGGCAGTTTGCAAGGAATATCTCCAGCTATTTGATATCAAATCTTAACCCAATTCGGAGTTCTATTACAAGGGTCATTTTGGAAGGAGATAAGCACCCAGCAAGCTAAGAAGAAATGCCCATCCTCTAGGGGACCATTCAGAAGGTTTTATGCAATATTTAAGGAGCAAATTTCAATGAAGAGCTCCCAATGAAGAACTCTCGACTTAGGGAAGCCTCGAATGCTTGGTTCATGGTAAAAAATGAAAGGTCAGGGTGTAGATCCTTTAGATGTAGAACGCCCTAGCCTAATAAAGGTTCATACAACATATCGCTTAGAAAGGTATCCACGAATTTTGAAGTTGCATTGCTGAGATTATAACTGAATGATGGAAATCACTGTTACTTAAAGCACCACAACGTAGTGGTTTAGAGAGTTATCACTGCATATGCAAGATTTAGATAACAAGGGTTTTGTAGATAGTTTACATCTTTCAGCACCACATAATGGAGGAATCTCTTGCCAGATCATTGATTAAATCATGTTTCTTCGACTAGATTGCACAGGTCAACTAGGGTATTGCTCTCCCTATAATTGATGCTTCAGTCTGAATGTGAGAGGGTTTTAACCATAAAATTCAAAAACTTGCATGGAAGAGACTGTCTCGGGAGACACAAAATCATAGGTTGCAAGCAGATCACAATTGGTTGAAGAGCATATCGCACAAGTGAAATGCAGAAAACTTAAATATGAATCTTCGAATCGCATGGGAATTACACCATGGTGTGTGAAGAGTTTGTTGCACCAGATCTGAGGAAATTTGCTGAGAAAATGCTACACTCAGCTGATTACTGAGATCATGGACTGAAGGGTTTAAATAAAGATTGAATTTAACTTGATCACTGCAACTAAAAGGAAATCTAAGGAGGAGAACGCTTGGAAGAGATTGATTACTACACCAGATCTACACCAATATTCTTTTGAAAACACTACATATTAAGTTAAACCTACATCTCTTCACAAAAATCTTGATTTGTAAAGAAAGATCATAGATAGATAGATTAAATGTTGGTACCGGTGCTGCTAAATATTGATCTGGAACCTATCAAACAACAACTAGATATAGAACCGCTGAGCTACTTCCTTCCTCTGTAACTGCTCTACCGGTCAACCTAAAAACCCTAGAGCCCATAAACACGAACCATTAATCGTAAGACAAAATAACCTCATACAAATGTAGAAAAGAATGAATGTGAAGCACAAAAAATGCACTTATAGGTTGTATAGATAGCATGACATCCATGGAATCCATTTTCCCAGTGGTCGTTTGGCTCCAATGGATTTTCTTTCAGTTGGATGTCTTTTTTCCTCGGCTCCCAGCAGGGCTATCAAAACCGGATCCCTCACTTACTTTTGATGATATCCGGGAATAATATTTTCTCTATTTGGTAGTTAGTTAAAATATCTAGTAACAATTTTATTTTATTTATATATACACATTTTTGGTTGTTCGTAAAATGATACTTTAACGAAATTATATTTTATTTTTAAATGGTGTTTTTTAATGATTTAATTTTGAATTAAAAATAAATAAATAAAATGTATTTATGTTTTATTTTATTTTACTAAATATGTAATAGTAACTTGTATTAAAAGTGGGAGGAAATCTTTACAATATTTAGAAAAACAAAATTATAATTTTATAGAATTATATTGTATATAAAATATTCATAATTTTTTTTATAACTACACTGTATGATTGGGGTGGAGTAACTGTAATTAGGGATCTTGTCACTAGGATGATTAGTACTTTAACATAGAAGAGTGTGTTTCAAATTTTTTAGTATTGCTAAATAAATATTTTTTGTCTTATGGTATGTAAGATCACTTATTATGTATTTTTTAAGGCTATATTTATAATTGTATTTATTAAAGGTTTAGATTTGGGGTCTTTAAGTTAATATAAGCTTGATGAGCTCACTGCTTGCCAATAAACACATAATATCATATCTTACGAACATGAGTGAATAATTGATATTGTTGTAAAATTAACATTGCTTGTATTTGTTAGATTGGTTTAATAAAAACGTCTCTCTTTGTCATGGAACTTTAGTGAAACACAAGTGCTTATGTTATGAATAATTTGTCTCTTGATCATCAATTTGTGTATATAACCAAGCTTAAATCTACTTAGTTTAAAGGATGAAAAAGAAGTTATTTATTGTCCATAGAACCAAGCTTACCTTTACTTATTCTAATAGAGGAAAAATAAGTGCTTCTTGTATATATAGAGATTTTTCCTTCCATTATATTTCATGTATAACAATGTTTTTAATGAAGAATATTCATGAGAAGAAACTATAGGTTCAATTAGAAATGGATTTGCAAGCAATAAAATGCTTACTGCAATTTGTAAATATGTTCTTTCTACGTGGTTTAGTGCTCATATGGAAATGTTTATAGTATGTGGCATTCCTAGAAAAGAACTCAAACCTTATGCCATGTGCATGTGCCCCTTGGATCCATTGAACTTGAAACTGACAAAACACCCAAGCGTAGCGCTCAAAATTTCCCTGCTTAGTTCCCGTATATGCCTATACTTACCAAAAAATAGATATTATAGTATATTATTATATTAACTATACAATATATATATATATATATATTAGCATATTATATATTTACTATATATTGGAATTTTTTTGCAGGGAAAGGACCCAGGGGACTTTAGAACTTTATGAACTCAAGCGCAAAGGAAACTATGATGAATGGATCGATGTATATGGAGAATTAATGAAGGTTGTGAAATTGACAATTTTTAGTGAACATGACGCAAAATACATGAACTTACCGAAAATTTAATAGACTATCGAGAGGGTCAAACAACAATAGTTTTATATTTTACTAAAATTTAACACTAGGCAGATAGATTCAGAGACCCTACAAGGGTCTTCGAATCCATCTGCAGTGTTAAAATTTAGTAAATTGTGCAAATTCATTGTCAAAATTGTAATTTTCCATTGTCGGAGTGACACAACTCAAAATGACCAAATAAATGACCAATTGTTGTGTGGTCATTTTTAGTTTAGTTCTTATCACGTGACCAAATTGGTCATTTATCTTGGTCATTTTTAGTTTAGTTCTTATCTTGTGACCAAATTGGTCATTTATCTTGGTCATTTTTAGTTAACTCACTTAAAATTTCTCAATTTTGGTCATTTCTCCCTTGAAAAAACTATGGTGACCAAATTTTTTGGTCACCTGGTCACTTATGTCTCATTTTGTACTAGCGTGTGTATTGCTTTTTTTATCATGTTAACTACTAGTAACGATCTATCCATATTCAATAACTCTGAATCATAATGTAGGGCCTAGATGACTGCTTTTGGGATGGTTGCTTCTACGACTTTCCCTCCCGACTTGTCTGGTTTCTATGGGTTTTGGCACACTATAAATTTGTGTCCTGTGTATTGGCTTCTTGCTTTGGTTATGTGTCCTTCTTGGGAAGATTGAAAGGCTAATGCGAGTAACTGAATTCCATTCCATTCATTAAAGGGTTCGTTCTCTCATCGTCAGTAGGTAACGTGGATGTTTTTGAACCTCTCCTCTCTCTCATAATGGGGCAAGTGGTTTTCGGGCTCTTTATAACCCTGAGTCCATAAAATGATATTTCCTTATTTGGGGAGGTTCATGTCGAGAATTATAAACTCTTGTGCGAGCCCCTCCCTTAAACACCACATTAATCCCAGGATCCCTACTCCTGTAATTTTATGGGGTTCATAATTTACCAAGTTCACATTTATATTTGTTTCCCTTGTTTCCCACTTGGCTATTAATTGGGGTAATCCTCAGTCACATGTGGCCTTGCAGTGAACACATTGTACCCTCCTTAACTATGGGAAATCCTTGGGGATATGCTCTATCTAGTCATAATTATAGCATATTATGGGTCTGCATTACCACTATTATTTCCTCTTCCATATCCTCCTTGGACCCCTCCTTTGGTTGATCCAATGTTCACCTCCTCCACCCGGAAGGAGATCCTCTTGAACTACTACATCAATGGTTGCATGGCATGATATTTTTCTATGGAATGAGTGTTCAACCTGCAAAGATAATGGTATTTGGGTCAGTAGTTTACTTCTATAGCATCACGGAGAGATGTGGGGGCGGTCGTAGGTCCTGTAGATCTCATAGTATTAACTATCTATGTTGCCTGGTAATCTAGTTGGAGGTGGAATTAGGTTAGGAGCTATAACCCAAATTATCAGTGAAGGACAATTGTTCACTATGTGACCCTCTATTATACACACAATGCACCAAAATTTTTCCCTTCTTGCCTTGGCACAGTTCATTTCGTATATTGTTTTATATTAAGGCCAACAACTATGACTGGATTTGAACAAGCTCATGAATCACACTAGTTGAGGGAATAGCCACATTTCCTTCTCTGGTCACTCCTAGATACCCATTCATTGATTCAATCTTCATAGCCTACGTGAAGGCCTCTCGCTGGGTGGTTCACTTTTATTGCATCAATGCTACTCTAGTCAAGGGAAGAAGACCCTGAATAAACCACTCCTTATGTTCAGTGGATTGTGTAAGATATTATGTTGATCAGGCTAAGGAAGCATTAATTTTACTCTTAGGTACTCTTGCCAATTATTTGTTTGATCTCCTTCAGCTCAGTACAACTCGTTTTCTTTGAGTTTGGCCTCTGAAATCCCCCAAGGAGGTTTCCATTGTTATAATTTATTTATTCTAGAGAATACCATCCATAAAGCTTATTTTATACTATTCCAAGTCCCAATGGCGCCTGTGAAAGGGTTTCGCCCTTAGGGTTTTTTAGCGTGATGTAGCTAGAATATAAAGAAGTCATAGGTGTAGGTGACATAGTGGCCTCACTAAAAACCTCCAAATTTCATTGCTTGAGAAAATAATCCTTGGACAATGGTTTCTGATATAACCTCAATCAATGTTATTAGCCATTAGTGGGGTTATTTCCTCATCAATGGTACAAAGTTTAACAAAACCATTTTTTGTAGGGAAAACTAAAGGTTGATCCCTCAATGTGTTTAAGTTCACCAATAGATTTAACTAAATCCCTTTCATACCCTTCCCAAAGATCTCACATGCATTTTGCTAATAAGCAAGAAAAACTTCATATAGGTACCTAGATACCGATGTCTATCCCTCGCTCTTGAAGTTGATGCCTCTCTCTTTGATTCCTTCTCTAAACACTCAGTTCATACACCTGCATAGACAGAAACAAGAAACACCTTTCTCACTGATCAAGTATATGAGTATTTATTACAAAACTAGCATGCATTATAAAAAACATCATTACAATTTAGACCAGAAATCACCATCCAAGATTCATAATAAAGTAAACAACGATAATCGATGAACACATGAATTTGGTTGGGGAAAAAAGATATACTTATTTAATTGCATGAACAAAGTATAGTCGTCTAAGATACCTAGTTATTGCAGACAATACTTCCTTCTCCGTTCAATTTATAATTTAAATTTAAAACGTTGGTGTCTGGATGTCTATTGTTTAAGCTTGGTGTCAGACACTCGAATAACTTGTGGAAAGACTAGGCTTGAGGTTGCAAAAACCCTTTATCAAGTACAAGCCCGTTGATGGTTTTAAATGGTTGAGCTCCACATCGTCGATTGATTTTAGGCTCAACAGGGTCTACATGATTCATTCCAGGGTGAACAAATGGCTTTATCAGTGAGGGGAAATCTATAAAGCGCCTTTAGATCTAATCAAGGCTATATTTGTTTGGTTGCTTGAGCATGGTGGCATTACTATAGGGAAAACGATTTAACACTTTGGCCTTGATCCAATGGTTTGTGTGCCTTTTGCAACAAAGTTGAGTCCCTTGAGCACTTATTATGTTTTTTCCAAAAGGTTCAACAGACCTTGGACTAGGCCCATAACTTGTGTAAGCACTTCTCAATCTCCCACTTATCATGGAAGATAGCTTTGTTGGGGGCGGTATCTAAGATAGTTTATTTTTACAAGATTTGGCATATGCTCGAAATTTAAGTTATTTTACAACACTTAAAAGCTATAAAACAAGTTGTGTTTAAGAATGAGGAATCTGATATCTCCTTTACTTGGATTGTTTCAATTTCCATAATAGTGAATCTATCATTGCAAATACGAGCACAAGTAGATAAATGTTCATTAGGTGTTGGGCATCTAGGTCAGAGGGGTCAGAGCTCTTTATAACCTGGGCAAGAGTTAGCACTCAATAAACTTGTATCTAGATTTTACTTTAGCACTTAACCCTAGAGGATTTGTTTTATCCTGAATATGATTATGCAGATGCCCCTTTGATATGGATTATGCATTGGGTTTAGCATGGATCTGGGCTTGTTTCATGTAGTAGTATTTTCCGTAAAGCAACCTTGTTTATTTTTATTTTTTTTACCGTCCTACCATTCCATTCTGATGATAGTAAGAGATGTTTTTTTTTGAAGACGCAAGAATCCCACTAGGTCGAGAGATAGAAGGAAAACTACGAGCCATTATAAACTGATGGTATGTGCTAGAAAAGACATCTAGGTGCAACCTGCATCATTATGTGCATAAGGTATTCTCTAAGATAAACACAAATTCCAGTATAATTGTAGTGTAGAAGGTGTGCCTGGGTCATGTTCTACTAGAATAACCATGACCATCATCTTTCCTTATTTATCACTATAAACTTATAATGGGTCCAATACCTAACAAAGAATGTAATATGGTGATCGAAAGGTTATGTGATGGGATTGGAGGTTGGTCTCGATGCCCAATGTGTTTTTTTTTTCTAATGCCCAGTTATGATCCTCGTGTAGCTTCCCTTTGGATCCGCCCTACCATTGCACTTATTCTCCTTCCCACCTCTGTGCACTTGAAGACTCCCGGGCTCTCCCAAGGATCATTTTCTTCTTTTTGATTGAGAAGTACATCATTGAATCAATTAGAGAAGTAATAATGGTGAATATCTCTGTCTCTCCCGACCATCAAAGCGACTGCTATCTAAGCTATTCCATGCTACTATTTCTTATAAAATTCTAAAACAATCTTTTCTGATTTCTAATTAATGTTTCGAATGGAAATGTTGAATAGGGTAGTCCTAGCTTGTTGGCCTCTTCTTTTGTTCATTTGATTGATACTAACACAATTATTTTATCTCTTCTAGTCTTTTGGTGTTAGTTACAGGAGGGAATTTATGGACGGAATGCCTTCAACTTTCAAGCTTTCATCTATTTATACTTGTATGTAGCAATTCGTGTTAGTAGACTGGAATCCTATACAACCATAATATATTGTGCCATGCTATCTAAACAATATAAATCACCGCTTAGTAGTGGGAGATCTTAATTTCCAAAATAGTCATAAAATAGTAATAAAATAACTCTATTTGAGTTAGAATGGATCAATTTCTTTTGTTTGTGGAATATATATACTATTTCTTGAAATATATAATTATTATTTTTTAAATATATTTGTAAATACAAATAACCAATACTTATGCAATTGAAATATTAATAATAGAAGACCTAACTTGTCTTTGTTTCTATTTCTGCAGGTAGTCTACAAAGAATTTGGAAATGCATTCCACACCATGGAGCTACAAGGTTAACCTTAATTTCTATGTAGCCTCGAAATTCTAAAATTTAAGTTTTGTTTATGTTTGAGTCCTAGATTTTGTAGTCGAATTAGTATCTTTAAGTTTTATGTAGAAGAGTTTAAATTTATGTTTGAGTTTTGTTTCTTGTAGGCCCTTGGTTTGAGAGTTCGAACCAGCACTCTGATACCATTCTATAGTGCTCTACCTTCTAGAAGGGCACTAAATTAGTCACTATGTCAAATTCGATGTACAACGCCTCATCTAAAGCTTGTTTTAATAATAATTCGAGTTTGTTTTGCATCATCATTTGTTATATTTTATGTCTGTTTTGTATTTGCATTCATATCATAGTATTATAAAAATTTTCATAACGAAAGATTTACAGTAGAACTAGAAATTGTGTTTCATATGCAATTTTTCATCCATGGTTTATTTTTGCATTAATATTCATAAATGTAAATGAATAATCAAATTTGTACAAGTAGAATACCTGGGTAATGTAGCGATGTAGGTAGTTCATGTAGCTCCCATAGTTCCTTTTGGCCAAGCCTTAATGACCAAACTGATAAACCACCCTGGTGACCAGCGCTTATCATGTTGGCCCTAGGAAACAAACATTTTTCTTAGCCCCCAATCCCACAAACCGATAATCCCGAGAGAAAATTTCCTTAGTACAATTTCCATAGTTCAATAGTGCAGTTTCACAAAACCAAAATTTTCTTTGAGTTAACCCCCTCCTCCATCTTTGAGTTTCCCACCTCCTCAAAGCTTCGAGTTCCTCCCTCCTCGGCATTCCTCAAATTCATAACAATACTAAGTATAATTCTCCAAAAGAAAACCAACCCCCCCTTCTCCATGAAACCTTTCCTTTATATCCCATTTTCCTCCTCCAAACTTCATTCTTACTCCATCGCCTTAGCCCTCCATGTTTTCAGTATTCTAAACCATTAATACAATCACACTAATCAAGGATAAAATAATGTTTAAATATGTTTGTCAGATTCCCTGTTTCTCTCGGGCAGCGAAATAATTCAATTCCAATTAAGGTTGTCCATTTGTATAGATTTGCTATTGTTTTCTTTCAAGGATAAGCATGACTTGTCTTCTTTAAACTTATGAGACAAGATAAATAGTATAGAATTTATTCCACCACTTGATCTTTAAATGCGGATAGTATAATATAATAAATACAAACTTGACTTTACATATGGGGGGTGCTCATGTCTTTATTATTCAACCAAATCTCGATTCGACAATGTTGTTTGATTTACAATTAAAGTTTAAATAACAATCTAATATGGAATATAATAATTTTTTCTAAAAGAATCACTTTCAATTGTTTTTAAAATAATAATATTATTCATTTTTACTATTAAAAGACAATCAAGATAAATTCATCCATTTATGCAAAACCATTAAGCTATGTTTATTTGATAACAATTATAATAATAATAAGATTATGCATGTTAACAACAACAACAACATTAATAATAATAATAATAATTGGGTTAAAGGAAATAAAAACATAATAAAAGCATAACATTAATTAATTTTAAACAAAACACCTTCAATGGTTTAAACAGTATGATAAACTATACTATTGGTGTACACTGAACAATATCTATTTTATTTACAATAACTATCTCATGACAATTCCCAATGCATCACTTATATGTAACTATTAACTAAACTAATTGACGTATCTATTCATATCCAAATGATTAAACAATCATTATTCGAACTCGATTAATGCACGAGTGACTCTTATGCATAATAAAATTACAATCATTTAGCATGTTAAGTATGTATCACATCAATACTAGAGTACATGTACAAGGTGTGCGTGCGTGGCCAGCGTACGCATAAATCATATATGTACTATAAGAAAACATCACCTTGCCTATTAATATACACTAACTGACAAAATAATAATCATTTGTGCATACATAACAATCATACATACAAGACATGACAATCAGATAGATATAACCAAATAAACATACATCCAACATAGTTGTTTCAACATCATCAATCATTAATAATTAACCAATCAAGTTATAACATCATTATACTTTAGATTCACAATAGATAATCAATCAATTATTCTCAAGGGAAAGGTACTTACTACCACTAGCTTGGTTCCATAAACCCTCAATCCCTACTGGATAACATATCCTCCCATCCTATCCTACTTCCACATACTCCCTATCCTTCCTCTGCTAGTAATGATGTGGTGTCGGCTTCACCGACCTAGCCACATATAGAACTTGAGAGCGGTAGCATCAGATAAACAACAGACCTAGACTCTCGTAGTAGGAATCCGACCATTGTCGTCACATGTATGGGGAAGCGTGTCTCAACACAACCCTTCTAAGACCTTGGGCATCATAAAACATAGGGTGGGAAATACCTCCATACCTCTCAACATACTGGGTCATACCCTATCAAAATCATGCTATGTTACTATCGAGATTATCAGAATGTGTCATAGTATCATCATTTTGGGTAATAAGGTTTTCTCCATAATAAGTACTATTCCACACATCATATCAAGTATCCGGCTATCACTTAGCCCTTGTCTCCTGTGGGTTAGTATTTCTTAATCATACATTCATAGCAATTTTTTTCATTCGACCATAATCGATCATCCTCATCATTCATTTGTATACAATTTAATCTTTCACATGTGCATATGATATTCAGTAACTATCATCACTAAATAAAATAAATAAAGTTCCATATAAATTCAATATTCAAAAAATATTTACATTTAAACATTAAAAAGAAATATTAAATTTAAAACAATGACATCTTTCAATTTGTAACCCTCAAAACCTATGCCCTAAACCAAAATGGTGGTGAAGGGGTCTCTTGTTACTAAAGCCTCAGTAAAAAGAAGTAATCAACATAACATAGACTACTCTACATTAATTGTCTATGGGGTGTTTGGCCTTTGTCTTTCACAATCCCACTCTAAACAACAATTAATGTTATGTATTCTACTCTAGATTATTTATCTATGGGGTGTTTATGTGGGGTGTTGTTGTGCTATAAGGAGAAGTGTAATTCCCTGCTCAACATGGAGTTGACACATGGCAACCTAAAGTTTAAAACAAAGATTATATATTCTAAATAAAATAATAAAAGGTCATTAATAAAGTGTAAATTTTAATTTCACTCATGTCATTAATGAAGTGTGAATTTTAATTTCATCCATCATTTTAAACTACAATTTTATTTTTACAGGTCATTAATATCTATATCCCAAGCCCAAATATATATATATATATATATTATTACTAATTAGTTATTAGTACATATATTATCTTTATGTTTATATTTCTAATATGTAAATTTTGATTTTGTCATGGTCTAGTTGGTGATCCTTTTTAGGTAAATTTGACTTGGTCATGGTTTTTTTTGGGCTCATGGTATTTGGTGACATGTGGTAATGGTATAAATGTTATTTCAAAAAAATCAGCTATTATTATGATGGGTAAAATTAAGATTCAAGCACTTAAATAAAACACAAATGTCAAATTAATTATTTTATATAAATATTATGGAATTTGTCTATCTTTATGTCTTTACTATTTATATGTTTTTTATAATCATGTTGGTTTTATGATTTCATTTAATTGCAAGCAATTAAAAAAAATTCTTTAAATCTTTTGTACTCCTAAAAAAAAAAGTTTGCACTCGGAAAAACTTGATCCCTTTCTACCCATGATAAATTTACAATGATGATCTACCTGATATACATTATTGAACCTGAATGGTTTCATATCCAACAACATACACTACATACAATCCAATAAGTGAATATTTTTCACCATGATGCAGAAGGAAAGCCAGCGTCTCCACGCCTAACATGTTTGTGGAATGCAAATTTGCTTGGAGTTAACATACACAATGGATATTTACACATTTAAATTCCAAGCCATTAATGGTGCTTGCTACTCAGCCAGTGCTGTTTAGTAGGCCTAGCGCTGAATCAACAATGTCTTTATTGATTGGAATTTAACGGTACAAAGTGGGATTGGAGTTTATGTCTTTATTGATTGTGTGATTTGGATTGTTTGAAGTGGGATTCTTAAAATCTTAATAGCCTTGCAACCACTAAAAACGAATCCAAGAATCACACACAAACTATTTAAATTAAACTAGATTGGATGATAGAAGAGGGGTTCATATCGAGGCTATCAGCCGCTTTTTCAGTCTATCGGTAGCTTTTTCTCTGCTTTAGTTCAACTTCTCAATGGAAGGGTTGGAATTTCATTTCATCTATGTCCTTCAAACTTATTTTTTTTTACGTTTTGAATTTTTACTTTCTGGTCACACATTTGGTGAAAAGGCAACCTTTCAACAATGAAGCCTTTTATTAATAATGTTTTTATTAAAGAGTTTAATTTCCAATTAAAAAAGATAACATGATTTTCTTATTAAAGAGTTTAATTTCCAATTAAAAGATAACAATTTTTAGCTTTCTCATCACACAAAGTTTTGGTGAAAAGACACCTTTCAACAATGAAGCCTTTCATTAATAATGTTTTTATTAAGGAATTTAATTTCCAATTAAAAGAGATAACATGATTTTCTTATTAAAGAGTTTAATTTCCAATTAAAAGATAACATGTTTTTCATTGTTGATCATGTATTCTAGAAATCAAGATCTTTGGATACGGGATGGAACAAAACAACCTACTAATAGTGACACAAACAACTCAAAAGTAACATGTGCAAGCATTATGCATGTTAAGTACATTAAGTGATAAACTTAGGAAACAAACAAAACATGGAACTGTGATTTCTTTAAGGAGGTTAATGTTAGGCTAGATGGAATGGGACATACCGAATTTTGCAATTGCATGAATTGAGTTGAAAGGCCAAATAAATATAATATGCACTTTGTTGAGGCACTTCATTAAAATACACATTACAATTCTTGAACAAGATTGTACTATGAGGTTCTCTCATTTCTTTGTCAAAATAAGTTTAAAAAGTTGATTTTCTTTATGTATTGTTTTGGATTCCTCAACTATTATTACAAGCAATTTTGCACACATGGAAAGCCCAAGCTCAGGGAAACGGAGTTGCCTATGTATTATCCACTATGCATTATGATCAAAATTTGATATAAAAAAAAATTCTTGTGTTTTGCTTCATTCATAATTGAACACATTTAATTTTCTAGTATAGGTAATGCATTTTATTTTATTTTTATAAAAATGGAATGATGCAAACTTATATAATTTGACATAGTAATTTGAATAAATAAAAATTACTCATAACTCATTTGCTTATGGTAAAAACTATTCTTTTAGCATAAGATTTTGTGGTATTATTAGATCATCATAAAAAACACATGCTTACTACATTTGATATCTTGGCCATAAATATAGAGCCACTGAAACTGAGGTCATGGGTATGTGATGGAATTTTGTTGTTCAAATCGACAACCATGGGTTCAGTTTTATTATCGATGTGTTTTTGTCGGAGAGGACCAAAATTAGGACCACCATAGCTTCTACTTTCTTCTTTGGTCCATGCTCTTTCCCTAACTTCAAAGAAATACAAAACTAATACTTAACAGAATGGTGCAGAACACAACACGACTACATATTTTATTATGAAATGTGGTTACATTATATCATCTTTGAGAGTTGTTAACCAATTGCTAGAAAAACGGATCTCAATGAACACGTATCCTAAACAAACTAACTGAATCTATTTTAAGCAATTCTTCATTATTATTCCAACACTCCCCCTTAATGGAGAAATGGATTCTCTACCACACCTAACTGTTTCCTACATGCTTCAAAACTCATCTTTCCTAGAGGCTTGGTAAAGATGTCATCCACATTCTCAGTGGTATTACAGTAGGTCAAGTCCATTTCCTTCTCTTGTATATTTTCTCTTACAAAATGATGTTGAATTTCAATATGCTTGGTTTTGGCATGATACATTGGATTGTATGCCAATTTAATAGAGCTTTGATTGTCACATTTGAGAACAGCTAGCTTCATTTGCTTGTTGCCAATGTCTTCAAGAATTCTCCTTAACCAAACAGCTTCATAAGTAGCATGGCATAGATCTTTGTATTCAGCTTTTGTTGATGATAAAGAAATAGTTGGTTGTTTCTTACTGCTCCATGATACGACCCTAGTGCCTATGTTAAATGCACATCTTGAGGTTGATTTTCTGTCATTAGGATTTCCAGCCCAATTTGAATCAGAGTAACCTGTCAACTCAACATCACAACCATCAGTATACATAATACCAAAATTAATAGTTCCTTTCAGATATCAAAGGACTTTCTTTGCAGCTTTCCAGTGGGTTTCTAGTGGTTAAGCCATGAACTGACTCAGGATGCTGACAGAATATGCTAAGTCTGGTCTGGTAGTGGTAAGATAGTTTAAACTTCCCACCAACTGGCGATACAGAACACCATTTTCCTCTTTATTTTCATCAGGATTAGATAACTTAACATTATGTTCTAAAGGTGTTGATACTGCCTTGCGATCACTCATATTGAATCTTTCTAGAATCTCCCTTGAGCATTTGCTTTGAGTGACAATTGTTTTACTGCCTTCTCTCCATATCTCCAAACCTAAACAATAATGTATTTCACCAAGATCCTCCATTTCAAATATATGTGCTAATTGAATCTTAATATCTTCAATCAAATGAGAAGCACTACCAGTGATAATCAAATCATCAACATATAAGGATATTAAAGCAACATTTCCATTTTCATCATTTTTAACATATAGATTTGGATCATTTTTGCTTTTCACAAAACCTTTATGGGAAAAGAACGAATCTTTCTTAATATACCAAGATCTAGGTGCTTATTTTAAACCATATAAAACTTTCTTGAGTTTACAGACAAGATATTCTTCCCCTTTCTTTATAAATCCTTCCGGATGAACCAAATAAACTTCTTCTTTTAAATCAACATTTAGAAATGCAGATTTCACATCTAATTGATGAACTTTCCAATTGTATTTTGTAGCTAATGCAATCATGACTCTAATTGTATTTAACTTAGCTACAGGTGCAAAAGTGTCTTCATAATCAATTCCTTCCTTTTGTGAATACCCTTTTGCAACTAATCTGGCCTTATATTTGTCAATAATTCCATCAACATTAAACTTGGTTTTATACAACCATTTACATCCTATGGGAACTTTGTTTCCAAACAGCTCAGTTAATTCCCAAGTGTCATTCTTCATTATTGAGTCATATTCTTCATTCATAGCAGTATTCCAGTCCTTATGAGTTTTGGCTTGTTCATAAGAAGTAGGTTCTACAACATTCATTACTTGAGTCATCAAAGCATAGTCTTTATACCTGGAGGGTATCTGAATTGTTCTTGTAGACTTTCTCAGTGGTCCACCACTTTCTGCACTTTCATCTCTTCTTTTCTGAGGTGTAGGAGTTGTTGGAGTCACTATGCTGCTTTCACCTTGTTGTTGTACCTGTTCCTTTTTGTTGATGTATATGTAACTTCAGAATGTATTTCATCTATGTATTTCATATATATTTATTGTACCCTTATAAGAGATGTGTTATTCCTCTATAAGGAAGTGTCGTCATGTGGATTGACAAGTGTCGCAAGTGTGTGTACTTGCCGATGGGTTATTAGACCACCATGTGTGGGGTCGGCCCTAAAATATATATTATATTGTGGATGTATCTAGATAGACAAGTCGACCCCATAAGGTCACTGGGAAAACAGGTTAAGTATAAATAGAGATCGGGAGATCTCTATTTGGATCATTCGGAAAGACACACTTCTCTCACTCAGAAAGTGGCGCACTAGTGAGGAGGAGGATCATATGCTCTAGGAGACTATCTCAAGTGTATTTTGGTTGTACTTTGGTTGAGCCATTTCTCTCTCTATCTTTGAGGAAGTTGTGGGGTTTTTCACCTTAGGGTTTTCTCCACGGAAACTATGTGTCTCTTGTCTCTCATGCTTTTGATTCTTGTGATGCTTTTCATGCTTATTGTGATGGTTATGCATTGATATACTGTATATGTTATTCTCTCAGTAAAGATCCAAGAGTATTGTGAATCAATGCTCAAATTTCAACATGGTATCAGAGCTAACCTGAGAAGAAGACATTTTGCAGTGACAGAAACTTGAGTTTCTTGTTTATTGGGTTTCTCTCCACAATTTTTGGAAAAGCAGTATAGTAGATTGACTCTACTCATCAAGGAGAATCTATCTGTCCAATCAGAATTCAATTCTGAGCATTTTTAGATTTGGCCCTAAAAATTAGGGTTTCCACAAAAATAGGAATTTCTGAAATATGAAGCCATAGCTGGAAGCTCCTGGAAAAAATCTAAGTTTAGAGCTTTGGATCAAGATTTTTGGCTGGTTAGATCTCCGGGAAACTCAAACCCTAATTCAGGGCTCTCCCTAGTGAATCCGGGAGGACAAAAAGGAAAATCTGAAGGGTAAAGCTTTGTTGATCTCAAATTCTGAATACACCAGGATGATAAGCTCATCAAGGTGCATCTTTCTATCACTTCAGAAAGTTGAAATTCACATTTTGAATTTTTAGGGTTTTTTCGACAAACCCTAATCCAGGACCAGATCCAGTTTTCAACATTTCAAGTGGTAAGACCTAAATCTTTTCTATTTCATTTGAAGTACTCTTTAAGATGTCTCACCACACCAAGCTTGAGGATAAGCTTGAAGGGGTTGATAACTTCCGAGCTTGGAAGTATAGGATTGGATTAATCCTGGAAGAGAATGAGTTGGACTCATATATAAAAGAAGACATCCCTATCCCAGAGGATGAAGAGGCTAAGGTATTGCATAAGAAGAACTTGGTCAAGGAAAAGAGAATCATTTCTGATTCTATCAAAGACCATCTCATACCCCATGTGTCTTCTCTAAAGACACCCAAGGCTATGTTTGACTCTTTGACCAAGCTATTTGAAGGAAAGGACATAAATCGGAAGATGACCCTGTGGAATCAATTGAAAGGGGTCAAGATGTCGAATGGAGAAACCATTCAATCCTATTTCTCCAAGGTCTCTCAGATCAAGGAACAACTTGAAGCTATAGATGAAATGGTGGAGAATGGTGAAATTGTTATGACTACTTTGAATGGCCTACCTAGGTCATGGGACTCTTTTATCTAGGGGATTTGTGCCAGAAAGAAGTTAATCTCCTTCAACAGATTATGGGAGGAATGTTCTCAAGAAGAAGCAAGGCTTGTGGCAAGAGAAGAGAAGATGGGAAATGAAGATCAAGCTCTCACAGTTCACACTAAGAAGGGCAAGTTCAAGAGGGAGCCATCCCATCACAAGAAGAAATCTTCTCATCATTTTCACAAAGACAAGAAAGATCTAAGGTGTTTCACTTGTAATGAGAAGGGTCACTTTGCTTCAAAATGTCCCAATAACAAAAGGGACAAACACAACAACAACAACTCCAGCAGGAAGAAGAAGGGTAACAAAACAAGGTACCATGCTCATGCTGCCGAAGACGATGAACCTCCAAAGAAGAAGGCTAGGGCAGAAAGTGATGATAGTAATGATGAATCATCAAGTGAAGAAGAGTATGTTCTAATCTCTGCTCTCATAGGTACTATCTCCCATGGTTGTAATGATTGGTTAATTGACAGTGGGGCTTCCAAACACATGACTGGGTTTAAAGAATCCTTTGTAAATCTGTCTAAACATGAATCACCCCATAAAATGAAACTTGGGGATGATTATCAATATCCCATCAAAGGAAGTGGTGAAGCCTCCTACAACCTAGATTCTGGAAAATCTTTGAAGATGAAAGAAGTCCTTTATGTACCTGGGCTCAAGAAGAACTTACTCTCCATCTTTGCATTGGATACAAAAGGTATGAGGGTTGCATTTGTGGATGGCCAAGTCCTAATGTGGCCAAAGGGAAAGACCATAGATGATGCAGTTGTGATTGGAGAGCAAGAGGGAGGTTTCTATAAATTAAAAGGACAACCTGAACATGCCATGGTGCATGAATCCATGGAGCCAAGTGAACTTTGGCATAGAAGGCTTGCTCATATGCACTATAGGGCACTTCCAATTGCAAGCAAGGCTGTAAAGGGTCTTCCTGAAATCAAGACCAAACATGAAGGTGTTTGCAAAGGATGTGCAAAAGGTAAGAATATTAAGAAGGCTTTCCCAAGCAGTGAAACCAAGGCAAAAGATATCCTGGAAATCATCCACTCAGATGTATGTGGTCCTATGTCATCCAGTTCTCTAAGTGGGTATGTTTACTATGTCTCATTTATTGATGAATTCTCCAGGAAGAATTGGGTATACTTCTTGAAAAACAAAGAAGAGGTGTTTGATAAATTCAAGGAATTCAAAACCTTGATGGAGAATCAAACTGACAAAAAGATCAAAACATTCAAATCCAACAATGGTGGAGAATTCACCTCGGCTGACTTAAAGAAGCTTTGCAGTGATTCAGGGATTAAGAGGGAGTTGACTACTCCTTATAATCCTCAACAGAATGCAGTTGCAGAAAGGAAGAACAGAACAATGATGGAAGCAGCAAGGGCAATGCTGCATGACCAGGATCTACTTATGCATCTATGGGAAGAAGCAGCTAGAACAACTGTATATGTGTATAACAGAACACCCCACAAGATATTGGACAACAAGACACCAGAAGAGGTCTTTTCTGGTAAGAAACCTGAAGTCATCCATCTCAGAATATTTGGTTGTCCAGTATACACTCATGTCCCAAAGGAAAAGAGGACCAAACTAGATCCTTCAGGAAAGAAGGGTATCTTTGTGGGTTACAGTGAAAGCTCGAAGGCTTACAGAATATACTTTCCGGGGTTCAAGAAGATTGATGTCAGCAGGGATGTAACATTTGATGAAAACTCAGCATTCATCAAATAAAAGAAGGCACCTATCGAAGTTTATGAAGAACCTAAGGAAACTAGATCTCAAGACACTACCCTGACTGAAGCAATTCCAGAAGTTGTTCGTGAGTTTGAAGATCTGCAAGAACTTGTAGATCCACCCCGTGAGGATAACTCTCACAAGAGGAAACCTACATGGGATAGAGAGCTCATTCAAGATGCAGAAAGATTTGGCATTCCAGAAGAAGAACACAGAGCAAAGAAGAGAACCAGATCACATACCGGATATGTTGCTTTACTCTGTGACATTATGAACAAAGAACCTTCCAGTTATGAAGAAGCAGCGGAAAATAAAGAATGCAAGGATGCCATTGTTGAGGAATACCAATCAATAATGAAGAATGATGTTTGGGATGTTGTCCCAAGACCTAAAGAGAAGTCTGTTGTGACTTCCAAATGGATCTACAAAATCAAGCATGCTGCATATGGCAGTGTAGAGAAATACAAAGAAAGATTCGTAGCTCGTGGATTCTCTCAGAAAGAGGGAATAGATTATGAAGAAAATTTTGCACCTGTATCCAGGTATTCTTCCATCAGAACAGTACTTGCCTTGGCTGCAGCAATGAAATGGAAAATACACCAGATGGATGTCAAGACTGCTTTCTTGAATGGTGTAGTTGAAGAGGAAGTATACGTGGAGCAGCCACTCAGTTTTGAAATACACGACAGGGATTCATATGTGTGCAGATTGAAGAAAGCCTTGTATGGCTTGAAGCAAGCTCCTAGAACTTGGTATGGTAGGATGGACAGTTTCCTATCTAGCTTGGGCTTTACCAAGAGTAAAGCGGATTCCAACCTCTACTACAAGGTAGAGGAAGGGAATCCTGTGATTCTACTCCTGTATGTGGATGACTTATTTGTAACAGGAGATGACAGATTGATTGCAGATACTAAGAGGAAGCTTGCTGCTGAGTTCGATATGAAAGATTTGGGAATGATGCATTATTTCCTAGGTATGGAGGTGTGGCAGAATTCAGGTGGGATCTTCCTTGGTCAAGGGAAGTACATAGTAGATATTCTGAAGAGATTTGGGATGATGGATTGCAAGGCCATGGCCACACCCATGGCATCGAATTAAAGCTTCTATGTGATGCTTCATCTAAGCCGGTTGATGTCTCTATGTATCGTCAGATGATTGGGTCCTTGATGTACCTGACGAACACGAGACCAGATATTTTCTTTGCAGTGAACACATTGAGCCAATTCCTGGCAGATCTGAGGAGTGTTCATTTGGTTGTTGTAAAGCATGTTTTGAGGTACCTGAAGGGTACAGTGGATTATGGGCTCAAGTATGAAGCGAATCAAAAGTTTAACCTGCAGGGTTATGTTGATTCAGATTGGGCTGGCAGTGCTGCAGATAGGAAAAGCACATCTGGGTGCTGCTTCAGTATGGGATCAAGTGTGATCTCTTGGTTCAGCAGGAAGCAGTCTTGTGTAGCACTGAGTACAGCTGAGGCAGAGTATGTTGCAGCCTGTTCAGCTAGTTGTGAGGCAGTATGGCTACAGAAGCTACTGTCTGAGTTATTTGATCTCCCATTGGATGCTACTGGTATATTCTGCGATAACCAGAGTTGTGTGAAGCTGTCTGACAACCCAGTGTTTCATGAAAGGTCGAAACACATAGAGATCAAATATCACTATATCAGGGATATGGTGCAGAGAGGAGCCGTGAAGCTCCTGTATGTTGCGACGGACGAGCAGATTGCAGATGTGCTGACGAAGCCACTAGCCAGGGTGAAGTTCGATTACTTCAGGGAGAGGCTTCGAGTTCTTCAGATTGACGACACTTCGAGGAAGAAGTGATGGACACATTTGCTGAAGCCATCCCAAGCATGTTGGAAGGAGGATCCTTCACATGGCTGTGGATGTAAGCACTGGATGATGAGTATCAGGATGATGCTCCAGTTACTGCTCTGTATATGCATCATGTTGGATGCTGGATATGATTAGTTGGATCATTTATATTTCTATGTATGTACGCATCATGTTGATGATGGATATGATAAGTTGGATCATTTATATTTGTATGTATGTACGCATCGTGTTGATGCTGGATATGATCAGTTGGATCATTTATATTTGTATGTATGTACGCATCGTGTTGATGATGGATATGATCAGTTGGATCATTTATATGTATGTACGCATCATGTTGGATGCTGGATATGATCGGTTGGATCATTTGTATGTATTTGTATATGCATCATGTTGGATGCTTGGACCATGTATCTGTATTAGGTGGATACATTGTATGATTAGGTAGATCATGTATGTTGATATGTATCATGTATTTGTATTTGTATCAGGTGGATACATTGTATGATCAGGTGGATCATGTATGATGATATGTATCAGGTAGATACATGGTGTGCATTAGGTGGATGCATTGTATGATCAGGTTGATCATGATGATGAGCTTCAGGATGTTGCTCCAGATGATATGTACCAGGATGGTACAAGTGATGATGATCAGTATGATCATGGGAATCAATATGATTCCTCGTGCGATGATGATCCGTTGGATCATGAGTATCAGGTTGATACTTGGAGGTCAGAGATGATATGTGGTAGGTTGTGCAAATAGCATGTAATCAGTCCTGGGAGATCTTGCCGGTCATGCTGCGGCACATAAATGTTCTCGGGGTACTCTTTCCGGTATTGCTATGTAGTATGTAATCAGTCCTCAGATATCTGATAGGTTGAGCTGTGTGCTCGTAATCAGTCCTGGGATGAGGTATTACTACGGAGACATGTAATCAGTCCTGGAAATCTGAGAGGTTGAGCTGTGTGCTCGTAATTAGTCCTGGGATGCTCTTTAGAGATCTTTCTAGTCATGCTGTGGCACATAAATGTTCCTGGGATGCTCTTTAAAGGTTTTGTCTATCCACATGTAATCAGTCCTGGAGATCCGAGAGGTTGAGCTGTATGCTCATAATAAGTCCTGGGATGCTCTTTAGAGATCTTGCCGGTCATGCTGCGGCACATAAATGTTCCTGGGATTCTCTTTAAAGGAATTGTGGAGGAGATGCATGTAATCAGTACTGGGAGATCTTTCCGGTCGTGCTTAGGCACATAAATGTTCCTGGGATACTCTTTTCGGTATTACATCCGCACATAAAATTAGTCCTGAGAGGCCACCTCTATCAGACCGTTCGCACATATGATGAAGACCTGTAGGTGGTGGGCCTACATCTAGTATGAAAAAGGACTGGCTCTGTAGAACTTCCTATGACAAGTAGAGTCAGAGATTGGTTGAGATAGCAACAGTAGTGACGATGATGATAACGATGCATCGATGACGATGATCCCGAGAAGAAGACTTGTCTAGCAGAACTGTGTCGAGAAATACCTTCCTAGTTAAGAGGGAGTGTTGATGTATATGTAACTTTGGAATGTATTTCATCTATGTATTTCATATATATTTATTGTACCCTTATAAGAGATGTGTTATTCCTCTATAAGGAAGTGTCGTCATGTGGATTGACAAGTGTCGCAAGTGTGTGTACTTGCCGATGGGTTATTAGACCACCATGTGTGGGGTCGGACCTAAAATATATATTATATTGTGGATGTATCTAGATAGACAAGTCGGCCCCATAACGTCACTGAGCAAACAGATTAAGTATAAATAGAGATCGGGAGATCTCTATTTGGATCATTCGGAAAGACACACTTCTCTCACTCAGAAAGTGGTGCACTAGTGAGGAGGAGGATCATCTGCTCTAGGAGACTATCTCAAGTGTATTTTGGTTGTACTTTGGTTGAGCCATTGCTCTCTCTATCTCCGAGGAAGTTGTGGGGTTTTTCACCTTAGGGTTTTCCCCACGGAAACTCCGTGTCTCTTGTCTCTCATGCTTTTGATTCTTGTGATGCTTGTCATGCTTATTGTGATTGTTATGCATTGATATACTGTATATGTTATTCTCTCAATAAAGATCCAAGAGTATTGTGAATCAATGCTAAAATTTTACAATTGCATGAATTGAGTTGAAAGGCCAAATAAATATAATATGCACTTTGTTGAGGCACTTCATTAAAATACACATTACAATTCTTGAACAAGATTTTACTATGAGGTTCTCTCATTCCTTTGTCAAAAGAAGTTTAAAAAGTTGATTTTCTTTATGTATTGTTTTGGATTCCTCAACTATTATTACAAGCAATTTTGCACACATGGAAAGCCCAAGCTCAAGGAAATGGAGTTGCCTATGTATTATCCACTATGCATTATGATCAAAATTTGATAAAAAACAAATTCTTGTGTTTTGCTTCATTCATAATTGAACGCATTTACTTTTCTAGTATAGGTAATGCATTTTATTTTATTTTTATAAAAATGGGATGATGCAAACTTATATAATTTGATATAGTAATTTGAATAAATAAAAATTACTCATAACTCATTTGCTTATGGTAAAAACTATTCTTTTAGCATAAGATTTTGTGGTATTATTAGATCATCATAAAAAGCACATGCTTACTACATTTGATATCTTGGCCATAAATATAGAGCCACTGAAACTTAGGTCATGGGTATGTGATGAAATTTTGTTGTTCAAATTGAAAACCATGGGTTCAATTTTATTATCGATGTGTTTTTGTTGGAGAGGACCAAAATTAGGACCACCATAGCTTCTACTTTCTTCTTTGGGCCATGCTCTTTCCCTAACTTCAAAGAAATACAAAACAAATACTTAACAGAATGGTGCAGAACATAACACGACTGCATATTTTATTATGAAATGTGGTTACATTATATAAGCTCTGAGAGCTGTTAACCAACTGCTAGAAAAATGGATCTCAATGAACACGTATCCTAAACAAACTAACTGAATCTATTTTAAGCAATTCTTCATTATTATTCCAACACTCCCCCTTAATGGAGAAATGGATTCTCTACCACACCTAATTGTTTCCTACATGCTTCAAAAATCATCTTTCCAAGAGGCTTGGTAAAGATGTCAGCCACATTCTCAGTGGTATTACAGTAGGTCAAGTCAATTTCCTTCTCTTGTATCTTTTCTCTTACAAAATGATGTTGAATTTCAATATGCTTGGTTCTAGCATGATACATTGGATTGTATGCCAATTTAATAGAGCTTTGATTGTCACATTTGAGAACAGATGGCTTCATTTGCTTGTTGCCAATGTCTTCAAGAATTCTCCTTAACCAAACAGCTTCACAAGTAGCATGGCATAGAGCTTTATATTCAGCTTTTGTTGATGATAAAGAAACAGTTGGTTGTTTCTTACTACTACATGATATGACCCCAGTGTCTATGTTAAATGCACATCCTGAGGTTGATTTCCTGTCATCAGGATTTCCAGCCCAATTTGAATCAGAGTAACCTGTCAACTCAACATCACAACCATTAGTATACATAATACAAAAATTAACAGTTCCTTTCACATATCGAAGGACTTTCTTTGCAGCTATCTAGTGGCTTTCTAGTGGTTAAGCCATGAACTGACTCAGGATGATGACATAATATGCTAAGTCTGGTCTGGTAGTGGTAAGATAGTTTAAACTTCCCACCAACTGGCGATACAGAACACCATTTGCCTCTTTAGTTTCATCAAGATTAGATAACTTAACATTATGTTCTAAAGGTGTTGATATTACCTTGCTATCACTCATATTGAATCTTTCTAGAATCTCCCTTGAGTATTTGCTTTGAGTGACAATTGTTTTACTGGCTTCTCTCCATATCTCCAAACCTAAACAATAATGTATTTCACCAAGATCCCTCATTTCAAATATCTGTGCTAACTGAATCTTAATATCTTCAATCAAATGAGAAGCACTACCAGTGATAATCAAATCATCAACATATAAGGATATTAAAGCAACATTTCCATTTTCATCATTTTTAACATATAGATTTGGATCATTTTTTCTTTTCACAAAACCTTTCTTGGAAAAGAACGAATCTAGCTTAATATACCAAGATCTAGGTGCTTGTTTTAAACCATATAAAGCTTTCTTGAGTTTACAGACAATATCTTCTTCCCGTTTCTTTATAAATCCTTCAGGCTAAACCAAATAAACTTCTTCTTTTAAATCACCATTTAGAAATGCAAATTTCACATCTAACTGATGAACTTTCCAATTGTATTTTGTAGCTATTGCAATCATGACTCTAATTGTATTTAACTTAGCTACAGGTGCAAAAGTGTCTTCATAATCAATTCCTTCCTTTTGTGAATACCCTTTTGGAACTAATTTGGCCTTATATTTGTCAATACTTCCATCAACATTAAACTTGGTTTTATACAACCATTTACATCCTATGGGAACTTTGTTTCCAAACAACTCAGTTAATTCCCAAGTGTCATTCTTCATTATTGAGTCATATTCTTCATTCATAGCAATATTCCAGTCCTTATGAGTTTTGGCTTGTTCATAAGAAGTAGGTTCTACAACATTCATTACTTGAGTCATCAAAGCATAGTCTTTATACCTGGAGGGTATCTGAATTGTTCTTGTAGACTTTCTTAGTGGTCCACCACTTTTTGCACTTTCATCTCTTCTTTTCTGAGGTGTAGGAGTTGTTGGAGTCACTACGCTGCTTTCACCTTGTTGTTGTACCTGTTCCTTTTTCTGTTCCTGTTCATTATCTATATCAATTTTCACTTGAACATCATTGTCATAAGGAGTATTCCAGACATCATACTTAGTTACTTCTTCATCTGTAGTCTCATGAAAAATCACATCTCTGCTTGCTATGAGCTTATGTGAATTAAGATCAAACGATTTGTATGCCTTATGTTCATCATAATAACCAAGAAAAGTACACTTAACAGATTTTGCATCCAGTTTTCTTCTCTCATCTTTGGGAATATGAGCAAATGTTTTTGACCCAAATACTTTTAAATGAACAACTTCAGGTTTATAGCCATAAAGAACTTCAAAAGGTGTTTTTGAATCTAGAATATTAGTTGGACTTCTATTCTTTAAATAAACAACAGTGTTAATGGCTTCTGCCCCAAAACCATTAGAGATATTTTAACCTTTTAACATGCTGCGAGCACATTCCACTAATGTCATGTTCTTCCTTTCAGCTACACCGTTTTGCTGTGGTGTAGAAGGCACTGTGAATTGCTAAATGATCCCATTGTTTTTGCAGTATCTTTCAAAGGCTCCTAAGGTGTATTCTCCACCTTGATCAGATCTGAGTATCTTGATGCATTTACTTGTCTGTTTTCCCACCATAGTTTTGAATTCTTTAAAATATTCAAATACATCACTCTTTTTCCTTATAAAATAAACCCAAGCAAAATCTAGATTTGTCATCAACAAATATAAGAAAGTACCTCGTACCACCAAGTGATAGGGTTTGCATGGGACCACAGACATCAGTATGTATTAATTCAAGTAATTCTCTCGGTTTCTTCTCTTTTTGCACTGGAAATTCTTCCCTATGTTGTTTACCTAGTGCACAAGTTTCACATTCTAGATGCTCATGTTTCAAAACAGGAAGCCTTTCAACCATCAATTTCTTTTGAAATAATACTAAGTCCTTTTGATTAAGATGCCCATACCTGCGATGCCATAGTTCTTCAGTTGTCATTGTAGTAGATGTCAATGCTTGATGAGTGGGCTTTGTGACATCAAGCTTATACAGTCCTCCAATTCTTGTCCCTGTGGCTATGCCATTAATATAACGATTCTGAATATCCTTCACAAGACAGTGAGACTGCATAAATTCTACATTCAGATTTTGATTAGTTATTGTGGAAACATAAATCAAGTTCTTTTTGATGCCTGGAACATACAACACATCATGAATCTGTTTCTTTTGGCCATTAGGTAATCTCACACAAATTATTCCAGACCCTGAATCTTATGATATCTATTATCTCCTAAATATATGTGTGTTTCATCTTTGCTCTCATGATATTCATCAAACCATTCTTTGACACAAGACATATGGGCTGAGGCACCTGAGTCTATGAACCATGCATTTTCATCATCATTTTTTGCAGACAATGCAGCTTCTGAAATAAACAACTTTAATTCTTAAAACCTTCATTGGATGTGCCAGTTGTCACATAATTTTCATTATGTTTTCTAAACTTGTGTTTGGATTCGTCAGCTTTCCTTTTATAACAGTCTTTAGCATGATGACCAGGTTTCCCACAGTAAAAACAACCATCTTTTTTTTATCACGAGAATCAGATTTTGAGTGAGTCATACCTTTGTTTCTTGGATGAAACTTGTCTGTCTTGTTTCTGTCCCATGTCTTTCCCATGTACGGTTGTTTCCCTTTTTCCATTAATGCCACTTCTGCAGATTGAGAGTCCATCTCAAACACTTTCATCATTTCTTCTTCTTGTAGAAGAATCCCTGTTAACTCATTAAATGTAGGTGGCATTGCTCTACCTCCTAGACTTGAAATAAAGACATGATAATCTCTAATTAATCCTTTTAATGTAATAGTTACCATGTCAGTATTTGAAACAGTATCACCAATTGCTTTTAACTGATCACATAAATCCTTAATCCAGGAAACATAGCTGGTGATATTCTCATTTGTAGCCATTTTTATAGACAATAACTTAGTCTTCAAAAACAGAAGTCTCTTGGAGTTCATAGTTCCAAACAAACCTTTCAGGATGTCCCATGTCTCCTTGGAAGTTGTACAATCTCTGATGTGCGGGATGATGTTGTCTTTCATAGACAGCCGCAGCGATACTTTTTCCTTCGTTTCTCGTTTCTCCCAGTCTGTAAGAGTAACACCTGTGGGCTTGGTTTCATCTCCTTTTACTATAGTCCAGACATTTAGTGCTTCGAGCATAGTTAAAATCTTGAATTTCCAGTCAAGATAATTGTCCCCGTCGAGCTTAGAAGCTTTGTTCAGATAATTTTCGGGAAAAGAATTGGTCTGATCCGAATTTTAGGGGGCATATGGTCTAAATTTGGATATATAAGCCATAAAAACATTAAATGGAGAGGCCACCCTCTCCCATTTATCATAAAAACATTAATGGAGAGGCCACTCTCTCATATCCATGGTATTTGGTAGCACGTATTTTTGGCCCATGGTATGACCTCAAAATACATTGTAATAACGCTATATAAATGCCTAGCAAGCCTTTTCATAATAACAAGTTACTCATTTGGTTTCTCTCATATTTTTTATTGTTCATTGTGAGACTAATTAGATTTGAGTGACTTATTGGTAATTAGTTTCAAAGGTGGGGCTCCTCTTTGAGCCTCACCTCCCATTCACTTCATATGTTTTTGTTCATGCTTATTCTCATGCAAGATTAGTGTTTTTATGTGAATTTTATGACAGATTTGCATGCTTAACCTCCTCCTCTCTCAGCATTCAGGCCTTCTGGTTCTTAGCTCCCAAGATCCGGATCAGTGGTATCAGAGTGGGTACGCTCTCCATCGGGACAATATTTTGAAGCATTATGCGGGTTCAACGGAGGTTCCACAACCTCTACAGCAACCCATGCTTCTCTACAAACCCTTGGCATCTTTACACTTAACACTCTCACATTCAACAAACTTTGAATAGGTTCCATGGAATGCACATGATGTTTTAGAGGCTCTACCGTAGCTCATCAGAAAGGTATGTCCATCAGCTCAAATGGGTATTTCATGGAATTTCATTTTGTTTCCTGGTTTGTGAGATATGCTTGTTTGAAGTAGCACATGTTTGTGCATAATGCAGCCGGACGTACAACAAATTTAAATAAGTGCTACAGATTCCAAAGAATGTCTTAGAGGCTCTACCATAGCTCATTGGAAAGCTCTTTCCGTCAGCTAAAATGGGTATTTCATGTAATTTCATTTCGTTTCCTGGTTTGTGAGATATGTTTGTTTGAAGTAGTACATGTTTGTACACAATGAAGCCAGACGTACAATAAATTTAAACAAGTTATACAGACTCCAAAAAATGTTTCAGAGGCTCTACCATATCTCATTAGAAATCTATTTCCGTCAGCTAAGATGATATTTCGTGGTTTTCCATTTGGCTTTCTGGTTTGAGAGATATCATCGATTAAAGCAACATATGTCTGCAAAAAAGTGTGCACATGTCTCTTAAGCTTCAACAAACATTTTCTCAATCTCTACGCCACACCAGAGAAAGTATGTTATATGGATCGAAAGGTCTCTTCGAGATCTCAAATGGGTCTTCAACAAAATTCAATTTCACTACATGCATTAGAAGCTATGAATGGACTTGCAGCAAGACATCAACTACACCAAAGATCATGAATTTTCAATTTTTTAAATCTTATTGTAATCATGGTGATGGCTAACCACACAAACCCTATGGTTCTGGGTCAACCACACAAAACCCATGGTTATGGGGGAAACCGCACAAAACCCACATTTATGTATTGTAATCACAGTTATGGGTCAACCACACAAAACCCATGGTTATGGGTTAACCACACAAAACCCATGGTTATGGGTCAACCACACAAAACCCACAGTTATATATTGTAATCATGGTTGTGCGTTAACCACACAAAACTCACAGTTATGGGTTAACCACACAAAACCCTTCTCTTCAGTGGAAACAAGCTTTCCATTGCCACCATGGTTATGGTTCAACAACATAAAACCCACGGTTATGGGTCAACCACACAAAACTTTTCTCTTCATTGGAATCAAGCTTGCCATTGTCATCATGGTTATGGGTCACCCTTGCAAAACCCACAGTTATGGGTCAACCTTGCAAAACCCACGGTTATGGGTTAACCACACAAAACCCTTCTCTTCATTGGTAACTAGCACATTGTAATCATGGGTCTTTTTTTAGCATGAAATGATGGGGACAATTATTTTTGAAGGGGGGAGGAATTATCCGAATTTTAGGGGGCATATGGTCTAAATTCGGATGTATAAGCCATAAAAGCATGAAATGGAGAGGCCACCCTCTCCCATTTATCATAAAAACATTAAATGGAGAGGCCACTCTCTCATATCCATGATATTTGGTAGCACATAGTTTTGGCCCATGGTATGGCCTCAAAACACATTGTAATAACGCTATATAAAGGCCTAGCAAGCCTTCTCATAATAACAAGTTACTCATTTGGTTTCTCTCCTATTTTCTATTGTTCATTGTGAGACTAATTAGATTTGAGTGACTTATTGGTAATTAGTTTCAGAGGTGGAGCTCCTCTTTGAGCCTCACCTCCCATTCACTTCATATGTTTTTGTTCATGCTTATTCTCATGCAAGATTAGTGTTTTTCATGTGAATTTTATGACAGATTTGCATGCTTAACCTCCTCCTCTCTCGGCATTCAAGCCTTCCTGTTCTTAGCTCCCAAGATCTGGATCATGGTCATAGCTGTTAAAAGACGAATTCAATAAAAAAAATACCTTTGTTTGAAAAAATACCTCTTTTCTCCGGCGATATGAAAAATACCTCTATTCTCCTGTTACTCCCTTCTTCTTATAGAACGATATACCTCAGTTCAATGTTCTCTAACATGCTTCACGCAATAAAAGGTTGCAGTTATGTTTAAAGAGATTGCAGTAGCCAAATGGAAGTTGCAACACTTCAAGTGTGGTCTCAACTCTCAAAAAATGGAAGCCGCATTTATCAATATGAAGGTTATGAACGCATACATCTCTCCAGTTCACCAATACGATTCGGGGTTCGATAAAATATCGAAGCAAATGCACTACAAAAAACTTAAATGAATCTGTATAGTGTCTAACAAAATTCACTGCAAAACTCACTTACACGAAATTTTCGCGTATTGAGATAGGTGATGCCTGCGACAATCTCCCCGGCGAAAAAGTTTAGAACAGTGCACAGAATTATCGCGCCCCTGCAAGATGGGGATCCGCGATAATCTAAAATTGCCGCCCCTTCCGTATTTTCGGCAGCCGAGATGTGGTTCCTAAGACGACCGAGAACTTTCATGCTCTGTGTACCGGTGAGAGAGGCACCGATCGCTCCAGCAAGTCCCTGCACTTCAAGGGCTCACCCTTCCACCGCGTGGTATTGGGCTTTATATAGAACCCCATTTCCATTCCAATATTTTTATATAAATTGAAATCTTTATTAAATCACAAATAAAAAAACATGTTAATATAAACTATATTTTTTTTATTTTTATTTTTATTTTTTTATTTTTTAATTAATTTTAATTTTATAATAAATGTATCCTAAAGTAAATAAAATTTATGAATTTAAAACCAAATATCAAAAGAAATATTTAATAAAATCAATTTCATATTTTTGAAAATTTTAATTTAATAATATTATATTTAAAGCATTATAAAAATTTCACACATATTACACTTAATCTAAAGCCCAAAATACTTACAAAAATTATAACAGTAGGAATGTTTACCAATTAATAAATTAGATTAAGTTTAAGGCTTTAAATTTCATCAAATCAAATTAAATTAGTCAATTTTATCATTACAATTAGTTTACTCAATTTGAAATTAAAATAAATAAAAAATAGTTTTAAAGTAATCTAAAAATCCAATCAATGGCATAATTGTATTTGTGCAAACTGCAGTCTTCCTCCATTACGGGAGGGTCGCTTAACGTCCAAGCTCGAAAGCCTATCCCCGGTCTCCCTACCATGTGAAAATACAAAAATAAGTGTTGGTTTAATAGTTGCCCATTAATGAAGACGGTTTGAAAATTAATTTAACTATATTTGACGGATGTGAAATTCCAACCCTGCTGGTAAGTGATAACTACATGTGCCTTTTCCTCTGCTTTATTTCTTCTTACTTAGTTTTCCCGTTTAGCTTTATCGTGTGAGTTTTTACAAAGGTGGCTTAACAGAGTGTTGCATAATTCGCAATGGAGTGCTGGCAAGAGGTAATGTTTAGAGCAAATCAATGGCATCGCCTACGCCGCTGACAAAACATCCTCCATCGTAGGTTTAGCCAGTAAATTACAGGTTGTGTGTGTGATTGTGTGCATCAAGTGCAAGGGTGTTTTTCAAACATCCCAAAACCAAAGGTATTTATAAAAATGAGCTCAATATAATAGCATTTAAGATAAGAAATTTAGGAGTCCATGGTGATAGCTAATTTGACTAATAACTTTGGGAGCAAGTGCTTTTTAGAAATTTTATAAATTAAATAGTTGTGTTAGTATTAAAACATTGTTTTTTATTATTTTAATATTTAATAATAATAATCGAGTAATCAAATTGAGTTTGATTCATTAGTTGTTGAGATTATAGAATTTAAATTAAATTAATGATTAACCTAAAATTCAAAATCATAAGTTATTTTTAAAACTATTTTCTATTTTTTTTTTAAATAGTGTTAATTGTATATTTTAATTAACTATTATAAATAGATATTTTTAATATTTTAAAGATTAATATCTCTTTATACACTTCTTAAAATAATAAAAATATTTTTGTTTGTATAATTTTTTTATTATTATTTTTATATAAAATTAAATTATTATTATTTTATAAAATATTTTTATATAAAATTAAATTAGTATTATTTTATTTGACTCAAGAACTATTCATATATATAGTATGATAGGTTAGAGTCAAATCGCTCAGAGCTCTACTTATATGTAAAGGTCTCATTTGATGTCCCCATAGAGTTAGGCTCCGTAATAAGGTATGATCTTTAACATTTTTAAATGAGATAATTGTACATAAGCCTTGTATATATAGTTATCCACTTTGTTAGAAATAATGATATCATTTTTTCATTATTTATTGGACTTATTATTGGAAAGTTTTCTTTGTTTCTTATCATACATGCTTTATATCTTTTGATTTGGATGCTATAAGCATCTTTAAGGTTTGTTTGATCTATGGAGATAAGTTAGGCCTCTCATGTATTTATTATTTTTCCATAATGGTTCCAAGTGTAACAAGGGTTTGAATTAACAATCTTTATTCACTAAAAGGGGAATGCACATCTTTTATATTCATTGATTCATGGAAGTGTCTCTTAAGTATTCGTTATTTAACTTCAAAGCTCACATCCCAATGACTTAAGGCATGATGCCCACTCTAACCTAATTTACAAGACATGTTCTTATTCCCTTACTAACGATGAGATACCTTTGAAAGCACCATAAAAAATGTGTTCAAATGAATCCCTACAATTTGAGGGAGTCAAACCATTATGGCAATCTGCTCAAGGTATTGAGTGATGGACAACGATACATATATTCTTTATATGGCCCTAAAGTGGCAAGGGATTTATGCATTTGGGGTATGGTCGTGTTTGGAGGATGGCACGCCATATGTGTACTACCACTATAACCACAACATAACAGTACAATTGGCCCCAATGTATCACACCAACATTATAACCTAGCCTATATGCAAGACAATACACACTGTAAGCATACAACATATGACTATTGTTATTTTACTTATTGCTTCAAGCCCAAATAACCTATATATCTATCTTTGTCCATAATCCCACATCAACCAACCAAAGATTTGACCTCAATGCTCACATCCTAATGACATGATGCTTATTTGTTATCTCGGTTCCTCATATGTTACATGCCCACTTTGTGGGTAACCTAATTTACAAGCCATACCCTCATTCCCCTACCATTTGTGAGAGAGCTTTAGAAGTACCACAAAAAATGCATTCAAATAGATCCCTAGGTTATGAGGGAATCAAATCCATTTTAGGTTATTGCTTGAAGATATTTAGTAGTAGACAAGGATAAATATAGTTTATCTAATGATTAAACAATAAAAAAATTATGCATTAGCGATATTACCATGTCTTGAAAGGCAGTATAACACCCCTATACCAACACTATAACACCAATGTACATGTAGTTAACATTATTTTCCTACATGGTCATATAAACTATATTTACTTTTGACCATAATCTGTCATCCATGTACCTTAACTCACATCCCCAAAACATAAAGCTTTGTTGTTTATCATCGTTCCTCCTATGTTACGATGCCCACACCATAAATACATTCAAATGAATCTCTAAATTGTGAAGGAGCCATACCCTACATTTTGAACCATTGATGTTGGGTACTCTTCCATATAAGGTGTTTTGTCTTAGCCAATGATACTACTAAGCTGTTGTTATATGTCTCTATAAAATATGATTAAGAAACACAAATCCCATTTCCCATACAAAATGTGATTAAAAAACACAAATCCCAGCACAAAATCCCTACTACTTGAGAACCGTAAACTCTATTATCGTTTTCAAATAACCATAAAATTCGTACATACAGGTGAAATACACTGTTGCCAAGAAGCGCACAGAGATTTCCAATATTGATCGCTACATGCTAGACGCAAATTTTGAAAAGAAAATACTATCTATTGAATGAACTCATTTCCATATGCAAGGGTGTTCATCATGGTAATCTCATCCAAACAAATCTCTGCGCTCCCATCACTATTTTGCAAGTCTTAATGGAGCTCTGGCTTTAAGTAACAATCAATGTAGGCACAATGTTTAATAAACAGGAAAGTATTATAAAAAAAAAAAGGATGATTTGGATTTTTTTTCTGCTTTTCTAATAATTTTTAATCGAAATTCAGTATAAATTGTTAGAATCATAAATATAAACGGTTGGGATTACACAATTTTAATGCAGCAGAGATATTCATGGCTGAATCCATTTTACCATCAAAATGCATTTGGATAATAAAAATTCCCAATCTCGCTAAAGATCAGATAGTCCGATTCCGGAAAAATCAAAATCGCAGTGTGTTTAAAAAGCTCCCAAAAACGAGTAAGTGGTCTCCAGCTTTGCTACATCTGTTACGTACATACAGTAGGCACGTGGTGGCGTGATACCTGGATAGAAGATTCTATATAGGGAAGGTAGACGAGGCTGGCTTTTCATTTGTACGCCTGTCGTTGAGCATATATATAGTCATTGTCATTGTGTGTCCTATCGTACTTCAACTGGTTAGGGCTAGGGCTTCCAATATTATAATTTATGACGATTGCGTCACTTCATGCCGACATAGCTAAAGAATGAAAACCAGCGTCTCCACGCCTAACATGTTTGTGGAATGCAGGTGTTATCATAGGGGTTGATGATGAAGTATATATAATGTGTATTTATATATTTCAACGCAATTTATAAAAGGGGTTGGTTAATCGTTTTACGTTTTGGATTTTTTTGCAACAAAATTTTGTTTATATCATCAGCATAGATCTATTTTAAAGGGGATCTACTAAGTGTGAGAGGGATCAAAATTCTTAAAGGTGCAAACTCCTTTTTGCAATGGAAATGTTGATGAAGCGTGGAATGCAATGCTTATGGTTTTAATTTATCTCATCTATGATATACAATTCTAAATATTTTAAATCTGATCTGAGCAGACATATTATTTTTTATAAAGACACTTGTCAACTATAGGATGAGCATGGAAGGAGTCACACATCTCCCCCTACTGGACTGTAGAATGCACATCTTCTACTCAATAAGTTTTTATTGTTCAAATTGCATTTTTTATTGCAAAAATGAATTTAATATTCTCCAAAACCTTGAGCCTTCAAATTCTGTAATTTTAATAATTCCGATTTAGTGCTAAATAATGTTTAACTTAGTGCTCCCTTCTTAGCCAATGCTATTTAGCAAGCTTAGCATCTTCTTGATTGGAATTTGAAAGCAAAAGGTGTGAGAAGATAGCTTTTGGAAATGTGTAGATTTGACAGACAAAAGGTAAAGGCAATTTTAAAGAATGATTTTCTACGTCCTGAAATCTTAGCTGAGTATTCAGTATCCACAATCAAATCTCTATAAACATAGAATAAGTGTATAAGTTTATAACTAGTTTACAGAGGAAATGTTTTCTTAAATTTAGAAAGAATTTTGGATAGAAAGTCATGGTTTTGATTGATGATGGAATTGATTTTTTAAGAAAGTCATGGTTTTGATTGATGATTGAAATTTTGATGGTATAAATTTATTTTGATAGAAAAACCAAAAATACCTTAATTTTGAAAAAAAAAATTATAAAACGTTTATATATATATATATATATATATATATATACCATAATTAAAAAATATATTTAACTATTAACAATATGCCAAAATGCTTAAAAGAAAAAGATAATAACTCAAATATAACATCACTTATATGTTTCTTTCTTTTTGCCAACCAAGCAGTATGGATTTTGATGTTTTTTTCAACCAACCATGCCAAAATGCTTAAAAGAAAAAGATATTAACTCACTTTTATGTTTGTTTCTTTCTGCCAACCAAGCAAGGATGGAATTTGATGTTTTTTTGTACCAACCATGCAGTAAGGATGAAATTTGATGGACAAATTACTTGAAAAAGGGGTTTATAACCATAAAATTTGACGGGTCGATCTGATTTGAATTTCCAACTCTACAGCCAAATACAAAGCACTAGATATGGAATCACGAGTCTTCCATTTTAGCTTTCAACGGGTCGATCGGATTTGAATTTCCAACGTGCATCTCTATTGTGCATCTCTTTTTTAATGAAGAATTTGATGGGGTTGGCGCTTTTGTTGACTTATCAGTATGACTCCACTGTGATCAGTCAGTGAGGCCAAATTAGTTTATGTGAGGAACAAAAATCAAAATGCCTAGATTTTTCCTTTATAGATCATCTGGGTCACTCAAAAGTGAAATGATAAAGTCTAATATATACCCTGAATGTTTGGGTCACTCCAGTTTAGTGAAATGATAAAGTCTAATATGGACCCTAACCCACACCGCCCCATCCCCATGCAACAAAAAAATTGTTTGTGACTGGAGAATCCAAACAAGGGTGGGTTCAGCAAGAGGCTTGTTGGACCCTCACTATCCAGGGTTTTTTCATCATCACCATCTTAAACCCATTACCAGCAGCAGATACGTTCTAGTTTTCTACAACTTTGGAAGACTACTTTAAAGTTTAAATGGTTCTTGCTTAGTACTTTTGATTTATTTGTTGTCGGTGTCTCTTGTCTTCCTTTTGAGGGTTTTGTGATAAATTTGGAGCAAGGAATCGTAGAGCCGAGCAGCCTCTGGCACTGCTCAAGCATTGAAAACAACCAAGCATCTTGGGAAACAGGGAAGCAAATGGAATGTTTGCCTAGATCGTTCCAATCAGTGTCTATAATCTTAGAAAAAAAAGGTGGGCGCAAACAAAGTTTTAATATCCATGTTTTGGATCTGTGTTGATACTTGCTAACCTAGGATGTGAGAATTCTGTCACCCATTTGATTTGGGTTATCGGGACTCCATGAGAATGGGGCTACTCTCATCCTGCAGGTAGAAAATTAATTGTTTTATTTGGATAAAGGTTATACCTTCTTTGGCTAATTGTTTTATTTGTATATTGACTACACCCTAGGGAGTGGACACATTCCTGGTGTTTCAATACGTGATAGTGAATGCTATAAATTATGGTTACAATTTTAGAGCAACAACGTTGATGAGTTTGCCTATACTACTTGTGCCGCCAGCTGAAACATATGCAATTTGGTGTTGCACACTAAAGAAGCAAGGTAAAAGGTTGTTGTGAGGGGTTGTGGTGGAAGGGTTGATGTGTATGAAAGGATGTTGCAGAGGTTGTGGGGATTTTGATGAAGGGTTTTTATATGCCTAATAAACCGAGTCGGTGTACTGGTTTGGCATTTGTTACTTGGATGTTGTGAAGGTGTTGTTATATGCCTATGGATCCATAGTAGAGCCTTGACCTAGAAATGGTTGTGGTGAAGTTTCCTTCCAAGTCGGCGTGAAGGTGTACTGGTTGGACATTAATTATTTGATGTTGTGTAGTAGCCTGCGTGTTGACCAAACATCCAAGTCCATAGGCGATCCCAAGGCTTGCAAAGCAAATCAGGACCCTGTGGACCAGAGAGGAAACGCACAATACTGATAAGTATTTGGTTATCTTGCAGCTTCTTGCTTATGAATATACATGTGTATATGATTTGGTTATGATTTCCTAAACTCTTGTTTAGAGACAAACCCTATGAAAATAAACTAAACATGTGAATTGATTCAATGTTTGAGTGTAGGTATTGTTGGAAGCAAGGACTATGAAGGAACCTAGGGATGCATGTGGACATGTGACCGTCCTAAAGAGCTCAGCATGAGCAGTAAGGAAATATGGTGCTAGTGGGACTGTGTGGGTCCTAGCAGCTAAGAGTTGTAGACAAACCATGTGGAGGGAATCCATGGTTGAGAGGCCTGGAATAGACCACAAACGCTAAGTGTCATAGCTAAGAAGGGCAGGTCAAACATTCACGTTGAAGTGAAAGAGGCTAGGAGCATGAAAACCACAGTGGTGGTGTGGGTTCCATAATGAAACAAGACTACGAGGAGAAAACTCTTACTGGTCTCTCTTTCCTTTTTTTTATTGATGCATTTATAAAAACATAAAATGGTTTGATGCATGTCATGACTTGAAATGATTGTGTTAATTGCTTGAAATAACTGTGAATGCTGAATTAATGAATTTCCTATGAATGGATGAACATGAAGGAATTCATGTGTATGTTGGACAAGCATGGAAAGTGTGAAAGTCTCATGGGTAAAGCATGGACTACGCATGTCAATGGGGCAATGAATTGACTGATCTTAATGTTAATATTATGCTTGGCCTAATAGAAATTGCAATGATGTATTTCACAGGCGAGAAATTGAAGCGATTGGTTACAGCTGATACAAGCAAGTGTTGCTAGTGAGCAAAGAGTGGGCTACTGTGTACATTGGCCATGAAAACATACCAAAAGAAAATGGATTTGGATGAAAATATTCTTCAAACAATTGCCAAGACCCAAGAAAATCTTGGAGAACTGCTCAAGCTACAAAAACAACAGAATGAGATGAACCATAAGGTTTTGCAGGACTCTATTTGTCTGCAAAGACAAGTAAAAATAATTCTGGAAACAATCAACCGAATAAAGGACAATGTATCAATGAGGGAACATTCATCCAATCGGTCCACCAAGAAATGTTCCAAGTGGGAAGACTCAAAGGGAATTGAGCAGGAAAAGATAAAGCAGCCATTGAAATGTTGGAAATGTGGAGGGAATCATTGCATCCGCAACTGCCCAACAAAGGAACATCAAGAGGATAACATCCATAAAGTTTTCAGACTTGTCAATGAGCTGGAAGATCAGAACCAACAAGAGCATCTTGTGGAAGCCAAAGGACTTGGTCCTGAAAGTTCAAGTAAATGATAGAATGCAGGGCAGACCTGCAAAATTTTTGAAAATTTTGGACGTATAAATTGTATATGCATTCCTAAGTATAGGAACACCGAGGACGGTAATATTCTAAGGGGGAGGGGATTGTAATACCCCATTTTGACCCTTAGGATATATTAGCTTGTAATGTAAACATTGTGTACATGTGATGTATGTTTTCCTAGCGTGGAGCTCAAGGCCAAGGCCCCGCTAGTGGATGCTCAGAATTTTAGTTAAAAGGAAAGTATTAGATATTATGTTACCCATGTGCTATTAATCCATGGAGCATTGTAAAAATGATGTAAATAAACATCATGCAATAAAATACCAAAAATGGCTATGGAAGCAACTAATGAGAAGGGGCCATGTGTATCCACTAGGGAGTGGTGAGGGGGTTGTGGGATTGAACCATAGGCTTCCAAATGTCATTTTGAGAACCCATTTGACTTTCCTTGCTGACATTTAATTATGTGTAAGAAAGTTGTTAAGGAAATCAGTCCATGGCTTCAATGGAGCATGGGTAGCCCATAAATTCGTATGGCAGAGTATGGGCTTTGTTTTCTTGACCCACAAGTCACTCTACCTTAGGGGAATTTATTTTTCCTCATTCTCATTCCATTGTTGAAGATCCAAGTTTCACTTTCCATCCATTACACATGCCCAGTAGTGAGAAAAACCAGAAATTGCAACTTTGCAAGAACCCACGTTTTGAAGTGCCATAAACGCCCTGAACTTGGTATTAACAGTGAAATCCAATGGGGGATCCATAGATATGAACCTTGGGGTGAAATTGAGAGCATTAGCTACCATGAAATCCATTGGAAAACCCAGTTTTTATAGCCTAAAAATCCAGTGACGGGATTGAGTTATTCGATGACAGAATTGTGAGAAATCCAAGTGTGCCAACAAAACCGCCTCTACATCAGGGGCGAAGAGGAAAATTGACCTAGATAGTGTGGCTGATACCCTGGTGAAAATAAAGCATTCACGAGATGACTCCCCCAAAACGAACCCAGGGTTTCCTGCTAGTAATCAAGGGCCAAAGAGAAGAATTAAAAGATTCACACAAGCATCCAGAATCCGAATTACCAAGGAAGAGAGTAGGGAACCCAATCCCATAGTTCAAAATGTGTTGGATGAGGAAGATGATCTTTGAATAGATCAGAAGGATCCCACTACAGAAGAGGAGCAACATGAGCAAGAAATGTAGGATGAACAAGAAGAACAAGAGGCAGAAGAAGAGCAGAATGAACAAGAAATGCAGGATGAACAAGAAGAACAAGAGGCAGAAGAAGAACATAATGAACAAGAAGAGCAAGACAACCTCTAGGGGGACCCTCCTGAGCACAATGAAAACCCCGGGGTCGTAAACCAACTCGCTGAGGCACGAGCGGAATTAGAAAAGATCAGAAAGGAACTGGAAACATTGAGAACTGAATTAGGAAGTTAGCCCACATCACCCCCGTTTTCATCTGAAAAGACACAAATACTGAAAATGCATCATGCAGGGGAGCTAAGACTGGCGAAACAGAGAAATTTAGCACTTAAAGAGAAGTTAGTTGAGGCATAAGGGGAGCTATCCAAAAAGGACCAGGAAATTGTTCAACTAAGGGATGTTTTGGCTACTACCACTAAAATATATGGTACACTACAGGACCTCAGGCCGCGATCAACAATTTATGCAGTTTATCTACAGGAGAAGTGGGGCAAATTCCAGCTCCAAAGGTTAAAACAAGGACTCATGATAGAGATCAGAAACCCCAAAGAATTTATGGATGCATCTCTAAATGCCACAGAGTTGGAGAAGGACCAGTTAAGCGAATTTTTCTTTCACAATTTTGTAGTCCCAGCTAGCTCGCCCAATTGGTCGCCAAACCCTTACATGGGTGATTTCCAATTGAGGGCACTATGTTCATGGATGAATCATGAAATTGAGCGAGCTCAGGACTACCATATTTACATTGCAGCAAAATGGCAAACCCCATTAATGGTTAGCGTAGAGGCAACTCACCCTAAAAGAATAATTTACAACCATAGGATCCTCACCCAGGATGAAGAGATAATCCTCATTCTCCTTGCAAAGCAGCAGGAGGTTGTGGCTCATTTTGATGTTACTCTCCAAGGCACACATAAAGAGGTTCATGAGTCCATTAAGGAAAGATGGTGCAGAGTAGAAAACGACTTAAAAAGAAGAGAGCTCCACTCCCCTCTCAGACTTGAAGACATTCTTTTCAAAGCCAATCTCTACAGGAAATCCCTGATAAAGAACCAACTTAGATGGATTGGAATGAGGCTGAATCCCCAATTCTTCCTTCCCCTGGTTATTGAGGAACATATCAATGAAGAAGAAGAGAAGAGAGCATGGGTCAAGGAGGATCAGACCTTCGGCTATCACAGGCAGGCAGGGACCCCCAGGGTAGTAGCATGGGACATCAGAGAGGTCATCGACTAGTTGAATCAGTCACCCAAGGATGGGTGAATCCTTCAAGTATGGGGGAGAATGATGAGTCCAAGATACAGGTATCTGATAGCCGTTCCCCATAGCAAAAACACAAGAAAGGGTGAAGAAATACACTTGTTTTGTGGGAGAAATGATTTACCTTTATTATTTAATGAAGTTGTTTTAAAGATTATTCTCGTATGTTTAAATGCGTGTTCAACGAACTAATTATGTGAAAATCGAGTATGATTGAGCAGGTCCAGGTACACTAAAGGACACCCACGCAGATCAAGCAGTGGACTGGAAAGCTCATGCAAAACTCAGTGCCTTTTTCCTGATTTCTAGGGAGAACACCTGTTCAAACAGAATCGAAAATTAGACATAGAAGTTAGGTTAAGCATTAGAGGCATATATATACGGGCCTCTTGGCTAGCGAGAGGATCCTGTTGACATTTTTGAGAACCATTTCTTTACGTTTTTATACTGTTAAGATACTTTGAGTTACAGACTTTTGTTAACCTATGGAGCTGCTATTTTGAATAAAAGACTTGATGTTTCTTTCGATTCAGCGTATATAATTTTTTCCACTCCTGAGTACGGGTTGGGGAGGGCCCCTCCAACACGTAAGTCAGGAGATCTTACTGTTCAGGTATTTCTTTGTTATGTGCTTTACATTGACTGAAATCTATACTGCATATGGAAGCATTTGAATGGTGTTAGTTAGTATGATTTGATTTCTGTAGTAAAGCAGCTAGTTGATTCCGTAGTAGTTTATAATGCATTATGTAGTTCGGTAATACTATTTTAGTAGTCCTATAGCAACATTCTTCCAAGGCATATTTTCAGCATTTATTGCCCTATGTGCTCACATTGCTTCTAAACAGTGATTCAAATCTTAAAGCTTATGCACTCTCTCATTACTCTGGTTGTTCGTTAAGATTGCTTACTTTCAATACTATGGTTCATTAATGATATTTACTTCCTGAAATTATGATTATTTCGTAGCATTAGATAATGGTATACCAAACTTGGTTTCGACAATTAAATAGGTCAGACCAGACTTACAGTTTATGCATTTGATTTACTTAAATAGGCTAGACCAGACTTATAGTTATGCATTTGATTTACAGTGATTGTTTCTTAAAAGATCCAACTTTCATTATTCTAGAATAGATCTGCTACGTTTTAGTATTCACTTCCATAGAACATATTGACTGTTTTTAGCACTTTGATTATTTGATATAGATTATTGTCTTCAGTACTTGAACTTCTTAGCATAGGTATTTTTCAGCCATAGATTAGGCAATCCTTTTCCAGCTTATTTGATTTCTTTTAGGAAACCCTTAAACACTGATACCAACACCCAACCACGACAAAGACTATCCTATAAGAGCACATATAGTGCTTGCACCTCTGAAGTTTGTACGTCCCTCGGGTTGATAATTAAAGTAGGCTCTTAGTCTAGCTTCCCTCATTAGGCATCCATTCTGAGAGCTCACCACAAGTCATGTTGAGACCATTAATATTATTGTTAAACCTATACAAATAAGATGCAAGTCTAAGTCCCCTTGTAATCTTTGCAAGGGAAATCACTTTATTTATTTATGCCTTGTTATTCCCCATGTACAAAGTTTGTGGTTCATGTCTCAAGGATCTTATTTTTTCTGAATAACCTATAGGTTCCTAGTAGCCCATTCAACCATTGGTTGATGAAGTGGTTGAGTCAATGCAATTTTTGGTTGATTCCACTCTTCGCTTCGAGAGTGACAAGATTGAAGTGGGAAAGTTAATACACCCTTCGGTCAATCCCACTCTTCCAGTGGAGAGTGATGCAACTATATTTAAAATCTTCTTGACTACTGGTTTAGAACTTTATAGACAAGGGGTCACTCCATTCACTTCAAATTCCCTCCCTCCAAACTCTAGGATCATTTCCTTTTTTTTAAATAGTTCAGCGAGGCCTCGCCTTTCTTCTTATGCACCCTTCCAAATAAGGATTCAAGTTAAATCTCATACGATTTTTTGATTTATTGTAGATGAAGGAACCTATGTTAGTATTTTATCCTTGTATGATTGGAAAGGTTTATGTTCTCCCAAATTTGTGTTAGCTTCCAATCCACTATAGGATTTTGATAGAAATCCTAGTGCATATTTGGGGTTGCTTCCTCAATTTCCTATAATTTCATTAGGTGGGGGGACAGTCTTAGTTGGTCTTATTGTTATGGAAGGCCCATTAGACTTCAATATGTTCCTTGGGTGTGATTATGTATATGCTATGAATTATATGGTGTCTACACTCTTTCCTGTGATGTATTTCCCTCATGATGGAAGCATTGTCACTATTGATCAACTTACATTTACTTATCCACCTCTTTACCTGAATTTAGACCATATGGTGTCTACACTCTTTCCTGTGATGTATTTCCCTCATGATGGAAGCATTGTCACTATTGATCAACTTACATTTACTGATCCACCTCTTTACCCGAATTTAGACCAAGTATCCCTTTTGTTTGTTTATAGTGTTTTAGTAGACACTACCATTCCACAGGTGAATTATGTAGCCTCATATCCCTTTTGCTCAATTTTTATTGATAATACAACTTTGTATTCATACTTACTTTCTTGGGACTTAGTTCTAGCAATTGATAAGGAGATTTATCCGATGGGGATATCAGAGCATATTCTCCCCCCTATTGATCTAGGTGACTGTTCTATCTTACAGTTTCTCTAGGATGATACTATTCCCTAAAATGAATCTCTCCTAGAGGCTATGGTTGATTTTGAAATTCCTTTAGGTATTTTCATCCTTTCTAAATATAATCTCCCTGGATTGGACCAAGTTGTAAACAAACCTAGCTCCAATTTCCCTTTTGAGTATGATCTCACTATTTCTAGATCCTCAGTCAATGGTATTTTTGAGTCTTTGGAATCTATCATTCATTAAGCTATAAGTTGGTACTCCTAATGAGTATGATTATTTTAGTAGATATTTAGACTCCTGTGATGATGAGTCTACTCCTATAGACTCTGTTATCGCTTTAAAATTTGATATTCCTCTTGAATTTGATATTATTGATTGTAGGTCCTTAAGCCTCGGTGTATGTAAGTCTTTGATGGTGGACTCTACCTTGGTAACGAATATTTAGGAAGAAATTGAAATTGAATATACCCTTATAAAAGTAACTCATGTCAGATCTTTGTTTTCAAATTTTTAGATATGATCATGGTATTTTTGTTTCCTAGATACAATATTTTGAGTTGGATTCATTTTTTATTTGGGACCATGCTCTGTACATTATTATACATGTTTAGGTATATTTGGAAGATTGCATATAGGTTTAGGTTTTCTCGTAGTTATGATGCATTTAAACCTTTTGCCACCCAAATTTTCCATAGGGTCAAACCTTGTATGTTGCTGCACCAACCTTTTTGTCATGTCCCCTCAACAATGAACATTGGATCAAGATCCTAACCCAACCAATCCATTGGGTTGAGGAGACAACTTTACTATCATTGGGTTAAATTTTGTATTCCATGCAATTAATTAATTAGGAGTGTGCATTTATTTTTATCCAAAGTTTGTTATCCAATTGGAATAATTAATTATGATGCATTTAATATTTTTATGTTGAATAAATGGAGATAATGCTCCACTAGGGCACATTAGTGGATAAGGTTGGAGGAGACAAGACTTGAGGAATAAGTCGAAGACAAAGCACATGGATTTAGAAAATCGGGAAAAAGAAGAATAAATCGGGAAAAGAAACATAAATAAGAAAGAAGCATAAATCAGGAAAAACAAGAAAGTCAGAAAAGAAGGAAAGTTAAAAAAAAGAAGAAAAAGAAGAAAAGCCAAAGCAAAGCAATCAGAAAAGGAAAAAGGAGGAAAGCAAAGCAAAAAGAAAGTAAGGAAAACAATCTTTTCTTATCCACTCAAGGAGGGCACATTCACCATGAATACTTCCTCCACAAATCATCCATAATCTATAAATGAACCATATTGCACCGCATTCACATATTTTTTCAGTTTGAGAATTTGTATGAGTGCAATTGTGCCTCAGAGACTTGGGAGATGTGCCCCTCGTCAAGTTTGGGAGATGTGCCCCAAATTTTTGTGAGAGGATGATGGAATTCAGCCATTTTCATTGATTTTATTTGCAGGTCCTGTAGCTGATATAGTCAAATCTGAAGTTCAGAAGCATCATCATCCAGTTCAGAGTTCGAATCTTCAAGCATTCTATGAATTTCTGGAGTTAGTTTCTTATGTAGAAGAAGAGAGATATTTCCATAGTGTTATGGGAGGAATATTGGCCTATTTATGATGTAATGACAGTGGATGTAATATTATGATATCATTCATATCAATAAAAATTATAGAACTCTGATTTCTTCTCCTATTTCTCCACCCCTTCTAGATTTAGCTAGAATTTGACTAGTTTTCAGTCTTTGATGAATAAATGAATGAGTAGATGTCCAAATTATGTGATTTATGTTCCCAGAGTTAATAAACATGTCATATATCACCATAAATGACTGATTTAAATAATTAGTGAGCCTTAGGTTCTTGTTTGGGATCTCCAGATTTTGACTTGTTGAGTAGTCTTGGAAGGCAATTTTACTAGTAATAGTGTGAGTCTTGCTCAGATATTTATGAAAATTTATGGAATGCTATTTTATTGTGAAATGAATTTCAAAGAATGATATTTATCCTCTATTATGTCTGAAATACCCATCCCAAACCTCCAGTCAGGTTTCCTCCCATAGTAGTCTGCATATGCTGAGGGGCCTAGGAGCATTGGATTAAATTGAAGCCTTCTTGATATTGAAACATCAAATGTCTCAGTAATTTTTTCAGAGGTATAATTCCATATAAGAGCCTCCCATCCATCCTAATCCTTTGATCTAGTCCATCCTCATTCCACCTAGCTTCCACAGACATTGTTTCAGTCAATTTTGAGAAGTATAGAGTTTTTGTATCACAATCCTAAGTTGGTACATTACAGTGGTATCAGAGCATGGTCCTCTGAACCCACTCTTGAATTATTTCTATGAGTCCAAGAAGATATTCATATTACAAGAGGAAAGATCCTTTGTCAGAAGGAGAAGAGGAAGAAGAAATTAATTCTACTGAAGGGAAACTACAAGAAGAATCAGACATGTTTCACAATGAAGACAAGGAGTTCAAACTCTTGGTTCAAACCATGATGAAATGGATGTAGATATATCACTCAATGGTGTTCATTCTGGAAAGGAGACTAGAGAGTTCTTAGCCCAACAGCTAGGAAGAAAGTTAGGAGAAGGGAGAAGCAATGGTACCCCACATGGCGAGAGGAGGAGTAGTGGTGGCCATATTTTCTCAAAGACCGGGCCTCACAATCACCCTGATGAATTCAATATGGGATCACAATCATACTCCAGGCCTACTATGCCCAAGTTTACTGAAGAACAAAGAGAATAACCCGAGGTTCGAAATGGAGATCTTGCTTCATTGGAGGACAAGCCATGTTGAGTACCTTACATTGAATGAAGAATGCAGAATGTATTTACCATTCAAAGAATTATGTGATCTGTAGTACAAGTCCAACCCAAGAGGAGGCTTTAGAATTCAAAATCAGAACTATGAACTCAAAAATGCCATTGGTAAGATTTCCTTAGCCTATTTTGATGGTTCACAGAAATGTACTGCTAAATCTTGGATTTAGAAACTTGACACATATTTTCAGCTGAATCCTATGACTGAAAGAGATTCCATCAAGATGGCTACTCTACACTTATATTGAGAAGCAAATGAATGGTGGTTTCATGGCCTAAAGACTCTTAGGCATGACCAAGTGACCACCTATGAAGAGTTCATAAGAAGGTTGGTTGAAAGGTTTGAAAGAAGAGATCCTGAGATCACCTTTGGAGAACTAGCACATGTGAAGCAAACTGGAACTCCTGAAGGTTACATCTCTGAGTTCCAAAAATCAACTGTGATGGTCTATGACATTTCAGAAGCAACACTGATCTTATTTTTCATCGAAGGGTTATCAGAACCTTTGAAAGGCTTGGTGAAAGCTTACAGACCCCTTACCTTGCAAGATGCACTAAGTCGAACCAGATACTTGCAAGGATCTCTTCCAAGAACCAGATTTCCTCCAAGGATTGTTGGTCCTACTCAGTTCAAGAATCAAAGACCACCAATGAAGAGTCCTACTAGAAATTTCAGAAAGAATAGATATGCTAAGGACCGAGATGAGCTGAGAAGAAAGAAGCTGTGCTTCACCTGTCAGGAGCCATGGGTTCCAGGACATAGATGTGCGAAGGGAAAGGTACACTACATTGAAGTATACTAAGAGAGCAAAGGTGAGGAAGAAGAAGAAGAGGCCCCAATAGATGCAGAAGTGGCCTATGAGTCTACAGAAGAAGGACCTCACCCTAAGGTGGGAAAGATTGTAGTACTCTCAAGAGTACCTCGCTACCATACACTCAGATTCAAAGGAGTGGGTCAAGGACAATCAGTCACTATGTTGGTGGATGGAGGAGCTACACACAACTTCATTGATTCAACTCTGGTTGAAAGAAGGAAGCTACACACTGAAAAATTTGGAGGTTTCACTGTTATCATTCCCGGTAATCATTCCATGAACTGTTGTAGATGGATTCCTAAATTGTAGATTTGTATAGGAGAAGATACCATTACAAATAGATTTTATGTTGTTGATGTGGCTGACACTAACATGGATTTGGGAGTACAATGGATGAACTCCATTGGGAAGCATTCAGTAGACTACCAAGTTCCTGAAATGGTCTTCAAGGGAGAAAATGGAAGAGAGATGGTGTTGAAGGGAATCGACACTTATCCCAAAAAATTGGTAAGTGCACATAGTATGAGATCCATTCTAAGGCATGGAGACAATGAATGGGATGCATAATGCCTAATCACCACAAAGGGAAACTAATTTGAAGTGGCCCATTATCCTAAATATATTTAGAAGCTGCTCCATAAACATAAGAAGGTGTTTGGGGACCTTCCTCATGGTATGCCTCCAGATAAAGGAGTGGAGCATAGGATTGAATTGGAGATAGGAACCTAACCTATCAAGGTGCATCCCTACAAGCTCCCAAAAAGATTCAAGGATGAGATAGAGTGAACCATCAAGGAACTGCTTGAATTGAGATTTATTAGACCAAGTTCAAGTCTTTTTTCCTCATAAGTAGTCCTTGTGAAGAAGAAAGATGGGACCATGAGGATGTGCATGGATTATAGATCTCTCAACAAGAAGACTATCAAGAATAGATATCCTATTCCAAGGATTGTTGAGCTTATGGATGAGCTACATGGGGCCAAGTACTTTTCTAAGATTGATCTTTGATTTGGATACCATCAAATCAACATGAAAGAAGAAGACATACATAAGACTGCTTTTCGGTGTCACCATGGGCACTTTGAGTTTCTGGTTATGCCTTTTGGCCTAACAAATGCACCTGGAAATTTTCTATCTTGCATGAACAGAGTGTTTAACAAGTAGCTCCATAAGTTTGTACTTGTCTTCTTTGATGATATTTTGATCTATAGTAGGACTCGGGAGGAGCATTTGCATCATTTGGATATTGTACTAACAATTTTAGCTGATAAATATTTTTATGCAAAGCTAACCAAGTGTGAGTTTGGAATGACTGAGATTTTGTATCTTGGTCATGTGATTGGTCAAGATGGAGTTAAGGTTAACACGGGAAATATCCAAGCCATTCTAGATTGGCCTAGTCCTAAAAATCTCACTAAAATAAGAGGGTTCATAGGGCTATGCACCTACTACCGAAAGTTTGTCAAAGGTTTCTCCAAGCTGACATCTCGTTTGATAGATATCACAAAGAAAGGAGCCTTCCATTGGTCGAAAGAATTTGAAAAAGTGTTCAACATAATGAAGGAGGTAATGAGCAGTTGTCCTGTTCTTGCACTTCCATATTTTTCTCAACCTTTTGTTCTTGAGTGTGATGCTTCAGGGAATGGTATTGGAGCTGTCTTGATGCAAACTAAGCATCCTTTTTCCTTTGAGAGTAGAAAATTGCAGTCACATGAAAGGTTGTATTCATTTTATGACAAAGAGATTGTAGCCATCATGCATGCGCTAGTCAAGTTAAGATAGTATTTGGTGGGAGGTAAGTTTATCATCAAGACTAACCACAATAGTTTGAGGAACTTCTTAACCCAAAAGGCGCTGAATGATAGACAACATAAGTGGGTAAGCAAGGTCCAAGCATTTTATTTTGATATTGAGTATAATAAGTGTAATATAAACATTGTAGCTGATGCACTTTCTAGAAAACCCACACTTGCATTGCTGAAATTTCAAGATGATTGGAAAATGCAGCTTGGGGTAGAATACACCAAGAATCAGTTTGCTTGTGATTTATTTGATGGATTGTTTTATGATGATGCTTATAATATTCTTAATTATGTCATTTATTATAAGGATATGATCTTTGTAGTTCCATAATCCATATTAAAGAAGAATATTCTTGAAGTTGCCCATGATGTGCCTTTATCAGGACATTGAGGGTTTGTGAAGACTTACAGGAAAGTGAAGGAAAGATTCACATGGAAGGGGATGAATAAAGAAGTGATGTAATATGTCATATCATGCGTGGCATGTAAGAAAAATAAATTAGAGAATACTCATCCAACAGGGATCCTACAACCACTTCCAATTCCTGAGCAAAAATGGGAGACTATATCAATGGATTTCATCACGGGGCTGCCCAAAAGCCAAGGTAAAGACAATATTTTTGTTGTGGTTGATAGGTTGACTAAATATGCACATTTATTTTATTTCACAACTAATATTGCAACCATCCAGGTGGCTGAACTTTTCATCAAAGAATTCTTCAAACTTCATGGCATACCCAAGTCCATCATCAGTGACACGGACAATAAGTTTACTAGCAATTTTTGGCAAGAACTGTTCAAGCTAGTAGGGACAAGTTTGGACATGAGCACTAGAAACCACCCAAAAAATGATTTCCAAACATAGAGATTAAACCAATTCCTGGAAGGTTACTTAATAAACTATGTCACTAGTCAACAAAAGTCATGGACCACTTGGCTCCATTTGGGAGAAGTTTGTTACAACACTACTTTTCATCTTTCGATTGGTATGTCTCCTTTCAAAGCTCTTTATGGATATGATGAACTTACTTTTGATGATATGATATTTGGTGATTGTAAGACACGTAAATCAAAATATTGGCTCTAAGAGAGTCAAGACATACTCAGGACTCTCAAGGACAACTTGCAGGTAACACAAAATCGACAGAAAGTACATGTAGACAAGCATAGAGTTGAGCGAGCTTTCCAAGTTGGAGATCTGGTATATTTGAGGTTGCATCCCTATAGACAATCATAATTGAAGTCTAAAGGGGCTGAGAAGTTTCAGCCAAGGTTCTATGGCTCCTACTAAGTTTTGAGAAAGATCGGGGAAGTGGCTTATGAGCTAGAGTTGCCTCCGGGCAGCCGGATTCACAATGTTTTCCATGTGTCCTGTTTGAAGAAAGCAGTAGGGAAGCAAGTCAAAGTTTCAAAAGGATTTCCACCCTTTAATGATGAAGGGAATTTGGTGGTTATCCCTCAGAGGATTCTAGAAGTGAAAGAAAAGAAGTTAAGGAGCAGAATCCTTAAGGAATCTTTGGTGCAGTGGGAGGGGATACCTAGTGAATGTAATGCCTCCATTGGCATTATAAATTTTAATCTAATTAAACATAGATTTTGTGACTAAGCAACATATAATCAACGTGTAACCATAACAACATATAAAGGACATTTAAGCATTTTGCAATAGCATCAAATAACTTAGAATTTTTAAAACTTCATTGGTGATTCACACAACATAAATTAACATCATAAATCATGTAGCAATAGCATCATATGATAATTTTACAACAACATATAAACAATTTAAAATCACAAGAAAAATACCTCATTATAAGAATGGTGATGGAGTCCAAACTGAGCAAGCTTCCCTCTTCCACTCGAGTTGCTTCCATCTTCATTTCCCAAAAGCGGGACCACGGTTTTACCTCCCAGCCAACTAGGGGCCTAGCCGGCTCCCTAGCCCCAGGAAGCCATTGAACGGTCCCATCCAAATGGCCTCCTGGACCTCCGTGCCCGAGACCCCCAAAGAACAGAACAATGATGCACTAGTAGGCTATGTATCAAATCTTCCAAGAGTTCTCAAACTCTTCCAACTCTTCCCAACTTCTCATACCCCAAATTATCCAAAATACCTCTTCCTATCAAAATTCTTACCAAAATATCCTTCAAGAGAAAAGACTCCCCTCTTCCAATCTCAAGTCTCCTATTTATATAAAAACTCCTCATCATCCTCCTCATCGATCAATAAATTCCAAAAATAATAGTCAACAATCAATAAATTCATTTTCTAGAAAAAATATAGCAATTTGATTTAAATAATTAAAATATTAATAAACATAGTTGCAAAGTCTTACTTGTCATGCTCCCTTCTTAATGCAACTATGACAACTCTTTTCTAAAAATTTGTGCAAATCCTATCTATCCATTTATTTATATTATCCTTTCATTCATAAGTCAAATAAGATATTTTCATATACTATATTATACTATGACATAATTTATATTAAATGTATATAATTATATATGTAATTCAATAATACAATCAATTTATGTAAATCTAAAACATATTTGACAAGTCAACAACTCATACTTTCAACAATTCATCAACCAATATACTATTAGCTAATATAACCATATTAATTTATTCATCGATCGACCAATCATAGTATTGTACTCACAAATTGGTGTATGCATGGACAGTGCACACGTCGTAAGCGTGGGGACTAATAATCACATGTAATGCTCCTAATAGATCATTATTACATGATCACAACCAACACATAGAAGAACAATTAAACAATGCATCATTCATCATTCATACAGAAGCAATAAGACATTTAATTAAATAAACATAGTGATGAAATCCAACATATAATCACAATAGTTAATAAAAATCAAGAACACCATCCAATCCATCATTGGTCCCATCCATCCCATCAGTACTCCAACCCCCTAATCACCACTACTTCCATCTCTTGACCTCACCATCCTGTCCTCTGCTGGAATATACCATGGAATCTCGACTACGCGTATGACCATGTATATAACCCGTAAGTGGAAGTGTCGATCGACCACATCGACCAAGCTTCCTTAGCAGGCACCCACTAGTCGTCATCACACATCTACGGGAGCGTGCTCAGCACAACCCTCTCACGACTCTGGGTTTCAGAGGTTCGATGGTGGGAAATGGCTCCACCCCTCCTAATAGTGCTAGGGTCAACGCCCTACATCAACCATACTATTCCATCACTAATCTAAGGGGTCCCGTCATTGAAAAACCACTTTGGGCAAGTCACAATTCCTGTCAAAACTCACACTCACCCACAAGTCATAGAAATATTGGAATTCACAATTAAATAGCATGAAATTTGATATAACGCCATTATACTCATGATGTTCAATACATCTCATGGGCCTTGGCAATATAGGAATCCACCTATCTCATAGCCAATCAACATGTGGAATAGTTTATCATTAACATGAAACATATATATAGCCATAACCAACTCTTTCAAGTGCCAATCCATATCACTAATACGACATTTACAAATACTCATGTAAGTTATTTTTGCAAACAACTAAATTAGCATTCTACATATGGATATTCTATATTCAATTTTGCATGTTCAAATGAAATAACATATTCATTGTCATTAATAAATTAAAACAATATTTCGAATTACCATACATGCCTCAAGGGAGTCCACATGTCCACATAACAATCATCTTGATCAATCTATCTTAGTAAAACAGATAATAAGCAAATAAGACACTAAGCTAATTCACATTAGAGTTTTTAATTAATGACAATAGGATCGCAGAGCAATAACAATAAATAGAAATGCAAATATAATCACACAAACACATTACAAGAGAGACACCAATATATCGTGGTTCACCCAAGATGGGCTACATCCACACAGAAATTGCTAGTCCTTAATATTATACCATCTAGCAAATGAAGGGATACAACCTGCAGCACATCCACTGCACTTCCTCTTCACTATCTCATAGTCTCTCTTCACAATCTCACAGATCTTTACAATGCATAATACCTAATTCATCAACCCTAGCCATGTTACAATGTCTTTCTTTAATAGGGGAAATACAATGGAAAAATACCACGGGTTACCCAAAACCATGGGCCCGTAAACTATTGGCGAAAATAGCCCAAAATTGTTTTTTGGGGGTGCTGCCCCCGAACCCCAAAGTGGGGGAACAAGTGTACAGTAAGCCTGGGGTACAAACACAACTGAATAAAATTTCTGAATCTGGAAGATCAGGCTCCACTACCAACAAGAAGGTGAGCATATCTTATAACATCCCAGTTTGAATTTGCTTGAGGATAAGGAATCTTGGGAGGGGAGGACTGTAATGTCCCCTCAACAGTGAACATTGGATCAATATCCCAACCCAACCAATCCCTTGGGTTGAGGAAACAACTTCAATATCATGGGGTTAAATTTTGTATTCCAAGCAATTAATTAATTAAGAGTGTGCATTTATTTTTATCCAAAGTTTCTTATCCACTTGGAATAATTAATTATGATGCATTTAATATTTTTATGTTGAATAAATGGAGATAATGATCCACTAGGGCACATTAGTGGATAAGGTTGGAAGAGAAGACTTGAGGAATAAGTCGAAGGGAAAGCACATGGATCTAGAAAATCAGGAAAAAAAAGGAAAAGAAGAATAAATCAGGAAAAGCAACATAAATCATAAAGCAACATAAATCAGGAAAAACAAGAAAGTCAGAAAAGAAGGAAAGTTCAGAAAAAAGAAGAAAAACCAAAGCAAAGCAATCAGAAAAGGAAAGGAAGGAAAGCAATATTTTCCTTATCCACTCAAGGAGGGTGCATTCACCATGAATACTTCCTCCACAAGTCATACAAAATCTATAAATGAACCATTGTGCACCACATTCACATCTTTTGTCAGTTTGAGAATTTGTATGAGTGCAATTGTGCCTCAGAGACTTGGGAGATATGCCCCAGATTTATGTGAGAGGATGATGGAATTAAGCCATTTTTATTGATTTTATTTGCAGGTCCTGTAGCTGATCAAGTCAAATCTGAATTTCAGAAACATCATCATCCAGTTCAAAGTTCGAATCTTCAAGCTTTCTATGAGTTTCTGGAGCTAGTTTCTTATGTAGAAGAAGAGAGATATTTCCATACTGTTCTGAGAGGCATATTGGCCTATTTATGATGTATTCATAGTGGATGTAATATTTTTATATCATCCAGATCAATAAAAATTACAGAACTCTGATTTCTTCTCCTATTTCTACACCCCTTCTAGATTTAGCTAGAATTTGACTAGTTTTCAGTCTTTGATGAATAAATGAATGAGTAGATGTCCAAATGATGTGATTTCTATTCCTGGAGTTAATAAACATGTCATAGATCACCATCCAGAACTGATTTCAATAATTTCTAAGCCTTAGGTTCATGTTTGGGATCTCCATATTTTGACTAGTTGAGTAGCACGGAAAGGAAATTTTACTAGTAATAGTGTGAGTCTTGCTCAGATCTTTATGAAAATTTATGGAATTCTATTTTATTTTGAAATGAATTATATTTATCCTCTATGATTTTTGAAACACCCATCCCCAACCTTCAGTCAAGTTTCCTCCCATATTAGTCTGCATATGCTGAGGGGCCCAAGAGCATTGGAGTAAATTGAAGCCTTGCTGCTCTTGAAACATCAAAGGTATTAGTACTTTTTGCAGAGGTATCATTTCATATCAGATCCTACCATCCATCCCTATCCTTTGATCTATTCAATCCTCAGTCCACCTAGCTTCCACAAACATTGTTTCAGTCAATTTTGAGAAGTATAGAGTTTTTGTACCACAATCCTAAGTTGGTACATTACACTTTTCTATCTGCATTCTACACTAGTTCGACACAAGAGCGTATGTAGCATGGGAGACTATAGTCAACACCCTATTTCCATTTTGGTTCCCATGCTGAGTTTTTATCATAGACCCGGGATCCCTCTTTTTAGTCCAACCATGACTCTATGTTGGAAACCTCATATTTTTCGACCATTATCTATGGGGATCCTACTTGGTTATTGATTTTTCATTACGTTTTCATTTACATCCCTGCTTGTGCATATGTACATAAAGCATCCTTACTTGTTGGTCAATTTTCTTCCTCGATATTTGCAGTCACTTTGTTCTACTTGCCATCCATCGATATTTGAGCTTGTTTCAATGACCTATATCTATGGAAGAAATATCCTTACAAGTGTACATACCTAGATTAGTCCTTTTTTTGCTGTTTCATTCTGCATAGGCCTGAACCGTGCCCTTGAGACACTCATTTCTTCCATCATACCATATATATATTTATTCTTTTTTGGGATTTCATAAACATGAAAAAGGAAAAAATAAAAAAAAAAAGACAAAAACCAAAAAGGGGGAAAAGTGAATAAATTTATATTACATCACAAAGTTGAAATGGAAATAGTTATAACTTGTCACCCTTGATCACAACACTTGTTCGTGTCAGTCACATTTAGTCAAGTTTATAACCATTTTCCTTAGGAATTTTTACCATGATTATGAGATTTATTCCTCTGATTGGTTACCATTCCAGTCACTATGGAGCATTCATCAAAATATTTGGCATTGATGTATTTCAATGAGCTCTTATTTCTTGTGTCTTATTTTTCCTGGGTCCATGATGAGTTGTGATATATGTTTAAGGTAAGTTTGTTACGAAACCGGTGTCATCCATTCCTTATATAACCTTGACCAATCATGTCGACCTTCCCCGTGTTAGTATACAATGGTGGTTCTTCTCAACTCTAGTCCTAACAAATCAAACCAAAAGTTTTGATCTTCATTTCATGTCAGATAATGTGGGATTCCTTATTTCCCTCCTTTTGATGCACTAGTTTCTATTGAAGACAAATCATTTTCTAGGAAGGTGGTACAGTGCCTTGGAACTTGTAGCCATTAGTGACAAGTTTCCTTGCAAACGATAATGGATATACATCAATGACCCCTAATTGTTTGATTCTACAAGTGTTCGACATCAGTTTCTTTATTCACACTTTCTAGAATATAATTTGTACCTTGGATCCCATTTTGATGATCGATGAATTTCCTCACCTCTATCAATGGTATACATCAATGACTGGTAATTAGTTGGTGTTCTACAATATTCAACTGTAGTTCATTTATTTGCATGTTGTATACTTGTACTATCATTGAGTTTTTAGATTGAAGACCTTTGGAACAACAATAATATCCCTCTTTGATGCTAAATTCCTAAGTTGCACAAGATTAACTTGCCATGTTTCAAGTACTTCAAAGTTTATTAGATGTTGCACTCCACATAGTGCTAGTTTTCATTATTGATTTAATTTTTGACATGGATCCATTGTGTTTTTTCGTGGCCAAGCTTGTTTACTACTGAGCATGGGTATGCCTGCCTCATAGAAGCTATTGTGTATTTGCGATATTGGTTTTTTGCATGTAGGTACTTTTGGACTCCTTAATTTGCAGTTCTCCTCCTAAGCACATTACCTACAATTATATATTATTCTACTTAATGTATTTTGGCCATCAACTCCACTTTTGACCTCTCACATTAGGGGGCATTTGTTATAATGATATTTAACACCCTTGATGATGAAGACTTGAAGTGGACAACAAGGCCCTTTCTACACCAAAAATTGACTTTGAAATGATTAAATTTGCACTTGATTAGAGATTAGTCCCTACTTATCCCAAGAAGAAGGGAGATTGGTCATGAAATTGGACCTAAAAAGAGAGACCATATCTATATGGTCACTACATTGAGCCCTAAAAGCATGGACGAGGTTCCAGATTAAGAAAATCAACATTGGAAAGCTCTTAATGATTTAAACAAAGGTTGAAATTGTGCATGGAAAGGACTTGTAACACGTGCAAATTGTGCACTTTGGAATCATCACCCAGATTAGACCTAATGAAAATCTATAAAAGAGACCTACATGGTGAATATCTAGAGGTTGGAAAAGGTTAGAAGAAAGGTTGAAGAATATTATTATATCTCACAGTAGAATGCTCCCATTATTCAAAGCTTTTGATTGAGGATAAGCGAAAAGGAGGGATCTCAAACTCTAGAGAAGGGAAGTACAAAATGCATGGTCAAAGGATTGTAAGTACCATCTTATTCTCAATAAAGTAATACAAATCAATTCACTTCCCTCCTTGAGATACATGTTATGTGTTTTGAAGCAAAGGATATAGTAGTTATTTATGTATGACTATTATTTGTTAAAAGGAATGAAGAAGATTTGTTGTGTATTTGTGTGCAGGTACATTCGTGCGAGACTTAGGAGCGAGAACCAATTATGGTCGGGAATTTTGTTGTGAGGGAAAGTGACGTAGAATTCAACTCTTCTAGATGCCTATGGGTTTTGGGCCGTTAACATGTTTCCTTTTGTATGGGGAAGACTAGTTCTTAACCTATCACTCCATGACCAAACTTAAGGCATGCTTATTATGACATAACAAAATATATTCATCTTAAATATATAAATATTTAGTAAAATAAATTTGACATTTTATATTTTTACACAATTGTATTGCATTAAAAATAGGTTTCAACTAAGTCATCATGATAATACAAAAATTAGTGTTGTCCCTTGAAGCAAAATTCAACATGAGTATAAGTAGTATAAGTCTAGAGCACATAGATAAGATTCCTTCATAGAGGATTTCCTAAATTTTTTGCTGACAGAAACCCTATAAAATATTCCTAATATCAAAATTATTTTAAATGGCATAAGATAAAGTGAGACTGGTAAAAAACACACTTGTTGTGCGCCTCATCTTAATTGACCTTGGTGGGCTATCATTTATGCTTCTCCAATTCTATGTCCTTTAACATCTAATGAATTGTTTCTTCTTCTCCAAGTTTGCTAGGGGCATATTAGCCCATATAAATTCTAAAGTTGGAAGATGCAAAGTACGAACCCTTACTAAGATTATGGACCATGTTCTTTAGCATAGAGAACTCTGCCTCCAAAACTTAAATTTGTCTCTTCTACTAATACAGGGTTTCCATAATCTTAGCATTTTTAGAAGTGCATTGATGTTCATTTCCATAAACCTTAGTAGTGGATGAAAATACGAATGTTATTTTTCTCTTAATATAAGTCTTCATGCCTCTAAAAACTCAGTGAATCTCTTATATGTCCCTCTGGTTCCATGGTCGCCGGGGTAGTCATTATCCCAGTAGTTTCAAAGAAACTCAGTTAAAACAAGTACACAATACCACCCCAAACATTGTCAATAAAAAATCGACCTTCAAGAAGGCAGATTCCTACACCAGCTCGATAAGGAGACAGACTCTAAAAATCCCCAGCTTGTTGGACTAGAAGAAACTCAAAAGACTAGCGATGCTCGAAATACATTAAGTAGAATAATATATAATTGTAGGTAATGTGCTAAGGAGGAGAACCCTTTTGATGTTGCACTCCTCATAGTGCTAGTTTTCATTATTGATTTAATTTTTAACATGGATCCATTGTGTATTTTTCATGGCCAAGCTTGTTTACTACTGAGCATGGGTATGCCTGCCTCATAGAAGCTATTGTGTATTTGCGATATTGGTTTTTTGCATGTAGGTACTTTTTGAATCCTTAATTTGCAGTTCTCCTCCTTAGCACATTACCTACAATTATATATTATTCTACTTACTATATTTCAGCCATCAACTCCACTTCTGACTTGAGAGAGAGGTTTTCTCAAAAGATCCCTAAGGTGTCAAACATAATCCACTAAAATAAAAATACCAACAAAACCCTTGTTTTCAACAACAACAAAAGAAACCAATAACTTGATATTCAAGTGGAATCAAAGTTATGGAAATATTTACATGATCCAAATAGCTCCATATCTTGGAGGAATGTGCCTTCCAGGCTATAACTAAACATTTTGTAATATAGTAGTTCAGTAACAATGTCGAATACAAAATTTTGCTATATTTTCAAAAACCATCCAATATAGCTAGTGACATAACATGACAATCCAAAAAATACCAGCAAGTCTTAATAGAAAGATAAAGATCCCGAGCTGCAAATATTGAAGTATTTGAACTCCTCGAAGTAAATAAGACCTTCAACCATCCTAACTGCATCTTTTGACATGCTGTATGCTAATGAATTTAGTTCCCTGAATAAGTGCTTGATATGGATCCTGTTGAAACATTTCAACAACTTGTTGATTTGAGACACCAGTGATCCAAGATCGAGACCTAAAGAGAAGAGGTGTTAGTTTCCTAGTCCACAATAACCTCGGAGTCTCAAAAAACTTGAATTGATAGGATATTTTTCAAAAATGAAAATTTTAATAAGCTCCAGAGAGCTAAAAGTTCAGCTTTGGTATTGGAGTCCTTACCACATACCAACCTCATTAAGTAGTAATGATTATCATTCAATTTGAGAACCAAGCCACTGATGAGTAGATTGCAGATGTGTTAACAAAGCCTCTGTCAGTGACAAAGTTCAAGTACTTCTGAGACAAGCTTGGTATGGCAGAGAAAGCCTCCCTCGCTGAGAGGGAGTGTTAAATATACAGTATCAGGAGACATTCTCCAAACCAATCTTTTTGTAGTCAAGATTGATCCTCCCGTATAGAGGTGAGGACTTTGATTGCCTTCCGTGTAAAGGTTATTCCTCCCG